>OY730484.1:494293-2894293 GCA_963422695.1 Xylophagus ater
AACCATCAGCGATTTCTTCAAAAATTGGTTTTTTGTGTTTTTCTCTTCGAAAAGTGAATCTTTTCGAAAAGCGATAACAGATTCGGATTCAGAATTAAATTCCCCGTCGAATGAGGTATAATTCATCCAAATCTGAGACATATTTTTTTTAGGGCATAAAAAAACAGAGGCTAACCATCAGCGATTTCTTCAAAAATTGGTTTTTTGTGTTTTTCTCTTCGAAAAGTGAATCTTTTCGAAAAGCGATAACAGATTCGGATTCAGAATTAAATTCCCCGTCGAATGAGGTATAATTCATCCAGATCTGAGACATATTTTTTTTAGGGCATAAAAAAACAGAGGCTAACCATCAGCGATTTCTTCAAAAATTGGTTTTTTGTGTTTTTCTCTTCGAAAAGTGAATCTTTTCGAAAAACGATAACAGATTCGGATTCAGAATTAAATTCCCCGTCGAATAAGGTAGAATTCATCCAGATCTGAGGCATATTTTTTTTAGGGCATAAAAAAACAGAGGCTAACCATCAGCGATTTCTTCAAAAATTGGTTTTTTGCGTTTTTCTCTTCGAAAAGTGAATCTTTTCGAAAAACGATAACAGATTCGGATTCAGAATTAAATTCCCCGTCGAATGAGGTATAATTCATCCAGATCTGAGACATATTTTTTTTAGGGCATAAAAAAACAGAGGCTAACCATCAGCGATTTCTTCAAAAATTGGTTTTTTGTGTTTTTCTCTTCGAAAAGTGAATCTTTTCGAAAAACGATAACAGATTCGGATTCAGAATTAAATTCCCCGTCGAATGAGGTATAATTCATCCAGATCTGAGACATATTTTTTTTAGGGCATAAAAAAACAGAGGCTAACCATCAGCGATTTCTTCAAAAATTGGTTTTTTGTGTTTTTCTCTTCGAAAAGTGAATCTTTTCGAAAAGCGATAACAGATTCGGATTCAGAATTAAATTCCCCGTCGAATGAGGTATAATTCATCCAGATCTGAGACATATTTTTTTTTAGGGCATAAAAAAACAGAGGCTAACCATCAGCGATTTCTTCAAAAATTGGTTTTTTGTGTTTTTCTCTTCGAAAAGTGAATCTTTTCGAAAAACGATAACAGATTCGGATTCAGAATTAAATTCCCCGTCGAATGAGGTATAATTCATCCAGATCTGAGACATATTTTTTTTAGGGCATAAAAAAACAGAGGCTAACCATCAGCGATTTCTTCAAAAATTGGTTTTTTGTGTTTTTCTCTTCGAAAAGTGAATCTTTTCGAAAAGCGATAACAGATTCGGATTCAGAATTAAATTCCCCGTCGAATGAGGTATAATTCATCCAAATCTGAGACATATTTTTTTTAGGGCATAAAAAAACAGAGGCTAACCATCAGCGATTTCTTCAAAAATTGGTTTTTTGTGTTTTTCTCTTCGAAAAGTGAATCTTTTCGAAAAGCGATAACAGATTCGGATTCAGAATTAAATTCCCCGTCGAATGAGGTATAATTCATCCAGATCTGAGACATATTTTTTTTAGGGCATAAAAAAACAGAGGCTAACCATCAGCGATTTCTTCAAAAATTGGTTTTTTGTGTTTTTCTCTTCGAAAAGTGAATCTTTTCGAAAAACGATAACAGATTCGGATTCAGAATTAAATTCCCCGTCGAATAAGGTAGAATTCATCCAGATCTGAGGCATATTTTTTTTAGGGCATAAAAAAACAGAGGCTAACCATCAGCGATTTCTTCAAAAATTGGTTTTTTGCGTTTTTCTCTTCGAACTTTTCGAAAAACGATAACAGATTCGGATTCAGAATTAAATTCCCCGTCGAATGAGGTATAATTCATCCAGATCTGAGACATATTTTTTTTAGGGCATAAAAAAACAGAGGCTAACCATCAGCGATTTCTTCAAAAATTGGTTTTTTGTGTTTTTCTCTTCGAAAAGTGAATCTTTTCGAAAAACGATAACAGATTCGGATTCAGAATTAAATTCCCCGTCGAATGAGGTATAATTCATCCAGATCTGAGACATATTTTTTTTAGGGCATAAAAAAACAGAGGCTAACCATCAGCGATTTCTTCAAAAATTGGTTTTTTGTGTTTTTCTCTTCGAAAAGTGAATCTTTTCGAAAAGCGATAACAGATTCGGATTCATAATTAAATTCCCCGTCGAATGAGGTATAATTCATCCAGATCTGAGACATATTTTTTTTAGGGCATAAAAAAACAGAGGCTAACCATCAGCGATTTCTTCAAAAATTGGTTTTTTGTGTTTTTCTCTTCGAAAAGTGAATCTTTTCGAAAAGCAATAACAGATTCGGATTCAGAATTAAATTCCCCGTCGAATGAGGTATAATTCATCCAGATCTGAGACATATTTTTTTTAGGGCATAAAAAAACAGAGGCTAACCATCACCGATTTCTTCAAAAATTGTTTTTTTGTGTTTTTCTCTTCGAAAAGTGAATCTTTTCGAAAAACGATAACAGATTCGGATTCAGAATTAAATTCCCCGTCGAATGAGGTATAATTCATCCAGATCTGAGACATATTTTTTTTAGGGCATAAAAAAACAGAGGCTAACCATCACCGATTTCTTCAAAAATTGTTTTTTTGTGTTTTTCTCTTCGAAAAGTGAATCTTTTCGAAAAACGATAACAGATTCGGATTCAGAATTAAATTCCCCGTCGAATGAGGTATAATTCATCCAGATCTGAGACATATTTTTTTTAGGGCATAAAAAAACAGAGGCTAACCATCAGCGATTTCTTCAAAAATTGGTTTTTTGTGTTTTTCTCTTCGAAAAGTGAATCTTTTCGAAAAGCGATAACAGATTCGGATTCAGAATTAAATTCCCCGTCGAATGAGGTATAATTCATCCAGATCTGAGACATATTTTTTTTAGGGCATAAAAAAACAGAGGCTAACCATCAGCGATTTCTTCAAAAAATTGTTTTTTTGTGTTTTTCTCTTCGAAAAGTGAATCTTTTCGAAAAACGATAACAGATTCGGATTCAGAATTAAATTCCCCGTCGAATGAGGTATAATTCATCCAGATCTGAGACATATTTTTTTTAGGGCATAAAAAAACAGAGGCTAACCATCAGCGATTTCTTCAAAAATTGGTTTTTTGTGTTTTTCTCTTCGAAAAGTGAATCTTTTCGAAAAACGATAACAGATTCGGATTCAGAATTAAATTCCCCGTCGAATAAGGTAGAATTCATCCAGATCTGAGACATATTTTTTTTAGGGCATAAATAAACAGAGGCTAACCATCAGCGATTTCTTCAAAAATTGGTTTTTTGTGTTTTTCTCTTCGAAAAGTGAATCTTTTCGAAAAACGATAACAGATTCGGATTCAGAATTAAATTCCCCGTCGAATGAGGTATAATTCATCCAGATCTGAGACATATTTTTTTTAGGGCATAAAAAAACAGAGGCTAACCATCAGCGATTTCTTCAAAAATTGGTTTTTTGTGTTTTTCTCTTCGAAAAGTGAATCTTTTCGAAAAACGATAACAGATTCGGATTCAGAATTAAATTCCCCGTCGAATGAGGTATAATTCATCCAGATCTGAGACATATTTTTTTTAGGGCATAAAAAAACAGAGGCTAACCATCAGCGATTTCTTCAAAAATTGGTTTTTTGTGTTTTTCTCTTCGAAAAGTGAATCTTTTCGAAAAACGATAACAGATTCGGATTCAGAATTAAATTCCCCGTCGAATGAGGTATAATTCATCCAGATCTGAGACATATTTTTTTTAGGGCATAAAAAAACAGAGGCTAACCATCAGCGATTTCTTCAAAAATTGGTTTTTTGTGTTTTTCTCTTCGAAAAGTGAATCTTTTCGAAAAGCGATAACAGATTCGGATTCAGAATTAAATTCCCCGTCGAATGAGGTATAATTCATCCAGATCTGAGACATATTTTTTTTAGGGCATAAAAAAACAGAGGCTAACCATCAGCGATTTCTTCAAAAATTGGTTTTTTGTGTTTTTCTCTTCGAAAAGTGAATCTTTTCGAAAAGCGATAACAGATTCGGATTCAGAATTAAATTCCCCGTCGAATGAGGTATAATTCATCCAGATCTGAGACATATTTTTTTTTAGGGCATAAAAAAACAGAGGCTAACCATCAGCGATTTCTTCAAAAATTGGTTTTTTGTGTTTTTCTCTTCGAAAAGTGAATCTTTTCGAAAAGCGATAACAGATTCGGATTCAGAATTAAATTCCCCGTCGAATGAGGTATAATTCATCCAGATCTGAGACATATTTTTTTTAGGGCATAAAAAAACAGAGGCTAACCATCAGCGATTTCTTCAAAAATTGGTTTTTTGTGTTTTTCTCTTCGAAAAGTGAATCTTTTCGAAAAGCGATAACAGATTCGGATTCAGAATTAAATTCCCCGTCGAATGAGGTATAATTCATCCAGATCTGAGACATATTTTTTTTAGGGCATAAAAAAACAGAGGCTAACCATCAGCGATTTCTTCAAAAATTGGTTTTTTGTGTGTTTCTCTTCGAAAAGTGAATCTTTTCGAAAAGCGATAACAGATTCGGATTCAGAATTAAATTCCCCGTCGAATGAGGTATAATTCATCCAGATCTGAGACATATTTTTTTTAGGGCATAAAAAAACAGAGGCTAACCATCAGCGATTTCTTCAAAAATTGGTTTTTTGTGTTTTTCTCTTCGAAAAGTGAATCTTTTCGAAAAACGATAACAGATTCGGATTCAGAATTAAATTCCCCGTCGAATAAGGTAGAATTCATCCAGATCTGAGACATATTTTTTTTAGGGCATAAATAAACAGAGGCTAACCATCAGCGATTTCTTCAAAAATTGGTTTTTTGTGTTTTTCTCTTCGAAAAGTGAATCTTTTCGAAAAACGATAACAGATTCGGATTCAGAATTAAATTCCCCGTCGAATGAGGTATAATTCATCCAGATCTGAGACATATTTTTTTTAGGGCATAAAAAAACAGAGGCTAACCATCAGCGATTTCTTCAAAAATTGGTTTTTTGTGTTTTTCTCTTCGAAAAGTGAATCTTTTCGAAAAGCGATAACAGATTCGGATTCAGAATTAAATTCCCCGTCGAATGAGGTATAATTCATCCAGATCTGAGACATATTTTTTTTAGGGCATAAAAAAACAGAGGCTAACCATCAGCGATTTCTTCAAAAATTGGTTTTTTGTGTTTTTCTCTTCGAAAAGTGAATCTTTTCGAAAAACGATAACAGATTCGGATTCAGAATTAAATTCCCCGTCGAATGAGGTATAATTCATCCAGATCTGAGACATATTTTTTTTAGGGCATAAAAAAACAGAGGCTAACCATCAGCGATTTCTTCAAAAATTGGTTTTTTGTGTTTTTCTCTTCGAAAAGTGAATCTTTTCGAAAAGCGATAACAGATTCGGATTCAGAATTAAATTCCCCGTCGAATGAGGTATAATTCATCCAAATCTGAGACATATTTTTTTTAGGGCATAAAAAAACAGAGGCTAACCATCAGCGATTTCTTCAAAAATTGGTTTTTTGTGTTTTTCTCTTCGAAAAGTGAATCTTTTCGAAAAGCGATAACAGATTCGGATTCAGAATTAAATTCCCCGTCGAATGAGGTATAATTCATCCAGATCTGAGACATATTTTTTTTAGGGCATAAAAAAACAGAGGCTAACCATCAGCGATTTCTTCAAAAATTGGTTTTTTGTGTTTTTCTCTTCGAAAAGTGAATCTTTTCGAAAAACGATAACAGATTCGGATTCAGAATTAAATTCCCCGTCGAATAAGGTAGAATTCATCCAGATCTGAGGCATATTTTTTTTAGGGCATAAAAAAACAGAGGCTAACCATCAGCGATTTCTTCAAAAATTGGTTTTTTGCGTTTTTCTCTTCGAACTTTTCGAAAAACGATAACAGATTCGGATTCAGAATTAAATTCCCCGTCGAATGAGGTATAATTCATCCAGATCTGAGACATATTTTTTTTAGGGCATAAAAAAACAGAGGCTAACCATCAGCGATTTCTTCAAAAATTGGTTTTTTGTGTTTTTCTCTTCGAAAAGTGAATCTTTTCGAAAAGCGATAACAGATTCGGATTCAGAATTAAATTCCCCGTCGAATGAGGTATAATTCATCCAGATCTGAGACATATTTTTTTTAGGGCATAAAAAAACAGAGGCTAACCATCAGCGATTTCTTCAAAAATTGGTTTTTTGTGTTTTTCTCTTCGAAAAGTGAATCTTTTCGAAAAACGATAACAGATTCGGATTCAGAATTAAATTCCCCGTCGAATGAGGTATAATTCATCCAGATCTGAGACATATTTTTTTTAGGGCATAAAAAAACAGAGGCTAACCATCAGCGATTTCTTCAAAAATTGGTTTTTTGTGTGTTTCTCTTCGAAAAGTGAATCTTTTCGAAAAGCGATAACAGATTCGGATTCAGAATTAAATTCCCCGTCGAATGAGGTATAATTCATCCAGATCTGAGACATATTTTTTTTAGGGCATAAAAAAACAGAGGCTAACCATCAGCGATTTCTTCAAAAATTGGTTTTTTGTGTTTTTCTCTTCGAAAAGTGAATCTTTTCGAAAAACGATAACAGATTCGGATTCAGAATTAAATTCCCCGTCGAATGAGGTATAATTCATCCAGATCTGAGACATATTTTTTTTAGGGCATAAAAAAACAGAGGCTAACCATCAGCGATTTCTTCAAAAATTGGTTTTTTGTGTTTTTCTCTTCGAAAAGTGAATCTTTTCGAAAAGCGATAACAGATTCGGATTCAGAATTAAATTCCCCGTCGAATGAGGTATAATTCATCCAGATCTGAGACATATTTTTTTTAGGGCATAAATAAACAGAGGCTAACCATCAGCGATTTCTTCAAAAATTGGTTTTTTGTGTTTTTCTCTTCGAAAAGTGAATCTTTTCGAAAAACGATAACAGATTCGGATTCAGAATTAAATTCCCCGTCGAATGAGGTATAATTCATCCAGATCTGAGACATATTTTTTTTAGGGCATAAAAAAACAGAGGCTAACCATCAGCGATTTCTTCAAAAATTGGTTTTTTGTGTTTTTCTCTTCGAAAAGTGAATCTTTTCGAAAAACGATAACAGATTCGGATTCAGAATTAAATTCCCCGTCGAATGAGGTATAATTCATCCAGATCTGAGACATATTTTTTTTAGGGCATAAAAAAACAGAGGCTAACCATCAGCGATTTCTTCAAAAATTGGTTTTTTGTGTTTTTCTCTTCGAAAAGTGAATCTTTTCGAAAAGCGATAACAGATTCGGATTCAGAATTAAATTCCCCGTCGAATGAGGTATAATTCATCCAGATCTGAGACATATTTTTTTTAGGGCATAAAAAAACAGAGGCTAACCATCAGCGATTTCTTCAAAAATTGGTTTTTTGTGTTTTTCTCTTCGAAAAGTGAATCTTTTCGAAAAACGATAACAGATTCGGATTCAGAATTAAATTCCCCGTCGAATGAGGTATAATTCATCCAGATCTGAGACATATTTTTTTTAGGGCATAAAAAAACAGAGGCTAACCATCAGCGATTTCTTCAAAAATTGGTTTTTTGTGTTTTTCTCTTCGAAAAGTGAATCTTTTCGAAAAGCGATAACAGATTCGGATTCAGAATTAAATTCCCCGTCGAATGAGGTATAATTCATCCAAATCTGAGACATATTTTTTTTAGGGCATAAAAAAACAGAGGCTAACCATCAGCGATTTCTTCAAAAATTGGTTTTTTGTGTTTTTCTCTTCGAAAAGTGAATCTTTTCGAAAAGCGATAACAGATTCGGATTCAGAATTAAATTCCCCGTCGAATGAGGTATAATTCATCCAGATCTGAGACATATTTTTTTTAGGGCATAAAAAAACAGAGGCTAACCATCAGCGATTTCTTCAAAAATTGGTTTTTTGTGTTTTTCTCTTCGAAAAGTGAATCTTTTCGAAAAACGATAACAGATTCGGATTCAGAATTAAATTCCCCGTCGAATAAGGTAGAATTCATCCAGATCTGAGGCATATTTTTTTTAGGGCATAAAAAAACAGAGGCTAACCATCAGCGATTTCTTCAAAAATTGGTTTTTTGCGTTTTTCTCTTCGAACTTTTCGAAAAACGATAACAGATTCGGATTCAGAATTAAATTCCCCGTCGAATGAGGTATAATTCATCCAGATCTGAGACATATTTTTTTTAGGGCATAAATAAACAGAGGCTAACCATCAGCGATTTCTTCAAAAATTGGTTTTTTGTGTTTTTCTCTTCGAAAAGTGAATCTTTTCGAAAAACGATAACAGATTCGGATTCAGAATTAAATTCCCCGTCGAATGAGGTATAATTCATCCAGATCTGAGACATATTTTTTTTAGGGCATAAAAAAACAGAGGCTAACCATCAGCGATTTCTTCAAAAATTGGTTTTTTGTGTTTTTCTCTTCGAAAAGTGAATCTTTTCGAAAAACGATAACAGATTCGGATTCAGAATTAAATTCCCCGTCGAATGAGGTATAATTCATCCAGATCTGAGACATATTTTTTTTAGGGCATAAAAAAACAGAGGCTAACCATCAGCGATTTCTTCAAAAATTGGTTTTTTGTGTTTTTCTCTTCGAAAAGTGAATCTTTTCGAAAAGCGATAACAGATTCGGATTCAGAATTAAATTCCCCGTCGAATGAGGTATAATTCATCCAGATCTGAGACATATTTTTTTTAGGGCATAAAAAAACAGAGGCTAACCATCAGCGATTTCTTCAAAAATTGGTTTTTTGTGTTTTTCTCTTCGAAAAGTGAATCTTTTCGAAAAGCGATAACAGATTCGGATTCAGAATTAAATTCCCCGTCGAATGAGGTATAATTCATCCAGATCTGAGACATATTTTTTTTAGGGCATAAAAAAACAGAGGCTAACCATCAGCGATTTCTTCAAAAATTGGTTTTTTGTGTGTTTCTCTTCGAAAAGTGAATCTTTTCGAAAAGCGATAACAGATTCGGATTCAGAATTAAATTCCCCGTCGAATGAGGTATAATTCATCCAGATCTGAGACATATTTTTTTTAGGGCATAAAAAAACAGAGGCTAACCATCAGCGATTTCTTCAAAAATTGGTTTTTTGTGTTTTTCTCTTCGAAAAGTGAATCTTTTCGAAAAACGATAACAGATTCGGATTCAGAATTAAATTCCCCGTCGAATGAGGTATAATTCATCCAGATCTGAGACATATTTTTTTTAGGGCATAAAAAAACAGAGGCTAACCATCAGCGATTTCTTCAAAAATTGGTTTTTTGTGTTTTTCTCTTCGAAAAGTGAATCTTTTCGAAAAGCGATAACAGATTCGGATTCAGAATTAAATTCCCCGTCGAATGAGGTATAATTCATCCAGATCTGAGACATATTTTTTTTAGGGCATAAATAAACAGAGGCTAACCATCAGCGATTTCTTCAAAAATTGGTTTTTTGTGTTTTTCTCTTCGAAAAGTGAATCTTTTCGAAAAACGATAACAGATTCGGATTCAGAATTAAATTCCCCGTCGAATGAGGTATAATTCATCCAGATCTGAGACATATTTTTTTTAGGGCATAAAAAAACAGAGGCTAACCATCAGCGATTTCTTCAAAAATTGGTTTTTTGTGTTTTTCTCTTCGAAAAGTGAATCTTTTCGAAAAACGATAACAGATTCGGATTCAGAATTAAATTCCCCGTCGAATGAGGTATAATTCATCCAGATCTGAGACATATTTTTTTTAGGGCATAAAAAAACAGAGGCTAACCATCAGCGATTTCTTCAAAAATTAGTTTTTTGTGTTTTTCTCTTCGAAAAGTGAATCTTTTCGAAAAACGATAACAGATTCGGATTCAGAATTAAATTCCCCGTCGAATGAGGTATAATTCATCCAGATCTGAGACATATTTTTTTTAGGGCATAAAAAAACAGAGGCTAACCATCAGCGATTTCTTCAAAAATTGGTTTTTTGTGTTTTTCTCTTCGAAAAGTGAATCTTTTCGAAAAACGATAACAGATTCGGATTCAGAATTAAATTCCCCGTCGAATGAGGTATAATTCATCCAGATCTGAGACATATTTTTTTTAGGGCATAAAAAAACAGAGGCTAACCATCAGCGATTTCTTCAAAAATTGGTTTTTTGTGTTTTTCTCTTCGAAAAGTGAATCTTTTCGAAAAGCGATAACAGATTCGGATTCAGAATTAAATTCCCCGTCGAATGAGGTATAATTCATCCAGATCTGAGACATATTTTTTTTAGGGCATAAAAAAACAGAGGCTAACCATCAGCGATTTCTTCAAAAATTGGTTTTTTGTGTTTTTCTCTTCGAAAAGTGAATCTTTTCGAAAAACGATAACAGATTCGGATTCAGAATTAAATTCCCCGTCGAATGAGGTATAATTCATCCAGATCTGAGACATATTTTTTTTAGGGCATAAAAAAACAGAGGCTAACCATCAGCGATTTCTTCAAAAATTGGTTTTTTGTGTTTTTCTCTTCGAAAAGTGAATCTTTTCGAAAAGCGATAACAGATTCGGATTCAGAATTAAATTCCCCGTCGAATGAGGTATAATTCATCCAGATCTGAGACATATTTTTTTTAGGGCATAAAAAAACAGAGGCTAACCATCAGCGATTTCTTCAAAAATTGGTTTTTTGTGTTTTTCTCTTCGAAAAGTGAATCTTTTCGAAAAGCGATAACAGATTCGGATTCAGAATTAAATTCCCCGTCGAATGAGGTATAATTCATCCAGATCTGAGACATATTTTTTTTAGGGCATAAAAAAACAGAGGCTAACCATCAGCGATTTCTTCAAAAATTGGTTTTTTGTGTTTTTCTCTTCGAAAAGTGAATCTTTTCGAAAAACGATAACAGATTCGGATTCAGAATTAAATTCCCCGTCGAATAAGGTAGAATTCATCCAGATCTGAGGCATATTTTTTTTAGGGCATAAAAAAACAGAGGCTAACCATCAGCGATTTCTTCAAAAATTGGTTTTTTGCGTTTTTCTCTTCGAACTTTTCGAAAAACGATAACAGATTCGGATTCAGAATTAAATTCCCCGTCGAATGAGGTATAATTCATCCAGATCTGAGACATATTTTTTTTAGGGCATAAATAAACAGAGGCTAACCATCAGCGATTTCTTCAAAAATTGGTTTTTTGTGTTTTTCTCTTCGAAAAGTGAATCTTTTCGAAAAACGATAACAGATTCGGATTCAGAATTAAATTCCCCGTCGAATGAGGTATAATTCATCCAGATCTGAGACATATTTTTTTTAGGGCATAAAAAAACAGAGGCTAACCATCAGCGATTTCTTCAAAAATTGGTTTTTTGTGTTTTTCTCTTCGAAAAGTGAATCTTTTCGAAAAACGATAACAGATTCGGATTCAGAATTAAATTCCCCGTCGAATGAGGTATAATTCATCCAGATCTGAGACATATTTTTTTTAGGGCATAAAAAAACAGAGGCTAACCATCAGCGATTTCTTCAAAAATTAGTTTTTTGTGTTTTTCTCTTCGAAAAGTGAATCTTTTCGAAAAACGATAACAGATTCGGATTCAGAATTAAATTCCCCGTCGAATGAGGTATAATTCATCCAGATCTGAGACATATTTTTTTTAGGGCATAAAAAAACAGAGGCTAACCATCAGCGATTTCTTCAAAAATTGTTTTTTTGTGTTTTTCTCTTCGAAAAGTGAATCTTTTCGAAAAACGATAACAGATTCGGATTCAGAATTAAATTCCCCGTCGAATGAGGTATAATTCATCCAGATCTGAGACATATTTTTTTTAGGGCATAAAAAAACAGAGGCTAACCATCAGCGATTTCTTCAAAAATTGGTTTTTTGTGTTTTTCTCTTCGAAAAGTGAATCTTTTCGAAAAGCGATAACAGATTCGGATTCAGAATTAAATTCCCCGTCGAATGAGGTATAATTCATCCAGATCTGAGACATATTTTTTTTAGGGCATAAAAAAACAGAGGCTAACCATCAGCGATTTCTTCAAAAATTGGTTTTTTGTGTTTTTCTCTTCGAAAAGTGAATCTTTTCGAAAAACGATAACAGATTCGGATTCAGAATTAAATTCCCCGTCGAATGAGGTATAATTCATCCAGATCTGAGACATATTTTTTTTAGGGCATAAAAAAACAGAGGCTAACCATCAGCGATTTCTTCAAAAATTGGTTTTTTGTGTTTTTCTCTTCGAAAAGTGAATCTTTTCGAAAAACGATAACAGATTCGGATTCAGAATTAAATTCCCCGTCGAATGAGGTATAATTCATCCAGATCTGAGACATATTTTTTTTAGGGCATAAAAAAACAGAGGCTAACCATCAGCGATTTCTTCAAAAATTAGTTTTTTGTGTTTTTCTCTTCGAAAAGTGAATCTTTTCGAAAAACGATAACAGATTCGGATTCAGAATTAAATTCCCCGTCGAATGAGGTATAATTCATCCAGATCTGAGACATATTTTTTTTAGGGCATAAAAAAACAGAGGCTAACCATCAGCGATTTCTTCAAAAATTGGTTTTTTGTGTTTTTCTCTTCGAAAAGTGAATCTTTTCGAAAAACGATAACAGATTCGGATTCAGAATTAAATTCCCCGTCGAATGAGGTATAATTCATCCAGATCTGAGACATATTTTTTTTAGGGCATAAAAAAACAGAGGCTAACCATCAGCGATTTCTTCAAAAATTGGTTTTTTGTGTTTTTCTCTTCGAAAAGTGAATCTTTTCGAAAAGCGATAACAGATTCGGATTCAGAATTAAATTCCCCGTCGAATGAGGTATAATTCATCCAGATCTGAGACATATTTTTTTTAGGGCATAAAAAAACAGAGGCTAACCATCAGCGATTTCTTCAAAAATTGGTTTTTTGTGTTTTTCTCTTCGAAAAGTGAATCTTTTCGAAAAACGATAACAGATTCGGATTCAGAATTAAATTCCCCGTCGAATGAGGTATAATTCATCCAGATCTGAGACATATTTTTTTTAGGGCATAAAAAAACAGAGGCTAACCATCAGCGATTTCTTCAAAAATTGGTTTTTTGTGTTTTTCTCTTCGAAAAGTGAATCTTTTCGAAAAACGATAACAGATTCGGATTCAGAATTAAATTCCCCGTCGAATAAGGTAGAATTCATCCAGATCTGAGACATATTTTTTTTAGGGCATAAATAAACAGAGGCTAACCATCAGCGATTTCTTCAAAAATTGGTTTTTTGTGTTTTTCTCTTCGAAAAGTGAATCTTTTCGAAAAACGATAACAGATTCGGATTCAGAATTAAATTCCCCGTCGAATGAGGTATAATTCATCCAGATCTGAGACATATTTTTTTTAGGGCATAAAAAAACAGAGGCTAACCATCAGCGATTTCTTCAAAAATTGGTTTTTTGTGTTTTTCTCTTCGAAAAGTGAATCTTTTCGAAAAACGATAACAGATTCGGATTCAGAATTAAATTCCCCGTCGAATAAGGTAGAATTCATCCAGATCTGAGACATATTTTTTTTAGGGCATAAATAAACAGAGGCTAACCATCAGCGATTTCTTCAAAAATTGGTTTTTTGTGTTTTTCTCTTCGAAAAGTGAATCTTTTCGAAAAACGATAACAGATTCGGATTCAGAATTAAATTCCCCGTCGAATGAGGTATAATTCATCCAGATCTGAGACATATTTTTTTTAGGGCATAAATAAACAGAGGCTAACCATCAGCGATTTCTTCAAAAATTGGTTTTTTGTGTTTTTCTCTTCGAAAAGTGAATCTTTTCGAAAAACGATAACAGATTCGGATTCAGAATTAAATTCCCCGTCGAATGAGGTATAATTCATCCAGATCTGAGACATATTTTTTTTAGGGCATAAAAAAACAGAGGCTAACCATCAGCGATTTCTTCAAAAATTGGTTTTTTGTGTTTTTCTCTTCGAAAAGTGAATCTTTTCGAAAAACGATAACAGATTCGGATTCAGAATTAAATTCCCCGTCGAATGAGGTATAATTCATCCAGATCTGAGACATATTTTTTTTAGGGCATAAAAAAACAGAGGCTAACCATCAGCGATTTCTTCAAAAATTGGTTTTTTGTGTTTTTCTCTTCGAAAAGTGAATCTTTTCGAAAAACGATAACAGATTCGGATTCAGAATTAAATTCCCCGTCGAATGAGGTATAATTCATCCAGATCTGAGACATATTTTTTTTAGGGCATAAAAAAACAGAGGCTAACCATCAGCGATTTCTTCAAAAATTGGTTTTTTGTGTTTTTCTCTTCGAAAAGTGAATCTTTTCGAAAAACGATAACAGATTCGGATTCAGAATTAAATTCCCCGTCGAATGAGGTATAATTCATCCAGATCTGAGACATATTTTTTTTAGGGCATAAAAAAACAGAGGCTAACCATCAGCGATTTCTTCAAAAATTGGTTTTTTGTGTTTTTCTCTTCGAAAAGTGAATCTTTTCGAAAAACGATAACAGATTCGGATTCAGAATTAAATTCCCCGTCGAATGAGGTATAATTCATCCAGATCTGAGACATATTTTTTTTAGGGCATAAAAAAACAGAGGCTAACCATCAGCGATTTCTTCAAAAATTGGTTTTTTGTGTTTTTCTCTTCGAAAAGTGAATCTTTTCGAAAAACGATAACAGATTCGGATTCAGAATTAAATTCCCCGTCGAATGAGGTATAATTCATCCAGATCTGAGACATATTTTTTTTAGGGCATAAAAAAACAGAGGCTAACCATCAGCGATTTCTTCAAAAATTGGTTTTTTGTGTTTTTCTCTTCGAAAAGTGAATCTTTTCGAAAAGCGATAACAGATTCGGATTCAGAATTAAATTCCCCGTCGAATGAGGTATAATTCATCCAGATCTGAGACATATTTTTTTTAGGGCATAAAAAAACAGAGGCTAACCATCAGCGATTTCTTCAAAAATTGGTTTTTTGTGTTTTTCTCTTCGAAAAGTGAATCTTTTCGAAAAGCGATAACAGATTCGGATTCAGAATTAAATTCCCCGTCGAATGAGGTATAATTCATCCAGATCTGAGACATATTTTTTTTAGGGCATAAAAAAACAGAGGCTAACCATCAGCGATTTCTTCAAAAATTGGTTTTTTGTGTTTTTCTCTTCGAAAAGTGAATCTTTTCGAAAAGCGATAACAGATTCGGATTCAGAATTAAATTCCCCGTCGAATGAGGTATAATTCATCCAGATCTGAGACATATTTTTTTTAGGGCATAAAAAAACAGAGGCTAACCATCAGCGATTTCTTCAAAAATTGGTTTTTTGTGTGTTTCTCTTCGAAAAGTGAATCTTTTCGAAAAGCGATAACAGATTCGGATTCAGAATTAAATTCCCCGTCGAATGAGGTATAATTCATCCAGATCTGAGACATATTTTTTTTAGGGCATAAAAAAACAGAGGCTAACCATCAGCGATTTCTTCAAAAATTGGTTTTTTGTGTTTTTCTCTTCGAAAAGTGAATCTTTTCGAAAAACGATAACAGATTCGGATTCAGAATTAAATTCCCCGTCGAATAAGGTAGAATTCATCCAGATCTGAGACATATTTTTTTTAGGGCATAAATAAACAGAGGCTAACCATCAGCGATTTCTTCAAAAATTGGTTTTTTGTGTTTTTCTCTTCGAAAAGTGAATCTTTTCGAAAAACGATAACAGATTCGGATTCAGAATTAAATTCCCCGTCGAATGAGGTATAATTCATCCAGATCTGAGACATATTTTTTTTAGGGCATAAAAAAACAGAGGCTAACCATCAGCGATTTCTTCAAAAATTGGTTTTTTGTGTTTTTCTCTTCGAAAAGTGAATCTTTTCGAAAAGCGATAACAGATTCGGATTCAGAATTAAATTCCCCGTCGAATGAGGTATAATTCATCCAGATCTGAGACATATTTTTTTTAGGGCATAAAAAAACAGAGGCTAATCATCAGCGATTTCTTCAAAAATTGGTTTTTTGTGTTTTTCTCTTCGAAAAGTGAATCTTTTCGAAAAACGATAACAGATTCGGATTCAGAATTAAATTCCCCGTCGAATGAGGTATAATTCATCCAGATCTGAGACATATTTTTTTTAGGGCATAAAAAAACAGAGGCTAACCATCAGCGATTTCTTCAAAAATTGGTTTTTTGTGTTTTTCTCTTCGAAAAGTGAATCTTTTCGAAAAACGATAACAGATTCGGATTCAGAATTAAATTCCCCGTCGAATGAGGTATAATTCATCCAAATCTGAGACATATTTTTTTTAGGGCATAAAAAAACAGAGGCTAACCATCAGCGATTTCTTCAAAAATTGGTTTTTTGTGTTTTTCTCTTCGAAAAGTGAATCTTTTCGAAAAGCGATAACAGATTCGGATTCAGAATTAAATTCCCCGTCGAATGAGGTATAATTCATCCAGATCTGAGACATATTTTTTTTAGGGCATAAAAAAACAGAGGCTAACCATCAGCGATTTCTTCAAAAATTGGTTTTTTGTGTTTTTCTCTTCGAAAAGTGAATCTTTTCGAAAAGCGATAACAGATTCGGATTCAGAATTAAATTCCCCGTCGAATGAGGTATAATTCATCCAGATCTGAGACATATTTTTTTTAGGGCATAAAAAAACAGAGGCTAACCATCAGCGATTTCTTCAAAAATTGGTTTTTTGTGTTTTTCTCTTCGAAAAGTGAATCTTTTCGAAAAACGATAACAGATTCGGATTCAGAATTAAATTCCCCGTCGAATGAGGTATAATTCATCCAGATCTGAGACATATTTTTTTTAGGGCATAAAAAAACAGAGGCTAACCATCAGCGATTTCTTCAAAAATTGGTTTTTTGTGTTTTTCTCTTCGAAAAGTGAATCTTTTCGAAAAGCGATAACAGATTCGGATTCAGAATTAAATTCCCCGTCGAATGAGGTATAATTCATCCAAATCTGAGACATATTTTTTTTAGGGCATAAAAAAACAGAGGCTAACCATCAGCGATTTCTTCAAAAATTGGTTTTTTGTGTTTTTCTCTTCGAAAAGTGAATCTTTTCGAAAAGCGATAACAGATTCGGATTCAGAATTAAATTCCCCGTCGAATGAGGTATAATTCATCCAGATCTGAGACATATTTTTTTTAGGGCATAAAAAAACAGAGGCTAACCATCAGCGATTTCTTCAAAAATTGGTTTTTTGTGTTTTTCTCTTCGAAAAGTGAATCTTTTCGAAAAACGATAACAGATTCGGATTCAGAATTAAATTCCCCGTCGAATAAGGTAGAATTCATCCAGATCTGAGGCATATTTTTTTTAGGGCATAAAAAAACAGAGGCTAACCATCAGCGATTTCTTCAAAAATTGGTTTTTTGCGTTTTTCTCTTCGAACTTTTCGAAAAACGATAACAGATTCGGATTCAGAATTAAATTCCCCGTCGAATGAGGTATAATTCATCCAGATCTGAGACATATTTTTTTTAGGGCATAAATAAACAGAGGCTAACCATCAGCGATTTCTTCAAAAATTGGTTTTTTGTGTTTTTCTCTTCGAAAAGTGAATCTTTTCGAAAAACGATAACAGATTCGGATTCAGAATTAAATTCCCCGTCGAATGAGGTATAATTCATCCAGATCTGAGACATATTTTTTTTAGGGCATAAAAAAACAGAGGCTAACCATCAGCGATTTCTTCAAAAATTGGTTTTTTGTGTTTTTCTCTTCGAAAAGTGAATCTTTTCGAAAAACGATAACAGATTCGGATTCAGAATTAAATTCCCCGTCGAATGAGGTATAATTCATCCAGATCTGAGACATATTTTTTTTAGGGCATAAAAAAACAGAGGCTAACCATCAGCGATTTCTTCAAAAATTGGTTTTTTGTGTTTTTCTCTTCGAAAAGTGAATCTTTTCGAAAAACGATAACAGATTCGGATTCAGAATTAAATTCCCCGTCGAATGAGGTATAATTCATCCAGATCTGAGACATATTTTTTTTAGGGCATAAAAAAACAGAGGCTAACCATCAGCGATTTCTTCAAAAATTGGTTTTTTGTGTTTTTCTCTTCGAAAAGTGAATCTTTTCGAAAAGCGATAACAGATTCGGATTCAGAATTAAATTCCCCGTCGAATGAGGTATAATTCATCCAGATCTGAGACATATTTTTTTTAGGGCATAAATAAACAGAGGCTAACCATCAGCGATTTCTTCAAAAATTGGTTTTTTGTGTTTTTCTCTTCGAAAAGTGAATCTTTTCGAAAAACGATAACAGATTCGGATTCAGAATTAAATTCCCCGTCGAATGAGGTATAATTCATCCAGATCTGAGACATATTTTTTTTAGGGCATAAAAAAACAGAGGCTAACCATCAGCGATTTCTTCAAAAATTGGTTTTTTGTGTTTTTCTCTTCGAAAAGTGAATCTTTTCGAAAAACGATAACAGATTCGGATTCAGAATTAAATTCCCCGTCGAATGAGGTATAATTCATCCAGATCTGAGACATATTTTTTTTAGGGCATAAAAAAACAGAGGCTAACCATCAGCGATTTCTTCAAAAATTAGTTTTTTGTGTTTTTCTCTTCGAAAAGTGAATCTTTTCGAAAAACGATAACAGATTCGGATTCAGAATTAAATTCCCCGTCGAATGAGGTATAATTCATCCAGATCTGAGACATATTTTTTTTAGGGCATAAAAAAACAGAGGCTAACCATCAGCGATTTCTTCAAAAATTGGTTTTTTGTGTTTTTCTCTTCGAAAAGTGAATCTTTTCGAAAAGCGATAACAGATTCGGATTCAGAATTAAATTCCCCGTCGAATGAGGTATAATTCATCCAGATCTGAGACATATTTTTTTTAGGGCATAAAAAAACAGAGGCTAACCATCAGCGATTTCTTCAAAAATTGGTTTTTTGTGTTTTTCTCTTCGAAAAGTGAATCTTTTCGAAAAACGATAACAGATTCGGATTCAGAATTAAATTCCCCGTCGAATGAGGTATAATTCATCCAGATCTGAGACATATTTTTTTTAGGGCATAAAAAAACAGAGGCTAACCATCAGCGATTTCTTCAAAAATTGGTTTTTTGTGTTTTTCTCTTCGAAAAGTGAATCTTTTCGAAAAACGATAACAGATTCGGATTCAGAATTAAATTCCCCGTCGAATAAGGTAGAATTCATCCAGATCTGAGACATATTTTTTTTAGGGCATAAATAAACAGAGGCTAACCATCAGCGATTTCTTCAAAAATTGGTTTTTTGTGTTTTTCTCTTCGAAAAGTGAATCTTTTCGAAAAACGATAACAGATTCGGATTCAGAATTAAATTCCCCGTCGAATGAGGTATAATTCATCCAGATCTGAGACATATTTTTTTTAGGGCATAAAAAAACAGAGGCTAACCATCAGCGATTTCTTCAAAAATTGGTTTTTTGTGTTTTTCTCTTCGAAAAGTGAATCTTTTCGAAAAACGATAACAGATTCGGATTCAGAATTAAATTCCCCGTCGAATAAGGTAGAATTCATCCAGATCTGAGACATATTTTTTTTAGGGCATAAATAAACAGAGGCTAACCATCAGCGATTTCTTCAAAAATTGGTTTTTTGTGTTTTTCTCTTCGAAAAGTGAATCTTTTCGAAAAACGATAACAGATTCGGATTCAGAATTAAATTCCCCGTCGAATGAGGTATAATTCATCCAGATCTGAGACATATTTTTTTTAGGGCATAAAAAAACAGAGGCTAACCATCAGCGATTTCTTCAAAAATTGGTTTTTTGTGTTTTTCTCTTCGAAAAGTGAATCTTTTCGAAAAACGATAACAGATTCGGATTCAGAATTAAATTCCCCGTCGAATGAGGTATAATTCATCCAGATCTGAGACATATTTTTTTTAGGGCATAAAAAAACAGAGGCTAACCATCAGCGATTTCTTCAAAAATTGGTTTTTTGTGTTTTTCTCTTCGAAAAGTGAATCTTTTCGAAAAACGATAACAGATTCGGATTCAGAATTAAATTCCCCGTCGAATAAGGTAGAATTCATCCAGATCTGAGACATATTTTTTTTAGGGCATAAATAAACAGAGGCTAACCATCAGCGATTTCTTCAAAAATTGGTTTTTTGTGTTTTTCTCTTCGAAAAGTGAATCTTTTCGAAAAACGATAACAGATTCGGATTCAGAATTAAATTCCCCGTCGAATGAGGTATAATTCATCCAGATCTGAGACATATTTTTTTTAGGGCATAAAAAAACAGAGGCTAACCATCAGCGATTTCTTCAAAAATTGGTTTTTTGTGTTTTTCTCTTCGAAAAGTGAATCTTTTCGAAAAACGATAACAGATTCGGATTCAGAATTAAATTCCCCGTCGAATAAGGTAGAATTCATCCAGATCTGAGACATATTTTTTTTAGGGCATAAATAAACAGAGGCTAACCATCAGCGATTTCTTCAAAAATTGGTTTTTTGTGTTTTTCTCTTCGAAAAGTGAATCTTTTCGAAAAACGATAACAGATTCGGATTCAGAATTAAATTCCCCGTCGAATGAGGTATAATTCATCCAGATCTGAGACATATTTTTTTTAGGGCATAAAAAAACAGAGGCTAACCATCAGCGATTTCTTCAAAAATTGGTTTTTTGTGTTTTTCTCTTCGAAAAGTGAATCTTTTCGAAAAGCGATAACAGATTCGGATTCAGAATTAAATTCCCCATCGAATGAGGTATAATTCATCCAGATCTGAGGCATATTTTTTTTAGGGCATAAAAAAACAGAGGCTAACCATCAGCGATTTCTTCAAAAATTGGTTTTTTGCGTTTTTCTCTTCGAACTTTTCGAAAAACGATAACAGATTCGGATTCAGAATTAAATTCCCCGTCGAATGAGGTATAATTCATCCAGATCTGAGACATATTTTTTTTAGGGCATAAAAAAACAGAGGCTAACCATCAGCGATTTCTTCAAAAATTGGTTTTTTGTGTTTTTCTCTTCGAAAAGTGAATCTTTTCGAAAAACGATAACAGATTCGGATTCAGAATTAAATTCCCCGTCGAATGAGGTATAATTCATCCAGATCTGAGACATATTTTTTTTAGGGCATAAAAAAACAGAGGCTAACCATCAGCGATTTCTTCAAAAATTGGTTTTTTGTGTTTTTCTCTTCGAAAAGTGAATCTTTTCGAAAAACGATAACAGATTCGGATTCAGAATTAAATTCCCCGTCGAATGAGGTATAATTCATCCAGATCTGAGACATATTTTTTTTAGGGCATAAAAAAACAGAGGCTAACCATCAGCGATTTCTTCAAAAATTAGTTTTTTGTGTTTTTCTCTTCGAAAAGTGAATCTTTTCGAAAAACGATAACAGATTCGGATTCAGAATTAAATTCCCCGTCGAATGAGGTATAATTCATCCAGATCTGAGACATATTTTTTTTAGGGCATAAAAAAACAGAGGCTAACCATCAGCGATTTCTTCAAAAATTGGTTTTTTGTGTTTTTCTCTTCGAAAAGTGAATCTTTTCGAAAAACGATAACAGATTCGGATTCAGAATTAAATTCCCCGTCGAATGAGGTATAATTCATCCAGATCTGAGACATATTTTTTTTAGGGCATAAAAAAACAGAGGCTAACCATCAGCGATTTCTTCAAAAATTGGTTTTTTGTGTTTTTCTCTTCGAAAAGTGAATCTTTTCGAAAAGCGATAACAGATTCGGATTCAGAATTAAATTCCCCGTCGAATGAGGTATAATTCATCCAGATCTGAGACATATTTTTTTTAGGGCATAAAAAAACAGAGGCTAACCATCAGCGATTTCTTCAAAAATTGGTTTTTTGTGTTTTTCTCTTCGAAAAGTGAATCTTTTCGAAAAACGATAACAGATTCGGATTCAGAATTAAATTCCCCGTCGAATGAGGTATAATTCATCCAGATCTGAGACATATTTTTTTTAGGGCATAAAAAAACAGAGGCTAACCATCAGCGATTTCTTCAAAAATTGGTTTTTTGTGTTTTTCTCTTCGAAAAGTGAATCTTTTCGAAAAACGATAACAGATTCGGATTCAGAATTAAATTCCCCGTCGAATAAGGTAGAATTCATCCAGATCTGAGACATATTTTTTTTAGGGCATAAATAAACAGAGGCTAACCATCAGCGATTTCTTCAAAAATTGGTTTTTTGTGTTTTTCTCTTCGAAAAGTGAATCTTTTCGAAAAACGATAACAGATTCGGATTCAGAATTAAATTCCCCGTCGAATGAGGTATAATTCATCCAGATCTGAGACATATTTTTTTTAGGGCATAAAAAAACAGAGGCTAACCATCAGCGATTTCTTCAAAAATTGGTTTTTTGTGTTTTTCTCTTCGAAAAGTGAATCTTTTCGAAAAACGATAACAGATTCGGATTCAGAATTAAATTCCCCGTCGAATAAGGTAGAATTCATCCAGATCTGAGACATATTTTTTTTAGGGCATAAATAAACAGAGGCTAACCATCAGCGATTTCTTCAAAAATTGGTTTTTTGTGTTTTTCTCTTCGAAAAGTGAATCTTTTCGAAAAACGATAACAGATTCGGATTCAGAATTAAATTCCCCGTCGAATGAGGTATAATTCATCCAGATCTGAGACATATTTTTTTTAGGGCATAAAAAAACAGAGGCTAACCATCAGCGATTTCTTCAAAAATTGGTTTTTTGTGTTTTTCTCTTCGAAAAGTGAATCTTTTCGAAAAGCGATAACAGATTCGGATTCAGAATTAAATTCCCCATCGAATGAGGTATAATTCATCCAGATCTGAGGCATATTTTTTTTAGGGCATAAAAAAACAGAGGCTAACCATCAGCGATTTCTTCAAAAATTGGTTTTTTGCGTTTTTCTCTTCGAACTTTTCGAAAAACGATAACAGATTCGGATTCAGAATTAAATTCCCCGTCGAATGAGGTATAATTCATCCAGATCTGAGACATATTTTTTTTAGGGCATAAAAAAACAGAGGCTAACCATCAGCGATTTCTTCAAAAATTGGTTTTTTGTGTTTTTCTCTTCGAAAAGTGAATCTTTTCGAAAAACGATAACAGATTCGGATTCAGAATTAAATTCCCCGTCGAATGAGGTATAATTCATCCAGATCTGAGACATATTTTTTTTAGGGCATAAAAAAACAGAGGCTAACCATCAGCGATTTCTTCAAAAATTGGTTTTTTGTGTTTTTCTCTTCGAAAAGTGAATCTTTTCGAAAAGCGATAACAGATTCGGATTCAGAATTAAATTCCCCATCGAATGAGGTATAATTCATCCAGATCTGAGGCATATTTTTTTTAGGGCATAAAAAAACAGAGGCTAACCATCAGCGATTTCTTCAAAAATTGGTTTTTTGTGTTTTTCTTTTCGAAAAGTGAATCTTTTCGAAAAACGATAACAGATTCGGATTCAGAATTAAATTCCCCGTCGAATGAGGTATAATTCATCCAGATCTGAGACATATTTTTTTTAGGGCATAAAAAAACAAAAAACGGCCCTTATTGGGGCCACGAATGTAAATAAAAACGGCCCTTATCAGGGCCACCAAATAAATCAATCAAAGAGTAAAAAAATGAAATAAATCCTTGCAAAATTCCGCCCTGCTCTACCTCCGGGCGTCTAATTCTTCAAAAATTGGTTTTTTGTGTTTTGCTCTTTGAAAAGGGAATATAAAATTAAAAATCTAGACACTAGGTTTTAGGTTATTTGATATTAAAATCAGAATTTGAATTAAAAAACATTAAAGATTTTTGTGTAATTTTTATTAAATTAACAAAACATTTTTTTTAATTTTATTTTGTTGGGTTTTCTTTCCTGCTCTCCTCGGTTAACTAACTTATGCTAGTAAATATCTTCCCCTTTCAATAACCTGTTGCAGATACATAATTATGTTAATCTATTGCTAATTAATAAATTTAAAAAGTATTTTAACTAACAACAATAGATTTGTTCTTTTTTGGGAATTTTTATCGACTACTATTTAACTTTCTCAAAAAAATAATTTTTGGATATACTTCAATAATACTTTTTAACATTTTGAAAAAAATTTAAAATTTGTTGTTTTAAACATATAGTGAAATTAAAATAAACAATATTTTGCAGGACTATCATTTGAAGTATTGCTTTAGTCAAATACAACTTAAAAAAATAGAAAAAAAACCTATATCCAGTAAGATTGAAAAATCAAACAAATTTTCTGTTCATTTCAAATATGGTCCTCCCTACTTTTCCCAAAAAAAAACACTTAATATATACTTTTAATTCTTAATTATTAATAATATTCAAATTTAGAATTTTTTAAAATTTATAAAAACAAAACAAAAAATAAAAAATAATTCTAAAATAAAAAGAAGAAAAAGATTTAATAACTTCATGTAGGTCCAGTAGTAGTTTAACGCACAATCCACAGTCACGTGAATAATATCAAAAATTATAATGACTCTTTATTTCAAGGCACATGAACTTGGACTAGCATGGT
Organism: Xylophagus ater; assembly: GCA_963422695.1. Classification (NCBI taxonomy): domain Eukaryota; kingdom Metazoa; phylum Arthropoda; class Insecta; order Diptera; family Xylophagidae; genus Xylophagus; species Xylophagus ater. The sequence continues at coordinate 518,790 of OY730484.1, forward strand.
ATACTATTTAGTGACTGAACTGAACTTAAATTACTAATAAATTCATTAATAAATATTGTGAAGAGGATAAAATCAAAATTCATGAAATTTATACAAGATATCCCAATGGTACATGCCGAAATTAGTAAGTGTCATTGTCATATTTTTACTAGTTATATACAGGAGCAGTCTCTTAGATATATATCATCAGGCTAACATGTAGATGGTGATGATGTCTTAAATCCCATCATGTGATGAAATATCTAGAAGGTTTAGAGCAGATCTTTAAATTTCACTTGGATAAGTATTTAACTGTAAAACATGGGAAAATGTAGCTGACTTTCTGTATATGACATGGGATATCTTCTATATATTTCATGATCTTTACTAAAACTAATTTAACATATTTTTAAGTAAATTTTTATAACAAAACAATTAATATCGTTTTCATTATTAAGTCTCAAAAATAACTTAAATTTTACAATATTATTTTTTAATATAAATTTTTGTATTTAGGCTTAATTTTCTTAAAATATCCGTATATATTTTGAGAATATTTTTTTCCCATTTTTCAAGTATAACATAATACCTGTTTTTTTTTTTATAATTTTAATATAATATTCTATAAAGCTATTTTTTCCATAAAAATATGTAAAATTTTACAACATTGAACCGTTTTATAAATATATATATGTTTGATCATAATTAGTTATATTTTTTCTAGTTCAATATGAATAAAATTAATTTCAAATTAAATTATAATAAAAATAATTGCCTGTAATTCCTGAATTACATAAAAAATTTTATTTAAAAATGTCATATAATTCGGATAGAATTTTTTATACATATTTGGTCCACGTTATAAATGTAATAAATAATGATTACTCTTTTTTCCAAATTCGAGTAAAAATGTAGATATAACTTTTTAGAGCCATGTGTACAAAGATGCCTAGAACCAGCCCAGGCTTTATATCTTAATATTAATAATAATAGTAATAATATATTGACTAATTTTGTTTTTCTTTAAACACTACATGTAAGGATCAATTGAATATCTTTCCGATTCTTCTAACATGTGACGAAAATTCGTTCCACCATTTGCAATGTGCCCATTTTGTTGTGATCGATTTGTATTGTAATTTTTCGTATTTATAATACTATTCTGCCTTTGATGACGTGAACTATTTCGCAAATGGCCATTTACTAAACTCACATGATGACTAATACTTGGCACAACGCCCGGAACATTATCTTCTAAATCATGAACATAAGTATTATCTGTATTTGTATTGTTATCATGATCTGGATAATAATTATTATACTGTTGTTGTTGTTGTTGTTGTTGTTGTTGATGTCCAGGACCTAATTTTTGTATATGAGAACGAACAATTTTCTCAAATTCTCTTTGCACTGATGGACTATCCGTGTCACCATCAACCTAAAAGTTAAAAATAAAACTAATTGTTAGTTTTTGTAGGATCAAAATGTATCTGATCTAAAAATAAATAATAAATTACTTTAGTTTACTTATTTATCTTTCCATATTTAGTATAATTTCATAGAAATCTTAAAGTCCTAATTTATTTTTACTTGTAGACAAATTTTCTTAAATATAAATAAATTAATAATAATACAATCTATACACTTACGATAACTAAACGATTATTTGTATCGAGCGTTTTAAGCATTGGTAATGTTAATTCACGAAATAATTCTAAACGTCTTCGAAATGATGAAACCGTATCATCGATACGCCCTCTTCCCAGTTGTAATTTTGAACAATCCAAAAGTATTATTGGTGGACGTTGTTTATACTAATTGATATACAAATAAATTATATTATTCGATTATCGATAAAAAGAAAATATGAAAAAAAAAAAGGAAAAAACTCAAAATTTTTCGATGATATTTTTAGTTTCATATAATATTCATATATAATTACTTTGTCTTCAAATGCTTTAACCTGCTGCATATTCCTTGGATAACCATCAATTAAAATACCCATCTTATCACTAAGTTGTTTTAAATTTGTTTCGATAAGATTATTGATAGCCTTTTCTGGAACCATTTCACCAGATGATAGAGCCTCTTTGATAGTATAATTTTCGGTATTTGCACGTGGTGATGTATCAGTAATTGTTCTTAATAGTCGTCCGATACTAAAAATGAAAAAAAGGCAAATTTCAATAAATTTCTTCTAATGAAAAAATCTTAAAATTAATAATTAAAAGTATTATTATTTATATAATAAAAATCGATACGACTTGTCATTGGACTATTTAAACTATGATTAACTAGAACTAATAAAAGAATTTCAATACCTGTCAACACGCAATTACTAATAAAATAGTATTATTTAAATATTTATACTATATTTCATTTGTTTGGATATAAACTGTTTCTTAAGATTCCTAAAATTTTCAAAGAAATATGTTGCATTCAGTATTTAGTTATTTACTTAATAATATATCCTTGAAATTTATGAACTTCTTAAGGTAAACTTTATAATTGACGAAAATATTCAAATATTAATAAGAGTATTGTGATAAAATTAAGTTTAACTTTGATAAATAGAAAAGCTTTTGATTTGTTCGTATATACAATAAAATATGAAAAAAAAAACTAGAAACGTTTCTTTTATTTCGTAAAATTATTCTATCCATTAATGTAAAAAGAATCATATTTTTTAAGAAATAGGTGATAACCCGTCAATAATGGACAATTAAAAAAATATAAATATATTGATTTGAACCCGCACATTAAAATTCATCAAGAAATTATAAATTTGCCAATTTTCTGGCGTGTCTGAAAATCTGTCATACACAAAACACCGAGAATAATCTATGAACAAGCGTCATTGAATCCAACGCAATAATATTGTTTCTTAAAAAAATATTTTTGATATTACATATTACCTAAAATGTCCCCATCCAGGATTGAGACCAACAGCTTTTAGACATAATGTTGCTTTATTACTTCCTGGTCCTCCGATTACCCATATAACTGGTGGAATATTATTTCTATTTAAATTCCTTGTATCCGATATACGATTATTATTGTTATAGTTATTTGTAATATTTTGTCCCATCATCGTACTTGGATCGGTTTGCCTTGGTGACATCGTATACCTGTTAGCAGCAATATCGTCCCCATCAATAGCATCAGTTCCCATTGATTCTGTAACATTCTTCTGTTGACTAGGAGCTGTTTCAACACTAACAATACTGCCAGGTATATCATTTATTCCCCGTCCCATACCTGTTACTCCATTTAGTATCGCCTCTTGATTTTCGAGTGCTCCCAGTATATCAAGTACGGCAGCTCGAAAATCTTTGTATACTTCACTCGGTGCACGTTCACCATTTACCTAAAAAAATGATAAGTATACATTACCTTTTATGAAATTATTATGCAAATATTTAATTAAAACTTACCGCAACTAACATATCACTTTGATCAAAATAATCCGCAACTGGCATAACACTTTTGAAGAAATTCTCTAATTCCATTTTGGCTAAAGATAATACTACATGTCCTAATTTGGCGCCATAATCAATTTGTTTTTGTAAAATAGATTGCCGCCAAGATATCAGTACGACTCCATTAACTACTTGAATCTGGAAATTTATAAATATATATATGTGAATAATAAAATGTTGGTTCCCTTTTCTGGTCTTTGGTTTTTTTCATGAAACTATCAGATATACCCTTTCGATAATAGGAAAGTGTCTAGCTAGATACATTAATCTCAGAGGGTAGAATGGAGGGTAAGAAATTACATAATTAAATCAGCATTTTCTGGAAAAATGAACGAAAAATATCAGTGGCTACAAGATTACGATGGAAAGACAATGTGTAAGGCGAGACACACTACGTGGAGTGGAGTATGAAATTCTATTGCAGAATAACAGGATGAATAGAAACAACAAATTGAAGAATTGAACAAAGCTGTACAAAGCAGTGTTTTTGAAAAAGGCATGAAAGGGTGAAAATTGAAAAACTTTCCTAATTTCGCCAATAAATTTTACAGATTTTCATGAAATTTATGTGGACAAGCTTAAAACATGTGAATTCTCAGATCAATAAATTTATATTATAGTCACTAAGGCCATTATTTTTATCACCCTTCCCAAACCTTCACGTCATCCGAATAACGCTGGGTACAAGCAGCTAGCATAATATAATTTATCAAAATAAAATTAATACCCTATAATAATACTAATATCAATTAAATTGTTTACATGGAGTATTCTAATCCAATTGCATAGTTTCATTAGTTTGTTAATAATTTCTTAAAAGAACCGATTATAAACAAAAACACCAACTTAATGAAAAGTAAAGATCCATTTGTTTCGGTAAATTTCAAAAAGACCAATTTTAATTCATTATTTATATTACTGTGTATACTGTATACGTAGTATAGGTATCATATAAACTTTGTACTCCTCATGCCGCCGGTATAGTATACTTGTATATTTTGTTTAGATTCGTATTGCTGTCAACGTTACCAATGAAATTTTTAATGGATTATTTAATTTATTAATTATTCTTTTCAAAATAATATAGAGGTATATCCCCGCCACAACACAGTAAATACAGTATGCTTTATACGGTGACTCTGACCTTATACAAAATGTAGGAAAAGTTCCGCGTTATACGAATTTCACGTTTTATGGTATAAAACCTGATGATCTTATACGCTATCCCAATATTCATGAACCAATTAGAAATAGCCTATTTTCAGGCACGCATGAAAATGGGACAGACGTTCAAGAAAGAAAATATATATTAAAATTTAATATGATAACGATTAGGATTTCTTTGTAAATATGTATGATTAAAAATTCAAAAGGATGAACTAGAATTTTAAAACTTCAATCCTAACAATTATTCCACGTGGCTATTTTCTCATATTTAAATTGAAATATATTTATTCATATACATAAATACTATCGTGCAAATGACCACCTTGACTTTAATATAATGTTGATAGATTAATTCTATACTATAGTGGTCAATTTATATTATATGATAGCATATATTCGGATGTATATATGAAGTCTAAATAGTTTTTCAAAATCGATATATCCGAGGATAATCATGTACATATTATCCACATATATAGAATATTGATTGTCAGTGTTGTTAGTTCTCACCTTTCTATTATACCCTATAATTTATACTATACAATAATTATATACATGTGTACATAATACAACTTTTCAGCGGACTGAAACTATATATCAAGAATATATGTATTTATGTTTTTTTTTTTTTTTATAATCCTTGCAACAAAAATATTTATATAATTACAAAACATATTAATTGATCATAGTTATGGTTCATGATCAAATCAAGGACGCTTTTAATTGTTATATCTCTACTACTTTTCGTCGTATTACATGAATATAATACAATATATTCTTACAGGACAACTAATATGGTGAATGTACTTTCTTCGAGTTTTCTTTGTTTAATTAAATTTAATTAAACAAGTTAGAGTTAGTTTTAAACTTATTTTATGAATGTGTGTAATTATTTGTATTTTTTACTAACCTTTTCTGAATATTCAACAACATCCCTCATTGAACGTGGAAATCCTGATATTAAATAAGCTTTGGCGGCTGGTGCCATTTTCATTTCCAACATTAAGACTTCGGTTACGGTTTTTGATGGAAGTTGAGAAAAATCTTGCATTTCTATAAATGAAAATGGTAAAATATTTATTATTGTAGGTGGCAAATGTCTATATATTTTTTCTTTCATTAAATAAGAGGAGAGCCGAATAGAGGACATCATGAAAAAGGACAAAAAGGAAAAAGCAGTATATTTATATTTAGTCATTTAATAATTTTAGCCTAACCCAAACACCAAAATTTCACACTAAATATGTACCTAACTTATTCAGCTTAGGTCGATTCCAATATTTTCTTCCTACAACTTAAGCGTACAATTTTACATGGATTGTAAACCATGGAACATTTATAAGGAAAATATTTTATTGTTGTACGAGCGCTAAACAATTTTACATTAATTTCATTGTTATTATTATCTATGAGAATGGAAATGTAGCCCATGTTTTTAAAAAGCTGATTAAACTCTTAACTGACGCCGATGAGGATTGAACCAGGAATCTCAAGGTTCGAAACACTAGCGCCTTAACATTAAGCTGCTGACGTCGAATTTTTCGACATAAAGAATTTTTAACAAAAAAACATTTTAATATTTTATATTTCTTACCATTTCCTAAAGCATATTGTTGTAATAAATCCATCATATTAATATGTGTGATACCGCGTTTTTCTTCCATTATTGTATCACAATGTGTTACTTTACCACTACCTGGTCCTCCTATGTAAACGTATTAAATTTATTTCATTTATTAAGTAATTCATTTTTGTTTTTAAATACTCAATCTTACCTAGAACAAATATAACTGGCACTTTTGGTGGATCGAATTTTATTTTTCCAGTATTTTGTAATGTTGTACCAATATTTCCTGGTGTTCGTATAATACCTGAACGTGTACCACCACCACCTTTCCATTCGACTCCTGAATCTCCAACTTCTTGTGCTGTATTGGCGTCTGATAAAATGGTATTAAAATTTTTTTAATAAACATGAAGGTATATTAAATGTGTAATAAAAATTTTAAAAATGGTTTCGAACTGTGTGGTGCGAAACATAAAAGGCTAGTGTGATTCATTGAAATAAAAAACAATGATGATGAAAAATGTTAAATTTCAAATTATTAATATATTAATAATATTTTAGAAACTAATCATCAATCGCAGTTGGAAAGTAAGTCAAATTTTTCTAAAACTCTAGTATGAATACTCTGAATAATATCCTAAAAAAAAGTCCAGTGGAATCGGATGCGGTGAAGATGAAATGAAGGCTAAAAACAAGTCTTTCGAAACTTTCTTAAATGTTGTTTTATACTATCGTATTGAGGTTTGTTTATAATTAATGAGAAAAATAATATTGAATAATTGAATTTGATGATTTTCTATGCATACCAAAAATTTAGTACTATTTTAACAAACATCTAGAAATTCTATACCATATTTAAATGGTATTTCCCAACTGACTTTTTATCGATTTTTCTTGGAAAATATTTCAAGAACAAAAGCATAAAACATGAATGTGTATTTAATACAAAAGAAGGTGTATAACGCTTTTTTAGGACTATATGAAAGACATTTTTCCTTCCGGCATGAAAAATAATCGCACACGATTAAATATGGTAAATATAGGGTAAATCGTGTTGTTCCGGTACAAAAAGACATCGGCATGATTTCTAGTTCAATATTATGCTTATGCTTGATGTAGTTCTGTTTTCTGTATAGTATCGTTAATTGTAATAATTCCATGTTGAGATTTGTACGAGGCGCATATGCACACCTATGTATATCCAAGCTTATTTGTTGTAATGTTTTTCATTCATAATTTCTTATAAATCGCACTTATATGAAATTTTATAAACATACTAGGGAGTTCGATGGGCTTTATATCAAGGTCATAGTTTTCATGTACATACATATATGTAGATTGAACATGAACACACAGTAGATAATATGTGAATAATCAAAACATAATCAATTCATATGCATAAATTCTAATAAATACAAGTAATATTATTAAACTACAACTAGTTGACTTTGTCTATATACGATCATAATGAAAATATTTTTTATATTATACTTATGCACAAATATATGTTTGTGTACTATGGTAGAAAATGACAATTTTTATTTGCATAATACTTCACGTATTATCCGATTACAATGAAATTTGGTAACTTAAATCTTTCAATTTTTTGATCTATTTACTATTTAGAATGGATGAGTTTATTTTTGGTACTTAGTTTCAAGCAATATTATGTACTATATTTATACTATAGCTTCGCAAATTTTTTTCCTTCACGCCACAGCTAGGGATTTCTCAAACTTTCGTGGGACACTAGAAGTAAATATATACAAAAATCAACATGTTTTATTCATATTCATGTGCCCATCATAAACTTTATGCAATTTTTCCTTTTCGAGGAATTGAAATGTGGCATATTATCTCGCTGCATGCTGGCTGTGTAGCTCTGTATGCAAAAATAAAAATAACTATTGATTTCCTATCTAATAATATACAACGTTAACGTTTTAAGAAAACTAAACATAAGACAAGTTTTTTTTTTTTGACCTGTACGGTTCCTGTCGACTGGAAAGAATTTGATGGGAATTTTGTTAAATATTGCCAGTTTCACTGACACAGAAGTTTCTGTACAAGCATTACAAATGTAGTAGCAAACCTAATATACCTAATTTATATAATTTTAGTAGATAATAAATAGATAATAAATTTTAGTTGATAGTTACAAGGACTTTTAAAGTGAATTTTCTCAAATCTAAAAATAATGAAGATACTACATTTCAATTTAAGACGATTATAGTCATAATAATAATAATAATAATAATAATAATAATAAAAGTTAAGTAAAAGTTGTTGTTTTTTTTTCATTTCTAATTTAAATAAATAAGTAATTTACCTGTGTCTAAACAAATGCCCATTATCCATTCGGTAATTGTCGCGAGATTAAATTGTTTCTATCCACTTTGATATGTTTTTTAGAATTCCTTTAATTAGTATAGTTTTTTTTTAAAATTATATTATAGTATTAAGTATTAACAATTAAAGAAGTAAATTTTTCAATAAAAATACAAACTCCAACAAATTATTCCCATAGAAATGTTTGTCTACATTTTATATTAAAGGAATTATAACATTTATCTATTTAAAATTTTTATTTTCATTATTTAAATTAATATAATTTGTTTTTGATTCTTTTTATTCCGAATTGCGTATTACAACATTTTAATAAAAAATAATTTAATTTGATAATTTCAATAAAAACAGCATTTTCAGTCTATAATTATTAATGATAAATTTGAAAACAATAATGAGTTAAATATTTTCACTTTTATGATTATAAATTATTATTAAAAACGTTTTACTTTTATCTTAATATAAAAATTCTTTATGAAATTTGTTTTAAGTAAAAAATTATAGAGATAAAAAAAAGCGTGTTAACCGAATAAAAATCTTAGTCTCACTGTCAATGTCGACGGACAAAATAAAGTTTTTCACCTATGATAAAGCTTATTGAATATTTTATGATTATCGTTAGTTAGTCGATTTTTTCATACCTTAGTAATATTTTCATGTCCTATGTAGTGACCATAGTGTTTTTTAGTGTATTATCCATTGAACTATAATTGCATATGTATATTTTACTATGTCCACTTTATCTTTACTGTATGGATATCAAATAGATAATAACGCGTGTGTTACCAGGATTATATTTGATGAAGTCCGTTTTAGAGCTAGTACATGACAAAAGAATGCTTCTTTAATTAGTTTCAGATTAGTGCTATTGGTAGAAATCTAGGATTTAAAAACAATTTTTTTAATAGCACCTAGTTAAAAATGCTTGACTGAAATGTTCAAGGAACCAGAAAGTGCAGTAAATCCCGAAATAAAAACCGGACAGTAATGAAAGATGCTGACAAAAAAAACAAAAGTTGTACTCGGATTGTGTGTTCAGACCCTATTATGCTACCAAGATAGGGAGTAAGATGAATTCTTTTTTGTTCCTTTCTAATGACCTAACTACACTCGAAGGTAAACTATTGAGTATATACTATATATCGATAGTAAATGATAATTTGAAACGCTGTAACTGAAAATTTTAATTTTACATTGAAAACTTTCTAATATAAAATGTTTAAAAGTGGATATCCTTTTTCATTTTAGAAATCTGTTATTGGATTGGACGTCGATTGGGTAAGTAAAATTTTTTTGGAGCTCTTATTCGAACGTTATGTTGAAAAAGATACATTCTTATAGAAAAAAATAATAATACAAAATACTTTAAAAAAGTAAAAATACCAACAGAATTGTTTAAAATTTCTGTTATGATAGTTTACCCGTTTCCGACACATTCATCTTAATCCTAAAAAAATTCATATACTAAGTTTGGTAACTCTTTTTTTGTTATTCAAATTAACAGAAAAAATTTAAAAGGATTGATTCTTTGTAATAATAAAGGTTGAAGTTAATAATATGTGATATTGACGACTTGCGCATTATGATTCATTTCACATATGATGAAATAAGTACAGTATAAAAGTAATTATATTAAAATATTATTGAAACGAATAAAATATATTGAAAATGAAATCCATCTATGTTTGTATTCAATATCAAACTAAGACACGAATTTTTTTTTTTTTTTTGAATCCTTGAAACTTACATCCTAATACATACATGTGAGAAACTTACAAATTTTCGATTTTTATTATCATTGTTAAACGGTTTGACTATATATGTTTATTGATATAATTATACGAAAAACATTGTCTCATAAAGATATTATCATGCAATTCTATCCAATTTAAATGATAATATATATTGTAATTGTTCACATCATCTACAGAGTATAATAGGAATAAGATATACATATGTATATCATACTGGTGAAAATTATAGTTAATCATGAAACTATATAGATTCATTCACTTAGTAGTAACTAAATTCTTAATAATTCCATCTGAATCAATAACTGAGACGTTTTCCCATTCTTATTAACTTGATTTATATGCTGATGCATATAATTTCGGTTTGGATATCGTTAATTCGAGTAAACATAATTGTAATTTGTAGCAATTCTGGTAAATGCATAAAATATTTACAATTAAAAAATAATTTTTTTTTTTGTTTGTAGAAATAAAATGAGATCCTCATAGATTTCACCCTCTATTACTCGTTTCGTTCTTTAAAGGCAGTAAAGTTCTTATGAGTTATTCTTTTTAATTCATTTCATACAAAATTTCCTATAGTAGGTGAATTTATCATTATTCTTCCATGACTTTTCTAACACATCGGGATATCAGGAATCCAACAAGCAAAGAAGTTTATCACTTATGCTTTAAAAAAAAAGGTAAACAAATAACTATTTGATCTTACTAAATCCGAGCTGACTATCTTAACATCATCTAAATAACATGGAGAAATTAGATTTGAAATAATACCATAAATACTCTCTGTAGCCATAGAAAAACCAGTTCCCTAAAACATGCAATATTGCGTCGAATACCTTTCCAGCTTTATACTTTTGGGATTAGCGAAAATACGAAATTTTCACATTTTTGAACTTAGCCTATTTTCAGCCACCCAGTTCTGCATATTTCCTTATTAGTTCCCACAGAATTAGTTGGTACAGAAAAGTTCCTCATAATGACAATGAATTTAGTATACTATATCATTGTGTGAAAAATAAATTCTGAAATAATTCTTTTAAAAATTGAAGCTAATTTGAAGTTAATAAAATATTTCATTTTAATTAAATTCCATATAAACGGATAATATTCATTTCAGGGAAAAATAAATTACCGAGAATAAATTGTCTTGAATTTAAGGAGTTCATGTTCTCTTATATCATTTTTTAAACTATCAATTTAAAAAATACAGTTGAAAAGGAAAAAACTATGAAATTTATGTCAATAAAAAGCATGTAGCATTTTTGTGATACTTAATTACATTTTATGTTTTCAATTTATAGTGTTCAATATATTAGACACGGATATTTTGACTCATCAGCACTTAACTGTGTTATACTTCTCCCAATGAAATGACACAAATTAGTACCTATATTATGAATTTTTTAGGTAATAGAAAATTACTATCCAAACGAGTTCGATCATATAAAACAATCGAATGTTTTTTTGAAATTGTTTCGTTTTTTAGACTTCAAAATAGTGTCAGTGCCATCATTAACTATTCAATTTATTTATTTTGAAAATTACAGAAAAAATCATTACATATGGCACTAAAATATTCATTTAACACAGAAATTATTGAAAAGAAAAGAAGCTAACCTTGCTATAATACTGTAGCCGATTATTCAGAACGTTTTATTGCATCTTACATATACTTATTTTCCGCCATTTTAAATTATTTATAAGAATTTTAATATAGGATTTATGTTAGAAATATATGTTAAAATAGTTTTCATACCATATCTAAATATTAGCTAACATAGGCGGTTTTCGCTTTACATTTGCCAAACATGACATATAGTATTTAGGTAACAAAAAAAATCTAAGCGATATTACTTAGTTTTTGATTATCTAGTATTTATTGAACTGGTTTTTCGATTCCTTCAAAATTTTGGAAATTAAACATTTTGAAGTTCGATTTACATTATAAACTATAAAAGATCTAGCAATTCTTGGAGCAGGATACAGGATTAGGTTTTTACTAGTTACATTATAAAATATTTTGTATAGTATGTCATATAAGTTCGTTCTATATAATATTCTCATCAACTGGATTTAAAAAATGCGAATTTTGTATATGCAGTGTAAATATAATAGGTTTTTTCGAACGAATATGGGACCATCAAATTTCGCTTGTTATAATGAGTGTCTACGAATTTAATGTTGGGGACTAAAAAACGGAAGTTTTCAATTAGTTCGTTATAAACGCTATATAATCGACTTCCACTGTGTTGCTACTTTTAAAATGTTTTAATAGTGTTAATTATTTTAGTAGTGAAAAGTATGGAAAAACCATTTTAACTAAAAAAAAAAAAACTTAATTTGTAATGAAAACTTAGACTACGTGTAATTCGATTGTTCTAAGTTCAAAATTTTACTTAAGAAATGTGTGTCACCAAGATCTATTTATTATTTATGAGTATATTTAAACGGTTCTCATAATTAAATTATCAATAAAATATCTCCACCCCGCTATGAATTGAGGACGATTTTCAAGAATGACACGCTAATTTGACTAATAGTAAATTATTACTAGTATTTCAGTTTAAATTTTATACATACTGTGTACCAACAGATGGTCTTCACATGAAAAATGTCCAGTGATTAGTGGTTGAAACCAAGTAATTATAATTTATATGTTTTGTATCTATTATTACAAAGAAGTTTTTTTTTTTATAAAGGCTATAGTAGTATAGGTTATTGATATTAATTAGGAGCAGTTACATTTCGGAAAAATTCAAGGAATTTAGTTAATCTTCTAGAAATGATCTGTATGTAAATAAAAGTAATTACAAAATAACTTAAATTTGTTTTCAAGAATTATTAAAAGGTTATTGACCTTGAAAATAAGGTTTGAAAAATTTCAAAATTGCGTGGCAGTTTCGTTTTGAGGTTCTTTTTTTCGCCACAAATTTTTTTGCGCTGCAAATCGTAAAGTGCAGTATGACGCTTTTGTATAACAAAATTTATATTGTTATAAAAGTTATAACAGTTTTTTGATTGTAAACATTCTGGTTGTCAAATTTGGTCTCACAAGAATAGTAAACAAGTTTGGAAATTCATTAGTTTATTAAATAAAAGTTCCTAAGTGCATTTCAAAAATTAAAGTATACGAGGGAAGTAAAGACATACGTATTAATACTTCCTAAGATTTGTAGCTCAAGTGCTTGAACGCATTATTCATTAGGTATTTTTTAACCCACTTCTGGGTTAGCCTCACTAAAATGGGTGATTCCCGAGTGCACATGGAAAATAAATCTCCAAAAAAAGAATTAGTATTAATTGAATACCCTGGAATTGTTCAAAATGAGAAGCGAATGATAAAAACTTTAGGCGGGGCTGTAAATATTTCAAAGGTATGCCAGTAAAAATGAACAAATATATATAAAAAAAAAACAAAATACATAAATTTGTTTAGGTACTCTCTGGAAATAAAAAACGGTTAGAGTTAAAATTTCATCCAGACAACATTTATTGTAAACCAACAATGGGCGATATTCAACCGACAGCAGGACTTTTGTTAAAAATTAAAATTCGTATACCAAGAGATAAAGAAGTTACAGATCCTCCAACGCATTCCGTTGAAATTTTGGGACGATGCAAACAAGTTGTAAAGTTTAACAGTAATCAAAGTCAAAGCGATAAATAATTGTAAATAATGCTATAATTTTTATTTTTAAGGTTTAATGGATTTTCAATATTTACCGTTATTAAAAAATCCCGAAAATCAAAAAACGGAATACATTTATGATAAAGTTGTACCGAAAGGAATTCCGAATCCAGAATGGTTTTCGTAATTTAATTTCTTCAGTGATTTTATTTTAAAAATCTTAAAAATTTTTTTTTTTTTTAATTAGGACTTCAGACGTACCACTTTTTCTACCGCCAGCAATTTTTGCACGTTCTGATTGTGTTCAAATAAATTTATATCGTGGTGATAACAAAGTTGATTTGAATGATGATATTTTGGGTGTCGTTAAAAACCGAAGTCAAGATGTTGGATTTTATCAAACTTTTAATTTAACCGATCCGGTACCGATTAAACCAAATCCCGCTGTTATAAATAAGATGACTGTTAAATTCATATCTGATGAACAATTAGCCAAAGTTAAAAAGGTGAACTTGAAAAATTTCATAAAACTGGATAATGTTTTGAAATTAATTGTTTTGTTTAGTGTTTCGATGAAAAACCAATTTGGCCAAGAGTAGCACTCCTTTATGAAACAAATATTCAACGAGACAAACTAAAATATATTTTACCATCAATTTCATATTATTTTACGACTGGCCCATGGAGGACTATGTACGTACGTTATGGTTATGATCCACGAAAAAATTATGAAAGTAGATATTATCAAACATTTGATTTCCGGTTACGATATGATATGGGAATGGGTGATTATGTGCGTGAAAACTTTTATAAAAATTCATTTCTTTTTCATATACAAATTTCTTGTTGTAGATTAGTTTGAAAAGAATGACAACACAAAGTATGAATTCAAAATTAAAAGCTTCAACATCTCAAAATCCAGTCTCATCACAAACGAATCCAGACTATCCATATCTGGAAGAAGGAAATCTTCCCAGATCGAGACAATGTTTTTACCGTGTAATTAAAACTTTGATTATATCGCTCCTTTGTGGGAAAATTTCAAGTCTTTATTTGACATTCTTTTTCGCAAATAAACAATATATATAAGTCCTATTAAAATATATTTGTTCTCGTTTCAGTATTGTGACCTTCATTTACCAATAGTTAAAGAAATGCTTGAAAAAGTACCGACTCCAATGTCGGGTGCAACATGTAATGAAAAAACGGGTTGGTTACCGCCAGGATTTGACCATCAGTGTCGTCAAATTGTTGTTAGTTACTTAAAGGAACAATTTAAGATTTTACGGAAAGAAGGCCTTCAATGCGATAATGATGATGATGATGTAAAGAAAATGTCTTTTCTAAAATTTGTTTTATGATATTTTTATTTTGCAGGAACAATTATCAGAAGACGAAGATGATGATCAGGATCTTGAAAATTTAAAAAATGAATCTGATATAGAAGAAGAACTTTCAAGTTTACTTGAAAATATTAGAGCAAACAACCCTGAGTAATAAAAATTATCATATAAGAAAATTGATTCTTTCATTTATTCAATTCACAAAAACATTCGAAGATTTTCGTAGAGTAAAAATAAAGAAAATTTCGACGTAACAAAAGTATTTTATAAAAAAAAATCAACCAGAGCTTTCTCATACTATTAATTAATTGAAATGCATTTATTATTTTTAATGAATTTACCTTCATCTTAAAAGATTTAAATTCTAAACTTAAACTTTTTGAAAAAATATTTCATCTTATTGTGTTAAATTGGAAGGTAAATTAATTAGCATATTTTGTCCAGCTGGTAAATATGCGACTTGTCTTGATCTGGATAATTGATAAGCAATATCTTCAGCTGCCTCAATTCTTCTTAATTCAACTAAACCATCACCAGCTTCAGCAAAGGATTTAGCTAACAATTCGGCAGCTTGAGCATCACCCTCCGCTGATATAATAGAAGCGATCTTCTGTTGTTCAGCTCGTTCGACAAGGAATCGTGCCTTTTCTGCTTCTTGTTGTGCAACCTGTTTCATTTCAACAGCCAATGTAAATTCGCGCCCGAAAGTTAAATGTGTTATTGAAATATCATCAAGAATAAATCCGAATTGTGAGGCACGTT
Organism: Xylophagus ater; assembly: GCA_963422695.1. Classification (NCBI taxonomy): domain Eukaryota; kingdom Metazoa; phylum Arthropoda; class Insecta; order Diptera; family Xylophagidae; genus Xylophagus; species Xylophagus ater. The sequence continues at coordinate 534,815 of OY730484.1, forward strand.
CAATTAAATCTTCCGAAACTTTTTGTGACACCATCTAAAGAATGTTTTAAACAAACTCGGTATTTTAATAAGAAATAATATTGAATTTATTATCTTACTTCTCGTTGAGTGATCAATTCTCCTGCATCAAATTGGGCTACAACAGCTTTAAGCACTTCTGTAGTAATTGATGGTAAAACTCGTTCATCATAATCAACACCAAGAATTGTGTAAATCTTTGGTAATTGATCAGGAATTGGACGATATAAAATACGTAAAGTAATATTAACGTTTTGTAAATCCTTACTACCAGTTACTACGGGAACATTTCTTGGTTGCGAACGAATATCATAAATAATTGGGCGTTGCACCCAGGGTATGAAGAAATGTGTACCTTCACCAACAACTGCTTGTTTGACCCCAGAAAATCGATCGAAAATTACTGCCCGATGACCTCCGTCAACATTATATAAGGCCGAATTGACAACACCACCCAATAGAGCAACACCAAGCCCGACTTGTCCAATTCGATTGAAAAATTGTGCTGCCATTTCTAAAATATTCTTTTTATATGGAAATTAGGAAAATTAATCAAAAATGATTTGGTAAAATATTTCATCATAAAGTTTGAGGTTATGTTCGACATTAAGTTTTCTTAGCGGTACGCAGAAAAACCAGTGCCCTTTATGTCAAATTACATATATTTTTAATTTACCTTTTCGAAGTCAGATTCACAGTAATTTAAATAACGTTTTAACAAAATAAAAGCCGGCTTATCTGTAACACAAATGTGACGAAAACTTCCTGTATTTTACAAATTTAATTCCAATTTAATGCGTTCCAATTCCAATAGGAACCAAAGTTGCCAGTTAGCAAAAATAATTCATGGTCTATTCTTTTGCCCTCTATATGTCAAATTAAAGGTAAAGTTTTGACATTTCCAATACGTTTGTTTGTTTTTGGCTCTGACATTAAATGAAAAACATCAAAAATAAAATCAACAATTTTCGTGTTTAAACTGACAAAAGAAACGTTAAAATGGGTCGAGACCGGCATAAGAAGCGAGCTCCAAGCACTAGTTCTGAAAGTGTTGATAGTGCAGAAGAGGAACGTCTAAAAGATTTAAAAGAGCGTGATGAATTTGCGAATCGTCTACGGAAGAAAGATGAGGATAAAACCAGAAAAGTCTTGGAGTCATCTAGCCGAAAAGCTTATGAAGAAGCTGCTAAACGTTTAAAATTGGAGCTTGAAGATCGGGAAAAAATTCTACCACAATTACGTGTCCAGTCGAGGAGAAAGTATCTAGAAAAACGAAAGGAAGATAAAGTTGCTGAGCTAGAAGCCGATATTATTGACGATGAATACTTATTCGAAGAACAAGTGTAAAGAACTTTTTAGAAACTAATTTGAATATTATATAGTTATAATAAAATTTCTTTATAGATTGACTGATCGCGAGAAACAGGAACGGGAATATAAAAAGCAACTGTTGACCATAGCTAAAGAACATGAAAAAGCTAGGGAATTAGAAAGGGTTCAGCGATATCATATGCCGCAAGATGTTAAGAAAGGGGAAAATGGTTTGAAATTAACAATAAATTTTACTAATATATTTTATTTAAATTATTACCGATTTTTAGAGGAATATGTTGAAGTGGATGATCGTGAGAAACAACCCAATTCGGAACAAAAAAAATGGGAAGCTGAGCAATTAGCGTCTGCTATGTTTCAATTTGGTGCAAAAGATGCAAAAATGAAAGAAGAATATGATTTATTGTTGGACGATCAAATCGAATTTATTCAAGCCCTAACAATGGAGGGAACGAAAAAGGACAAGAAACTGGAATTAACAGAAACTGAAAGGAAAAAAATGGATATTGAAGAGACGAAAAAATCTCTTCCAGTTTATCCATTTAGAGAAGATATCATTGCTGCTATTCATGATCATCAGGTTAGTATTTTGTATGATAAAATTAATGTAGAAATAACTACATTTTTCAGGAAAGATTTTAATTATAGAAGGTGAAACTGGCTCAGGTAAAACTACACAAATTCCACAGTATTTGCATGAAGCAGGATTTACTAAAGATAATAAAAAAATCGGTTGTACTCAACCACGTCGTGTGGCTGCAATGTCTGTAGCTGCTCGTGTTGCACAAGAAATGGGTGTTAAGTTGGGAAATGAAGTTGGATATAGTATTCGGTTTGAAGATTGTACTTCAGGTATATTAAATTTGAAAATATTTTGTACATAGAAAATATTTAATGGAATTGGTTTTTAGAAAGAACTGTCTTAAAGTATATGACTGATGGTACCTTGCACAGAGAATTTTTATCTGAGCCTGATTTAGGATCTTATAGTGTTATGATTATTGATGAAGCTCACGAAAGAACACTCCATACAGATATTCTTTTTGGTCTTGTAAAAGATATTACTAGGTTTAGGCCAGAATTGAAATTATTGATATCCAGTGCAACTCTTGATGCCGAAAAGTTTTCAAAGTTTTTTGATGATGCACCAATATTTAGAATTCCTGGTCGACGATTTCCAGTAAGAAATTATATTTTATTTCTTTTATATCTCTATAAATCTTTTAAATATTATAGGTTGATATTTACTATACAAAAGCACCCGAAGCCGATTATATCGATGCTTGTGTGGTATCTGTTCTTCAAATTCACGCAACACAACCACTTGGCGATGTTTTAGTTTTTTTAACAGGTAAATGAGGAAAAAAAATGTTTATAAATTACAGATATTTTAAAAATAAATTCCAGGCCAGGATGAAATTGAAACTTGTCATGAGGTTCTTCAAGATCGTGTTAAACGACTTGGTTCAAAATTGAAAGAATTAATTATATTACCAGTTTATGCAAATCTTCCAAGTGATATGCAAGCAAAAATATTTGAACCAACGCCACCAAATGCACGGAAAGTTATTTTAGCAACAAATATTGCTGAAACATCTCTAACAATCGATAATATTATTTATGTAATCGATCCTGGTTTTGCAAAACAGAACAATTTTAATTCTCGAACTGGTATGGAATCACTTATGGTTGTTCCCATTTCAAAGGCTTCAGCAAATCAAAGAGCTGGTCGAGCTGGTAGAACAGCACCAGGGAAATGTTTTCGTTTATATACAGCATGGGCTTATAAGCATGAGTTAGAAGATAATACAGTACCGGAAATTCAAAGAATCAATCTAGGTGACTAATAATAATATATTACTCGGAATTTTCTCTTTTATTTAATCGTATTTTTGGTTAAACAGGAAACGCTGTTTTAATGTTAAAAGCTTTAGGCATCCATGATCTAATACATTTCGAATTTCTTGATCCTCCACCTCATGAAACATTGGTATTAGCTTTGGAACAACTATATGCTTTAGGTGCCCTTAATCATCACGGCGAATTAACAAAGCTTGGACGAAGAATGGCTGAATTTCCTGTTGATCCAATGATGGCTAAAATGATTTTGGCTAGTGAAAAGTAAATTTAATGAATTTTATGAAATAAATAAAGAATTTATTCATTTTATATATTACAGGTATAAATGCTCAGAGGAAATTGTTACAATTGCGGCTATGCTATCAGTAAATAGTGCAATTTTTTATCGTCCAAAAGATAAAATTATTCATGCTGATACAGCTAGAAAAAATTTTAATCATATGTATGGTGATCATCTCAGTTTATTACAAGTATATAATCAATGGGCTGAAACTGATTTTAGTACACAATGGTGTTATGAAAATTTCATACAATACAGATCAATGAAAAGAGCACGAGATGTCCGAGAACAATTAGTTGGACTAATGCAACGTGTTGAAATCGATATGGTATCTTGTCTACCCGAAACAATGAATGTAAGAAAGTCAATAACATCGGGTTATTTTTATCATGTTGCTCGTCTATCAAAAGGTGGTAATTATAAAACAATAAAACATAATCAAACTGTTATGATTCATCCGAATTCATCATTATTCGAAGAATTACCACGTTGGGTATTGTATCATGAATTAGTTTTCACTACTAAAGAATATATGAGACAAGTTATTGAAATTGAAAGTAAATGGTTATTAGAAGTTGCACCACATTATTATAAACCAAAAGAATTAGAAGATTCAACAAATAAGAAAATGCCTAAAACGGCAGGCCGATCAACGATGACTGTGTAATGAATTTAATGTTATTTTTTCTTTGTGAATAAAATAGAAATATTATGAAACTTTTTTTTTCTTTATTACTCTTATTAAGTTGAATGGACTGAAATTAAATTGAATGAAATGGTTCCAGTATTTTTATCAAAGATTTTCTAAAATATCGAAAATATATACTTGAAAACTACGAGACATATCTTGTTAACATAGTTCTACGTCATAGTCAATAATATTTTTTTATACTTTTAGTTACCTATTTTAAAGGAAAACCCATAAATTTATCAATTTCCTATAATTGACAATTAAAATTTGTTGAAGCACTCAAAATTGCCAAACTGGGTTTTACATATGTATGCGAAAGATAAGTATGATTTTTTTATGTTTTGATAAGAATGATTAAATTTTACAAATTTATTTCGTAATCATGATTATTTCTATTTTCTTAGACCTTAATAAGAGAGTTTTGTAATCTTGCAATAATTCGACATTCCATTTTCCACGGAAATACGTACTTTTGGGGGTCCCCGGAATCCGAATTGACTATTTTCCCAACATGTCTGTGATATCTGTGAACACTGTTCTTATAAACACTATAACTCCAGAAAGTCTTACTGAATTTTATTCTAGTTTGATTCAAAGATAGGTTATAATAAGGGAATGAACTAAATAGATTTTTTCCGGAAATGCCTAAACTTCTGTGTGGACAATAACTCGAGAACTTCATCACCAATTTCAACAAAATTTGATACATATCCTGGACTAAAATTGGTATAAAGTAAATTTATAATCCGATGATGAATTGATACAATAATATTGATTTAAAAAAGTTGGCTGGTTTATCATACTATATATTTTTCTGTTATCATTTGAACTTAATAAATGATTAAATTGTTTAAATATATAGAAATTGTTATTTATCCTTCCTTTTACATCGATATTACTTTATCATATATAACAATTACTTCATTAATTGCCTATTGAACACTGTGAATGATTCTGATAGTATGAAAATATTGCCTACTTGTTTTCTAGCATCGTCAATAATTCTGAAACCAGCAAGTGTTTAAAAAAAATTATACACTCGATTTTGTCGTTGATCGAGTAATGACAAAAGACTGGATCGATTTTTTTTATTTATATACGGTGTAGCATCTTCACACAGTACCATTTAATAATTTCCTTAGTTCTTTTTTTTTTTCATATCATAACTTTGTTCCATCATCTTTACAGCTTGTTTATTTCCACTGAATGTAAGACAGGTAAATTGTGAATCCATATAAACTTGATTCTCCGATTTAAGTTTATTGATTATGCGTAATATGTAAATTGTGTATTTTTGTATTTAGTTATTTTGAAATGAATTTGTGTCACTTGAAATAATTAAGTGAGAGCTATATTTACAAGGTCGATTTTTATAATGTCATTGTACGAGGAGTCCTGTCAGGAAGGCTATATTCTATAGCATACATCGTTGATAATGATAAATCCAATAGCAAAATAAAAATACATAATGATCCCAATGAGATAAAATATATTTTGAAATGTTTTAACAAAGTAGATTTGTTGGAATCCATTAAAAAATTTTAAAAACTGATCGTTTTTATTTTAAAAACGGTAAGAAAAATTAATTCATTTTACCTGGTACGTATGACATAGTTTCGAATTTCAAAATTCAAATTTGAAAATCGAATAACATTTTTTTTATTCATACAATTCTCATAGAATGAGAATAAAGCTTTGTGATGGTAAAAAATTTCGTGCTCCAGATTTGGATGGATTTCAAACAACCTTGTTTTAGAGAATGTCCGTCTGTCTGTCTGTGTCAAAAATTAGTTCACACGATATATCTCGAACTCGAACGCCTTATTAGATTTGGAGAATTGATCGTTTATTATGAGGATTAGATCCGAATTGTTTTTGGTATCTGAAAAGGGCGACTTATGAAATCTGAGGTTTACTTTGATTTTAGAAACTCTTTAACTCCTTTTAATGAAAAGAGGTACACACTTTCTGCTTTATATAATTTTGTTAAAGCAGATTTAATTTGGTGAGGATCGGAAAAATGGCACCATAAAAATGACCAAGACGCAAAAAATGTTGAATTCAACTGAAATTATTTCTCTAGATTTTTCTTAATAAGGATAATAGGATAGGATAGGATAATATTGTAAAAGATCTGGGGAAAATATTTGATCTTGATAATGAGAACTGAAGAATACATTTTAAAAAGGATTATAATAGAATATCTGAGGGAATTAATCTAGAATCATTTATATGGAAGAAAGCATTCCTCCAGTGTATTCGTTGGCAGTGTATTCATTTTTCGAGTGGGATATCTGACTGGAATATTTTCCATCAAAAAAAAATTTCAGATCATCAAGAATTTAAAACCAAGAATCTTTTTTTTTTTAACCAAAAAAGACACTATGGGGAAAGAAATAACGAAGTTAAAAGCCAAAAACCTTTAAATTTTAGTATAGTGTTTTTTTTTCGATTTAGGCGCGTGTGAACGACTTCAGCTCTGCGGGTCGTAAGCCACAAAAATTGTCACCGTATTTTTTTCCGACCAACATTTTTTTCTTTTACATTAATTCCTCTTTAAAAAGCCTACCGAAATTTTGAAAGGATCCTCATGTAGATTTTCGGCTAAAAGAACTATCTAAAAATTATATACTTATATATTTTTTTAAAAAAAATTATATTTTTCTTTCTTATTTTTAAAAAAATAAATAAAAAAAATAACGATAAAAACTTGTTTTTTTTTTCTTTGGGATATCTTCTTCCGAAGTATAAATAGACGTCTCTTCGGCTACTTAAGAATCAGTTCTTGGTGGATCGAGCAGTGTACGCATCTTATACTGTAGTATATTATTTTGAAACTAATCGAATTCGATTTTTGAACATTTTCTTCAAAATCAAATTATAGTGAATTATTAAATGTGAATAAAGTGTTGTAATTTTTATAAAATTAAATATCCTTTTTCTGGATTTTGTGATAAACTTTAATAAAAGGAACTTTGGGTTTTTTATTGGAGTGAAAGAAACTTAATGGATTAACTTATATATAGTTAAAACTACCGGTAAATTTAACTGTTTAACACCTAGAAATCTTTATAGCATGTTTTGAATTTTAATTAAATATATTTGATTCTTAAACATATATAAACGTGTGATAAAAATGAAAGAAAAACAAAATGTTATTCCTTGTGTAGTTGATAATAGTTTAATACGAAAATAAATTTATTGATCTTTAATTATTGTATATAATATCTTTTTCTTTTTTTTTAACAATTTTAATGAAATTCTATCAATACAGAACATGTCTCGAGTGAAAATAAAACTGATACTAAAAAGAAAAGGATTATTTAAATGTTTGAGAATTTAAAAATTTTGTTCGTAAATTGAATTTTTAATTTACAAAATTTTATAACTATTAAATCAAAAGTTTTCTTTTTTAGATTTTAACGAACTTTGCTAGTAAAAAGTTTATTAAATCAAATCAATTAAAATTCAAATAACGTATTGAATTCGTTTCCATTTTTTAAAAATACTTTTCGGATAAAAAAATGTTCTTTCTTTTTAAATTTAATCATTTTTGGCACTAATTCAATTACAATATGAATTCTATATATTTTATAAAAAAAAGAAAAATACATATTACTATTAATATCGTAATGAACCCTGAAGCCGTTGTATTTAAAATAAATTCAAATCAAGATTGATTCGATAGAACTTGAAATTATTAAAAAAAAGAAAAAAAAACTCATCACCAATAATCACGTAAAACTACGTTGTTTGAATAAGAAATTTTAAAATATAAAAATTCTTAAAAGTGTTTAACAATAAAATATTGTTTAATATTTAGTTGGACGGCACTGTGTCAATGTGTATTTTCTTGGTTTTCTAGGTTTTATGATTGTTAATACTTATAGAGTATCTATCTTATTGTAGTTGGGAATTAAAGAAACTACACTGCCGGTACATACATTGGAAACATGATTTCTTCCATAAATTGGTCAACATAAAAAAAAGATAAAATGTATTTTTATTTAATCCTTAACTTTAACTTATAACAGTTCCCATTGCGTAGCGCATAAACTAAACTTGACACAGATAGGCCAACAGACTGATAGACAGAGGAACGGACATTTTCTGCAAATAAGTTTTCTGAATTTAGGGGACCTCAAAACGTGACGATCCATCAAAATCTTTAGGTCGTAATTTTTACCGTCACAAAGATGTATTCCCATTCTATGGATGGGAACCAATAATATGCAAACAGATAATACTTTACATTTGAGTAAACAAAAACTTCAATTATGATTAATATACTATATTGTTTGCATTTTAATTAATTGATAAATATGAATAAAATAATAAGATTTCATTGAACCACTTAAGGATTTTTCATTGTCTTTAAATTAGTTTTCCGGATAGTAGTTGTTATCGAAATAATTCCATTAAGACACTAAAAAATTTACTTAAGCACTGAGGTAGATGGTTTTTTGGACTCTTTATAAGGTCAAAAGACCTTCCATGAAAAGCTTTGAATATAATGTTATACATGTTTCTGTAATTCTTCTTGTATAATTAACAATTTTTAAACTTTTTGGGGATTTTTCTGAGATACTCGTCTTGCTCTGCATATAGAAACGTTTAATGTATCAGTTTGATTGTTTTTTGCTTTCTTCTAATATATCTTTGAGAATGTCCTTTGTGGTTACTATGATGATAGTTTCATACAAAAATGTGCCAATCATAATATAAGCGAAATAAAAAAGATTTGTATAAATAATTTATGTTATCATGGGAAAATTGAAATGATTAATCATTAAAAAGAACTTGATACATGATTTCTCATAATATAAAATAAAATTAATATAAGAATTAATCCTTTTGTAACATACATTTTTTTAATATATATACATATATATCTTTTAACCACAAAAACAAAATATTAACCACAAAATCACTGACATTTTTTTTACCTTAAAAATAGATCTTCTAGAATATCTTTTACATTCCTTTATTATGTTCAAATGAGTCAATGGATTATAACTATTTCATTTTGCATGATTGTAACTTAATCATAACACTTTTAGGACGATGACCGTATATTTGGTTTACGATATATATATATATCTTAAATTATCTTATAAGAAAAAAAGAAAAACATTTAAAAATTGTATACAAAGAGATGAACAAAAAATAAAAAATCCAAACATATTAAATTCCACACGAATCAGGAATTGCAATTAGCATTAATTTTGATAAAAAGTTCAGATATTTCGTTCAGATTTTTTATTTTTGTGTTAAATAAGCTGATTATGGAGGCTCCTCTTGCATCTCAAATTGAATATCGTGAATAAAATTAAAAGAAACCAAATATTTAAATCAGATTCACATTAAAATAAAGAACATTCACAAAAAAAAAAAAAAACGGCATTTACCAGTCCATATACTAGCCATTCAAACTTATAGTATTCTCGTAAGATAGTGGAGCTTTTTTTTTTGCTGTTCCACATTGGGGTTATTTTAAAATATATGTTTTTTTTTTCCTTAATTTAATTTATTTAACGGGATGCTTGTACTAAAAATAAAGTTCAACTTTTCTGTGTTACTTTTATCGTTTTAAGAATGAAACTAACGAGTTAATATTCTTGAGTTTTATCTTAACTTTTAATGGCCATACAGATTTACCATATTTTTTATATTCTTGATCCAACTTCTAATTAACGTTTATTCTTTTAAATATATTCAACATTGATATCCACCAAAAAATTTTTTTTTTTTTTTTGGTGGACCTTCTTTAAAATGATACTTTCTGAGAAATGCATAAAAATTTATTATCAAATTTTTTTTTTTTTTTTTAGTTAAGAATTAAGAACTTTCTTATAAATATGCATTTAAAAATTTTCCGTAAGTTTTATCGAAAAGAAAAAAAAAAAACTAACAAGTTTTACACTAAAAATTGTTGAGATATATTTTATTATTGTTGTTTTTCTTGAAAGTTATTGACCTCAACAAATTTTTGTATTCATTTATTAATTATGAAAATTTATTCCAATATATAGTTTTTTTAATGAATGTATCGTTTAGTGTTGTTGTTATATGAAAATCTGGAAACAGGTTCGATTTTCACATAGCATATACTTAAAATATTGTGTCTTTTTATATCCTATGGTAGGATGCCAATAATATATTATTAATCTTGTCATAATCATCTGAGAACCGTCTCAAGGTACTAGATAGATATAGAATCAAAAGTTATGTCGGTTTTATTTATGAGTTCGTGCGTCTGTTTAAACAAACCTAAGGGTGTCCAACCTTTTTGTTTCCTTGGGCCGAATTGGAAGAAGACATGGTGTTTTGGGCCACAAGTATATTACTATGTATAAATCTATATCATAAAATGAATGTGATACTTGGCATTGAAGTTGAGAAACTAAACCGTTAATATCTGGTTTGATTGACGTAGTTGCAATTCTCAGGCAGTTCTCAAGGTGTTCATCCAACATGTTGGTTCTAATTTTACACTTAGTATGTTTCATTCTTCATTTAAGCCACCAGGTGACAAACAACAGAACAGTGTAGCTGAGCGAGCAACGCAAACAGAAAGAGAATTTACTACATAACGAAAGAGCTTTCTGTTCTCGTCCTGTTTCTGTTGTTTGTCACTTGGCAGCTTTAGCACGAGAGCGCACACAACACACAAATCATTCCCCAGAAAAATGAACAATAACTTTGAATATTTTCGGGCTGCATTTATACTTGCCTTGAGACGCATGCGACCCGCGGGGCGCGGGTTGGACAGCCTTGCACTACACGATTGGTAAAGGGTAAGCGTAGTTTTAAAGAAAAAAACCACCAATGATGTCCTCCCCGCACCTACAAATTTTCCTCAAATTCTTAATGCCTCACTCAACATATATATTGAATATATATGTATATATAAATTTATTTTGGAGTTAACCATTGGATTTGTTAAACAAGAGATCCATTTTCACCAGAGAGGGTACCAATAAATCGGTTATATGCCGATTTAAAGTTTCTATGTGGTTTTTTTTTACTGTGGCCATGAACTTGTTTAATTAGCATTACAGTTACGAAATAATGAACTTCACTTTCAAGTTTGTCGCTTTAATCCTTTGTTTTTGTTTTGTATGGTTGATGATGCGACAAAAGTAGGTGTGGTATTATAGTTAATGATGCCTTTGATTGAATATGATATTAATTTACACGAAAAGGGTTGGTTTTTATTATGAATATTTTATTAAAATTGTAGACAAATGAATATTTTATTAAACTTTACAAGTATAGAAGTTTTTGTTCGTATATCTTAGAATGGAACCGAAATAAGCATTCATTTAATTAGAATTTTATTTAAATTCTTTGTAGAATCCTCGAAAGTCAGGTCTGCTGTTGTTATAGATGCAATTTATTGATTTTATCAAAACTTTTTTTTATATAATATACATACATCGCAACTAATAAGAGTTATAACTACTAAGTAGGTTTAAAAAAAACTTGCTTTTGCGACATTTTATAGAGAATTAAGGAAACTTTTTTTCAGAAGGACAAAAGCTTCTGCTTAAAAATCGAACCCTCTCCAATTGATTGGACTTGTGTGGCAATTTTCATGTGCTTTGACGAAATGTTTTATAATAATATACACAAAATTAAAATTGAGAAGAATTCTGCTAGTCATTTCACTTATGCTAATAGTTTTTAAACATTTATCTTAATAAAAACATAGGGATTTCCACTGCAGAGTGTCTATCTCAAATTTTTTCTATTGGTCGCATAAAAAATTGTCGCACCTCTTTTCTAGTTGAGTTTCTAGTAAACTAATGACATTTAAATATCAATTTTAACATACAAGTATATAGCAATTTTCTGAACTAATTTATTCCTATCATGTTCATTATCATTAGTCACCTTCTTTAATAATAAAATTATCATAAGTTTTCTTGGTTTTTTCAAATAGGCCATATGAATATTCGTAGCTAGCCGTTATCTACGAGAAAGCAATAATCATGTATATCAATGGAAGAAGAAACATCAACTTATTGGTATTTTTAAATTTTCATTTAAAATATTATACAAATGTTTATTTAATTATTTTGTTGTGAATATTTCAGTTCATTATATTTTTCCTATCAGTACAAGGCGCACATGAACCATCACCGGGTACTCCAGCATTTGTAAGATCTGCTGTTGAAAGTTTACCCGAAAGAAATGATGAAACTTTTGCAAAGTTTTCTATGAAACCAACTTTTGGTGAAATTTTTCTACCACTTCGAAGCGCCGTAGAAAGTGCACCAAGAACTGCTGCAGTATCATATCGAAGTACGAAAACTTTTAATAGAGATTCTGTTGAATATCGTCCGGTACATGAGATATATGAACCGACCTATGAAGAGTCACATCCGCATGCTGTATATGTCCAATCACCAATTAGTAATTCTGCAAAATATGCTGCTTTTGTTGCGCCAAGCAAATATGATCTTAGTAATCCACAACCGTTTCGGTTTGGATCTCCATTCCAAGAAATTGTCGACATAAATGAAGCACAGGCTTCAGGAATATCAGAACAGACTGTTGGATATCTAAAATCTCGGTTCCAACCACCACCACAAAAGTCAGATATTTCAGATAAACCAAAAGTTTTGTGTTATATGACAAACTGGTCATTTTATCGTGATAAAGAAGGAAAATTTGCACCCGAACATTTAGATACTAGTCTTTGTACCGCTATTATTTATTCGTTTGCATCTCTTGATCCAGAAACATTAATGATTCGTGAATTTGATCCTTGGGTTGATCTTGAAAATGACTTGTATAAACGTACAACATCATTAGACATTCCAGTTCTCTTATCAATGGGAGGATGGACTGATTCAACAGGCGATAAATATTCCAGATTAGTTAGTGATCCTAAGGCTAGTAAAATGTTTGCTTCAAATTTAATTTCATTTATGGGGCGCTATGGTTTCCGTGGACTTCACTTGGATTGGAATTATCCGAAATGTTGGCAAAGTGATTGCCGAAAAGGTCCAGCCAGTGATAAACCCAACTTTACAAAACTGCTTAAAGAAATTCGAATGGAATTCTTACGTAGAGATCCAGAATTACAATTAGGAGTGGCTATTTCAGGCTATAAGGAAGTTATTACAGAAGCCTATGAATTAGATCTTATTTCACGATATGTTGATTATTTGACTGTTATGTCATATGATTATCATGGTTCATGGGAGCAGCAAACTGGACATGTCAGCCCATTATATGGTAGACCAAATGATAAATATCCTCAATATAATACAGATTATGTGATGGAATATTTAATTAAAAATGGGGCTTTAAAAGAAAAACTTATTTTGGGTATTCCCTTTTATGGGCAAAGTTTTACTTTAACGGAATCACATAACAAGATTGTTGGAGAAGGTGTAACGGCATCTGGTCCGGGCGAAGCTGGCGAATTTACAAGACAACCCGGTATGATGGCTTACTATGAAATTTGTCATAGAGTTCGGAAAAGTAAATGGCAAATTGGTAGAGATCCAAGTAGAAAATCTGGACCATACGCAATGTTAAGAAACCAATGGGTAGGGTTTGAGGATCCTTCTTCTGTGGAAGCCAAAGCACGATATGCATTAAATTCTGGATTCGCTGGTGTGGCTGCCTGGACAGTTGATTTAGACGATTTCCAGAATAGGTGCTGCAGTGAAGCTTTCCCGCTACTAAAATCAATTAATAGAGCCTTAGGAAGAATTTCAACTCCACCACCAAGTGGAAATGATTGCAAACGACCTCCCGAACCAGTTACACCAAGTCCTCCAGTTATGACAACTGTTAGTGATAGTGGGGCTCCTAGTAATGGACATGAACACGAACACACGACATGGCCTTCATGGAAACCAAGTTCATCACATATGCCAGAAACAACAACACCTATGCCTTCGACTACTTCAACTACGCAAAAACCCACAACTACTTCGTGGTGGCAATCATCAAGTTCAACAGTAGCTTCAACTTGGTGGCCACAACCGACGACTTCCAAAAAAACCACTACACCAACTACTAAAACAACAACTACAACAACAACAACTACTCCTCGCCCTACAACATCTCGCACGACAAGTACTCCACGCCCAACAACAACACAAAGAACAAGTACAATGCGTCCATCGAAAGCTACCAATCCACCTAGCTACGGAACCACTATTCCCGCCACTGCTGTTATTATGCCAGTTGTTATTTCCGATGGTACAAGGTGTGAACCTGGAGAATTTAGAGCTGATCCACTAAATTGCAACTCATACTATCACTGTGTTTATGGTGAACTGAAACAACATTTCTGTCCAGGTGGACTCAATTGGAATGATCGTGGAAAGTTATGTGATTGGCCTCAGGCTGCAAAATGCGAAAGTTCAGAGAAATTAGATGAAATAACAAGTACATCCTCAAGTCCACCGACTCGCTGGACAACTGCCCCAACAACGAGGTCTACAACACGATTGACGACCACGAAAGGAACAACCACTAAACGTACAAAACCACCGCGAAGAACAACAACACCTCGTCCAATTGCAATTATTTCATCCACATCAAGACCATCATATCAAGCTTGTGACGGCGGCGATTATCTCCCCCATGAAGACTGTGATAGTTTCTATATTTGTGTCAACGGTCGTCCGATCCCACAGCAGTGTGGTCCGGGTTTGCAATGGAATACGGAGATAAATAGTTGTGATTGGGCTTCAAATGTTCGATGTGTTTCGATAAAGACATATCTTCGATTAATTAAGTCCAGAGCATCTTTAGATGATCCATGCGAAGGTGATACTCAAGTCGCATATCCAGGAGATTGCAGTCAATACTTACGTTGTCTTCATGGACGATTGGAAGCTTCAGATTGTGCACCTGGCTTGCACTGGAATCAAAATTTAAAGGCATGTGACTGGCCAGCTA
This sequence comes from Xylophagus ater, assembly GCA_963422695.1. Classification (NCBI taxonomy): domain Eukaryota; kingdom Metazoa; phylum Arthropoda; class Insecta; order Diptera; family Xylophagidae; genus Xylophagus; species Xylophagus ater. The sequence goes on from OY730484.1 coordinate 549,925, forward strand.
ATGCAAAGTGTAACGAAAACGACAATACAATCTCAGGCCAAGATTTGGAGACTGAAGGAGTTCATGTTCATCCAACGAAACCACCAGCTACAACACCAACGACTACAACACCACGACCAACATATCCAACTGAACGTCCAATTTTGGAACCATTGTCTGGATATTATAAAGTTGTTTGTTATTTCACGAATTGGGCTTGGTATCGTAAAGGTTTAGGGCGATATACACCTGATGACATAAATACAGATCTTTGTACTCATATTGTTTATGGATTTGCTGTGCTTGACTATTCAGAACTTACTATAAGAACACATGATTCCTGGGCTGATATCGATAATAATTTCTATACAAGAGTTGCTCAACTTAAAGACAAAGGTGTGAAGGTAAGCTTGGCATTGGGTGGTTGGAACGACTCCCAAGGTGATAAATATAGTCGATTAGTACGAAATGCAGCTGCTCGAGCCAAATTCGTTCGACAGGCAGCCCAATTCGTTGAAAAGTATGGATTTGAAGGTCTTGATTTGGATTGGGAGTATCCAGTTTGTTGGCAAACTGAATGTAACAAAGGATTTGCAGATGAAAAAGAAGGATTCACTGAACTTGTTAAAGAACTTTCACGAGAATTTAAACCACGTGGATGGTTGCTTTCAACAGCTGTGTCGCCAAGTAAAAAAATCATTGATGCTGGTTATGATGTACCTATTTTGGCACAACATTTTGATTGGATTGCTGTAATGACATATGATTTCCACGGCCAATGGGATAAAAAAACTGGTCATGTTGCTCCATTATTTTATCACCCGGATGATGATGTTGATTATTTCAATGCTGTATGTTATATACTTACTCATCTACTAGATTTTAAGATATTACTAACAATATTTTCTTATATTTTAGAATTTCTCAATCAATTACTGGATTGAAAAGGGTGCACCATCCAGAAAGATAGTCATGGGTATGCCACTTTATGGCCAATCATTTACATTATCAGATACAAAAATACACGGACTTAACGCTCATGCACCTGGACCGGGACAAGCAGGAGAATTTACAAAAGCAGCAGGATTTTTGGCATATTATGAAGTAAGTATACTCGAAGAGCTATGTTCAAAAATTATAATTGATTTTTATTAAAGATTTGTGATCGTGTGAAAACTAAAGAGTGGAATGTTATTAAAGATGAAAGAGGACGAATGGGTCCGTATGCATACAAAGGTAACCAATGGGTTTCTTATGATGACAAAGAAACTTTGAAAAGAAAATCACAACTTGTTCGATCACTTAATTTGGGTGGAGGTATGATATGGGCCTTGGATTTAGATGATTTTAAGAATCGGTGTGGTGAAGGTGTTCATCCCCTTTTAACTACAATTCGAAATGTTCTTAAAGATCCTCCGACTGAACATGAAATGCCACGTAAATATTTATTATATATATTTTTTTGATCCTTTATTTAAATCGAAAAAAATTTTTCAGCTGAGCTAATGCCAGAGGAAATTTCAGCAGAACAAATATCTGAAATATCTGAAATACCCACTGTTGGAGTTGATCCTCAATCTGAAATAGTTGATGCGACTGGTGAATTCGAACCAGATCATGAAGAACAAGATCACCAAGAAATTTCCGATCCAAATCTGGAAGTGGAGGAAGCTCCAATTGATCCAGATAATAGTATTAATGAAATGTCAGATGAATTCAAAGTTATATGTTATTTCACCAATTGGGCATGGTATAGACAAAGTGGTGGTAAATATCTACCAGAAGATATTGATGAAGATCTTTGTACACATATCGTTTATGGATTTGCTGTTCTTAATCGTGACAGTCTTACAATTAAACCACACGATTCATGGGCAGATCTTGATAATAGATTCTATGAACGTGTTGTCGCTTATCGTGCAAAAGGTAAAAAAGTTACCGTTGCCATTGGAGGGTGGAATGATTCAGCTGGTGATAAATATTCTAGACTAGTCCGAAATCCTCAAGCTAGGGCGAAGTTTGTAAAAAATGTTGTTGAATTTATTGAGAAGTATGAATTTGATGGTCTTGATTTGGATTGGGAATATCCAGTATGTTGGCAGGTTGACTGCAAAAAAGGATTCCCAGATGAAAAAGAAGGCTTTTCAAGTTTAGTTCGCGAATTGTCAGAAGAATTTAAACCTAGAGGTTTATTATTATCATCAGCAGTTTCACCAAATAAAAAGGTTATTGATGCTGGCTATGACGTACCAATTTTATCAAAACATTTTGATTGGATTGCTGTAATGACATACGATTTCCATGGTCAATGGGATAAAAAGACCGGGCATGTAGCTCCAATGTATGCACTTCCTGATGATGACGATCAAACTTTTAACGCTAATTTTACAATTAATTATTGGTTAGAATTGGGAGCAGATAGAAAAAAAATTATTATGGGTATGCCAATGTATGGTCAATCATTTTCTTTGGCGGAGAATATTCGTCATGACTTAAATTCTCCAACTTATGGTGGTGGAGAGGCTGGAGAAGCAACCCGAGCTAGAGGTTTCCTATCATATTATGAAATTTGTCATAATATTCGTGAACGCGGTTGGCGTGTGGTTCGCGATAAAAGGGGACGTATGGGTCCATATGCTTATAGTAGAGATCAGTGGGTATCATTTGATGATAACGCAATGATAAGACACAAGAGTGAATACATTAAAGCAATGGATTTGGGTGGTGCTATGATTTGGGCATTAGATTTAGATGATTTTAGAAACGTATGTGATTGTGAACAGTATCCACTTTTGAAAACAATTAATCGAGTTTTAAGAAATTATCCAGGACCCCATGCAAAATGTAAACTAGAGGAACAAGCAGAAAGTATGATAATTTTTTAATTTTTATTTGATATACTTTAATAAACAATATATAATTTTAGTTGCGCCAGAAAATACTAATAAAAAAGACGACAAACCAGCAGTTTGGATGCCGGTATCAACGACTCGTCGTACGACAACGAAGAAACCCGTGACTGATAGACCTTCAACACATAGACCGACAGACATCGTAACACATCGGCCAACAGAGTCTACTACCAGCAAACCACCATCTTCAACAGAACAAACAATAATGGATCAGGAAAACAAGAGTTGTAATGGACAACAGTTTGCTTCAGATGAATATGATTGTAATAAATATTATATTTGCCAATTTGACAAAATGATGGCACAAAGGTAAGTGGAAATAATATACGATGTTTTCCATAATATATGATAATCTTATAGGTGCCCAGAAGGATTACATTGGAATAATGGTCATTGTGATTGGCCGCAAAATGCTAATTGTCAAGCGTCTGATGTGAATGAAGGAACTGGTATAACGAGACCAACAACACCAAAACCTGTGTCCTTTCCAGAAGAAAAGCCTACGAAGAAGCCGGTTGACGCTCCAACTAAACGTCCCACAGGAAGACCAAAACCACCCACAAAACCACCAGTAGACGAAGGTGATGGCACATATAAAGTTGTTTGTTACTTTACGAATTGGGCATGGTACAGACCGGGCGAAGGAAAGTACACACCAGACGACATCGATGAAAATCTCTGCACTCATATTGTCTACGGATTTGCTGTTTTAAATCGAGATACCCTTACAATTAAAACTCATGACTCTTGGGCTGACATCGATAATAGATTTTATGAACGGGTTGTAGCGCTTCGTGAAAAAGGAATCCGTGTTACATTAGCAATTGGAGGTTGGAATGATTCTTTAGGCGATAAATATAGTAGGCTTGTACGAAATGCTCAAGCTAGAGCCAGATTTATAAAACATGTTATTGAATTTATCGATAAATATGGTTTCGAAGGTCTTGATTTAGATTGGGAATACCCAGTTTGCTGGCAAGTTGATTGTGCGAAAGGATTTGCTGATGAAAAAGAAGGTTTTGCAGATTTGGTTCGAGAACTATCAGAAGAATTTAAACCCAGAGGACTTTTGTTATCAGCTGCTGTGTCACCAAGCAAAATGGTTATTGATGCTGGTTATGATGTACCAGTATTGGCCCAACACTTTGATTGGATCGCTGTTATGACATATGATTTTCATGGTCATTGGGATAAACAAACTGGACATGTAGCACCTTTGTATTATGTACCAGGTGATAATTATGATTACTTTAATGGAAATTTCTCAATACGATATTGGATTGAAAAAGGAGCACCATCTCATAAATTAGTTATGGGAATGCCACTTTATGGCCAATCATTCTCACTTGTGGACAGTAATAAACGAGGTCTTAATGAAAAATCATATGGACCTGGTGAAGCTGGTCAATACACGCGGGCTGGCGGTTTTTTGGCATACTATGAAATTTGTGAAAAAGTTAATCGTGGAGGATGGACAGTTGTTCGAGATGATGAGGGACGTATTGGACCATATGCCTATCACGGTAGTCAATGGGTCTCATATGATGATGTAGAAGAGATTAGACGAAAGTCTAGATTTGTTAAAGATTTGAAACTAGGAGGTGGTATGGTATGGGCATTAGATTTAGATGATTTCAGAGGACGATGCGGTTGTGGTAAACATCCATTATTGAGAACTTTGAATCAAGAATTAAGAGCAATTCCAGGACAACGGGCTAGTGATTGTACTTAAATAGAAATAGTTCTATAAATGTGTGTGTTTAGAGTAATTTTTTTCCATAAATTCATTTGAAAAATATAATAATGAAAACATTATTCTCATTACCTTATAGATTGTAAGAAAAGAAAATTTATAATTTTTAATGTACTGATTTGATTTGAGTTTTTCAAAAATAAAAAAAATTAAATAAATAACTTGATTAAACTTACCGGTTTTTCATATGAAGAATTCATTTTCTCTGCTCGATTGGTGGAAATTTAAAATATGTATACATCCTCTTCTTCTGCTTCTAGTATACTTTGCATTTCTATAAATTGATGATCATGTGAGGACAATTTTTCACAATACAAATGGTTGTTGTTTTTATCAACACTGTATGTTTCGCACTTCAACATTTGTTGTACCATACAAGATTCAAATTAGAATACTCTAATTATTTTACTATGAATTTCATAGTTAATTACTAAATGGAAAAAAAGGTACAGGATCAAGAAATATAGCCAGATTTATAGTTTATATACAACTTACAACTACAAGAACTCGGCGCTGATGGGCAGCAGGAGAATTTAACAAAGCGTTAGAATTCTTTAATTAGGAAAACATTTCTTCTCATTAAACAATAACAATTAGCTAAGACTAACTATATTTATTATAACTTACAAAAAAAAAAAATATTATTGTTAGTTTTTACAAATTAATATTTTCGGTTTGATATAGAATTGAGTCATCGGTAGCCCATGTTGCTAATACATCTGGAACAGTTCCATTCTGTGGTGTTTCTAAAAACAAACAAAAAAAGAATAAAATTGGCAACCACCACAGGACAAATTTGAGTGCAATCTCATTATAAATTTAAGAAAAAGTTAACTTACTGACTTCACTGGACGAATCATCAAACAATTGGTCTTGGTAAATTACGTTCCGATCTGATTTTGTCGACTATTTTACATTTAAAAATATACAACAACTTTATATGAAACAATCAATTATTTTATTGAATTTACCTCACGATATTTGTGTAAATACGTAGTTAAAGGTTCAACATAATTATCAAAACCTAAGGTGGCCATCGCATATAAAATATCATCACCATTAACAGTTTTCCGATTTTCACTATGACTACGATCAATTGCTTCCGATGTTATGAATGAAATAAATTCCGAGACACATTCTTGTATACATTCTCGTGCATCTTTGGCAATTTTACCATTTTCAGGAATTGCTTTTTTCATAATTTTAACAATATTACAAATTGGTAAAAAACGATCTTGTTCTCTTAATAAAGAATTTTTTGATGTATTATCTGTACTTGAATCATCTAGATTTTATAAAAAACAAACATTTATTAATTTTTTTATTTTAAGAAAAACACATTTTTCCCTTCGTTTACCAGAATTGTCCAATTCATCAGGGATTATGTAATTATCATTCAGAAATGAATTTGTTATTGACTCATTATTTGAATTCATTTTGTTTTAATATAAAAATTATTTCGAAAAATTTAAAAACTAATTTTTACGTGTTTACTTGGATTATTAAACATAGTTCTCTTGTCAAAATTGTCTTCTTCTTCTTTATTGAATAGTAAGAAAAAGTGTTCCTTATTAAGTCATTGCAATTTAATAAATTTTGTAAAATCGAAAATTGAATTGTTTTTTCATTCGGCTAAAATATAGAGTAAAAATAAAATGATTTTCTTTTTAAAAAAAAGTATTAAATAACAAATATAAAACAGTTTGACCGTTGTATTGAACCCGCACTAAAGCCTAACCTAAAAATTCTTATCAAAACATACAAAATAAAGCCTTATCAAAAAAAGATAATATGACGTAAAATAATTAAAATACGTACAAAAATAAAACGTTGAAACTAAATAAGCTCTAGTTTTGGTTTGGAAGTGCAGTCAGTGCTTTGGTTAAGAGGTGGAAAATATGTTTGCGCAACATTTAAGACAAGTCGCATCATCCAAGAGTTTTCTGGGAGCTCAATCTAAGTACTGTAAATACTTTTCATCTTATCAAGGTGATGGGAAATCGCATGATTCTAATCATCCGTTCCATAGAACATTGAAGCTTCTTGGAAATGATATGAGAAAAGTAAAGGATTTCTTTGTGCCTAAACAATCAAAACTGATAAAAAGTAATGACGATCCTGATGATTTCGATGAACATCTTAAAAAGTACATGGACACGACCAATTTCCAAACACATTGTGATATTCTAGTGATTGGTGGTGGCGGTGTTGGTTCATCGATAGCATTTTGGTTAAAGAAAAAAGCCCGCGAGGGATTAAATGTCGTTGTCGTCGAAAAGGATTCAAACGTATGTAATAACAATGTTATTATTCTAGTCAGACGATTTGTTTGTAATTATAAACTTAGCCTTGGTCTAGTATTTTATTTTAAATATAATGTGCAAAGCATAAATTACACATTGATTTTTATATCAAAACAATTATTTACACAAAATAACAATTAGTATGTGTATAAATAATTAATAAATTATTTATTATATAAAAGACACGACGCAATAAAAATTATTATATAATATTTACTTATTTTTCAGTACAGCAAAGCGTCGACAGCATTATCAGTTGGTGGATTAAGGCAACAGTTTTCACTTCCAGAAAATATCCAAATGTCTTTATTTGGTGCAGATTTTATGCGAAAAATTAAGGGTTACTTAGGTGATGATTGTGAACCGAATTTTACACCACATGGTTACTTAGTACTCGCTTCAGAAAGTGGTTCTGAACAATTGCGAAAAAATTCATTGCTACAAAACGAATTAGGAGCCAGGAATGAAATCTTAACAGTAAACCAATTAAAACAGAAATTTCCATGGCTAAATACGGATGAAATTGAATTAGGTTTCTTCACTTTTACTTCATTCTAATAGAAATCTAAAAACGTCTTATTTTAGGATGTCATGGCTTAGAAAAAGAAGGTTGGTTTGATCCGTGGTCTCTTTTAATGGGCTTTAAGAAACGTGCTATTGAATATGGTGCACATTTTATTGAAGGTGATGTTATAAATTTTCAATATCGCCATCAACCCGACATGGTAATTCAAGGAGCTGAAGCTGGTGAATATGAATCGTTAGATAAAGTCACAGTTCGTATGCCAGATGGTGAAGAAAAGACCATTAAATTCGCAATTTGTGTAATTGCGGCCGGTGCTAATTCGGGCGAAGTTGCTAAAATGGCAAAAATCGGATGTGGCCCGGGAATGTTGAGTGTTCCATTGCCAGTGGAACCCAGGTTTGTGCATAATAACAAAAATTCTTGATACGAATAAAAAACATTATTCAAATTTAAGGAAACGGTATGTTTATGTGTTCGACTGTCAAGGCAATAATGCACCAGGTTTAAATACACCTTTGACGATCGACCCAACAAATACGTATTTTCGTAGAGACGGTTTGGGTGGTAACTATATTGCTGGTAGAAGTCCACCATTCGAGAAGGAACCATGTTGCAATGATTTAGAAGTCGATTATGATTATTTCGATACCGATGTATGGCCAAATTTAGCAAAAAGAATACCAGCATTTGAATCTATAAAAGTTTCGAACGCGTGGTCTGGTTACTACGAATACAATACCTTCGACAGAAATGGGATTATTGGAGCACATCCATATTATCATAATTTATATATTGCAACTGGTTTTAGTGGCCATGGGATACAACAAACACCGGCGGTTGGTCGTGCAATATCTGAATTAATAATAGATGGAACATTTAGGACAATTGACTTAACGCGATTAGGTTTCGATAGATTGATTGTTGATCAACCAATGTTAGAAGCAAATATTGTATAGGGAAAAATAAATTAATTTCTTTTAATTCTTATCTGCCTTTTGTAAACTTAGATAATTTCGATTAGATTTTATTTGTACACTAACTAAAATTGCTTTCACTTATCTGTTAATTATTTAATGATTATTCAACAAAATAACAAACAAAAAAAAATCTTTCTGCGATTGTTGACATAATTATATATTATATATATATTAAATTATAATTTTATTTGAATTGTCCTGGTGCAGGCCCGAAAAGTCCGCTACTTTGCTTGCTGGCTGCCCTTGACGGCGCAAAACCTAGTAATTTTTGAATATTTTGCCGAATTGACATTGTACACAAAATATACAAGAAAATAAAGGAACACTCTGTGTAATCATCCCCAGGAAGATTCCGATGACTTAATCCTTGGATCCACGATATTGGGACAAATGGCAAACGTGCAACAATTCGTCCATCGAAACTGTTTAAGAATTATTTCAATACATCGATTTTAAAACAAAATTTAATATGAGGACTTACATGCTGTTGAACATACTTAAAAGTGCTGTAAAGGCAAAACCAGTTGCAATCATTGATTTCATTTTAACTAATGATAAATCTCGATTATTATTTTTCAATTTTTCTTCATCACGTTCAATTTTTTTCTTTTGAGATTTATCCAATGAATCCCCATGAGTTTCCTTTCTCCTTTCCACTACAAGAAAAGCACATTTACAAAAATTTGGTACAAGGTGTTAAGCTTTTAAAATATTACATCTTTTGCTTTGTTTTTCAACTTCTCCCTTCAATTTTTTGAATTTTTCTGTCCGGTAGACTAAGAGCCAGGTTAGTCCTACAATTAATGAGGTTATGTTGTATGAAAATTTATGTATTAGCAAGTTATTTCCAAATACCTTCTCCCAAAAAAGCTGTACCGATTGATATGAAAACAATTAATAAAGTATCCATCCACATTTTTATATAGGATAACAAATATTTTCTAATGATTTAAGAAAAAAATATATATATATTGGCAGCTAATAGCACCTGACAAGTACACTGTTAAAAATCTGATAATTCAGTTTCAGGTTTGTAATAATTATGGTCGAAAATCTAAATAATACAAGTAATCTAAATTTATGGATAAATTTTTTTTAATTCTTGAAACATTCAATTATTTTGTATAAAAGAAATATCTGCTATTTAATTTGAAAATAAGTATACAGCAGCAATAGAAAAAACTCCAAGAGATGTCACTAAAGTTTTGTACATCTGGTAATAATTAGATGGTACCAACACCAACCAAAATGGCGATAATTCTTCAGAAATTGGATTTGTTAGTTTGATTGACGGCATAAAAAAGTCTCTGATTAATTCTAATGAAAAATACTAAATAATTTAATATAATTAAAAATATAATTACGTTTCTTATAGTCAATATTTCAATATAATAACAAATAGTAGTGCAAGTGTTTTAAGGAAGTGTTTTGTAAGGAAATATTTAATTTGAAAAGTATGTAAAGCATCGTGTTTGCCGGCATTAAAAAAATCTGTCATTTAATTACTTATATTTCTATTATTTTAGGTTGCATACGGAGCAACGAGCTGAAAATGCGACGTAAGAGTGAAAGAACAAAATCAATATCGTCGCCATCGACGAATGTTGAAAGACCGAGCAGGCGAAGTGGTCGTCGAGGAAGGAAGTCGCCAACAAGATCTCCAGAACCTGAATCGGGAGAGCCGGCACACGAGGAAAAGGTAAGCGAAACAGAAAATGACGGCGATAACGAAAAACAGCGCGATTCTAGTTCGGATCGTGATAGTGAGGAGCATTCAACATCATCTACAAGAAATCGTAGAAGAGGACGGACACCGAAAAATCCCGTAGAGACTAGCAATAGCAAGGCTAAAAGAAGACGAGGCCGTAAATCTGAGGATGTAGAAATGGAACCAATTCAGGAAGAGAATGGGAATGATAATAAACAAGAAAAAAAAAAAACTGAAGTTCAAGAGGGGGAAATACCGAATTCGATTGAGAAAAGAGATCAAGTGAATACAGGAAAAATTGATGCAATACAATCAGCGGAAATACCTCAGAAACAGGAAGAGCAACCAGAGAACATTGAATTAAATAAAGAAAATTCATTTGTTAAAAGCAGTAAAATTGATGAAGTAGATGAAAAGTTAGTAGAACCTTCTGTAACTGGCAATCAATTGGATTCGGGCGATGAAAAAAATGAAAAGAATGAAAGTAAAAATTTACAGACAGAGAAGTCACATCCATTAACATCATCAGACAAATCTCCATCTGATACGCATGTGACTGTTTCTACAGAGAATGATAAAAAAGAAGAACGTAATGAACGTAAAAAGTCTGTCGATAAAATAGAGCCAAGTGATTCAAATATACGGCATGAATCACGGCGTTCAAAAAAGGAATCATCTGAAAGACGAAGGTCTGATAGTCGTGAAAATCGTTCTCATAGAGATCGGAGCGGTAAAGTAAGAACCGAGGATAGCAGTAGGAACGAAAATAATGTAATATCAAAACATGAGGAAAAAGAAAATGAAAAGCGTGATGACATTGAAAAACCTAAGTCAACTGAGAAATTAACACAATCTCAACCGATTCGTAAACGACGTTGGTTATCACGAAAGGCATCTGAATCTAAGCCACAAGTATTAGCGATATCCACAGATTCTTTGAAAAATTTAATTTCAGATGTTCATCCAGTTCCATTGAGTGATGTTAAATTGGAATCATCACCGGAACCAGAAATTGTAGAACTTCCTCCTAAGGAAGAGAAACGTCAGAAAGAAAAAACACGAAATCGAAGTGATCGTAATGAACGCAGATCACGTGATCGTGAAAATAGTAAACGTGATGATAAAACCACATTAACAAGTAATCGAAAAATATCAATTGTTAATGATGATCAAACGTTACAACATCCTCCTAGTCCACCACGAAATATTTCGAGCAATATTCTGTACATAACGAATCTTGTTCGACCGTTTACTTTGTTGCAACTTAAAGGTCTTTTGGCTAGAACTGGTAAAATAGTGGAGAATGGATTTTGGATGGATAGAATTAAATCAAAATGTTATGTTAAATATGAAACAGAAGAGTAAGTGTTAAAATATTGATTAGTTTTAATACTTATTTCATAACCCATTAATACATTTAGCCAAGCGATTGAAACAAGGCATGCACTCCATGGCGTTCGTTGGCCTACATCAAATCCAAAATGCTTAAATGTCGATTTTGGAGCCGAGGAAGCAATGGCAAAGGCTATTGAATCAACGTTGGATGAAACTCCTAGGTTCGGGCAGGACGGTGTGCGGGACAATCGGGTCATCGGGACTGGCTGGGAAAAGGAACGATTTGATTTTGATGAAAAAAAGGTTTTTAAAAAATTTATTATAATTGTGGTTCTGTTAGTAATTTTATTCTTAGGACATTCAGGTGAGTAGACCCGTTCGTGAGTGGGATGTCGGCAAAAAAGAAGAATTGGAACGTGAAATGGAACGTGGACAAAGGGATCGTGAAAGAGATAGAAAACGATCATTGGATCATGATCGTGAGAATGTTCGAGATCGTCGTCGCAGTACAAGTTCATCGCCAGGTAATTAATATTAAAGAAAACAATGATATTAAATAGTTTAACAAAATTTAATTTTTCTCAAGCTCGGAAATTTAAGAAAAAAGAGAATGAGCCTCCACTTCGTCTTCTCGATGATCTGTTTAGGAAAACAAAAACAGCCCCATGCATATATTGGCTTCCGTTAACTCCTGAACAGGTAAATAAATAAAATAACTATATCATTTAATAAATTTCAATCATATTTTTATCGCGTTTTTCTTATGTTTTTTTGTTGTTTTTGTTTAGATCGCTGAGAAAGAAGAAGCACGTCGTAAACACATGGAGGAACATGAAAAACGTATGGAAGAGTTACGTAAGAATCGGGAACGTGAGCGCGAAAAAGAGCGTGAACGTGTTAAGGAACGAGAAAAAGAACGACGCCGTGAACGATCAAATGATCGTCGAAGATCTCGTAGCCGCGATAAGCGTCGATATTAGAAACACAGCCAAAATAACGATTTGTTTGAAGCAACAACAGAAAGAAAGAAAAAATATCTAAAAGAAAACTCGATATATTTTGAGGAAATTCTTAATAGTTCTTTTTTTTTTTTTTTATAGACAGATAAACAAACACAAATTTTGAAATGACCACAGATTTTATTTTAGAAAAAATTGAAAAAAATATATACTATATATTTTTTGTTATAAAAATGAGAGAAAATCCAATAAGAATGGAACCAATTTGTTTAGGGGATTGGCGAAAAAAAAAAAAGAAAAATTTTGGATAGAAAGAAATATGTTTTAAGAGAACGTCCAACTTTCCATGATGCGGGACGATGCTACAAACAAACAAAAAATAGGGTCTGTGGATTATAATATCTAATTATTATATATTTTTTTTTAGTTATTTTTTTTTCTCTTATTTTATTCTTGCAAGTAATAGGTTTTTAAAAAATAAATTAATATTTCAAATATCAATACAATATCAAAAAAATACATTCATCTAAAAACATTTCGAAACGGTAAGCCAACAAAATAATATTCTTTTTTTTCATATAAGACATATCTTTCCTATTGCATTTCAATTAATTAACGAATGCATGTTAATTTTCCAAATTACATTTTAAATTTAATAAAATAACACATTCTAATTATTAACTTTGAATTATAATTTTCTAATAGAAAAAACTAACATTATTAAAATTTTTTAGATGTAATTATTTTTTTATACATTTGAATTTTTTGTTTTATAATTTTCAATTTTAAATATTTTTTCCCAAGTATATATGTATGTCTGTTAGATGCATAACCAGTCTAATCATTCCTCGATGATTCAGAGATAATGAAAAAAGAAAACGTTCTATTAGTCAATTCTTGAAGTAACATGTCATTTTGCATTATGATCTTGTGATCTACAATCTCGAAATTTATACTTTATAAATTTCATAAGTGAATATGAAGTGTGTTTGATATAATTTAATTTTTTAATTTGAAATAGTCAAACACTCATCTCTTGAATACAACTGCTCTGCAAATATGGTCGAATGGACTTTATGCAGCTCTCATATTTGCCAAGAATAGAATTGTTTTGAATTAAATACTCACATTTAAAATTAATTTAGAGGGTTTTTGAGTTGTTTTCATGCTTTGAAAGTTTTCTCAGTTGTGGAGAAGAAAAGTGAGAATTAATTTCAACCTACGTGTAGGCTCGTTTTGTATCTAATAGACATCAATATATGAAATCAATTGAAATACATTAGGAAAGAATTATAAAAAATGTCATCATATATTATGAACGAAATTTTATTGTTTGTTGGCTTTGTATGAAATAATTTCAAATACGCGTTCATACACGATAAAAAAATAATGTTAAATTACTTTTTCAAACCAAAAAAAAAAAACTATATTATGAACAAACAAAATATATAAAATTCAGCTTTAACACAAAAAAAAAAAAAAAACTAAAATAGTTATAAAAGGTTTAATTGCTAGTGTTTTAAAACACTTATACTTATTTCATCAGAAGCTGAATTTAATCTCTACTCTACCTGACATATTCTTCCCGTCGTCTGTGCGTGTGTTCCTCTGTGCGAGTCTATGCGAATGATCGATTCTTAAATAACAGAAATCCTAGAAATTTTAAAAGCTGATAATTAAATACTTAAATCTTAAACATCAGGCAGAATATATCAACATGCAGATAACTTTGTATATACAAGAGACAAACACCAAGATTATCAACAATTAAAAACAAGAAAAAGCTAATTCGATTTATAATAGAACAGAACTAAAATTGAAGAATTTGACCATTACGATAGTAAATCATTTCAAAAATCAGTTCGAAAGTTCTACAAAATAAAATAAAATTCAAAAAATAATACAAGTTATAAACTAAAGTATTACTTTTTAAAGATTCAGAATAATTGACAATTATTTGAATCGATTCCCGAAAATCGTCTAAATATTCAACAACAAAATCAACAAAAATGACATGTTTGTTTTTTTTTCAACGGATTAAATAATAAATAAGTATTCACGTACCAGAAATTTCTTCATAAAATTTTAACGAATAATAAAAAATAACAAATCAATCAACTTTATCCTACTTTTTAAGGACAACACTTCATTTTCATATTCAACAGTTCGGAAGGCGAAAAAATATTTGATATAATTTTTAATTGAAGACAAAATATTGTAAGATTAATGGAATAAAAGAAAATTTTTTTGAAATTACCAAAAAAAATGATTTCTTCCCTCATCTCATAAAAAGAAAGCCTAGAACACTTGATAATAATAAATTACTGTGGATTATTTCATTATAGAACATATACATTTAGCAATGTTTACGATCTTGTCTGAAAATTGTTGAAAAATCGGCCCACTTCAAAAATTTTGCATTTGTTATATCTGAAAAGTATTATAACAGCAATTCTTAAATTATTCGATGAATGCAGAAACATAAGTCGAATATTAATTTTTCTCCATAAATATGATTACCAAGTGTAGAATAGTTCCACAAGCAAAGCTCCGTTTGGGTACTTCTTCTTAACTAAGTAGAAAATCATGTATAACTTCCTTACCGAATAAATACACAAGATATGTACAATATTTATATTAATTATTTTGTGTTCATAAAATAATACTTAAGAAATCTAAGGACAACGAATGTTTCCATTTTCAACGGATTACATAACTTTATTACGAAGTTAGAACGTATTTGATAGACTGTTTCACCAGGTGTTAAAATAGGTTGAATGATAAATATAGTCTGGAACAATTTTTCTGTATAAAATCTCTTTTATTTCGATTTGTCTTCAATCAGTTTTAAACTCTTTGATTGTAAGTCTGATCGTCGAGTAATTACCGGATAGTTGAGTATGTAATTGTAAAATCAATGAAATTTGCAAATACTTCATGTATTCTGTAGTCGAGGTTGGATTAACTAATGTTTTCCTTATAAAGAAAAACAATTCAAAAAATCTTCCATTACCGGGGACTATTATACAAATTTATCATAAAATAAAAATTTATTTTTATTGCATAAAAAAACTTATAATAATTAGCGAAATAAATGTACATACATATGTAATTTTGAATTACCATCTTATTAACTAAACAAAATTTCGATTCTATCAAATATCTTTCAATGATTGAAATTAATTTAACAAGATTAAAGATTTTTATCAAGTCTTTCTATTCTACAAAATTCGATAGTTATAAATAATAATCATAAACAATTGGTTTATTTTATTTGACTTTATTTCAAAGGTTAATCATGATATTTTTCACTCTCAAAACAAAAAACTAATAAGATTTTTATTTAAAAAAAAAAACATATTTGTAGTAATTTAGTCTTATTGTTTTTTTCTTATATGAAGAAAAACTTTTTTTTTTATTTTAATGGCAGTAATTGCATTTTGGATGACATTTTTTACCATCAACACCACATTTACAACCGGCTGATGTATCACCTTTTCCAGCTGGTCCCCATCTAGGACCTCGTGTAACCCAACAAACCTCAGTCTTACACATTGAACATTTTAACCAATCGCAGCCCCATTTTTTCATCATTATTACCTAAACAAAATGTCGTTACATATTTTCTTTTATAAATTTTTCATTAATTTACCTGGCATGTTGGACAATTCATAGCTTCACCCTTGTCAACCATTTCTTTAAGCATTTCTTTTGTACGTCGCGCATCCAGATTACTATCGCAATCACTATTTAATCGATCCTGATATTGTTTACACGTTAAACCATCATGAATTACCTTCGAAAAAAAGAAATGATAACCCAAGAATCAAAATTGTTTTTAATTTGAAATTATTAAATATATTTAATTTACTCGGCATGTTAAACAATTAGTTATTCGACAAACAGGACATTTAAATTGATTGACATTATCCTCATAGATACACCATCCACGGCAATTTGGTGTTTTACAATGAAACGTATTCTCAATTTGGCATTCAGCAACACGTACAGATTTGGCTAAATGTAATTCATAAATATTGTTCGGAACAAGTGCTTTAACTTCGCGTTCCTGGATGATACTATCGCAACTATAATCAGCATCCATGTACGGGCATTTGACTTGTGCTTCTTCACTATATTGTACAGTATTGATTAGACATTCTTTACAAAATGTATGTAAACAATCGCGTAGGATAACTCCTTCTCCGGTTTTCGATTTCATAAAACAAACAGGACATTCAAATGGTTCAACATTTGGAACAACATCAGAATTATCTAAATTTAAAAGTTCTAAATAATGTTGACTTGTTCGAAATTCAAACCGTCGTATTTTTAATGTTTCTTGAGTATGTTTTTCATTATCTGTACTTTCGTCAATATCTTCGGCTCTTTGTGGTTCAGGAACTTTTTTTATTGGTGTTTTTATTTCAGTTTTTTTTCTTGATGGAGCTTTTACTGCTACTGGTGAATTGGCGTCTGTTTTTGAATTCTTATCTTTTTGATTTGGATTAAAATTATAGACACCACGATATTTACTTTTTGTTATATTTGGACTAGAAAAATTTCCAGCTTTTGAAGTATCATCAATTCCAGATATTGGTGCTGCTGAGGTTACTAAATCTCTTATGGGTGACAATTTTTCATTATCCTTTATGATAATATTAAAAATTTCCGAAGATTTTCGATTTGGACTGGATTTGTTCAAATCATTCCGTTTCTCAACAGGACGATATTGAACTTTTTCAAAACCTAAAAAACGTTGTAATTCTTCGGATAGTGCGATTTTATTATTTATCATTTCCGGAGTATTATTAATAAAGTTTATATTTTTTTTTGCAGGAGGTATATAATTTGCTGGTCTCGCTTTTGTACATGCCGAACATGCTAATCTTTCAGGATGATTAATGAGTGTGCAAAGTGGACAACTCCAGCCTTCTGATGTTGATTGAGTCATAAAAGAAGTTTCTTTAACAAGACCAGTAGTTTTAGCAATTGGTAATGCTACGGCTCCATCAGAATTATCATCATCATTTAGCGAATCGGAGCTATATCGATCATTTTCATCAAGATCTTCTGGAATTGCACGTGATGTTGAAGGTAATTGCATTGAATTTAATACTTTTGCTTCTTGCGGCTTAGTTTCCGCAGCGACCAAATATAAATAAAATGTCGCTGAGCTATCTTTAACACCGTATTGAAGTAATGTTTTATTATCATCCGTAACAAGTTCATCATTTATTAACCATCTTTGTACACTTTTTGGTATTTCAAAATCTTTGAAAATCTTTTCTTTTAATTCGGTAATTGTTAGAAGAGGTTTAATTGGGATTTGTATTGGTCCTTTATGTGATATTTTATCTTCTACATACAAGTCCACACTGTAACAAGAAATTAATATTGAATTTATGTTTTTTATAATCACTTTAATACTTACATTATGTTTTTATCAAATTCTTGATTTCCACTTGATGCTGGTCGTATCTTTTGTTTGGTAACATGCAATGAGACTTTCATTTTTGCTAAATCAACCGCTATTTTCGCTGCTAACTCATGTTTTCCCTCAGATATAGCCATTTCAAGATTTCTCATAATTTTGTTTAATGCTAAAGTATCAGTACGGCTTAATCCTTTCGTCGGATTTCTTATTGTTGCCTTGAAATCATTAATACCCTCGACTGACTGCAATTGTTGTGATATTTCTTCCACTTTTGCTTGATCGAACTCAGATAATTTGCTAGATTGATTTGAATAATGTCTTGGTATATTTTCATCGCTGTTAAATACATGGGATGCATCTCCTAATTGTGGTACATTAACATATACGTTACTATTAATTTTTGCTATTTTTCTCTCCGTAAATTCACGTGGTGCAATTAATTCATACGTTTTTATATTACTATTTGCATACATTGCTGAACTGGATAATTTCTTTTCAGAATATATTTCTGGTTTCTTTACTTCTTTCAATCCAGCAGTTTGAGCAGAAGCAGAAACTTTTTTCGGTTTCGTATAATAATCTTCTGGATTTTCTTCTTTTAAAGATTGTAAAGGTATCAAATTTGTTTTCTTACTATCTGGACTACGAGTTCGTGTAAATACTTTCCTTATAGCTCCCAATTTAGTTCCTGGTTCTGGACTCCTACGAATAATGTCGTTAGTCAATTCATTTTTGCATTCTGTAGATGTACACGATTCATCTAATGATGCACTCTTTTGTAAAACTGAATATTTGTCAGCTAATGCTTTCGCATTCATTGCACGTATCACTTCACGGAGTCGTTTCTTCTCACGTTCCAAAGAATCATGATCACTTAAATCTTCCCTTCTAGTTGATATCTCCTCTGTTTGTGGTGGAGAAGATGCTAGTATCGAAGAAAATTTTGCTAATCGAGCATTACGCACTTCTGTTAAATCAATTGATTCACCTGTTTTTTTCGAACTAGAGTTAGAAATTGATTCTGGAGCCTTAAAAACAGTTGTAGTAGCATAAAAAACAGGTGTTACTGTTGTTATAATAGCAGAACTATCAATTAGTGGTTCTTTACTATCTAAATTTGAAGAATTACTCCCCTTTTCATTAGCAAGTTTATCAAGTTCTTGAGATTTTATCAAATCTATTGATTGTAACCTTGAATTTCTTAAATCAAATTTTGGGGAGCCAATTGGAATTTTACTTGGTGATGCTGATTTTCTTGTTAATGGTAATTTCTTATTAACTGTAGATTCAGATGAGGATTTCGATAGCCCATTACCAAAATATTTCTTGACTTTCTCAGTTTTTTTCTCCCAATTCAAATTCTCCTCAATTTTATTATTTGTTTTAGTATCAGTTTGTGTTGTTTCGTTATTTTCTTCTAAACTCAATGTTTTTTCAGGCTTTCTAATATCTCTTCGTATGATCACGCTTTCATCAACATTACCCTTTTTATCATACGGCTTGATTCGTTCACAAATTTCACATATAATACGCCAATTCGGATTTTCTAAGGTACAATATGGACAACTCCAAGATATTTTTGTTATATTATTTCTATCATCTTGTTTTGAAGAATCCTCTTTAAGATTAGACGTTGTTAAATTATTTCCGCTGGATTTTATTTGTGGTTCGTCGTTTGATAATTCTTCAGGAGCGCAATCAGGTTTAAGTCCAATGTTTTTAAAAATATCCTCAACTTCCAGTTCTGAGGATGATTTCATGTAACTACTTCCAGCTTGTTGTGCTATTGTACTATCATTTTTCTCTCTGTTATTAAAGAAATTATCTTTACGACCAATAAATGATGTATTCAAAGTTATACGTGAAATTTGTGAACTTGCTTCAAATTTTGTTATTAAATCTTTTGTTGAAGTAATTTTTTCTTGATCATCACAATCACTTGATTGAATTTGTTCAATATTATTGCTAGACCCGAACATTTGTTGTTGAAGTATTAAGTGTTCAGGAGGATTAAAGAATTTTTCATCTTCAGCTTGTTGTTTCGCTTTAACATTAGCATTTTCTTTACTAACAATTTCAGCAGCTTCACGATCTAATTCACTAATATTTGGTATACCAATTCCAGATTTTCGTTTTTCTTTATCACTACTGTTATCTTTATTACGCATAAAAAATGCTTCAAATATTGATGAACGCGATGAATGTCCACTTTCTGATGGTTGACTACCATTACTAATATTTGATTTCGTATCTTTTTGTTTAGTTTTACGCTTTTCCATTGTTTTTAAAACCACTTCACGTTTAAATGGAATTAAACTATCTCGATTTGTTGAAATTGGACGTTTATACCATGGTCGAGGTGAAATTGGTGTATCCATTTTATTACTTATTTCAGTTTCTGTGATTAAATTATTTGTCGAAGATGATGTCGTTGATACTTGAGTTTTAATAACATTATCAATTAATAATTGTTTTTGTTGATCAGTTAGTTTTCGTGCTGCCGCATTATTTTCAGGTGGAGTTTGAGATCTTTTATTTGATGTACCTTTCATTATGTCAATGTCTGAATAAGAACTGTAACGTGGTGATGATATTCGATTTTCAATAATTGCTTTAATTTCTTTGGCATTTAATAATCCATCTGATAATATTGATTTAACATTATCCTCAATCGATGATTTCGATGCAGATACAATTTTTGGTGGTTGTGGTGCTTTACGTTTTTTACGTCCTAATGTCGATCCAATTGATATTGTCTCGGAAATATTCCTATTACTATTGTTAAGATTTTTTGATCGTTGATATAATTCGAAAGATTTATAAACATTATTTTCAATAGAACCATTTGTTAATGGAGGTTGCGGTGCTTTACGTTTACCTTTAACATGTACATATGCACCAGATTTCTTATCTTTTGAACTATCACTAATTGCACGACGATGATATCTTCGATCGATACGTGATTGAACACTGTTTGTCGTACTACTACTATAATCACTAATATGTTTATCGTTTTCAATCGTTTCTTTATTTCTTATATGTGGTAAACTACGATCATAGAATTTTATATTATCATATCCGCTATTATCATTATTTAAATCATTCGTATCAATATCATATAAACAATATTTTGTTCTTAATGTTAATTCTAGTCTTTTATCAATTTCTCTTGAATTTTGTTCATCAGTTAAACGTTTACGATATGTATCCGTTTCTGGACCAGATGCTATTAAAGATTCAGGCTATATAAAGGAATAAGAACAGAATAGAATTAAATATTTTAAAAACAAAAAACCAAAAGAAAAAATAAATATTAAATTAAAATAATTATACCACTTCAGCATTCCCATAAGGTTTATAATTATTTGGTTTAATAAAAGCAAAACCAGTTGTTGATGTACTAAAAAGACTATCACAGCTTGATGAACTTGGTGATAAATAACCAAGTATAGGACTAGATGATGGACTTAATGTTTCATGACTATTATAATTACTTAAATTATTTGTTGAATATCTTGAATTTGATTCTTTTTCCTGTTGATGTTCATTTTTTTCTAAATTATTTTTATTATAATTACAATTATTTAGATTTTGTGATGATTTTCGATAATTACGTTCGTTCTTTTTAAACCATCTTAGAAATGATGGTATTGCTAATGAAGATTGACGATTATTTGGTGATCCAATATGCTAAAGCAATACAAATTGTATTATATTAGTTGTATTTTTGAGTTCTTAATAATGTACCTCCTTATAGTAGAGCGAAGTGCTTGCACCCGCTTGATCTCTGACTACATGTGTTTTGTTCATAGTATTTTCGACAATATCCTTGTATCCATTTTTTTCTGCTTTAATTTTATTTTAAAATTAATAAATTTTTAATAAAATACTGTAAAAAAAAATCGAGGAAGAAATTAGTATTTATTTCATTCAAAATCAAATACTATTTTATTTGTATGTATACAACACTGGTTTACAACATTTCACCAATAATTACTACATATACATGAAGAGTAGCAAGATCGGGGAGTCGCGATTGAGTTGAAATTTGAATTCGGGTTTATGGATTTGAAATATTGAATCCAAATCGAATTTAAATCGAGAACATAAAAATCGAAATTTTTTACCATGAAAATGAATCCTCCAAAAAATCTATATTCATTTCATTAATTTTAAATAGCTGATCTACCAGGCTATTCAAAGGAATTTTTTTTTAGATTCTCATGGATGAAGCAACTATTAAAATATTCAAACTTATTCCAAACTATAAACCTTGAATAAGTTGTAGATATTTAAAGGCTAGATATTAATTAATTTCTTACCGATTGGAACCAACAAATTGTCTGTGAAATTAAATAAAACGTAGAAAAATTTGTTTAGAATTAAATATAAATATTTAAGTAATCTCCTGTATGAGTAAGACATATTCAAAGATTCGTATAAATAATATTGTGGCTTTTTTCTTATTTTCAAAATACCAACTAATTTTTTGAAAATTTTATTGTTTCTATTAAAATTTTGAAATTCATAAAAAAATACTTGAATGGAAAATGCGGTCAAAAACATCATCAGGGAGGATTTATAACTTTCGTTTCGGATTTTCTCAACAAATTTTCTTCTCTATAGTACAATATTTGTCTGGCTAACACGGAATATGAAAAAGAAACGATAAAAATTTACTTCTCTCATAAATTATTTTAAGAAAATAGAAAAATCATTAAATTAAAAAAAAAAATAGAAAAATTTGTATGAAAATAAATTAATGTAGGTATATTTTCAAACTATTTCCTTTCGACATTATTGAAATAATTTTCAACATGAAAATGGAGTGTGTTTTTGTACTAAAAAAGCTATAATAAAATCTAGAATAAAGTTTTCCATGATTAACTTGTTTCTTTTTATATATTTAAGACAAGGCGCCAAACACTTAAAAATTATATAAAAAAACTAATAATGGAATAGAAAATACTATTCTAATAGCTATCATAACTTTCTCTATACCTGCATATGAATATAATTTGTATAAATGAGATAATGACATACAGGCGTAGTTCAGGTTGAAATAACCTCAAATGAAAATCACCCACCCGCATTGATACGCTATACTGAAAAAAAAAAAAAAAAAAACAAAAGGAGATACGGTGCAACAATATAGAGTGGGTGAGAAGGTGTCTTAGGATCCTTAAATCATATTTATACTATATAAATGATACTAATTATGTTGACTTATTGTTTTGAGAAGTTCTTGAACGGAAAGCTAGACGCACATACATTATTCCCAAAACTAAGCGATAATTGATGTCAGACGACGGAAATGGTGTGAAAATGAGTCCACACATTTCCGGTTAAAATATTCTCGAATTTTTATATGTATATAATAATTTCTTTGTATACAGTAAGTAAATATTTATTTTCATATTTTTGCCTCCGTTTTTATTGATGAGACATTTAAAAAAATTTAAAAATAAGCATTTTTTTAATATTTCTTTTTGCATTCATAAATAAAATGAAGGAATGGAATCTGCGAAAACATATCGGGTGAGAGTATACAACCCAGCTAGAGGGTAACACAACAAAAATAATATGCTATTATAATTTCTACGCTAGAAATATGTTTTCTTCAGATCGAACACAATTTGAACAAAAAGATAATATCTTTTTCGGAATTTCGGAATTAGGCATTTTGCAGACCAAGTTTTTCAAATAGTTTTATATAAAATCATTTATCCAATCTTCATTATAGAAAGTTTAATACAAAATTTCATAAAAATTGCTTCAGACTTACTTTAGCGAAAATATCATCTCCTTCTTCTCCACTATCTTTTAGCAGAACTAATATAAAACCAAATAAACTCCCAAAATTTCATTTAACGTGCTCATGAGTTACGGTAAAAACTCAGTAAATCATAAATAGGTTCAAAAACATTTTAAATAAAATAAATAGCACTTTATTTAGTTAACCTAACAAACATGGATCATCATAAAGTGCAATCTTGACTTTGAATCAAATGTAATATTTAGTTCTGTATAATTGATAATCATTATTTTTCTTCTTACTCATTTACTAACGTATACGTAAGAAAAGTGAAAAACATTAGTTTTAAAATAATGTTTTCAAAATAATATCATAAATGTTAATGTCTTACTGAAGAAAGATATGAATTTTCTTATAATAAATGCTAACAAAAACTAACAAATTTTTTTTAGGATTTTTTGGGTTTTTTTCCTTCAATATTGGCAATATTCCAAAAAAGAGAGTGCATCATTACACAGCAAGAAACTCATATATAATAAAAATATTTGATAAAAGAAGTATTTACTGTATTTATTTTGAGTACACAATATATATGAATGTGCGTAGAACAGCATCAAGTTGTACAATAAGCGACAAATGAAAATATCTAATATAGGGTATTTTCCCCATATTCTGATTAGTCTTTTTAGAAAAAAATTATTCTAAAGACGCTTTTTTAACAAAATTTCCGGATTAATACTATAATATTCTAAAACATTCATAAAATGTAAAAATTTCTAGAAATCAGACGCCTGTCGGAAAATGGAGAAACGAACGCTCCTATAGGGTCCAAATAGATATGGTAGTGCCGGTGGGAAAGTTTACTTTAGTTTTAAAAAAGAAATAATGGATAAATGTACTATATTCCAATTTTTCTTGGACCAAGTCTTGTTTCGTCCTATTGAAGATGATGAATTCCAATAGGTATATTCTTAAAGAAAACACAATTTTTCATTATTTTTTCAATTATTTTCGTATGTCTTGTAAACTTGTTAAGAGATGTACTATTAAAAGATTAAATTTCTTAGATTAGTAAAAAAAAATGTGTATGATTGATTACATTTTTCTATGCAAAAATATTGAAAAATTTTTGAACAGAAATTAGGGAATCTGAATCAATGTGTTTGATGTGGAACTTCGCTAATAAAAATACTATTGATAAATCTAATGCGATCGGGGCTTGATTCATTTGTTGGGGGCAAATTAATAAAAGTAATGGTACTTGTCGGACAAAATTAATTTATTTTGTTTACAAGTCATTTCATTTGAGAACTGACATGACTTTTAAATTATACCTATTTGGTTTACTTATCTCTATTAATTAAGTATTTAATATTAAAAAATATATAAAATTACTACCAAAAACTATTTATTATGAATAAGATCAGAACTGGCAAGAAAATATTTCACAATTTGGTCTTCAAAATAACCGAAATAACAAATAAGTTCATTCTCATTTTTTCAAATATATTTTTAGTTCATATATTGAGATAAAAATAAAACATTAAAGGCGACGACAGTCAGCATCGCGGCTACAACAAAAACGAATACACGTACGCACATTTTTCTTTAAATTTCAGAGTATTGAAAAATTAAAAGAAAAATTATTCCAAAAAGAAAATTTCGAAAAAAAAGAAAAAACTAGAAAATATTTACATTTAAATTTTCCTGTTTTCCTTGAATTTTTCAGTTTCAAGACGACATTTTTTAAGATTTTCTTCTTTAAATTCTATAAGTTCTATCAGACCTTCAAAAAATTACATGCATGGATGAAAAAATGTTCAACATAATTTTCAGTTAATGATGAAAAACTTAAAAGGAAATTTCGGAATTTTCTAAAAGAGAAATTTGATATGTATTTTTATTCCAAACGGAAAATTCATCTCAATTTTCTTATATTTTGATTTAGAAATTTGTCAATTTTATTATTACATTTGGAACAAGAAAAACCAATACAATCCAGGGGGTGTACGTGAGGATCAAAAATGCGTTTTTTTTAAAGTCATTCTATTCTGTAAAAATTTGCTTGATTTTGCGAGTCCGAGTTTTAGCAGGTATGTTTTGGTTTTTGAAATATCTGCGCGCGTCCGGATTTCCTTTTTGCATACGGGTTTGTGCGGGTTTTCTGATTAACATTGAAAGACGAATCATTTCTGGAATTAAAGAGATTTTAAGTCTTCTCAGAACTTTTTAAGATACCCTAATTTGATTTTGGCATACTTTGACACAACAATATCCAATATAAATTGATATTTGGATAAAGACAAAAATGTTTTAGAGGTTGAAACAATTAAATTTATTTTAAATTAACGTTTTTCCAGTTAAAAACGCTTAATTTAAAAATGACCGGGTATTTTGTACTGTCTGCGTTTTGTACTCGTGTTCGAAATGCAAATTGTTTAGGATTTTTCAAAATTTTTCGTCCGAATTTTCTTTGGCAAGCCTATAGTTAGCCAACACTATGATCCCAGTTATACAGATTATACAAAATTACAATATTGTATCTACATAATACAGAGAAAGTAATTTGTGAATACATAGATTTTGGTAAATTAAAAAAAAAATACTTAACTGAATCATTGAAATGTAACAATTGAAATAAATAGTTTTAGATGATTAATTTTGAATTTGTCTTTAAATTAAAAAATCCAAAGACCAAATTCAATTCAATAAATACAAAACTTAATACAAAATTACTTTGTTTATATTATATAAATTCAATTTAGTTTTCTTAAAGGAAAAAAAAAACCGCAGAGAATAATGATTTATTTATGGTACTCTATTGGAGACTAATTATCTAATTAATTAGGAAAATAATTCATTTGAAAATTTTGATAAAAGTTAATTAAATTTAATGAACAAAAAGAAAATGATTAAAAATCTTAACATAAAAATTCTTTGTTGCAGATTATAAGGAATTTTTGTAGAGGAATTTTATTTCATTCTTTGTCTTTCATTGAAATAAATATCCGCTTAATGCACATGCGCTGTTTACTTATTACTTTTTTGTCTTTTATTTTTGTGATTATTCACATGCGTTCGTCACATTTCTTGAATGCATTCCATAAAGTCGTCTACAAAAATCACATTAAAATAAACAATTCTATAAAGGAAAAAAAAGTAATCACCATATGCATACATTTTGTTAAAAGACATCTTTTTAATCCTTCAAAAAAGATGGCTTCATTTATTACTGGCTAAGCCTGTCTAACTGCAATTATACAATGTTAAGTTCTAGTAGCTATATGGAAAACATATAAAAAACTCAAAACAACCTATGTCCAATAAAAAAATCTAATAAATCAGAGGTTAAAGACTGAAGATTGAATTTAACAGGTCCTTTTAATAGTTCTCTATAGCACTGTGATCTTATAATTAATTTCATAAATAAAACCAAGATTTGGTTTGATAAATAAATGTAGTGTAACTAATCTTACTGGCATCAAATCGATGATCAAATCTTGTTTTGTTAAGTTATATAAAATAAATTTCGAATTTCTGTTATTCTACAACATTTAATCTCGGGTCTTCAAGCATAAGAATGAATTTTAATTTAAATTATAATTAAAAAAAAGGAAAATCAATTAAAAAAATTTCACTCAAAACATAAATATTATGCCATGATGTTAATCATAATATTAACAATAAAACTGAATTAAAATAGCTTTGTTTAATTTTTATGGATGGGCGAAAGGGTTAAAATTTAAGACCTCAGTTTCCTTAGAAAATGTTTTATAATTAACTTCCGAATACATATTGCAAAAGTATGTTAATTTATTATTTTTTTTTTTTTTTTACAAAACTTCTTCCTGATTGATAAATATTATAATTTTTTTTTTTTAAATAAAAAACTCATCTTCGCACGAGGAAATAAATTGTGTAAATATTCTCTTTAGAATGAGAATAAATTTCGATATAAATATAAATTAAGAACAGAACAATATACATTGAAAAAGCAGAACATAGAGTAGAATCACCTGTCTCCAGACACTTATAGAATTGTTTTTATAAATTTGAAGAATTATACCTATTTCACCACTTGGTTATTGACTTCATTCGAATATATAAAATTTAAAGAGTTATTTAAATTTGTTGTTAAATAATATTAATATAAAATAAGTAATTTTACTTCAGTAGTCGAACACTAGTACCTAATAGTTCGGATATACGTTTTAATCATTGGACACTTTTGTACAGCGCAATCTAAGTATAATAATTTGACTAAAATTCTAGGATAATTGTTTAAAATCTGGCATTTTAAACAATCGTCATTTTTGCCATCATGCATAAAAACAGAAATATAACTTCTTTAAGCACTCTGCCAAATATGTGTACAGTTGATTTAAATTCTACAGAAAAGCAATTTCCACTCCATTACAACTATTACGAAGATTTTCTAAATAATTGTCATAAGGTATATAAAGGTGATTCTTGTACACTTTCGAAGCTCATATATCATAGCAGTGAACGGCAACGAGTAGGCATATCCTTTTATCAATATGAGACTATTGATATTTATCGTTCTTATTTTTCACATTTAAATATTACTCCAATTATTTGCATTGTTCGACCACAACGGATTCGAGGAGACTTCACCCTATTACATATCTTCAGTATTTCTCATACACATGTGATGGACCTCATTTTTAAAATTTATCTTCCTTAATACATTGAAAATAAAAATAAAAAACTCACTTTTAACATACTATATTTTTTTGGAGGGTTTATGGGGTAAATTAGGTGACTAATCCCTGATTATTTATATGGTCTGAATCTGATCTTATTCATTATCTATTATCTCTTTTCGATTTGTATTTATTAAATTTAATTAATTTTAGTATTATATTATATCACTTAACACTTTTCTTGGCCTTGGTTAACCTTTTATTTTTCAATTTATTTTTATATTATTTAATTGAATTTTTTCTTTTGATTTAAAAAATAACCAACCATTTTAAACACTTACTTTTTAAAACCAAACTTAATTAATTATCGTTAAAATAAATAAATGGATTTTTTTTTTTATTTCATTAATTAAAATTGTAACACCTGTTCAGCTAAATATTACACTATTTATTTCAATTAACTACTACAATTAGTATTGATCCAAATATGCACATTATTCTATTGGCCTAGTGATCAATTACATAAAAACAAAAAAAAAAAATGGAGGCACTTTCGAGGCCCTATTTAATTAATTAATATAATAAAAATAAAAGTTTTTATAGTTATATGTACAAAAATAATAATCGAAATTAAAAGCGATCTTCACAATGAAAAGAAATTGAAACGAAATGAAGGAGCCGAGCTAAAATCCAGAACTGATCTCATCACTAAAATTCATTCCCAAGAAGTTTATTATTGGTTTCCCGCGATCATTTTTATATACACTATTTTTATTTTGTTTGGCTTTTTTTTCGGCTAAATCCATTTAATGGTGATCATGGTCGCTATGCCGTGTTGCCCTGTTTATGTTCCATTCGTCATGACAAAAAATGTTCTTCTCTCTTATTTGAGAATAACATATTGATGAAGATCACTAAACTAAAATCTACTATTTGTACACTACTAAAGTATAAGATTCGTTTTACTGCAAGATATTTTATTAGATATTGTCCCCCCTTTTTCACTTTCTCTATACTATTTAAAATGTATTGTAAATATTCAGAAATTCATATATGTTTACCGGACATGCATGATTACTTTTTATTAAGATATCATTCAAAATCCAATGAAATCAAATCCAATTTTTGGAATGATGTTTGTATTAAAATTTTGTCAATATACAATTACATAAAATTAATTCGATTTTAATCAAATATGATTTAGGGGCTTATTCTTCAACAGTACCTACCGATGTATTTATTTAACGATGTCGATAAAAGTTTTGTGATTACTATGCAACGATACCAAACAAAACTCTTGTGTACGTATATGCGGGCTTATTTGATGACAGATTTGTATGATATACTTTTTATAGGGATCAAAATATGGAAACTTAAGGAATTAATAACAAATAAAATTTATAAATGGGAGAGCCAAGCTTGTTAGTGGAATCTGTTACTGTTAAGTTCCTTTTTAAAAGTTGCCACAATTAAAGTTTCGAGGATACTTTTCAATATATTATTTAATATTTATTTTCTTTAACTTATTTATATTTAAAATAGTCTGAGAGACTGTATCACTTAGAAGTAACTTTCTAAGTACGACTTTTTCCCTACGAGTCCTTAAAAAAGTGTTTTCAAAGAACTTTGATGGTATATAGTAAGTATTTAGGTTCTGCAAAAATTTATTTAAAAAAAGTTATATTATGATTAGGCTCTGGTTCTTAGAAAAACTCATAAAGCACAGAAATAATTCAAACAATGAAGCCATTTATCAAAAAAGTTGAACAAAAATCTCGACCCCACTCTGTAAAAAATACCACCATGAGTAAGGACTATGCGAGCGGACATATTCTACATTTGGTATAATTAGGTTTACAATATCTCTCTATTATATATAATAGTTTTGGGACGTCGGAATATTTTTTTTTTTTTTTTTTTTTGAAAGTATACTAATTTTTAGCTTCTGTATAAGTAATGATGGGAGTTGGTGAGCGTAGTGAGCAGGGGGCGGATCCCCCTAATATATTAAAACTAATTGTTTTGTTTTTTTTTATTTTAATAATTATGACAAATACTTTTAAAATAGTGCTTAATGGTATATTTATATTCGTTTTAGTTTAAAATTTTAGATTTTGAAAAAGTTATTTAATTTTATATTTTTAGTTTTTTGTTTCTGGTTATAATATTATTTTAAAATTAATAATGTACAAAAGTATGTTCCTTTTGTTTTATCCGGATTATTCTGAATAATATGTTGGATAATTTTCTGGATATAATAGTAATTTTAAAACATTGATTTTTCTCAATACGTCTTGATTTGGGCTTCTAGCAGGACATAGTATTAGTCATCATATATTTCTAGTTCTTATTTTCCTATCCAGAATCAATTCATAAAGGCTCCTGCATGTAGTTAGGTACATTATACTTTTTAAAAGATTTAAAATTTTGATAAAATTCATATCTAAGAATAAAAAATTTGATATAAAATACATAATCTTACATTTAGTCAACAAGTATATAATTTATTTTTTCCAATAAATTTTAGATTTAAATAGTTTTAAGTGTTTTGTTCCAGTAAATATAAAGCACAAATTTACAATAATACAGTCACACGAACTGCGGTAATCTGAAGTCAAGCAGTTTCAATATTAATTAAATTTATTTTTATAATTTTAATTCGATTCTCGTAAGTACGAGGGATATTAATGGAAAAATTTTAAATAGATTAGAAACCAATTAAGTGTCTAAAAAATTACTTTGTTGAAGTAACATTTTAGCAACATTTGCATAAATTTTTTTTTAAAATTCTGAATTAATCAGATTACCGAGAATCTACTGTTTTTTTTCTTCTTCAAATATAAACATATTTAATTTCATATTTATAATAAAAAATAGTATAATATATAAATATTTTTGGAGTAAATTTAAAAAATTTTTAACATTAAATAATTTATATATCTTTTCATTACATTTTTGAAATATTCTTTTTAAGCCATTTGTTCATATTTAGCTTTGGCTATATTTGCTGCTAAACAGCACGATAAAATTGTTCCAAGTAATGGAAAGAATGTCAGACCCAATGCAATACCACCAATAATTGCCATATTACTATCTAAGAATCTAATCAATTCTGAATAACATCCCTGTGGTAAAAAGAAAAATTAGAAATTAGAAAATTAATTTAATTTATTTTATTTCTTACTAATTGATAAACATCAGAATCATCTTGAACATCACAAGCAGACGGATAAATACAGCAAACTCTTGGGACTGGCTGTGGTGGATTCAATTTATTCCAATCTTTATAATCATGATTTCCACAACAATGTAACTAGTGACATTTTAAATATTAAACACAAATTAAAAACTAATATTTCTGTTGTTAATAAAATTCATTTTAACGACATTCGTATAAAACATCGTTTATACTTGCTCAATGTCGTTATTAATGAATTTAATTTTCTAAATATTTTTTGATTTCTTACTGTCGATTGTACAAAATCCAAATCTGTTGTACTTTCAAGTGAATTTTGATTATAATTTTCCATGCTACGATTTAATCCCCGATCGAAACCATCACTTAAACGATCTTTATAAGCATAAATCGATGCAGCCAATGCCAATTCAAGTATCAGGATTACCACTAAGAATCCGCCATACTGGGGAAAAGAAACAAAATTAATACATTTTTTTTTTAAATTTTGTCAATTAATTTTTACCAAATATAGTAAGGATGGTTGTCCTTTAACAGTACATCCGCAAGCAAGAGTTCCAACAAACAAAACTAATGCACCTGTTCCTACCAATATGTACGGAACTGCATTTGAGTAGTCGGCACTCATTCGAAAATAACGATGAAGATCCGTTTTCATATAAATTCCAGCACAAATAATGGCAAGACCAGAAGCCTAAAGTAAAAAGGAATTTTCTTATTTTTATTATTATTTGGTAGAAAAATTCATTGAGAGTTTTTAAATTGCAAGAGTTCTGTATTATAGTTAAACTTGAATAAAATGAAAGCTGAAGGGACTAAACGAATAATTAAAATTTAGATATCTGCGCCAAGAGTGAGAATCCATCTGATTCATACGAACACCAGGATAAATTGTAGCAGCGAAAAACCCATTTTATAAATGTAAAAATCTTCAATAAAACAAAGAAAATGTATTGCTTCAATTTTCGACAGTTGTTACTACGACCAGTTGGGAGGTAACTGCGAGCATAAATCGTTTTAATTGTGCCCTGGTCTCCCCTAAAAACTATGGTATGATATTTTTATTATTAAATAATTTCTTGTCTTTAACTTGTATTTACAAATAATTGACCTTAACATAAAGATCATAAATCGCATAAAAATTCAATAATATTTTTTAAATTAAAATAGAGTTTTAGAGATTCTTGTTGGTTTAATTTGACCTCTCATGTCAAGCATTCAAGTAAACACGTTTTGATAACATTCTGATTCTATTTGCCGGTCGGAAATCGGTCAATCCATAACCTTTGCAGATTTCTGTTAATGATGTTACTATGTAGGAAAATAATGAGAAATCAAGAGTTCTTGCGAAGACTGCATACAAATCTAAATTCTATATGTGCCAATGACTTTGATAGACAACAATGTACATATAAAAACAAATGAGATAAGAAAGAGCTGGAATAAAAATAGTCAATTATTTTCATTCTACCTTAACGTTCTTATCAAATTATTTTGTAATAATTACTAATTTTGAATTGGTTTTGTTTTAATAGGAATTTGAAAGCTCACATACCATAGCCTATTTTGTCTTGAACTTAAACTACTTAAACATGTTCTTTTGTTAAAATGTATAAACTAGAAGCGTCCTTTATCATCGTAATATTGTATTTATCAGTAATCCTAATTCTTTAAAATTAATTCATTCCCCAAAGCTTTGTTATTTGACAAACAAGTCCTTATGATAAATATTTATGTATACTAGGAAAATCCGAATTAATTTTCAATATGACGAGAACAATTTAATCAAAGGTTAAACTCCACTGAACTATTTTAGATTCAAATAGGATCAAATTAATTTTGTCATTTAATTTTAAGGACTTCTCAATTTAACTATAAGAGAAGAAGAGTCAATTGGATTTTATTTAATTAACCTATGTGAAACTGTCAGTGAAAAAGGACCTTTTGTGATATAAATGATTTTAATATTGTATATTGACCTGAAGCTTTTACTTTTCTAAATCGCAGTCTTTTTTATTTAAAAAAAAAAATAATAACTTAGAAAAAAACTCACCCAAAATGCTAAATTAAAAATCATTAATAATGATTTCATGCACGCCATGGCAGCTACTGTCTGAAATCGTTTACCCATATCTTTTGTTGGTTTGGAGCAGCGGTTAAATTAATATTCAATAGAAATGATGAAACTTTTGACTATTGACTTGATTTTTTCAAAATTATTCCAGAAAGAAAAACTTAGAAAGCATTGAAAAAATGACTTTTTGAAGTCCTTTTCTAAACTATGAAGAAGAAAAAATGTTTTTGTTACCATATTTTTGAAAATTTTACTCACCTTCTATTAAAATTACTGACTAAAATTTAAAATATTTTAAAATTTGTCTTTTTATTGTTCGTATATGTAGTTTTTTTCTTTTAAAAATTAAAAGTTTGAGATTTTTTTTTTAATTTTTAAGTTTATTCGTCTTTTCTTTACCTCCTTTTTTTTGGGAGAAGCTCGTATTTTTGATATGCTTGCTTTCTAGATGATCAAAAATCAGTCTTTCTAAAATTATTTTATTTTCTTTGCTTGGTTTCTTGTAAATTAATGTAAATTAAATTGAAAAAATTTTGGAACAAAAAACAGCTGGCAACTTGTTGTGTGCGATGTGCGAATAGAACTACGCGAAATGAACTAACAATATTTGTCTGAAAAATCAATAAATTCATGGTCGTATTTCATTTTTTGTTTCAAAGAAAAAGCGTTAACAGGGTGTAAATAATTATAAATTTTGTAATATTTCTTTAATATCCTTGGGGAAAATGTTTTATAAGAATACGTTAGAATCTCGAAGAATTTCATTGATATGCTAGCTCGTCGGATCGCAATTTAAAAAAAATGCTGTATCAAAGTACTGCAAATTGGAGTAAACTTATAGTAGTCGAATAAACCTTTTTTTAAAATAAATAACTTGGCATATTTCAAGTTCTTATCTCTTTTATATTGGTTTTTTTTTTATTATAATACATCATTCTTTATTCTGCAGTAATACTTTATGCTTGTACTATTATATGTATGATTTTTATAGCATACTGCTCTTTCTTTATAAATGAAGGGCCTAACTACATGCTGCTCCTTTTTGCTGCGCCAATAAAAGTTAAAAGTTAAAATTTATACACTAGGATCTCTATACCATGATTAAAGTGGTATACACCCTATGAAATTTTGCCATGTTGGTTGACATTAAACTGGGCAATGAAATGCAATGAAAGATGAAACAAGTATTGTTGGATGATTAAAAGCTTTTATGTGTCAGCTTTTGTTAGTAGAGTGCGGAGACTCTTTGATAGAACAAAATCGTATCCAATTTAGTCTGTACTTATTAAATTTTAAAAAATGATAAAAATTATTCTTTAAAAAAGCTTTAAGAAATATATTTATGGAAAAAGTTCAAAGAAAAATACCAAGGCTAGTACTATTAAGGGCATCTCGGTTTGCATCATAGAGTCCGCTATAAAATTATTTATTTTTTTTTTGTCGAAAACATTCATTATTTCAGATTCCAGCAGCAATAATTTATACTTATTCGACCAAAGACTATCATCATTTTGAGGGAAATATCGACAAAAAACCGATTTTTGAAGAACAACCATGAGCTAGCCCTATTAAAAGCTTATATCTCGGGTATTATGGGTCGTTGAGAGTTAAAACCAAGTGTCTTGTGGTCAGCTTGAGGAAATATAACGTTTGAGAGCCAATTTGTTAGAGTATATCAATAAAAAAAAAATTAAACATCCTTTTCCTTTCTCATAAAAATATGAAAGTAATAATAAATGATAAAAACAAACGTCTTTACTTTAATGTAACAAACAAAAATGAAGCAAAAACGGTCCTTTTAAGGACCACGAAATAAATCAATAAACTTAGTAGCATATAATATTGTAAAATACAATTTTTTTTTAAATAAATTAATACAAAAAATGAATTCCTTTTCATTTTTACATTCGCATATTAAATATCTCCATTTTTCTCAAGCAAAATGTTGGCCCTGCTACCATTTCTAGGCTGCCAGAATGCCAGCAGAATACACAAAAATTGTCGAAATTGGGATGAAAATAAAAATCAATTTTTTCCGAACAGAAATACCAGGCGATCAGAACTCATAGCACGCAAAAATTTCTGAATAACATGCACTTATTTTAAGGGTTAACATTAAAACCATCTGCCATGCGCACAATTGAATTGACTTGCTGTCATTTCTGAGCGCCTGGCGCAAATTTTCGAAATTGTTTAAAATCGAGAAAATATTTTTATTTTAAATAAAAGTTATTTTCCGATTTTCAATTTAAAGGAGCAAGCGATCAGAAATCATAGCAAGTAACATGATGTACAAAAATGTTCACACTTTAAGGGATGAAATTAAAGCCGCATGTGCAAAAATAGTAAATTTCAATTTAAGCTGGTTTATATGTTCCTATTCCCCTTAAGAAAAATGTGAAATTTTTGCTTGCTATAATTTCTGATTGCCTGGTATTTTTGATCGGGGAAAAGTGAAGATTTTATTTTGAAATTTTGTTCATTTTTAGGCGATCGATTTTCAAGATTTTGTATTAGCCGCTCAGAAATGGCAGCAAGCTTAAATTTCTCTGAATAAATCTCGAATGTTTGAAGCAGTTCTTCTTTTACATTTTCTGATTTTTCTTTTACATATTTCGGAAGAGAAGAAAATTCCTGAAAAACTTTTATTTATTATGAAAATGAATAATTTTAAAATGGCTGCTGGAATGATCAGAAGTAATATTATGTGAGGATTACTTACCTTTCTTAATTGTTGCTGATCCACCTGTATATAATAATGGAAAGGGCGCTGCTATCAGGAACTCTTGGAACGTTGAAATGAATTTACTTTATGATAGAGGTCGGGAACTATCGATAGTCGGCACCACCGATAAGTTACCCAGCAGAAAATGCTGGGATTCATACGTTCCTTAGAATAATACCACATTATTGTCTTTTAAGTAGTCACGTAGCGGATATAAATAAATAAATAAAAAAAATTAATCAATCTACATTTTTACATTATTTTAACATACCATGTAAACTTCGAGAATTCTCGAGACCCTATTTTTTTAAATAGTACTGCGCAAACATGGCGAATGCAAAGAGTTTTTAAAATTTAAGCAAAAAAAGACTTGTTTTGTTTTTATTTTTGAATTTTATTTTTATAGTTTTGTTTGTTCTTTTTGGAATATTTATATTCTTTAATTGTATTTATTTCAGTTTTGAATATTTAATTAATATCTTAAATTTGCTGCTTTTCAATATTTAAATAAGTTTTTATTTTCATTGTTTTTTATGCTTTGAAATAACATTTTCATTAATTTATTCGAATTTATAGTAAATGATTTTTTTAAAAGTAAAATTTAAAATTTCGAAAAGCCA
Source organism: Xylophagus ater (assembly GCA_963422695.1). Taxonomy (NCBI): domain Eukaryota; kingdom Metazoa; phylum Arthropoda; class Insecta; order Diptera; family Xylophagidae; genus Xylophagus; species Xylophagus ater. The sequence goes on from OY730484.1 coordinate 586,848, forward strand.
AATTTATGAATATTTGTTTTAATATTTAAATTTTTAAGCAAAAAATGAAATTAAATATTTTGGATAGAAATCTAACAAAAATATTCCAGAATTAGCATTAAACTTTTCACAATTTTTATCTTTTATTTTTTTTTTTAAGCACTTTTCGAGATAAATTTTTTTCTTTTTAAATATATTACAATATTTTTTAAATATTCATTTTTAAGAATTTTAATAATTAAAAATTAGAAATCATATTTTCTGTGTATTTTTAAATTTTAATATTATTTCGTTTCGGTTAAATATAATTGTTAAGATTATTTTTTTTTCTTTTTAGTTTTTATTTTAAAATGCAAGCAATATAGAAGAAGTTTTAGAAATATGTGAATAAGTTTTTTTGTTTTAATGGAAAGATCATAATTAAAAATGTATTTGTTTAGCAAGTTTATGATAAATTTTTGTTTGTAGTTATTTAATTTAATTATAATAATAATAGAAAATATTTTTTGATTATATTTTGAACTCGTTTAGTCGAATTTTGTTTTGTTCTTAGGAGTTTAATTCAAATCCATTGATTTTTTTTTGCTTTTCAAAAAGGGAAGGTTTTCAATCAGAAACAATGAGTTGAGAAACCAGACAAGTTAGTCTTCACCACCGAAAACACATGAATTGCTTGCTACCCATGGTATCTTCAAAATCGAATATCAAAAGGATTTATGCCCCTCAATATACTTTTTATGGGTGCAAATTCAACTTTCGCCGACGTTATTCTGATTACCCACATTCATATGTATATTGCGAGGAGGTAGCTAGTTAGTTTAGCTAACGACTGAGGTAGAGATCTAATTGCACCATCGCCTAGTACTGTTCGTTCCTGCTCATTTGTAAGGGTCACAGGGCTAGTTAGTTCTATTAAATATATTACTTAAATTAGTAATTAATGTAAAACTACGATACATAGATAAAATGTAGTGAACGTAGTTCCATACTAACCTTTAACACAGTTTCTCATATTTTGTTTGTGGTATGGTAATCTCTGATAAATGCCAGATAATGGCCTGCCAAAATCTTGTTCAATTAATCGCTATCAAATTGTTTCTTTTGGCTCCTTAAAATAACCGATTGTTGTGTTGATTTGTTAAACTTCTAAATAAGATTTTTTGCTTCTAAATGAATTACCATAAAATATTGAAATTAAAATTACACAAAATTAGTCTTTTTTTTTGTTGGTTTCTTAAAATTTTCATTAATCGCGCACACACACACATATTTAAGAAAGAGCTCTAACATTTTGAAAGATCTAAATTTTATCCAAAAATAAAGAATTTGAATTTTTCTAAATTTCTTTTTTTTCTAATTCCTGATTTTCTATTTACTTTCTTTTCTATTTTTTTTTTTTTTAAATATTTTTTTAAACTACTTTCTTTTTTATTAAATATTTTTATTTTCAAAAATTTGATATGATTTTTTTTTTCTTAATTTTTGTTGAACAATATTTTTCCTTTTTTTTTGATATAATTTTTTGTTATTTTTTTAGTAGTTCTTATTTTTTTGTTCTTAATTTTAAATAATTTAATGATTGAAAGTGTTTCTGTCGTGATATTTTGAACATTTAACAAGTTTTAGTGTAGAGAATCAATTTTTGTCGTAAAAATAATGTAAATTCAAAAAAATATTATCAAATTTACATTATTTTTTCAATTATTTCTAAAAATTATAAAATTTGTTTTTTATTTATTTACAAGAAATTTAACAGTTTTTTTTTTTTTTAAGAAAATTATCAGATTTTAAAGAAATTCTAAAAGACAGGACTTTTTACCGTCCGGTAAACCTTTTTCTAATTGAGTTAATAAAGAAAAAAACAAAAATTAATACAATTTGGGTGTGGAAAAGTCCTCTTGTGAACAATTTTCTTTTTAGCTTTGTTTTTATTATACAACCAAAGGTATATGTATATAAGAGAAGATATGGAACGTCCGAAAAAGCTTTTATTTAATATAAGTAAATTACATTAGGTCTTCTGGCGTGAGCTTTAAGTTCCTTAAAAGCTTTGTCGTAAATTCTAATGTAATTTTTAGAATTTTACATATCTTTACTAATTTACATATATCTTTGGTAGAACTATTCAAACTTGGGTGTTCAAAAGTTCAGGCAATTTTTCTATCAACAATTTGACGATCAATTATTCTTCCTAAAAGGAAATATTGTCGGCATTTTAATCTCCCGATGAGAACATGATCATGTTCGGTTCTCGGTTTGAGTATCGCAATGAACCTTTAGCTCGTATTTTTCGAGAACAAGTCTAGAATGGAATCGTATAATTCGATTGAGATCAAATCGAATCTAAAAAGGATTGCCATTGCTATATTTTTTCGATAAGATTTCGCCAAAAATCGAGATAGAGGAAAATATTTGAAAGCATTTTCTGTTACACAATTAGTCTAAGAAATATAGTTAGAAAATTTTCCAAGAAAAAAAAAAAGAAAGACATAATTAAATATATTTTAATTTTTTAACAAAATTTTCAGTGCTTTTTTCAGTTAAAATTTTATTTCTATAAGTCGATAATTTTCTTGTTTAACACTTAAATGACATGTCCAACTCGTTTATATGCAAAAGTACGCAATCACGAGCTACACTCGTCATAATTGCCTGGAAGCAAACAATTAGTAGTAGTTCAGCGACAGATTTCTATTCGAATGATAATAATTGGAATTTTGTAAGATTTGCAAAAGAAGCAGGCGAAAACGTGGAAAATATTGAAAATTTTATATGAAAATAATATTTATTTTAACACTTAAGATCGATCCCGCGTTAATGCGTGATCGCAGTTTCTACGTAGATCACCGGTCCCACATTAAAAGGGTTATTAATAGCGGTTGCCTAAGTGTTAATAGATGTTTTTCTTTTTATTTAAATATCATTAAATTTTTTTAGCGTCCTTTTTTATGGTCTTTGGAAAATCTAATAAAGCACTAAGGAAAAAGGTGAATTCTACAAATTCATTACGTATTCGAATTGGGTTCCTTTTTTTGTTTGGTTTTGATATCGAACATTTTTGTTTTTTAGCCAAGCCAAAATATATTTTACATTGTTTTTTTTTGGAATATTAAAAATCATTGGAAAATTTTCATTCTTTAAGATTTTTAAACATTTCCTTTGAAAATTCCTTTAATTTTCATTTGTTTTTTCGCTTTATTTTTTGGAATATGTTGTTTTTTCTTACATAATCTTAATTTTATTACAATGAATACAACAATATTTATTAACTAAAAAAGAAGAAGCATTTTTTTTTTGTTTACTTTATTCTTATGTTTTATTTTAATATCTTAAATATTTTATTTTTTATTTTTTTCTTTTTTAAACGAATTATTTCTTGACTAGATTTGCTATTCGAAGAAATTTACTCTGTGTCTGTGGTTGTATTCCAGTCATTGTTGTTGTTGTTGTTGTTATTGAGCCCGGTGTGTGTCCTGTTGATGTAATATTTGATGTTACACCTAAATCCGTTGTATGATTTGAATTAATCTTTTGAAGTATATTGTTTGTTGTTGAATTTGTATTACTTGGTTTTTCATTAAGTTTTGATTGTTCTTTAGCGCCTCTGAAAAATAATTTTGTTTGGAATTGAATTTATTAAAAATATTCTAAATACATAAAAAATTAATATTTCTTTCCTAATATTATAAAAATATAACTTTAACATCATCCTATCACCTCGCCATCTGAGTCAGAAGAAATAACTAAGATATACATTAAACCTAAAACATTCACAGGTTAGGCACGAGCTAATGTTCTAATTAGTTATTTCTTTATGGAGGATAGCGAGCAGAAGCAATCAAGAAAGAGAATTTCTAGTATAAATATGTACATAAAATTTATTGATAGGTTACATATGAATAGGCGTTTTATTTCGTTAAATAAATGAGATTTGTTTGTATGCTCCATCGAAAGATGCAACCTTCACCCAACTTTAAGGCAAAATACGGGCCCAGCGAGAGAAAAACTTCAGCTCTGTTGAAGTAATCCAGTCATGGACCCATTTTTTGTTTCTTCCATAAGATTAGAAGTGCTGCTCAGAAAAGGCTGATTACATGGACAGGAATAAGTATTAATCTGATAGAGCAATGTCTGATGGAGTAGAAATTCCCAGATCAGATCTTATAACTCATGCCGGACCTTTTTTGCCTTTGAAAATTGGATATATTTAATGCAATAAGAAAAATAGTTCTTCACATTTCAATCCAATATCACACGTAAAGTACTGGTAAATAAATTTATTACCAGTTTAAACTAACTCTAAATATAGTAGTATGCGTAAGGCCATCTCCTAGAAAAGAGCGAAATCATATGCAACCTTCCAATGATAATATTTGAAGAAAATTGTATGTAATTTGAAAACGAGTATCTGAGACTTTAGATTTGCCCTCTCACAGTTTTAATAGTAGAGTTAAGTGTTAAGGGTTAAATGCTGATGGTTAAGCATTAAAGTAGTAAAGTCAACATTTAAACTAAGTTTTTCTCGTCCCTTCACCAAGTATATAGTATATTATATTGGATAAATTTAAGAACTTCGAAAATATGAATTTTAACAAACATAAACGCTGGATGCTGAAAAGTCGTCATTATAGTGTGAACTGCGAAAGTATAAGAATATGAATAGATTTTTTTTTGGTTCTAAAATTCGATCTGTGGCATCTTAAATTCTTTCTATAATTACTAAATATATAACCAGTGCCGTATCAAGGTGATTTGACGTTCGGTGCAAAACTTAAATAAGGGTGCCCTCTTGAATGTGATTGGATAAAAATATTTTTATTTTTATACATTTTAAAATACATACGTAGAAGTTGGCGTCATTTTTTTTCATTTTTTTTTTTAAATACAAATTGGATTTGATTGTATGTAAATTAAAACCAAAATTTTATTATAAAATGTTGAATGGCACCTTCTTCAGTTTGTCACCTGGATGGTAAACCGGCTGCACACCGATCAAATCATCCTTGTTACAACCCTGACAATAAATTTCGTTCTGACTGGAAAAAACAGAAAAAAAAACACCGAAATCAAAACTTATTTTATACTTACAAATATCTAGTTAAATCTTCAATATCAACTAACATGGAATCTTGACTCATATGTAAATCATCACGTTCCATTAAATATTGTACAAGCTGTTCATTTAAACGTTCAATTTGAGAATGTAATTCATTAACAATGATTTGTAATTGAGCGATATTCATATCAGTTAGCATTTGTCGAGATACACGACGTTTTTCCGGTGGAAATAATACACCAACTTTATCTAATGAATTTCGTATCACTTCAGTTATTGGTGATTGTTTTTGTTTTTGTCGTTCAATCTATAAAAAAATATTATATATTATAATAAATTTACTTTTATATTCATTTATTTTAATATTATACAATATAATTTTCGTCTTTTTTTTACCTCCATTTGCATATGTGCCATATCTTTAGCTTGTGCTAATGCCATTCTAGCTTCAATTTGTAAACGTGCCTGTTTTGTAAAGAAGTCCGATTCTTGTAAATCTTCTGTTATTGGTGGTCCTATAGATAGTGTTGATGGTCGATTTAATGCTTGATGATTATGTAAATTTGTTTTAGATTTTATTGATGAATTATTATTATTATTATTATTATTATTATTATTATTATTATTATTATTAATATTAACAGTTAATGGTCTCGAATTATATGGATGGGCGGATGTTGTTGATAATTGTGATGTTAATAATTGTTGTTGTGTATTATTATAACGTGATGATGATGTTGTTGTTATTGATTTCGATAATTTCGGACATGTTTCAGAATCGGAGCTTGGACTTTCTGTATCAGATGATGCATCATTCATAAAGCATATTTGTAAATTCATACCTATTAAAAAAAAACACATTCAATTGTATCAATAAAAATATTTTAGTTCCAGAATTAAATAAAATTTTGACGGGTACTGAACTTATTTGAACCATATCCCATCAAACAAAATGATTCGAAAACGATTTATGATATACTTGATTCATGTCCAGGCAAATGTTTTCCTTGAGATTAAATTCATTTGCGATTCGTTAAAGACACATGTGATGGACTAAATTCACTGACAAATTGTAAAAGTTATTTGTAAATTCGAGTACATATACGTACTATATTGATTGAAATATGTACAAGATTTTACTAATTTTTACACTAATTTTTTCCTTATGGTATGCACCCACATAAACCCATTTTAACTAGCTTTCTTTTTCCTCACCATAGGATTTGTTTAGTTCGCTCGGATAATGCTAGTAATAGTCGTATTTGCAAGTTAAGCCGCCCTATATTTTGCTGTTTGAACTTAACCGATTTCTAAAGCCATTATTATAAGATAATTTTATTTCTTTTTCAAACTATGGCCTATTCTTCACTGAAACGTACGAAATTGATGTGATATACTTCATTTCCTTTTCTTTTGTTATTTTGTCGCATTCATACAACCTTCGTTTCTATCTTGCTTTTTACAGAAGTTCATCGATATGTTTGTTGGGATAATAATATGATATAATTTAAGTATTTCCGCCAAAAAACAACGCAAATAATATGAAGTTCAAGACAAAAAATAATACTTTGATTAGTTTTTTTTCCTTCATAACTCACCATTTTGAAGTCTTGATTGTAGACTTGGTTTTCGTCCGGGTCTATCAGCTGTAACCATTTTACTAAAATAATCATCTTCTGCACCCATTGCCAAACGTCTACGAATTTCTTCACGATCATTTCGTCTCTGCAAAAGAAAACAAACAAGTTAAATTAATACAGTTTATTAGTAGATGTATATATATTTTTTTGGTGGAAATTATTAATTTTTTTTTTTTATTTTTTTGTACTTTAGTACTGCACTTTTGGTTACATACGCAAAATTTCTTTGTATCATCAAGATCAATTGAGATCACCCGAACAAATTTATCAATAACATTATCTAAAAATTCTGCATCTAATAATGTGTTTTGTTTAAACATTGTTAATTCAATATCGTTTGGTGAATTTTGGTTATAAACTCTTGGAAACATTCCATCGATACAATAATTATCATAATCGTTTTGTTTAATTACTGAATAATATTTACTAAATGATAATAAACGTGATAAGTTTGTAAAAAAACCATCCTCATTATTATGTCGCGAGTAGCCATTTTCTTGTTGATCATTACTATTGAATTTTTTATTAACTTTTGATTTAATATTTATTAAAAAATTATCAAACATTTTTTGTTTTTTGGTTTATTTATTAACTTATTTATGGCACTTAAAATAAAAATTAAAAAAAAATATTTTGTACACCAAGATCACAGAAAAACAACAACTGATCGTTTACTGATCGTGCTTTGTTTTTGTTAATAATACTAAATAAAATAAGTTTTTGTTTTGTTTTATGAAAGTTTTCTTGACTTTTGTGTACTATTCCAAATTATGTTCACAACAAAAAAGTCCTTGGTCATATACGAATGCGCATGATCTTGTAGTTTAAGTCTTTTTTTTAAAGTAATATATTTAATAATATAAGAAAAAATTGAAAGCACCGAAGTTAACCCGTGTGTATCGGTAAAATTGTTTTTGGGTTTTAGTATTTATAAAAACAAAATCGAAATTTTTAAAAATTTACTCTCTCAAAAAAATAAAATTTCTTTTATTAGAAAATGTTTTTAGATTAAAATCTTTATGCTTTAGCGACAAAATAAAGATATATATATATTTTTTTTTAAATAGCGACAAAAGCAGCTACGTCATAAAATATTAAAAACGTCGACACAATAGAATATTATGAATAAAATATTCAAGTATGAAGATCATTTAAAGATCACTTTATTAAGATTATCACAAATATAAAACACCGGGTGGAAAATGTATCAAAAGATATACAGTATATGGGTAAACCGATATATAGAACACTCTGTTTTATTCTGTAGCACAATTCGATTTGAACTGATCAACCATGAAGATGATATCGTTTGAACATTTTATTATATAGGGCAGAAAAAAAAGCGGGCGATCAATGATCAGTCACATATATTTATATGCTGGTTATGAACAGCTTATATATTACCCTGGTTGGTGGTAGGGACAGCTGATCCTATTCCATCGTAAGTAACAGTATATACCATTATTTTAGAGGGTATATAAAAAAAAAAGTACATTTGTGATATAAGTGTAAGGGTGATGGAATGAATGCTGTACTAGCCTTCTTCTTTCACTGCAACACAAATACAGTGAAACCAAGCAACAGATGTTTCTTCCATCCATATTTTACCTTCTAGCAAATTCTGCAAGTTTGCAGTTGCTAAGGATTATTTCTTAAGGCATAATTTTGTTTTGTTGAAAAATATATATTTCCACGAAAAAGAACTAAGTAAATTTTATTTGACTTTCAATTTTGTATTGGATTTTAAAATGTTTTTTTTATCAGTCATTGATCTTCATATTAAATATTCTAAATGTTAAATATTTGATAACTATTTGGTTGTAATCGAATTTAGACTAAGTAAATAAGATTACTTCTAGGGAGTTTCATTATGAAAATGTTTAGTTTTTCTTTCATAGAATGTATTTTATCAAATAGCAACAAAAAACGAATGATTATCAAATATTTTTGGTTCACTCATAGATTTAATATGAAAATTTTGTCCAACAGCGAAACATACAGTAAACTAAAATCGGTTTATGACCTATTTTTTGATACCCCTCACTATTTCTCTGTTTTTTAGTTGTTTTTTTTTCAATTGGATAATATTACGTTTCACGACTAAAGGACCTACCAAAATTATTGAATTTTGTTTTAAAAATGATCATTAAATTTTTTCAACTCAGCAAATCTCATAAACAAGAAGCATGGATATTCTATAAGACGACAAGCGATATTGAAATATTTTTTTCTTATGTATCTTGCGCCTTAAGGCAACAGCTCAATTTATTAAAAGTGATCACCATATTTTGAAGTGATCACTTCAAGTTACTGTTGCCTTGCCGTAATATAATTTTCTTTCTTATTCCGATAAAATCTACCTTCCTTCTTCAAATAAGAAGATACTTTAAAATTACTTGTAAAAAAACTAAATTTCTTTGAAAACTAAATCCTGTTTAATACCATTGTATTACCTTGAGAAAAAAAATACGTCTCTGTAAAGAATAAGTCGTAAAACGAAAATTTTCAAATGAACCATTCAATGAAATTGTTCTACACACAGGTTCCCAATGGAAGAAGATTTATTACTATAGAAATTCTTGAAAATTTCATTCATACAAATTTTCAGCTGGTATACTCTGTATTTTAAATAAAATATAAAAATCATTATAATCTTGATATTTCTTGAATTTCTTCAGTCTTATATAGAATTAATTCTGTTGATTTAGAATTAACTACTTATTCCTAATACCATTCAATCTGAGAATAAACATACTTAATATCAATTAAAATAGATATTATCTAAATATTTCGATTAGATTTTTTCTTTGTATCTAATCCAAATCAGATGCTTTAAAAAAAAACATAAAAAATTATATCACCTTCCCCAAAAAAAAATAATTTAAGCTCAGGTTCTTTAAATATCCCATAAATAATTTAATTTGAATATCCTGTTCTGGGAATTTTTATATTATGTTGGGTCGATTATATGTTCGAATTTATGTTTTATTGGTTGATTTCTTTCGTTTTTAAATATAAACAGGGTATATTACAAGTTACGGATAAAAACATGATACAAATAAACAGAGTACAACATAAAAGTAGTTAGAAAAATTTTGCCAAACAAATTTGACTGGCCACATCTCGATGCTTATAGTTAGGATAGAAATGTATTCATATAAACCTCATTAAATAATAATTATAATAATGACAGCTTTTTCTCTAAATCATATTAGTAATATTAAAAAAAAAATCAGCACGTCTGTAGTACTTAACAGCTACTCGATTCGGCTCTAAATAAATTTATATTCAATATAATTATGATTAGAATAATTCTTCAGTAACTTTTGGTGAGTCCTGTATATCCAAAATACTAAAAACATGTATATATATATACATATAAGGACCAATATAGTGTTATACATATATATATATATATATATATATATATATATATATATATACAGTCCACGGGGCATTCAAAGTATAAAGTAGTAGTGTGCAAGAGTTGATCCTTTTGTCATCAAATATTAAACAAAATGTAGTAGGAACCAAAACCATCGTTCTAGATAAATTTTCATTCGACTTGAAATGGTTATATCGAACGATGAACTGAATAGAAGAAATATTTTTCTTCATTTTTGGCTAGAATGAAAAGATATACTTAAAAAAGGACTCGATTATATAAACATATGTATACAAGGACGACAGCATCTATAAAGGCTAACATATTTTTTAAGAAGGTAAATACATTTTATTTTTTTTTGTTGGTATAGTGATAATGATAGCAGTGATGATGGGATGACGGTGGGTAATGGTGATAGTGGTGTTGAGATCTTTCTTTATTTTTGTTTTGGTTCTGTTTTAGCCAATACAATAATGAAGGATCAAAATCATCACCATATATATAGTATAAAGGACTATGTGAAAAGTATATCACTTAAACATTTATTTCAGTACACAAAATATCCAAAAGAAGAAGAAAAAAAAAACAAAATAAGAAAATTGTACTCAACAGAATTTTCTATATGTATATTGTATTAAAATGAAGGCTTTTTAGGAGAAATCCCACGTATCAAATACGATACGTGAGACTATTTTCGGTCGATATATAACACATATGTGAATTTTTTTTGTCTTCCTTTGGTTTATCGAGGAGTTTTTTTGTCCTCTTGTTCGGGATCCTGATGTTTTGAACATTATCACATTTTCAAAAAGAAAAGAACATACATGAACAACCTCCTCCTACAAAGCCACAAATTAAATATTTGCTTTAGTTTTTAAAGAAACAACAAAATACACAGTTTTACAATAAAATTCCGAGACTTATCGAAATAACTTTGTAATCCGATCCAGCATGGCTTAGTGCGAGGTGTCATTTTAAACCTTAACTCTTCGCTTACATTTGTTAATGACACTTTGTTTGTCCAAAAATTTACTTGTTGAAATAAAATCATGTTTGTATATTTATTTATTCACCGTATTTACCTGATTTAATACTATGTGACTTCTCACAATTCCCAGAAATTAAAATGAAGTTGAAAGGATGATTTTTCGATGATATAGAGATCTTTTAAAAGGCTGTTTTTGGAGGCAATACCACAAAATTAGCTTGAACACAAATTTGAATAACTATTAAATCATTGTAAAAAGTAGATTGAATCAGAAGATGATTACTTTGAATAAAAGAAAATAGAAATCTGAACAGTATTGTTTGGTTTCATTTTTATAGCAACTGTCACGGAACATTATTGTCCCTCCAGGTGATTAAATTCGGTTCTGCAAAAAGTACGTATTTTATAGTTTACATTTATTTCGCGTTCTTCTGTTTTTTTTTTCTTCATAATAATAATTAATAATTAATTATTTTAAGAAGGTAAGAAGGTATTTTAATAAAAAATTCAGGATTATACCTGCAGGTTTCATTATTATTTAAGGTTTTTGATAAAAAAAAAAGACTCCGTCCTGTAAAATTTTGCGCGTCCTAAGGAATTGAAAGGAAATTGTTATTTAAAAAGATATGTTGAATTTCAATTTCTACAGATGTTGTTTTATGTTTAATTTAATGCTGCTGTTCTGCACAGCAACATGTTTGATGTGTGTCCTCCTTAAAGAGGATGTAAGGATGCTTCTACCAGTTTAATTTTTGGATATTCTGTATTTTTCACTCATACTATGATTAATAAAACTAGACATATAAATGTGTTCGATCTTTTTCGGATTTTTTGTTACCATGTTCAAAGATAACATTGGAAACAAAAAAAAAAGAACCGCGAAGAAGACATCACCAAGTGTATAAAACGCTTATATAATATACAATATGAAGGATTATATAACTATAAGAAATATTTTCTTTTTTTTTTATAAATAATTCTGAAGGATTTTCTTTTTGGTGCTGGAAATAAAAACACAACTTTAGGGTAAAAGGAAAGATATAAATTTTGAAAGGCGGTTTTATGATATCGTTGGTATGTAAACTTAAACAGAATTTCGTTGAACGAAAACGTTTAGCAAAAAAAATTTTTTTGTCTTGAAGAAATACAAAAATTTGAAAGGTAATATCCACCTTAGTAGGTGTGGATTATGAAAAAAAAAAATTAATAATTGCTTAATTTCTATTCATATTAATATGCCGTAACCACATTTCATAATGTACTTCCAATACAATATTTTTTTAATTCTCCAGTAGCGGAGTGCAAGGGAATCATTATGGTACATGTCAAAGAGGGATTATTTTTGGGAAATACAAGTTTCAAAGCTAAATAATTGAGATTGTACTCATTTATAGTACATATAAGTACTTGGGAATACAGTTATTCTCGACTCTATCGATTAACATCCCTTTGACTACTCAAAAATTGTTTTTCTTAAACTTCCGTGCAATTTAAATACATCACATTCAAAGGTAATAACGATTTTTGGGAATTTTGGTTAAAAGAAGATCGAGTACCGAATATGACACAAAATACTATCAAAACAATACTACTACTACGTGGCTCGTCCATTAGATGTGAAAAATAACGTTAAGCGATCATTAAAACTTCCATTCATGAACACTGGTGTTTATGAAACTGCCTCCCAATAATTTGAGGATGGGAAATTCAATTTCGTTAGTTTTAACTAGATATCCTTAATCCTTCTATTTCACGCGCCCGTGTTGTCAATCGTTTTGCTATAATGTTTGTATAGTATGTTAATGTTAATAACTCCAAAGGTAAAATCTATTTAGTAAGCCACTGTGTACAAATCACAATTAATGAATAAGTAGGTATGGTCGTTTAATCGGCGAAATACAACCATATGAGACTCATTCAATAAAGAAAAGTATGGTTCATTGCAGTTTCGTTCAGTTCAACAATTTTAGTCTTTTTCACAATATCTTTTGAAGAGGAGTAATTTGAATGAAGGTAGGATGGTCTCGAAAATAGAACTTACTTTCTTACAAAATATAAGTATACATAGATTATAAATTGGTGACAGAATATGTAGAAATAGACCTTCCCAACATACTAGTACTGAAAAGCATAATTTATGGTAAATCTGCCTATAGGTTTTGTTTATAATGTTTTTAATGGGAAATATATTTAATTTTAGATTCCGCGTTTTATTATTGGTTTTCCGGCAATTCAATATGAGAAATGTTTAAAAATTTCTCTAAAATAATCGAACTTGTTGATTAGATTAATTGAATGCCTTGAAGCTATAAAAACTTAATTATTATTTCGTTTCGAATTTCGAAGTTTTCATGAAAAAGATTTCTCCATATTTATATATTTCAAGACGAGGAGGTTGAAAAACAAAACAGTCAAAATATTTGACATAGATTTTAATTTAGACTGAAAATGATGGATTAAAGACCTCTGTATGCCCTAAACGCTCGTAGTTTTCTTGTTTTATTACGTAAAAAAAGATACAAAGAAAAAAAAAATTAACCTTGTTTCTTAAGCATTTTTATTAAAAGAAAAAAATTTCTACTTTTTGTCCAATCGAACAATAATTTTTTCCTCATTTTATGTTAACAAAAACTTAATTATGATTTATTTAATAATTAACACATATTCACATTTAAAAAAAAAAGAGATGGAAAACTCATTTTTATAAAATTGGTACCTTGTTATATATAGAAAGTTCCATTTAACATAAAAAATTCGATGATGTATTTGTTGACGATGCTAAAATGTCAGACGAAGAAAATACCTGAACGCAAATGATTCATTAACCGGAATTTTGATATATTGTACATGTATGAAAGTATTGTTAAAAGTCATTTCAAATAATTGGATTATACGAGTTACTAAATCAGGGATTTGTAACATTGAATTTCCGAGATTTCAATAGAAGAATTGAAATCTCGGAAATTCAACAAGTACTGGTTTCTTAAAATTGTAAATCAATCATACTCCAATCATGGTCTACCTAGACTTTATTTTAGATTTATCATTATTGACATATACTCATCAAAAATTATCGATACAATATTTAGACTTATTATTGGCTTTTTAATGGTTTTAGCCCATCTCTATATCGTTTTTGTATGCCTCTAGCAAAGAAATTATTGTTTTCAACCCTCCAGAAAGTTTGCACCATTTTATTTTTAACTGGAAGCTTGAAATGATCAACCGATCTTCAAATATATTATGTAGTCTTTAATGAAATGAATTTATTCGAAAAGATTACAGACCCCAGATTAACTTCTATAATACTGAGCAGCATTATAAACAAAATACATACACTTTCAATTTAATTGGTCTTTTGTTTTAATTATAATAATTCATATTCAGGGATTTCGGGTCGTAATTTTTGGTGGTTACATAACAGAAATATCACAAGAAAATTTTTATAGAAATCAGTGGCGTTTCCATTGGGGAAGTATTTTTAATAAATTTGAAATAAAAATTTATATTAATATGTTTTAGTAATTTTTCTTCTTCTTTAGTTGAACAACAAATATGCACTTGTATTTTTGGTTAAATTCAATTATACTAGAGAAAGACCCTGTATCAGTACAACTATTACTTTTCTAGCTCACGTAGTGCGTATTTGAAAAACATCTACAAAACTAATATTATATCTGGTCATTAAAACTTGACGTGTAACCGAAACTCACATCATGGTAGGTTATGTTTGGTTACAGTTTCGCTAAAGACCTTTTTGGGTCCATAGCGATACTACATAGTATCCAAGTATCATATTTTATTTATTGAGTATGTTCAATGTAAAACATTTGTTTTATCGAACGACGTCAATGATTTGAATTTTTACAAGGCTATTTGGAAATGCAGTTTTCACATTTTTTTTTTCTAAAACAATGGGAAAAAACTACAATTTGTTACGGTTTCATGATCAGGAAAAGAAAAACAAAAGATTTTCTACAAAAATTATTTTCATTACTATTAATACCTGTGTAACCCAATTTCCAGCGGTATTATTAACAATTGATGTAAATAATTCTACAGTATCGACACTTTCATGTTCGTCATATGTTAACGTGTACAAATCGAAAACAAATCTGGAATCCTTTTTATAATGCCTTTTGGGTTCGGCTAATAACAAACTTAATGGTTCTGAGTGTGTTTCTGTCATTTTGTTTTAATAATTAAATTCCCAAAATATAAAAAAAAATAATTTCAACTGCACTGAATCACTTAATTTTTGACACTGTACAATAATTTTTCTTTAAATTACACCAAAATTGGATTATACAATAAAACACGTTAAAAAAAAAAATTATACAAAGGCTAAGGCCATTATTTTAATATGTATATATAAAATTATTGCATTCAAAATACACACTAAAATCGTTATAAAATTATTAAGCTATTCTAGCGTGCGCAATTCACTTTATTTTTTTGAACACTAAAACTACGCGAATTCAACGTTCTTTTGTTTTTTTCTTCAAATCTATATAATTCGATCACCTTTCTTAAAGTTAATTTTTTTGTTGTTGTTGGTTGTTAAACGGGAAAAGACTTGAACCACAAATTGAGAAGTTTGGTACAAAATGTAAAAAAAATGGTAAAAATTTCACGATCGCGGTTAGTTCGACGATCTGCAGAAAAAAAAAAACTAGAAACACTTTTTTAAACTGACCACGTTTGCTAGTTGTGAATGTAAAGTAAAATTGTTGGATTAGTTCAGTTGGATATGGTATAGGATGCTTGAATGGTTACAATGGATAAAAAGGTAGTAGATTCCCTGATATTGTTGGTTTGCCATTCAACTTATGACTGGTTTAAGTCTCTCAATGTTCAATTGTAGTGAAAATTTGAAGAATAAAAAAAAGTTATCGCTATTATTTATGGTCTTGTGATCGTCGTCATCGTATCCAACATCATTCGGCGTCCACATTCAATGTATTTTATATTTGTAATATTAGTTTTTTTTTGGTTTGCATACTTCTACAGCAGTACTACAACACATTGTTACGTTGTACGTTTATAAAATAACACTGAAATTTACCTGAGCGGAAAAAGTTGTACGAGATGAGAAAACAAATTAGTTAAAAAATTTTCAAACGGTGTTTATTCTAAAGTGAAGAACTTTTCTTCTTACTCAATATTCCACACTTGGGATTTTCCTTATTTGAGAAACAATAAATACATATTTTCATATAACAGATACAAAAAATGTAAATAATTAAAAATAATTATGCAAACAATATTTTAATTCTGAAATTATTTTATTTACACAAATAATTAATTAGAATAAATTCTTATTCGGCTTAGGTACGTATTTTGATTTTAAGAAAAAAATCAGTGAAGTCGGTAATTCGAAGTAAGTGTATTTTTCAAAAGCAGATCCATATCGTACCTCGAGCGGATTCCCATTTTTAAAGAGAAAAACATTTTTTTCCCATCAAAATAATTGAAATATTTTTAATTCTTTAAAATATAAAAACGTATGAAATCTGTTACTAGCCAATATTTTAAATATACTTGTAAGAACCACAAAACTTTCTTATATATAAGAATAGAAAAAAGAATTTACTTTATTTCCATACTAAGTGCATGCACACAGTGTTGCTGGACTATTATTAAAAGAATTAGATATTCCTTTTTATTTTTGCTTACCACAGCCCAACTACCGAGGCATAGACTATCTTTTAAGTTAGCCTATCTAGAATATGTTATATGTACATTCTAAGTTTAATGAAAATGCGCCTGGTATTGAAAAAATTAACGACATTTTTCTATTTTAACCTCCCTGCATTTGAAACCTCCTATCGAATGGAGATATATTCTATCCTTTAAGTTGGTCTATCAATATACATACATTTAAAGTTCCAAGAAAATTTGCCCGGTATTGCCCGAATTTGAGATGTCTTCCTATTTTTATGTACATTTAAAAGAAGTATAAAAAAGTAAAAATACTTTAATAATAAATGAAAAACAAGAAAAGTTTAAATCAAGCAAAAACAAAAATAATCTATAAAAAAAATGAAGGTAAACAATTCTAAGAAAATAAATTTCAATGGTCAATTGCAGAGTCTGGAAATAAATTTATGGAATACATTCGCCCAAAATATATTTTACCTGTGAAAGAAATTCTTTTACGCTTCTCCAGGTTTTTGTGGGATTCTACCATATATAAAATCGTCCTTTCGAGGATTATTTTCCCTTTTTTTTCCGTAGAATTGTCTTGAATGGTCGAGAACAATAAAAACCACAAACAAACTCCTAACAATTAAAAGTTTTCTTTTATTTTTTCTATGCAATCGCAACATAATCTTTCTCATCAGCTATGAAATTCTAACTCAACCACTTTAAAATATGAGGCCGAACCCGTAGTTAAACGTGTTTTATTTATTTTGATGTAAAAAAAACCTTCCAAGAATAGGATACAAGGATTTTTAAAATTAATACTAAAGACTATTTTGCATGCTAACTGAAAATTATTTATGTTATTTTTGTATTTTTTAAAGTGCTAATAGTACATTACTATCCTTTTTTTATTAAGAAAAAAAAAAACGATAAAAATGTTGAAAAAGGAAGTTTTTCTGAAATATTTCTTTTTCTTTAGCGATTTAGTTTCGAAAATATTAATTCAAGTAAAATTACTCAATAGGTGAGAAATATAAAAAAAAAAAATTAATCACTTTTAAGTTTATTGGCCTATAGCTTTTATGACTAGAAATTACTGCGAAAGAAAGCCTAAAAATCCCAATTTAGTATATTTATAACTTTAGTACTTATTGGCTTTATTGTTCGTGGCAGAACAAATCCACCAATAGTCTTAATGAGTTTTGTTGATATCGTTTTTGATTAGATTGCCGATTTCTTCGTGTTGATTGGAAATTCTCAACAAAATTTAGAACTGCACATTATTGAAGGCGATCATGATACAACGTGAACTATTTCAACTAAGATGATGATGGAACAAATCGGAAAGATTAAATTTTATTAATCCACCTAAAGTAGAAATTTATTAAATTAGAAAGCTTGAAATCTGTGGTTTTCTGGGTGTTGCTATAGATAAATCTTCTAAAATTTTTAAAAATTGGTATAGTGCTTGTTTGTTTCCGCTCGCGATCAACATTAAACTTAAGTAAAGCTTACAATTTTATATTATATCGTTACATCGATGTTTGGACGCTTTGGTTGAACCGTGTGTGGATGACAAAATGCTATACAACTCATGAAATAAAACGTATTCTATGGATTCAGGCATTCAAACTTTTATCCATATACATAGATTTTTTTTATTATTTCTACTCTTATTTCTTCACCTTGGATTAAAACAACAAAATAGTTCATAGCAATTCTATCTTGTTAAGCGTATATAAAATATTATATGCAAGAAGAAAAAGTACTTCATTTCTTCAAAAATAATTCAACACAGAAAAATTCTGAAAAGAAATTCTTAAAAACTTTTTTATTTAAATAAAATCCTTTAAGAAGAAAGGAACTTCAAGAATTTTCTTATAGAAAAGGAAAATACATATTATTCAGACGCCTAAAGATATGCATTTTGATAAAAAGAATTTAAATTAAAGAATTTTTGTGAAACATTTTTATTTTTGAATGTGAATTATTTTTCTATTCAAATTTTAAATTTTATTTATTTTCTTTTTAACGCAGTGACCATGAACTTATCGTTTTTTTAAAGGTTTTCATTTAAATTAAAAGAAAACATTAAATAAGTTTAAAAACAAATATTTAAGCCAATAAAGAAGTGAAAGAAAAGAAAAGTTTATCTGTAGAGCCTCTGCAAAATGAACATAAGGCTCGAATAAAACAAACAAAATCCAAATTAAGACTTTCACGCATGAGCAATCAACCGGTGGAATGGTGTCGTGAAGTTGTTATAAAGTTAAAGAAATTATGTACAAAATGTAACTTCCGTTTTTTTTTTTTTTTTTTTAATAAATGAGTTTTAAATTTAATTCAACAATTTAAAAACAATGCATTTATAAACTTTTTATATAATTTTGATAGTGTAAACTTCATTTCCTTCTTCATTAAATTTTTATTTGATTAAAGGCCGATGTATGGGTGGTGGCGTTTTTCATCCCGTCATAGGTAAAAAGGAAATAACTATTAAACAAAAACTAAAGATTTCTCACGTACGGATTTAAGACGTCACCACTGTTTATATGTTGATCTAATCAGAAGACATTGCCTAAGCTATGTGTGAACGATTTTTGAGATAAAATAACCTTACTTAGAATTAAGTAGATAAAAGTAAGAGAAAAATATTTTACCTGTAATGTAAATGCAAAATGTTTTGGAAGCGAAGATGATATTGGCCGCAATGTTGTAGATGACGATTCGGATTTCTGTGGGAACTTTTGTATTATTGGCACTGAAAATTTTTTTGGTGGTATTTTTGTTGGCTTTGTTTTTTCCAAATTAATGTTACATAATTGATCATAGAATGGATCATTTGGTTCTAATTCACATTCAGTCATCATTTTTATTATTATTTAGTGGTTATTTTTTTTAAATTAAATATCTTTAATTTTAATTTGATTGTTTTTCGAAATTAAATACTTTCGAATTAAATTTTTTTATTATGAGTATGATCAGTTTTTAAGTTTTCGAATGTATTACTTTCGTTTTTTTTTTTTTTTTTGGACGAGAAATGTTTTTGGATAAAGAATCATGCTCATAAATTATGCATTTGCAAAAACTTGTAATGCCGGTTTTATGTTAGTTATTAAAAAAGAAGATGAAATTAAAAGAGGTTTTTGAACCTTTCGGCGTTAATTTTCAATTAAAATTTATTTTTTCTTTCTTAAGTTTGGGAAATATTTAAAAAAAAAAACTTGAATTTTCTCCATTTACTTCCCAGTGGAGAAAATTTCTAATATAAATATTTTATAACAAACAAATACTGGCGGGCGTGAAATAGAAAATGAAATTAATGATTAATTTATTGTTGATTTATGATTTATGATGCCTCAGAAAAATCGTATATATGAATATTAAGAAAAAAAGTAAATAAATCAATTTTTATGATATTGATTTTGAGTTCATAGTTCATTATTAAAATTGATTTCAGGTTCAATTTATTATTGAGAACTTTAATACAAATTCTAACTTGATAGAATTTATTGAAAGAAATAATTTTTTAATTGTTTATTCATATCACTAACTTCACTTTCGAAATATTCCACAATGTCATACTATAAATATCTGTATTTGTTTTTGAAAATATGAAGTATATTATTATTTAAAAGGACATCATTCTAAGAACAGAGCATTTCCATAAATTATATATTCATAAATTATAGTTTAAAAAAATGTCCTTGTGAATGTATATGATTCAATTTTAATAAGAAGGCTTTAAACAGTCTTTAAGTTCCTTGAGTTAACAATATGAATAAACCAAACTTTAAGAAAAGATATATCATAGAAGTGGAAACTTAAAGACAACAAGAAGTACGATATAATTACATGGAAACTGCAATTTAAGATCGATTGAATTTCTTGAAAGTATATTTTAAAAGAAAAGGTTCTCAAACGAATTATTTTATAGAAAAATTATTGTAAATTATTCAACGAATGTAAATTTTTGTAATTAAAACAAATTTTAAAATTAAATAATCACTGAATTTTCAATATTGTCGTCACTGTTTTTTATAACTAATTAATTAATATTTAAAAAATACGATTTTTTAAAAACTTTCTGATATTTAGAAATCCACAAAAATGTACACTTTTTGTTATACTTTTGAATAAAATCATGAGAATTTTTTTTTATCATGAAAGTAAAATGTTATCACAAAAACACGTAAAAGATATTACTATTAAAAGCTTTAAAAAAAATTGTTGTTTACAATAACAAATTCGAAGTCTTGAATTGAACTAAATTTGCGAAAAAAAAAAAAACATTTTAATAAGTACCTAGTTGTACAAAAAAAGCAGTGGGCCAAAATTTTGATATGAAATTCTTATCGTTTTCTTGAAAGTAAAATAAAAAAAAATGTTTAATTATTCTAGGAAAAAAAAACATGCTTTGATTACAGTTTTTAATAAAGGTGTGAATTTTTGTTCGGGTTTATTGATTATAAACAAAAAATTAGAAACTTGATATCTACCTATTAATCGATCGTGCTAATAAAAACAAACGTGCTTTTATCTGTCGTTTACCGAAATGTTATAATTTCCGTAGATTCCTATTAAGCGGTAGGAAGTGTAGTCGAAATCTAAGTAGACATTTTTGACTAGATTTCTATATCAAACTAGATTATCTAATGCTAGTTTGGAATAGGTAGCTAGTCAACATACTGGTTTTTTATCTGGAAACTAGATATATGTACATTTAGGAAATCTAGTATTGGAATTACTATTTTTTAGTATAATTTTCATTATCTAGATAATCTAGCAGTAGTAGCTAGTTTCTATCAAAATTAGTATGATTTTAGTTTTTGTCGTATATGAAAATTGGCCTCAATTATCACGTAAAATCATCTTCAGCGATAAGGCGGATTTAAAATTACCAAAAAGGCTGGAATAAATAAAATTGTTATATTTTGGAGTCAAAAAATCTCTTTATTATTAGTTTATAAACAATGTTGACAGACCTACATAAAAACTACATAAGAATGTGGCTTGTAAAATTATCAAATCGAAAGAGTAATTGATATTACAGGAGCTTTAATTGATACTACCGGAACTTTTAAAAATGACAGAAGCTTTTAAAAGAATATGATACTCAAATTTATTATTAAAACTGGAAAAAGTTATCGAATAGATTACCAGCTTAAGATGAGAATTGAATAATTTTCAATAGTATTTATAATTAGCCTTCCCCGCGGTAAAATAAGTTAATTCCATAGAAACTAACTACAATATTTATATCAGTAATTCTATTCATATGATCCAAAAAAAAAACCTGGGTCACATTATATTCTTTCAATTTGGAAATGTCTTTTTGTTTGATTGTTTGTCGAAAAAAATTTTTATTAATCGATAATATTTACATCAAACATTTTCCAATATTATTTTTATGTCATGTTATTTATGAGACATATTACAAGGACATGGACATAGCCAAGAATATATTCTTGAAAACCACAAAAAAAAATAAGGAAATTTTGTTGTTAGAAACGTAAAAGGATAAATAGTTATACAATTTATCATTTAGATTAAAGTCAATAAATTTGTTTTTCCCTCTTCGGTAAACCATTTCAGAAATATGTCCTTTTTTTGGGAGTTTCAGTTTCATTTCTGTAATGGAACAAAAATTGTTATGATGGTAAAAATTCAATTTTACCGAAAATTTCGGTTTATTTTTCATTGGAAACGATTTTGTAGAAAAAAAAAACATAAACAAATCGTTGTTAACGTCTTAAGATACAAAAAAGAAATTCCTTTTCCTTTTATTAAGGAATTTATGATTCTTTTAATATAAGAAAATTGTCCATGATTCTCATAAAACAGGAAAAAGGAAATTATTTATGTTTACATGCGAATAAAATAATGTCGCGGCTTTTTTTGAGGAAGAGAGTTACTACATGGGTTTAGATAATAAATTTACCTAGTCTACTATAATAACATATTATTCAGAAAACATGACTTTTCTATTGTACAAGTATATATATGACAATTCGAATTTTGTACTATATAAAGATACTTCTGGTGTTAATATCGTCAGTGTATTTTACTAAAATTTATGATTCCTACTTTTTGAGATAATATAAGAAATTACTACGATTTTCTATTTCATAATAAGACAAAAGTTTTGGTGCAAAATGACATTGGAGTTTCTATACATTTGAAATAAATTAATTTACTTGGGAGTTAATCAGACATTATGATAGCAGAGAAAAACAATTTTTTTTTTTACCATTTATAAATAAATTATTGAAAACATTTTTAATTAATTTTTCTTTATCCTAGACGGATTTCAGAAATCAAGAAGAAAATTAATTATTCTTAGTCCTAGGATTACTTCGAAGATCTGAGAGTAAAGAATTAGACAATCTTTCTTAATCTCTATATACCAGATTTTGTATTAACATTGAGTTAAGGTAGGTTTCATCCATTTACAATCACCACAGAATTTAGAAACGTTTGTATACTTCAAACAGTCCCCCACTCAAGACACAATTTACTATATTCTTTCGGTTTTATCTGTATACCATAGATATTGTACTCTTAAATATGAAACAAACCCATTTCTATTTAATTAGTTTACCAGAGGCGATCAATGGTATGTAGTTAAAGCGCATAAGCCACTTTCCTCATCGTTGTTTTCTTAGAAGATATGTATATGAGAACTATATGAATAGTATTGTACAAGTTTGTATTTGCCCCAAGAACGATATTATACTACACGGATCGACTATAAAGTTTTGAGAAATCTCCAATATCTCTGCAACTATAGAACAGTCATATTTTGGTGGGAGGTGTTATTTTAAATCTTAGATATTTCTGACATTGGTCAGTTTTACCATTCTTTGTTTATCAGCCAAGAAAATTTCTTATTGAAATAAAATCATGAGAACAAAGAGCACTGTTATGTTAAAACTGTTAAATGTTGTTAAGTTTTATAATAATATTAAAGAAAAAGGGAAGCCTGAGAATATATGTACTATACATTTTTGTTTTATTTGTGTAGCAACAGTCACAGAACTTTATTGTTACCATATGCATATCTAGAAAATAATTGGCCTTATTTTGTTTTCTTCACACTTAAACATTTGTTGCATCAAAGCTTTTTTAATTAATCCAACAAACTAAAATGTTTGTAGATTGTTTTACCATTATTGTCTTTTATAAAATAAATGTAAAAAAAACTTACTTTTCGTTCCTCCTCTTTAGCTTTCTTTAAATGGTTTTCAATGGCCTCCAAATCTATAACGGGTAAAGCTGTCTCAATATTATACACATCAAAGCTCGCTGTTTGAATATGAAATTAAAAACAAAAAAAAGAAAACATTAATTAAAATAATAATTAAAATAATAATTAAAAAAATATTTAATTTCCACTTACATGCGACTTGATCTCTTTTATCTTTGCTATTAAATTTATCATATCGTTTGATTACAGAATTATTAACATTATTATTATTATTGTTATTATTATTATAATTATTACTCGTATAACAGCTATTATTATTTTTAATATTATTATTATTATTATTATTTTTTTCGATCATATTAATCCGTTTTTCATTAGAATTAATTGATTCCATTTTATCTTTTTTACGCGGTGTTACAATTGCGACAACACTATTTGAACAATCATTATTATCCTTAATAAAACGTCTTGTATTTGTTGTTAATTTATCTTTTATTAAACCACCATCACTGTTGTCACCACGTCCGTGAATTTTCTTTGGATATTTTGAGTTACGATCAAAATGTGCAACATTAAATTGTTGTTGAATTTTACGCGATCGGTGTTCACTAGATGTATGTAATAAATTCTGTTGTTGTTGATGGTTTAGATGATGATGATGATGATGATGAAGATTTTTACTATTATTCCAATTACGGCTACGATCGTTATAATAACCTAATCCCACCGGTGGTAATTGTCGTTCATCGTATGATGATTTTTGATATTTCGGTTTAACAATTGCCGTTGGAATTAATTTCTCCGGATTAATACAAACATTTAATGAATTACTTCCATTATTAACTGTCGCACATTCAATATTAGCACGATCACTTTCACAAGTATTATTATCGTTGCTATTATTCACGATCGTTTGATTACATATGATGCTATTTTTAGGTATGAGCTTTGTTACTGGATCATTTACGGAGTTTTGTTCTGGATGATGATCGTTTTGTGTTTGTAACTTAGAACTAATATCGATCTGTGAATCTTGTGTTAATATCTGTTCTGGAATACTATCCGAACTAGTAGTTGTTGGAAGTAGTAAATCACATGTATTATTACGAGACGTCTCAATTGGAATATGTGATGTATTCACGATCGAAATTTCAGAACTAACAGAAATTAGTTCTTTACCATCTGAAAGTGCTGCATCGGTCATCTATATTTTGATAACATGGAATTTTTATTAATTTTATATAGATGTGAGAATTACATAAAAACAAAAAGAAAAAATAATGAAAGTGTTTTATGAAGTAAAATTTAATTTATTTTTTAATTAAAAACATGAACATATGCAAGTACCAGTACCGGAGAATAAGTTTTTCATTTAAATGGTGATATTCTATATATACGTACCGAATTCTTTTCATGTAATAAATACCATGAAACTTTTGTTTGAACTGTTTAAAATTTGTATGAGCAAATTTTAAATGCGGGCTTCAGATTCAATTTTTTTCGTAGTTTACGTGTGTTATCATTATATTATTTTGAAATGTACACATCTAGAATTCCATGGTAAAAATGATTATGTTCAAAAGAAATATTTATACAGAACACTTGAGCGAGAGATGAATTTATCAAACTCTTGAAATTATAAACAAATTTCAATAAGAAACGCCCCTCCATAAGTATAACATGTACCATCCTCGCAGAGACATCTCCAATATAATTTTGAAAATGTTTACAAACCAAAAAAAAAATCTAAAATAAAAACTGTACCATCTGGTTTTGAAGTAGATATTTATAATCAAATCTTGAAAAACTTTAACAAAAATCTATTCCAGATTCAATATGACTAAGATCACTGCCTCCAAAAACGCTGATATATCATATGGCCACTATATGAATACATATTTTGATACACAATATTTATCTGACACGAAACACTAAAGTCGACAATCAAAATGAAATTTCTTAGCAAATAGAGAGAACTTGGCAAAATGTAGGTTATTCAAGCCAACCACATATGAATGATAATTCATTTCATAATTAGAGTTTAATAAACTACTTCCTACACATTGAAGAATTTATAAATAAGAAAATAAATTCTAGCCATAAGATTTCAAGAGATTTACAATAATCTATTGGATATTTGAACTCATATGAAACTGAAAATATGGTACAAAAAAAAAAAAACGTATGCACATTAGTTGGCAAAATTTAATTTATCCATACAAGCTGGTGGCACTTATAGGTTCATCAAAAATTCATTATTATGGAAATCAATTTGGAATTTTTATGGTCTATTAAATGTTCCATAGATTTGTCTTTTGGAATTTTATATGAAGCGAATTAAGGTTAGTCTAAGCTACAAGTCTGTATGTGTATGAAGTGTCAAATTAATAAGAAACTGAAGATTTTTAAAATAAATTCTTTCTTACCTTTTCAAAACACAGATCCTTTTTGAAGTTTTCATCTAAATTCAATGTGATATCACGACTAATCATACTCATATTATAGCCCGATACAATTAAGCCAAATTCACGTTCAACTTCTCGCCCGAAATCACCAACAATATCAACTGGTGTAATCCCATAAGAAATTTCATCTTTATCAGATCGTTTCGATTCAATTGTTATTGTATCAGGTACTGGTGGAAAACGGGATTTTTTCATATCATCCGAATTTTCCGAATTACAATCATTACTTTCTGTGATATTTTTTTCAATATTTTCAGATGATCGTTTCATAAAATTTAATCTTATTTCTGGTTGTGGACTAACATTTCTTAATAAATCTGGTCGATTTTCTGGTTCAGGTTTATTTCGGCAACTTGATTTATCATTTTTAATTAATATATCTGGTGTCGGACAATTACGTCCGTCTCCATCAAATTGATCTTGTTTTTCAGCAACGATCATATTCTCTTGTTGGATTGGTACAAGTTTAATATCAGTTGTAGTTTCAAATTTCTTTAAATATGTATCTAAGTCACAGGATATGTTTTCTTCTTCATATAAACCTTTTTCGGTTGGTAATTTTAAAATATTTTCCGATGTTGTTAGTAATTTTTTATCCAAAGTTTCTATTTCATTCATGAAATCTTCATCAACGCTCTTTGCTTCATTTGATATTTCTTGATTATTTGATTGTTCTTTAATATCATTATTTAATAATGTTGACGAAATTGATATACGAATTTCTGGTAATTCAATATCTTTATTTTCGCGTATTTCTTTAGTGTTATCTTTCAAATTAAAATTAACTTCATCATTCACATCTTTCGATAATTCATTTGATGACGGATCAATCGGTATCGTATCATCATCATTATTATTATTGTTATTATTATTATTATTATTATTATTATTATTATTATTATTATTATTATTATTATTATTATTAATAATATTATTGTTATCAATATTGTTATTATTTAAATGATAATTCGAAAAATTCTCATCCAAACTTTCGACACTTAATTCGATTTCAAATTCAGATAAATCACTATCGTCTGGATCCGAATTATGATGGTTAATAAAATGTTCAGATAATGTATGTGCCAAATGTTGAAATCCAGGATAATTTGGATTTATAATACCACGTGGAAAGTTTTTTGTAACTGGTTCTGGTGAATTTAATGATCCACATGAAGATCCTGTTGGTGTATATGGATCTATGATGTTTTTAAAAAAGAATAACTAAGTTAACTATATTTTTTCAAAATATTTATAAAATCCAATTAAAAATAAATCAATATGGAAATATTGCTAGCTTGACCAAGAGAAATATAATAGAACCAATAGAATTATGACACTCAACGGATCCAATTAGGAAAAGGAACGTAAGGTGTCCAATTAAATAGTTTCACTGTAGTTTATTGAATTTAAAATTAATTTCCATATTCCACTTTACTGAATCAATAAAATTACACCTTCATTTATATTTATTCTATATTTTCTAATTTTACTAATACTACAACGCAAAAATTCGATTAAAAAACGAGAAAATTAGATTTTCCGTAGTTTTTGCAACGCAAGATATGAACTATAACGTTGGTGTGAAAATTTAACCCCATTTCCTGAATTAAAAAAAAAAAAGAAACACAAAACGGAAATTAAATGGTCTGGCATTTGGTAAACCAAAATTTATAGCTAGGATTTTATAGAAGTCAGTCAATGGCCTCTTTCAGGAAGAATTATATATGTTGGTAAATTGTTATAACGAACCCAGTTCAAGTAAAGCGCCGTAAAAACAGTGTCCACCCATTTTACAGAAGGTTTGTTGAAGATTCGGTTAAATATAAATTGTATATTTGATATGGATTCTTGGATCTGAGAGTATTTGATAGGTGGGTTGGGCTGTGGTTGGGTTTCATTAAAGAAAATGGTTTACGTTATATTACAGGTGCACAAAATTAGTTTATGAAAATTTCAGTAGAGTAACCGCACATAAAAGTGTAACCACAAAAAAAAAAAAAAAATAAATCGAAATTTTGGTAACTAAATGAAAATATGTATTTGGTTTTTAGGTCGCTACCATTTATAGAAAAATAACTTCCGCAATTATAAATATGAAATTAATGATATGAAATACTTTTGAGAAGACATCTTTAATGGGAATTTAAAAATGGGTGCGGTATGATTTAGTATAGAAACGAAAGCATTAAATTGCTGTAAATTTACAATAATTGAAATTATTAAACACTCTAACGTTGCTGGTTTTCTATTGAAAGGTTATTCTTTTGCTGTTAATTAAGTGAAAAATTGCGTTATCGGAGGAAGTACTTAAGTTTAAATTACTTTTATAGAGTTTTAATTAATGTTTTTTTTTGTAATAATATTTAAAGCAGTGAAATAATGTACTTTTAGTTCTCATTTTATACATTTTTAATCACATGAAATAAGTTCTTAAATAATAACTTTTATTTAAGTTCTATTATTACTTTATAAACTTTTTTATGAACTCTTCAATAAAGTATGGTTAGTAAAAAGTTCTAAATTGAAATAGTTTATACTTTTATTAGAAATTTAATAATTTAAATTCTAAAATGGTAAAATTTCGAATGAATTTTTCAAGAGTTAAATAGACTCATGACAGGAATTTGATTAAATGATATAAAATCATTATAAATTTCAGATCATTAAATTTTTATAAACATGATGGAAATATCCATTTGTTCCAGCCTTAAGGAAAATTTTATTAGATATTCTTTAAAGAGAATATAGGAGAATATTTTAAGGAAGGGTAGTTTTTCCGACATGAAATAGTGTCTTTTCTTTCAAAATAAAAGGGAAGATAAGATTTAAAGAACCAAGAATTTATGTGAAGAGGTAAATATTCAAGTTTTATTTGTTTTTCTGTTTTACGTGAAGATTTTCTTCAGTTTCCTACTGATTTTGACATTGGGCTTGTTACTGAAAATATATATGGGTAGGTCGGTAACCGAAAGATTTTCTTCTTTTAAACTATAGATGTCTTTTTCTTATTATGAAAAAAAATTTATGTTGCAACCAAAATATGACGGAGATACACATACATCTACCATTAAACATAATGTTAATGTTCGTATTTGATAAATACTGGGTGTAGTATTTCTGTAACAGACCACAGTTTCCATATAACTTTCTTGGAATTTATAACGTCTTCTATAGTATAACTTAAAAATTAACATACTATATAAAGTTGCTCTACTCATTGTCAATAAACAAAAAAATTAAAGGGGATTAAATATTGTTGAATTGCGTTTTCTATTAAACATTATGAACTACTTAATAATTATAAATGACACATCCGGTATAGGCATCCAAAATACAGGTATCTACGATATATTATGATGGAAGGTAATGTTTTATAAAGAAGTTTAACAGTGATTGTAGAAACAATTTTATATAATAGCAAATGTATTTTAAGATAATCCAAAAAGTAAAATATTTTTACTTAAACTAAAATAAAGTTTAGTATACATATAAGACGCAGAAAAAAGGAATTTGTTAGAATTATATGGCCTGGAATTATAGAAGTTACAATGCAGTAAAAAGGACACTTTATCTGGTTCTTATTTTTCGTACTAAAGGAGATTTTCTTGTGATTTTTGGATATTTTATGGAATACGCATGAAAATATACGACTATATGTGTACAAATCTTCTTTTATAGATTAATAAAAAAAAGAAAAAAGAAAAGAAAAAAAACGAAATAAATAAACGATTTACATTCTAGGCTTTGAGAATTAAAGTAGAAATATTTGTTTTGGGGAAAGAAATTCTTAAGTATTTGGATACTAAAAATTAAAGTAAGTTTTGTTAAAATGGCGACTGTAATAGTTTATATATTTTTATGAAACATAAAAAGCTTAGTCATTTACACTGACCAGAATATTTTACATTTGAAAGTCAAATAAAAGAAAATGTTTGCAAGTTTCAATTAAATTTTGTATAAGATAGATGCCGAAGTGAAGTGTTCGTTTTCGTCAAATCTATATTTTTTGAATTACAGCCAAATATTATATTTAAATTATGATCAAAAACTCCATTAATCCCGACATAAAAGGACACTCCGATAGTACTTAAGATCTTTAAATTTCTTTTAAAATCAAAAATTATTTTATTTGCCGATAATTGAATTGCAATAATCCTAAAGAGGAGCTTTCCTTAATTTGATTATTTTTTAATTTGATTTTTATTTAAGGGAATACGGCAAAAAATTACTATATAAAAAAAAAATAAAATCAATTAATCATAAATTTCGAATAGGTACTTAAAATAGATCCATTAATATTCAGCTATTAAATTTTACTTACAAATTTATGTTTCAATAATAAAATCGTAAAAAAATGACCATAAAATTAAAATTATGTCGTCCATCATCTTCTATAGAAACTGTCTAAAGTCTCATATATTTCTGATAATGTCGCCAACATGATTTTTTATTTGCAAAAATAATCAATAAGTATATACCTAAAACTAAAATAACAGCAACAAAAATACGCTTTTATAGTATGTATAGGATCCTGATTTTATATATTAAAATCATGGCAGCGATTAAAGTGGATTTTATAGAGTATAGTAGCTGAGTATGTACTCAACCTTGGACTATACTATTGAATCATGCGGTACATGTATGCAATCTAATTTATATTTAAGTATGGTATTTTAATATGTACACGTATGAATATCAACATAGAGGGAGGAATCTTCTACAGAGTATTTCTTAAAGATCTAACAATTAAAACTAGTTGAAAAGGCCTTTAAAAAAAAAAAAAAACAATAAATAATATCAATACAGAAATCAGAACATCAAGGAACACTCTGTATATTAATGTATAAAATTTACTATTTCCTTTCCATAAAATTCGATTGACTAAACTGTATATCAAGACTTCCACTTCATCATATTGGATGATGTTGAATAGTTGAGTGTTATTGATAGGAATTGAATGAATCTACGAGTACCTATCATTCCAATTTCATTGGTCTGATATTATTCACAAATCGAAGTTTTCAATTTTATTGTTGAACCACATAAAATTTTAATCCAAGCTATAGTATATCCATAAATTTATATAATATTAAGTGATTTTCTATTTTATTTAGATTCAAATACAACCCGAAAGGGAAATACATAAACATGTATGATGAATTTCCTTTTTTTTGTTTTGTTTAATAGAAAATATAAAATTAAATAAAAAACCTTCTGGTAACAAATTTTAATGAATTCAACAACATTTCAAAAAGTTTTCTCTGTTTTTATGTTTATAAATATTTGTACTTCATCATATTCTAGATTTGAAGAAAATTGTTATTATATTTTCTTTAAAAAAATGTATTTTCTCTAATCTGTTGGAAAATTCTATGATTTTCAACATGACATAAAGTCTTAAGGGATATATTTGCTAAACAAATAATTTCAATTCGAAGTGCATATGTCTTTATGTAAATTGTCTTGGTTCTATTGTTTTCAGAGGACTTTTGTTTGTTAGTTTTTTTCTAGTTTTTAAAGAAAAAAAGATGACATACATGAAATGAAAGCATATAGTTTCTGAGAAAAGCTTTCAATGATTTTTAAAAAGCATTTCAATATAAAACTGAATCTGGTTTAAAATTAGTTTTATGTTGGAATTTTATTTTACTTCATTTTATTTTTTTTAAATATAGAAAGAAAATTTAATCAAACAACTTGTTAGTTTAGAAATATTTATATACGCGCGAATTCAACGTAAAACGTATCGTTTTCTTCTTAAATAATTTATTTACATATTTGGATCGTCTTATGAACCTAATGTATTTTTACAGAGAATAACATTTCCATGAAAATATACCAAAAAAAAAAAAAATCCCAAGAGTATCGACTCCGGAAAATATACGAAGAAAATTCTGTTACTATAGGAATAAAAATAATATCTCTTAACTATACATGCCGCATGATAGGTCTCAGAAGATAACAGGTAACTTATTTTTGTTTTAGTCCTACCCCCTACCAAAAAAAAAAAAATACAAAAAAATTACTAACAGGTTCTTACCCAAGTAATAAATCAAGTAGTACAGAGGGGTTCAAGTGGGCTTACCGACTGTAAGACTTTTCGATATAAAAGTTTTAATAATTCACGAAGAGTACTCGTGGATAAGCCCATATCACCAATCAACAATATATAGGATATACCGAAATTCCATGTTATTCTACTCAAACTCTAACGGAACAACATACATGTTTTTTTTTTGAGATTCATTTTCTCCATCTTCTAAATCTAAAATAAGAATAATATAGAATTTGTTTGTTTGTTTTGTACCAACCTTCATCTTCCATAAGGCTGTCATCAGGGCTCGATTCACTAGAATATGTAGATGAATAGCTAATGATTCGTCGATTTCTAATGGCATCTTCGTCGTTATTATCACGTTGATTGGAAATCAAAGCACCAGTTTCGGTCGTATCAATATTTGTAGCAATGCTGTTGTTTTCGTCAATATTTTTTGATGTTATATCGACTTGTTTGTTTAGATTTTCATTAAATTGTTTTTCATCTTGATAATGCCGGTTATTCTGATGGTTAAGATCCGGCGACAAATTTCTATCTAAATCCAGTTTGGATGGATTTTCTTTTGGCAATATAAACAATGAAGTATTATTTTCTTGTCCGAAAGAAATGTCCTTTACACTTCCAGATATAACCGGATGGATTAGTGTCGTATTCTTATTAATAATATTTCTTGATCTATTGTTCAAAGGATGGTAATCATTAGAGAGTAAATTTCGATTTGTAGAACATTTCAAATCGATATTCTCTTCACTCTCATCCGTATCGTAATCGTCGTCCTCTTCGTTGTCGTTTTCGTCCAGTTCCTCTTCGTCTTCGGATGTTAAAATTTGCTCTTGTTGTTGCTCTTCTGTTGTTCGATTTTTAACACTCTTCAATTCTGGTGATGATAATCCGGTTGTAGATTCTATTTCTGATTCGTGCTAAAAAGATACAAGAAGAAAAAACAAACAAGAATTAGTTCTAAGAACAAGGTAAAAAGTTCTGTGTTTGTGTTCAATTTCCCAGATTGGGATTTCAGGAAAAGAAAAACACTGTACAAAGTAAAAATTTAAAAGAAGATATACGAAATTGAATTTATGTATTTCTTCAATAAGTTTATTCTATTTTTGTACTTTTTTTTTGTATTCAACTTTTTTTTCGGTTTTCTTCTTAGCTAGACATATATATATATATATAAAGATGTCTATCTTTCTAAAGGTTAAAAGGTTCATACAGAAATATACGAATCGGCATATACCATATACCTACTAAAGCCTCAGATTTGTGATAGCTTTTGTATTCAAATAATGAATTTGTTGAAGATTTTCTTGGTATTATATTATAACAATGTCTAGAGGGAAATGATTACAATATAAAACAGCCTAAAATTGATCCTTGTTCCATTTCGTTTTTCCGGTATAATGGGAAGAAGCCGAAAACTTCTTCATTGCCTTTATATACGATGGAACAATGACAAACACCTCCAATTTTATATTCCTTTTCGGAATATTAGCACAAAAAAACTTTAGGACAAAGTATTAAGGTAATTTTCTTTTTATTTTCCTTAAAAGTTGAGTGCTTTCATTATGTTTGATGTTTTGTTTTTTGTTTTTGGTTTTATTAAAAATGAAGAAACTCCCTTTTAACTAAAAACAAATTAATAATATTATGAACTTTTTTTGTCTTATTTTATATAAGAATAGAAATTGAAAAACGAAACTTAACTAGTCAATAATTTACAATCAATATTTTCCTTTCATGAAATACAATATAAACCAGTATAAAGTATAATATTGTCTATAGCGCCTACAGGTATGTTAAATTTGTGACACGTAATTGTTTATTTTCTTAATATTAAATAATACTCGAGCCTCCATGGAATATAAGAACAATTCTAAAAGTTAAAATGAAAGTCAAGTGTCTGTTATCTAATTATTTTCCAGAGTAGAAAATATTTTAAAAGTATTTTAGAATTTTCCTATTGAAAGAAATTGTGAAGACGTTGGAATGTCAAAAACAAAATTTTAGGAATTCGAAAATTAATTCAAAATGTAATTAAAAATTGGCTTTAAACTTATACTTTATACTTTATACTTTGTATTCTTCTAAAATTAAAAATACTTTTTGACTATTAGTCGTAATAAGATGTATTTGAAAGATGTGTGTCACGTAAAATATTTAAAAAATGTCTTCTAAATCAGTTAAAGAAATCGCGATATCTTTGTAGCAGTATTCTACTACACGTATATTTTGGCGTGTCGCTAATTGGAGTACTTGTTCGGAACTTTGGTTTATTCAAGAAATTATTATTAGAATAAATACTAACCTCTTCCGGTTCTAATACATTTAAATGTCCTTCGAATATTTCCCTATCATCATTATTATTGCCATTCAAATTTCTATAATTTTCATTTTCTTGATAATTTTGATTATTTTTAAAATTATTTAATCGATTTAAATTATTACAATAATTTATAGTATTTGTATTATCATTAATTGTGTTTGAATCAAAATAAAATTGTTGATTTGATTCTTGTTGTTGATGGCAATAATTTTGATTTCTTGTATATTTTACTACGATATTATGATTTGTTGACGATATTGTTAAATTATCATCATTATCATTATCGATTATATTATCATAGGTGATTTTCTCTTCCAAATTATTATCATCTGAATTTCCATTTAAATTCACTAAATCTGAATAATCTGCTGTTGTTGTTGAATTGTTTGTGATTACATCACCAGTACTACTAATACGATTACTATTTAGTAAACCATTTGTTATATTAATTTGATTACTTGAAGGCTTAATATAACCAACATTCGATTGATGAAGAATACGCATATTGTTTATCTGTAAAATAAAAAGAAAAACAAATGTTTAGTAAAAAATTGTAATTAATTGATAAAGCCTTTTCTATTTTAGTTTTTTTGATAATCGTGAAATAATTAAGAAAAATTGTTTAACAAATTTAATATTTTTCTATCAACATGGGTTCTGCAAAAATACGGTTTTTTAGAGGCATTCTATGAAATCTTACATAATTTTGAAAAATCTACAGATTAAAGAAAAAAATAAGGATTTATGTAGGATTTGAACGATTAATTATACAAATGGTAAACACGTTGAATCATATATGAACTAAAAAATACTTCAAAACGCCATCGTACAAATAGGAATCAGATTAAATACCATATATAGCTATATATTTGCTTTTTTTTGCTGGTGGTCAGTTTTAATTTCTTTCAAAACTATGATTAGGAAAATGTCTTGTTTTTAGTAGTATGACATATGCCAGAAATCTGATTTCAGCCTTCCAACAAGTAGCTGCAAGATTTATTAGAGACAGTTTTAAAAACCTTATTTAATGTCCTAAATTTAATTAAAATTCTTGATAGTATAAGTGTTGGTCGGACTGGTAGATATTTGCCCATAATTATTAGAAAGCTCATAAAGTATTAATTTAGCATGCAAATCATACAGAAGTATGTCTAAAAAACTTCAGCAACACTCTTTAATTATCATATGTTAAACTGAACAACTTTATCATATCCACGATAAATAAAGGATGTATTGGAAAAGAATTGGTTTATTCAAGGATTTAGAATCTTTTCATATAAAGTCCAGCGACATTATATCAACCGGTCACATTTTTGGGTGACAACATTGTTTTGAAAGAAAATCAATAAAATAGTTAATTTTGTTTTTATGTGAAATTTGAAACTAATGAAAGTAAAACCATATTATTAAAGAAAATCCTTACAAAAATATTTTTACACAAAACCCTTTTTTTGACTAGACTCTCTCTCTCTGCTTTGTATGTGATTCTTTGAAATTATTTACATGGCTTCAAAAATTCCATGACATTATAGTATTTTGATATTTACACCCTATTCAATGGGTATATGTGATTAGTTCTTTGCATGTCAACAAATCCTTTAGTGATTATTTTTATTTTCTTCGATTCATTATTGATGATAAAAAGCCATGTCCATGGAAGTAATTCAGTTTGAAATTTTGATTGAGAATATAATAAGGGCTTAATTAACGTTATATTAAAGAAAATATAAAATATTTTTAGTTTCAAATGTATTTCTTAACAATTGATTGACCTTAGCTTCCATATCTGTTCCTTCCGTATGTTCAATCCACAAGAAATTATTTAAATATTTTCAGGAATTAAAGCAAAAATACAAATTAGTATAGTATAAGGTAATTAATAAAGTTCTTACTGAAATTGACTAAATTTTGGGATATCATATTTCCTTACTTGAAAATTGTCATTTGATATATCTTTTTTTTTTTTTTTAATTGAAATGAAAATATCAATTTGCAAAAAAATACAAGCAAATTTATTTGAAAAAGTTAAACGACTAAACTTCTAAAATTATTATTTATATTTTTTAAGAAATTAATTAAGTGCAACAAAAATTGCATATTTAAAGGTGAAATTTTAAAATATTTCGTGAAAACATTTAATTTGTTTTGTAATTTTTTGTATAACAACAAAACGAGTTTGAAAATTTACCAAAAATTTATAACCAACAAAATTTTATTAGAGAAAAAAATTTGAAACTGAATTTTTCACAGTCTTCTCACGATCCTGCTAGGAGTCGAACCTAGAATCTTCTGATCCGTAGTCAGACGCGTTATCCATTGCGCCACAGGACCACACGTACATAATTGACGCGGAATATAATCAAGTCGGTATTATGGACCCGATTGTTATACTTCCGCTAATTTAAGCACAATCAAATCTAACACAAAATGTAAACAAACCAAATTTTCAAAGCACAAATATTTTCTATTTTTAGTTTTTAGCGATTTGAATGCTTTATAATCATGTTAGTTGAAAGTCCAATATAAAAAAAAATGTATTCGAACATTCGTCGAAAGACCCAACCCATGTACAAAGCTTTAATATTTTTCATATGGGAAATAACAATTTGTAATTAAAAAGAAAAAAATACACATGAAATAATTGATAGTATAAAAAAGTAAGAAAAAAGTGCCAAAAAAAACACAACTTTTTTCTAGGTTCCACCGAGATTTGAACTCGGATCGCAGGATTCAAAGTCCTGAGTGCTAACCGTTACACCATGGAACCTTGGTGAAAGACGCTAACAAAATTAAAAATACGAATGAACAATCTAATTTTAGTTGATCTAAATCTTTTTTCGTTTCTTAATAGAAACTTATCTATTTATTTTAAGATTAAAAACTGGCTATAGTGCAAAATCACGATTTGAACTTCTATACATTAATGGATCAAGTTATCTTACTGAACAAGATTTAGACAGATCGAACCCATTTTCTGAAAGAATTTCTTCTAGTATGATAAAAACTGCTGTTATCAATTATCATTAAAATAGCTTCATAAATTTCGGTGAAGATATACATATGTTACACACCAACAGACAGACAGACAAGCAGACAAAATGAAAATTTTATAAATAAGTTTTTTCATTATTCTAGTAATTTATATATTCTCTACCTACGGGTATAAAAGTTAAAAATGTCTTTATGCAAATGAGATGTCTATTTTTAGATGTTTAATATCATTAAATTGATGATGAGAGACTTTCTATAATGTTGTGCTTTCAAGTATGTGATATATTTTCTTGAAATTGTTATTTATAAGGTTTAACTAAAAAAAAGCGGAACAAAGTTATAGTAAAACCTTTTGAATGGGACATTATACAATTAGGAAAGATCACGAAAAATTACTTTATATTTTTGAGAGTATCTATTTAGTCCTACTTCATATCTTTATAGTTTTTTAAGAGCAATTTTACCACCAAATCCATTACACACTAAATTTATCTGAAGATTTGAAGGATCGAAAAGTCGAGATAGGGTTGAAATTTGGATTCTGAACTCTCTCATAGATGGTTTATCTATGTACAGAATTCGTAGATTTTCAAGATGAAACTCAAACTATTTGAAATTACTGAAAAAAAAGAAATTTTGAACCTTGCCCTGTGACCAAAATAGCCAATTCTAGAGGTTTTACTATACTTTTCTTTTTCATTTCTGATAACATAATATATTTACATTTTTGACCCATAATTAAGTGATTGGAGTTTATTATATTTTCGTTCTTTCCTATACTCTTATAGTATATTTTAGTTTAACTCGAAATATGGAAATGGTTTATCTTTTTCCTCGTCTATTTTTATGATATAAAATAACCAATGCTATAGTTTAATGTTACGTCATTAGAACTGAGGGTGGATATAAAAATATCTAAAATATAACATGATGATATTATATAGTCGAGAATGAGGAGCTATGAGACCAGAATGTCAATTACCTACATTTCTAGATAAGATACAATATTAAAACTTACCAAGAAATAAAAAAAAACTATGATAGTCATTTGAAAATGTTCAGAAACGAAACAAACGATAGAAATGAGAAATAATATAAACTCGTTTTACTGTAACCAAAATATCTATATATATATACTTTCTATTTTTTCACATTGAAATAAATAGATATATAAATATAGATAAAAAAGTACACGTATATAGTTCAATATGAATATGCATGTTGTTATTTTATAAGTAGTTACAAAATGAACGTGAGACCGTGTAGTACAACTCTCGACTTCTTTTCATAGTCGCCAGAATTTAGTAAGATTGCTTTAATTAATCAAACAGAGCTCTATTTAATGTGCTTAGTTAGTTTTCGAATAGAAAAAAAGCAGAAAAAAAATTCATGTGATTAAAAATAAGACTTTAGTTCCTTCTATTTGTTTTATTTTTTTTTTCTTCTAGCTTTAGCTGAACCATAAAATGAAATAAAATATTATAATTGGATAACTAATTAGATTTAGTAATTAATTTTATATGTTTTAGAATAAACAAGGTTTTATTATTATAAAAATTTATATTTGCAAAATATAATAAAAATATCAATATTTCAAGTTAATGAAATAATTATTGCATACTATCAGGCGAAAATGAATGTGAAGGATAAAAAAGGATTGGATAGAATAATCCTTAAACTCATAGTAAAGAAAATTAAATCATTATTTTGATTGTTCAGTTATTCTATCTCATATTGATGCTAGATTTTGAATCTAAAGAATTTGGAAGTCGATAGATCGTTAAAGTGGATATATATCGCGAGTGGAAAACTTGGAATGATAACGTTGAAAATGACATTTAAACGCTGTAAATAAGAAATTTTAAATTAACAGCTCAAGATTGAACTGTAAGTAGGAACATTTGAAAATAACCAAATCACATCTCGAGCTGTGGTGTCATAATTATATATCCCTTAATCAAACCCTATCCAATGCAGCCTTACTTATTTTATGTTTAGATGGTAATAAGTTTTGAACTTTTTGTATGTTCTTTTTCATTACTTGTCTTATATTGGTGACTAACAATAAAACAATAATCAAACTGCTTAAATTTTGGCAACTATTTAAATGACAAAGCCGTCCAACTTTTTAAAACATAATATTAAAGTATCTACTCACTGAAACACCAAATAATTTCGTATTGAATTACAATTTCCCATAATTTATGACTGATTTTATTTATACTATTTTTATCCAATAAAATCGATATTTTTATGATTTATTTCCATGTAAATACTTTAAGGAATTCTATGGAGCAGAGGAGTGTAAGAAATTGCAGTAATATTTAAAATTTATGACTAAAATGAATATTCATTATTTTATTGATATTAAAAATGTAATCTGAAGCTTTTCGATTTCGATTAATTTAAATTGAAACAATATTGTTATTGGACAGAGGGCAATATGAATCGATTTCAAGATCAATTTTCATATAAACTTACAGGTCAATAATTTCTGGTGAAATTTATTCAAATAAGGATGTCGTATAATATAAAGAAATGGTCGAATTTAATATCATAGCAGCGATTTTATTTTTATGATACTTCATGAAGTTTGAGTTCTGTTTTATTTAGTATATATTTCCAATAAAATAATGATTCTTATAGTCATGGATTGGGTTAACTACATTTGGGGTTATTGGATTAGACTTGCTATATTCTTCACTATACCTCATTCCAACAAGTCTATCTAAACTAGTCTACAGAAAGGACATCTATTTATTCTGTTTACATAGAAATTCACTAAATGTCAGAAACTTTTTACGATCGTAACAAAAACTTAAGATGTTTTGTTGGAATTTAAGTTGAAGCGTGTACATTTTTAGTTTTTATAGCAGACGAAGTGACTTTTATTACTCTGTAGTTTGACCCAAAATAAATCTAAAAAAAAGGAATTCAATAAAAGTTCATTCAGAAGTCAAATTTATTTTAAGGAGAATGTTTTATTTTTATCGACCTTAGCATAAAATATCATGCGAACAAAAAAATTCTGTAACATTAAGGAATATGGTAATATAGGTGGTTCTAATAAATTTTTTTATGATTACATTTAACAATATTCTTTTAAATTTAGTTTAAAATGTAATGTTGAACAGTTTGTATCAATTTTGGAACAAACCTTCATAGAAAAAACTATTGAAGTTTGTCTTAAGCTCGCTTAGCCACACCATTATTAATCACCTGTCTAATAGATTGCGATGGTACCATAGATAAATTTTGTTCTGCACATTAGTGCGTAATTTGTTAGTTTCTAAATTTCGCGTTCATATATGATTTTCTATATTGTTTTCCTAAACATCTAGAAATTGTTTTTCAATACAATTTTGATATAACTAAGTTGAAGTTTTGATTCCCAGATGAAATATCTTCCATTTTTTTTTTTTCTTTATATTTATGTATATAATACAAATCCAATTCAACCCAAGGGTATACCAACATGGAAAATTTTCTTGATCCGCACCAAAAAAAAAAAGAATCTCCAAATGAAAAGAATACCATGTATATAGAATACGATTTTCTTTAAAACATTTTTTTTCATGAATTGAAAAGTCCAAAAAGCTAAAAACCAAAAAAGAAAGAAAACTCGGTTTCATTTCTTGTAATAGGATGAAAATATCTATATTTTTCCTTCGGGTAGGTTGGGTAGATTTGGAGAAAGAGACTTCAA
The DNA here is from genome assembly GCA_963422695.1 of Xylophagus ater. NCBI lineage: Eukaryota > Metazoa > Arthropoda > Insecta > Diptera > Xylophagidae > Xylophagus > Xylophagus ater. The sequence continues at coordinate 628,292 of OY730484.1, forward strand.
GGGAATATAATGTATAAATTCATGAACAACTTTTGAAATTTCTTCGTTTTTCACTAAAGTAAAGTCTGATTTCATTTTGGGTATCTCATTTCTGTTCAGTTTTTACCTTTATTTCGAAAATATTTATATAATATTCTTTCACAGTATCTATTTGCATGCGAATTTAAATAAAAAATTCGAACTTTCCATTTTTTTTTCCTAATATTATACTCGAAATAAAATGTTTCAAAAAAGAAACGAATTTCTAGTTTGCATTTTTCCCATCGGTATCACCTGGCTATACGTAATTTTTCGCCATATAGTAGTATGTACTATTTCTAACAACTGGAATGTCTTACTAGATATACAATTTCTTGATATAAATGTTATCAGTTTACTTGAAATCGAATACTCTCACCAAAGATGATGTATGGTATAGATCTCCACTATAGAACAAATTTGTGTGTCTAATTGTTGTATGGGTCTTTCGAAAAGAGGCACAAAACGTCTCAAGTACATACAAGACAGAAATGAGTTTGTATTTGATACTTTCAAACAAAACAATAAAATATGTTACATTAAGCATACATTTTTAAGAGGGCTTCCAAAAAGTGATCATAAAAATTTGTTCTAGAATGAAGATCTATATATTACACATCGTCTGTGCTGTTACTATACATTTTCTAGAAGAAGAATATTTCTATGATTTTCCATTTATGCTGGAAAGTATAAAAAATCTTGAGTACATCTTGTGGGTTGTGTACATGTATCTAAAAAAGGTATGTCTGGTGGTTAAAAAAAATGTGACATTTTAATTTTGTACGTCAAAGATTTATGTGATTGCGACAAATGATAATACCATGTCAGACGTTTAATGGTATATCATAACTTTCATAAGAAAAGTTTTTGCCTTCATTGTAAAACTGCAGTGGCACACGAGATGAATAAAATCAAGCAAGAAAAGAAACACGTTTTGGGAATGATAAATGTTCGATAAAAAACTAAAAAATTTTAGTTTGCAGAATTTGTGCTAAAATGAGATACCATATATTATTCTTTTTGATAATGCTGCATTCTTGGCAATATATACATAAAAATATTAAGTTGGTGGCGGCGTTGAGTTGAGGTGTTGGTGAGAGGTTTATTAAAGTTTTGCGTGCGAATCACAAAGCATAAATTATTTTCCCAAAAAAACATAAATGTATACTTCATAATAATAATATCAATAATAACAATAATAATATTAATAATTTTATATATTTTTAATTAACATCACTCAGTTTGATAGGAACGAAAAATTCCATTAAAACACAGCTAATTTCGTCTTCATAATATTTATTTTTTAATAATACTTAAAGAAAATCTTAAAGGAAAATAATGTAAGAATTTCCAAAAGTCATTAAATGTGAACATTAAGTGTCAAAATATATCACGACTTTTACCGTCATCAAATCATTAGTTAACGTGAATTTAGAACATTTTAAGAATATTATAAAGTTCACATATAGTATATAGAAAAGTAGGTATAATATTTTGAAGTTGGTTATATCCTATAAAATAGTTTCTTTTTTTGGTTGTCTACATACATCAAGACGGATAACAGCCCAAATTGTTCTCAACTGTAATTTATTCTTTACTTGAATTTCTATTCCTTTCACTTATATAGCAAAACCATTTTTACTTGTGCTTAAGATCCCTTTTTTTTAGTACAAATATAATGAAAATTCCATCATTGTATAAAATCGGAAGTTATGGAAGACCAACTAAAAAAGAAGAAAAGGGATTTATCTACCGTTAATTTGATTGCTGAAGGAGAAATTTTAGTTATGGTATCCGAAATTGGCGTTGTGTATAAGAATTTCAAGGGAGTTTTTATGAATGTTATTATTTCAACTGAACAAGGGAAACACAGTGATGAAACTATACGAAAAAACAACAAATTTCTAACATTTGATATCTCTTTTCATTGTATACGTCGTCTAAGATATTTCAATGTAATTGGTGTCCTATGATATGATTACGGTTCCTTTACTATATCCATTAAGAGGATCAAGTTGCCCTCCTTCAGTTTAATTAGTTCGTATTCTAGAAGATTGAAGTTACATACAATATATATGTCTATATCTTTTGTATATTATCATTTTCCCATATTAATGCCCTTTTGGACCTGATCGTTCCACATATGTATTATATAGTATAAATTTATGTATAGAGAGAAAGTTTATTTACAAACTATTATTCAACAATTTCTGGTACAGTAAATGTACGATGGAGCTATTATGGTGTCTACCTTTATGTGTTTAAATATCTGCTATAATTATGCGAACAGTAAATATGAAAGGCACCAGGGACTGAGTAAATTTCATGACGGTTTTTCAAAACTAATCTTGTGAAATGTTTGTCCTTTCTTTTATATAACCATGAATTGTCCTATTTTATTGCAACAGAAGTCATTACGAAACTAATCCTTTCAGTCTTGTTTATACATATGGTTCTAAAAAAAATTGTTTGGAAAACTTTCTAGAAAAAATCCTAATGGTTAGTTTGTTTATGAGCTCTACACTTTCAGTATTAATTTCTACAAAATAAGAACGACATATTAAAAAATTATTATCCAAAAAAATACTAACCATTTCCATTAGTTACTTTTAATCATTTTTTAATAGAAGGCGATTTATATACAATAGGATATCAATAGGATATTTTTAAAAGTTCTCCTCAAAAAGTCTTCCACAATTTTTTTATATTAATCCAAAGAGAACAAAATGGAAACCAATTTTATATATGATGCAATATAAAAGGATTAAGTTTGTAATATTAGGAAGCCAATTTCAATAACATACGTATAGAACAGAACTAAACTAAAACTGGAACAATATTCCTTTATTCAAAGTTTATGCAAAACTAATTTCAATTTGGCACTTTTCCAAATATGTCTGCAAATGTGGTGAATTCCATAAAGTAATATTAAAGCGAAAATAAATAGAGAATTCGTTGTGTATAAATTTTTGGCACCATTGCAGGGCTGTAAAGAAATATATGTCATCATTAGTATTTGTAAAAAAGACTGTAAGTATATGAATAGAATCTTTTTTACAAATACTAATAACGAGATATATTTGTAGCACACTGGAAATCTGTGAATTGTATACATTTTGGTAACAATTGCTTGTGTTAAGTTTTGGCACTATTCTGGTTCTGTAATAAATTTAACTCTTTATTTGTGACTAGAAAATATCATACAGAGCTTTTTTTCTAGAAATACTAATACAAAGCTGGCATGAAAAACTTTTCCATAAAAAACAGTAAACATTTTATCAAAATATAAAATTCTATTTGTAAATCTTTCACCCCAATATTATTCTGCTCGAAAATAGTAAGTTACAAATCCCTGATATATAGTTGGCCTTATATCTGATGCAAAAAGGAAAGAATTTTATATGCTGGATTAGAAAATACAACCCCCTCCCCAAAAAGGTCATCTCTAAATATTATGAAACTACATATGATAAAAAAGGGACTATGTCGGCACTCTATCAATGAAATTCATAAAAATGATTCTTCTGTGAAAAAAGCAATCCCATAAGTTGAAATTGCTAAAATTACGTTTGAGTATATATTCTCTGGCACCTCATCTTTACAATCTATAGAATGGCATCCATGAAAAGCTATTACCTGAATTTAATATGTATAAAAATATGTACAAAGGAAACTAAATTTGGGAAAAAGACCAACTTTCTCTTTAGGCTATTGAAAATACGGATAGAGTGAAACTATTCTAGTCGATAGAGTACAAATCATGATGTTCCCAAATGGTCTGCTATACATAGAGTGGTGGTCTTTTGATATAATATTATTCCATATTCAATACAAATTGTTGTACATACAATGGTAAAGAATATATATATATATATATATATATATTTTTAGAAGCCACAGAAGGAGGAATATGGAATGAGGTGGTATACAAGTTCTGTGAATCGATTTTCTTTTATATTATTATTTTTATTTTAGTTTTTCCATTCTAGATTTTTGTCGTCAAGACTTTCAAGTAAGGACATTCAATTTTAGTTTTACGGTACGAGTAGGTGTACCTTTTTCTGAACAGTTTTGTTTTATTAGTTTCTTTTAATACTGCATATATTGTTTCTTGATCAAATAAAGATGATTTAAAACGAAACTCATTTTAGATATTCTTGGTATTGTAATATCAAATAGTCCACATTTACATACAAAATCGTGGAAGCGTCATGATGGGATATAGTCAGCATATAGTCGTCAGATTTTGTATCCCAACAGTATGTTGGAATCTCACGGCGCCGAGATTGGGTTATTTGTTCCATGCCTCATATTGTAACACAAGAAACAGTTTATTTCCTTGTCCATATAGTCACTAAACTGTTTGAATACTTTTTAAATTTATCTTGTGACAGTCTGTATTAGAAAGATGTAAGACATACAGTCCTAAGATAATGTAAATGTCATGATTTCATCTTGTAGCTGCAAAACTTGTCTAAAAAGTGATTTAATATTATTGAAAATTATTAGTTTAGCAAATCAGTTTGTGATGAAATTATGATAATCATAAAATATAACTTATATTGAACCGAAAAATATCGCCAAATTTTGTGTAGGTTTTCTTATTATTATATTGTTTTGACATTATTGTAATCACATATCGTATCGGTTTTCAGAATATCAATAAAACCATATATAGTATATCCCAAAAATAAAATAGTATACAATGCGACAAAATATCAAAAGGTTAATCCAACCTATTATCCCATTTCGATTTCGATTTAGTTGTATGGTGACAAAAATCAAAATCTTATAAAGTTTGAAAAAGGAAAACTTTAACCAACAACAATATCCTTTTTTTAGCCTGATGCTTTATAAACACATCATAAGGATATTTATTTATATTTTCATATGTAATAACAAACAACAGCAAAAAAATGTATAATTGGAAATTGTGGTTTAAATGGTTTTTGAGGCGGTTTTTTATGAAACCACAGTATTGGTAGACACTGCAAAAATTTATTTTAACAAAATATCTATAATTATTGATTAATAACAATAAAAATAAATGAATAGCAATTATGGTTTCAGCCGAGAAATTGAAATTGATTCTAACTAGGAATTTTCCTTATTGCAATCGAGTTTGATCTTATAACCTAAGAGTATCAAAATATAGACGTTCTGTCTATTTTAACTACAGATATATGTATACGGTCTGACAGTTCTATGACTTCTCCAATATCTCTGCAATTAGAATCGCCATCTCTTGGTCACTCAAATCGATGTAAAGTATATTAAATCAGAAGGAGATTACTTTGAATAAAGGTAGAGATAACTGCAAAAATTTTATTTCGCTTCTTTTTTACAGCAACAGTCACGGAACTTTATTATGCTATCATATATTTGTTTTTATAACTGTTCGCGATTTAGTTATTATTAACTATAGGTAGTCTTATTAGTCCTACGAAAATGACATAAATTATAAAAAAAAATCTTGGTTAAATGTGTTAATAGATTTCAACTGTAAACAATTTCACAAGAAAAAATTACCACTTTTCCGTTCTTAAACTTAAGTACAATTCTTTACTAACATTATTTAGAAGTACTAATTTATAGTAACCACAAATTTGATAGTATATTAATGACATTAGAGAAGGAACACTATTTGTTTACGATACATCATTTAACCGACACTATCACTCATTATCGTTACTTTCCAATCTTTTATAAGACATAATGATAACCGAACGGAAAAGTAAAATTAACGTAATCAGTTACATAAAAACTTCCGACAAAATCGTGTCACAAGCTCATTATTTTCATACTTTGTATAAAGAATAACTATTACTGGAAATAGTCAGGAAAAAAATATGTCGACACCAATTTTGACGAGATAGCCAATATTTCCTTGTCGAAAAGGATGGAAACTTTTTTTTCTTCTGGTTTTTGGGTGGAAGTTATCAAAGAAAATCATATTGAAAGATTACAAAAACGACGCCCAAATAGTTGATATTGTGTAGAGAAAGAAAAAAGTTTGTCACATGGAATGCGATATATTATAATAGTTTTGTTTTGTATATAATAGTTATCAGAGATCTATAGCATAGTAAGTTCGATAAATATATATATGGTAAATATTTTTTCGTGTTCCGAAAAACAACCTATTTATGTTTTCTGAAACATAGGCATCTGGACTTAAAGGACACATACATACATCCTCGTACGTATCATACCAAATTATATTGATGGCAAAAAGGCCGGAAAAATTCCTTTCGAAAGAAATAAAAAAAAAAGTTTTCATCTGGCCTCAAAAATAAGCTTTTCTTCTTGTTCCTGATGGGTTTTTATAACCCACAATGATTGATCTGGTATAGTTTACATCAAGATGGCAAGAGATATATTCACAATCATGCATACGAATGAGAATGAGATGAGTTGTGGAATTGCTTCAGTTACTTGGGCTGAACGGGAAGACTTTATTGAAATGAGTTTGGAGATGAAGTTATTGTATTACACGGGGTTTTTATGTTTTAAGGACACGACAGAAGAACAAATTTTCATTTACTGTTGAAGTTATATGGGATAATAAGAAAAATAGAAAAATCGCAAGGCAAAATATTGAAATACTTGAAAAATCATTAATAAAAGATGGAAGAAAAGAAGACGCTGATAAAAATCAAACGTACGAGTAGTCTACAAGTATAGTAGAAATGGCTACCCGCAAATCAACAGCAACAGATATTCGGACTGGTTGAATGTATTAAAATTGGAACAACTATCAGTTTCTTTTTTTTGTACTCTAATGCCGGAAGCTTTTCTAATATATTAGTTAAACATAAATTTATGTTCTATCATTCTCTATTTTATCTTCTATATTAAATTTTTCTCTAGAACGAATCGAATATTTAACAATAGAAATTTAGGACAATGATAATATTTCTTTCATACTTAAATCTATAAAAAGAAATATAAAAAGATAGATATTCCAGCTTTTATATCAAATTTATGGAAAGATTTTGGAAGTTTCTCGTTTTTTTGTCGCAAAAAAATTACTAATAAACTAAAATCTACAAATAATACCAACTTAATTGTGGCATCATGAATCTAAACTACACTGTATTTACGCTCATTTGATATCTGTATAATATTATATTTTGTGGTTATATTTTAGAATTTGTTTTGACATCAACTTTCCGCGTATTCTAGCCTTTGGTCACGTACTACAATTTCATTTTGACTACCATCAGAGAATGAAACCTTTTCAAAAAAAAAAAAAAAATCATAACTTTCTTATCAAGGATGAACGATGACTTTTTGGCGTGCTCACACGATCCTGATAGATTGCATCTCCATTTTAATAAAATATATTAAAAGTTCTTGCGGTTCAGTGTCGATTTTAACACAAACTCAGTGTTAACTAACTCATCAAAAAGTTTCCCAAAAAAAAAAAAAAAATAGTAATGAAGCAAAAATATATTTTTGAAATAGCGTGCTATATATTAGGAAGTAGAGTACTATTTGTTATTGCGTAGGACAATTAATTAGTAAAGTTATATTTAATGTTTATATAAACTTGAAACTTGCTTTTAAATTCAATACAAATATTATTAAAAGAGATTCAAATATATATTTTTTTTAGTTTTAATGTGATTTTAAATGAATGTAATATTTTTTAATAGCTCCCCAAAAACAACTAAAGTCTTTACTTAATGGCTGTATATAGTTTGTACCAAAATAATTTGTATCCCAAAAAATATTTGTACCTAAATCTTAATTGTACCATAGAGTACTATATATGAAGTTTTCAGGAGACAACTACATTAATTTTTTCCATTTATTTTTATTCAAAACTTCTATAGAACTAATATTACTTAAATTCACTATGATAAGATTTTATGCTATAATATTGTACTAGTGATGGAAGAAAATATTCTGCACCTAAATGTATGCACTCATTTCCGCAATGTTATTAATTCTTATAGAATAGACTTTGTTTTACATTACAAAAATTGATTTTATTCAACATTTAATTATCAATTAACGCAGTATCTTGTTTTATTTTACCAATCATACTAAATATATTAAAAATATAATAATATTGTATGGTATATTATTAATTCCTGAAACACTCAAGCAACATAATTATCAAATTTCAATAAATAAAAAAAAGTTACGGTTTCCTCGTAAGACTAACAATAATTACGTCTATATACGTATTTAATATAAATAATAAGCTTCAACATTTTAACGAAATTATGAAAAAAATTTCAATGAAACTTTATCCTTGCCCTTATCTATCATTCTGTGACAATTATTATTCCTCAATGACCATTACTTGCAAGAGTATAAAAAATTTCCGTTTGGAAGGGGCGGTTCAGTGACATGTGACGACTATGATAAATAAGGAAAAAAGAACAAATATGGGATATAATCATATAAAAAATTCAACGAACTGGAAACCTCTTTTATTCGTCGCCGTCAATTTGAAAAATGTTTTTATCATATTGTCATTATACACTACATTTCATCTATCGCGTAAAATATATTGTAGACAATTTCTAGATAGAAGCTAAGTACATTAAAGAATACATATAACATAAGGTACTATGCCACTATTGTGACGAGTTCTTTCTCAAACTTACGTTAAGGGATGCAGCAAGTACTATCAGTCTCTATATATTCATTGTTGTTATGATTTTTGTTAGTGGTTTTATACTGACATGAGGTAGGAAAGAACAATACGAAGAAGGAAATGGGAAAAATCAATTGCCAACCACTACATTTCGTTTGTCATGTTTCCATCACATATCTGTCATTGCTTGTAAGTACACAAAATCATGTAATTAGGTTAAAGTTTTAGAGCCTAATCTATACCAAATTACCTTAACTAAAGTTTACGATGCGCACTTCTTCTTTCCATAACTTAAGTTCAAGGGCAAAAATTATATCGTTTTGCGGAAACTTTATTAGGAAAAAATGTGTTGCCTCATCCGTCACAAAAAAAAAAAATAAAAAGGTTCATTTTGTTACTGCATTTTTAGTGTCCAAAAAAATGTATAAAAGAACAAACTAAAAACTCACCGAAAGCCATTTTTGAAGTATATTCTTGTTTAGGTATTCCTTCTCAAATGGTTGGTCCTTTTTATTTTTTTTTGAATAGAATAAAATAAAATTCCACTTTACAAGTGGCAATTTCTTTTCGACAATAATAACAATAAAAACACCATCCAGATGATGAAAGCTTTTATAATTAGCTTACACTACCCTTGTTTTCCGAATTAACAAAAAAAAATACAATTTATCAAAACACCTTTTTTTAATCTTAAAAAGACGAATTTCCCATACACAAAAGCACCAAAAACCGAAATAAAAAGGTTCCTCAAAATATGTTTTCACCAGTCACCGGGTAACCAAAACAAGAAATAAAGTTCCTCAACCATAAAAACACTTTAATTTGTTATGTTTTTAGTTAATTATTTTTTAATTTGTATTTTAAAAGAATAAATTTTGGGTGACTTGACTTTTTTAGTACTCTTGTGTCATAAATGTTTGATAAAGAAATAATATCGAGACAAAAATATAGAACAGAAATTACCGACGTTATCGAAAGTTGTTTTTCTACTGAAATGTTGGCAACACATTTGCTACAATTTAACCCTCAGATGTGAAAAAAATAGAAAAACTTTATTTCGTATACCACCTTCTCTTATGTGTATTATATGTACTAAAATTAATTTTTTCATTTGTAGTTGTATTTGAATGTGGCCACTAAAGACAGAAATGAAAGGAAACCAAACCATTTCATATGGACAATTCATCGACAAGACAAGAAAGGATATGAGATTATTTTAGTGTACTATAAAAAGAAAACTCAAATTAAATCAAATTGCTGAGTGTAAAAAGGACAATTCGATATCATCCAAACCTACAAAATTACAGGTAAGAACGAGAAAATATAATAAAATGCCATAAAGCTTCAACAAAATAAAGCTCTTCATTTATTCAAATTGGGGTGATTCTAAAACAATGAATGTGGAACTTATTTGAATTTAGTACAAACAATTTATGAATGAACTATTTGAATTTCAGACTATGTGACAATGCGATACTGTACTAAATCAGAAACAAATTAGCACAAAGTATGATTGATGAATATATCCAACAGTTTTCGTAAAATATCAAGTATTATATATTATTATTACTAACTAAAGTTAAACTATAATCATGACGATAAAATATAAGAATATAGACCAGTATATATAGTTAGTTAGTTATTCAAATTAAGAACTTGAAATAAGACCAGACGTTATGTTTGATATTTAAACCAGTTATCCCTAAAACAGGTGATTCTACAGTATCATATGCCGTACTAAATTCTGGAAAATTCAGTTAGTTAATTAAAAAAGCTTTCGAAATGAAATTTTGACTTTCTATTTTAGTACAAATTAGCTTTTCAGGATAATATCAATCCTGTTCTTTATGTGGATTATGTTTAGATTGGTGTCTCAGCTTCTGATATTCTAATATTGCAAGAAAAAGCTTTAATTTTCTGTGTACGTGTTCTATGAGAATACTTTCGTTTTAAGGCGAACATTTTCTTCTATAATTAAGCTGCAATTTACCTTATGAATTGTCGAATTTGTGTTTTTATGACTAATATAAGCAATGTGTTAATTGATTTTATGATAAACACTGAAATTTTCTTTCTGGAATAATTTAACATATGTTCAAATATATTTTCATGTTATTAGTTAATATAATACAGAAATTATTATTTTCTTTTCTATTTAATACATGAATTTGCTATATTTTGTATTTTTGTAATTAGACCTATTTTTTTTTCATTTATTAAATGAAAAATGAATACACTAAACATAAATGCAATAAAATTGAAGGTTAAATTATGTACTGACATGTGTCCTACCTATAAATGATCATGGAGTGATAAATCATCTTTTGCGAACATACATAGAAAGCCCAGGCGAAAGTAAGGAGGACCTAAAATATCAGAAATGTGAAAATGTTAGTCAATACTTGATCCCAGCTCTCTAAATAATGTACAAAAGATCTGTGAAAAATGTAGAACTACAGAAATCTAGAAACTGGAATACTATAAAAGCCATAAGGTATAATAATTTCGAATTCTATGAGTGCAAATCTGCCTCCTATCACCCCCTTTAAATGTATCAATATCCTAAAGATATTTCTTTTATAAATTCATAATTAATTTATTATTAAATCCAGTTTCAGAATTCAATTAATTTTCACTTGGTACCAACTAACAATATCAAATTTCAATTAAAACTAAATTCATTAAAAATTTTATTTTGATTAAATTTTTGTTGTGGAAAATATAAAACGATTTAAACAAAAAAAAAAAAAAAACAAAATAAAATTTTTTATCAAATTATTAAATTTTCTTTTAATCACTTTCAATCGCCTAAAAACATTTCCTTAAATGAAATTTCTTATAGACTTTTTTTTGCGATTTTTCATGGACTATTAAATAACATCAAATTTAGAAACAATTCAATGTTTTGTATTTAAAATATAATTCAAACAAAAAGAAAAACCCCAAAAAAATTAAATCGAGAAAAAGAAAACTCATTTGAAGAGGCAATTTACAATCAGCTTAGAAATTAAACCATCATAATCATTAAATCCAGACTATAGACTTTCTTGTATAGTCCTCTATGCCGATAAAATATTAACTTTTTGAGCAAGCATCATTAGCAAAACACTCAACCAGAGCACCACCAGTTTAGTCATCATCACGAAGGAAAATATGCTTAAAAAATGGGCAACACAAAAATGGAAAAGCGCCTACAATACATGAAAAGTTTTTTTCCTTTAGTCCCAGGAGGCATTTTCAAGCCCATTAAATTTTATGATAGAAAAAAAAACAAACAATCTTTCTTTTTTTCCTTGTTTTTGGTGTGATGTCAGAGACTTTTAATTATTGCCTATTCTAATAATAAATTTTCGTATTTTGTATTTTTTTTTATTTTATATGAACAAGGATTGGGAAACGTGATAGAATCTATTTTATATAATGGAAAGGAACAAAAAAAGAAAAACCGAAAGGGTATATAGCTGAAGAAAATTCATAAATTTCAATTATCCAATCCTCGTTTAGATGGCCATTTTCAATGCTTCTCGTGTTGCCGATATTGGAATATAAATCTAGGCCGCTTGGGGAAAAATGGGTTTTTAACACTTTTGTAAATAAATAATATACTTCTTTTTTTTTTTGTTGTTTAAAAACAAATTAAGAGTTTAAATGAAAAATAGAGTTCCCAATGGGAACTTTATAACACAATATTCTATCCACACATAAATTCCTGATCACAAAAAAAACCAAATGCTTCATTTAATTTAAAATTTTCAATCAATTTTTGGAAATTCTTTTTTGATTTGTTGGGTCAGAGACCATGTTATCAAAAAGTATTGCCCAAAATCATATAAAAATTTATCAAACTAATTTGACAGTGATTCTTCGTAAATATAAATAAATTATTTATTTTTAATGATGTCAAGCAAGATATAAAAAAAACATAATAAACGCATTTAACAATAAAATTATCACAGGCCAGAATTCTCATAGCCGGTCAACTGGAATTAAAAATTGGTATTAAATTTTCTTTTAACGATATAGGATACACCATTGAATTTTCATAATTTAATATATTGCACAAATATCCAGGGTGACTACAGGATTTTAAAGACAACAGATGTCAGGATTATTGTCCGAAAAAGGATACTATTTATTATTGTAAAATGTGTTTGTTTTTTTTTGTTGCTACTTCATGTACTGACCCAATAGACTTAAATTTTTCCACTAAATTCTTAATTGCAGGCTCTGATAGACAATAATAACGACCGAAAATATTCACGGTTTTACAAAATGTGGTTTTCAGAGATTACCCATTTTCATATTGGAGTTGAATTATTTTTAATGCAATTTTCAAGCGAAATTGAATTCATTATAATAAAATGTAGACCTTCTTCTGAAATTGTGTCCAAAAAAAATTAACGACACAACTGTCATCATAAGCAAATATAATACTGTTATTAGAAACCCTTTAGAAATCTTCCTCAACACCTTAAAAGGTTTCCTTCATTCTTGCAAACATAAAAGTCTTCAATGTCGATGTCTTTCTTTTCCTAATCACCCTGTACATTTTATATAAAACGAATAAAATTTATATTTAAATTCATATTCATATAACATTCAGAAAAACCATAATCCTTTAATTGGGATACAATTTACGTTTGTGAAAAAATTTCGTCCAATTTATTTTTTATTATTATTCAAACTTTTGATTGCTGCAAGATTTTACATTGATCTAGTTCTTTCGATTTCCAATCTATAGAATTATGCTTATGACTTTTGAAGTGTGAAGAATTTAATATAAAGAACTTTTTTAATCGATTACGTCGTTTGCAAAAAAAAATACTTCAGCAGTTTCATATTATAGTACATAAAAGAAACGCTTATCCTATTTATTAATTATGATATTAATTTGTTTCTTTACAAATAATTTAAGCTAGTCATTGAAAAATTTCTCAACTTTAATGGAAAAATAAAATTATTCCGTTCATTATTACAGCAGATATAAAAAACTCGATATGACCTAGTTGAATTCGAAAGGGATGGGGTTAACATTGGGGCCGAGTGATATCATTAAGATATCCTTATATTAATGTTTTTTTTTTTTTTTTTGTAACACATCATAATAACAGTATCCAGAGAGAACTTCATTTATTTCTGTTGTTGTGTTGTACTTAATATTTCCCTTGTTTTCCATTTTATATAATATATTTGGTTCTTTTTTAGATAACAAGTTTTTCATAATTTCTTGTTTAAGATGACTCTCATGTTGATGATGTCGTCGTTGTAGTTGCATTAAAATAATATTACAACAATATTTGAATACAAATACTTGAAAATTTAATAATTTTTATAATATAATATTATTACTTTTATTTGAAACAATTAAAACATACAATGGCGTAGTAGAAATCTCTTTGAAAAAGCCCAAATGTAAATTGTTAAAACAAATTAGGTGCAACAGTCCATTAACTCCTTATGAACAAAAATATTATAACAATAACTATTAATGAGTTTCACTATACACGTTCTAACACTAAACTTATTTTGATCACTTTTATATGTTATATTTGTAATGTATACGTTGTCTCAGAAAACTTAAAAATTCGTTATCACGCCATTGAATAAAAATGTTCTACTGTTTAGGATGAAATCCTATTCAAATAAAGTCAACTATTAAATCTAATAGGAGAGAAAACAATGAAACTTTACACTGAAATCTTAAAGTTTTTGATTATCATGGATAAAAAGTTTTCTTTTTCTTATTCCATATTTTCCTTTTTTTTATTTTAAGAAAAATAAGAACCATTGAAATCCTTTGTAAAGATTTATCTGCGAAATGAAAATTGCGATAATTTTAAATTATTTCTTTCTCAATTTTAGTTATAAATTTATTTTCTTTTTAAATTAAAAACTTTTGGCAAAAATTCGTGAAAACTTCCTTTTTAAATTGAAAACCCATTTTCCAGTTGTAGAAAAGTTGTATGCAAAAAATGTCATCTTTATGTAAAACATAAATTTCAACAAAAACTTTTGAGTGCTTTCTTTTCTTAGTTGAAAACAGAACAAGTTTATAAAGAACATGTCTACGAATGTTTTTATTTTTTCATTTCGGATATTTATATCGAAACTAGGAGCGGCACCATAGGATTTCTACTATTCGCTATAGTTCTAAAATCTTTTCCAATAATAATTTATACAGATATGATTTAGTTAGTATTAGTGACAAAACCATAAGTTAGTACTACTAATTTTTATGCCGCTAAAAACTAAGAACCTCATGATTCGAAAAACTAGTGCCTATTGACGTCGTGGCAATCATAAACGTTACTCACTCTTTTGGTTCTTATATTTCGATTAAAATCTTTTAAAAAGAAAATCAACACAATTTTAATAAAATCAATTATAAAACTATGTTCAACAGAACTTAAGTCTTGGTTTTTCATTAAATCACAATATTTAAGTAGTTTCTCTCTAAGATATTGTTTGAAGAAATCTTAAAATAAGCTTGAAACTTTATTTGCAAACGCTTTCAAGTTCAGTTGGTTCTTTTCTATAAATTTTTAAGTGGAAACTTCTGTTTTCATCTTAAACTGAACAAACTAAAAACAACAAATTCCATTTTCTTCTGTAAACTTGATTGAAATGCATTTCAAAATAATTTGAAATGATTGAAGAAAAGACTTTGAGAAAATGTCTTCTGCAGAAGAAAAAAGAAAATGAAAAATTACAGTCAACATTCTGCCTTGACCTAAGTTATTTACTTTTCTTACGTCAAGGATAACCTAGATTCTTTCTTCTGTAGAAAAAGAAAAATATCTTTTGAAGGATTAACGAAGAGAATTTCATCAATTTTTATATATGATACCGTCATAATAATTGTCTTGTTTTTATCCTTTTAAATAAGGAAGTTCTCATGGAAAATACCATTATTTCGGTTAGCATATGGAAGTAATTTTTTTCTTTTTTTTGGTAAATCTTAGGATTTTTACTGTTGAAATGCAAAGGCTTTTCTATGTTATATATATGCGTATTTGAAGACGGGGGGGGGGGACTTAGTATATATCATTTAAATTTATGATTGTAGGCGACAAAGTCATATCATAATTTTTCCTTTTCAGCGACGACGACAACAACTCAAACAACCGCAAACAAACATATTTTGTTACAGCAATTCATAAATTTATGTTCTTCTTCTAGTAATATTATTTTTTTTTATTATCATTATTTAGAAGGCAAAATAAAAAACGAGAAAAGGCTCAAATCTTAAAGCTCTCGAAATTATACTGCATAGAAAATAGAAAAATAGTGGAAAACAGCCAAGAATTATTATAAGGACATTTTTTGTTTATCACATACCACTGTACAACAGAGTACGGCGTCAGTATGATAATAAAGTCATCATATTTGTGGGTCCCATTACATAAATTCTATAAGAATCCCGTTCCTTATTCCTATAACTGATCACGAGAAATATAATTTATATATGGTTGTGTCGAGACATTTATTCAATTTCTGTGTGATTTATTTCAGTTAAGTATGTGCTATTTTACATGAAATGCGTGTCTATATTTTCCAGCAATAATAACAACGATGATATGACACCACCCGTGATATATTGACATAAGAATGTAAATATATAGTATGTGAAAAATTTACCTATATCCTTCAACATATTCAGTCGGTTGAAAAATTGTCTTTCTGTTGAGGAAAATCTTACAAATTTCATAAAGACTTAGTTCAGCCTAAGGCGAATACAATCTAAAGAATATTCTTAGAATACTTTTTTGTGTACTAAGAATATAAGGGTCGGGTGGCACTCTGTCGAATATTATCTCACCGTTAGAAAATTTAATCTGTGATGATAATATTGAGAAAAATAGATATAATGGAAGGATGTGGGTTCTAAAAGAGGAAATAAGCTTTGTGGTAGGATATGTGATATAATATGTATAGAGCTTAAATAGAAAAGCCACTATATTAGATGCATAACCACCGAAATTGATTACAATGTGTTCCTAAAGTTCTCTAAATAAAACTTAATATGTAATATTGTCTACAAGAAAGTTAGCCCTGATTTATATTTTAACTATTTGTATTAGAATTTCTTGAAAATGAATATCGGTTTTCTATTAAACTTATAAAATTGGTCGTTTCACCATATTTAAACATTTAGAAACTTGAACATATATATTTACCAAAAACTTTCCGAATACATTGTATAGAAAACATATAGTTGACAATTTACATATATTTGGAAAAAATTTAATATAAAAATGTAATAAAACGAAGATGTATGCGTATGAATATAATCCCGGTTTAGAAATGATTCTTATTTCTTATATTTAAAGAAGGAAAATGGTTTGTTTTTATATAAAAGATAATAGGTTCACTTCTCATTTTACATTAACTAATAAGCCTACAAAAATGTTCATTCCTCAAGAATATGATCCTTCTTTTCGATGTCAACATCTTTCGTTTTATGTATATAAAAAAAAAAGATACTTTTCTTAGATAAAACATATTCCAAATTTAATTACGTCCAGAAATGTTAAAAATAAATTTCATTTTCCTTGTTTTGTTTGCAACTAATCCAATTTCAACTTTATTAAAAGCTGACACGACAGCCCGTCAACTGAAGAAGCTTAACACAAAAAATGCTTGGTTTTAGGACATAAATTTGTAATGATCTTAAGGAACAAAAAAAAAAAAAGAAAATGCTTTAGTACACCATATGAAAAACCACAAAACAACAATTTCAATGGAGGAAACCTTGAGGAAATTCTAACGTAAACTTAAACTAGTCTCAAAACAACCTTGATAAGGGATTCTGTTTTTTTTTGTATTTTTTTTTTCATTTCTGTCTTTTATTTTTCAAGATGATAAAAATCTCAGCATTTTTGAGTAAACAAAAAGAAAAAATATAGAGAAGATTCCTTCTGCTTATATATGTTTTTTTTATGGGATTGGAAAAGGAACTTTTTAACGCAATAAAATCTTATAAAAATAAAAATAAATAAAAGGAAACTTTTCATTTTGAGAAAAGAAGAAAAACAAAGTCAATTGTCATCATGTTTAAGAATGTTGACAGATTCATCACATTCTAATTTGAAACAGAAGTCGCGATTCCAAATATGTTTTTTATTTAATTTGAAATGTTTGTAAAATGATTTCTTGATGATATGAACTGAAGGATTTTATATTTATCAGCTAAGCCATTCGAGAATGAGGATAAGAAGTTATAAAGTTTAAAGTTACAAAGTGGAAAACTATGTCGTTAGTTTGAAAATTTTTAATAAGTTTATGAAAAGTAGGGCATATTAGTTTTGTTAAACATCCGTCTTATTTTAGGATTTATTTGAAAAAATTGTATATCAGAATGGTTCAAATTTATTATATGATAAGATATTGAATTTCATTAAAATCGATTCGAAGAATGCTGTATGAAAAGATCTTACTAAATTCGAGCAAAATCTAACAAAGCGATGTTAGTTTTAGTAGTTTTCTCTTCTGACTCATTTCATTGAACTATTAGTTAATTAAATAAAAATCCCATTTCTACCATAGTTTGGGAAAATGTTAAATTTCTATGCATTTTTTAACTAAATTCAACCGTTTTCTAATTAAAACTCTCGCCTGTTACTATGCAATTTTCTTTCTATTAATAATTAGTGCATATAAATAATTCAACTTACGTTTTATCCTTTTTTTTTGTTTGTGAATTTTTAATAATCCGCTCTTGTTGTGATTAGGGACTGTATTATCACTCAAGTTTAAAAACAATTAACAAGTCGAATAAGACAGAATAAAATAGATAATAACGATAATGTGGTTATTAAATTTCTTTGCGCTTTTCTATTTGGTAATAAAATGGATTCAATTTTATTATTATTTTCTGAGTTATCAATATCAGCGAAATGCTATATTAAAATTATTCACTTATTTATAATCTTTGAAATGCACGCTACTTCCCCGTCCCACACTTCGATCAAATCAATCAACTCATATATATAATATTAGGAATTAATCACGAAATATGATTATAAATTTTTCGATTATACTTTTCGACTGGATTTAAGGACTTTTATATTCACCCATAACTGATATACAACTGAAGAATATGCTGGAATTACGACTTTTAGATACAAATTTTGCTAGAAGCTTTCTGAAGAGAAAAGTTTGTTTCATACCAAAAAATGAATGAAAATATATTTTAGTGAATTAAGAGAAATTTTCATTTGATTTTTAGGGGAAATAAAGGATATACAGTGCGCAAGGATTTTTTTTTCTAAATTCTCTGGGTTAGAATATTGGTCATTTTTTCTTTTAATTTTGCATAAAAGATTTAACTTTTGTACGTTTTCATATTACTACTATAAGCTGCAATACGTTTATATAAACACGCACAGAATTATTTGAAATATTTTATTTCCATATATGACGAGAATTAATCCCCAAACAAACTATATATCTATTCATGTACGAACGGAACCCGAATAACCATTTTGTGTGTTTATTTTAACCAAATATATCATATCATAGTTTTTATGTGTACGCAAAACAGGAACATTTGAGTGTTTATGTTGGACAGGAATTTGAATATAGGCAAATTACCTTTCATGCTTTTTTTTATTTCCGTATTTCGAACCAAAATAAAATAGTGATAAAAAATAAGCTTCCATTAAAGTTCCCAAAAAACAAAAGGAAAAAATGCAGAGATAACAAATGCCATAGATATAGCAAGTAACCAACAAAGGACCTCGGTTCAGCATAAAGTAATAATTTTAAGTGCTTATACACCAACAAAACACATGCTTAATATACGTATGTTGTTTGGTTCTACATCATATAAAACATAAAATATGAAATTTGTGCAGAAACATGGTGCTATATGTCTTTTTTCAGATTTTTTTTATTTCAATGAAAGTTTTATAATGAATGTTTTGTTAATAATGTATATAAGTTATGTATTTAATTTTGATTGTTGTCTCATTAATTATAATGAATCAAAATATTATTTTAATTGTACGCCTATATATATGCAATTTTTCAATGACTAACTTAGATTAAAAAAACACTTTAATCATGAATTAAAGTTTCTTATTTTTCTATCATTTTAGAATTTGATTTAAACGTTTAGTAATCAAATTTCTTTCTTCATAGAAAGGTATTAAAATTCTGTATATTTATTTCTTTATAAAGCATTATGTCGTTAAGATAGACGCAAATAAGAAAAAAGCTTACTCATAAAGTATTTTAATAGTCTCATAAATTTTCAAAATTAAAATAATCTGTGTTTTTAGTCCTTCTGGTTTTTTGAGTAGGATGGAAAAGTTTTTCGAAAAAATGTTTTATCCGCCTAAATTTATTGACGTAGGATATGGTGTTATCGTTTAAAAAATACATTCATTAATTTTGTATAAATGACTAGGTTGTACGTTTATAATGTAAGAATATTTTTCTAATTTTACTAATTATCTGAATCAATATTCTGGTCTGGTAATTGGTTTATTTTGTACTCTTCAATAATTTTAGTTTTTATGTGGATATTTTAGGAACATTAAAATTCTGTTGCCGTATTTATGAAGACAGAAAATTATGAGGTTTTATTTAAAGCCTACTCTGACCTATTTATAATTTTTCCTAGTCCCTTTTCTCTTTTAATCAATTTCAGGTTTTTCTTCCAATATGAAAAATTCAACCTATTTAAAACTTTATAAAAACAAGGAGATTTATAATCTTTTTTAATGTTTGATATTTGTTAGAAAGTTTTTTTTCTTTTCAAATCCTTGTCTATTTTTCATACAATAAAACTTGTGCACATTATAACAATTGCAATAATATCAGTGAAAATAGTAAACCCACTCAAGTATCCACATAGACAATCCATTCATAATCATCCCACACAATGCATTTTCACTATGGCTCCATACAACATGAAAATCCATAGTTCGTAGGATTGAATTCATAATTGGGAAGAACCAATAAGATAACGTTAACGAACCGTTGAAAAATTTTATGACGTGATCATTTTATGATTCTGTTTTTGTATCGGCTAGCCAAAAAATTCTATATATATGTATGTATATATTGGGTACATGAATAACGTCATTCCCAGACATTATATCAGCAGTAAAACTCCTACAGTATTTTTTCCTTTCTGAATCATGTATGTTAAAAGTATACATAATCTTTGAATTTTCCATGAAATAATGCTGCACCTCATACCAACCCAAAATTTTTAGGTTTTTTAGCCTTTGATACTTTAGGAAAACTAAAAACTTTTATATTTTTTTTTATATAAATCGTTTCAATCTATTAGGGATTAGTAAGAATTGCAAGCTTAAAATTTTTCTCTTGATGAAATTTACTAAAAACACAATTACTAATGAAAATAGGACCTTCGATAGATATACGTACTAAATGTTAGCATATCACTAAAAATAATTAATTTCTATTTAAATAAGTATCAGCATTTAAATCTGTCTGTTGCATTTTATTCACTTGTTATTATAGAGCAAATAGCTACTAAAGAGCATCATCAAAAGTGATAATAAAAACTCAAGAATTCATGAGAAACATATGTTTTTCATTATGAAAATTATAGATAAAACGTTTTACTAAGATTTTCTTCATTCGACAGTGAACACCACCATCAACAATTCACTACCATTTAGAAAAATATCAACAACAAAAAAAAATAAATAAATATTTCTCACTCGCATCTAGACTTGTCGAAGGAAAATAGAAAAATATTGTCGGGAAAAACGTAAACGAAAAAAAGAAAGCAGCAGCAAAAAAAGTAAGTGGAAAATCCATAAACCAACGAAGAATTGATTTTTACGATCAGAGCCCTTTTTTAGGGGAGGCAGCGAATAAAAATAAATACTATGTATGAGGTGGAAAATGGTGGTAACAACGACATATATATTAAAGAGTGAAAAAAAGTGGTCTTCCACCGAATTTTTTCACAATTTCTTCATATATATACGAGTATATATTTAATCCCTTGTCTATTTTTAGGGTGAGCATACTAGGTTTCAGCACTGTTCCAACATTGAATTGCTTTTAACATATAGTCGTGTCGTGACTTGTGAAAATTCTTTTTTAACCCACAAACACTGAAAAAATATACCCAACCAACTTTCTTGTTCATTTTCTTATAAAGGGAAAATACCGGCAGGATATATACATATATACGTATATTATTATATGAAAATTCTGAAATCCTTAGAGAAATAGTGAAGAGGGTATACATAATAAATATATGTGCACGATGAATGACATATATGTTTCTTTTTGCAGGTCTCTTCTAATAGCTATAATATATTATTTGACATTATCTTCATATTGGTTATGAATCATTTAAGTTTTAGACAAGAAAAAGAAATCAAAAAATTCAATTGTATACTTACAATATTTTTAACAGTGTAATAAATCCCGAACAGTCAAGAAAACAAGATTAATCCTTACAATATTTATTATTTTGTATATCCTTGGATCTTTTTTTGAAATAATATAAAGAGTAAAAAAAAAAAAAACAAAAATAGATGTAATTATTAGCACTTGAATTAACGATTAATTTACGACCAGATAAAATAATACAGTACTTTGCAAGGAAACGAAACTCACACTTCTTTACTATATATATGGAAGCCAGTACCGCCACGATATAATATATTCTTAGTCGTTTTAATTCGACAAGTATTTCTCCTAATAGAACTCTGTCGAAGCAGAAAGTCAACTGATTTAACTGAAAGAAAAATATCCTTGCTTTACCCCAAAAGAAAAGTTGCATAAATGTGTGATTCTCTTTTATGTTAACTTCATTGGAAAATTTTCCATATAATACGCATGCCCGACTCGAATACAAATTTTGTTTTACGCAAAACAAGAAAATTTATTCATATAGCCTTGATACTCATCCTTAAATATTATTTCATTGACTTAAAGAATTTTTACTTTTCGCATAAAATATCGCGGTTAGAATTACAGGGTCAATTTTTCTGACCAAACAAAACAGCGATCTTACCCGAATAGGGTAAATTTTCTTTTAATAAGATTTGGAAAATAACAAGAAAATATCCTTGAAACTATTTCACTTATTTCCACAAATATCATCATATTCAGTTCCACATCATTTTCATGATAATTCAAATGGAGTCCTTTTCTAATTTAGAAAATATTTCCAGCTCCTTATAAGTTCAATTTAACTTCATTCAGAACATTTTCTTTTCACACAATTTTCTTTGGGTATTCATTTTCTGAATAATAAAATAACTTCTAATTTCTTAGGATCTCTGGTCTATACGAGTAGTTTTCTTATTTTATAAGATTGAATTGTTTCTGTACTTAATATGCATGCCTTGTGTCCAATACCTTAATGAATTCTATGAATGAGAAAAAAAAAAAATTCTCTGGAAGCTAATTATTTCATATTAAATACAGTTCATGGATTTCTTTATGGGAAAAAATCTTTTATCCAAAGGACGACATCTTGGAAACTGATGTTGACAAAATATTGCCAGAATTTTTTTTAGTATAGAAATTAATTATTGATTTGTAAATATGTAGTTTTCTTGATTGTTTTTGAATCGAGCTTAAATATAGTTGAAATTTGTAACTTAGAATATCAATTAGATTCATTTGAGATAATCAAAGACTCATGAAGTCATGGATCTTTTCTCTTAACTATTATCAAATAAGCATTCATATATAGTTATCTACCATGAATTGCTATGAAGATTTGATAGGAAATTAAATATTAGCATCTATTTATTATTTTAGCATTTTACTTAAATAGTTAAAGTATATATTAATGTTGTTAATTCCCATGATATAAAAACAAATATATATCGTACCACAAATTCATTTCATTTTCTGCAAAACACCTACCGTCTCTTTGAAGAGCAGTTTTCATAAAAGCTGTTACAGAGATACGAGTTTTAAAGAACCATTCAACTGGTACAATTTCTCCTTATATTTCGAGTATTCTAAACCCTTACTCTGTAAAGCTAGGTCAAAATAAATATCCTTCTTATTTATATAATATAAGATTCCTTTTGGGAGGACTTTTAAAAATTAAATTTTCCTTCATATTCTTGAATTACTTTCCCTTTTTTAGAATGTTGAAGATAGGTGAATTAAACTATATTCTAATTCAAGATCGAGTCAAAAGTTTTGATAATTGAAAAGAAAGTTCATTTTATATCTACTACTAGCATATCGACCCAACTTCGTTACGTGGGTCAATATAACGATATTTATATTGATTCTGTAAAAAGTTATGTAAAAAATGAAAACTAAGCATCTCTATAGGAAATTGACCATACTATTTACTTCCAAAACTATTATGTGTTTGTAAACTTCACATTAGGCGAGGCTACCTCCATATAAGTTAACTAAATTATTGTTTTTAGTATATTTACGTATGTAATTTAGGTTTCATCAGTAACAACAAAAATATGAAATATATATATTGGTTTGCTTAAGATGAAATCGTATACATTTGTTTTTAATCCTGATCAAAAATGGGTATTAGACAAATTGTGATACAGAACAAAAAGAAATATATGATATTCATGTCAAAAACACTATCAAGAATGGAAGTTAAATTGAAATAGACGTTTAGATAGGTCTCTGATGAATTATTTTATGCATGACTTCGACACAAACTTACTTTATGATGATAAATAAAAGGAAGGGAATGTCTTCGCATTTGAAAACCAGAATATATTATAGTACAAAAATTCATTTTACAAAGTCAGTACATCTTATTACTTTCTTTCCAACATCAGCTTTTTATCGGTTTAAAATGGTGAATTGTACTAGCAACAACTGCATTGGTTCTTATGTATTTCGTGATAGTTATTTCACCTTTTTAAATTCTTTCCTAACACTTTGGATGCAAATTGGCATGAATAATTCATAGATTAGCGTAACTATAAAAACTCGCACGTACATAACTATAATAGAAGATCTTTTTTGATCATTGAAATTGTATTATTATCTTTTGAATTATCTTGTCAGGTTGTATCATATTCAAATTTAATTGAATGTATTATATTTACTGAAATGAGTAGCTTTATAAGCATTTTTAAAACTGTACCATCTACTCTTCGATCTGACCTATATAGATGCTGATTTATACCTTCACAAATCTGGATTTATTAAGCTTTTACGATTAAGCAAATTTTATTATTATTTTCTTTCACAAAAGGAAAAAACGATTTAAAAGAAAATCCTTACCTTCATTTTTTATTGTCCTTTCGATAAAAACGTTTTCGTAATATTTTGAGATAAAAATATAAAAAGTCTCCTATTCAGCACATCCTTAAGCTACAATATATTTATTTCTGTATGGTTTTTTATGCGTCGCACCTCCTTGACCCATATTTTCACTAGATCACTTTGATATCTCACCTGAGACCACCAAAATCGATTTTTATTCTTGTTATTTTAAGAAACAAGTTTTGGTTTTCTACGTTTTCATTGCTTCCTATTTTATAGACACCATAATCACCTGGAAATTGAAATAATTTCGGTGAATAAGAAGATTTTTAGATAGATATGAAAGATATATTCCACAATATTTTCTTTTTGAATGAATAAACGTAAATTTTATAAATATACGGTTGGATTTCTCATTCTAAAATTTCTAATGGCCTATAGTTTTCTGAATTGCTCAAATATTTATATATAAATGTCTTGTTTGAAATTCATTACATTTAATTGAAATTCGTTTTCATTCTTCTTTTTTATGGCATATCTCGCTATAATATCAAGATAATAACTTGAACTTGAAAGGAAACTAAATGAAACCGACCAAATCGTTTACATGACAAGATCGATTAGAATAATTTATGTCAAATCTAATAAAATTTTAATGAAATTGAAGTTAAAAATCAAATTGATGAAAATATTTATTCGCCTGATTTTGATTGAAAGCCCATCTCATTTTTGTATTTCATAAAAAGCAAACAAACTCAATATAAATTCCTGGATAAATCTTCAGCTATAACAAATTTAGATACTCGATGATAGGCACAGTTAACAACAAGACCAACAAAAGAAGTTTATATCAAAAAATGTCATAAAATTTGTCACCAACGAACAAAAAAGAAAAACGTAGTTATATCTACATAAAAATGAATTGAAGGGGATCTAAAGTATGACATGTCCTTGTCAGCAACAATCATATAACTTGGATATTTCCAAAAAAAAAAAAAAAACATGTAACCCTACAGAGTCATGGAACAATCTTATTATATACATACATATATATTTTATCTTTTGCAATCGATTACGATAAATGCCAACCCTCAGGGATATAACAAACAAAATATATACCAGTTTATATGGTATAGTATAGTCACATTGTAAATAGACACAATGAGTGGAAAAGAAATAACATCTATCCGAAAAATTAATGATACGCACAAAAATTCCAGATAAGAACTCAAAGGGATGATGACTGATAGGATTCAGGAGCACCTTCCAACTGGGATCCCTTTTTATATGATAAAAAAAAAACACCGTAAAATCATCAGTCCGATGATTCTTTATACATACTGCTAAAAAGATATGTTCAGTGTATTAGTGGTACTTATATATGTATATGAGAAATGAACAGGACTATTTAATATCGAGCTCCTTATGAATATTCTTGGGAAAGGACTAACAATGAATAATCCATTCAGGCAATAAAATCGTATAGAAAACCATGTTTCGTTGAATGATATAAATAGAGAATCACACAAACCTATTCGAGATTCATTGGAATACAATCATCAATCCAGTACTCAGCATTATATATACTTCAATCCATTGATGGTTGATGAAAGGTGGTCTCCTGCGACACATAAAAACACCATTTTCACAGGTAGTTCAAACATTCTCTAATTTTATGAGATCAAATCGATGAAATCACTTTTTTCCTGATTAAAGATTTAATCCACGATTTTGTAGTTCATCTCAAGTTGGTAATACATTTAATAAGGTGAAATCTATTTTCGCATAACAGTCCTGATTCAGGTAAGTAGCGAATTTTTTTTTTTCTAGGTTGTGAAAAATTATGTATGAACATTTTTATTAGAAAATCTGTGATTTTGTAGATAAAAAAGATTTTAGAAGAATGTTAAAAAAAAATTCTCCAAAGCATTTATATTTTATTGGTCGATATCGATTTTCATATAAGGATATGGCATATAGGATATTTTATTCAGATGATATTTTTATCTTTCATAACATTTTTATAGGATATGTCAAAATAATAATTCCCATTGATTGGTGTTTTTGGTTTACAATGCGATAATATTTATGTGACTTTTCCGACATGTCATAATAAATTGTATCCAAAAAAGAATAGGAACTTGGTTTTATTATAGAATTCATATGTATATTTTTATCTCTTAACTTAATAGGGTTTTAGTTCTAATATTGTATATCGTTCAGCTAAAAATTTGTTGGTTGTAAATAATTGTATCTCAGTTTCGGCATGAAGATATTGTACGTTTTTATGAATCAAACACATTTGTATTCCCTAACTTATCGTTACTAGACTTTAATCGAAAACTAATCTAAAATCCAAGAAGTTAAAAGAGGGATAACCAAACAAATTGACGTAAATCGTTCCAGAAACTCTTAGAACAAGTTCTTTAGAAATAAAATCCGAAAAAGGAAATTTTTGACATAATTTCAAATTAGTTCTGTATAGTCAGAAAGGTCTAACATAAAGCTAATAAAATATTTTTATGTAACATCATTATTGAGACGGCAAAAATGTAGTCCAATAAAACAGTATGACTTCTGTAGAACCATTTTTATAATATTATTTGTTTAATATATTATTTAATATCAAAAAATCCCATCACATTAAGGCTTTTTAGGCTTTATTCTTGAATCAACTCCATTGTTGTACCAAAAAAAACCATCTTCTTCATTAATGTCTTTTTGCTTTTTGTTTTTATTTTTATATCAAAATCAAGCTCTAAGTTAATGAATATATTTTCTTTTTGTGGTTATTCGAACTCGAAGAAATTACTCGTCATTTTTATTTATTTTCGTCTACTTTAAGACTTAATTTTGTCTCTACAAAATATCGAGAACCAGTTTTCAGGTCCAGGGAATTCAAATCAAGACAGGAAGATGCAAATCGATCTCAATACAATGTTGGCAAATATCTATTGTAGTTAAAGAAGAGCTTATTGCGTGAACATTTTAAATTGGAAGCGAAAGTTTCGGAGTACTTCAAAACTTATGAATTTTTGTGGGTATCGTTTTGATCTTAGTGCACCATTCCTGCCATACAATTCTTTTTAAGAATGAACCAAGAAATCGATGCTTTTAAGGTTCACGGCCTTTAGAACGTGAAATTATCAAGACAATAAAATAATAGTTCTTATCATATTTTTTCTAATTTTTGTCTTTTTCACACATATTCTATCGAAATAAAAAGAAAAATGAATTTTTTCTTCTAACTGATAACACAATTTCCCAGTTATGGATCAAAATTTTTTATATGTTATGAAAACGAATCTTCCGAATAAGCAACAAAAAGGATATCGAGCGCATCATTCCAATCCGCAAATCAATTGATTTTATTGCAAACTTTTGTTTCGATATTTTTATTTATTTCAAATTGTATTCCAGAGAATTGGAAAAATCTTTTTATTTATTAGATTTGATATCCTGATAGAAGACATTTTATCTTATTGCTTTTTTTTTCTTTTAGTTTAGTTTCTATTTATTTCATTTAACTTTCGTCACAAATTCGAAATGAAATTGAGTTAGTAAACGGATTCGATTTATAAAGAAAAACTTTCATAAATTTTTGTGAGATTTTTAAATTATTGTTCCTCAGAAGAGATAGAATCAACGTAAATGTGAATAGATTTTTTATTAGAAATTTAAGAGGTGTAAAATTGCCATAATAGAATAGATTTATTAAATTTTTTACTAACTAACAAAAAAAAACTCCTGGAAAAAAATTAAATGATTTTTAATAAATACACAGGCTCAAGCCGCTTCGAGAGAAAAATACGAGATAAGTTAGTTCTTTCTAGTTCTTTCGACATGTTATCAAATTTATAATTATCCTTAAAGCTTGAAAGAGAAACTATAAACTTAAATGAAATATTACTTAAAATTTATTGCATTAAATTTGATGTTATTTTACCTTCTTCCAATAACCAACCCTTGCGTACAAAATATTCTCCTATATGAAAAAATCATTAAATATACATATATAGTCCTTTTCATAATTCTGTGAGAATATATTATCCACGATAAAAAAATACATAATATCTAGATAGTTATACTTGAAGAAAACACTTCTAGCTATTTTTTTTTATATTTCTATGAATTTATAAGAACATAAAGAAAACTAAAATCCGCATATAGCCAAGTTCTGAAACACTGTGGTAACATGTGCTGATCTAATTTCTTGCTAGTTTTTCAACGAAGGATAGGACTAAGATTTTTCTCCATACATACTTAATATAAACCAAGTTGTTCAAACTTTTTTTTCGAAATATCACAAACTTTCAACCAAAGTAAAATATATATCTCTTTGGTATTCTACTAGACGTTATAAAAATTTCTTTTCGACAAAGTTCTAAAGTATCATAAATAAATATTCTTAAGTTTTAAAGTTACAAATATAAACATAAATCAAAATGGTCCCAAAAAAGATGGGAAGAACAAAATCATTCTAAAAGTATCATGTAAGCTTCTCTCATTACAACCCTTATAA
The DNA here is from genome assembly GCA_963422695.1 of Xylophagus ater. NCBI lineage: Eukaryota > Metazoa > Arthropoda > Insecta > Diptera > Xylophagidae > Xylophagus > Xylophagus ater. The sequence goes on from OY730484.1 coordinate 657,652, forward strand.
GATTCTGCCCGATCAAGCCGTAAGTTATGAAAACAAAAAAAAAAAATTATGGTCTTAACTGTCCATTGAGATTTTAAGGATTAAAATGGGAATACTTTAAGAAAACTATACGACAAACAATGAGCTAGTATACCTTTTTCAATATCATTAATAAGGATAATATTCACAACTGTATCACCGCTAATTATATGTACTTATGTAAAAATATGTGTTCGCATAAAAACTGTTGTATGAAATCTAGATGAAGATATTATATAATGAGAAATGAAATAATAGTCCATTTCGTAAAAGTTGTTATCCTTTAAAATAATTATTATATTTCAGTGCTAAAAAGTTTTTCATATCAATTTTATGGAAATCTTCTATATCAAGATATTCTTTCATTTGAAAATTTTGTATACTTATATTTTGTGGTGAGAAAAGGATTTGTATATTAAGAAGTTAAATTGATGTTAAAGAAAACCTTAAATTTTTAGAAGAATATTTAATTATGTCATTTACATAAGATTATACTTTTTCGGTATGTTAACTTAAAGCACCCTTTAATTTCATGTTATTAAAATTTGTTCAAGCTTAGATACTAACTAAATAAATATATATGTATATATATCTATATATATAAATATACAATATTGACCTTTTAGAAGATAATCTGATGAAACGAATAATAACTAAAATAATATAATTTAATATAATAAAGTCACTATCAATACTATTCATCTTTTTTTGCCAATTTTCAAAGGATATATCAATATCTATTTTCCATTGATATCTTCAATTTGAAAATCAATTCAGAAAGAAACTTTTATTCAATTTTAGGCATTCTTAGCTCAATTTCGATTACCAAATCACTTTGTTATATTACTAAAGTCATTGATATTTGTTTCTTTTTCTTTTTTTTTCATTGGAACCTTGTCGACACCACCTAAAAGACATCGTTTCAATAGAATAATTTTGAATGAATGAAGAAGGAAAAAAAAACCAAATTTTACACACTTGACACGTATAAACATTTGGAAAATTGAAATCATTTTGTGTTTATCTCTTTGAGAATAACCTTCCGCCAAACAGTTTCTATATCCTAGACAAAAGTAAACCCCATTATATATATATATATATATATATATATATATATAGTTAGTATATGCTCAACTAAAAACCTAGAAGAAAATCTTGAAGAAAATACAATGAAATCCTCTAAAAGATTTTCTTTTTTGAGGAAAACATGAAAAAAAGACATTCAAAGTTGTTTTTGTTGACTTGCTGCTAACGTTAGTATAAAAAAAAGGGAAAATTTTGAAGGAAAGATACTGTTATATGAGTTTCAAGAAAAAGACAGTACAATGCTTAAGTTAACTACATTCAAATGACGAAGAAGAAAAAAGAAAAAATTTTTTTATTTTCGTTTTCCTTTACATATATGAAGGATCAACTTAAATTTAAGTGTGTACGCCTCAAGAATTTAGTCTTTTCGACTTTTTCTAGTATACGAAAAAAAACTATGTTATTTTTTATAATCGAAAATCAATATTAATGAAATTGAGAAATTGTTTTGAACTGAACTTTCTGGCATTCTTTTAGAATTTCACCACCATAAAAACCGAGAAAATGGAAATAACTATACTATTTGGAAAATGTTCGAGAAAAAACAATCGAAAACTCATCAAAATCCTACAACAAGGATATTCTTTGTCGCTCTCGAAAAAAAGGAAAAAGGTTGTTTGGAAGACTAAAAGAAAAGCTAAAGCTAATTTTAAACTTTATAGCGGTTTTCTTTTTCAATCGTTATTTTTATGGTTTTTTGATATTGAAAAATCACTTTAAAAAATTCAATCGATTTTATCTGGTTTCTAATATATTAATAAATTGCAAGTAAATTTTTTCGTCATGTTAAATAGAATATCATCCTTGAATGCGAAGTTACCCTAATCGTTCGTGTGACAAATGAGTTTCATGGAAGAAGCACAGACATAGTAGAAGTCATTAAATTTTCTCACTCGAAAGTTGATAATAAGGGTTCATACATATGAATGTATATAAAAATCGATAAATTTTATCTTGTTACTAAATGAGACTAAAAAATATTTTAGAAAATACAGTAGTATCCTTTAACAATCTACATGAAATATATTGTATACGAAATGAACAGAGAGAGGCGTCTAGAATTTAGATCGAAACTTCCAACTAAACTTAAGTAGACAAGGTTTAAAAGGTTTTTTTACAAATATAATAAAAAATATGCTTTAAAATATCCTGTTGACGCTCTATGTGAAAGTGATCTTGCAATACACATCAACAAGTTTATATTATATCATTTTTATGAGAAATTTCGGAACTTACAGATTAATATTACTACTTAGGAACTTGTTTTGTTTTCACCAGTTATTTTGAAAGTAATTTCACAAGATTTATACTGTTGTAGTCGTTTGAATTACGGCCTTTCAGTTCGAGATGGCAATGGCTAAATGACCCCAGGAAGCCTAGTTAGTTATTATTAATTTTTGTTGAGTAAGTATACATGGCTTAGTTTCGGGGCGACCTTCTTATCTTCACTAAAATTATTGGTTTTATACAAATGACAAAAAAACCTACAATATGAACTCTTTAAAAGGAAATATAAAATTTCATTTTTGTAGAAATCCTTGGATAAAAGAAAATTTATTTGCAAATCAGTTCCGCCTCATTTGTACAGAAGTATGTAGTCCTAAAATTATCTTACGTACATTCTTCTCGTTATACTAACTACCCAGAAATATAACGAAATCACAAATTTTATAGGTTTTTCCTTTTCCGAAGGGAAAAGAAATTCTTATGTATATTTTTAAATTCATAACAACAAACGCGCCTAAAGTAAGTTTATGTAAAGGTTTGCTTTTATATCGAAACAAGAAGTTCACGATTTAATGATAAAAAGGTAGGTAAACCGAAATTTATATGCATATACATAGATACGATATTTTGAAGCGCGATCTTTTTAAAGTCTTCTTCCTTTTTTTACGTTTCAATAGTGAAATATTTTTGAATACGTGATTTGAATAAAGTAGATGTGTACTGATACAATTTTGTTCTGTACTGGGTGGCTAAGAAAATTAAAAATTTTTTGTTATTCAGGAAAATTTTCTTGTAAAGGACTTTTAAGGCTATACATCGACAAAAAACGCAAATAAGACTTTCTCTACTCGTGTTTATCATATTCTTCATGTTTTATAAAATAATATGGATATTCTCTTACCATTGTAAAACGTGGTGTATCGTTGCATCAATGTATGATTTGGTGTTTTTCTATTCAAAAAACCGAATCATGCAACCAGTCCAACAGTGTATCGCGATTTACATCGGTGAGTGAATATGGTTAATAAATATGATATTATAGTATGACGAGTAAAATCAGGAGAAAAGTATATTTGTTGAAGTTGAAATCCGAAAACGCACTTCAGGCAAGAAAGATTTGAGAAATATGCCTAAAGCGTACAGAAAAAGAAATAGGACAAACGTTCAGACCAATGAAATTATAATATTTGCTGAGAACTTGTATAAAAATAAATTGTCTCGAGTAGAATTTGATCATTTTGTATATATTTTGTTTTGTTCACCCCGTAGAAATATTACGGGATCTTCCTGTTCAATATTTTACAATCTTCCGTGTATTGAAATTCAATCATAAAACTAATAAATACAAATTACTAGACCAGAAGAGCCCAGATTTTATATAAAAAGTATTTTATTATATATTTTAAAGACTATTTCATGGTTAAAGCTTTTAAAAATTTCAACAAAATACTCTAATAAAATGGCAACGAGAAAAAAAAATTTCTTTCCTTTTGGCTTTTCTCCAATTTTCCAATTACCTTTCCTTAAGTTTAAATCAAATCACATACAAAAGAGAAAATGAAATGCTATCAACTAGAAGAAACCCAGGAAAAAAAAATTTGAAACGGAAAAAGCCAATTTTTGTGGTAAATCCGTGGAAAAAGAAAAAATAAAAAACTCGAAATAGAACAATTTAATTTTTGTCTAACAAGAAATACGGATCATTCTCGTTCCATTTGACAAATTTTTGTCTTCTATAATTTTCCGGCTGAGAATTAAATTACGACAATATATATAATAGATAGGCATAGTACAAATAATCCACTGAAAAACCCAGGAAAGAACAATACTAACCCGGGGTTAAGCCAAGAATCTATTGCCCGATACTATGATATAAAAGAAAAGCAGTGGTTAGAACTTGTGGGCGGTATGAATGAATGCTATTTTTGATTCTTTGTTACTAATTCTATTGGCTTTTTGGTATAGTGCTTTTGATAAGGAAAATCGTATCATCGGATTTATTTTCTTTATGAGAAAATGTATAGAAGAAAAGACATTTCTGTCTCTCACAAGTTTAAATGCGATGAAGAACAATTGTGATACATTTGAATAATTTCATAGAAGAGATTTTTACAAAAGAAAAAATTAAGGTTTTATGTTTCAAAATAAGGAATTGCCAAGATCCTTGTAATGAAAGTCTTTAAATCCAACGAGATGGTATTACATGTACTATAGTTTTTCAACAATTTCTTTTATCGCACGATTCATTTTTGTTTCATTTGTCACATTTAAGACAACAATATCCGAATTAAAATAATGTGCCTACGAAATAAGCATTTTCCATCCACGAAAATTGAAATTCTTGATTTTCTCATTACATTATTTTCAGTTAGAGATTATTTAAAGAGTATAAAATTAGTTGTGACACGAATGTTTTCTGACTTTTTCTATTTATGTTATTCAAAATCATAATAGATTTTTTTAATAACTTTAAAGTATATTTCGAAAGTAAATTTGTGACCTAATTTTTTCATACTATAAAGATCTCCACATAAGAACTTCTCCTGAAGTTTCGCACATTTAATATCAAGAGAGCTGTTTTTATTTAATAATTTATACATCAATATGAAAATTATTATATTCTAATTATATCTCGTTTTCAAAATAATCAATACTTTTAAAACTTCTATCAATAAATGTAACTCGAAGAGAAATTTATAAATTTTACAAAAAAATGTATCTAAATGTTCAGAACTAGGCAATAACTTAATTCGAGAGGAAAAAATATAAATTTATTTTAATTAAATAAAAGAAATCGTTCACCGAAAATAAATATCAATTGCGTTTGAGCCTATAAGTGATAAAAATACTTATTAAATCCAATGATAGCACAGAATGATATTATTTTAAAAACCATCTATTATCAAACATTTACAAAACAAGTCCACCCACACCGATGGAAGTATTCTAAATTTATGTTTTCAACCTACAAATCTACCTGTTTTTCAATACCAAAAAAATGAGATTTTCTAATCTCTATATATACACTTTTTGGGGTCCTTCAAACGTAGTAGTTTCCAATATGTATACTTATAAAAGCAAACTCGATTTCCTTGATATAGAACTTTTTTTCTATCGAGATTTTACTTCAGACATTATTCAGGAATAGATGAACAAAATCATTGAGATGTAAATTTTCTTTGATGACGATGATGATTTAAACCTGGTAGTTTACATAAAGAAAAATTTTGTTAGTAAATTGTATATAGAAGAGAATTCCTTGCTTTTTGGTTAGTATATAGATGAAAAATAGTAGTCGGAAAAAGGATTTAGTTTTCTAAATTTGATTTTATTTCCTATAAAACTGAATTTCGCAACAATTAATGAACAATAGTGAAACTACGATTCTGATCAGTTTATTGCCTGAATACTTACTACACACTATAAAATCACAATTTTATTTTAGGGAACTTTTAGCGTCCTTATTTGAAGGCCTTACTACATACTTAAAATTGTCTTACCACTTTAAGCTTAAAGAAACATCTTTAAGCAAAAACAATTCCCATTTTGAGATAAAAGAAAACGAAATACAAAATAAAGGTTTCAAATTTCTCAAGAGTAAAATAAATTCTGTTTTTTATGATTTTCACGAAAAAGAAAATTATGATTTCGTATTATACATTTGGAAATTCTTAATTTATGAGTTTTCAGTCTGTTTTCATTTTCAGTTTTTCATTCTGATTTATTTTTGTTTATTTATTTATACTTCTGTTTTTCTTTTTTCTTGTTTTATTTGAGAACTTATTCAATCACTTTTTCCTGACTTTTTTAAGAATTTATAAACGAAAATCTCTCCGTAAAGAAAATCTAACAAACACTTTTTTGTTTCCATAGATACTTTCCTTTTGGGCATTTTATATTAAACTATAAAATTTACATATACATCATATAGTTGACGACATTTTCGATTCTGATAAACTGATAAATATAAAACAGGCATAAATTTGATAAATTTTTAAATTTTATTATTTCTGTTTTTCGGATTTCAAGCATTTGAAAGAAGATGTGTACCTGTATCTTTCCAGATGTCAACCTTTAAAAGAAGTACAAATATTTGTATCCAGGTGAAAGAAATTTAATAAATTAAGCAGTATGGTAAAGTTTATTCGCGCAGTAAATTTCTCAGGAGTGAACAAATGGCAAAAATTTAAGGCTGGTAAATATTTTCACATTCTTAAAGAGAAAAATCTATCTAAGTTATTATTTAAGATATATACATATATAATTATAATTACAAACACTTATAACAGGACTTTCTACAAAAACAATTTTCTTTCTTGCGGAGACATCCTGTCTATGTTTAATTTTAGATTCCGTCATAAATTTATGATTATAATGATATAATGTCGATGAAATGACAAGTTAATCGATGAAAGGTAAAATTTATGATATAAAATCATTCTGGTTTCTTTATTTTTCGGTGGTTGGTACTACATTTACAAAATTGATCTTTTATGGATTTTAGCTGTTTATTACAAATTTATAACATGATAAATAATAGTTAAGAAAATTATTTTTTGGTATAACATAATTACTTTATATAAAATTTTCTTAATTGATTTGATAGAAGAATTACTTCAAATTGACCAAAATTATGTTTCTAACATTATTGTAATACGTCAACTAAACTTATATCAAACAAATGTTATAAGAAACATGTGAATATGTACTTTGTTCCCTTGTTCCCTTTAAAATGCCACATCTTTCAATGCTGTTATTATATTGAATTTTGCAAAATATTCTTGAATTAAGAATTTTCAACAAATACATAATATAAAAATTTTCTATGCATTTGAAAACATCCAACAAGAACTGTATGCATCTTATTGAATAATGATAAAATAGATATTTACATACATATATAACTTATTTCATTATTAATTATGTATAGTACCTGTAACTAGACGAGAAAAAGAATTATAGGAGAATAAAAAGTATGCCACTTATGTTATTCATTGAGGAAAACTTCTATGTAGTATAGTATTGTATATGGAAAAGGCATTTGAAAATCCACTTGAGAATAGACGACATCTAAAAAAACCAACCATATAAGAATGAACATGAAAATTCCTCTCCAGCAAACATTGCAGTTTTCTTTAAATGAAAGCTTTTTGCATATTGCAAAAATTTACGAACTTTCATCTTAACACTTTTTATCGTTCTGACTTTGCATTCATCTATTCCGCCCTCCAATATATATACGTGCCCAGAATAGTAGATTTCTTTTCCTTCAAAGAATCATCATCATCATCGTCATCATCATCACCATATATTATGGTGGGTTTATGTCTGCATGCAATAGATTACTATATGTGCATACTAGATATGGTGACGACGTATAGGAAAAAAGAAAACATTCAAGTTGAAACGATGAAATCGAACACTTTAAGATGTGGTATTTAAAAATAGATTTACCTTGAAGGGATAATAAATTTGCACATATTGAATTCAATTGGAAATAGGGTAGCGTTATTGACCCCAGATAAATTATACATACATATGCATTTATAAAATAACGAAATTTATCGTCACAATTGATTAGAACCTAAACCATAAGAATAAAGTGAAAGTATATACGGAAATAAATGATATTGTAACACGAAAATGGATCTGCTACAAAAGTAATGGCATCAATTTTATTTGTTCAATAATAATAACTATATCTATTGAGTGGTAATGAAAAGGGCGTGGACGATGATATTAGTTCAAGAATCATCTAATTTTTGTTTCTTGGACTACATATCTTTCTTGTTTCTATAATTTAGCACTATATATGTATAGCTTCATTTCTTTTTATTGATTTTATGAGATTACTTAGGTTGTCTTCTAAAACGTATAAAATATTTCAGAGGGAATATTTTTATAGAGTTTTTGAACAGAAGAGCACGAATACCTATACCATAAATAGTTCATATTGCAATTCTGCGTTCTTCCATCGTACCAAGATTTTGTTAAAATATGCAAAGAAACTTTAACTTCTGTATTAATATATGCTTTCTAAAAATATAAATATATATATTTTTTTGGTTGGAAATTTTTTAATGTGTTCCAAAAGAAATTAAATTAAATGGCAACAAATTTTCAGTTAGTGCCAAATAATTTGTACATTTCTCAGCGATTTGCATATTTCTAGGTGATTAATATAAATGGAAATTTATTATTTAGCAAGAATATTTTGATTTTTGGTAAATTCGCATTTCGAAAAATCAATTATTTATCAACAAATCCAGAAAGAAGCTATTAAAATTTTAACATTTAAATTTAATTGAATGATATAAATTAATTTGGTAAAACAAAGAAGGTGAAATCATAATAAATAAAGAAAACGTATCCTGAAAAAATGCGTTAGAATCTTTACATTTCGATGTGGAAAGATGGTTTGTTTTTATTTTTTAAAGATTAACTTGATTTCCCATAAAAACAAGAAAAATCAATTAATTACCATACTTAAGCCAATCCATTAACCGAAAAAAGATGAAAAGAAAAACATTTCTTTAAGTGAAGTCTTAGTAGAGCCAATTATAGAAAAAAAATTTGATATGCTTGTTTCATTTGAAATTTGATTTCTGAGATATGTTCAATTTGTTATTATCTACTTTAATACATAAATAAACCACTAGAATATGCAAAAATTGTCCATAAGGCACAACAAGTCCAACGCTAGTCCTTTTTGTTGACAAACATACATGAAATTTATGTTGCCTTTTAAATTTAATCAAAAAATCTAATCTAATCATATTAAATTCTTTTAGGATAAGGACATAGTTTGAACTACTCTCTCTTTGGTGTACTATAGGGCTGTAAAATGATACAGAGCTGTTATTATTACATACATATTTATACGTATTCAAAATACGTAGAATCAATAAAATTATTGATAAATACTTTGAATTTATTAATTCCATAGAAAATCAATAAAACTGTGACCTACAAAAAGAAACGTTTCTTTATGATACCTATTTGAAAACTAGAACAAATATAAAGAAATCAATTGTATTAAGACCTCTTGTTCCATAATGTTTGTGTCGTCTTTTAATTTATGTGTCTTGTGTTGTTGCTTTTTTCCTGTTTTTGTTCATCGCTTTATCACTAGAAACATAAACACCGTGTTTTTTTCCTTAACATATTTTCGAGCGACATATGAAAATGTAAGAAAACTTTAGTTGTTATTTTCTTTATTTTGTAGAATATTTGTACAAATTACAAATCTTCGAACCCTTAAACAAAAACAAAACATCCAACAACACCAAAGAATAACAAGAATTGGACTTTTGTTGATATTTCTTTTTGTTTGGTGCTTCTTTGGGGAAAGGAAACTATTAAGGAAATTGTTAAAGTTATCACATTCACTATATTTTCTATGTTGATGTTTAACAAAATATTCTATGGGATATCACCACCCATACCATCAAAATTTTAGCACCCAAAGCGCAAAAAAAACCTATAAAAAATTATACGAATGTCTTCTGGTGTTGTGATATTTTAGTACGACTCATGATTATTAACATTGAAATATTCCGAAGGATTTTTGTTAGACCTTCACGGAATTCATCCATTTTTCAGTTTGAATATGCGATTATAATATATTACTATATGTTTATTATAATATCAAAATATTGAATTCCCAATCCGTAATTGGTTACAGGGGGTTGAAAAAAGCTCTTCCGGAGAGGTAATATCAATATCTTCTAAAGTTACTCGTATCTTTGGATAGTAACTAAATTGAAATCCTCTTGAAGCAATTTCAATCTCTTGATTGAATATACTCTCCTAACTTTAAATTATCTTTTCATTCTTGTAAATCCTAAAACGATATTGTTGATATGATAATTTTCTTATATTCTAATTTGAAAGTCACAAAAGGATGCTAACAAATACCATCAAAGACATCGTTACTATTCATATAGTATTACTAATAATTCACAATGTCATAATCAAAGCAATACAATTTGAATATCCTTTTCCTTATCCTTTTTTGGTTATTTTGCTTTCCTGCAACTTATATTGTATTAAATTTTTACGAATAAAAAAAGGTACGATCTTTTTCATAACATAAAAAATAATATGATATCAAGTTATACTCATTACGAGATGGATCTAATGACAACGACCGTAGGGATTTTTTCCATAAAAACTCTTGAATATGTACTAAACAGAAAATGATAGTCACACAACAATAGTAAAGCAGTAAGCAGTAAACCGACATCCTATATAAAAACATCAACAACAACAAACTGCAACATAAACAGAACATTTTAGAAAGGCATTAGTTGCGATCATTAACCAGCTGCTGTCGTATGCATAAAATTTTCATTAATTTTTCTTTGAAAAAAAAGGCAAGAAAAAAAGCCAGCTTTAAGTATTATATTTTTATACCACTTCTATAATAATATATAAAATATTTTGTACCTTCCAGCCTCTTAAATACTATATTACCATGGGCTAAGGATAAAGTATATTCAGCTCCTTGATTATGCATAGAAGAAAATGGTAGCCACAGTTCGAATAGAAAAAGCGCACACAAATTATGCTATTTTCTTTTTTGTGGATTATTTTTTGAAGAGTTCAAGGAGGAAAAAATAAAAGAAATTATGTCTGGATTTTTTTATGCATACATAATCTCAAAGAAAATTAAAATTGCTAATTGAATATTTCAACACGAAAGAAAAAAATCATTATAGGACCTTTTATTCTAAATAAAATAGGAATAGTAAAATATATGCTTCCAAAATATTCATCCAAATACTTCTATACCTAAGAAGCTACATCTACCTAGACTGTCGAAAAAATTGTGAAAATTCAGATTGATTTTTTTTAAGAAACTAAAAACCTTTAATAATTTCTGATCCATAATGCGGTGCTAATGCATACAGATGGATTTAAAAAGTAACAACGTCATCGACTGGTCGATTCTTGTCATTTTTATTTTGTGAAAATTTGGAAATAATCCACCAAGCAGTTTCTAAAATATGATTGATGTCCATCGACTTTGGAAACAATCTTTTGAGAAAAATATATTTAAAGTTTCAATATAATTGTCGGACTTATCTTAGCTCAGAATTCTATAATTTCGTCAATTCAACAAATATCTATGCGAAATTTTCAGGATATATTGTAAGAACTTGGAGCTTTTAGAAAATGTAAAAAGGAATTTAAGTTTTTTTTCTACTAGCCTTTTAAATAAATCTAAAATGTTTGTTTTATAAATAAGTTCTACAGCATAAATCAATCATTTATGTTTTGTGAGAAAGGTTTCTGATATTTACTATTAGGGACATTGAAGATTAGAAATCAAGAATTATCTGAGTGGTTAAAACTTAAAAGTATTCTTAAACGTATGATCCAAGATATAGGTAGATCCCGACAACTAGCCTATTCATTTATGCTCCATGCTTTTCTACAGATATACCTAATTTTCGGAAATAATTCAAACGTTAACAGATATATTCTGAAATATTGATGAAAAATCAACATAAAATTAGATATAAATATATAAGTCAATATTAGAAAATAAATCCATTTGAAATTTTCATGAAAAACTTAAATATTCATTAACGATATAGAAAAGGGAAGAACGGAAAAGAAAAGTTCCTTTATTTATTACACTCCAATAGTCGATTTCGTTTTTACATAATATGAAATTTCTTAAAGTAGGTATCAATATATTTCCTTACAATTTACTAAAAATATCATACAAAAAAGTAGGAAAAATCACTGAACCGAAAGGATTATGTCCTCGTTCTTGGTTTTTTTTTATTTGTAAGAGAAATTGTCCGTCTCTCTTTCAAGAGGTAAACCTTTTATGCGCAAAAAATACAATTTTATATACATCTAAACTTTATAAAAGCTTTCTCAACAAAAAAAAAAGGATAACCGTTCATCCCGTTTTTTTTTTGCTTTCATTTAGATTATATTATTAGAAATAGCGAGAAACTGAAAATAACTTGTGTTTGCTCACTTATCACGGTGGCGTGACAAACTCAATTTTAGAAACTTTCTGTCATGATAAGCTTTTTTTTTGGTTTTTTGAGGGTATATCTGAGTACAAGTTAAAAAGTACCGCAAAGGGAGTCGTCACATACCAACTCTAACAAAAACAAAAACAACTACACACAAATAATTAAAGGAAAAACTTTTTTTAAAAGGAATTCATTTTATCATTTTAAAAATTGGGCTGATTTTTGGGGGGTTTCTTTCCCTCGTTTTTAATTTATAGTAATATATGTTCATATATGGGTGGAAAATGTAAATATATGGAAGAAGAATATCATTAATTTCTTTAGAATAGCACGCAATTGGCAAATTAACATCGTAGTGTTAAGATTATTTGGAAAATTTTGTTTAAGGAAATCATTGTAAATTTTATTTTGTATTTTTCTATATTAGAGGTATTCCCTGGCCGTTGTGTAAAACATAGTGTATCGTTGCATCTTTCATATGATTCAGAATTTTCTATACAAATAAACCGAATCATACAAAGATATACCACGAATTACATCGGTAAGGAATATACTTAATATGTATATGAAATATTTACAAAATGAATTAAAATTTTAGCCCATTCTTACAATATCCGAATTTGTATTTTAAATAGGTTCGGTAGGACATGTGCTGGTGCTCCTAGTAGGATTTTTGAGATTTTGTATCGTATCTTTAGCGACTCTTATACGACCATATACAATTGTATAAGCGTTGCTAAAATCTATATACGACATAAATGCTTAAAAACGTTACTATGGGTGGTTTTTAAGAACTGATTCACAGTACTTATCCATGTTAATTAAAATTTCAATAAAATTCCTATACAAATTGACTTCATTAAAAAATGGTTTAATATACTCAGATTGTAGAATAGTACTAAAAACATGAATACACTACAACTTTCTAATTGAATAAAGCAAAGAAACTTCCTATTAACAGATTATAGTTAAATTATTTCCAGTATATTAACCCGTTTATAATAAAAAGCATTCCTATGTGCTTTCTTCGACTATATTTCCACACGTATCTAATTATCCTGAAGACTTTAACTTTTCTAACCAAGTAAATCATGTACGTGTTACAAATCTAATGGAGTATGATAAGACCCCGAAATAATTTTATTCGCGTGAACCTGAAATTAAAGTTCATTTAACAAATAACATTTTTTGTGTATTATTTTCCTTCTTTTGGAAGATTGCATGTTTTCTTTTAAACCAAAAAATCAACAAAATAAAATTTAATAATTTTCATGAATTCAGCTTTCATAAGACCCGGTCATTGATTTATTTTACTAGTTTATTTCTTAACACGCAATCTTAATACTATTATACTATATATCCTACTGCGCTGTGCCCTTTTTTTTCTTTTTGTTATATAAAAGAATATTTAAATAAACTGTTTTTGGTTTTTCCTTTTTTTTTCTTGAAGAAAACTTTCCAACTTTCCATATTAAACACCCAAACAAATCATAAAAAAAAAGTTATATTTTGTAAGAAAAAAAGAAACGAATCAAAGTAAATCTATTTCTATTATATTCGTGTGGATCGCTTAAATTCTCATATAACGATTTGAAGAGCATAAAATCTTGTCCCTTTCAGGATAATAAATTACTTAAATAATCATAAAACATATATGTATGGAATGCGGAAATATAATGCCCACCCAGCTACATCATTTCACCACAAAAAAGAGACGATTTTCCTTTCAAATTCCGTAATCTGAACCAAAAATTCTTAGAAGATGAAATTCATAACAGATTTATAGGTCGTATGGGATTTTGATTTAGAGAAGAACCCAAACGTATTAGGCTCATATCGTTTTTCCTTATATCTATATAAGGAAAAGAATTCAATTCATATAATGTATTTATTACAATATATAAGGATTGAAAATTATCTTTGAAAATTTATGAAAGTATAGATTAAAGGAATGAGATTAACAAAAGAACCTTCAAGCAATCAACCCAACCGAAAAAAACGACTCCAGATTCAATGTACTCTGTGCTTTTCGAGAAAAAAATTTTATCTTAATTTTTTTACATAAATCCTGTGGGATTTTCATTTCACACCATAGAAAATAATTTGAGAAATTTTGAAGTGAATTTAAGCGGAAAATTTTCAACTCGTTTTGTTGGGTCTCAATTTTTGAAGCCCAAAAAAACAAGAGATATTTGGGTTTATTTTCCAGAAGTTACTATACGAATTAAAGGTAGTTTGAATATCTTGAAGAACAGTTGCTATTCAAAATTAATTTCCTATTAAACATTTTGTTTGGAAAATATCTACATCAAAAATTTGGAGCAAATACTTTTTTGGTTGTCGTCATTGAAAACATGTTTACCAAAAATTCACATGAACAAAATTCATTCAACTTGTCGACATGAGTTAACCTACTTATTCTAAAGTAGTTTAATAACACGTAAATGCAAATTTATGTTCAATCATTTTATAATAAAGTGGTCAGAATAAAGCTATTTAACTTGAAATATGGTAATCATTCAATATATTGATATATTTGAAGCCCAATGGGTTATCGACAAAGTACATATATATTTTTTAACCACAAACCATCGAAAGCAGATGTCGATGTTACTCATAGAATTAGTGTTCCCCAGATATTATTAGTTGTATATACATTTGATTATTTGAATCTGAAAATTCTTGATATATGTTCCTACTTATTTAAAGGAACAACTTTAATTTCCCAAAATTAATGAACAACGTGGAAGATTTTATTAAATATCGATTGTTTTTCATGTTTATATAAATTTAATAAAATTATAAAAAATATTTACAAAACATTAAAATATAAAATCTAATCAGCAAAATATTCTTTTTCAAAATCTTGAAAATCTTTTTCTGTAAATATTGATTCTTCTTTTCGTATTGGTTCCTTTTCGGGTATAATGTAATGACCAGTTTGAGCTCTTTTAATTATCTGAAATTACAATGGAAAAAAAAATGATATCTCGTTTCTACAATTTCACAATCAAAACACAAACCTTTTCTGTGGTGTCTTCATCTAATTTTGTTGAACTTAATTTTAATAATTTTTCAATATTTTCCTGAGTTTTGTTTTTCGATTGTTTCACATTTTTACGAATTTCTTCAACTGTGAGCTTTCGCTCTTGTTTCAAAAGATTTTGTCGGCCTACGGCGAAAAAAAAAATTGTTAAAAAAATTATAAAATACTTATATAAGTAAATTACCTGATTTCCCTTTAAATTTAGTTTTTCCAAATATTTGGTAATTTTGTGGAATTGAATTAACCATTGTTGGTTCCATGAAATTTTGGTTTTTTAATTTTTCTATATAATTTAATGAAAATTAAAATTTGTGATGATTAATTTGGTAGCTAACTAAACTAAGCTGATATATATTGGTAGAAAAATCTAGCTTTCAGTAAAATCATATTCAAAACCGAAAAGGCCATTGACTAGTATGATTTATGAAGTTCTCATACTAATGATTCTACCCACGATCATGTTTTCCCTTGAATTGAGGGAACGGATGGCTAGTGTAAGGTTCATAATTTAAAGCAATATCTTGTAAAGTAGTCCTATGTAAACTATGACATAAGAACAAGCATGGATATCAGAAAACCTAGCATTCAAATCTACCGAAGACATACATAATTTAATTTAGCAGTTTTAATAAACTGCTTTACACTATTGACAAAAGATGAATGCATGACGAAACCAAAACAGTTCAAGATTGATTTTTCACTTCAATCCCATTTCCAAGAATAGTAGGGAAATAATCTAGCCATCGCACCGTATGGTGATATATGTGTCTTACAATCATTTGCAAACAGGTCTAAGTTATACTGGTTAAAGATCTCAAAAACTCTGAATTTGTCATGAGTATTTGGAATTAATTAATTCACAAAAATTATATTACTATTATATTATATTATAATAGGGAGAAAATGGACTCACTTTTCGTGCTAGAATTCTTCTGCAGATCTTCTTCAGCAATTGCAAGACTGCGCTTTAATAATGACGACGACATATTATTGTTGGATAAATATTTCTAAAAAAATCCTTTCGAGTAAAATGAACACAGCAAAATAATAACATAACCCAAAAAAAATATACACTAGCTGTCAAAAATATGAAGTTCTTAAATTCAGTGTGGCCAACTCGCAAATATTCTAGTACAAATTTTTTAAATTGTATTACCAATGAATTTTCTTAACCGAACGCTAGATGGCACACTAGTTGGTGTTTTCCCCAATAAAAAAAATCAAATTTTTCAAAAAATTAAAAAAAGAAAATGGCAGTATTTTATCTCATTTAAATTATTTCTTGTTTTTTGCTTCGCAGAAACGTAATTTCCTATATTTAATTTAATCACCATGGTAACGTGAAATTGTTTAATCGAATCAAAACTTCATTGAAAAAAAACAACAACATTAAAATGGTCCGAAGTAATTTGAAATTTGAAATTAAATTAAAAACTATAATTAATATTTATTTTCTAGTTACAGAAAAATTAGTACGTAAAAAATCCGAGCATAATGAATTATTAATATCAACTTTAGAAGAATTATCACTCCATCAAGAAAATATTGAAAAAATTGAGAACATTCAAAATTGGTGTCGTGATTTGAAAATTTTACTTTTACAATCAAATTTAATATCGAAAATAGAAAATCTTCATAAATTAAAAAATTTAGAATATCTAAATTTAGGATTAAATAATATTGAACGAATTGAAAACTTAGAACAATTAGAATCTTTGAAAAAACTCGATTTAACATTGAATTTTATTGGTGAACTAACAAGCGTCGAAAATTTAATACAAAATTATAATTTAGAAGAATTAACATTAACTGGAAATCCTTGTACAGATTATTTTGGATATCGTGAATATGTTATAGTAATTTTGCCGCAATTAAAAATGCTTGACAATATCGAAATAAAAATTTCAGATCGTATTAAAGCGAGTCAAACGTTTTCACAGAACCGTGAAGAAATTATTCAATTCGAAACTGAATACAAAATAAAGCGAGACGAACAAAAACTACGTGTTGAACAAGAATTACTAGTATTTAATGAGGAATTAAATGATATCACGGATGAAGAGGAACGTCTGAAACGGTTTTGGAATACAAAAACTGAACATTGTCCCGAAATACGTTATGAAATTTCCAAACAACAACAGAAATCGAAAAATTCAAATACTGAAAATGATAAAATACAAGAAAAGAGACAGATAAAATTGTTTGCTCCTTGCGGACGTCCTTATAATTTAAATCAACCACAAATAAAATTCCAATTGCTCGATGAAAATGATCGTTACGAATTGAATTTACAAGTTTATAAGTTTCTGGATACTTCACTAATTGAAATTGATTTACAACCGAATTATATTCGTGTTATAATTAAAACGAAAGTATTTCAATTAGCATTAAACGATGAAATCAATTTGTCGAATTCGTATTCAAAACGTTCACAAATTACAGGACATTTATTGATTTGGATGCCGAAATTAAATCCGAAGAAAATCTTTTTGTGTAATAAAAATTCGATGTGTCGAACAGGTTAGATCATAAAGTTATATTTTTGAAATGATTGTAATTGCAATTTTGATTAGCATATTTTATTACGTAACCTTGTACAGGCCACTTGTACCTCGATCTTGGTGGTCTTGAGAGCCTAAATCACTTTCCCCAACTGATTTCTTTTTCTAATGAGGAACAACATACTGGTTAGGCCCAGTTTCCATATTTTCTCCGATTGTGAAGCATTACTCTGTAGCAGGAGGAAACAGTTGGGGGCATACTGCGTCTCCCCAATTGAGATAGAGTCTTTTGACCCACTCCGGATACCTAAATTTCTAAGAAAAATAGACCTGGAGGAGTTGTTCTAGAATGGGAAGTTAACCTAACTACAGCACTGAAGAAGACGAGGTACAAAAGATCTTAAAGGACGCAATACAAGATCATCCTAAAAACTTAATCTTAATCTTAATCTAACAAAATACATTCTTATCTCTTCTGAGGGAAAACGGTACGATACGTTACATACCGCACTCGAATAGTGTAGCTAGCATTTTTGATTACTGACACGTTACTGCCACTAGTGGCGATATATAAGTAAGTAGCTAGCACGTAGCAGATACTAATAATGTTACTTATGTTATAGCTACACGATAATGTCCTTTAAGTCCGTTGGAAATTGCAATTTTTTTCAAAATGTTCTTCAAAACTTTTCGAACAAAATAATATTCTTCTATTTCTTTTTTTCCAGAAGGATCCAAAGAAGATAGTAATTCTGGAAAAAGGGATAATAATAATAACAAGTAAGTAAAATTTCATTAAATATCTAACAACATTTATTTCATTTTTTTTTTTTTTGCTATTCCTTTTTTTTCAAAATTAATTTTCTTTTATTTTATTTTTTGTTAAATATAATTTTTTCTTTTAAATATGTATTTTTTCATATAAGTTGTAATATATATATATATAATTTTCTTTTTCTAGCAATTTGAAAGGCACAGTTAATTACAAAGACATTGTTAAGACGACTTCTGGGAAAAATTTACCATTTTCATCATCAAAAAATGAATCTTTATTAAAAGATTTTAATCAAGAAGAAATTCCTGATCTTGTTTAAAAAAGAAGAGAAAAATAAAATATTAATATTATTTTTTTTTTTTTTGTAGTATTTAAAATAATATTTTTGCACACATTTTTCTTCTTTTTTTTTTGTTGAATAATTTGTTCTCTTTTACTAATATTAATATTATATTTTATTTATATAAATATACTTTTTTACCTTTCTGATTTTCAATTCACAAACATTTATTAACCAAAATAATTAATAAAGATATTAAGTGTTAAGGGTTTTATGTTTTTTCACTTTAACTTTTTAAATATAATGTAAAAATTTTATTTTATTATGTTTTTATTTTTTACTTCAAATATTTGTTTTGGAATGCAATATTTTAGAAATTCTTTGAAATCGCGTAGTTTTATGAACATTTATGGTTTTTTTTTTTTTTTTTACAAAAATTATACTGTTTCGAGGCTTGTTTCTTCCTTTTGAGAATACACATACGGAATCTCGATACACCATATAAACAATTAAACGTTGACATAGAGGTTTATGGAATAACTTTCAAATGGCCACAAAATTATTATCAAATCAAGACGTGTGCTTTTTTAAAACAAAAACCGGACAATTAACATACCATTTTATACACGCTTATTTAAGCAATGCCATTTTATCTCGCTGTTAATTTTTAACAAATTTATTTAATATTATATTTGAGATATAGATGGCAATAGTGAATGAATTTATTATTTTTTGTTTGTTTTATAATTATTGAATTTTACCTGGAGTGGAATCGTGTAACTAGATTTGACCCAAAATCGTATCGAAAGAGCATAGCAATGTATTTTTTAATTCGATTTGGTCTTAATCGAATTACATGATTCCGCTCCCTAATTTCGATAATTTTTTACCACGTTTTTATTACTTCGCTTTCTTGTTTGTTTGTTTATTTGTCCAGTACAAATCTTGCAATCAATTTTTCAAACTAACTCTTCCCGACTAGCTAGATATTTGAAAGTTTTAGAATAGCTCAGAACACGATGACAATGCATTCTTTTAATACTTTTCAGCCATCTTTAGTGCAAAATTGAATTAATTTTCAGTAAATTTTGTTTTGTATAGAAAATTTAGTTCGGAAAAAATCTACAAGGTGGCGGCGGTTTATATATGATTTAACAGAAAATTTAAAAACGAGAATATATAAAAAGTTCTTTTTATCTTGTAAAATATTCTTTCTATTATTATTTTTTTTTTTTTAAACTAAATTTTTTATTAAAAAGTTTATTGAGAAAGTTAGTCGATAAAAATTTCCAAAAAAGCATGCATTATGTGTTCACAATTCGTTCGTTCTTGTTTGATATATAAATTGGCAAAAATATTCTTAATGCCCAAGAATATAACTTGTTGTCTTCTGCGCAATATATTTGATAAAAAAATTGTGATTTAAACTTATTTACTCCATTTTTCTGGCCATTTAATATACGCAACTTTAGTCTAAGCTATGTCAACTTTTAACATTTAAAAATTACAATTATTAATTTTTAGTCTTGGAAAGCAAATTTTTAAAAACATATACATTTGATGGTATTTTATTTAATATTATTAAAAATATATAATTTTTTCGGTGAGTAATATTGGTTTTTTTTTTTAATTCAAATTTATTATTTACATGATTTGTTATTCAAAAAATGAAAAGATTGTGACTTTTTAAGATAAGTTTGATTAATTTCCGAAATCATTTTAATCGATGCCAGCTCGATATTTGATTTCTTATTTGAATGAGAATTGATTTTTATGTAATTCCAATGAAAGGTAAGTGTTTCCTTTCTTTCAATTTAAAAAGAAAATAAATCATGTAAACTTTTAAATCTTTTTTTTTTATGTAAACATTTATATAAAGTTCTGAAATTTTTGAATTTAAATAAGTTTTTGTTTTTATATACAAATCTTTTATCTAAATATATATTTTAAACTTGTTTGCGTTTCACTTTTTATATTTTGGTTTTATTAATTATGAAAGACAGTACATCAAAAAGGCATTTAATTGTTTTAATTTGTATTTGATTTTAGAATATTAATAAAAATTATTAATTCAATTCATGTCCATTCAGTGTGATTGATTAAAAAAAAAAACAAACAACATTGAATTTGATTTTCGTAACTTTTAAAGGGCAAAAATTTAAATTCCATTATTCTTGTCTGAAAATTTTAATTTTTAAACAGGCCCGCGCGCCATTCATAAATCAAGTTTTATTATTATTTTGTTAACAAATTTGTTTATTTTAATTTCACTTTTAAATTTATCAAATATTGAAAAACATATTTCAAAATTAAATATGTTTGATTTAATTCTATTTTATTTTCTAAGTTATTAATAGAGATTCGTTAAAAACAAAAAGGTTTCGATGAAATTATTCTCAATAAAAGATTTGAAATTAATTTTTTTTTATCATAAGATAAAGACGTTACATATTTTATTGAATAATTCTTAAAAATTCGCTGTATCAGGAGGAATTGTTAAAAATTTTGACTGCAGTTCGATTTATAAAAAGAAGAAAAAGAGTTCCAGCTCTTCTAAACTCGGGTGGAATCGTGTAACTTGATTTCGATCAAATCATATCGAAAAAGTATAAGAATTGCAATATATTTTCGATACGATTTTACTATCAATCGAATTACACGATTCCACTCTTGTAATTGTCAAAAAAATATGATTAAAAATTTTTGTGTTTTTACTTGATTTATTAAAAAAAAAAAAAAAAACTTGTCTAGAACGTATGAATGAAAGAATATACCAGATTACGTCTTCCCATATTTCAAATTAGTTTTTTCTGCGCACCTACGTCACAGGAGACTTGGAAAATATATATATATTCTTTCATTCATGTCTAGAACGGACCGAATATTTTTGATCTCTTCAAGTATTGCCTTCGGATAAGTCTGTTTGACAAAATTTATGAGAAGTCATACATATAACAAAACAGACAGACTTAAAACATGCCCCCCCAATCAATATTTCTAATTTATTTAATGTGTAAATATATTATAGATTTTGGATTTATTTAAAAAATACTCGTTTTTTTGTCTCATAAAAATATATATATATTCTTTTAATATTGCAATTCTGTATATCTCAACTAGTTTCGAAGGAACCTCTATATAAATAGGTAGTAGTAGGCTAACTACCCAAAAGTACACAATACTACAACAATTTTAATAATCTCCCAAAAAACCATCGTAGCAATATATATATTATATTTTCTATTTTATTAATAATATTGTTTCTTTAAGAAAAACATTCGAATTTTTAATTTGTTTTTATTATTCTTTTATTTTGTGATGTGTATATTTTTTATCACATTTTTCAGTTTTTGAAAATAAACTGAATTTTAATATTAAATTTGATGTGTTTTTCAAAATAGAAAAAAATAGTAAAAAGGATTTCCAAAAAACAACTAAAATACATAAAATGCATACACAATCGTCGAATTACTAAAATGTTAAAAAAGTTTAATTAAATTGTTTTTCTTCTTTTTTTTTTAGTGTTTTGGCAAAAATAGAAATCTTAGACGAAAAGACCTATCCTTAAATGTTTAACACCACTTCAGGGTAATTTCTAATAATGTGGCCTTAACACATAAAAATATTTCATTAATTAATAAGAGACTTTGATATAATATTTGTTATCGAAAAAAGTCATTATAAAATCGAGAATTTATTAAAGAGAGATTTTATAAACCAATTTATGAAATTAATTTTTTACATCAAAACTTCGATTTTACACTCTACAAAATGTAATTAACTTTGTTTATGTATATTTTAAATTTCAAAATAACATAAAATCATATTGAAAAATGCCTGTGCGAATAATAATAACTAAAATAACTTTTCGAAACTTACTCTTTGTCAAAAGCTTACTCGTTATATTTAACATTTATTAGGGAAGTTTTTGCCGAACGAATAATAACTAAAGTTTCCATAGTATGACTGACTATCACAAACACTATGAAATGAAATATATCTGAAAAGTTTATTCGTCAGATAACTTTTTCGTGCGACATCTATTAGAAATAAATTGCGTCACAACAGTCACTTTATCAGAGAACATGCCAATCAGGTATGATTGACCGTACCACAAAATTCATATCAAAAGGCTTACATTTTTCTTTACGTAGAATGATCCTTCATTGTTGGCTACATTATAGTGATAGACAAAAATTGTTAAGTTTTCATTCTCTGAAAAAGCAACGAGAGATGGCAAATGTAATCTTCATTCTTCGTTAATTGAGATCGTTGGACTTGTTTAAAATAATCCAGATAGACTATTGCAAAAAATAAACCAAGCGTAATAATATTTTTGAGGTTTTATGTCGTATCTAAAGGACAATTATACGACTATAAACGATCTTATAAGCGTCACTAAGATTTATATTTGAGATGAAAGCTTGAAATTCCTACTAGGTCGAATATTCGACGTGTTAAATGCCAGTTCACAAGTATTTGACTTATGTCTCAGAGTAAGTATGAACTTAAGATTCTTAATATCATATTAATTTCCCTTTTTAGGTGCTCGATTTGACCTTTTAATATAATATGTCTGTTTTATTTGGGACTTGCTCTTGGGGTAGAGCAAATTTTTACATTGAAAACAAAAACAACAAAAGTGCAAATCCTACATTACTTTCAGACCAGGGGCAGCGCTCTCACACCGAAATTAGTTCAGTTTTCTACCATAAAAAGTGTATTAGCTAAAAGTTTATCATTTCATTACAATATGGTTGCTAAGCAGCGCTACAAACATTTGAATTAAAGCTTTTTCCCCCACTCCTGCTCGTTTTATTTGACACTTACCCTGCTCCGGTGTAGGGTATGGCAAATAAAACAGACTTTATTAGTCAATTTAGTTACTATTCGCACACGCTTTTAATAATTTCCTTTGGTATGTATATCATTATTTCATTCGATGCCATAAACACTTATGGAAAACTATGACTAAAAATATTATTTTCTTTTTCTTCATTAAAGAAATATATTTATTATTAAAAATATTGATTCAAATCTTAAAAAGGTTTGTTTGTCTTTTTTTTTCGTTTTTTTAAAAATATTTTTATTATTTTATAAAATAAGAAATTAAAATATTTAAAAAAATGGTATAAAAAAATGAATAAATGGAAAAAGGTAAATAATTTAAGAAATAAAAAAATGGATTTTTCTTTTCTGTTTTTTAAAAAATAAAAATAAAAAATAAAGTATATTATTTAAGTATGTACAAAATTACAATATTGATTTTAATTATTTCTTTCTTCTGCGCGCCTCTTCTACTTTTTTAAAACTAATATAAAAGAATTTTCAAAGGTTTTCATTCAAAATTTTTAAAAATTCATTTTTAAAAATATATATATATATATACAGGGTGTCCCAATAATAGCGTAAAATTTAAATTTCGCGCGATTTTAGCTTCATTAAGTTAGAGAGTACTAAAATCTCAACATCTATCATCTGCCATTGTTGCTATTAACTGTCATGAAACGACACATTACATTATTATTGATAGTTTGTCAAGTTTCGAGTGCCTCTACTATGATCAAAAAGACAATTTCACAAAATTCAAATAATCCGTTTCTTTCGGCGCATTTTTTATTTACGTAATTATTAAATTCCCCATCGAATAAGGTATGAATCATACCCGTAGGACCCAGAATACCTGAGATATACGTATACCTCTTCATACTAGAGAGAATTTTTGTTACTTCCTATCCTCTAAAAAAGGAATATTTTTGAAAACGTCGAATGGTATTTAATTCCTTATTATAATGAATGAAGTATCGGTCGTGTATCTAATAGGATCCAGAATACCCGAGATATACACACATACTTCAAGCATAGACTAATAATAAAGATTTCCAACGACTGTGCATTCAACTGATTCTTTTTGTACAGTGATATCCCGGTACAATATAGATTCATCTCTTTCTTTCGCATTAAACTTCTTTTCATCCATTCTTCTTTAAGTTCACCTACAACAACAACACTGAACATCACTCTGCTCATTTGGCTTGGATATCTAGGTATAATATAATCTATGCTTCAAGTAACGAAAATTAAATCTTACACTATTATTGGGACATCCTTTTTTTTCTCAAAACATTTGATCGCAGTTTTTTTTTAATCAGCCTTTTCAAGAGTAGTGTCCACTCACTCATCGACGAATCATGTGACTAGCACACAGTCACTTGATGGAGAACAAATGACGTTTAGGTGACTGGACTATGAGAATAGGACTGAGTTTTGTTCGTTTTTTTTGTTTTTAACTTTTTATATTTATAAATAATTTTGTCTTAATTTTTGGGAACTTTGGATTTTTTAATTAATTTAACGAAAATAAGAAATTATTTTGTCTTTTATTTTCCGATTTTTTTTTTTTGTTCTTTTTGTTTATTAATTTTTTATGTTTTTTTTTTTTTTGGTTTTAATAAACAAATATATTTAATATATTTTTTGGCATTTTTATTTTTTGTTTTTGTTTTTTTTTTTTAATTTTTCTATTCAATGAAAAAATTAAAAATTAATATTTTTAATTAATTAATACTTAAAAAAAATATATAAATATTTTTTTTCATTTTTTTTTTAATTATTTTCTTTTATTTTAAATTAAAAATTTATCAAAAAAAAAAAAAAAAAATTATAAATATTTTGTTCTTTGAATGTGTTCGTATGTTTTTCTTTTTCTTTTCTTTTTAATTTTCCTTTAATTTTTCTAAGAAAAGAAATTGATTTTTTTAATTTTTTTTGTAAATAATTTAAAAAAAGAAATTCTTTTTTGTTTGTAATTAAAAAAAATTCAAGAAAACAATAAATAAATAAAATTTACAAGAAAACAACAAAATTATTAGATTAGATATTAACTATTTTTTAAATTCTTATATTTACTACCAAATAATAGTAAATAATTTCTTAATATTGTTATTGTTGTTTTACTGCAATTACAATTTATTAAATTGTTCTTATTTCTTCTACAATTTATACAATTTTTATTCATTTTTAAATTATTATCATTTTTTTGATTGATATTAATAATAGTATTATTGATAGTTGAACTATTATTATCGATATTATTATTATCCGTTGATTCATTTTTATTATTATTATTATTATTATTATTAATATTACTAAAATTAGAACTATTATTACAATTACTTATGATGTTGTTATCATTTCTAATTAAATGGGTTGTTTCCTTTAAAAGTCAGACTTTTGTGTTTTGTTAACTTTCACGATTTGGTAGTTTGGAATGGAAATGACGTGGCCATGGTAATGGCCATTCATATTGTCTTGGAACTGGACCACGAACATTTCTTTCAAAATATTTAAAATATGAATACCACCATTCACGTCCAAGGTAATTATTACTACCAGACTGTAAGAAAGAAAAGAAAGAAAAAATATTTTTATTTAGGGTTTTCAACTTCGAGTCTGATTTGAGCACGTCTGGCAAGCGCCATCTCATTAATAGTATTGTATTTATTAAAAAAAGACTCTGTGTGATATAAAAATGCATGTTTTTACAGTCTTTTTTTTACAAATACTATTAAAAATGAGGCACGCTTTGCAGTGCTACAATCGTACCAAAAATTTATACGCAACAAATTACATCTGATCTAATATAGGGTGTGCGAATAGTGACTAAATCGACTAGAATGAAATTGTAGATTATTTTCATCTTCTCATTGTGTTCGATTTTTATAATTTAAAACTTAAAAAATTCTATAGAAACAATTAAATAGGCACAGGCACATTAGTCAATTTAGCTGATTTAGTTAGAATTCGCACACGTCAAGTTAACTCTAAAAAAGAGTCGTAAAACTAAAACTCTGTTATTAATATTTACCTTTATTAGAAAATTATTATTGGCAAGCGTATGATATGTCCAAAATAATCGTGTCGTCACATAATAAGCAATAAGTACATCAATTGTATAATGACCATGTGCTATTAGAACAAAGATTACACCAAGTAAAGCAGCACACCATGCTAGCCAATGTAAAATATAAAATCTTCGTGGAGAGTCTATAAAATTAAAAATATATAAATTAAAATATAATAATTAAAATATATTTTGTTTTTTAACTTACATTCTGATATTACAAGATAACCTAAAACTAACATAACCGTATGACCACTATATATATAATCACCACAATATGTATGTTTTCCATTTATTGATAAACCAAAACCAGATATTAATTGAAATGCTCTTTTCGCAATAACTAATGGTGTTGCTGTTGAATTTGATTTTGGACTACAATAATATGTTGTACTTGATACTGGTAAAACAGTTACATACATTGTTATTGATCTCATGAAATATAATATTGCCATTATTAAAAATATTCGACGCATCACAATGAATCTGGAAGATATAAAAAATAAGTATTTGATTTTAATTCAATATTTATTAAATATTATTTAACCTGTGCTTGTGCAGTGTTACTAGAAATATACATGAATTAACTGTTATCATTATAAGTATTTCACTAATATTTAATGCCCAATCTTGTGGCGCTATATTATCTAATACAACATCTGGTAATGGACGATATAATTCTCGATCAGGTAATCTTTCATGAACTAATGATAATGATACTGTGGCCAATATAAAATTGGCAGCTAATATTACAAAGGCTAAAATGAAAAAGAAATTTTATTAAAATCGATAAAGCAAAAGAAATCAAGTAATTAATTAAATATTTACAAATGAAAGTTTTCCATTTTTCTTTCGGATATTTTGGCTCTTCACGTAAAGGCACAGGAACATCAATTTTTATTATAACTGTTTCACCAGTATTGATATTATTCGCCTGATGGTATGGTAAACTGTAACTTTCTTCAGGTACTTCCTGTAATTCCAAAAAAAAGAAAAGAAAAAAATTCAATGAATATTTTAATTATTAATTTTAAATATTTAATTTACATTAAAAATAAGAAATTTTTTCATTTTTCATTATTTTAATTTCGAAATTTAATTTTAATTTTCTATAAAATATTTGACAAATATCCTTTTCAATTTCAGAGTAGGCTCTTGTAGGTTGTTTGTTTGTTGGCTTTCTTCAAAATAGACAGTGAAAACAGTATATGATAAAGACAAGAACTCTTTCGACCAGAAAATCCAAGGAAGGGATCGGAAAATGTCATTGCAATATTTAATCCACAACCCATTCATATATTTAGCAAAGCATCCTTTTTCAGATTTCTAAGAAATCAAACTAAAAGTCCTGTGCCAGTAAAACTGGAAATATTTGAAAAAGGAATTTTAATAGTAATAATTGAGCGAATTCCGTCGTGAATTCTTTCTAGTCGCCAGTCGAAACTAATAGAACCATCCCGTATCTTTATATTTTCTAAAAATATTTACGTTGATCTTTTATAATTTATAATTAAAGATTGCAGCACATATTCTGTTAGACATAAAACAAATTACTGATAATTGTCGACACAAAGTACAAAAAAAATTATGGCATTAATAACTCATATCAATTATTATAATTAAACAATGTTACAAGGTTCGTTTCTTTGATAAGAAAAGAAGAAACATTAAGAAAAGCACACTACAAGTGTTTTCGGTTTCATTTATAGAAAAATCTTATTAAAAAATACTTCCTCCGTCCGAAAATATGGTGTACAATTGGAGTTAATTATTTTCTTCATATAAATAACTTTCAACTATTATGGGATCTGGGTTTTTGTCAACACACTAAAGGGTGTAGCTGGTAAACAGTCGTCCTTCATTATGAAATTTGACGTTATTGATATATGAAATCTTATAAGAAGTTTCTCCTTCAGTACCAACATTGTTTGTGGCTTTTCTTAAGTTGTAACAAATTTTGCAATATACTATTATCGCCGGTTAGAAGTTAGTTTCATCAGCTTGTACTTTCTTCCTTCCTTTCAATACAACACCATTTTTATGGTAATAAAATCTCCTATTTTGCAAACATTGTAGTTCTATTATTAACATTTATTTATTTTGTCTTATAATTCATTAATCCTAATATCTTCGGACAGAGGAAGTATTATATTATTATCGCGAAAGCGTTATCATTATATTTGTGGTACATTAGACCGGACTTATTTTGGAATCAAGTACAAATGTACTTAATTAGATAATTTATAGCTAATTTAAATTTTAAAAGATTATTTAATAAAACTTGCTAAAATGTATATAAAAAAAAAATAGATTTGTTTAGCTTTTTAAGTTTTTTTCACACCTACGTGTGATGATATACGTTGCCATCCATTAGAAAAGTGTGAATTTTCTTTTAGATTCTGAATGTTGTGTAATGTAAGTTTCTAATTTTCGTATTTAAAAGTTAAAGTTTAGATATATTGCACAGTTGCCTAACGGGAGTGTTTGTACAGTCGACTTAGGAAAGTTCACGTATGTACACGTATGTATGGAAAGTAGAAATACTAATTTCTGGGTTAAGGTTGCAAGTAATTTTGCAGTCTATTTGTAGTTTAAAATTCTAAAACAAAACCATTTATATTTTAATAATATGGTTTATTCGACACAACAATTAAATGTTTAAATGTAAACCGTTCTCAAACAAGAAAACCACTTTTAAATAATTGATTTAGAGAATATATTTGAAAGTATTATTAAAAAAAATTGAACCAATTCCATTTTCTATTAGTTCAAGTAAAAATTTTAAACATTTTAATAATTCCACCTAAAACAGTGACAAATAAATCAAATCAAAACTTAAATATGTTAATTAATACCAGAGGTTAATAACGAAAACGAAATCGAAACCGAAACCATAATCGAACAGAAATAAAGACATAGAAAGTAACCGGAACTATATTTTATATCATTTTTAACCGTTTTTTTACCGTTCACAATGCTAAAAATTCGCATATAACAATTCTACTCCAAATAGAGATATATTGTTGGAATAGATATAATTCCCATGAGAGCCTAGGCTGTCTCTCGTTCGTCCAAATACAAATTTTTAAGTTCGGGAATATATAAAAATTCGCATTTAATCAATTAGATAAATTAATTGAATTGCGTTTAAGTTGATTTTTGATTTCGAATAGTAGCCGTAGAGAAGAAATAGAAACTGGAACAGAAAAAAGTTAGGAACGTAATCGTCAACCGGAGCCAAATAAGTTTTGGTTCAAAGCTCTGATTAAAACTAATAAAACTGTTTTTTTTTTGTTCAAAGGTCTGTTTTATTTGCCATACCCTACCCCGGAGCAGGGTAAGTGACAAATAAAACGAGCAGGAGTAAAAGAAAGCTTTAATTTAAATGTTTCTAGCGTTGTGTAGCAACCATATTGTAATGAAATAAGAAACTTTTAGCCAATACACTTTTTATAGTAGAAAACTGAACTAATTCGGGTGCAATAGTTTACACCTGCTCTGAAAGTAGTGTAGGATTTGCTCTTTAGTTGTTTTTGTTTTCAATGTAAAAATTTGCTCTACCCCAGAGCAAGCAAGTGGCAAATAAAACAGACCTAATATTAAAAGCGATTGTGTTTGTTTTTAAATTTTAATTTTAACCAATATTATTGATTTAAGGCTATTATTTTGTTTTTTTGTTTTAGAGTGTAAATTGTTTGATTAAAAAAAAAAATTATTGATTTATTAAAAAAAATTAAAAAAATGTGTTGTACATTTTATTACAGCAAAAAATTTGAAATGACTTGCTTTTTAAAAGTATTTTCATGGTATTATTAATTAAAAAATTTCAAATTTAAATTTTATGGTCAATAATTGCATAATTTTTTTTCTTTTTTAGATTCGGAAGATTTTTTCCAAGGATTTTCCTGAAAAAGCCTTCATTTAAATGTAATAAGACTGTTTTTTTTCTTTACGTAACTACAGTGAGTAAAAAAAGTTATAAATTGCGCATAAAAATTTAAAATTTTAAACAAAAATATGTATGAAATCATATTTAAAAAATTTATTGCGAATATTCAAGCGATTTCGGCGGTTTTTAATAAAATAAAAAATTATAATAATTGTAATCACAAAAAAATCGATATTTGCAATGGAGCTCCATAAGAAACCGATAAGACTAAAAAAAAAAACGTCTTACTTTGAAGTTATTCTCTTTCGAAAATCATGAAGATTATAATTACTGTTGCCTTATAGAGTTCCAGCACTGATTATAAACGAAAATCTATATTTTGAGATGCAAGGAATCCGAATCAATAATTTTTGTAATATCGTATCACTTTCTGTAGGAATAGAAGAAGGTCGAGAACGATGCAGATTTGCTATATAAATATATATGAAATAAACATTTTAAACAATTCAATATAAAACCTTTCTAATTAAAACAATGTCGCTGCATCAATTAACTAACTTGACATTAATTAAAATGCAGTAAATTTCATATGAAAAATTAATATTTAAACTTGAACTAATCAATTCATAATTGATACTGAAAAGTGTATGTACTTTAATTAATTGAGAATATATGTAGCACAGTGAAGGACAAAATAATAAGACACCTTGAACTTTAGATTTGATTTTTATATCCAATTTTTGAATGACACTTATAATACACAGCAAACAATTTGAAGTTGAATTCTGTCAAAGCTAAAAAGTTTAGAGTTACTTGTATAACTATCTACTCTGAGTTGGATAGGATACTATGTATGGAAAATTGGCACTTATTTCATTAATGTTTATAGGATGAAACCGACACAAACTTAGGACCGAATGATCCCTTCCATATAGCGACAATATTTAGTGGTATACTAATTTTTTCAATTTTGAACTTCTTTATTCAAATAAAAGTAATTGTATAGAGTTGAAAAATTGTTATTATTCGACAGTAAATACTGCATCTTCAAGAGTCTGAAGGATATACTAAAAATACAGATTTTCAATGACTGTGGATTCAGCTGAATCTTCTTGTGTACTAATATCGATCCTCAGCAGTGGATAGAAAATTATTTGAACATTTACAGTCGATAACTGAAAAACGTCGTCACACCAGATATAAGAAGTTGCAAGTACTTTACAATTACTTACTCCTTAACTGAATATCACGCTGCTTTTACATATGTCCTGTACATCTGGGTATACTAGTCTATAGACATGGTATCAAAAATCGAAACATGAATTTACCATACGCATTCCACAAGAATAATATCAACAACAAAAATCACAAATTGTGAAAAAGAATAGATAAAAATCACAGTTCTTTCGAAAGAACAATAACAACCTGTTGCTGTTCTTTTAAAATCACATTTTGAACCATCTCTACTATTCTATAGCTGAACTAAAGTATTTGAATAAGTATTTACGTACTTGTATATATTTTAATTATATGTTCTTTTTTTATTATATTAATTTTTATCTTAATAATGACTTGTGTTTTCTCGTCAAACTCTGAAATTCAAGATTTCTGAATGTAAATAAGATAAATTGCTAACAAATTAATATCCATTATATTATAAACAGACACTGAGATGAATATAATTAGTTTAAAAAGTAAATGCGCAAAGATTCGAGGGAAGGCTTCATAAAAAGAATTACATAGAAATTTATGATCGCATCGCGCATTATTTAACTTTTAGTGTTCCTTCTCCCCCGCAAAAGAAGAAATAAAGAAACATACTTAATATAAAACTGGTTTTCTTTATTAAAGTAAACTTTTGATTCCAGTACATTATAACTTTCGATTTTAGTGCGTCTGAACTCATTCTTCTATCTATTCTAAAATGGAAATTTTTATTATTTTGAATATTCAAATAAAACTTGAAATAAATTATTCCGAAAACTTTTGTTTTGATTTTGTATTATGTCAAAAATTGTTGCTTTAAATTTGATATTATTTAATCAAAGCGCAAGACAAAAAACTATACAGGGTATCTCATAATTAAATTCAAAAATGAAGAGAGAACTGATTTTTAAAACAGAACTATATGCCATATACTACGTCTCTTTTATTTGTCACTTGCTCTGGGGTAGAGCAAATTTTTACAATGAAAACAAAAACAACAAAAGAGCAAATCCTACACTACTTTCAGATCAAGTGTAACTATTACACCCGAATTAGTTCAGTTTTCTACCATAAAAAGTGTATTAGCTAAAAGTTCCTCATTTCATTACAATATGGTTGCTAAGTAGCGCTACAAACATTTGAATTAAAGCTTTCTCCTACTCCTGCTCGTTTTATTTGTCACTTACCCTGCTCCAGAGTATGGCAAATAAAACAGACCAATAATATAATTAGGATTTCCAACAACTGTGCATTCAATTCAATCTTGTGTATTAATATTCCTACACATTATTTCTTCAATTTTACCTAAACAAAAAAAAAACACTGAACATCACGATGACCATACGGATAGGACATCTAAGTATACTAGTCTATTACCATGCTAAATGTATCTAGCTCTCAGTGGAGGACGTTTTTTGAATCATTCTGTCCGTGATTGACGTTCTGCATTGGATACTTTTAAGATCTCATGTTCAGTCGAAAATTTAAACTTAACACTATCCTCCTCCCTGTGCAAATAAAAACCCCCTAAAGATTAGATATAGTTAAAGATGTTAGAGCTATTAACACACTATCATCTAATTTCCATTGAAATATTTGTTGTTGTTTTTTTTTCTCGAGATATAATAAAAACAAACCTGATTTTTTTATTTTGAATTTTTAAATTTGGAAAATCATCTGATCGGAACACATTAATACGATCTGGTTCATTCGTACTAGTATATATATGCTCCGTTCGATGATCTTGTCATATTAAAGTTAGTTCAAGGTTGTGAATTTCTTAGTTGAGGTGAATGAATAAGCTTAAATTGATTACGCATGCGGCCAAAAGAAAAAAAACATAGATATTAAAAGTGATATAAAAAGTAATAAATAAATACAAAAAAAAAGCTTATGAATAGTAAACAATCTCTGCCGTTGTAGTGAATTTCATAGTTGTTATTTTTTATTTCGTCATCATATAAGCTCTGGTATGAGCGAGCGCGTATGCACACACATATGTTATATCATAAGTTGTTTTGAATTTTGTGCAAATCAAAAAAAAAAAAAAACTGAGAAATCTTTGTGGTAATTTTCTTTCAAATTTAGCGTAAGGACAACTACTTCATTTCTTATAAAATGGTCGCATAGTCATTTTAAAAATTAGTACCTGTGTAGTTGTTTTTTTTTTCTGCACTTGTTTTGAGAGTATTAATTAAAATTACTTATCATATCGTTTTTTTTTTTTAACTGAAAAGTTGTACCTAATTTTATTAAACTTGATCTAAGCTAGTAACACAAGTTTACGAGAGAATCATTAATCTATAAACTAAGTACGTACATATGTACGTAACTCAAAAGAAGTTCTAAGTGCAACTATATGGTTAACTTCGTTTTTTTACTAGAAACCCAGTAATTCAGTACTGCTCGAATTATATGAAAACAACAAAATATGAAGCGAAGATAAGTCAAGTTTAAGAAACAAGAAAAAAAAATGTGCTGTGATTTAGTAATTATTCAGCATTAATGCTTCTTAAGTATTTTAACGTTACTTATGGGACTTTCTTCTTATTGCATTTGTAAATCAGAAAAAGTAAAATGAAATAT
Source organism: Xylophagus ater (assembly GCA_963422695.1). Lineage (NCBI taxonomy): Eukaryota > Metazoa > Arthropoda > Insecta > Diptera > Xylophagidae > Xylophagus > Xylophagus ater. The sequence continues at coordinate 692,167 of OY730484.1, forward strand.
TGTAATTTTTATCTCGTCAGAGCTTTTTCGATCTATATTTTATTAAAAACTAGAGCTAACCAAATACCATACTTTACTTTAAGTTTATTTGTAATGAATTTTCGTAAGTTTCTATTATTAATTGCAATTTATCCAAGATTTTTCAAAATATGAAATATATTTTTGTTTTTGTGTAAAATTCACATAAACTATATAATTAGAAATGTTTTATAAATCATAAAAGTGGAGCGTTCATTTAATATAATCAAATGAATTACGCAAATATATAGCGTCTTTAAAAATAATATTAAATAATGTTTTTTTTTTTTTGTATAAAAACATTAGTCACTCACTAAATTACGAATTTGATTCATAGAAAAGCCGTCATTACAGGATGGAATATTTTAAAATTTGTTTTTCTTATATTCTAATTCAAAGCTAAATTCGGAAAAGTCTTACACACCTGGGTCTTCGGTTTTTATGTGGACTTTTACTACGTTTTTATTAACTCGCTTTCTTGTTTATTTGTCCAGTACAAATCTTGCAATCGATTTTAACTAACTTCCCGACTAGCTGCTAGACATTTGAAACTTTTAGAATAGCTCAGAACACGATGACAATGCATTCTTTTAATACTTTTCAGCCATCTTTAAGCAAAATTGAATTCATTTTTAGTAAATTTTGTTTTATATGGAAAGTTAGTTCGGAAAACAAATTTTTTAAAAAGTATTTATTAATATATAGGATTATCAAGTTTATATGATTCAACAGAAAATTTAAAAATGTGGTATATAAATAGTTCTTTTTATCTTGTAATTATTTTGAATACGATTTCAAGTTATGCGATTGCAATTTCGGTGGTTTCCCCGTTGTATATACACACTAAACACATATTGGAGACATTGTATACACATAGATGTAGTGAAAATGACCCTAAGCGAGTTTTCGAAATTTGAGAATTCCCCATTGTACAGGAATATGTTTACATACAATGGGAAAATATCTACCACAAAAAAAGGAGGCCCAAGAGTACGTATATAAACTTAAATACATATTTTAGAAGGTTCGGGAAGTCCAATAAGACCTTGTTGTATTAAGTTCGGAACTTACTTGTTTATGAATTCCATAATTAGAATAATTATCATACGTCTAAAATGGATTTTCTTTTTTTCTTTTCTTTTTTGTATTTTGATAAAGAAAATTTTATCATAATGAAATGTAAAAAATTTTTATCACTATTATATGTTATATTATCGTTGCGGGTTTCTGTAAATGGTTTTCATTTGATTAACAACATTTATTAAAAGAAAAATGTCAGTAATATGTAAATCATAAAGTCACGTTATTAAATATGACACGGTAATAATTAATGTCACATTAATCATTTTTCAGACATTTTGTATTTGTTTTTTGATACACATGTAAAAAAAAAAAAAAAGAGTTTTTCTTAAAGTAATAAATTGTCTTGGAAGTTTAATACATATACCAAATATAGTCCGAAGTTCCGAGCATTCTGGTTCAAAGAAGTTCGACTATACGTGAAAAAATAGGTACATAATTCGTGGCTGATATGTCTTTGGAACTGATTGCGTTTTTTACTTGGACAAAGGTTCAAAAAATTGAAATGTTAAAAATTATTTTTAATATCAAAAGAATGTTTACATTTTAGCCGAAACAAATGAGAATGACGAAAAAAATGATTGTTTTTTAATGTATAAAATGAAATAAGAAAGAAACCATTAAATGTTGTCTTCCCATATGGAATTCAAGAAATCGGTTTATTTCAAGAAATTTACATGCAAAGGATTTATATTTAGAATATCATATCGTAAAGTCTTGAAAACAATTTTAAATCTGCAATAATCCAATCATAAAATCAAATTTCATTGCCTCTAATTTCTTTTTTACTCAAAATCATTCAAAACTTATAACAACAAAACTCTATTCTTAGCAAAATTCGTAACTGCGAATACCGTAAATTGTAAAAGATGTCCCAACAAGAATGGACGTTTTGAATTTTCCGAAATTTTCATTTTGTCGACAGTAAACGCTTTAAACTTGACATTCGTAATTGAATTCCCTATCATAGCTGTAGAACCTCGACTTCCTGAGATATACACACATACTACACAGTATACGCAAATTGAAATAGGGACTCTTATTGGGAAACCTTTTATAAGGACTTAATCTCGATCGACATCATTTCCAGTTACACTATTTTTTTTTTTTAGAAATAAAACAAACGTCTTAATTAAGAATTACATGTAGTAATATGATTTAGATGGCTTTCAACGAATCTTCTATCAAAATACTAAAATTAAACCGTGTAGTAAATCGAAGTGTGAATGCATTTCTCACAAATACCGAAAGTAATCATGGTCCATCAATCAAAAAACATTTAGACATTACTTTGATTATTTTGTAATTTTAGTAAATTACTGACCAAAACAATATATGTTATTCCACGCATGTCGAAAGAGAAAAAACCTACAAAATTTATATTATTAAAAAATAATGAAAATTTTGTATTTTTCGGCATGTAACTAAAAACTAATAATTACAATAAAATTTTTATCTTTTTTTTTTTTGCACATACAACATACTAAATATCATTTTGTTTTTTTTATCATTGATTGAAGTCTCCTTGGGTCATTTATTTTCCATTACCTTGGTGTGACGGTGACTCTAGATATATATAATGAAGGTTAAAAACCATTTTCTTTTTTCGCGTATATTTTTATTATTTTGAATTCGATAAAAACTAATTTACATTGTAATAACGAAGAGTATTAAGATATATATATATATAAGTTTATCGCAAAAGCTAAATTAGGTCAATGACCGAAATTTATGTTTACATTAGATTGCCTATCAGTAAAAAATTCCTGAAAATGCATCATATATGATTCATGAAACACTGTGCTGTAAATACGATCAGTTTGCAGAAAAATTGCAATACAAGAAAGTTGAAGTCATGGAAGAAGTAAAATTTGCTTCATTTTGTTTGATAACAAACCTATAAAGACCATAATCAACAATTCCTGTATGTATACATCTCTGAGTGAACAAATGGCCTACACAATAGAAATTACTCTCTAAAAGACCGTCAAGAACGACTGCAATAATAATTTCTAATACGGTATTTAAATCATTTAATAACTACAACATTCCAGCCTATTTATCTGTAGGAATTTGTACTTAATTCTGTGGTGTTTTTGAACACCATGTTACCATTCTAAAATAAATATATATTTTAGCTGCTATGAAAACTTAAGACTTATAGAACTTATAACCATCACACACAAAATGGAACCCGGCATTAATTAACTTCATCTAAAATTCAGCACGTAGAAAGGAATCAAGACTACATTAAACTCCAGATTTATACATACTTTAATAGTTGTTGATTTTTCACGTCAAGATTGAGGAAAACTCGAATCATAGAATAATAATAAAGATTTTCAAATATATTTTTCTTGTGTACTAATATCCCTATACATTATTCATTCTTTTTTTATTATTTCATATTTCATATTAAAGATTTTTAATGTATTCTTCTTCTTTAATTTTACCTACAACACAACACCAACACTGAATATAATATCACACTTCTCATATGGCTTCGACATTTAGAAAAGAAAGAAATATTAACTTTTTTCTTTTCTTTTAATTATTTCAATACGAATACAAAATCCATATAAAATTTATCTCAAATATAAGTAAAAGCTTTTCGTCGGTTTTTATTTTGTACAGAAATTTACTTATATCAGAGATAAAAGCTTTATGGCTAGCTAACAACAAGAACTTTGTTACTTTCACTTTATTGATTAAATTTTCTTTGTAAGAAGTTTTAAGAGGCTAAATGGATATTATAATATTCAATTAATCCAGAAATATGTATTTTATACAAAACGAAATTAAGTCTTGTCTGAACGTTTGGCACATTTTTATGCACTCCAAAAAATAGGCAATTTAGATTTTCCTGATGAAATTTCCTCCTCAAGCCATAAGTTTTGTTAATTTTAATTAAATAATATTAAAAATTATGAAATTAGAAAATATTTTTTGACAAATCTTTTTTGTTATTGATTTTTTTTTTGAAAAAAATAAGGTTTAACATAATTTCAGTCATGCGATTTTCTAAATTATATTTTTTTGTAATTATGTCATTCGTTTTGTTCTGTACTCAATTCCAGAAGAATGAAAACAAAATGATATAAATTTCCAGTAAATAAGGTAAATGTCGACTAATTAGCATTTTTGTAAAAATGTTCGACTTCATAATTTGTTCATCATGAGAATTGGGTTTTCTTTTTGTCTTTTCTAATTTAATTCATAAAACAGATAAAAACGCATTAATTAGAATATTTTAAATAGGATTTTAAAGAATGCTGAATTTATATTTATACAATATATATATATTTCGCGGGCAATCTATCTATAAACAGGAATTTATTTTTAAATCTTAGTTATCAAAAGTTTGCACGAATATATTTAGAAAAATGGTATATTTTATAATAATTTGAAAGTGTTTAGTAACAACAAACAAGTAAGCGATTATATATGCGGTGAGGTAAACAGGTGTTCTAAAGAATAAATCGAATCAGGTTTTTATTAATATTAATGAGTGTTTGGTGTTATATAACTTTGATCGAAATATTCCAGAATGTAATAAATATATCAAATTTTCAATTCTTATATTATATTTTGATTATACAGTCCAGGAAAACCTGAAATGTCCAAAATTATTAGTTCACGCATAATTGTCAAACTTCTTATTAAAAATTCCACTATAATCACTTGTTTTATATACCCTTGGAACACATAACATCAAAAATACAAAAGTGATTCTTATTTTATTATATTATTAGGAAACAATTCAATTTTATAAAATAAAGAGTGCTAATCAGGAATCAAAGGAGTCATTTATCACCTGCTTTCATATGAAAAAATCCGGACCACGGCTTGTTAATAAGAAGTATATATAATACACTTAAATAATACTTTCATCGACATGAAGTGATTATAGATATATATATATCTACCTGAGGTACAGGCCAGAAAAATGCAAAATCAATTCCGCGGCGTTTTCAATTATAATATTCATTTGCTGGGAGGATTCATACATTACTCTTAGAACGTACATATACATATTTAATTTTACACACCATTATCTGGTGTAGCTTGAGATCATTGTCCACAAGAAGAACATTATCATGTTCCAATTTTGGATCACCACCATTTAAAATTATTTCAATTTTTTGTTTAGAGATAATAACACTACTACCACCATCACCACCACCGCCGCCTTTAAATGCACTTTTATCACCAAGAAAAAAATTGTTATCTTTTAAATTTTCTTCGGAAAATCTAAATAAAGATTTATAAATATGCGCATCGATACTACGCCATTTCGAATAAGATTTTCTCTTTCGAATATGCATAAAAAAATGAGCCATTTTTTTACACAGAAATATAAATTTTAGAACCGAACTTTCTTAAAATTCGAATCAACTAACAGTTTGGCTACATCATTTTCGAGTATTTATATTCAATAATCTATGTTTATATTAATCAGAAGAACAACACATGGGCTAGGTTCATGCCAAAAAAGAAATTACAAGATTATGAGACTAAAGTCAAAATTATAATAGGCAGAGTCAGGCATAAGAAAAGATAAAAAGACTGAACGAAAATAAGCGTATATGCACGGCAAATCCGTTCAACCGATTTTAATAAGTATTTTGGCAGTCCGCCGACAAATAATTTTGTGTTTTTTCGATTGTTTTTAGTAATCTAAAAGTGCTTTTAAAAAATAGGCAATCGTTTTTTACTTCCTTTAGCAAATTTTAATTAAAACAGCAAATATTGTATTGCTTCACAACATAACGAAAGCAAAACCGAACTTAACGAAAGCGAAATCAAACTTAACGAAAGCATGACTATTTCTGAAGTTTGGTATATTTTCGTAAGTTGATCTATGTTTTGCTCTTTCCAAATAGAATTTAGCCTCGATATAAAGATTTCATTTGTTCGCTGCAAATTAAGGCAATTTCAATTTATCAATCAGCGAGTGTTTTCGGACAATCGCAAATGGCCAATATTTGCTGTTTTACCCTATATTAACTAGGAAAACTTTGAAATATGCACAAATATTTACTTTTTGATTTTATTTTGACCCAATAGGTCAAATTTAAAACGTACTAAAAAAAAAATATTGTACTTTATAAAATGAACAACGATCAACAATTGAAAAATATTAACATAAAATGAAAACAAAATTTTTGTAAACAATTTTTTAAGAAAATGCATTTTTAAATTTCTTGAATTTTTGTATAAAAACAATAAATATTAAAAAAAAAAAAAAAAAAAACATTCTTAAGTAAATATAATTGTACTCAATCAAATATGATCTTACATAAAACTTATTTGACATTTTCTTTATTTTCTTTTTTAAAAAGTTATTGAATTTTGCATGTAAATATTTAATTTGTTAAAAAATGTAAAATACTTTACCTAGTAAACAAATTTCAAAATTCATATAATAAAAATAAAGCTGATTAAATATAAATTATCAACAAAAATAAAAAGTGTCAATTAATTTTAAAAAAAAAGAAAAAAACCGAGTCAATATTTTCTGCGGTAAATGTTGGCGGATTGTTTTTTATTATATTTTCAACAAAATTAAAATGGAAAAACTTTTTGACCCCAAAAAATTTGATAAGAAAATACATTTTATTTGTATTACCAACCAGCATTTCCTCTCATAAGTTACAACATAATAAAAATTAAAATTAACATTCAGAATTTATAGTTAAGTATATCGTTAATGAATCCCTCAGTACATCAATCGGCAGGGAAATTCTGTAAATATAACAAACAACTATTGCTTATTACCACTTTTATACATTTCTTAAGGCAATTTGTCACTTGAAAATGATCAGTTTAAGGTGACAATTATTGAGCTGTCACATTTAAATAATACTTAAGCGATATTCTAAATAATAACTTTATTTCGAAGACATCGCTTTAGAAAATTACCAAAGTGATATTCAATTTAATCTTACAGAAGTCTCAAATGACCGTGTTTTTAAAGATATTAAATATTTAACAAGTATCGTTGTTTGGTAAATGTTCAATCCCAATCCTTTATTGAAAATATAACCGAAAGCGAAATTTTTTTATGAAAACACAGGCCGAAAACCTCTGATTCCAATGAATTTATAAAATTCATACGGATTTTATTAATCGGATGCATTTCAGTAGTAGTAAATTGATTCTTTCTATTCAAATTTCTTTTAATACACCCGGTATAATTGTGGCAATTTATTTTAATTGATTTTTCTTCGTTTAATTTCACAAAATCGAAGAATAAAAATGCATTTCATAAAATATTTTATATAGAAAAATCTAGAATTCTTGATCTGTCGTTCTTACACATATTTTCTTTAAAATGAGAAAAACAAAATAAAACACACTCTTGAACGTTGACCACAAAAAGTATATGGAATTTAATCAATAATGAATAACAAATATTATTGTTGCCATTTAATGGAAAATTCCATTATAGGTACTCGTTTATGAATCATTTTTAATCTGCTAAGATTACTTGAAGAAAAACTGCATTTTTCCAATGTAGTTGTGAATAAATGAAATCAATTCATTAATTGTAAAAAGAGGCGATTTTCAGATGATCTTCTATAATAAGAACATTATCAAATTCTAATAGTGTTATAAAAATGTGTCTAAATATTTGACAGGTAAACATCGGTTCGCCATTTATATGACAAAAGTTTATTTTCACTTATAAAACATAAACTTTCGGGTCCAGTGAAAGAGGGTTCACGCGAAGAAGGAATAACAAGAAAAATATCTTAATTCATTTCCATCTTATAGACCATAGACATTTGTGTACAACGAAGACCCTCTTTTTTAAAAGGCTTTACTAAAAATTCTACTTGAAAAATGAATTATATAATATATGTACACATATCCCTTATTTCACACATAGTAGATTGATTACAGGAAGTTCTATAATACATGGGGAACAAAAAATAGTCAAACAAAATCGAATGTATTTCTTTCACTGAGTTAACCCCGGAAACCATACAAATAGAATATGAGTTAAAGAGAGTTTTAGTTTTTGGTCTTTCAATAGAATCCATTAATCCATCTTGACAATAAAATTCAATCATGGCATCATTTTATGATTTTATTCAATAAGGAAATTTCAATATAATTAAGTTAATAAAAGTTATTCAAAGATATTATTCTTTTGAATTTACTAATTGACATCGTTTCAAAAATAAAATAGTACATAAGAATCTTGTGGATACTTCTCGACTCTGATTTTTAAGCAGATTTTAAGCCTTGGAAAATATACCTCAAGAATTACGAATTAATATTGTACAAATCAGTCAATAACAAAAGACTTCTAACTGTCCAGGCATCACAAACGCTACCAAACTTTCCCTAAAACAGTTTCCGTTTTAATATCAACTAAACCATACAAATGTTGATTAATTGCACAACACACCTTCTCTACTACAAAGTGAATAATTTTTCTAAATTAAAAAATAAAAGTGAAAACATGAAAATTGTATTATCGTATACAATTTTCACGCGATTTTCATTATTGTGATTAAAAAGAAAATTGCAAAAATGCATTTCTAAATCACGCTGTAGTTTTACTTTCTTTATATTATAAATATATATATAGGGCACTCGTGTGGCATAGAATGAAACACGTGAAAAGTCGATTAATGTGCAGAAAAGCCTGAAAATGATTTAACATGTATTCAACATACATTTTCAAATCCAATATTACATCATTTATATGTAAAAGGTGAGCATTTGCTATAAATTTAAGTACTTAAGGAGCGTTTAAATGTCAACTTCTTTGAAAAATTAAAATGTTCCCATGCCATAGAAATATATACGATCCATACATGCTGCATTTGAAAAATCTAGGGATTACAAAAAAACAAATACTGTGAAAAAGAACAGATCAAAATCACTGTTCTTTTTAAAGAAAAATTACAATCTATCACGCTAAATAAAGAAAATCTTAAGATGTCTTTGATTAATGAAATTTTTTATTGTATGTAGATATAGAGAAAGTCACAAAACAAGTATATACAATATTTATATTTTCTCATCTTTTTTAACAAACAAATTTCAATTGAAATTATCATGTTTTATTTTTCTTTTGAAGAAATTTAAATTAATCAATTTAAAGTCAGTCGCGCATGCGTAACAAAAAATTTTAAAGAAAAACTAAAGAATTTGCTTGCATTTTTGCACTTTCCAAAATTAAATTTAATTATAGATATTTTAATAAATTGTATATTTAGCTAAATAGAACCAATATTATGTATAATACTGCGAACCAACGGTTAAGCAAAACGTACAACATCTTAGAGTTAAAGCAGATGCTACACGAGTGTTTTTCATTGAACGTTTTGCTTGACCATATGTATAGTAGCAGCTTTAAGGTTAAAGACACTTCATTCAAGCCGTACAAATGCATTATTTTCATTCATGTCATTTGATATGCTTATTATTTTAAAATTATTTATTGTTTTGATTTCCGTTGCTTTTAAACGTACATATATGAATGTACTGAAATAATTCACGTTCCTAACGTTGACATGTAGAGGATGAATGGAATTTTTATTGAGAGAAAAATAAAAGAGTTCAAATGTACTTAACATTTTCGAATCAGACAAATTATGACATATCGCGGGGTAAAAATCTGAATACATAGTAATTTAAATTCAAGTCAGAATATGAATTAAGATGTGAAATACATAAATAATAATATAATCTCATCAGGAAATTGATACTTATGTGATAAATAATCTTTTAAAAGATGCTCAAATATAATAAACTTAAATGATTCGAAGAAAATTTATATTTAAAAAATGAAATAGTTTCGAATTACAGTCGTGTTGAATTTTTTTATTACAAGAGAAAATAATAATAATATTAAAAACATGGTATTTGATTAGATTAAGTATCGTAAAAATAATTAATTATCCATTCGATTGGTTTATCTAAATTACCAAAATATTTGTTTTTGATTAAAATAAAAAAAACAAACAAACTTTCATTCATTTTTAATTATCTTCAAATGATAAATAAATAAATAAATAAATAAATAAATAAATAAATTCGGTGGGTCTTATCAAAAGAGACCTATTTCGACCTAAATACAAAACCATAATGATTTACGAGTAAGTTTCTTGATACGAACTCTATACTGAATCGTTCAAAATGACTATCACTCCAAAAGGCACAAACCGCTTCATCCGGCATCATTCAGATCGTTATAAAAAATTAGCACCCAACTGGAGAAAACCGAAAGGTCCGTCCCAGGTTTAAGTGGCAATATGTTATGCCAATATATTGATTATGGATCCAATAAACGTACCCGTCATATCCTCCCAACTGGCTTCAAAAAGTTTGTTGTACATAATGTACGAGAATTGGAAGTACTCATGATGCAAAATCGTGTATATTGCTCATGGAATTTCATCAAAAAAAAAAACGAAAGGATATTGTTGAACGTGCCAAGCAACTGGCTATAAGATTGACAAATCCCAATGGTCGTGTACTACAGAATGATTGAATCAATTTTTTTTTCAAATCAAAGTACAAAGTTAGATTAGAATCAATCAAGTGATGATGAACTGGAATCGATGTTGACCGGAATATTTCATCTAAGAAAGTTAGGTGGTTTGCGATAACAGATAATTTTTTTTTCTCAATTGTAACGAATCAAAATAACAATTTTTTTTTTGCATGAATTTATTATTTTTAAGAGCAAAAACAAGTACATTTTTTTTCTTTTAGAATTTTTGCTTAGCAATATTATAATTGCTTGATATTAAAACCAGTTAATTTTTTTTGTCTTATTAGTATTAGTCTTAATAAAGAAAAAAAAAGAACAAGTTTTAATTAAACGAAGAAAAATTTGTACTTAATTAAAAAAGAAAATAAGAATTTCTTTTTATCACAATTCTTTTGCTATCAAAGTTCTGAATGAGAGAGAAAAAAAAAAAAACAGCACACAGGGCCTATGACTATAATATTTATTGTTTAGATAAGATTTTGACAAAATAAATTTCAGATAAAAAAATAAATAAAAGTCTAAAATTTCATGTGTGTAATTAGGAAAACATTGAATATATGAAATGATTCTTGAAATTCCGGTACATATCAATGCTTTTACAAAAGTATATGTAAACTTTTTTAGTAATTTTTAATTTTTTTTAAACACGATCTCTAAATTAAATCTAAATGATTTTGTATTTTGAATCTATAAAAATTCTTCTTTTGTTTTTGTGCTGAAGCAGTCTGACAGATTGATTCATTGTTAGATGCTTAACAAAAGAATCTCATGTAATCCACGTTGTAAATCCCCTCCCAAGTATAAGCGTATACCTGTATTTCCTAATAAGACATTTCTACCAGCGAAAAACTACAGTAAACTGAAGAAGTTTTTAACTTAACTTCAACTCTACATCGGCTATCTTTTGATTCCGGTTTAAATAAACCTCTAAATTTAAATAGAAATATATTAAACAATGTTAATTTAACAGTGAAGTAGTTGGCATGAAAGATACATTGAAGTTTTTTTCGTTTTAGAAAGATTTAGAAACAATAAAATTATTTCAGTTTTTTTGAACATTTATGCCCAATTTCACATTGAGAACTTAAGTGCCAGTTAAAAGCGTAAGTTCAGTTTAAATTACAAAACAAAACTTAAGAAAAATTCAAGTTGTCTATATTAACAATTTAAGCTTTTATTAACTTAATTTGAAAGCCAAAATATTATGAAATGTTTGTATATATTTTAACTTGAAAAGATTTCTCTATAATCTAATTATTTTAAAAGTTAGACATTAACACAGAGAAAATAAATAGAGAATTCTTTTTGCATAAATTTTTGGCACTATTTCAGGGCTTCAAAGAAATCTCGACATTAGCATGTACAAAAAAAGACTGTAAATACATGTATATTTATATCACACAGAGATTTTTGTTTACAAATACTAATAACGAGATATCTTGTTTACCGCCTGAAAATTTGTGCCATATTAGAATACAATTTGGATAGTCTATTTGCTTTTTGATATTAATTAATTTTCTTTATAAAATATTAAAAATTGGTAATTAATGAACAAAAAATTTCATAATATTAAAAATTTTAAGCTTAATTTTCGTCTTACTGTGAAATGTAATAAAAACTTAAGTCCGAAATCTATTTTAACTTGAATAAGACTTAAGTTCTGACTTTGAAATTAGTCATAAGACATGAGCAATCGTAAATAATTTAATATAAAAATTAAAAGCAAAAATTTGTTATTCGCATACATTTCACCTTACTAAAAATTGCAATGTCACTTTCATTAAGTGCCCTGTTTCATGCCATCTCTCCCCGAAATCAGAAGATGCTTCTATCCGTTTGTTTATGATACACTCTATATTCTTTGCTTGTTCATATATGGTGGATGGAAATATTTGTCTAGATGTCATCAAAATGACGCAGATAGTATATATATCACCTTCAACTGATTATAAATTCTTCAAATATGGAAATTAATAATCTTATGTATGTTAATTATGACGTCCAGATTTTGTTTGATTTCCTAAAACACTCATGTACCAACCAACTAATGTTCCTATAATTAATTTTCGGAATTTTAAATTAAATATTTGTTGGCCCTCAACGAAAACATGGAATAATTTTGATTTAATTTTTTCATTTTTAACATCATATTTAGCAAATCTATGCATCAAGATATTCAACTAATTAAAATAACAAAATACAGTAAAATTTTAATTATCAGCGAGCCGATATGAATCTGAATTTTCGCCGAAAAAATGGCTATCGAGAATTCGCTGTATTCTGGATTCACATTTCATGTTAGGTTACGCTAGATTTAACATAAAACTCTATTTTTCATTAAATTGGCATTTTAGAAGACAATTTTATGTTATTCTCGTGTCATTTTCTTATTTTATACAGAGTAAAAATAAAAGGATTTAAATACCATGTCCGGCAATTGAAGTGTCCGCCCAATTCAAATCGCTGTCAAATGTATACCGCACATCTTGCAATACTAAAATTTGACATGAATGTTGCTTGACATATTGTCTGTCAGTCGTAAAAATTATTTGTTGGTAAAAAGACGCGTTCTTATTTTTTGTACAATCAAAAGAATTACTTCATACCATCACTCGTGTGATTTACCCAATTTGGTATTTTCGGATGGGGAAAACATTCTGCATATTGAACAATTTCTCAATAAACAAAACAATCGTGTTTGGTTAAAGAGACGTTCCGATGATAATTCTATAGTAAGCATTTGAGAGTCACAAGAAAAGAAAGTGAAAAAGATTTGACTTGTGAATGGAACCATTTAAGCAGAGTTTAACCCTTGATTTATAAGTATGATAAGAAAAGTAAGGATTTGTATGGATTTCATATATTTTAACTTCTTACTTTCTTACCATACTTATAAACCAGGCATAAGGCATCGTGCGAGCATTGTGTGCATCGTTTAAAAAGAGATTGAAGCTGGTAGTTAAGGTAAAATGCAACTATGTAAAACCATCCAATAAACCGAAAAAATTACAGAGTTTTTAAATCACACTTCAATTTGCCAGACCCGGTAGGTGTTGTTACAATATTTTAAGAACGTTTTTCAGTACTAAAAAAAAAAAAACAAGACATAATTTAGAATTTTCCGTCAATTGAAATTATTTTAAATTTGAATTTGAATGACATAGCCAATATCAAACGAAAATAAAAAAAGAACTGAGAAGAGTACGTGCGAAATATTAATTGCAAGCAAAATAGCATGCCAAGTGTGTGCTTAGAATAAAAAATTCCTATGTGCAAATGTATAAAATTAATTTCTGTATGCAATTTCAAGTTGTAATTCCTATTTTCAATATAAAATACTCGATAAAAAGATCCTTTTTTCCAGAATACGAAATTTGGAAAAATTTTATTATGAACCATTTTATAAAGTCAAAATAACATAACATAGAAAAACATAGAATAACATAGAATAACATAGAATAACATAGAAAAACATAGAAAATCGTAGAATAGACCCAAATGAAAAACATTTTGTTGTTGGGTGTAATACGTTCTTTTTTTTTTTGTTTTTCTTGGCTTGCAAGTGCGACTGAAGTTTTTTTTTTTTTCTTCTAATACAGGTATTTTTCTTCTTCGACTAAAATTGGTTTTTTCCGTTGTTGTAAATTTCAAGAGATACTGACTTGCCTAAAAATAACTCACAAAGCCAAATGTTTTGTACTTTATAAATTCCTTATGTCTTTTATTTATTAAAAATAGTTTTATGACGGATTTGTAGTAAACAAAGGCAAATTTCTTGTTTTTTTTTGGATTTTTGAATTTTTGAATTTTCGAATTAAATATATTCCAGTACATTCGCATTATGAAAATAATCAGTTTTTTTTTTTTTGCGTTTTAAATTAACATAAGACGTAAAAATTTTGCATTTAATTTCATCGTTTTTTTTTTTTAAACACGACCTTTTTAAATATTTAAAAAAAAAAAAATTCATGATAATTTTAAGTTAAAAACAAAAATAAAACTAATTTCGAAATTCTAAGAACCAAAACGAATTTCAAATAAATATTTTTATGATTAATAAAAAATAAATAAATAAATAAATAAAAACTAAAAAAAATACATACTTCATAATCTTTCCGTCGTTGGGTACTCGTGCAATTAAGACAGGTTTTATAATTTAGCATTTTTAAAAATTCTTTTCTTAATTTGTTCGTTGGGGCCATTTAATTAAAAAAAAACAAGAAAATAACCAAAGTTAAAAATTAAAGTTATTTATTATAAACAAAAAAAAAGGAAAAACAAAAAAAACAAGACATTTATTTTCCAAAAGAAAATAAAATTTTCCAAAAAAAAAAACAACAATTTCAATTATTTTATGTGTTTTTTTGTTTTGTTTTCAAAAAGAAAAAGAAAATTCACATTTTTTCTTTTTAGGTTTTTGTAAATTTTTATATTTTTTTGAAAATTTCCACCAACTAAAAACATTCACCGAAGAACAAAAAAAAAAAAAAAATAAGCGAAAACTTAATCGCACTTTTAAAATATTTTAATGCTTTAAAAACAAAACGCATACAAATGTAAAAAAAAAAAAAAAAAAAAAAAATGCACGCAATTTTATCGTAAAAAAACTGGTAGAAAAATTGCTGCGTTGAACAAGCAGCAGCTAGCTGAATTTTGAAATTGTTTCAACACTGCTGTTTTTTCTTTTTTTCGAGAGATTAAAATTTAAATTTAAAATAATTATTATTATAAAAAATTTTCATAATTTTTATTTTTTTTTTTTTTTAGATTCCGAAAACAACAAAATGAAAAACAAACACAAAATATATGATTTTTTTTGGTTTCCGTGTGAAAAAGAAAAACACCAAGAAAACTGCTATCAAGAAAAAAAAATTAACTTGTCTTTCAAATTGAACGCGTCGAGAGCAACTGCTATGAACTTTCCTGTTATCCCAATGAAAAAAAAAAAAAAGCATTTGCTTATTTGAATTTTTGAACAAATGAATATTCAACTACATAAAGAGAGAGAGAGTCGAAAAATACCGGTCTAGAGAGGAAAATATGGCAACTACATATTCATGAAAGAAAAAACGTTTATAAGGTAAGTTTTCCAATTATCGACCTATTACAGTAATAGTACAGTAAATTGTTTATATAGGGTCTTTTCAAATGGGACATAACAATTTTGTATCTTTATATGAACGCACTCTTAAACATTAATAATGACCTGTCAATGTCAAAACGTAGATTAAAGTCGACATTTTCATCATGGTAAAGTTCACGAACGAGCAACGCTTGGAAATTATTAAAAATTACTACTGGAAGAAAATCCAGAATTTCATCAAAAAAATCATCTTCAGCTCATTTCTGGCTGAATGGCTTCGTCAACAAGCAAAATATGCGTTATTGGATAGCAACAAACTCACATGTGCTTCAAGAGACACCATTGCATTCACAAAAAATCACTGTATGATGCGGTTGAGGCGTGATTGAGCCGTATTTTTTCGATCGTCATGTTACCGTCAATGGAGAGCGCTACCGTGCCATGTTGGAGGATTATTTTTCACCAGAATTAGATGAAATTGATATCGGCGCGATATGTGGTTTCAACAAGACGGCGCTACAAGCCACACAGCACACGTTACAATCGATTTATTGAAGGAGAAGTTTGAATTGTTATGTCCTTAATGAAAGACCCGGTATTGATATAAGCCACTGTTTTAAATGCGACTTTTCATATAAGTGATATTTTACTTGCATTTAAGCATTTCAAGCCTTTTCATACTTTCAACAAAAATTTAGTCCTGTTGTTATATAGACGCGACCATTAAGGCACATTTTGTTGAAAATTGATTGAGACTGCGTTGCCTATAACAAGAATTTGAGCAATTTGTCTTCATTGCACAGTTTCAAATTTGTTCAGCATTAATAATATCGATTTTTAAAAGCGCAAAATGTAGAAGAGGAGAAGACATTTTTACAAAATATAGAGACTAGAAATGTCCTCCAAAACTGCAGGAGAAAATAGTACAATATTGCATAAAAATTTACAAAAACTAAATTTGAAAGGTTCTCCTTCTTTAATACAAAAAAAAATCTACAAATAAAAAAATATCTGTAAATTGACATTAAAGTTTGCTGTCGATAATTGGTAAACTTACCCTATACAAACATTCTCTATTCTATTTATAAAAATAAAATTTGGAGTCATGAGAGTTTATATAGGCGGCCCCAAAAGGATTTTTTTTCGATGTGTTTGAGTCGACGAACCCACCAACAAGTTTGAAGCTCACTACAAGAAAAAAACAACAACAAAAAAAAAGAAACATCCAACCATCATCTCATTCTCTTTCAGTTACATTATTTTTATTACAAAATAAATACACCGCCATTACTAAATACCGTGGAAATTACAACGAAGAAAAAAAAAAAAAATAATAAATCGCAAAAGGTAAAAGAAATACAAGAAAAAAAAAGAAAGGTATACAAATCTAGTACAAGAAACTACATATTTCAATATGCTTTTATGCTATATACATGGATACTTTTTTTTTTTGTTAATTCTTACAGCATGTACACAGTTAGGTCTGATTTTTATGTTTTGTCACCAATGTGAATGAACCAAAGGTATTCCCTAAAAATATTCATGTTCCGAAACATAATAAACAACAGTCTTTTGTTATGATTATGTTTTTTCTATGTTGAATTTCATATTTTGTTAAACTGACATTAGTAAATCTAGTACATAATAATATTTTCTTAACGAATAGTGATCGAATTTTCTTGAAAAATTTAATGAATGATTTTGTTATATTGGATTTCTTTGGAAACTTAAAAAAAGCCTTGGTAGGGGCATAAATATACGGAGTCCTTGTATATTTATGCCCCTACCAGATACATACTACCAGAACGTACATATGTTAGTTTTGTCACTAAGTATGTAACACATCGAAATAATCATCGTCCGTCCTTATACAAGATAACTCAAAAATGGGTTAGCCGATTTTGTTGAAATTTAGAATGTTAGTTGGTTATTCCTTAACTGGATTTTGTATAACATTTCAGCCAAATCGACCGAGAGGGAACGAAGTTATTAAACAAAAACCAAGGTGGCCAGAAAGTTTTATTGTTTTTTTTGCATATGGTTTTTCGAATTTAATTGAAAAATTTGTAAAGCAATTTTGTTTAAATTAATTATATAGGTTAACTACATAAATAGACGATAGCATGTTAAATTTCAGTAAAAACGATCAAAGGATAGTGAAGAAAGAAATAATCCTAGGAGAAAATAAGCCTGTTCATAAAGTTTTTTTTATAATGAAAAACTAATACACTGATTTGAATAAAATTTGCAGATTAGATTTATACTATTAGGGTCTAGGTTACCTGGAAATTAGATGGAATTTTGAAAAATAGGAAACAAAATTACGAAACCTTGAAATATTGTTAGTCTTGACAGTTTTTCTGTCCCATTTCTACCATAGGGCATCAAAAAATGGGCTATAGGCCGATTTCCAGTAACTACATCTTTTTTTTCTGGTCGAATCCTTCTAGAGTTTTCTTGTATTTTTTAGTTTTTAAATAAATGTCTCTATTCTTAAGACCTCAGAAAATCAAATATAGTACTAAAAAGATATGGAAACTTTGAAATCATGGAACCTGATGATAAGTTATATAAGAAATCTTGCACAAGGGGATACCATCTATCTGAAAAAGAAATTAAATCGATTTTTATATTTTTTGCATTTTCTAAAAGTTCTAAGTTTCAAAGAATAAATCCTTAAAAATTTCATATTTTGAATTGATTTGAGGAAGTTATAGAATTCTAGGCGAAAAAATTTGCAGGCGTTCGAGGACCATATACATACTTCAAGTTTTGAAAGTCTACATATGCTTAGAAGATAAAATCAATTTTTTTATTTTAAAATTTTTTATAAAAGCTTCAAGTTTTAAGAATATGTCCTTAAAATTTCAAATCAATATCTGTAGAATTCTTAAAGTTATAGAATTCTGAGTGTATATTGAAAATTTAAACAAATTTTTTTGTACTTTTTTTTTAAAAAATTTTCTATCAAAAGAATGATTGTGTAAAATCCGACTAACATGTACTCGTATGCAAATAGAGTTGTTTTGATCAATTTTTAAATATAACTTAAATGACTGCATTACTGCTGAATACAAAACGCATGCGTAATTATCTTAATTGTGATAAATTTAGATGTGGGCTGTTTTATCGTGTGGGTATGATATGAGACTAGAGTGTACTTGTACAAGTAGTACTACCCAACGTACTCTGATAATAAACCTACTTCAGTACAGCGGTATGAAATTCGTAAAAAAAAAAACTAAGATCATAAAATCAGAGATTTTTATGTAAACTCTTAAAAATGATAAAAATTTTCAAGTGTTTCTAAATATGATTTATATAATACTTAACAAATGAACTTTTTTTAGTTATTGTTTTGAAAAACAAATGGTTTTTCTTTTATCGAAATACAACGGAAAATATCTTTTAAAAGTAAAGTGGAAAATTCTTTCCTCCAAATGAAAAGTTTTCAGTGCTTCCTTTCGATATAGATGGGTAGGAAAATTTTTCCTCATTGCACTCTTAATTTTTTTTTTTATATGAAAAACTGAAGTGGACTTGAATTTCAAGGCTTTTATTGAATCTTTTGATATACATATGGTATATCAGATGTGATGAGAGAAGAAAAAAAAACTGCATAAAAGTTATCCTTGTTATTGCTTTAAATTTAAATACTTTAAAAACTTAAAACATAAAATAAAATTTTTCATAAAGGCAAAGTCTTTAAATATGACAGAATTTTTATCATAATTTGAAACACAATTCCATATAATTCGAATCTAAAGGATGGCGGCTTTGTATTAAAACTAAGTAGTTTAACAATTGCATATTTTTAGGTGAACTTTTAAAGAAAATTTGTCTTAAAAAATCGATTTGATATTTGAATTTTATTAGTAATATTTTATTCTTTTTAGAGATTGAAACCTTTAGTTTTGTATATTAACGATGAGAGCCATTATTTATTAATACTAATAATTAATTAATCGTCTATTTAACAAATAGGAAGCAAGAAAATAATAACAATTTAAATTAACGTAAATATGTAATGAAATTTCAATTCTATGTCATTAGAAAAATCGTCTTACATTGAAAAATCATCAAAAATACCAGTTTTAAACATGAATTTTCTACTTTTCATCAAAAATTCAAAAGAAATAAAACAATAATTGTTTATTATGTGATCATCCCTGTTCCTTTTTTTACTATCGCTTCTCCCAGAACTCTCATTATTTATTTCGGTAATAAATTTTCATGAAAAACAATTTTTTAAAAAAAATGAAAATATAGTACAAAACTTGTTGGATGAAAATGTATAAATTAAAAGTGAAAGTTTTAAAGGTGAAAAAAGTCACTATGTACAACTAATGTAAAAATTTCAGAAACATATCCCTTGAGAAATTCGCGTAGCATAATTATTTAAAAAGAATTTATGTAATTCTTTATCAAGAAAATTCATTTTTATGATGTAATAATATTGAAGGGCTATTTTTGTTATTTAACTGAAAAAAATAAAGAACATATTTACTTCGATATTAAATTTCTCTCATGACTAGGATTTTTAGATCACAGCGAAAATAAAAACTGGGAGCATTAACCCTTTTTATGAATACTAAAATAGGGAAAATCGCGAAAAATATTTCAACCATAAAATATTTGAGAGTGCAATGACTTTTATCGTTTAAAAAATAAAAAAAAAATAAAAAAATATATAAAACATAAATTTCGTGACAACATTTTATAAGAAAAACATATAGTAACTGTGATGCCCTACGGTAGTAGAAATGGGAATCTGATTTTTTGTTAAAAACTTCGCTTGCCCTTGCTCGATTTTACTGAAATGAAAAACCAAAACGATTTAAGGAATAACTAACTCACATTGTAAGTTTCATCAAAATCGAATGACGCGTTTTTGAGTTGTACACAGAGGGAGGACATGCAAAAATCGATATAGCTTTTGATTCGCTACACAACTTATACCATTGAAACTTTTCTGCGATGATTATTATTAACTAAAATACCCTCTGGTAGGTAGTAGCTACCATAGGGCATAACAACCAAAAACAGAAAAGAAAAGAAAAACGCCATTCTATCGAATATTTTAGAAGAAATTATAATTGACCGAATGACGATGCTGATAACATGAAACCCACCCATGTCAGAATTTCCCGAATTTAATGAGCTGAGTAAGTTTCCGTTTTGGATTCGGTCGGGTTTTTTTTTCTTTTTATGTAATGTAAATATTTACTCTTTTATAAATAAAAATAAAAAATTATAATAATAATAAACTTGTTGAGTTACCTTTGGGAAATTAAAGGAAATGTTAAAAAAAAAAAAAAAGGAAATTTATTGGCAAATTTTGTTTTAAAAACTGAAAATAAAACAGAAAGATTTAACATAATAAAATTTAAATTTAGACATGAGAATTTTTTTTTAAGGTAAATAATTCTTTATAAAAATATTTTTCATCGAATATGAAACATTAAGCGCAGTTAGGACAAGCAACCGGAAAATACGTGTATATAAAAAAACATGTTTATTGAACGTACTGAGTCAATTTAACCCCACGACTCCATTGGACTTATTTCAAGACATAATTTCAGTCGGACTGACAAAAAAGTCCAAATTTTAGAGTCTCCATTTTTCCAGTCCGAATGAAATTATGTCTTAAAATAAGTCCAATGGAGTCGTGTGGTAAGAAGAAAAGAAAACAAAAACAGGGGAAAACTTTATGGTTTTATCCGTTCAAGGAAAACCTAAAAGAATATATCCATGATAAAGAAATGTATAAAATAAACCGCAAAAAATCATCGCCACAAACGCAAATTTGTCCGTTTATCTAAAAGGAGGTGTCCGTTAAAGGAGACTTCATGGTAATTGCAAATATAATAGATTATTGATTTAGACTTTATTTAATAAAATTTCTGTTTACTTCATGATTATTTTGCGATCTGAACTGTTTGATAACACGATATTTTATTATTATAAGTTAGAAATTGCGTGTAACGAAATAACTACATAAAAATATGAAATTATAATTTTAGGATATTAAACATAGAATAATAATCATAAGTAAAACAAGCATTCTGTTGTCATTCTAAGTCAATTAAATTGTACTAGAAGAAAACTTAATTAGTCATTTCACAAATTAGATGAATATAAAACTATATTATTTTTTGTTTGTTTTAATATACATTTTATTCGGTGTTATAAATCCTACTGTGTTTGCTTGCATTTAAGTCAACAACCTAAAATAGGGTCAATATCACTATTGAATTTCTTTATAGACTAAATGTCATAAAGGACAAATAATTCAAACTTTTCCAGTATCCATAGTAATCTAAAGTAAAAATTTGTAGTATCGCGCTTTTATAATTGTAAACAGACTAATTGCTCTGCCAGTTAACTATTTTACACTAATTTCAGCATACCAACATTTTAGCCTTCGATTCTGTATGAGAAAAAAGTCACATCATAGACTAATAATAAAGATTTCCAACGACTGTGCATTCAACTGATTCTTTTTGTACCGTGATATCCCGGTACAATATAGATTCTTCTCTTTCTTTCACATTAAACCTCTTTTCATCCATTCTTCTTTAAGTTCACCTACAACAACAACACTGAACATTACGCTGCCCATTTGGCTTGGAAATCTAGGTGTACTAATACCACAGTATAATAAACAGTAAGAAAACTGGCGAACAAAATGTGAAAAATTACGAATGACCTCGCCAATTTTGCGTTTATTTTTAGAATTTTACACCCGCTTTTGCCACCCATTCTTGTTATTTTCCATGCATGTGTGCTTTTTCTCAATAAAAAATGTATATAAAAAAAAACCGCTATCTTTTTATGTTCTATCATTTTTTTTAGATTACGCTATGTTGGTGGAACAGAGATGAATATGCATTCAGCTTTAATAAACAGTTCTAACATTTATGTAAATAATAATTCATACAGGCACTAACCCCAAAAATATTTGAAAAATACATAACAAAAAATTTCTTCTACTTAAAAAAACCCACGTGCTTATCAAAACTGCTGTTAAATAGGCACTAACACTTGAAAAAAACTTTAGTACAATTTGAAAAAAGTGTCAGGACATGGATTAGGCGCTTAAGAAGCACGCGGGGTTTTTTGCTTTCTTCGTTTCATCCATTCTTTTGCCGAAAACGCATAAGACCATAATAAAACTATTATTTGTCTCCCTTGCTACAATTATCTTATAGGGAGCACGTGTTGAAATTTAATATATTTGATTTATAGGTTACTTCTTTCTTTCTAATGAAAAATTTTAATTTTCTTTCCTTATTTTGTGCGGAATTTTTTCTTTCTGTCATTCTCAGAGGAAGTATTGGGAAGATCGCGTCTAATTTCTCTGCATTTCCTAGTCAAATTACTGTCTGTTTATTATACTGAGCTAATACTATGGTCATACTTCAAGAAATATACAATATGAAGGAATAGAATTATCCAAGGCGACAAACGATCAGGCGACTGCTCAAATATAGTAATGTTTAGCTGATATTGCAAATTTGTGTGGTCTTTAACTTTCTGTGGCCTGGAAACACCATTATAGGTGATGATGTTATTATCCTAAGAAACCTATAGAATTCTTCTGTCACGGAATACAGCTTGAATTTCGATGCTAAGTAATTACTTTATTTTGTAGCTGATTATGAAATTCAGTACACAAAAATTGTTAGTAGCAAAACACTTAAAAGCGATCATATATTCAAAGTATTCAAATCACATTAGAATAACTTAATTTTTCTACGAAATCGATTATGTATTTGAAAATACTGTCATTTGAAAATACTGTCATTAAAACACTTTTATATTCATTCTCATGAAAACTAAAATTAAACTTAATTAACCGAATGGAATCGCTTTTCATTTTATTTTTAAATAATAATCATATTAAAAGTGTGCTCAATTCTTTCAAAATACTAAATTATTCTTAAAACTTATTGAATATATGACCTTTTCCAATATTACCTTTCTTTTTCTTAGGTTTTTCCTATAAAACTTTTACATGTAAGCATTTTTAGTTTTTTTACTATTTATAGTAATTTTTTTGCTATTAATAATTTATTGTTTTATTTCTTATTTTTAGAATAAATAGTTTGTTGATTAGGCGATTATTTGTTTGTCAAAATTATTCACTATAAATTTTATTAGACAAGCTTATTAAAAATTTATCAACTTCCTAGTTTTATAACAATAATTGATTCCTGGAGAAAATAGCATGAAATTGGAAAAATGAAAATGGAATTATTATAAATACGGAAAATCGGTTATAAAATCCAAATAATAATTGAAATTGCATGGAGCAAAAAAAATTTGCGAAAAGGATATTTCAAAACGCTATTGTACCTAATGTTTTTCAGTTAAGGTTTGATTATATTTGATTGACTTAATTTAGTCTTACAACTATATCATCGAAGAGTCGAGACTGCCTGTATGCATACATGGGATTAAAGTATAGAATTGAAATTGAATCTAAATGTAGTCGAGAACACAAAAAATTGAAATTTCTTAACAAACAAATGTAAGACGTAAGAAACCCACCAAAATGCAGAAAATTAAATTCAGTGAATCCAATTTAGACTCGACCCAGCTCCTGTTTGGTATAGATTCTTCATGTATACGAATTTATATGAGTATTTCCAACACTTAGACACAAAATAATGGCATAGAAATCGATCGTATGTCACACAGAAAAATTGTGAATTTATTGGCTCAACTAAAATTCAGTTATCGAAACTTCACAATTTTCGTCTATAAGTCTGTTTTATTTGCCATACCCTACCCCGGTGCAGGGTAAGTGGCAAATAAAACGAGCAGGAGTAGGAGAAGCTTTAATTCAAATGTTTGTAGCGCTGCTTAGCAACCATATTGTAATTAAATGAGAAACTTTTAGCTAATACACTTTTTATGGTAGAAAACTGAACTAATTCGAGTGCAATAGTGTTTACACCTGCTCTGAAAGTAGTGTAGGATTTGTTATTTTCTTGTTTTTGTTTTCAATATAAAAATTTGCTCTACCCCAGGAGCAAGTGACAAATAAAACAGACCTAATATAAATATTCCCCAAAATTATGAGATCTAATCAAATTCTGTTATATTAATAATGCACTGACATATTTAATTCCATTCTAAAAGCACTAATATAAATTAAAAGACACTAATTTTGTAATCAATTTGAATATTACTTGTCGGATCGATATATTTACTTTTCAATTTAAAGATAGAAAACATTCAATATTAAAACCGAAAAGTACCTATATTAACAATTGACAATTTAATTGAATTTAATATAGCAAGTAAATTAAAATAATTAAAACGATAACACCCAGCATGTTTTGCCATCAATTTTAGCTTAATTTTTAAAGGTCAACCCGATCAAAACAAATTGGTTAGATGTATTTATTTTCTGTGCGTGGGAGTTTTTTTTTTTTTTTTTAAAGAAAATTACATGGATTCTAATCTCTGTTGTGATAATATTTGTAATCATTTTCTTATTTAGTTAGTAACTGATTATAAAATTAAAAATTATGACAAAAAAAAAAGAAATGTATTTCTTTAATTCTTTTTCTGAGATATAAAAAATTTCATTGAACATATTTAAAACTTTGTGGAAATTCAACCTTGTTTTAGTGTAAACAACATTATTTTTATTTTCTTAATCGACCAATTTTAAAGCTGTTCTTGGTAATTTATTTTTAATTTTGATAATGAATACCTGAGGTATTTTCTATACGATTAATTTGTTGCACAACATTTAATTCAATTTAATATATACAAAATGTTTACATATATGTAATTTGTTTACGAAAATACATATGTCAATTACCAACATTAAAGTTTATAATAATAACAATAAAAAACAATTAAAAATATTCGCGGAAATATAATAAAAATAAACCACAAAAATTTCTTATACACAAGTTTTCAAGTTTAATTTTCTAATTAGAGGAGCAAATTATAAAATTTTTAGTAACCAAGATTTTCATGTAACTATGATCAGGCCATTGCGGAATCGAGGGAAATGAATCGGCAGACAGGCTGGCAAAAGAAGGAGCAGACGGTTCAGAAAACGAAATCACTGGCGTACTCCCTTCTCTCTCTGCGTTTAAAGCATGTATCAAGGATAAAATTCTCAGGGAAGCTAACACACGCTGGTGCAATCTTAGTGGGCATGAAATGTCAAAAAGTTTGTGGCCGAAAATGAATCAGAGGAGGTCGAGTCTCATAATAGACTGGAATAGGAATCATCTACGAACAATTATTGGGATACTAATGGGACATTGTCTGTTAAGGCAGCACGCTAAAAGACTGGGTTTGGTGCAAACAGACCTCTGTCGATATTGTGGAGACATAGGAGTAGCTGATGAGATCAAGCACATTTTATGCGAATGCTCAGCTCTCTCTCGAGCTCGGAACAACTTTTTGGGCAACTATTTCTTCGGGAATTTAGGGATGCTTCAAGCGACTGACATGTTTTGAAGAGGAATAGGTTTCCCAATAGGGTAACTCTTGCTCTCGTAGGGATCACAATGTGCCCATAAGGTGCCTGATTTCTATTTGGATTTATGAAGTTCTTAAACAACTTAACAACTTATAAATGCAAAAAATTTTGACCTTTTCACTAAATAATACTAAAATCGTGCAAATGGAAAGATCCTATTAAAATTTTATTCCATCAAAACACCGAATTAATGATCTTGGGATACTAAAATTATAAATTATAGAGAGAATAGCTTTTGGTTTTACTCTTAGCTATAAAATCCGATTAACGCGCCATCTGAGTGAAAATCTTTGAGTTAAACGATGCTTCAAATACTGTGGACAATTTAAATATAAAAGGATAAGAATTGGCGCAGAGTTCTACAGCAATTTTTTTTTTATTACATTAACATACGATATTATGCAGAATTTCAGTAAAATCGACCTAAGGATGGTTGAGAAAGAAGGGCTTGTAGGAAAAAAAAGCATGTCTATTGCTTAGTTTTTCAGATTTACTTAAAAAACTGTTGCACCGATTTGAATAAAATTTGAAGAATATATTTGCGCTGTAAATTAGAGCTAAGAAAAGATATATTATTAGTTTTAGTTGTATTTTCTTAGAATGAATTCATATTGAAATTGTTAACTTTATTAGCTACGAATCGAATTTCTACCATAGGGCATCAAAAAATTGACTTCTAGCCGATATTATGGTTTTTTTTTGATGATGTATAATTATTTCCATTTACATGGAAAATAGTAAGAATCATCAAAATTAATGTTTAGCAATGTTTTTTTTTTGTAAGAAACTAAGGCCAACAAACATTGTGTAAGACTAGACCTGATTAATACAATATTTTTGGATAAGCTTTCATATACACAAGTATAAAAAATTGTATCGATTAAATTACATTGAAAGGAAACAATAAATATGAAGGTTCTATTCACCGCACTATGGATAATGACGACGAAATGTTTTAACGTCACCATTTCGGTGACATTATAATAAAATAAAGAAAAATCTTATCTTATTGAGGCAATAATTTATTATTTTTATTGATGATGTGATGAATCATTAATTCATGTTTTTATATTTAATCTAATATTAAGAGTATAAGAAATGACCCCAAAATGGTTGAAAAATATATAAAATCATATTTAGAATGTGGTCAAAGTCCTTTTGAAGGATCAATTTTATGAAGAATATTGTTGCTATATATGTTATGCTCTAATAAAATTTTATATTTCTACTTCATTATCAAAAAACCAAAAACAAAAACCATTTAAGGGCGACGACGAAAATATAATTCCAAAGATTATAATTATTTTTATTGCACCTATTTCATTTGCTTCACACTTTGCGCGTGTAATAATTACTTATAGAAATAATTATGATATGGCTAACAACCCCATAAGGATGATGGGACTGAACTGGGTGCCGTCGCGGATAAGTCGCACTAAGAGTCTTAATTTCATAACTATTCATCCGGAGACTTATTTACAGCAAGACTAATAAATTCAGTCTTGCTATTTTTGTTATTTAGAATACTAGAGAAAATGTTCAAGAAGTATTTCCAAAGAAAACGATTTTGCAATCTTAAACATAAGTCAGTCATTGGATAGATCTAGGTGCTCTTTCAATTACAGTGTATGTTACGTTCACTTTTGCAATAACAAATACTACTTATTAAAAGTTTAATTTTTCATTTATTGAAATTTATCAAATTTTAATTGACTTAAACAATAGTTGATAATTTCTTGACTAATTAAAACTTTAATAAAGTCGTAATTCAATTCTATAATATCGATCGATTCGAAGGACTTTGATTTTAATTATATAATAAATAATTTTATTAAAACCAAAAAAAAAAAAAAGAAAAGAAATATGTATTTTTCATTATTAATTAATGATTATTAAGAATTTCCCCTCGGATTTCAAATTGTTTTCTTTTCTCAAGAAACGATATATGATAATGTTTCGAACAAAAAAAAAGGAAAAAGAAAAACAAAAACCATTTAGTTTTCTTTGCGTGTATAAACGAAAAAAAAAATTAAAATAATAAAATTCTAAGAATTTTTCCAAGTTCTTTCCTTGTTAAGGAAATTTTCTTCTAATTTAAATATTAAAACATTGTTTTCCATGGCATATTATGTCATGTCTGTTTCTTTTCTTCGCAATATTTTTAGTCATTCGAAAAGAATATAGATTAGCAAGGATATTGTAAGAAAAAACCATATTTCTTACATGCTATTGTGTAGGAATACCAAGGGACTATCAGTTTTGAAATTACGTCGAATACGTATTTTATTTTATTGGAGGGGCTCGCATGCCTGACAACAAAGGTCTTACTAACCCATTGTAGGTTGTCCTAAAATTTTTGATTCAAATCTCGATTATCATGGTTTGATGAAACAACTATATAAAAGTACAAAGTGCTTAGCTGCAATAGTTTCCTTACAAAAATGTATGAGCAATATTTTAGAACCTTATTAGGAGCTTATCTAGCAGTGCAAGGCTTTAGTTAACCAATTTCTTTTCTCTGAATGCAAACAAACACTTGACTTTAAAACATTGAAGAAAAACGCGAAATTTGAATGAAGCTTAGGAGTAATTCGTAATTCGATTGAAAATATATCGTATCGAGAAATCATACGATTTGGGTTTAAATCGAGGTAAAGGATTCCACTACTGGTTTATTAAAAAGACTTTGTAACTTGCTACAATTTCTTTTTTCTTACTGGATAGAAAAAATTTGTTATATACCAATTTTAATTTTATGTAATATACAAACTTGTGGTATTGTTTCCTGTAATTAATAGATACGAATTTACTTTTATTTCCTTCAATATTTCATTATTCCTCATCAAATACCAATCATTATTCATACTTCGCATTAGAATGCATGTCAAATTTTTATTTTCTGTTTAAATTATTAAACTAATTGGTATGCAAATATGTAAGTAGGTAACACAGGGGGTTTCATATTATTTCAAATTATACTTTCTGAAGTATATGTTATTGTCCCGATTAAACTGCAATACTAAATCAACATACTAATCATCGATTATACCATTGTGTGTCACCGAATTCTAGCTTAATACCATTTTAAGTACATAATACAATATATATAGTTTTGAAATTTGAAAATGTACGCTTTTTATTTAATATTTTCGGCCATTTTTATATATTATTTTCTTTATTGTTTGCTGCTCTTTTTTATTGGAGCATAGGACATAGCGAATTGAATTTTGTACCTGAGCTGAGCATTTCTTATATACTTTGTTTTAAAAATATTATTTTAAAAAACAGTGATTAAAAAACGCAATACTTTATGGATGGATGGAACTTTGTATGACAATTGCCTCCTCTATAATACTAAACGGAAACTTAAGAAGCTCTATGAAGAGTTTTCGCGAAAAATTTATTTAATAGTAATAATAGTCCATTCAGTCAAGTCAAGTCAACTTAAATTAAAAATTAATTTAAAAAATCCTGTTAACTGGAAAACGTTAACATTTAATTAATTTCCCAAATCGATCTGAAAAACCCTGTAAATACCTGATAGGTAAACGTATATGAAATTACGTATGAACTTTTTTTTTTATCGCGCACTGTATGTCAATATTATGAATATAAAATCTATCTAAAAAAAAAAAAAAAACAAAAGAAAAAAGCCTTAGACACACCCATCGTTGAAAATTATGTCATGAACTATCATTTTCTTATCTTATACACCGCCTTAATTCTTATCTGATCTCCTTCTTATAAGAAAATTCGATTTTTCTTTTGACGACCGAAAAAAAAAACTTTTATAATTTTGCAAAATATAGTCTTTAAGACGAATTCAATTTGATTGATCGACAGAATATGGTCGAAGAAGAATGAAAAAAATGCTATAATGAAAATTCGAACAGACTATAATTAAATTTTCTTTTAGAATTATGGAAAATGTCTTTATAGTTTCATTTAGAATAGAATGTCATGTGATAAGACTATATTATGATTGTCGTATGACGAAAAGGTGCGGTCACTGGGACGCGATAAAATTGTTGATGGACATAAATTATGGACACATGTTTAGGATTATAATAAGACGAAAATTTAAAGTACTATAATTATGTGAAAATGTTTCTGTTTTTGGAGTTTCAAGGTCGTTCGAGAAAGTTTATCATGCGAATTTTGGGGAAAAAAGGTCAAATATTCTTCTCATGGAAAATGCCATGTCATTTTTATAGCTTCCACTTAGTAAATATATGGAAAAGAACCAACCATATCATTGTTTCCAAATTATAGGCGGCTATTATACAATATTTTAGATTTCTTCGCCGAATTTCTATCAGATATTGGAGTGTAAACGTTTTTACGATTTCTCCAAGTATCCAAGAGAGTTGTAATCGGTGGATAAATGTAAACATAATGTAAACATAATGTAATAAATGTACATAAATATGTCCTAAAGAAGAACCATTGATATTTTGCGGTCCCATAAAAATTGGTACGAAATTTCGTCTAGTTGCGAAACCCTGTATTAATTAAGAGATAGATTATTTGAATTTTATTCATACTAAAATCCAAATCAATAATTGTGATATTTTTTTAAATAATATAAAAAAAATTCCTATTTACCAATCCTTGACTGATTTAAATACATGTAATATAAAAATAATAATACATCAAATTTCTATTTCTATAAAAATGAAATTAAATTGCATTCCATATGAAACTATAATAAATTCTCGATTGTAAATATTTATATGAACATAAATTTGAATAAAAAATAACTAGGGTAAAGTACCCAGTACCGGGCAAAATTCCAACAGCCATAAATATTTACCACACATAATTCGACAAAGACAGGATCGGAAAAGCGGAAAAGTCTTTAACTGAAGAAGAAATTGATTGGAATTCTGTAATTGTGGCAGTGACAGCCTAAAAGAGTAAGGCTATTACGACTACTTAGAAAGTTGCCTGTAAATATTTTGTACACCCTTCGCTCCGAATTCTATAAGTTCATAACAGAGATTTCTTAAAACTTTTCAAAAATGCGAAAATATAAAAATCGATTTAAATTTTGTTTCTAGATAGATGCAGCTCCTTAAGAGATATTTAAATAATTATATAACGCGAAATGCTTTGAATTTCCATGTTGGACAAGAAGTTTTAAGTAAATACATTTAAAAGCCATTGTGATTTCGACCTTCTAAAACTATTTTATAGGAAAACAATGTTAATAGTCATCCGTTTGCGGTTCATTAACCATGAAAATAAAGATTTTTTTTTTATATGGTTGATGGATTTGTAAATGAAAGAACAAAAACAGAAGCTTTCGCACACAAAATGATAGTAATTACTATGCACTATCATATTTATTGCATAATATTATTGTTGAAAGGAAGCGAGAAAACATTTTAAGTATCAACATAAGTTTTTTAAAAAAATAATCCTCTTAAAATAACATTAGCGCTGTGTTGTGATGTCATCCATGACATAATTATATCATATTTAGTATAGAACTCATGGTAAGTTTTTCATGTTATTATTAAAATGTTCCCTTTAGAGTTCTATTACATCAGTGTTATGATAATCAGGTCCGCACTGGCTATACGAGCATATCAGGCATATATACCCGGTGGATCGGTGCCATAGCCCGGTCTTAAACTGTTGAAGACTCATCCAATCCTGCCCTAATGATAATCATCATCATAATTATTCATTTACATGATAGTGACGATGACGTATAATGAAAGAAAATTTAGATAACTTCACCCAAAGCATATGTAGAGCGAATTGTTGAGGCATCTATTTAAGTCTAATGAAATTGTGTATTGGTTTTGTTTTCATTTACTTATATAAAATATGTCTAGTCTCGAATATTATATTATTTCCTATTTACTTGAAATATGTGAGACAAGTACGTCGAGTTCAATTCTAATATATAGGAAAACCCATTTGTAACTCAATCGTACGCTAAATAATTTTTGTATTGCATTGTATTTGATAAAATTGTTCTTTTAATAGAAATTTTCTTTTTTCTTACATAATCTTTTCTTAAATGAAAATATTCAATTTCATATATACATATATGAACTAGAATTTATTGGAATTATTAAAAATGTACAACAACTATTTAAGATGTCGGATGTTTTCAATTTGAATTTAATGAATTTATAATGATTTTTAATTATTCCGCTTGAAAGAAGGTTTATGGCCACCAATCTTAAATAGGTCACACTAGGTAGATAGGTATATAGTTCTTCAGTTCACCTAACCGTATAATAGTATCCGCGATCATTCTGGACTGTTACCACGTAACTTGTTTCACACTTTTAATTCGACCAAATAGTAAGTCGTTTCAATTCTAGTTTGAATTTTCATATAGCTGAAACAACTTACGTGCTGGTAACTGTCAAAAAAACCTTAACTTTCGATTACCAATGAATATCTCTCTCGCATCTTCGATTTTTCTAGACAACTTTGATTGCTCCAGAAATCTCATCCTTCATCGAATAGGCTGCAACTTCTCTATAAATCGAGGAAGATTTGTAACAAACAATTAAAACCACTTCCGAGGTTAACTAAAGATAGTTTTTCCATTGAAGTTTTATTTTCGTGATTTTTTAATGAAATTTGAAAGTTTTTTTAACCAATTTTTGGATGAACTGTTTTTCTCTTGAAAACTCTATTTTTAATATTATTAAAGTATATTTAATTATTATAGAATACCCAAAGGTGTAATTAATTAATAATGGATTTTTTTGTAACAGGAAGGTAATTAACAACCTATTACAATATTTTATTTCAATTACTTTGATGAAGATTAGTAGTTTTTGTTTGTGAAAAAATTATGTCTCAAGAGAATACTTGAAAAAAAAAAAAATAGAATATTCTACTTTTAGAATAGAAAATGTGTTTCATTAAATATTCTAGGCTTGTTTATTATTATCTGTTTTTATGGATAAATAGGTTTATAAGGTAAGGTATCGAGTAGCGAGTTTTCAACTTGGATTGAGTGTAAATTTATGGGCAAAAAATGGTATGGACACAGTGATGTTCAGCGTTATTATTGCAGGAAAAAATGAAGAAGAATGTGCTAGGATATTGGTACACAACATGAATCAGTCGTTGGAAATCTTTATTATTAGTCACATAGAATTCCATTTTTCATTATATTATTTCGTTAAGTATATAATTAAAGTATTAATTATTAATTTTTAGAATTAATACAAAAATTTTTAAAATACAGATCAACAAAAAATAAAAAAAGCAGGACATATCAGGATCCAAAAAAAAATTACCTTGAAGAGAAATTCAAACAACTTTTACCAGTAGTAGGAATTCAAACGTTGTTGAGAGCACACGTATAATTTTTTTGAGGACTTTTTTTTAGTATTTTTTTTATTTTTGATTTTCAAATTTCATGATTTTCAAGAAAGTTCTTTTCAAATTTGAAAATATAATTTGACATTTGAGTATTGCTCCCGAATGTACTTTAATTATTTATTTGAGTCTTTTTCTATTACAGGTTGGAAAAAATATTTTCGTATTAATCTTTACAAAGGATTGGCTCGGGTCAGGAATGATTCAGTTCATCAAAATTTGATATTTCCCAGACACTTCTAGAAAGATAAATCTTGAAAACAAATTTTGTTTTTCGACTGTGGTATAAATAATGCGGATTCATTTCCTAAAATATATAAAAACAAATTCTCAAATTCTGCAGTCGAATTCTGTAACACGACAAATGACAATCGATTGCTGTTTTCATACATTTCGTAAAGCAAATTTACCGCTGGAAAAAGATAAATTTAAGGTAAGAATCATTAGGCTATCAGCAAAGATCCTAAAGTAATACTAGTAGTTAGTATAGTAGCGAAATAAAAGTTGTGGTTTGAATTATATATAATTTTTTTTTTGTAATTTTATTTCAGGATTTAGTAAAACAGGCTTGGGGAATTTGAAATGAAACAATACACAATCGAACAACGAATCAAAATCGTTGAACTTTATTTCCGACAAAAAGTAGAGAAAATCCCGATTTTAGTCACAATTTGATAATAAGCGATGAAGCTCATTTCAAATTAAATGGCTTCGTAAACAAGCAAAACTGCAGGATATGGACTAGGGAGAATCCAAGAGCAGTTCATCAATGGCAATTACACTCACTTAAGTGTACTGTTTGGAGCGGTGTATAGTCTGGGAGGATCATTGGGTCATATTTCTTCGAAGATGAAGACGATGTTGCAGTTTCCATCAATAGTTCTCAATATCGGACGATGTTCTAAAAATTTTTAAGGCCAGCTATGGAAAACCATCCAACCCTTTGGTTCCAAGAAGATGGAGAGACAGGGCATACTACAAGGGACTCAAAGACTCTTTTAAGGAATGTAGTATGTATATAATTTTTAGCCTTACTGCCACAATTATATAGCTCCACTGCTGGTTAAATTTTCCTTCTATTTATCAATTTGTTGTTCAGTTAAAGACTTTTTCCGCTTTTCTGAACCTTCTGTCTTTGTGGAATTATGTGCGATACTTCTCTACCGCTATTGGATTAGTGTCCGCTACTGGGTACTTTACCCTAGTTGTTTTTTATTCAAACTTATGTTCATTTGATAAATATTTACAATCGTGAATTTATTATACTTTCATATGGAATGCAATTTAATTTGTTTTCATTTTTATAGAAATAGAAATTTGATGTATTATTATTTTTATATTACATGTATTTAAATCAGTCAAGGATAGGTAAATAGGATTTTTTTTTATTTACTATATTTAAAAATTGTCGCAGTTAAAATCGTGATATTATTTACAAATGAAATATGTTCACCTTCGTCTATAGTAAAACTCGAGATCTTCAAGTTTGATTATAGTTATTAGTTAAAAATGTATTTTATGATTTCATTTGAATTCTTTATGACGTCGTGGAAAATTGATTTTCTGACCATGCTGACTAATTGTATTATTATCGGTTATTAACAAATGAATTATTAATAACTTTACTTTAGTAGGTGCAACAGTATTAGATAATATAAAATTACATAAAAAATAAATATATCATAGTTGAGAATTGTGAATGCCCGCATTTTGTTTTTGGAAGAACTGAATCTTGACAGCAAATGGTTCCAGCGACCAAAACCGGCTTACAAGAGAGCGAGAGGCACTACAATGTTGTTGGTTACAACAAATGTTTCCCAATCAAATACTTTCTAAATTCTTATCAAAAATGAAAATTTGAACATTTTGGTAATCAAAAAAAAAAAAAAAACAATACAACTTGATCAAACATAATAATTTATTTTATCAACGAATTTTATTTATCTTTTAATAAATTTGTTGTTCAAACAACAAGATTATTGTTTTATTGAACTCAAAGAAATATTTGTTTAAAAATTAAACTTAAAACAAATATAATAAAAAAAAAATGTATTCCTCTTTATATGCGATTAATTAGTTCCAAGAAAATGATGCGTAAAATGAAGCTCTAAGTGAAGTGAAGAATTGAATTCGAATTTGGATGAAATTGGGATTAGTTCCTGTGATACAGGAGAATCTATTGAAGATTGCTACCACTAAAAATCTTTGCTCGATGAACTGAGGAAATTGTCAAAGCAAATTGGTAGGCAACCGTTTTCCAATAACTCGACCCAATAGAGAATAGACTATACTTAAATGCCCAAGCCATGTTTTATTTGCGGTAGGTAAAATTTAAGAAGAATTCTTCAAAATTTGTAATTTCCCTCGTGTCTATACAAAACTGTCGAAATCCCGAAATCTGAAGATGGAATCCATTCTCGACTATCTGAAAAAAAAAAACAGAACTTTTCCAGAAATGGAGCGGCCTCATACTCGATTTTAGACAAAGTCAATCGCGAGGTAATAACTTCTGACAGGATTGATCCAAACCCCACCTGTACAATCTTCAGGAGATACTGTGTTCAGCTTTTTCCAGAGGGTACAATAGACCACAAGAATCAGATACAAGGTTTTCTCAACCGAAGATCTTCTCGAATTGTGGCTGTAAGTTTGGTAAACTTGTTGGACCGTCTATAGCCGTGTTTCCCAACGTGGGGCTCACGCCCCACAGGGGGCCAATTTGATTGTTAAGGGGGGCAATTCGAAAATGGACATGACACGAATTTAATCCTTTCGCTCCGGGCTATTTAAATGCAATGCTAGATTTCGGTGCCAAATTTAGTTTCTTAAGTGAACAATTCAATTTTTTAATATTAAAAATTATGTATGTTACATAGGGGGGGGGGGGCATAAGAATTTTAGAAAGGCTAAGCTGGGGCATGGTACAAAAAAGGTGGCTAAAGTGGGGCATGGCACAAAAAAGGTCGGGAAACACTGGTCTATAGCCTAGCTTTAACCTCGACTATATCTTCAATTCCGAATACTATGACCAGCTGATGACGTCATATCTTAATTTCGGAAATTCTGTCTCAAGACCAATGTTATTAGAATAACCCACACCAAACCTTTTTTAACGCCCCCCAAATTAATTCCCTTTATTGATTTTGATTTTGATTTTTTTTTTTTTTTGTGAAAATCGCATAAAAATCGCGTGAATGATAAAAATTTTATTTTTAGTGAAAATTTTCATTTTCATTTTTTAGTTAACAATTAAGTACACATGTACTTGGTTGACAGAAGAAAATATGATTCTACTAATTTATTTGGGTGGGGGTGGGAGGGCGATGAGCATCGCGCCTGCTTGTTTATGCTTTTCTTTTTTCTTTAGCTTTAAAACGACATATTTTGAAATTTGATTAGAATAAAAAAAAAAAAGGAAAATTATTTGCAAATTAGTCACAAAATGATTCTTGTGTTGGAGGAAACGTTGCAAATTTTCTTTTTGGAATTTTCTTTTTATTATGAATCAAAATTTTTCGCAGAATTTTTTCTGAAATCATTTTTCTTCTATTTTATTTTTTCGTGTGTTTCGTGAAAATCTAATAAAATAAAAAAAAACAACTTACATTTCGTTCAGCATCACGAATTTCCGCCATTTAGATTTTCACAACAACAATAATAACAACAAAACAAGAACAAAATCACTCAAAAAAAATAATAATAATTTTTTATTTTGATTTTTGACAATCAAAATAACAAAAACACCAAATTTTATCCTTTTTTGTTTTTTTTTTTTTTTTTTGACCTATGCGTGTTCCTCTTCTTCCTTTTTACTATGAACTGAAAATGTCATTTAAATGCACTCACGAATAATTTCATATCAAAAAAAAAGGAACAAAAAAAAAAAGAAATGAAAAACAAAATTTTCCAATGTGTGTGTGTGTGTATTTACTTTTCTTTAAGGACCAACGTACGCATACAAAGAAAACTGATGTTCACGATTTTTTTAAAACCAAAAATTAAGGTTTTTTTTTCCTTTTGGAATAACGAATTATTTAAAAAAAAAGAAAAAAAAAACAATTTAAAACACACACAATCTCATAACGTTCCACCAAATCAACACACAAAAACGGAATGAATGAAAATTTTGTTCCGAAAATTTAAAATTTTTATCTTCTTTTCGATTTCATATATCCTTTTTTATTTTCATATATACTCATGTTGTCTCTTTTTATAGTTTGTTTTGTTGTTTTATTGTCTTTTTCGTCGTTATCGAATATCCTTTTCACTTGGAAATATGCACACATAAACATTTAAACGTATGTGCAATTTTAATTTTACGATTTACAACTTGGCAACTAGAACAGTTTTTTTTTATGGATTGCTGCTCCTTTGACAAGGATATCGAAATCAAAGGATGAGGAGATTTTTGGTTGTTCTTCTTCTTCTGCTTTATAATAGCGATTAATTTGTAATGTTTTTTTTTTATTTTTATTTTTGAAGATTTTCAATTAGAATTTTCGTTGTTTTTTTTTTTTTAAGGAAAATTATGAATTTATAAATTTTCTTTTATTTAGAAAAAAAAAAAAAACTCGTAAGCACAACACATGCACCGATATATTTGAAATTGTTTCTAACTCGAAAAGTACTGAATTTTCCGCTATTGAAAAAAAAAAAAAAATTGATTTCGATAAGAAACTGGAACAAATGTTAAAAACAAAAAACAAGAAAAAAAAAAAAACAAATTACAGGTGAGAAGAGAAGAAGAAGAAAAGAACAGTCGACAAAATATTGTACACGATTGCTTTTTTACACTGTTCTTTTTTTTTTTTTAATTAATTAATTCAAAATTATAATTTTCTTTTTGTAAATATTTTATATAAAAACTGTTATTTATTTATTATTATTAATTTTATTCCGAGAGAATTTTATTTGCCCGAACGTTAAAACATGTCAATCTGAACTGTCAAAAAAAAGAAAAAAAATAAAACATTTCTTATTCTTTTTTTTGAAAAAAAAAACACGACTTTACACTGCCAGAGCTTTTCATAATAACAAAATATATCGTTTTTCAGAAGTCCAATGATTTGCCATCTAGATATAATCTCATCAGGCCAATATTTTTTTTATGATGACGTCATAATTCACAAGCTACGAAAAAGCTTAAGTTATATTATCGAAGATTAAAAACAAAGCTTAAAGTGAACATCATTGTTTCCATCAAAAAATTTAGAAGACAGCAACACGTTGCTAATGCTTTTTATTATTATTTCTCTACATTTTTAGTCATAACTTGCTTTCATGAATGAAAGAATACAAGATTATGCCAATCGATATTTCAAAATGGTTTTATCTGCACGCCTACGTCATTTGTGACCCCAAATATATTGTGTGAAAAATCACTATTATATATGAATGTAATCGGGTCACATGTGATGTCATAAAAGTAAGTAAATATAAATATTCCAAATAGACGACATGTGCACAGCGTAATCTTGTATACTTTCGTTCATGACTTCCTTTGGTGCTTTTTCCGGATTTTGGCCATGATGAAGTAAGTGCTGACTTTAACATAGAGTCTATATTAGTCAACAGTTCTGTTAAGCCAGCTGGTATACCAGAAATATTGGCTAATGTAGACCCTGTGTAGACGAGAAAATTAAAAACGAGAGAAACATACTTTTAGTACAAAATACAATAGAAAACTGACGACATGGCATCTTTGACGTCACTATCATCTACATGTCGGCCTTGTTAATATCAAGATGGCATTGTCCCGGCCAAATACACTCAATTCATTATTGTGCAGTTTGGTTTTTCTTTTTTTAAATGGATTTTCAACGTTGGGAGGTAAAAAACATGGGTGGGTGTAATTATTATATTTGGAAAATGATTTCATGTAAATTGGACATATTTGATTTAATTAGCGGAACGTGTCCTTTATATTTATTTCAATGAGCTTTTTTCTGAATTTTAAACATGTTAATTTTGTTATTCGTGTTTTTGTTACAATTTGTATACGAGAGACTTGGATTACGTTAGGACATGGATTTCTCTTAATCAATAACTTCTAAAATCCTTTTGTTCAGGTAAAACAGTTTCCAAAGTTTAGACCTGTTCTATAAGCAAAATTTTTAATCAGCCATGCCCAACCGAGATTGATTATTGTTGGGTCGTAAAATATTACTGATGTCATCAATCCCAATCCCATCTAGAGAAGTAACAATAAAAGCATTGTTATTTTATATTTATTATTGTTTCTCTGCATTTTTCGTCAGCAATCCCTTTGGTGTTTTGCCTGGATGTAGCAGGCCATGGGTGAAGTAGGCGTTGACACATACAAATTGGTAAACAATTAATCACAATATTTTATTTTAGATTAGATTAAACTTTTAGCTATTTAAGAAATTTTAAAAAAACAAATTTTTTTATAACTAACTGCATGTTTCAGAAGTGCCGCAGAAAAGTCGATACTGAGCCGGGAGTTGGACATACCTGTTGTTAAACATTTTTCTTTTTTCAAAGAAGAGTTTTTTCTGTTCAAATTATTTCCAGTATTAATTCTATTAAGCTTACCTTTCGCCTAAACTGTTCCTCAAGCGTAGTATAACAGGAAATAGAAAAAATATGCCTAAAAATTCGTATAGGGTAAACTCGGGTATATTTATACCGCACACTCTTTCAGTATAAAGGCTGTCCGAAAATTCACGCAAGATTTTTGGGGTAATGTGCTACCAACGAAAAAAGAAGAAGACAATATGATAGCTGGCAGTTCAGGGTTATTAAAAATAAAACGCTACACGCGAAAGAACAACGCATTTTCATTGTTGAACAATATTTTAAAAATAATCAATCACTTCCTGGTCGTGTCTCTCCCCATTTTGGTAATCAGGATTGGCCGCCCAGAACATGCGATTTAACACCTTTGGACTTGTTTCTTTGGGGTTTTTTGAAGTTTAAAGTTTATGCCAACAAGCTCACGACAACCCATGTCTTGAAGGAGAAAATTGAGCCCTGTACCATCGAAATTCAGCCACATTTATGCAATTATGCAAAATGGGCATAGAAAATTTCAACAAAAACATACAAAAAAATTGGCTACTTGTTGATAACTGGATGTTAGTTGTAACAACAGGAAGAAATTCAGTTCTCAGAACTGTTATTCAGTTACCCAAAGTTTGCTAATATAACTTCATAATCCTTCAGTGTGTAAATTTCAAATTAAAATTAATTTGATTATTAATCAACAAAATTTTTCCAAATTTTAGAAGAACTTAATAAGACTCTAAAACACCCTAATCAAAAGCCAACTCTTTTCAGGAAGGTCGTGAACACTCTTCACGAAAGGATTTTGTATTATTTAATTTATTAATAATTGAAAAATTATAACACACACAAGGAAATGTGTTACTCAACATGTGAACCCAATTTTTGTGTGGACTTTTCTTTTCTATGGAAAATGTTTTCATAATCAGTGAAAAGAAAAACATCCATTAGCAACAAATGTTCTTATTCCCATGGAATTCGAAATGTCTAGTCAATCGTTTCAATAAATCATTTTAAATATTAATAACGGGGTCTTTTTTTTTTTAGAGGCTAAGGAAAGTAGTAAATAATTGTGAAGAACGAAAAACCAGGATTTTTGAGGAAAAGAGGTAAACCATAATTTAATCACTCCACACTGTTCAATTTTCCGGTCTGTATAAACTCGATATTAATTCAAACAATACAACAGTTATTTCAAATAATTGTAAAACCATTCAATTCCCTTTGAATTTGTATTTCACATAAGAAGTCCTTCATTTTGGTTAGTAGTTAACGAAATTTCGATATCGTTAGCCGTCGCAGTAAGAGCTTTATTATTTGCTGGGAAAGTAGGAAAACAATTAATATAATACAGGAATGTGCTTTAAGTTTTGTGGAATAGAAAAGTAGATGCGGCAGTTAAATAACGGACATTTTATTATCCTTGAAGCTCTTTTATTAACCTAAATTAAATACACACGTAAAAATGATTAACTCCTTAAAACTGAGATATTCGGAATAATTCAAACAAAGTTGCCCGCTGTTCATTGTGCAAAATAAATTCCTTAAAATTTTATTGATACTTTCCAGTTCCTGGATTATAAGAACGATTTCTAAAATAATAAAAAAGAGAAAAGAAAATACAATTTTCACGAATTTAAAAAAAAAAACCTTATTTGTCGTAAAAAATTAATTATTTTTCGATTTTCACCGATTTCATGAAAATGATCATCCATAAATTTATTCGGTGCTAAAGG
The DNA here is from genome assembly GCA_963422695.1 of Xylophagus ater. Lineage (NCBI taxonomy): Eukaryota > Metazoa > Arthropoda > Insecta > Diptera > Xylophagidae > Xylophagus > Xylophagus ater. Next base: position 733,992 of record OY730484.1, read on the forward strand.
ACCCATTATCATAAATTCAGATTTTGGTCGACGATTAAAAAGCGGATGTAAAATTGTATCTTTACATTCGATTTCATCATTCGGTTTCGGTTCTTCAGTCTCACAAATCCCATAACTTCTTTGATATGTTGTCCTTCGGGGCCCGTTTAAACATTCTTCATCATCAGAATCAGTTTGTTTAGGTTTCGAATTTAGTTGAGCTAAAAATTGTCTAGAAAGAAATTCTTATCTGGAATTAAATTAATTTTAGCTCGAAGGATTTACTCAGCTGTCGGATAAGAAGTAAAATTAACTGTTGATATTCTAATTCCTTTTGTAGGCTGAAATTCATGATCTAAAATGTTTTCATTTTGTTCTTGATATGTTGTTTTCGGAATTGAGTGGCCTGTTGTTGATCCAAAAGTCTTGTAATGCGCTTTTGACTGAATTTAAAATTAATATAATTTAATTCTTAATTTTCAAATAAGTACGGAAATTTTTATATCATTGCCAGTGACGTCGCGACGTAGGCAAATGAAGCTATTTAATTGCGGCATATTTAATTATCCGGTTTTATACAAAATGATTACTTATTATATAGTATTTGTGCTATACCCTGTACACTTTTACTCCACAAATTATAAGGAAAAGTGTGTTAACTTTATTTCAGTTATCTTCTTGTTATAAGTTGTCTTAAAAAAGTCGGGCTACTTACATTTTGATTTGGATAATCCATTGGATATGCTAATTCTTCATAATTCCAATTTGTATTTAAAACTCCTTTTCGATATTGAGAACGAATTTCGTAATAATTTTCCATAATTAAATTTAATTTAAATTACAGACACACGTTTTTTTTGCCAATTAAAAGTCACAGAAATTTTTTTTATTATACTAGAACTACTTTAATCAAAAAGAAAATTTAATTTTCTTTTCGTTTAAAAACTGTTTTTTTTTAAACAAATTTTCTTTCAGAAATAAACATTTGATTGGTTTAAAAAAAAAACCTTTGAAATATTTTAAACAAAAAATAACTTTCCTATTTGCTGATAGATGTCACTGTTTGAATCGTTTGATTCGTTTTACAGTGCCACGTTGCTGTCAAAAAAAAAACTAAGAACAAAGAAAATGTGGTTGAAATTAATTTTTCAAGTTTATTTTATCTTAAAATTTTTTTATGTTTTAAAAGTAAGTACATATTTAAATTACAGAATTTGTAGAAAATTATATTTTTCTTTAATGCCAAATTTTTAAGATTTTTCTTTTTAAATGGAGGCTCCATGAAAAATTTTTTTAAATCTTTAAAAAACAGACTTCTAAAATATGGACTAGTTTTAAAAAAATCGACACGAAACAAATATCAATAAAAGCCAAAATAAGAATTTATATTTCTTTGGCAATTTCTACTTGAATTTTGGTATTTTTTCGATTTTCTTTGTTTTCATAAAAATCAGGTTGGCCACAAAGTTTTGTCGTTTTTCGAATGTAATTTGAAATCGTACGCCATTTTATTTAAATTACTTATGTTGACTTCATAAATAGACAATATTATGACGAATTTCGGTAAAATCGATCTAAGAATACTCTAAAAAGAAATTGTTATAGGCAAAAATTGGCCTGGCATTGTCATTTTTCAAAAAGTAATATACTGATTTGAATAAAATTTGCAGCGAATCGATTAATGCTATTAGTACCCGGGTAGTCTGTAAATTAGAACAAATTCGAAGAAGAGGAAACACAGTTTTTCTTTTGTTAATTTCGAGCCCCATGTCCTTTGGTAGAGGACATAAAAAAATCGACTGTTGGTCGATTTTACGTTTCTGTATATTTCTTTCTTTTCAATCAAATTTTTATTCTCGAAAATATTTTCTAAAATGTAATTTTTCTTCCTTTTTTTTTTTTAGATTCACTTAAAAGTTCTGTTTACGAAAAATAAATCGGAAATTTATTTCGTGTCTAGAAAAATAGGACAACAGAAGACCATATCAACAGTGGCGTAGCTAGGTAACCAAGGGCCCTGGGGCAAATTAAAAAATGGGGCCCCACTGCTATGTAAACTGATTAGATTTTATCAAATAAAAATATGAAATATACAAATACTTTATAAATGCTAAGCTACTTAAGCTCTTTTTGTGCACTGCAGGGCAGGTAATAAAAATATTAAACAGTAACAAGAGAAATTACAATTAATACTTGGTGTAGGTTTGGCTAATAAAACGAAATAGAGAAGATTCAAGGGCCAGATGTGCTTGCAGAAGGCTGACTAAAAAACTTGTTAATTTTGGGCAATTTTTGTTTACTATCTTCTCTTTCTTGGCGTTGTTTGCGTTTAAATGCACCACTGGGTTTCTTCTTTATTATCCATAATTTTAGTTTTCTAATTTATTTAAACGATACAATATTAGATTGTGCTCGAGTAGGTAGGTACTCACTGTTCACTGACGACGTTAAAAGTAAAATAAAAGGAAAGAGAAACACAATGATACGCTACAAGTGCCGTTGGGGAATCCCCGGAAAAAAATTATCACCGTTAGTGTTACCACATTTAACGATGGAGACCATGAACGATCTCCTGCCCGCGGACCTGAATTAATGTACCTACTGCAGGTGACTTGCATTTTTTCACGATATTTCGCGTTATATAATGGGCTGTAGCCGAAATCTATAGATTTGACACGATTTATTGACTTAACGGACATCAATATGAGTGGTAAAATCAAATAAAATTGAACCACTATATTGACCACTACAAAAAAGTTTATTGACATTAGCTTACTTACTCCTGATACAGCATTAATTTTTTAACCGTTCTCGAAAAAAAATCTAAACTCGAATTCACAATAAAACGCACATCGATGAATAATAAAACGCACATATCACTATCCGTCAAATTGACAACACTGCCAACCTACAGAAAGAATTTAGGGGAATTCCCTAGGCATAACTTTTGAATTTCTCTTAACTGAGTTGTCATGATTAAAGTGGGGTTGCAACCTGTCATATTTATTTTGAAAATGAGAGAAATTTCCACTGCCCCGCCTAGCCCCTAGGTAGCTACGCCACTGCATATCAACGAAAACAAGCAGGTGAGTGAAATGTTTACGTTAAAAGTTATTTCTTTCTTGCCATTATATAGTACAAAAGTTCTCACATATATTTTTTTTATTTTATTTGTATGATCCTTGTCATCCTTGTCCATTCTATATTTTGTCCGGGAATACACTATTCTTTACAAATCAAAAAAGAAAAAATGAAAAATAAAAAGGTGTGCAATGTGCAAGAAATTCATTTCCAGCTGTATGAATGGATATAAAAGCTTCTTCTGAATTACATGAAAAAAAGCGAAAAAAATAAATAAACTAAACTCGTGAAAAAAAGGAAATGTTCAAGAGTCGAGTATTTGTTGTAAACCAGACAAAGTTCAAGTTAAGTTAAATTTGGTATAAAGTTGAGGAAAAATGTATATTTGTCCAGGCATCAGAACACAGAAGACAATTCTGTTTTATATCCTCGAGGATTGTCGAGAGTAACCTGTCACATATTCTCTGTATTTGATGTGATTTATTAGAAGAAATTATACCAGGACCGAAACGTTCTACATGCTCAATTCAAACAGATGGCTATACTCTTCTATATATATTTTTTTTCTATTACTGGGTGTATTAAAAAAGTTATCGTTAAGTTAAGTAATGTACCATATATTTGTATTGTATAGTCTCCTAGAAGTTCGGTACACTTACATGCTTAGTCTGAGCCCAGTCATAAGACTAATTCATATTCTAACTCGCTCATAACTCACAATTGTCATAAAAAATTATCACAAGTTCTGACCGAAACTATTGTACAAAATTATATTTTGGGCATAATTATGACTCGTCAGCCAGAATACAAATTTTCTTAGCTGGCATAATATTTGTAGCTGGAAATTTGTGTTATCTAAAAATTTTTCACAACGCCAGAATAGGTCTGTTAGTCAAATGTATGGTATTTTAACTTATTTATCCTTTCTGTATAATACCACTTATCACTCAAAATATAGGGTCTTTCATTAAGGACATAACAATTCTGTAATTTATTGATTGTAACGTGTGCTGTGTGGCTTGTAGCGCCGTCCTGTTAAAACCACATATCGCCGATATCAATTTCATCTAATTCTAGCGAAAAATAATCCTCCAACATGGCACGGTAGCGCTCTCCATTGACTGTAACATGGCGATCGTAAAAATACGGCCCAATCACGACTCCGGCATGTAAACCGCACCCTACAGTGATTTTTTGTGGATGCAATGGTATCTCTTGAAGCACATGTGGGTTTGTTGCTGTCCAATAACGCATATTTTGCTTGTTGACGAAGCCATTCAGCCAGAAATGAGCTTCATCGCTGAAGATGATTTTTTGATGAAATTCTGGATTTTCTTCCAGCTTTGCCAAAGCCCAAATGGAGAAGTTTCGGTGCTTCAAATGGTCAAGTGATGAAAATGTTGACTTTAATCTATGTTTTGACATTGACAGGTCATTATTAATGTTTAAGGGTGCGTTCATATAAAGATACAAAATTGTTATGTCCCTATTAAAAGACACTATATTAATTTATATTGTCGATGATTTCCCAATTCGAGACAAATCTCCTATCCTCGAGCCATTTTCTTCAAGTTGGGTAAAAAAGATAATAATTACACAGGAATTAATATGAAGAATACGAGAAATGGTTAACTAATGATGCTTCTTTAATCGATTGTGAGCAAATGCGTCGTCCATCTTCCAAACACAGCTTTTTCATGTAAGATGTTCAAAATATTGGTTACAATGGCAGCTACCCAATGCATTTTCATTTTCGATCTCCTAACACGATATCTTGGATATTTTCAGCTGCCACTTCAATTATACGACTGTGTAGAATTTCATTCGTGTTTTTATGATAGTAGTAACATATTAAAAGCTTGCGACACTGCAGCCGACAACTTCTTGATAGACCTAGTATATTTCTATATTTTTATTTTTCAACCAGAATTCTAAATCCTTGTTCCACTATGATGAGTTTCTATATTGAAAGTACATTCCTCCTGTTTGTTTTTCTTTTTGGATATTATTTTTTTTGTACTATAGGTACATTTGTTTTTGTTTCTGTTTTTAATGTGGTTTCTATTCAGATCTTCTTTAGTAGTGGGTGTTGATAAAACCATATCTGAAGAAGGGGTGTTTTTTTGGTTTTTGTTCTTTTCAAAGACAATTATGTAATGGAACATATAAATAATATTCCAAGTGGTATCCCATGAAATGGTCTTCTTTCATAGTCTGTTTTGTTGGTTTTTTTTGCTTTTCTCTATGGCAGGGTAATAAATGACTTATGTACAGGTTATTATATATAAATAATAAAATCGCGTTAAAGAAAATTGCTTTAACTCTTTTGAAGGGAAACAAGACAGAAATAACACATATCACAAATGAATGACATCTTAATTTAGTGATAAGAAAAATGTATTTTTACTTTGTTGTTTACATGCCATTTCTATTAATTAAAATATGTGAATAGATCCAGCAATGGTATTTTTCTAAATCAGTATGTACTTGGTGACTATTTGAAGTGTTCACCTTAGGCTGATGATCACTTTTGTTGTTGTCTAAACAAAGATATTCGTATACTACTGTAATCGCAAGAAGTTTTTGAACTTGTTTAATAAAACAAAGTTAACAAAATTCCATGTTTTTCAGCTTTGAAAATACCGAATTCGACTTCCCAGAAAATTTTCTTTTATCGCTTTTACAGATTGAAAATAGTGCCCACTCAATGGTAATTTTAGTTCACATGATTTCTATGAATTCTTTTAAGGAAATGTCGTATATTATTTAAATAATATTGTTTTTTAAAAGTTTGATTAAATGGTTCAAAGAAAATCTGGAAATGCTGGACTTTCAGTCGATTCTTTTAAGACGTCTAGAAAAACTTTAAACTAATTGACTTCGAACACCTTTTAAGGCTAAACTGAAAATGACCTGTCTAATAAGACTCGTGAAAAGCCGTGTTTGTTTCCAGTCGCGTCCTGGTATGTCTGCCCGAATCCTATAAGCAAAAAAATGTTTTTTTTCTTATTCAATTTATGGATCTTTTCTTTAAAAAGTGCTTTTTCCATACAGGGTATTTCAAGGGGGAACGGAAACCAAATAATATTATACAGACGACATATTTTACAAAATTATGTTCGGGACACCATGTACACAGTGTATAACAGCGTTTTCTGTACCTACTAACCAATGAAAAATAAAACAAACTTCATTCTTTTTAGAAGTTTTCTTAATTTAAGTTTTAAATTAGTTTATGAGAGAATATCATGCTTAACTTTGCACTTTTTCCTAAATTAAGATTTACTCGAAAAGTTCATATTTTACAATACTATGTTCGTATACGCGTATATGGGATTTTCTTTTCTTCTTATTTCTCCATTTTAATTTAAATGTATATGCTTTAAATGTTAAATATTTAAAAAAAATTCTTACTGCTTGTAGAATTTAATTTTTATATAATCCTAACGAAAACTGATTATCATTGGAAATGGTCATCATAATTTTATTCCAAAATATCCACTTGAATTATAATAGTATCTTATATTGCAAATAATTGCAAAATGGAAATACACTGTCAATTGGATACACTGGAAGAACGCTTTCCTTTATTTAAACAAGAGCTGCGAGATGATGCTAAATGTCCAACTTTTCAATGTTTCCAAAAGGAGAAAATCCACAGAGTTGATAGTGGACATATGAACCGCTATAAATACGGTATGAGTAATGTTTGGCCAAAATTGCACAAATATATATGTACTATATTTACAATAAGCCGGTATGATTACAAATGATATAATTATGTAAATAGTATTACAAGTCTCCGCCATAATTAAAAACATTTTATTATGCGCCTGAAAGTATACAATTTTTTCATTTCTTGATACAAATCTATAGAATTAAATACTAGAATTTACGTTTTCTGTTCTGAGATCGTGATCCTAAAAAAATTTCAAAAGAAGGGTATCAGTTTTTCAGTGTTTTCGGATTTTCATTTTTTCATCCGTTTTTGTAGTATTTTGATCAAATACTTGTCAATCGATTATGTTTGTTTCTGGAAGGCTGCTCTTTAAATGCATAAACCTTTTATAATATTATGATCGGGTAGAAGGCAATTTTTCGGTGGGCAGTCCATCAAGCTGCCAAGCTTAAAGGGTATGTTTACCAGGACTTATATTGATTAAATAATTTTACATGTCCTTTTTGGATAATTCAGAGAATTAATTTCAGTTGTCATTCTGTGCTATTTGACTTTCTCGAATATCCATCAAAATCTGGACATCGCATTTTTTTACTATCACAAAGTTTTGTTCCCATTCTATGGAAAAATGCAATATTGTCTTTTTTCAATAATATTATTTTGCGATTTAAAAATATTGTCGAACAATTTTCTTATTATCAATTCTATTCTCGGAAATGTTTTCTCACAAATTCAATTCGAAATTTTATTATTCGATCTTAGATACTATGTGTACCTACCCTCCTATGTACATGTACATGTATATTCAATAGTAAATTTAAAATCTTCTTGCAATTTTCTTCATCATTCGAAAAAGAAAACTGATGGTGCATGAGATGACTTCATAAAAGATAACTTCTCATAAGGAATATAACCCTGCAATCCATTTTTCATTCATATCGATTATTATTTCTCCTATATCTCATACCATTTATGGACATCATCATCAACATCATCGTCATGTACCTTTCGAATATGATGTGAACTATATTATTATTATTTCTTTTGACAGTAATAAGCCTGTTTTGGTTCTTTGTTAAAGAAAATTGTCGGTCTTTCTTGTCCTATTTGAAAATACAACAAGATAAATCTTTGATAATCCTTAAATTCTCTTTTATAGAACATTTTAACCTTTATATAGAATCGCTTAGCCATTTTTTTTTTTTTTATCTAAAAATGGAAAGAAATTAAATATCTCGAAATTGCCCAGTGGCTACTTTTTTATATGCCTTTGACTTGTTTGGTAAAAATAAATGAAAAAAAGAAAAGAATATAACCAATCTGTTTTCTTGGTCAGCTCTTCTCCTAAATAAAATGGCCACCATTGGAATGAATCCTTAGAAAATGTTTTTTTTTATATTATTTTTCTTATAAAATTTCATTTTATCTTTTATCGAGATAAATTTTTTATTTTTGTTTTTGGAAATTCAGCAGGATTTTTTATTGAAAAAAGATGGTTTAGAAATGCATCCAAAAAGATAATACCAGGAATATTTTCTAGAAAAGTAATTTGCAGGTATTTTTTTTTAAAGAGATAAATGAGCTTTCTTGTTATGGTATAAATGTATTAGCTTTGGAAATAGGATGAGATTAGATTTCATTTTGGATTTTCAAAAATTGAAGTTTAGCTCATTTTTCATAGTTATTAGTTTTAATTTTCCGAACAGATTTTCTATATTTTTTATATTAAAAGTTTTCTTCGATTTGTTGAATCATAATTTTCCAATTCAATAACAGATTTTCATTATTTCTTATGCTTGTTGAATAACTTTTGTTTTTATCTGACGGTGAAATCTTTTCAATTCTAGGCTTAACCACCAACGTTTTCTTAATATAGTATATATATATGCGTCTGTAATTTTTCTTATTCAATTCGTGTTCATATTCTGCTGCATCGCAAGAAATCCTGTTTATATGTTACCTTTTCTATATTTACACTATGTGTACATTTCAGATTTTGGGGATGGAGTATAAAGTCTATGTTATATGATGATAAAAATAGGGTGAAAACTACTTCTATTAAATGATTTGGATCGTTGGGGGTCATATTAAGAAAACTATTTATATAAAAAAAATTTCGCATTCGGATCACATACATAGCTGTTTTTTTTTTTCTTCTCTCTTACAGCACAGAAACATCTAGTTTTCATATTGAATATAACTCTAGTTGCATACAAAATTGATTTCATCTTTCATATAGTTTCTTATTATGGGTGTGACTTGGGTTATACTTTAATAATAATGGTTGAACAACGCTATATTATTATATAGAAGAATGAACGTGAGTAAAATTGATTCAAAAATTTGTATGTTTAGTATTTTCCTTGGGAATATATGGAAAATTATTGAAAATTGTCGAGTTTTTAAAGAAGTTTTCTTCATAATAATATGTAGATGCATGAATAGAAGTATAAGTTTGACAGTAGCACATTACTTATCTATTTTATGATGTCGAGAAAATCAGATATTTTCATTTTCATGTGTCAGTCAAAAAAAAATTTTGATCAACATGTGATCAGTATTTATGCTTGTTAGATCAACGAAAAGTTATGAAAAATCACAAATATGTATGCTTGGGACAAAACCAGGAAGAGGTTCTGAGAAGACTTCGAATTTCTTTGATTCAAGGGTAGCATGTCTATTGTTCATGAGCTAATTTCGAAGTCGAATTATTTTAGGCTTCTCGCTCATATTTGAAATTACGAAAAAGATTAAGTATATATATTCCTCATTTCGTCTATCAATTGATCAGTTTCTCGTTCTGAATGAGTTTCTGTTTGATTACGAAGCATTGTTCTGACTTCTGATGGGAAGAATTTAGAGTTAATGAATTGACCAACAAACTGCTTGGAAAATATTCTATACTTCTATGAGAGAAATGATTCGCCTTTCAATCTCAATCAGAAAACCTGAACAAAATCGGACGCCAAAAGAAAAAGTGGCCGAGCGCTTGCAGTTATTCTAAAAACTAGAAGATATCATGGAAAACCTGGACGTCTGGCAACCATATCAATATTTTAAGGTTCCTGAAAATTCTAAGTAATCAACATTCAGGAACTATAGAAACATGATGCAAGAATACAATATTTTAAGTTTCTTCTTTCGTCCTGCTTATCTCTTTCGATGGTGGATGCATCATCATCATCATCAAAAGCACAAATTATATTTTAAGACTATAGACGACTGAATATGAATTTGTTTTCTTTATTTGGAAATATTTCATTTTATTTATTACGAAAGGAGGAAATAAATCCGATCTATTTACGATTGATAAGATTTTTTCACTCTAAAAATTTAACGATATTCTTTTTCGATCATCATCAGCAGCAATCCATCATGAGCCTATAGGATTTTAAACAAAAATAAGATGAAAATATAAAATCTTCAAATATTGCTTTCGTTCTTTTGGTTTTGAAGATATAAATTTGGCTGATTATGACGATGGCATTCGACAAATCTCATGAATGACAGAACAAGAGCGGGAAAATTCCTATTTTTCATATAGCAGCTTTCATGTTTATATTTATTTTCTAGATTTTTAGAAATAACAAAAAAAAAACTATATTTTTATTCAAATTATATTTTAAAAGATCACATAAAATGTTCATCAAATAGGATTTAGTGTTCACTATACTCTACGCACACATAGAAACGAAAGAAATAAATTTCTTAAGGAATGGGATGAGATTGGATAGAATTTCCAGAATTTACATCTTTATTTTGAATAGGAAGAAAAAAAAAATGTTATATATTTATATTAGGATTTGCATTTATTATTATTAGATAGTATTTTTTTTTTTTTTGGGTGTTAACGAAATGATAGATGTGCAATCAAATTTTTGGGGGCATAAATTGACAATGAATATAAATTTTATTTTGATTTTTATATAAATAACATTTTAGAAGAATAAATTGCGATTTAGAATTTCAAACTATAAAATCATATTCTCTAATTCGAAGCATAACATATGTCTTCACTTTTAAAGGGATTGACAACTACCTCTTCATTAATTTAATCTGCTTCGCCTTATATATTTCTCTGAATCGTTTTGATCCGCCATACACGTTTTGACCATAAAGTTCTTGAATTCCATTATCCCTGCAACTAAAATCGCCATCTCTTGGTGAGAGCTGTTATTTTAAACTTTAGATCTTGCTGAATCTTTAAAGTTTAGCTTTGTAGATTCACATTTGTAAATTTTATGGTACAACTATCAGAGAAACGTACAAAATGATGTTAAAAGTTTATGGCGATAATTGTTTATTAAAATCGAAGACTTTTGAGCGGCATAAACGATTTTTGGAAAACAGAAAAATGCTATCACCAAAAGCCCTAAAAAAAACTCCAAAAATCAACAAAGAATTTCATCGATCTTTTACAACGTTTGATGACTAGAAATCGTCGAGTTCGACCAGATAGGTATGTAGACAATGTTTGATACATGATAATTATTCGTTTCATTTTTATAGCAGCAGTCACCTTACATTTGGTTTGCTAACTTTTCCTTCCTTCCTCAGGTATACATTTCTAGATATGTTTAGTCTGACTTTCGTTCAGTCTTGAGATACATCAAATTGTTGTTTTCAAGCTCTAAAAGCAGGTTAATGTTCTCTCACAATTAAATTAAAGCAAATTTCTTCACAAGAGGAATATAAAAAATACAATATCTCCTTGCCTAGTTAATAAATTTTAATTAAATTAGTTCAAATTCACGAAAATCCTGTAGAGGATTTATATTTGAAAGAATAGTAAGTTTTTATTTGCAAATACTTAGAGAGGTCCGTGGGGAGGGCTTAAAAATTACGTGTTTCTTAATTTTAAAATTATGTGCTATTTGATTTCATGTGCCTGAAGAAGTTTTTGTATATACATTTTTCTTTTATCAAAGACTAGATAACAAATTAAACGAAAATTGAGAATTCTTTTTCAGCAGTATATTCTTGGCAGAGGATAAATCCACAAAAATGTATATATGTATATATATTTGTTATCACTTTCCTCTTAATGTGAAACAGGATTCTAACCGAAAAACAATATCTAAACAAAACTAATACGGATGCTTGTAATTAGAGCTGTAATCTTATATTTGAACATCATGAAAAGTTAAAATCCTTTTTCTAGAAAAACAAAGTTAGAAATAAAACTTTTTATTTTTTTTTTTTTTGCAAACAATCTTTTAATTTTTAACATCAGACATTTTTTAATTTTGTTTTGATGATTTCCTTTTTTTTTCCTACTTTTTTCTTTTCTAGGCAAGGAGAAAGTCCATTTTTAAAACATCAAAACATACAAAACCAAGAAGGGAAAAGGAAAATGATGGACTATGAAAACAACTCATAAAAAATAAGAAAACCGTACCGGAGGGGTTTTGTGTCTTTAACAGGCTCAAACAACAAGGTTAGATTTCTTTACATTACCATGTATTTTCATAAAAACTCCCTTTTACGAGTACCCAAAAAAAAACAAACTGGAGAAAAAAAAACTTTTTTTTTACTTTCTGGAACCAAAAATTCAAGTTTTAAAATAAATAAAATCTAACAAAAAAAAAGTACAACAATAAAACAAAGTGTAAAAAAGTTGAAAACCCTTTTCCTTAACTTTTTCTCAAATCTATGAAGAAAAAAATTCCTTTTTCTGGAAATCCTAAATTTTCCCTTGTTAAAAGAAACTTAATTACAAATTTTGTTCGATATTTCATAAAAACATTGAAGAAAAATGGATTTTAAAAGTGGATTCGTAAAATTGTGAACAAAAAAAAAACCGATATAAAACCGGGTCAAAATGATAAATCAATTCATTTTCTATAAAAATATCATTTTTTCATGTTTTCTTTTTCACCAATGAGAGTCAGGATTATATATCATTAGAGATGTTTGTTGAATTCCCCAAAACCTGTACACTTAACGTACTACGTATAACTCATCGAAAAAAATCCAACGTTTTGTGATTTTCCCAGAGACAATTTTTCATATCACAGTGACCTGTGACTGCGACAAAGTGCAGAAAGGTTTTTATCAATGTTCAATAATGAATTGCTGATAATCAATCTTCGATTTACATTATATACGTATACTTTCGGAAAATGCACGTTGCAGAGTTTAAAAATATTACCAATCTTTCTTATTGGATAGTGATTAGTTAGTTTTATTTATTAAACGAATATTGATGATATTGGAATTATTTAATCATAATATATAAGACAATAGTATAGGTACGTATAATACAATGCATCTAACACCAGTGGCGTGCAGCCTAAACCGCAGAGCGTACTTAGATAATTCTTGTCATCATATTTTGTGAAAATTTTGAAATCATCCATCAAACCATTTTGGAGATATTGTGTCCACTAACTTTGAACAGTGTCTGATTTTCATACAAAATCTGCCTTCGCAGCTTGTTACCTGTAATTTTTTGTTTTAGTTAATATCGATGAATTCCCTAAAATATTAGACCTGAAAATGTACGTGGCAAATTGCGAAAAAGGGTATACAATTTTTTTTAAACAAGTGTCTACTTATTTAATCGATTTCAAAAATATATGAAAAGGATAAAAATTTGACACGTTGAAATTACTTTTCATGTTTCTTTGCCTTACCTTTTGTTATCCTATAAAATATTGTTCCTCTTACCTCTGGTTTTAATTACTTTAATAAAATTCTACAATAAATGTCGAAAATATTTTCAAGTAATAAGAAATTAAATTCTCAATATAATTGCTCATTAAAAAAGAATTCAAAAGACCATATTCATATTCAAATTTGAATGCTATATTTCGTATATACAATAAAGTTTATTGCCATTTCATTTCTCTTGAGAGGAAAACTTTTATGGTCGCATCAATTTTCCAAAATCTAAATCAAAGTAAATTTTACTTAACAAAAACTTTCAAAAATTTATGTAAAACTTGTATGCAAATTCGTTGTAAAATATAACAGTTAAACAGTATGACAGTGGCTGAAGTGAAGGACTTACTATATGAAATTTTGAAAGTTTTCTTTTTCGTTAAAATGAAGGAAGTGAAATTTACATTAAAACCAGAAAGGAAAAAGAAACTTATACAAAGTCAACATCAGAAACATTTCTATGTGAAGTAGCATCTTTAGAATATTCAAAAAAAAAAAAAAAATAAGAAAAAAAAGAGACCAACTTCTCTATAATATATATTACCCAGGTTTACCATATTAACTACATATCTTAATAGAATATAAAATATCTATATAAAGAAGATAAAAAAAAATGTATATATAAGAAGAAATGAATGAAAGAGCGATCTATGGATGCATCCTAATTATGCAAACAGTACACAGGAGGCAAATGATCACTTGAAAAACACTCGTAAGTGTAATAAACTTTGTAAACATGCACTTAAGTGAGCATATATATGCTATATATATAAATGTAAAGAAAAAGGAATTATATATTATAATTATAATATAAAGAAAATATGTTACTATACATAAATTTATTCCAGTTAGGCATACTTTGAATCACAGTGATTTGCCGCCTTTTCATTGAATATCATATCTGAATTTTAATTATTCCCTATATATAAAATTCCTTAGAATATATTTCTTATTAGAAACGTTCCCAAAACAAAAACCCAACAAACTTTTCATATTTCATTTTTATCACGCTCCAAATATCCCGCGTAACATAGTTTGAAGATCCCTATCAGAAAATCTTAAAATTCAAATAGAACTGAATGTACATAAAAGTTAAGAAAAGTTTGTTGGATCATGTTCTTATATCAGATAAGATGAGTAAACTAACAATATATCCAAAAAAAAAAAAAGATCAACAACAAAAATTAGATATGCTATAAAAGATGAAGAAGTGAATTAGAATGGATTTTATAAGACGATATAAATATACAACCAAATGAAAAAAAGATAGCACAAAACCAGACATCCATTTCTATATTTGCAAACAGAAGTTCTTGTAAGATTGTAAAAACAAAATTACAACTCTGGAAAATGGTGAACAATTAAGGAGGATTCTGTAATTTATGCTTCAATAATTATTCCAGAAATTCTATATAGTGTTGACTTGCTTGTTTTTTTATATAATTTTCGAATTTTCAGCTTCCTTATTCCATTTTATGCGCAATATAAATAAAACGATAATGTTTGGGAGACGTCTGTTTTGTATGGATTTTAAAGAATACAAATATGTGTACTACGTTCTTTTAGTTCATAAGGAGAAAAAAAAAATAGAAAAATAAGTTGTTTCTCCTCGAATGACTTGTGAAACTTTTTATTCAAAGATAAATTAAATGTACTCCGTTTTCAGGTTACTGTACCTAGAAAAACTTGGTAGTTTTAGTCAATTTCTGTGCAATAGATGGCGAGAAAAAAACCTGGTATTAATTAGCTACCAATATTTTTATAATTCCCTCCTGTCCAAGCTTTTCATATAAAAAAAATGGACACATGGTATCCACACTAGACTAGACTGCGGCTAGGTTTTGTAGTTTTTCTTCATACATTGCATCGGTGTCTGTCAGTCGTAATGTATTGTTTTTAAATTCCTTATAATTTACATAGCTGAGGTCAATGAAAACGTGTACACATGGGATATAAAAAAATATTCAACTGTACATGATGGGATTTCGTGAAAATCTCTAAAGATGTCACCAAAAATCGTATACGTACTATAGGATCTTTGATGGCACTATATAAAATAATCTCTTAAAACCATTTTATTAGCCCATCAGGGCTTGTCCGATTAATCGATTGCAATTTTTTTCAATAGTTTTCAATAGTTTTTATCCATTCTAGAATAAATTATCATTTTCTGATAGGGATTTTAATTAGGCGTCTAATTTCTACATAATTGATTTAATTAAATCGATAAATATTTGTTAAACAATAAAAATGTCGTTGTTTTATATTATTTATTTGAAATCTAATTTATTTAAAACAATATAATATTTTATAAAATCCTAATGCACGGCCGCGAATATGGCGGCACTATACTACTACTACCAAATTAATGATAATTTGAATTTTGTTTGGTTAATTAATTAAATTTATTTCATTATGGTTTTTGAATAAATTATTTTATTTTCGATACTATAGCTTTAAAATTAATATATTTAGATAAATAAACATGAATAATATTTGGTTATTGGAATAATAATTTCAAATGATATATGTATAAATCCTCATTCCATTCTTTTATATTTTTATCATCATTATCATTTTACTCGGCAATGGATATTTTGTTATAGCTCTTTCTCCCTAACTAAAAGAAACGTATCCTTGCGTTATCCAAATTTTGGTTTTGTATGTGTTTGCGGTTATGTTTAAATAACACTAAAATGCAATCGTATCACATAAATTATATTGAATTCGACCAACCAATTTATATATGAATTTTGAAAATGAGATCTTCATATATATCTAATATCTTTGAATATATATAAATATGCATGAATTTTATCGAAAATTGTACAAACTAATATCATTCCTCATCCAAAAAACTCTGTTTTTGACTTTATACCTACATATATCATTAATATACATATATAGACAAATAACAAGCTATATTAATTATGAATATTTAGGGAGGAATGGAGTAAATTTATTACTCTTATTTGTGGAAACGATTTAACACTTTCAATTGCCAGCCTAAGAAACATCGATGGACATATTTTATCATCTCTTCAACTGCGAAGTTTTGGTATTGAGCGGTCAGGTATTTAATATTAAAGTAATTCTTTTAAAAAACGACGATCGGAAAAAATTCAATTCATATCAAATCTTCTAATTAACACATTTTACATTCGCTTTACCTGAGATGGAATCGTTGAACTCGGTTTGAACCAAATCGTATTGAAGAAGCATGGTGGCGTATTTTCGATACATGTACTCTCAATCGAATTACACGATTCAACTTCTGGAAAAATTGGTTGACCCATTCTTAAAGTTTTCCATTTATAAAGGAAAACCATTTAAGAAGTTCTCTATTGTTAGCTGTACTAAATTTGCCTGATTAAATCATTTGTATTTGCTGACAGTAATTTTTAGTTGAATGTACTCCAACATGCGGTATATATCAATGGTAATTGAGGAATATATATATATATATATATAAATACTACTAGTACTCATATATTCATATATAAATATGGAAGATGGTAGCAGGTGAACTATTGGAAAAGTTGACCCTGATGTAGAGAAAATTTTAGGTTAAGTATCATAACTATGTTTCCAAAGTATTTAGTTTCTTGTTTTTTTCTTTTTTGATGGTATTTTATTAGTAGTTAGACCTTCCTTCGAAACTTGATGTACATCCATACTATTTGTTAGAAATTGACTGAGTGTGAATGGTAATTAATCAAAACTTGATCAACCGTAGAAAAACCACCACTGAGTTGCCCTTTAATTTATGACGAAAAAGCTTAAAGTTCTTATATAGGCAAAAATTAATTAAAAATTAATTTGTTTTCTTTTCTTTTTTTTTGTTGAATAAAATTAAATTGTGAAGTAAAAGTATGACAAACCTTTTCAATAGCATTATTTAGAAAATGAAAACTTCTATCGAGGAATATATTTTATTAAAATATTAACAAAAAATGAGATGTTCGATTAAAAATTGGGTCAAAAGGTAGCAATGAGCAAAAAGAAGGATCATATTTATATGGTAGACGATTCGTTCATACAGGATGAAGGGATGCATAAAAGAATGGACATTTTTAGAAAGATGAAGTATTTGCGAATAACAAAATTCTTTTAATTTTGATAGTTTGGTGTTTTGTCTTTCTAAAAATCTGGAATGTCTCTTTCATTCCACTTTTCTCCTACATATGTATATTAATATACATTTATTGCGAATTGAAAAAAAAATAAGATCAATAAACTATAATTATTGATTTTAGTTTTCATTTTTTATTTGCAAAGGTTTAAAAAATTACATCCAGTTTTCGAAATTCCAAAACTCTAATCTAAATGAATCTTATATCTCTGAAAATATTTTCCATTTGCCTCATCAAAAATATCATGAACAAATCAATAAAGTTTTTAATTAAAATTGATTTTAAATTAATTAAAAACAAAAAAAAAAAAAATGAAAGAAAATTGATAGACATTTCCTTTTAAATTAAAATTTCATTCAAAAAAAACTTTAATAATTAGAAAGTTTAATTATGAATAATTATAATTAGATTCAATTGAAATTGAATTGAATTGGCAATAAAGAAAAGAAGAAGAAAAAAAAAAGGAAATGAGTAAAAGGATGAAATATTTAGTTTCCTTCGTGAGGCGATAATAATTGCATTTTCAAAATTTTATATTATTACAAAAAGAGTTGAACAAGAAAAGTATTATAAAATCATGTTTGGTATTTTTCTCGAGGTGGTCATATCTCACACAGAAAAATGTCCCCTTGACGATGGTACTTCGTACATACTCTTTCCTTATTATATATTCCTTGTTATGCATTTTCTAGTAAACAAAATACATAACGAAAGAAAGTTTTTATCAAGTGGCCACCATATTTGATTATACTAACAAGAAGTTAGTGTTTTTTTGTTTTTTTTCAAAATAACATTTTACAACCAAAAAAAAATAAAAATATAAGAAAAACTTAAGAAGTAAATAACTTAGTGTTATTTTTCTTTCTTGGTGGTTTTTCTTTTTCAAAAATATTGTCCAATATTGTTTTGTAATTTTGTATGGTGTTCCTCCTTGATCTCTTACATCCCACAGAAAAGAAAGTATTTGTTTGTACATTTGTACCACCTGCATCTTGTATCATAGACATTTCTCTAAAACATTTTTTTTTGTCTTTAGAAAACTTGTGAACAAAAGTTTTTTTATGACTATATGGGATCCGACCGACGACCACAAACAAGAAAATTTCCAGAAAGAAAAAGGATTAAAAGGATGCATCATATATACACATGGAAGAAATATTATTTTTAGCACCCAGTTTTTGTATATTCTTATGTACTACTTATGGTGTGTACTTCGCGACAAAAATCGAATCCTACTATTCTGCTATGAACCCACCATCATCCCTATTATAGTATATGTATAGAATTTGGAAAATTCAAGAATGTGAATTTTTTTAGTTCTAGAAAATTTTAACTTGGATAAGTTTTTACTGTTTTCCGTTTTTCTTTTGCTATTTTGAACTCTTCCAGGATCTTGTTTAGGATATTTTTTTGTTTGTATCGAAATTTATTACTTTTTGCTCAACAAAAGGAAGAAAATAAATGGGATATAGATATTATATGTTCAAAAAAAAAAGTCATCGATACACATGAGAGCACAGGAAAAACATAATATCGTTGCCAGATGTAAACAACAAAACATTCAAAAAGATTGTATATCTCGAGAAAAAAAAAATTAAAATTGGAAAACTGTTGGATTTTTTTCAGGACTTTTTTCTCGCGGTAAACTTTTCCGATGGGAGTATTTCTTCTTTCATTTTTTTTTTTTTGTTCTGCCAAACTAACTTAAAGTATATGACTCCAGGGAGTTTTTGAGTGATGAAAAATGCCAAGAAACAAAAAAAAAAAATTGTGCCTTAAAAATTTTCTTTATTTTTCATTTTTCTTTTTTTTTTAAAAAATTTTCTTTTTTTTCAATGCTTTTTGATGGCGGGATTTTTTGAGCGGTTTGTGATGTTTTATGATATTCTCGTTTCCATTTTTTCTATACTAAAAAAGGTGAAAGAATAGGTTTCTTCTCTTCTTCTTCGGTTTTTTGCAGAGACTTAGATCAGATCTTGTCTGCAAGGCATAGCAAGAAAAAAAAAAAAAGGAAAAGATTTTATGGATAAATTTCAGGTAATTGTAAGATTAAGAGGGCAAAGTTTATGGATATTATATTATGGTTATTATGGTGATGTGTGGATAACTGAAAACTGAATATGTATTATCTTTGTATTAGTAGAAAAAGCAAAATTTTTTGCGTTTTCTTTTCGTTTATTTTTCTGTTGTTATGATTTTTAAAGATGTTTTTTTTATGCAAATTCTTCATAAAAGTTTTTATTTCCTAAAATATAAAAAAGAAAAATAAAATACGTATATATAGTTCGACGTAAATAAAAAAAAATAACAACAAGATTTTCCGACATTCAACATTTTTTAAATAAAAATTAAAAAAAATTCAAATAAGAAAATTTATTGTTCTTTTGATTTATATAAGTTCTTTTTTTTTAGAATTTTTCTAGTTCTTAACCGACCACGAAATAAAGCTAGTTTAGTACTTTAAACTTTAAACTTGTAAGGTATCTGATACGGTTTTTGGTTTCAAAATTTTTGGTTTGTCATAGCGCCATGAATATCACAAAATAATGGAATCAGTTTAAAAATGTTATTGTTAGAATTTTGGCCTTTTTTATATGATTTGTATGGGCTTTACGGTTTTACATGGAACTTTTTTACCCTGAAAATTGAGATATCGATGTAGGAGTTTCTTACCAGTATAAAATTGATGTAAATTCAAAAATATTAAATTCCGTTTTTACATATGTATTCGTATTGAATAATTCCTTTTGTTTTATAATAAAATATGCTCTTTTATTAAACCATAATTATTATATTTAAAAAGAAAAAAAAAAAAATATAACATTACAATTAAAAATTTTTGTTAAATTTTCATATTTAATAATAATGGGTTTCCCTCTCTCTCTTAAAAAAAAAGAAATGGTGAAAATTATAACAATATAATTATAATGGGAATAATGGCAGTTAAAAGGAATTTAATTGTGCATAAATATGCAATCTTATTGCTATAAAAACTGCGTAAAAACAACAAAAATATAAATGACAAAAATACATTAAAGTTATTTTTTTGTAATTATCAAAAAAAAAAAATGGACATTGTAGAAATGAGGTTAATTTGATTGTATGGATAAATTCAATTTCGTGTAAATAAGAGAAAATTTTTATAATTGAAGTTCAAAAATTCAGAAAAAAAGCAAATATTAAAATGGTTTTTGATATAATGGCAATAAAATTCCGTGACTGCTGTTATAAAAATGAAATAAAATATTCAAAGTAATCTTCTCTGGATTCAATGTACTTTTTGCAATGATTTAATAATGATTCAAATGCTTGATTACGCTTTTTTTGTGGTATTGCCTCCAAAGGACGTGTATAGAATGGTCTCATTATTATCGAGCATATATAAGCATCCTTTTAACTTATTTTTAATTCTACGAAATAGTGAGAAGTCACATGATACTAAATTAAGTGAGTGATTCAGCACATGAAATTGATTTTGTACCAAAAATTCATGAATAATCAATCATGAATTATATAATTCTCGATATTCTAGTCGAACTCGACGAATTCTAGCCATGAAATCAAACAAATATTGGTGATTTTTACTTGAAAGTGTTACAATTCAAGTAAAAATCACCAATATTTGTTTGATCAGTTGGAACGAATTCTTTGCTAACCTTGTCTTGAATTTTGACGGAATTTTTCTTTTTTTTTTGTGGCTTACGATAATAGCATTTCTCTGTCTTCCAAAAGTCTTTTATGCCACTTAAAAGTGTTCGACTTTGATAAACAATTATCACCATAAACAATTTCTATCATTTTGTATATTTGCGTGGTTGTTGTACCAAGTTTTATGTGAAATTTAATAACAGCTCTTTGTTCCATGATTTTGTTTGAATAAGTAAATTTTTTGGCTGATAAACAAAACGTCATAAAATTGATAAATATCAACCGATAACTCTAATATTTTGAGGGTTTCTTCCAGAAAAGTCTTAAAATGGCACCTCTCATCAAAGATATGGAAGAAGTCCCGGAACTTTGCAGTCCCTTCGTGTGTTATTACTTTTTCGCGTTAAAACATTCTCATTAATTTCCATTCTTTTTTTTGTTTTTTTTTGTTCGACAATTGTTTTTAATATTATATTTTCGATTTAGACCTTTCTAGGGTCATCAATAAGGATGTCCAAGAAGAATTCGCATTGATAAAGCTCTGAATTTCAGCACAATTTGATCAGTTTATTTTCATATCCACTGAAACAATTTTATTCAATCTCTTCCTTCTTTTTTCGGCGTTTTTTTGTTCCTGTTTCAATGAATTCCCGAATATAAACATTTTTAAATAAATACACAAACTTGACAAATAAAAAACCGAAAAAAGAAATTCTCCTTTTTTTTCTGTATTAAAACATCCAATTTTAAATAATTTATTGTTACATAGGTTCATTTTGGTTTGTTTGAAAATGCATTTTTAGGTGAAATTGCACATGCTCTTATTCAATATTGCAAGGTTTGGTTTTTTTTTGTGTTCCCCATATGTACACATGCCGAAAATTATAATCATCGCGACATAAAAAAAAAAACAAATAACAATTTTGAACTCGTATTCGATATAATTTACAGAAACATTTTTATCGAATAACAGCGACTTTTCAATATATAGTAAGTACATAACATATATGTAGTTCGCGGTATTTCAAAATATCGAATTTGAGTGAAAAAAAAAAAAATGTAAATTTGTATAATGGAGCAGAAAATTGTTGAACTCATTCGATTTTTCAGTGGACACAAAATTTTGTTAAAAACCTTTTCGAAACAAGTAAAATTAAGAATGATTTTTTTTGTAGTACCTAGCAGTAGTAGTAGTTATTGTTTTGTTGATTTAAATCAAAAATTGTTTTTGGAAGGTTCTGCTTAATTGCATTTTTATCAATTATTTTATATATGTAGCTTTTCCAAATGCCAAATGCAAAATATTGATTCTGGTTGACAATAGTTGGTTTCATATTAATACTTGCGAAAAAAAAAGAAAAATACTATTTTTTTATAATTTTCATAAGGACTGGCACTGATTGAATTCATAAATTGGATAACAAAATTCAATTACTTATGTAAACAAATCTGGAGCCTAAGGCCTAGAATCGAGTTAAACAAATTGCATGAGATAACTGAAGTAATTATAGAAGAGCTGTATTATATAGGGAAATAGAATTAATTACTTTTTTTATTGTATATTTTCTTTTTTGTTAAAGTCATATAGAAACTTAAAACTGGCACATAGTCGAATTTTTCATAGATTGATTATTTCTTATTGAGTCCTAATATCATATGTTCAAGCAAAGTGGATATTTTAGCTAAACCAGTTCATGTATTATGGTAGATCATAAATCATTAGTGTAGGTGCAGCTTTTATGTTGTATATAGGAAGATCTTAGCGACTCTTATATAACTATATTCAAGTAGAGTCACTTTAATAAATAATACCAGTTGCACTGGCATAGAAAATTTCCAAGCTTTTATTTTTTCTTTTAAACGTTTTAGTAGTTTTAATAATACTTTGTAGTTTGTGAACAATGAAATCAGATTACAATATAATTACTAGAAATACAAAAAAAAAGTATTTTTATTACTATTAAAACTTATAAAAGATTTAAAAACAATACGGTTGTGTTCTTTCTTCCTTTTTTTTTTTTAGTTGGTTTAAATAAAATTTAAACAATAAAAAATATGACAGAAAAATGAGTTTCAAAGAATTTTAACTTTGCGAAATTTTCCTGAAATTATAAAACTTTTCATTTTAATTTGCACAAGAATAATAAAAACAAGCTTAACAAAACTGAAGACAAACACAAAAAAAAGTACTAAATTCCCATGTATTTTTTTGTTTTTACATTGCGATTTTACCATATTTAAGTTTTCCATACAAAAACTAAACCATTAAAAAACTTTAAAAACGAAAAAAAAAGGGAAAATAATAATAAAAATATTTTGTACATGCAGTACCATACAATTATTATCATCGTTAAGCACTACTAAAAAACAATTATTGTATTAAATTTACAGAAAAATGAAAATAAGTTAAGCTTGTTTCGTTTTTAATACTTTTGTCTTCTTGTTAAACTGCTTTTAATATCCATTTATTTACATGTGGTCTGAAACAAAACAACATTTTCTATCATCATTTTTACCACCCACCTAAAATTTTTCTTTTTTTTTTACTAAATGAATACAAAGTTACCATTGAAAATTGCATTATTTTTAGTTATCAGGTTCTGTCCAAACCTTTATCTTATTACGAATACTATTGTTCTGGTATTAAGTTCATAATTGCAGTATTCCATTCTTATGCCACAAATGCATCAGTCTGCATTTTTTCATAATATTCAAACCAAAAAAAACCAACAATTTCAAACGAGAAAGACAACCCTTACAGTGTATATATAGTATAATAAAATGTATGTCATTCGGGGTTGGTTTAGTTAATGTTAAGGCTTGTGCAGTAAATACTTAAGTTTATGTTTAGCTGAACTCAATGCAGGTTTTTAGAGCTATTGTGCTTAAGCAGTAGAATATTTTATTCGTGATAATAGTACCAAATTTTAAGAACGGACTTTACAACGGATTCCTCTCTTAATCTGATGAAAAACTGACGTTTTGGATGGAAAATGTGATAATGTTGACATGAAGCTAATGAGTTAGTTATAAAAAATTCAAATATCATGTTTCTGCACCTTAGAGTTTATTTTAATATGGGTTCGCATTTAAGCCGGTTCGTAAGCTTAAGCTTTTCCTAACAAAAACTGACGTTTAAAGTAAAATATTTTTGATGGTGCAATGATGGTAAATGACAACATTTATTATTGTATGAAAATTTCGTTTTTTTTTCTTCTGAAAATGGGTTTAGAATGTTTTCAAAAATGGGTGTTTACAATAAGTTATGGGCGAGAATTGATATTATGCCATTTTACCCTTTTCTATATATTTTATATTAACATTAAAATGAATTACAATTTATTTTCCTCAAAAACTATACAAGCTACAGTGGTAGAGCTTCCGAAAGCCATTTATTATATCTATATAAAAAAAAAGCTAACCAAACTTGCACACCACACCCCTAATATAGTTGACCAAAAATGTATATAAAGCCACGAAACATTTAGGAATTCTCTCATACTATATAAAGTGCATTATTTTACATATATTTTGCATGATATTATATTGAAATGGAATTATATAAATATTTGCCAAACAAGCAAACTAAAGCCGAATACACATCCGCAATGGTGATTACTGAACAAAAAAAAAAAGGAATAATATATTTGACTTGTTTTTCACTAACCTAAAAAAAAAACCTAAACTAAACTATAGCATATCCCAATATCAAGTATGTACAATTCGTTCAGAAACTTTTTTACCACTATTTTATATGCACAGCTCCAATTCTATGTTTCTTCATCCTCATAACTTTTTTTACTATCGAACTAATGATATTGGAGGATCGTATTGAGAATTCCATTTTATGCTACAATTGTAGTCCATATTGTGTGCAGAAGAAATGGTGAATTTTGATAACCTTTAAGAATTTAAATAGAATTGAATAATAATTAATGCAGATCGAATTTGGGGTTAAAGAATTTAGAAGTTAAAAATCTAAATTAAATAAAAGATATATACATAGAGGAGAAGGATGTACACAGATAACATGTTCTTATGTTTTGTACTTGTAGTTTCTGGACGTTTCATTTAACCGAAATTTTCTTTGAAGTGCTGAAATGTAAGAAGACATTTTGTAAGAAAGTCTTCCATCAAAATGATGTCAAAAAATGATATATTAATTATAAATTTTTCCGAGAAAAAAGACCCATTCAGTCCGACAAAATATCTCCTTTTTGGTAACTGAGATACTCAGAAATATACTAAAGAATTGACCTAAAGACTGATTCTAATTTTCTTGTTTTCTAAAAAGGCTTTAGAAGTTATAGATTTTTATGTGGGTGAGGATATCCCTCCTAATGAAGACGTAATAAATGAAATAATTGTTTACCATCAATATTGATGTGGAGATGTTATGTCAAAGAAATTCTTTGCTGAAAATTAATTAACTAAAATTTTAAAAAAATATAATAAATTAAAAGAAAATGTTCTTTAATAATAATCCAATTAAGTAATATTAAAATATTTTTTGTTTCTTTTCGATATCCTATAAAATGATATTCACTACAAAAAAAAAATACCAAATTATATTTTATTGACTTAAGGCTATATAATAATGAACGATGATGATGATGATCCCTTTTGTATAGTTATCTTTGCAGGACTCATTTAAATCTCATTAACAGTTGCCATTGGTAATTTTGTTCGCTTTTGACATCCATGATAATGTTATTTCTTCTTGTTCTTCTTCTTCACAATATCGATATATAATTGGATCAATGGACCATATAGAATCTTGATGTCTATCACATAAAAAAAGGGCAAACATTTTTCGTTTTTTTATCAATACTAATTTTTTTCTATATACTCTGGACATTTGGGGTTTTTATATTTCCAAGAGATTTTATTAGTTATACTATAATTATCATTTTACTTGTTTCAAAATTAATTTCTTCTTGTGGATTAATCTAAATTGGATCCGTTTTTTTTTTTTTTTTTTAAAAAGCTTAATTTAAACGAATATTGACGAGAATAAAAATAAAATAGAATTTCTACGCTTGAAATTACTCTATTTATACAGATGTTGAATTTTATACTTTTTAGTAGACATAGAATAAGGAAGGACATGGTTCAATACTCAAAATACTAGTATTATAAAATATAAAAACAGAGAGTTTAACTGACTATATAAATGCTGCTATAGAATCTAGATCATAACCATAAAAAGAAAACAACTTAGAAATGGTCAACTGGAAATTTCCAACCAGGAAGGATTTTGTTTTGTTAAAATACCAGAATTTTCGATGGTGGTTTAGGTTAAGTTTAACAGGCTTCTAGTTTATGTTCTTGTTATTTTGGTCTTTATTCATTCTATGCTTTTTTTCTTTACAACATTTTTACACACAAAACTTGACTTAGTTCCCGAAAAGGGCATTTATATAGCAAACATTTATATATACATATATTTGATTTAATTCCTAAATAAATCTTTATGTTGTTTTTGTTTTTTTTTTAAGTTAGACCCGAAAAATAATTATTGTCTATATAAAAAAAAGGGATACAAAATAGTACAATAAAAATTCCCCAAAAAAAAAAGAAGAAAAAACTATATAGTTAAGATATAATCAACAATAGTGACTAAGATTAGTAACAAAACATTTATATTAACTAGAATCAAAAGAATTGAGAGCCATTAGGATGAAGGAATCTTTCCCAATTTGAAATGATATTATTATTTCTAGTTACTATATCGAATAGGTCTATGATTTTTTGAATGTAATTCTATTTTCGATTTTATCATAGTCATGCATGGTTTTATTACCAATATATATATATATATATATATATACTTTTTTTGTGGTATTTAAAGTATATAGATAAATCCTTTTTCTCAGATGATGAACGAAACAATTTAGAAATTCCTTAACAAATCGAAGGAGAAAAAAAAATTATATATATACGTGTAGAGGATAACTTAAATAATGGTAAAGCATACAAATTATATAAGACAAAAAGTATTTAAGATTTACTTCTATTATCCTATATTATAGTATATCTATTTATTCATCTTGATCTTGGAAAGGAAAATGATGGTATTTCATGTGCGGAGAATTAATACTTGTATAAACATATAAATATCTACATTTTGGCTAATTAATTTGATTTATTATCGTATATTGTGAAAATGTTTATCAGAAGGATATACAGAAAATGTATTCAAGAAATTATATATAAATTGTATGCATGAATATCTTTAAGAAAATATAATTTATATATAAAATGTACAAATATATATATATATATTTATGGTATATATTAAATACAATGATGAATATCCTTTGTATTTTGCTTCAAGTCCGCTAAATTAGATGATACTTAGTCCTATTATATGTGTTGTCTTTGAAATTTATAGGCGAAATATAAATACGTATATATATGTACATAGGTATATATGATGATGTAGAAGTGGAGGATCATATATTAAATTGGAGACGAATATCTAAAATAAGGAATAATATAATGGAGGCAACTTGATCAATGTCTTTCCATTTATTATTGTACATACAAGTGACTGAAATTTACTGCACAGAATAGAAGAAGGTGGTGTTAAACTAATAAAAAGTGGGTATGTTTAAGTAAATAGAAATGAATGTATATCGAAGATTAAGGAAACTCGTAGAATCCGGATTTTTAGAGAAATTGAAATTGTTTCATTCATGAGCGGTTATTATTAATTAATATAAAAGTAGATTTCCCTATTAATAGTAGTGCTAATGATATTATTTCCTTGTTTTTATTTACACATTTTTATTTGTTCAAAACAAGAAAATTGCCTAAAATAATAGATTCATTAAGATCATTTCTTACATGGTAAATAAATTTGTTGCGAGAGTAAATTAAACTAATATTTTTCAGCTAAAATATGATTTAGTTTTTCGCCCATTTCTTTGTTTAAAATAGTTCTATCAAAAAATTAATATATAAATTGAGATGCTGCAAAATTTGTTGCCCATAATAATTTTGTGTATCTTCCATTCTTAATACAAAAATTAAACTTGAAATGCTGTATATAAGAAAGTTGGATACTGTTTGCCAAACTACATAATTTTAAAAAAAATAGAAAAAAACTTTAACTAGTTCAATTAAATATTTCAATAGAATTTCGTTCATCTAAAATCGCGATAAATTTTCATTATATGTAATGTGAATCGATGAGCTCTAAAACTCCAAAGAAAAGAAACCACAATGTTCTTCTTAAATTCGTTTTAACTTTTAAAAAAAAAAGAAAAAATCCATTTCATATCTTCACTACGCTGTTTTTAATTTTCGTTTCTCAAACTCTACAAATAATACTCATACAGAGAATAAATCTATGATCGGTATCCTACTTCTGCCACCAACAAAAAAAAGAAGCTAAATACAAATATTTTCCGTTCATCTTCGATTTAAACTAAACTTCCTTCGTATAGTATAAAATTTCTAGATATTCGACCCACCTTCATTCCAATTCATAGTCATTTCATTTCGATGATATCTTTTAATCGAAATCTCAGTCTCAGTAAATCATTTACAATGGTAAAAGAAAGTACAAGCCTTGAATTGGCAATAATTTACGAGTGCTCTGTCTTTTTACTTCCGATATTATATTTTAAGGGAAAATTGCATGGCATAGAAAATAAAATGTTTGGTACTGGAATTCTTTCTTCTCCATCGAATTGATTTTTCGCACCTCTAAAAAAAATCAAAATTAGAAAAAAAACCATTATATATAGAATTCGCAGGTTCCTTTTATTTTTTCATCGCTATTCTTCGAAACAGTTAGATGTCTATTTTAGATCGTTCTAGACACCTTATTCCAAACGGTTTCACATGAACTTCCATTGAAATAAACTCATATTCTCTTGAATTGAAATCGAGGGTGATATCATTATATGGATTTATACATTTTTTGTGAAGCATTTAGGTGTGTTGCTTATATAGTATATATCTCAAGTATTATTATTCCTTTGGAGGTGGTGTGTATTGGGAAACGATTATCGCAGGCAATTATCTTTTATTCACCGTAGTAGGACTGAGAAAATGGTTGAGAATGTGTTCCAGTTAAATAGACGTTCGTTTTCTTCCTTATATATAAATGAACACAGGACAAGGTAATATCGAATGAATTCGAATTCAGAAATTGTAGAAAACCATTGAATTGTTGGTATTTATTATATAGAATGGATTTTATAATGGCTGCAATTGTAGAAAAAAATAAAAAAGGAAAGAGGAACCATAATACCGATTTTGGATGGGTGTGAAGTTGATATCTCACAACGAATAAATTCAAATTTACATAATAGAATTGAATCACCTGCATGGATTAAAATCTATTCTATAGTATTTTCTTTTACGATTCACAATCGAATCTAATCTAGGTTTATGGTTTGTTAAAAAAAAAAAAACGGGAAATAAACTGAAGGTATATTAGAATAAAAATTGTGGGTTCATTCTTTTTACCGGTTGCCATAAGGGAAGCGTAGAGTGTTCTATTATACTAATTGCCAAAGTTGGGCGTTCTATATGTTGATTTACCGATGATGCCAACCTACCTGTAATACCAGAGAGTTGGTAAAGTTTAACTAAAATAATCGTATATATATCGTATATATATATCTATTTATAATAATAGTAGATAATTGTAGATGTGTGCAGGAAGTTTTAATTGGATTTACTTGACTTTAAGCAGAAAATTTTGCAGCTATAAAACATAACCAACCGCATTCTCTCATTGGGGTTTATGAATATTGTTGAATGTAGAAATGGAAATATATATATATGTATATAATGTAGATTTAATTGTACGAGATATTGCAAAAATTCGGTTCATATCCATTTATATATCATTCGAAAAATATTATTAAGATTCCAGGGGAATTAGACTAAAAATGAACAAAATTATTTGCATACTATGATATTCAGGTGAAATGAAAATTTACAACAAAAAAAAAAAAGGAAAAGTTTATGTTTTCTTTTTTTTCTGGGTGAGAAAATCACAATGAATATTTTTCATGAATTAAATTCATATATATAGTGAAAACTCTCTTGATCGAATATTCAAGGGACCGGAAAATTTGTTCATTTATTATATGTCTCCGATTATGATTTGTTTACTTAATTGCTACAACAATCTGTCCATCTAGGAAAAAAAGGTGTCCTTTTAATATCCTGTTAAAGGAGAGTTCACTGTATATACACATTTTTATAGTATTCTCGTTTATTAGTATGAATGTGAACATGTATTGTTTTTGAAAAAGTTTTTCCAGCATATATTTTATATGAAATTATTTCATAAAATTTAAAGTTTTTTAATTGGTTTTAGGTGTGGTTTTTCATAGAATGTGATTTATAGAGCAAATTTAATATTTGGAAATTAATTTAATATTTTTTTTTTTTTTGTGTTGCATAAGAGATTTTCTTTTAACTCTATTTAATCCAATAAAATAAATTATTTTGTTGAAAAACATTTGCAAAAATTTATACCATTTTTCTTTTTTTTTAATTTTTTTTGGTTGCAAATAGAATTTCTGAATTATTAAAATTTAAATACTTTAAGGGCTTAATAAATTAAATAGTTTATGTAATAATTTTATATTTGACAATTATTATTACATTATTATTTATGACGAGTCGTAATTGGTCTTAGGGAAAGCCCTGTATTTATAATGTAAAAACAGGACTAGATCATCATTGGGGGAGATTCGCGTGAGCCCAGGGTCTGTGGTACCAGAAAGCGCGGATATCTCAAACTATCTTAATTATTTCAAAGTTTCTATCATTCTAAAACAAATGTGGTTGACTAAATTGACGATTTGTCGGAAATGAGGTTGTACATAACTGTCAAAAAGAATAAAAAGGATCTATAAGATACTATTTTAAAGAAAATTTTATCTTATACCAAAATATTACCCCCAACAAAAAGTATTGTCATTGATTTCTGGTGTAATATCGTTTCATTTAATCAAAAGTAATTTACTATATAAATTTTTTGTTAATAGCATTTATTTCTCTCCCTCTCCCTCTCCATGTAAGTTACCAATCAGCTATTTATATATAAAAAAAACAAAAAAATCGAAGTTTTTCTAATAATAGCAAAGTAATATATATTGAAGTCTAGCTGTTGTCATTGTGTCTTGTCTTTTCTTTTTCTTCCTATTTTTGTAAAGCAATTAATAAAAGTTTTTCACTTAAAAAAAAACTTTTCTTTCCGCCAAAAGGAAATAAGTTTCTTTTCTCTAACGTTTGAAAAAGGAGCAAAAAAAAAGAAAAAAATTTAATAATAATAAAACTAAGTTAGAAAAACTCTACCTTTGTGGATTACACGAACTAAAGGATGTGTATCATTTTGGGTTTTGCATCATACCGTAAAACTTTATTTCAAACTAAACATAAATATACTTCTTTAGTTTTTTTTTTTTTTTTTCTTATTAGTTGAAAGAGTATAAAATAAAAACAAATAAAAAAAAAATAAAGAAAATCCAAACTTTTAGGCGATATTATGATGGCGTCTGCTGAAGTTGTTACCTGACGTTGTTTTTTTTATTTTTTATTTTTCTACTTAAAACTAGAAACTCTGCTGTCGAATGCTTAATAGAAAAAAGAGAGAAAACTTTGAAAATATCAACAAACATAAAAAAAAGCTTATACCCAATACAATAGTTGTCTTTTTATTGCTACAAGTTTTTATGTTTTTCACTAATGAAACTTTTTCAAACCAAAAAATTATCACAACTACCTTTTGATGTTAGGTGTTATGTGAAAAGTCCTTTAATTTGCTTGACGTGAGTTCTGCTTATTAAATGAATGACTTTTCTGGTTATTACCAAAAAAAAATAAGGCTCTTACCTAAATTTTAAGTATCATAAAATGAATTCGAAATTTCTAGTGAATAAATTCAAGTACCTTTAATGAAAGCTTTGCTATATATGAAAACTAACATAACATTTGGAGTATAAAAAAAAAAATTGCAAATTAACACCAACTAACGGAAATTATAAAAGTAATGTATCCTTGTTGTGTCACGATGACGATTTGAATGAGGCCATAGATTACTGAGTTATGAAAACAAGCAGGTCGATGGAAAATAATCAAATCAAGTTATTATTATTGTAAGGAATTACTTATTACTCTCCATCACAAGAGGACATACTTTATACATCCATTGTCTGGGATGAAACTAAACCAAATTTGGTTTCTTATGTGGAAAAGTGTGGAAATAGTCTAAGCATAGAATCTTTTTATATAGTACAAAATTTAATCCATAAAATAAAATTGTTCTTCTTCTTTTAAAAGTTTTTCTTTTTTATATCATTTTTCTTGGAAAACAAAGATTATTATAAAAATTCTCTAGAATAAGGTTTACTAAATTTTTATATAATTTCTTTTTCTAATATTATATTTAGTTTTTAGTTGAAGTAATTAAGGTAAAGAGTTTCGAGTTTATAAATGAAAACAAGAACATACCCAATTATTTGCATTTATATAGTTAAAAGCATTTTGAAACTCTCTTATATGAACAATTCATAATAACAAAAATTTTAAAAAAGAAATATAATAAAAGTTTGGAAATTAAAATTAATATGTGACTAAGAAATGTATTAAAAATTTTTAATCTTCACTCTATGTAGAAGTTTTAATCAAGGAATTATTATTTCCTTATTTTCCGGTAACATAATGGTTCTTGTTTTCCTTCTCAGGTATAATATTTTTTTTTTAAAACACATTAAAAAAGCGTGCACTGGTTATAAAATTTAAAATTATATCCAAATGAAAATTAAATTTATTAATAAAAGTTTACGATAGAAAATTAGTATTTTAATAATTATTCAACATTAAAAAAAATTTAATAATCTTTGTCGTGTTTCTTTATCTTTACCGCGAGATAAATGGCTGTGTATATTCTGTACAACATGATTTTTGTAATTTTTTATGATAACTTCATATAAAATTTGAAATTATCCTTTTTCTCTATTCATAAAAAGATGTACCATCATTTTCATTAGATTGCAAATTTCCATTAAAAGATTTGGTCCTTAGTATCACATGTCTGTTGTTTTATTCCATATGCATTGTTTTCTTGTCTACATTTATTTCATGTACATTATTTACCAGAGTCTAGGCGTTGTACAATGTACATAATGCTAGAGTTGGAATTAAGGTAAATTCCCCAATTTTGGACCTTATTCCTGTATAAATTCATATAATCATTATAGGTCTGTTTTATTTGCCACTTGCTCTGGGTTTGAGCAAATTTTTA
Organism: Xylophagus ater; assembly: GCA_963422695.1. Classification (NCBI taxonomy): domain Eukaryota; kingdom Metazoa; phylum Arthropoda; class Insecta; order Diptera; family Xylophagidae; genus Xylophagus; species Xylophagus ater. The sequence goes on from OY730484.1 coordinate 767,452, forward strand.
CATTGAAAACAAAAACAACAAAAGTGCAAATCCTACACTACTTTCAGACCAGGGGCAGCTCTCACACCGAAATTAGTTCAGTTTTTTACCATAAAAAGTGTATTCGCTAAAAGTTTATTATTTAATTACAATATAGTTGCTAAGCAGCGCTACAAACATTTGAATTAAAGCTTTTTCCTACTCCTGCTCGTTTTTTTGCCACTTACCCTGCTCCGGTGTAGGATATGGCAAATAAAACAGACCTTATATGTCACTTGGCAGCTTTAGCAGCGCATACAACACACAAATCATTCCTCAGAAAAATGGACATGCTTCAGTAACTTTGAATATTTTCGGGTCGTATTGATACTTGCCTTGGGCCGCGGGTTGGAAAGCCTTGCTCTATACTAAAGTCTAGCAAAATCAACCGAAAATCACTTAAAAGATTAGATTTCCATTTAATAATAACAATAATAATAATAACATTTCGTGATATGAAATAGAATTTGATATCATATCAAATAAAATTTAATTCACGAAAAATTTTCGCTAATAAATTCTAATTTAGGAATTTTCTGTTGATTTATGAATGAATTTAACAATTCAACAAGACCCATATTAATCTATAAAATTAATCCGACCGTTTAAATGTATAAATTACAATAATATAAGATGAAAATCCCTTTTGGCTTTTCAACTATGGGGATTATGAAATGAAAACTATTCTATGTTGTTACATGATAGTAAATGCAACATTACAAATGGAATTACATTTTCTTTTTGATTATATATATATATTTTATATATACGGATGCAATTTCTATCGTTATTTTATGTTTAGAAAATATTTTTGTTAAATGTTTAAACATAGAAACAACGAATATAATATCTAGAAAATTTAACTTCCATGTCAAAGAGAAGAGACAAAACTACGATAAATTTTCCCAAAAATACGAACGTACTATAATAATTTCTATTATATATTTTTCTGTTTTTGGTTTCCTCTTGGGATGATATATTTATTACAATACAATTTTGGTATTTAAACAAAGATTTAAGTTTAAAAATATATACATACATATATACTTAGTGTATAAATGTATTATTTTCGCTTGGGTTAGGATATAGAATGTAATTTTTAAAAACTTTGAAAACCCTACCGAAAAGCATCGAAATAACTTCTTTACCACAATAACTTTTTCTTTTTGTCATTTTTCTACGTAAACTAAAACGGATATTGTAGTCAATGTAATAACTAGTATTTACAGGTTGTATCAAAAATTAAACTATTCATAGTGTGGAAATGCTATCATGTGGGCTATACATATATCCTATGGATTAAAATGATAATCTGTGACCATTACGATTAATTTTAAGTCTACCAGAGGATGCATAGCCTATCATGAACCAGTATTTTAGGGTCGAATAAGTTATTATAAATTAAATAAAAAGTTGGTGAAACATTTCATGGGTTTTATCCATATAATTCGAAAAACGAATCGTAGTTAAGTTCTTGAAAAACTGAATGACAGATAGGAAAAGGAATTTATTATATTTGTGGTGAGGTATTTGCCATTATCTTAAAATACTTTTGCTTCATTTTGAATATCATATCCAGATATTCCCTCTTTTCTTAATATAGATTCCAACATTTTCTGTAAATCCTGGAAGCCCAAAAACAAATTATATAACTTTTAATGATTCGATTAATGGCTGTCTTAACATAAAATTGGGAAATAAATTCCTTGAAGTGAGCATGGATTCCAAAGCACTTAATGAATTTGATATTATATAAAACCTAATTTATAAATTTTGCATTTCTATATACCCTGTGAATTTGTATAAATTTTCTGTTAACTTCAAAAGATAAAGTATTGCTCTAGTATTTCTGAAAAGTTTAATTTTATGTTTTCTCTTCTATTTTCTAAAAGGAAAGCAAAAAAAAAAAATGAAAGGAAAACTAAAAAATATATGAAAACAAAAACAACCACATTCGAAAATGAGAATAAATTGCGATCCGATTAATCAACATTGAGAAGAAAAACTTTCAATTCTGTTGTTGTTGTCTTGTAAGAAAGAACTTGATGAAAGCTTAAATAAGTTGTGAATAATACTTCTTAGTTAGATTATAGTTTATTGGAATTATTTTTTTTTAGGTCTTCTTAACAACTTTTATAGAAATATTGTTAAAAAAAAATATTTTCATTATTTATTCATTTTAACTTAATGAAAAGTTTAATGAATATTAATTTCATGCTAAGTAATTTCGAAAATGTACTTAAGCAAGGTTTATACATGCGAATAGAGATTATAGTCAATGGAAATTTGTACTTTGAAAGAATCAGTGCAACATTAAAGAAAGAAGTACGCAAGTTTGGCAATAATTTTCCAGCATTCACTTCCTTATTCGATATTCTATTGGAATTCTACCTAGACTCATATTGGTGCTTTAATTGGTAAAATTGAGACTGTGACTATTAAAGAATTTCCAATTTTGAAGGCAAATTTTAACATTCTTTTTTACTTTTTCCATTTTCTCTATTCATTTAAAGTCTCTTATATACACTAGAATATATGGTGAGACAATAAAGTTCCGTAGGCTTGTACGAGTCGTTTACCACGCAAATGATGCTCGTACAACAAATTCGAACGAGTAATTCGTGTAGCGTCAACGCAGCTTTAGCACATTATAGTGTAACAAACACCACCTGTCTAATTCACGGTATTCTGGTTAAATTCGATGAACTCTCAAAAGTTGTAAATCAGTCAAATAAAAAATCACCAGTAACTGTCTGACCAAAAAAGGACACCCTCCACCAAGAGATGACTGTTCTAGTTGCTGAGATAATGGCCAAGTCCAACAATTTGAAGTGCTGTTTTCATTTAGAAAACTAGGAATTTTTTCATTTATATTTGTTAATAAAATTCGGCTTTTTTAAAATTATTTTTTCTTCTATGGAATGAATACACAAATAAAGGAGTCATTTTTGTATTATTATCTGTCCTTTTATATTAATCTCTTGTAAAATCTCTTAAAGCCCAAAAACGAACTAACAATCGGCATGAGTAAAAAGGGTAAACCATTTAAAAAAATAAAACTTAAAATCTTCCAAAAATCTAAAGAAATTCTGAAGACAAACAGGAAGAATAAAATCGGAAACAGTTCAAATGAGAAGGATCAAATTCAATTCATTTTATATTGAATTAGGATAGGATGTTCTCGATTGAGATCTATCTAATAAGGTGATAGGAAAGACGATGGGTAACGTTCTTCGAAACTAAATTGGAATGAACCAAATTGGAAAATGTTTGAATGGATTCGGGTTAGTGACTTTTCAATTTATATATGTTGTTCTATTTTATGATCGAGGAAAATGAAGGGCGAAAAAAAAATAACAAAACAAATATGAAAGATAATTGTGAAAGGAAGAAAATCATTTCCCTAAGAAATCTTTTATCTCTCTTAATGCTGTATTCGTATTGGGCATTTCTTCCAACATAAATATTAAATATAATACAATAATAACACTTATAACACTTTCCTATAGTACCTTATGTATATAAAAAGGTCAAACAAAATGAAAAGTGGGTGGTGAAAATGATTGGATAAATATTTTCGGTTTTTTTTTTCTTTTTAGGGTAATATTTTGAAGATATTTGTTACTAGAGCTTTACAAAACGCCAAAATAAAGGATGAAAGGTTTAAAAGTTTGAATATCTACGGTTGAATGGTGTTCTATAAGTTTTCTTCAAGTTCATTAAGGTTGGACACCTTTCTAGAAGGTGTTTTTATTATATATATTTATATATATATATATACTGTGAACAAAAATATAGTAGAAAAAAGGTTAAATTTTGTTTTCTTTCGTTTGAATCGGTATGCTTTTTCGGTTGGAATTTAAGATTTCTGATAATGATAGAAGACATTTTTGTGTATACATGTAGTTGGAAAAAAAACAGCTTAAAAATTTCAAGGGTAATTTATTTTCTTTAAAAAAAATGATATAACTATAAAGAATGAAATTAAAGATTGTGTCTTGGAAAATATAAATTTCGGGGTTCCAAAAATGTCTTTTAGGTGTGTTTACAAATCAATTGCGTCAGTATTTTAGAAGTTATTTTTGTTTAGATGGTTATATTCACCAATTCACTTAAAAATTAAACTCCCCTATCGAAGAAACTAAGAAGAAGAAATGAAACACCACCTACACTAGTACAGACATACATCCCTACCATATTTCTCGGGGGTTGTTTATCATAATTTTCGCATCGTGAAAAATCAAACCTATTTTATCTGAATACTGTGTTAAACAAAGAATATATTTTTGTTATTTTATCATTATTAAAATGAGAAGAATTTTGATCTGCCCAAGAATTGAACCCATCCCATTCCAATTATATATTCAAAATCAATTAAAATGATTCTTTTTATTAAAATCCTGCAAATACACTTGCACAAATACGATTTTATCAATTCCCTACATAAGATTTTAATACAATTTCATTTTATTGAAATTTTTCATATTTAAAATCTTATTGCAAATCAAATAAAATGTAATTATTTTGCAAAAAAAAAAATATATATACTTACAGAAGATCCCTTTTGAGTGAAACTTATTGTCAATTAAAATTTAATGAGCGCATGATTAAAGTTCTTTAAGAAGACTTTCTAATTCTTATTCAAAGAAATTTTCACAAAAATTGCAATTTCTCAATAAGAAATTTCATTTGATGAAAATTTTCACTTGAAAATTATATTCAGTCAAGCATTTTCTTTTGTTTTTCATTATCGGGGATTTTCTTGAAATGATATTTTCAAGTAAAATACTACGCAAAAGAAAAAGAAACTTTAGAAAATCGAAAAAAACATGAAATTTTCAATGAAATTTCATCGAATACAATTTCTTCAGTTTAATTTTACTTTATTGTAATTTCGAATCGGTTTTAAGGGTTATTGTCAAAGTATTCTTCATACATATTCATTTTGGGTTTTTCTTTTGAGAATATAGTACTGTTCAATTCGATGCATTTCATTTCATCTTTTTGATTAAAACTGAATAATAAATTTGAAGGAATCTCAATTAATTTCAAAGACAAAGTTTGATAAGAAACGAACTAAAACTGAATATATTTCTTTATAATGGAATCCATTGAAATTGTTACAGCTTATGTGTCGATCTGATTCCGGCGGTCCTCCATCTTTGGCTGGAATATCTGATTGATCGATGTGCTTTTTAGTAGCACACCTTTTATATCCAAATAAATTATTTAATAAAACCAAATATTTATAAAGACACTAATTTGGCTTTAATGAAAAATTCTTTAAATCACAATGTAAATTAAAAGATTTACTATTTGAATGATTTTTCTTTTGTTAAATTGTTTGTTAAATTACAAAACGAGAAAGCAATACAATTTTTTCAATTAAAATTGTCCATGTTGAAAGAAGAAAATTTCACAAACCAAGAAAAAAATATAAAACGACAAACGAAGACAAAAATAATTTAAGAAAAGTTCGGAAAGAACAACAACAATATCATCGATAATAAAAATACCTTCCGGAAAAGCGTGTGATAATGCAACTTTTGTTTGTATTCTTTTGGCAAAGTCTAATATCGTTCATCCGTTGCAATTTTCCTATAGAGAAAGAAAACTTTTGCAATTCAGAACACGAATAAGAGAAAAAAATTGGGATGCTTTTTCATTTCATTGCATCACTAGGAAATTGTCGAAATGAAATCGTAAAGTTATTGTCTTTGAGGAATTCTTTTCAATAACATTTATTTTCTCTAAAGTAAGGAAATGGCTAAAAAAATCGATACGCCAAGTTGAAAATGAAAAATAGAATCATTTGAAGCAATTATTTTCCAATTAAGAAAATGTCTATGGTTGAAAGGTTTGATCAAAGTTGACATATTTAAAAAGAAATTAGGAATACATAAGTATGTACATTTGCTATAGGATTTGGTACATAACTCTTTTCGGGATCTAATTAAAATTTAGAGTCAGTACTTTCAGCCTCAAAAAGAAAGGGACATGTCTCTCACTGCTACATTTTTCATATTCGCGACTATATTTAAATGAGTTTGAACTCGAAATTTCAACTGTCTGTATACCTATATAGTTGGGTCCAAATTCCAACCCAATCATAGAAGTCTTTTGATCATGCGCAGAAAAATACTATTTACAAAATTAATAATTCCCAAATCCTTACATAAAAGTATTTCATGTGGAATTTGTAAGGATATAGAATTCTTTTCTTTCTTTTTTTAGAATGAGAACATAGTTCTAAAGAAGCCTTCCGTTAGTGTTACACCGGAATTTTTTGAATACTGGATATATAGTATTTTCTTATTCTATTTATCATTGGGAAAAAAATCTCGGTTTTTTCTATTTGTAAAATAATTTCGTTTTTTTTTTCCCCCGGACAAAAGTTATACTAAATTTCTGAATGCTTTGAAAATGTTTCCATTCTGGAAGCATGGAATTACTTTCCGGAAAAAAGACTCTCCTATATACCAATGGTGCTTTGAAATTTTCCCAAATTGAAATTTATGAAAACCACAAGAAGACAACATGAATAAAAATAAAACATGTAGACATGATATTTTCTATATCCTAAAATGATTGGGTGTACTAGTATGTTTCCCCATTTTCCCTTTTTTTTCTATAAAGGATATAATATTGTAGAAAAACAACAATTTTTTTGAATTGAAAAATGTACTATAGTATGTCTTTACTTGCCTGAAAAGCGTAGAATGAAAATTTCATAACGAATATCGTGTTAATGTGTGAATTTGAAATGAGGAAATTGCACATATTGTAATGGAAATTTGATGGTACTTATATCATGTATTGAATGGGGCTTGGTAGATGGTAATATTTAACCATCAAAAGAAAATTAAAATTATAATTTCCATGTTTTCGTAAAAAAAAAACGAATGGGAATGTGAATTTTTCACATATCACACGAGGAATGTCAGAAAATCTATCATGTGAAATAAAGATATTGTTTTAAACTAATGTGTTGAAGTGTTATATATTTTACATTTGAAATATTTTATCAGGATTATAAGAAGAATAACCCTCTGTATTCCTTTTAAAATCATTCATAATATTAAATACTTTAAGCTTATGTCGCTTATATTTTATTGCATGATATTGTTGTGCTTTAAAATATACCATTTTCAAAATAAAAAAAAGGAAAACTGTATATGGGGTAATGTAATACCCAAAATTTTTTTATATAATTTCCTTATTTTAGTCTGGTTGTTGTTATTATTATAATATCCTATTCATTTTTCATGAATACATTGGTTTCAGTTGTTAAATTTTTACAATTGTGGCATTCAAAAGCCACAATACTGTGGTTTTTTGATGCGTGTATACTTTGATTTGTGAGAATTATACTTTTTTTTGGGGATGCAAAATTAAATATACCCCAAAAAAAAGGATCAAAACTCTTTCGCCTTTTTTCCATTTAAAATTTTTCATAGTGTGGTTTTTTGTGTGAAATTCATTTAAATTTAATTACTTATGTATTTACTTTTTCCTTCTCTTCCTTTTTTTTTATTTAATAAAATCCTTTTGATTTATTTTCTATTAATTTAAATTAAATCATAGTTTTTAAGACAGGACATATGTTTTAAAGCGTTTTCTCGAAATCAATTCGGGCCTTCGTGCGTGTTATTATTTCACATAGTTTTACGAAAATATATAAAATAGTTCAAAAAAGCTTTTATATAACATAAGAAATTTACATTAGGTCTTATAGTAACAGCTTTAAGCTCCTAAAAGTTCCTTATTTAAGATCTAATCTAGTTTACTCATGTTAAATTAAAGCTTTTCCAGAATTTTACATATCTTTACTCATTTATATCTTTGGTTTAACTATATCGAATTAATACTCTTCCAAAAATCTACTTATTTAATGTATAAATTAAAGAACGGTTACAACTTTTTAATAAGTACCTTCTTTAAATTTAATTAAACTTTGTACATATAAGGTAGATATGTGTATGTATATATATACGAACCCAAAATATTATAAAGATAATGTATTCTTTGAAATTTGGAATGGAATTATTATAACAACCGAATTCTTAAGATTTGCATTGCTTTGATAAGATAGTATACGTCTGTCTTTTTGCAGTAATGATAAAAAGGAAAAAGAAAAAAAGAATTCATATCATATTTCTATTTTTATGAAGGTACTTTCTCAAACCAACAAACCTTGTACAACATTTTTTTACTAAAAATGTTTTTTTTTTTTTTTTTTGGTCCTTTAAAGCATTATAATACATAATCTTATGCTTTTGCCATTTTAAATGAACTTTTTGAACAGAATTTTTGTCAAACACAAAAGAATTTGAAAATCCACTTACTTGAAAAGTAGTTTTCTATGCAAAAAGAACATTTAGAGTTTTTTCTTTTCGGTTTGCTTACATATTCAATGTAACATTTCCAACCCTTTTGCAATTCCCTATCGACAATTTCACGAATATCTATGGACATACATATGCAATGTTCGGATAAGAAGAAAGAAACATTTTATATTATAATACTGTCGAAATATTCGGTGAAGAATTAGAAGAAATGCATTCTTTTAATATTTGTAAGAAATTCATATATATCTAAACTCTGAAAGTATGAAATCAAGGAGTTTATATAAAAAATTCGTATACAAGATTATCAACCTAAATACGTACGATTAAACAGGACAATCACAAAAGAGCAAAGATTTTTTATAAATATAGTTTTTAAGGAGATTAACTATGTTAAGAAAATTCAAATGGTATTCAGGGAAAAAATATAGTAGAAGAAAAAATTAAGAAATTTCCGATGAGAATTAAAATTGTATACAATTCAGAAATAGAATAGAACTAATGTTAAATAATTCTTTCTACTGAAAGAATTTTCTACAATTTCCCGATATCTTGGTAAAGAAATGTTTTCCAGAATCAATTTCCGTAGAGCAGTGTCGATTATTGCTTTACCTATTCAGTATTTATAACCATCCATAAAGGAAAAGGAAAACATTTTATTTGAGAGAAAACTGGAAAAAAGAATACCAGGAAATTTATTTTTAGAGAAATAGGAGACGAATCACGAATAATCGTTGATATGCTGAGGAATAATTTAATTTTTTTTAACACTCCTATTCAAGAACAAGGTGGCTAAATAGTTGTGCTAAAAGATTTATTGCCATTATAAATGTTTATAGATCCTCAAGTCTTTGCATAAGGGAGAGTTTGTAATAGTTTTCTGGAATTATTATTTTCCATTGAATATAGGACTTTCGAATATGTATAAATATTCTGAAAACACAAATTTATACATCTTTTATAAAACCGAAAACTTAACTCGAATATGTTTTCTTAATTTTTAGGATATTAGATATTGCACTACTTTAAAAAAAACTAATTTATACATAATATTAGAATTTATATCAGACCACATTGTTTTCGTATATCAAAAATAACGAAGAAAATTTTGTCGGAACTGAAAAATATTATCCCTGTATACAATATGTATACTCATATGAAATATACAATACTTTATCACCTGGCAACACAACTGATAACATATCCATAACACTACAAAATTGGTTCATACAAATTGTATACCATAGTATCGTATCTTCAATTCTCCACATACGATCAACGATAGTTGAACACAATTTCTATCCACATACTGTACAAACACGCGGTTTCCTCTTCATATATTGTATCGGCTTCTCAGAGGGTTAATTTTCTTCTTAAGAAATGGACAATAACATCAAGTAAAAAGGATTTTCTATGGAAGTATGAAAAGGTATGAAAAATATTTACTATTTATACATTGATGCCAAAATAGACTACATCTATGTACTTGGAATGGTAGTTTATAATATGAATATGGTCGTATAGGTGCTGTTTTCACAATATTTATGATAACCATTGTGCAAGAGATCATACTTTACTTTAGTAAAGTGCATTTACAATTTTTAATAACGAGAAACGGTATCCTTTATATGGAGTGTTTGAATATCCATAATAGTTGAATATTTAATGGGGTTTCCTTCTATAGGAACTTTAACGATTTTCGATATACAATTTGTATGTGAATGAGCAGTCGTTACCAGTAGTGATCCAAATAATTCAAATAAACATTAGTTTTATTTAATACTGTACATGATTTCTTGTATTACATGGTTTGTATTGTATTTAGTATCAATAAATTTACTAAATAGAGTTTGTAAACGAAACATAAAATTGAATTGTATTAAGTGAATATAGTAAAGTAAACAATGTACCAGACAAAATTATAATAGTAAAAGATCAAAATTAGATGGCGCTGATTTCTTCATTTAAAAATAATTAAATTAAAAACTACTTCATCAAATATCCTTCGGTATTAAGAAGATGATGAAGAATTGAGAATTAATAAATCAATTTGTATTATATTAGGAAAATAATAGAATTAAAATTTGATATCATATACAAATTTATATCAATTAAAATATATAAATAACTGTATCCAAATTACACGTCTTGATATACTTAAAAATACATTAACAAGCGCAATTAAATTTTAATCATTTCATTTGAAAATAGTAGTTTCACTTAATTCATCGTTTAATATTTTATTTTGGTTGCAAATTAAAGCAAATTGCTTAGCGTTTAAAATGATTAAATATTAATATACATACGTGAAGAAGTATTTTTCACTTGCTCCAGTTATGTAAATAATGTATAATATGCATCTCAAACAGGTGCCGAAAATAGCGACGGAAGATAATGATAGATTCATTAGAATCCAAGGTCTAAATGAAATTTTTCATTGCCATTTTTCAGGATGAGTATTTTTAACACACCTGTAGTGAACTATTTTGTGGGATTATCCATTATAAAGCGACACTATAAAACATTGCATATGCGCATAATTACACGGTAATTATATACACCTGAAGATCCTATACGTTACTAAGATCATATGTGTATATTCAAGATGGTTCCATCAGCATTATTTCATAACCTTTTTTTTAGCAAAAAAAAGACCTGGTAACAAAACGGACGAAGTATGAGTTCGAAGTAAAATCCTAAAAAGATTGGTGTATTTCATTAGTTTCGGTAAAGCTTTTTAGTGTAAAATGAAAATGATAGGACGATAGGACGAGATAGTGGTTTTAACATGATGACACTAGACACGTAGAATAGTGGTGTAACGTGTAACTAACTCAACAAATCCTTGTGGTTTCAGAGGGTTTAGAATGTATATATAGGAAAAATTATAGCAACAATGGTAAGAATGATATTAACGTGTAAATTTATACAGGGTGAATATAAATTCATGACTATAGTAAATTCTTATAAAAATAGATGGTCGAACGTCCGATAAATGACTATTTTTTATACATATATATTGTTTTAAGAAATTAAAGCTTCATTCTTAAATCCCCATCGGATTTAATAACACTATCTGTAATGAAAAATGTTCCCGAACTAGAAACACCCTGTCTATACAGAACAATATCTTTACCTAACAGAATACTACAATGAGAGTATGAGATGTAAATCAGAATTTATGATCAAATGCAATTTTAATTACGTACTCTTGGTAAAATGATAATGCTTCTGTGTTTGGTCTTGACTGTCACCTAAGATAAAATGTATAGCACCTTATAAAATGGAAACCAATAGCAGTTCCTCGCCTTCTTCCTATATACACACAGTAGAAAAATCAACAAATTTGTGTGCATAAAGAGAAATATTTCTAGAAAACGAAAGATTTTCTAAGATATCTAATTTGATGCACTACCATTCGATGTTCTTTTTGCAAAGGAAACATAAATTCTTCTGGTGATCTTTTTTTTTTTTTTTTTACTCAGTTATTCTATCTTATACACGTTTGCGATAGAACAAAACTTGTCCTATAATTCTTTAATTCTACAACTTAAAGGAACATGATACCATAAATTTAAGTTCCTTTAGTTTCAGAGAGATGTTTTCCTTTGGTTTTCTTCTTTAGGAAATTTCACATTAATCTCTTTCATTTGTTTTTCTTTTGTTATTTCGTAAAAGATTTTGTAAAATATTCTTATATTTTTCTAGAAATTTTTGATATCAGATTCTATACAGTTTTTCCAAGAATTTTCTTCTACTTTTTAAATTTTTTGTTATTCAAATTATTCTTCCGTTTTATATATTTTATTCAAGTTAAATTCCTTTTTAAATTTATATGAAATGTATAATGTTGTAGATCCCGAGTGAAAGTATCTAATAATGGATGAGGAGTATTCAACATATCGATTATTTTTAGTTAATTAATTCTGAAGTCGACTTTATTTTAAGAATCTAGTTTTTATGAAAAGTAAATTGAATTGTCGGTGCCTTGGAAAATGTTCTTATTCCTTACCTAACTCATTTGTTTCCATTTTTATATTTGCGATCAAACTTTGATCCATCTTAAAAATAACTTTTGGGATACAGATACAGTTACTATGCAAGTTTTAGTATTATTTTCTACATAATAAATAGGAACGAAAATATCAACTGAATATAGCATTATTTTCATTTTTATTATATTTTTCTTTTAAATCCGTCCTTTTATATGAAATGTAATTTTTAAAATGTCCATATTTCTACTTTACTCGTGTTTTTAAGAGGAGATTTTGCTAGGATCAAATAGGACAGTGGTTTAGTTGTTTTTGTTTTTTTGGGTTTGGTAATTTTTTTGTATAGATGCCAGAAATACTTTTGGAAAGGCAAATATTCTCTCGATTTATGAGCCCTGAAAAAATGGTATGGTTTTTATAATTCAGTACTTAAGTTAAAACATAACCGAAGGTTAAAAACGAATAGGTATAGGAGTTTTTTTTTTGTGGCTAGATCTGGGCAAGTACATATTCGAGTATTTGTCATGCAGGAAGAGAATGAGAATTTTAGCCATGAAATCTAGATGGTGTCCAATTTTATTTTATTATGTTTGTTTTTTTTTTTTTTTTTTTTTAAACTGAATTGGAATAGTGAAGTAATTTTTATCCAAGGGATGTTTTGCTACTTTCTCTGAATTGGGGAATTACAATTTTATGAAAGATAACAGGTCTAATGTTTCCCAAGGGGAATGGTTGATAATGCCATAATATGAAAGGGAGATTGTATATTATTTATTTACCTACAACAAAACAGAAAAAATTGTTATGGATTTGAATTTTTTTATTTTCGTTTACTGTGCGTAATATATGGCTCCCGAAGGCTAAGCGCAAAATATTTATAAATATTTTTTTTACAAATATTGGTGAAAATGCGAATTTTATTTCCAATTTTCAATAATTATAATACAGAGCTTAGAGCTGGATATATATATATTTAGAATATCAGTAAAAATAGTACTAATTATATAAATAAATGCAAAACGGGAAGAGAAAAACCTTATCAGAAAAACTCGAAAGAAATTGACTTTTCATCAAGTTCTATTTAAAATTGGTGTTATCAGGAAAACCAAACCTTAATTCGAATTGGGTGGAAGAAGACAGTTACAGTTTCCCTGCTATTTGAAAAGTGTATTCGGATTAAGATCGTAATACGAAATAGATATGATTTATTTATAAAAATAAACAAGAATATATTTTATATTAGAAAAATGTGAATCGAAACAAAATGAGCTGACATAAAATCTTTGTTTCCCATGTGTTCTTTTTGAGCTCCAATTACACTCACGTACTAATCCTTAACTGCTTTCATATCAATATTATATGTCAAAAATTCAATTACTTTCTTTTCTCTATGATATTTCTTCATGTATTCTTTTGTATATATTAAAATTTCCCTCCCCCAAAAAAAAAATATATATATATATAATCAATTAATTTCGTTAATTTATAACAAACATGAAACATAAACGGTTGAACGCGTCCTGAATGTTTCTCATCGACATTAATTCTCGTTCATGTATTATAGTAAATATTATTGTTGTATTGTAATATACCAAACCAAGGAATAGCATCTAGAAAAGAGATTATAGAGGTCCAATAAAATTCTATATAACTAGATATATATAACTATAAAAGTATTTTATTAGCAAAGAAAAGCAGGAGAAAATTTGATACTGTGTGATGGGAACTTTTTTTTTTTGTTTTTGGGTCCAACCTAAAATAGCAGAAAATTCAAGAAGAATATTTTACGATATATATATTCTCAAAATGGCCCATTAATGGGAATAGTCTATAATAAAATTACACACATATATACCCTTCCAGAAATTTGTGTTCCATGGTCGATCCTGTGTCCTAATTGTTTGTTGCTGTTGTTGTTGCCTTTTTATTTCAACATTTCAAGTGTTATTATATAATATACTTTTTGTGCTTGTTGTTAATGCTGTTTGTTAATTTAGATTGTTTTTTTTGGTAAAGAAATGAAGAAATGGTTAGACCTATTATTCTCCATCTACACCTTGTTTCCTCGTGTACAAGAGTTTAGGTTAAAAATTGTCTATGTTGTAAACAGAAATATCTCCTTTCAAATGATAAAATCAATTTCTTGCATGTGTTTCATGGTGAAATGATAAAGAAATTTTCTATTTTTACTAAATATTTTTCATCTATTATCATTATCAACTCTAAATAACTAACAGAACAAACTTTTATTCGGTATGAGATCTAAAGAAGATACTGTATTGATTCCGTGAAGACTCAAACGACTGACTATATAGTTAAGATGAAATACGAAGATACTAAAATTTTCGTATTTATTTTATGGAATTATACAAAATCATAATGAGGTCGATGGAAAAATGTCCAAATAATTCGCGCGGGGTCACAAGATTTATTAGCTTTATATAGTTTGTTTTCTATAAAAATAAATTTTATAACAATTTGATGTTTTGAATTCGCGTTAATTAAGTTGTTTTTGTGAGATTTTAGTATTTTATATTATTTTAATGTTTTTGGTATCTTGTTTTTGTCGACATATAAAAATTATGTTTTTTGTTTGGTCTATTAATATTGATTAGGCGTGAATAATTTTTATATATAATTTAGCTCATCAATTTATTATTGCTTTGGTGTTTTGATTTCGAACAAAAAAATATGTAGTTACGGGTTACCGAAATTGTTATTGTGAACACTATCAAGTATGAAAAAATGATTTAATTTATTTTATTTCTTTAATTAAAGTCAACTTCAAAATATTTTCATGAAAATAATACCGAAATAGATGAAACTGTTCATCAATTTTCGATTTTTAAATTCTCTTTTTTTTTAGTAGGAATGTTAATTAAAAATATAAATATATACCTACTAATTAATCACTGACAAATAAAATACATTATATATAATTGGAAAATATCGAAAGAAATAGAATGGAGTTTTTCCAAATATCGATTTTAAAAATATATACATATATATATATATTGGAAATTGATATCTAAAAAATTAGAACGAAACTGTGCCAATTTCATCCCAGCCCAGATGAAGAAACTTCGCAGTAATCGCGATAATACTCTAAAACACCTACTTTTCTAACTCAAGGTGTGAATATCTAAATTTTCGGTTTTTATTTTCTCTACAATACAAAAAAGGGAAAAGTTCATAAAATTATCGCAAAAAAAAAAAAAAACAGAAAAGAAAAACCTAATAGAAGGAAATGGTTCTATGCTTTTTTAGATAAGGGCATAAACATTTTTTTTTTTTTTTTTTTTGTCGAGGGAGGTCTTCTAAATATTATATTTTATCTTAAGCCAATAATCTGCTTAAAAAAAAAACAAATTTAAAATGCTCCCAAAGATTATCCATTTCTCAATAAATCTTTTTTAATAAAGATAAATTACGTATCAGGAGCAAGCACTTTATATATTTTTGTAAATATTTTTACACCTATAAAACGTTTTTTTTTTTTTTATATTATATAAAATTTGTTTTCAGGTTGAAATATTTTTCATTTTAATTTTTGTTATCAGGACCAAAAAAAAAAATCAATGCAATTCTAATTTATTGCAATGGATTGGAACAATTGCAAAGATATTAATGAGAGCCGATTTTTTGCTCTATATAAATTCATCCCTGGATAATGTCATTCTATCCAAAAGGGATTTCATATCGGTTTTAGTCGTATCGAATTGTGACACAAAAATATTTTTTCTTTTGGGAATTCGATATTTTTGGGATAATAAATATTTCATAATAATGAACTTTTAACAATATGATGCCTGTAGATAGTTCTTAGAGATGAATATAGCTGGTTTTTCAGGTTAGTCTTTATTTCATCTTTTGTGTTAGTAAAAAGCTAGAAGAAGCTGACGGAAACAGAACGGAATATTTTGTCTAGGCTTTTATTCCCGTAATTTTGCACTTGAAACAAAAACAAGTTTTCCTCGTTTGCAGGTCCTTCTCAAAAATAAAACTAATTTTCTTTCTTATTTTAATACAAAAGTTAAATGAAATAACAAAACTGTAAGTAAAAAAGAAAAGTAAATATATTTAAGAAATCTGAAAGTTCGAAAATCTTTCATTTCTAAGTTAGGCCAAAATTAGATTTAAATTTTGTTGAGAAATGTTTGACTATCTGTTGCCAAGGATTTTGTATTAGAAAAGTACTCTAATGTAGTACATGATGTTAGGGATAGTTTTACATTATACTTGAAAATAAAATGTAAATAAGATTTGAGGCGAAACAATCCAACAAACAAATATAGTTAAGTTTTGAGAACTATTTAATGTTATAATTAAAAGTTAAGATTTTGTTGTGTGAAACAATTTGTATATTATTATATGAAGATGTTCCGATTAACATATATGTCTAGTAAATATGATGTGTAGACATTTTTTCCATTATTATTTTACAACAAAAAGTTGTGGGAGTCCCACTTATCCCTTATATTTATTCTCAAGCAACGCTGGCTGGGCATTGAGCTGCTCGTAGTAACAATATAAAATCTGGGACTATATGTATTTTTATTTGTTTTTTGTTGTATCCAGAAACGCGTTTAGACGATAGTAAGAAATTTTTTTAATCGAAATTACATTTTTAATTTATTTATTGAGAGTTTTGATATAAAATTTATCATTTGTACTACTTAAAAAGACTTTTAAATAAATTCATGAATAAAATTAGAAAATGCATTTCTACTGTATTAATAAAGAAAGGTAAAATAAAACACTTTTAGCAACAGAACTCTTAAGTATCTTAAAAAAGAGATGGTAGTAAATTAAATTGAATACTCCATAAAGTCGTCCTATTTTTAAATAAAGTGTAATGTCCTTTTGATTTTTTGAACTACTTTAATGGATCTCTTGATCCCATCATCTGATTTTCTTTAAACTACATAAAATATGCAACCTTTTAGAGTCTTCCTCAATGTATATATATATATATTATATGTGTATGCATCCTAACGTAATTTTCTATACCTTATTTCAAGTTTCCGCTTAAATTCCTCGGAATGTTTGTGATTTACCTCATTTTTTTATTATTGCAAAAGGATTCCGGGTTGATTTTTTTTTTGCTTGTTGATTTTGATAAAGTTAAAAAAAGAAGCAAATATGCGTATGAAGAAAGCTTTTAGGGATTTATATTTTATATATTTTAAGATGAAAATAAAGGATGAAAAGAGAATAATATGTTCTCTCATCATCCATTGATAGGCTATTGCAGATAACCTTTTTATCCCACATTAACTTTACTGAAAATAAACGACCAGGATTAAGGAGTTACTAGTATCGGATGACATTTTTATTGGTCTTAATGATGGGAACGATGGTCGTTAACTTCAGATCCTATATATATATATATATGTAGTATTAGTTATTATAACTATATTTGTATATATTATACATGGCTGGGTAAACAAACATCTTTTCATATCAAAGAAAAAAAAAAAGTTAAAAATATACTATAGTAAAAAAGTCTTTCAAAGTTGGAAAATCCTTCCTGGGGTATATAACTGAATTCATGATAATGGTATTATATAGTAGAAGTTGGTCGATATATGATGGAAGAACGCTATCCATTTTATATGTTTCTTTTACTATTACTTTTTTTCTGTCTGTTTTTTTTTTTGTTTGTGTTTCTTGTTCGTGTACATCATTTTTATAGGATTTTATTGCGACATAAGTGGACACTTAAAGAAGATTTTGTTAGTTGCTTTCTTTCCTTTATACAGGATCGTCATTTTTATATGATTTCATTTTTTAAGAGTACAAATGTATGTGTATTTATGAAAATGTAAAAAATATATCACAATAATAAAGAAAACTATTCGAGAAATAGTCTAAATTTATATCATAAGAAAATAAAAAGAAATCTACAAAAGAAGGATTCCATAATTCTATTACAAATGAGTATTATAGGAGAGACTGAAATATTATGAAATAAACATGATTATGTTTGAGTTCATCAAGTAGTCAGAATTTTATAATATATTTATCCCAATTTTTTGAAAAGAACTTTAGCATAAACGACAGGCCTAAAAATCCATGTTATTCGGAAATAATGAAAATTGTATTGCCTTTGTTTATAAATTGTAGCTATTACTACAGTCTCTCCTTCATTCATTTTATAGAAGACTCATTCGATTTCGTTTAGTATTTCTTCATATTGATAATGTCATATATTAAGTTTTCTTTATGTTAGTTTTTTTTCTATTCCTTAAATAATATATATCTGTATTGGATATCCTTTTCTTCGAAATCTTTAAAGTAGTTTTTTGTGAACAAGATGTTCTCTTTCTCTAAACTACCAATAAAAAGTATGAATTTTTACCGAAGATACTATTTTGTAAAAATACTGTTGATGGCTTGACAGTGATGTGGATAATAGTGTGTCTATGACAGGATATGATATCTGATCCTGCCTCCTTTTTTAATTTTATTTGTCATTATTTTCTCTACTTTATACAAGTTTTATAGAAGTATTTTATAAATTTTGGTATCTTTAATTAAAAGAATATTTTTAAGATGTATTTGTTTAACTTCTTAGAATATTATTTTAATGAAAATTTCGTTGAATTACATTTGAATACAGTAATGAAGAATTTTGTAATTTTTGAACTGCTTTTTTTGTTTTTAGAAATAACATTAAGAAATGAAAATGAGAAAAATTGTTGGCAAAAGTGATACCATCATCGAGAAATTTGACGCACTTCTTCTAAATTTTTTTTTCTTGTTCTTCTAAGTAATCACTTGTGTGATCAATTCAGAGACAATTCTCGAGATGTATTAACGAATTTTCTTTGGAGCCTTTTTCAAACCCTTTTCCTACATAAAGGTTAATCGATATCTATAACAAAATTATGAATCACATATGTAGGGTCGCATAATTTGAGCAAAGGTCTGGAAAGTTTAAACATTTTAAAAGAATATTAATAAAATTCAGGTAAAATAAATGAATCCTCATTTTTTATTTCTTAAGTTATTTTTCTGGATGTTGGTAATTCAGAAGATTAAGTTTCTGTAATTTTTATTATGATAAAGTTTTTGTTTGTGTACACCATTTAAGAATATCCTTTATAAATCTATTTATTTTTTTCTTCCACATTATAAATGCATTCATATTAAAGTCGCATGTTTCACAATGAAATAGCGCGAACTTTACTAAAAATCCTTTTGAAAAACAAAATAAATTACACACTTTGGTGTATGGTTTATATAATACCACACCAACGCCAGTAAACTAACTTAAGCAATTAATTTTAGGATTTACGGGAGAAATCACCATTATATAGCATTGCAATACTGCAGATTTCCAAAGAACTGCATTGTGTTATAATATTATTCTCTGATGATGATGTTGGTAGTAGGTGCAGTTTTAACCATATACATACTTGTATTTACATATTCAGTTTGTGCTTCTCTGCTGTTGAATGTTCGTAGAGTGGCGTTCATTCATCGTTTACCACATCAGATTCGCGATGAAATATTTTTTTTTTTTTGCAAAAAAAGTTTTATCCATGAAAATTAATTTATACAAACATTGAACAAAAAAAAAAAAAATTGTGGAAAAAGTATAGTTTCTATGAGTCTACGCGGAACTTAAACTTAGTAGAAACTTTCAGAATATAAATGAATCAAAAAGCGTATAGGATTATTTTTTTAGTCCTTCATATTTATGATAAATTCATGAAAATGGATCACGTACTTTTAAACACTTATAAATAATAACATTTTCTGCTTTTGCCATCTTTCAATAGCAGCAAATTATATTTAAATTGAAAAAGTTACCTAAATGCCATTGCCATCTAGGTCGGCCAAAATCAACCAACACCGGAAAAATTATTGAAAAATTCCATAATATCGTGTGGTAGACGATCGAAAAGTGAAGGTGCATTACGTAGCTGATATTGTGGCCATCTCATATGAATATATTTTGAACATTTGACATGAACACATTTGTAGATGAAAAGATTTTGAGATTATGTCAAACATACACTCTTTTATTCTTAGCTCGAGAACTTTTTGATACACTTAGTATACAGTATACATATTTTTCTCTAGTAAATAAAAGTTGTAATAAAAGATTTTTCATTTTGTATTAGAAAAAGTCCTTGGAAAAAATCCACTGAAAATGAAAAAGGAAAATTTGAGATGTAATCGTTTCAATTCCAGTACATTTATTTTCTAACGGATTTCATATTATATAAACTGAAGAAAACGACCAAAAATCATGATATCAAACAAGAATTATATTCTCTATCGAAAATTCTTCTTTATTTTCTTCTTTTTTCAGTGCAATAATAATAAATTTTCCTTAATTACCCAGTCTTATAGAAAAAGACTATAAAATTTATATAAAAATGAATGAGTTATCATCCGATTTAATGGGTTTAAAATGCCTTTTCATAAAACATGAGGAAATATCCATTATTTCTATGTTTTTATGTTTCTGTTTTTTCCCATTTTTTTTTGTTATACCAGGAAAACAAATAAAAAAAGACATCCGAAAATGTTCGTCTATATAAATATAAATCTCCACCCTGTCTAAGAATGTTCAATATGATGGCCAAGAATTAATAGGAGTATAATTCTTTTTAGATTTTCCAATGCATTTTTTCAGGGAAAAACTATTTCTACAAATCAAAAAACGCGCTACTATATCATAGCCAAATAAAAATTTTTAAATTTCTCTAGAAATGAATTATCGAAAAATCAGAACCTATAACAGGGTGTGGAGATGATATGATATGAGTTTGAAACTCTAATTCCATAATTTTCAATAAAAACTTTCAAGTAGAAGAAAATGTTTTCGATAGATGACTTTTTCTTTCAACGAACAAAGGTGTATTTGCAATTGGCTTCTGCTGATAAAAGGACAAATAATTGAATAGGATTGTATATGAAAGTGTTTCAATTGAATTCAGAAGAATATATTTGAATTGGTTAAGAAAAATAGAATTCTGTAAAGGATTGTAGAGTTTTACACTTAAAATTGCATTCGTATCAATTTAAAATGCCACTTACAGATGTAATATTTGTAAATTTATGGATTGTTATTGTAATCAATTATGCACTTGAATTGTTAAAAATATTTTTTTGAAATTCTTTCTCTTTTGAATTCAAGAAGTTTCTTGAGTTTACTTTATAGCACCTTAAGATATATGTAAGTCGGCATATATAATAGTCTGAAAGTAAGATTGGGTAAATGTTAAAATTGATACGTTTACACCAATTTAAGTCCTTTCTGCTAGTCAAATATTATCAAACAACATGTCCTATTATATAGAAAAAATAATTTGTGTGAATGAAGAGAAACCAGAAAAATCAGTCAAGTATATTAGAAAGGATCTTATATTGTAATTAGGGCCATTTTAGTAATTTAATACTCTACACACTTTTCTCATAAAACTCATCTTAACAACAATTATTATACAAAAAAAAAAACACCTCACTGGAAAAGAAAATTCAATGAAAATTTATTGAAAAATGAATAACCAGAAATATGTATTAAATCAAAGATTATTTTGTATCTGATTTATATAATGTCCAGATACGTCTTAATATCAATTGAATTATCCTGATTATCAAATATTTCCTATTCACAGCACATATTTCACATATTGTCAATGTAATGATTTATGAATTCAATGCAAAAGCTATAAATCCTAAACGATATTCATAATTACATTTTTTTTGTTGTTGTTAGTCAAAAATCAATTGCTTTTAAGACTGGACGGAATCTCATTTATTAGATAAGATGCATGGATACATTCGTCAGATTTGACATTCAACACTTAAGAATATTGTCTGAATTTTGAGTTGTATGTTTCCGGTTCTTATACAAAAATTTGTTATCAATTTTAGTGCTGGTTTAGTTATTAATTTTGGTTCAATTAATGTCTGGAGCTTCTGACTAGGTACATGTTTTTCTATTTAGTCTATACTGGACAACTCTTATGACATAAAAATAATTTAAACTTAATTTCTAAGAATATTTAATCATATACGAATTTCGAAAACTATTAAAAATTAATTTTTGGCACAAAATCTCGACTACTTTTTGCAAAATAAAAAATGATATCTTTCATGATAAACGAAATGAAAATTATATTATGAAAAAAATAACGAAGAAAATTTATTTTCTTGAACTAGGCTATGGTTCCAGAAAATAGATTTTCTTCGTTTTTTTTTTTTTTACTATATACACACCCTCACCATGTTCTGCCAGTAACACTGCCAAATGCATTCTTTATTATTGCAGTTTTTTTTTCCATATTAAAAAATTCTTCTGTTATACAGTTTCAATAGTCTTGAAAGATTTATTTTAAAATAGAATACACTTCCAATGCACACACTGGAAGAATACCTTCTTCCGATTGAGAGTTTTTGAACATAAAAATAAGTCTGTATTCTCCGACTCGCTTCCCAAATCTATGCCATAAACAATAGGGATCTGTTCTTCATAGTAGACGACCAGATTCCCAAATTTCAATTGCATTGAACAAAACCTTTTTGACTTATGTGTAAACTAAATTTTAGCATATGTGCATAGAACAGGCTTTTCTTAAAAATAGGATTTTTTAATTCACAGGACCTCAAAACGTGAAGATGGAAATCGCAATTTTTTACCATCGCAAGGATTTATTTCTATGTAAAGAAAGCAATACAATAATGGCCTCTTCGATTCTTCACCTTGGTCTGTTCGTATAGTAGGCGATTTCTTATTCATAAGGAAGGTGCTCTGGTTCCATTGACCTGACAAATGCTTGATCATCTCAAAACTTGAACGGAGTTATTCAAATGGGGTGAATTCTACTCGATATAATATATAAAAATATAAAATCTAAATTTATATTTTATTCTTCCCTTTGGCTCGTCGTGGTCTTATTGTAATTTTCTTCTGATTTCACAACGGGAGGTGCTTTTCTTCTTGGCAATCGACCTAAATATATAGTGTACTAAATTCAATACAAGAAGGAAATTCTATAACGAATTTTTCTGCACACCTCTTTTCAAAAAACATTTGCGTTCCGGAAAAATACGGTCTAGAACATTTTACTATAATAATTTTTAGATGTTCTTTAAAATGATTGTTCCGAGAGGGTGTAGTCCTTCGTAATGAGTATTCTGAATAGGATAAAATGGGTGGGTTTGTACATTTTTTCTATTCAATCTTGTTGTTTTTTTTGGCATGTTTTTGCAAAATTCTTCATTTCGTTGTTGTTTTTAAATTTCTTTTTTTTTAGTTTCTTCTATGTGAAGCCTTGCATACTGAGTTCTTGTTGTGGTTTTAGTATACATGCAGTCGATAATGTCAGAATAATTCTTAAATGCAAATTTTATTACACTGGAAAACATTTAACAAAAAACAAAAAAAAAAAACAGAAAGGAAGATCTTTTAAAGTAGATATACAATTTGCATTTTTACGTTATTCTATTCACAGGAAAGATCCTATACCTAGTTTTCTCAAGTTATAGTATACCATATTATATACACACAGAAAAATTGCAAAGTACTTAGCTAGTTGGAAGAATTGAATTTTAGTTGTGATAACTCAATTTTAGTTGTGAGAACTAAAAATTCAGTTGTAACTACACTAAACTTCGGTTGTTCAAACTTCATAATTTTTCTGTGTGTACGTAAGTCAGGTTAGATTGTAACGTAATGAAAATTTATATCAATACCAAAAAATATACAAGCCTTAATGTATACGTAAATACATTTAAAGATTATTCCAAAAAGTAA
This sequence comes from Xylophagus ater, assembly GCA_963422695.1. Classification (NCBI taxonomy): domain Eukaryota; kingdom Metazoa; phylum Arthropoda; class Insecta; order Diptera; family Xylophagidae; genus Xylophagus; species Xylophagus ater. The sequence goes on from OY730484.1 coordinate 791,583, forward strand.
TAGAATTTTGAAAAGAATTGAAGAAATATTAAAATACAATCCTGTTCAAAAAGAAAATTTAAGATAATATGATAAGTCTTTATTTTTCTTCTAGCAATTCTTCAGACCTTAGTTTGTTTGTCGAGCCATCTGATGAACCCGTAATACTTGCCAATAATGGCAGGAGTTGATAAAAGGTTAACAGAGCAAAAGTTATTAACGAAGGATCAAGCCGGCTGGTATTTCTATGAAGACGATCTATGCTGCCAAAAGGAGTGAGAGCAGTTCCAAGTTAGTATTTAGAAAATTTTTAAATAAATGTTACTATTTCAATACTATTTATTTCATAAAATAAGCAACATCTGTTTCAATACAATTTGACATTATGTACTTAGTTTATTCAGTTTGTCATTATATTATTTTACTCCACATTGCCATTGCAGCCGCTAATAGTATTATTTAGATTTTGTGCAAGATTTTCAGAAGATGAAACTGCATTTTCTATGCAATCATTAAAATTTAATTGAAGTCCTGTCAAATTATTTTTAAAAATATATTTAATATTTTCAGCTTTGTTTGTTGATCTTATAAATGCAAAAAAGTTTCCGAAACCAAATGTTGACTGAATATTTTGTTTTACTTCTTCTACAATTGATTGAATTCTTGGTGATAAATTTTCAACAAGTTTCGGTAACGAACTTGATCCTGTTTGAGTACAATTCCAGATCTCAGTTATTGATTTATTTTTAGCATTATCAATTTGTTCTTGAAGACTGTTTCCACATTTTGTATTGTTATTATTCGATGAATTAGAGCGTTCTTGAAGATTTTCATATAAATCCTGAATTTCATTGAGTTTCTGATCAGTTGAATTTGATATATTTTCTGTAATATTATTTAACTGGTCGTCGAATTGCATTTGAAGATCATTAAATATTTTAGATATACGTGCAATCGGTGTTCTTGCGAATAAATTTGCACGTTTTGAAATATTCGTTAAAGCACTTTGACCATTATCAATAATTTGACGGAAATTGCTAATTACATCTGATGTTATGTTAGCGGCAATTTGTGCAAATCCTTGAAAGAAATTAATCGGAATTGATACGAAACTAGTAGACAGCGTGTCTACAGTATTCCTTGCAGTTTCACCAAAAACTTGTCGCATACCATTAGCGGCATTTAAAATTGGATTTGATAACTGAGCCTCAGATGCTGGTATCGATTCAATCATTTTACATCCGAGGATAGAAATTAAGATTACTGCGAAAGTTTTCATGACTACTATATGTTTCCCAAATGAAATTGTTATCAACTGTATTCGATTTTGAATTTGCAATGATCTTATATATGATTTGAAATTGATCTCGTCATTGGAATTAGTATTTGTTTCATCGAAAAAAATATTTACACAAATGGTTTTGTTTCTCCAGGTGATTCTATTAAACTATTTCTTACTAAATGTTTACATTTTAATTGTGTAATTTATTAAGAATATCCCAAGCTGCATTTACAATTTTTTTCTTTTATTAACAATTGTGAAATCATCTTTATCTTCTCGATTGATTAACCTTTATCAACATTTATCACTTGTGTTGAATTTTTTGTTACTATTGAATGATTTTTAATTAGACTTTTCTAAAATCATATCTATAATAAAGCGGGTTTTCTTTAATATACACTATAACCTAAATTTGTTACCACTCCAAAAATACATTTTTAAAAAACTGCAGTTTATCTATTTGTAAAAGAAACATCCTCTTAAGCATTCAAGAAAGGAGTTTTCATCCAAAAAGGCAAGTATTTAAAAACATAAAATTCCAAGAACTTTGATCCTTTATAAAACACACCTTTTATATCTAATTTTATGCTGTTCTCATCGTATTTATCATATAGTAAATTCCTACTTGAAATAAATATGATGATATCGATGATTATATCGATCTCTTGTATAGATTTAAATTTTGCGGTACAACAGCATTTTTTCATATACTCGTATAGTTCTTGTGCAATTGAAATGAATAATTCAGGAAAATTTCGCAGAGATTTTTAGAAATGTTATTTGAATAAAACTCTTGCTTGTTGAGCCTATACAGCAAGAATATTCTGCAATCTTTTATTCATACGGTAGACTACTTAAACTACATTCGATTGTAGATGTTTACCTTTATACATATCTGTAGTTTTTTTTTTTTTTTTTATATATGTAAAAGGTATTTTGCGTTTATTTCTTTATTCAAATGAGAAATCGAAACAATAGGTGGGATTACCATAAATTGAAAATGACAGAAATAACAAATATACTAATTTCCAATAAAGGAAATCATATACATACCAAAAATGATCAAAATGTTGTATGATGTGCTTTTGTAGAAATGGGGCGAACATATAATGTTTTATGATACAAAAAATGACATAATAGAATTTAGCTTTAGGTTAAATTTGAACAATGATTCTCATATGTGAATGATGGAAAATATTTGACACAGGTTAAGTGGAACCTTTTTTTTTATAGCCTATGGTCATTTTGAACTCAATGATTGAAACTTGTGTGGAGCAATGTATTACATATCCATACTTATGTGTGTAAATTAATTGAATACTGTGGTATGCTAGTTTTAGGTTTGGTGGTTTTTTTTTTCATAATTCAATTAAAATGTGTACGTCTAAAATAAAATATATAATATGTATAACATTTTACGAATATATATATATATATAGAAAAACCCCATAATTAAAAGCAATATCCGTGTGCTAACATACAAGTAAAATACCTATCTCGTATAAAAGCATAACAATTTTATTTATAATTTTTGAATGAATATTGATTAGCTAAGAACTTATTTATTAATTCGAATTCAAATAAAGGATATCTCAACTAATTAGGACCATCCCTAATTGATCTAAAGTGGTTCATTAATAAATTTAGTAATCTTGTGGCTCGTTTATTTAAAAAAACTATATTAGAGCTAGTTTTTTGGAATGATTTTTATTTTATTTATTAATTTCATTTAAAAAGGGTTGTTTTTTTATGTACTGAAATATTTGAATAAAATATATATTTTAAAATATCGACATGACTTTATCTATGAAAGCAAAAATTGCTGATTGTTTTTAATTAAAAAAAAAAATAAAATAACATGGAATATAAAATATCGCAAAAAGAATCAGGAATGAAAATAAATTAGCTTCATTATAGTAAAAAATCAACCAAATTTCATATATATATTTCTTTATACCTATCATTGTTGGTTCTACGAATAAATTTCCAATATTCGTGACAGAATATATATCGATATTATTGTCATTCGTACGATAACCGGTGCACATACCTAAACAGCTATTAATTGGTGTCATAATCAATTTGTTTAACTCGAATAAAAATATTGACGTTTCTGTAGTATCACCAAAAGGTGTCCTTAAGTGTGAACTATTAATTAGTTCTTTATGCCTTATGAGTTTTTGAGGTAAAAAAAAAATTCCAGGTTTCAATCAATCCTACCTTTAACCAAATAAAACTAAAAGCAAAAATATAAATAGAAAAAAGAATGCCCAAAATATGGGTTGATTCAAAATTCAAACAAATTTTCAATACTGCTATTAAAAACACAGAAATTTCGTTTTATGCCATCTATATTTTCAATATAGTATTAAAGAAGTCTGTTAAAATAGAACAGCGATAAAAAACGGGTATAAAATGTATGGTAACCGTCCGTAGTTTTCCTAAAAAAACACACTTATGTTATAATACCTTTACATAGAGAAACAAAATTTAAACGCATAAAATAATTAATTTTAATATAATTTTTAATTGTTTACAACATAAATTATTTATTAATAAAATATAGCATTGATTTATTTAATAATATTTACAGAAACCAAAAAAAAAGTGTAATAAAAATAATTTTCATAATCGACAATTTTTTTTTTTTTACTACATAAAATATGGTTTGTGTTTTGTATTTTGCGATGGGTTGTTTAATGAACCACTTTGGTATTCTATGTAGCAAGGCTTGGTATTAAAAGGAAAAAGAAAACGCCATAAAATATCAATTGACATGCTTTTATAGTAATACTTCCTGTCTCTTCTACTTTTACAATACCCTACACCTTGCCTTTATGCACGGCAAAATATCGTTCCGACACAAGAATATTATTTCTATAACACATTATATTAACACAATATTCAGTTTTGCCAATGAAAAAGCTCACAAAAGCTCATATTTATCAACACATTATTATATTTACGAAAGTATATATATATAGATATATTATTGAAAATAGCATAGTAGTTATGTGTATTACATGCCAGAAATTTTATTAATTGACCCCATGCTGTCATTAAATCAATTTGTAAATTTTATAAATTTTGTATAATTACGAAACCATTTACAGTGGCCGCCTAATTGATGATGGAGGACGAGCTCATATAATGCTATTCACTTCATTATAATTTGTAATTAAAAAAAAAAAAATGTATTTTCACTTGTTCTATATAAAGATTCTATGGAAAATCTGTTTTGATTCACAATTTGATTATCCTTCCGAATAATATGGTATATGATGTTTGTGTGTTGTTTTACAAGTATTATTAAAGAAGATAATCACTTGATTTACTTAGAAAATCAAAAAGAAAAATTGTGCTACCTTCAGTTTCTTTAATCCTCCCTTGCCATATTTTTCACCTGTATATATCTGGTGAAGGGTTTATTCGAAAAATAATCATAAAACCACAAAATAAAAAGATACATTTAGAGTTTTTGCAACGTCAGTACATGTGATATGAATTAATGACAGATTTGGATGGATGGTGGAACCGCATAATCTGGTTTCCTTAATCGAAAACAGGGAAGTTCTTAACAGTTTCGAACATTGACGTAAACAATAAAATGTATACTTTAATTTTAATCTTTTGAAAAAATAACATTTTTTTATTATTATTTAATCCTTTACAATTACAAATATTATGCTGCTGTACAGAATTTTAAGGAATTATATTTGAAAACTTTTCATTAATGGAAAAAGAAAATATATATCAGAAAGAGAAAATATATTGAAAAGATTTTTTCTTAGAAAATCTTGAGAATAGAAAATTGTCATCGTGATAATGTACATATATATATATTTATAATGTGACATCAGTTATACGATTATATAGTAGACATTATATTTTCCACAAAACCATATACATTGACTGCATTGCAGCTATTTCCAAAAGATTACATCTCTATTTGGAAAATATTGAAATAGAAAAAAAGATTTATCCACACAGTAGTATAATAATGGAATAGTATAAAGTATTTATTTACATATGTATATATATAGAGGTGTATAAGGAATGTATGGTACGTAAGTTTTGTCATAGCAAATACACAAAACTTCTACAGATCCTTTGTATGAGATTTCATATTTAAATGTGGAAAAGTTTTCTATCTTTCTATTTTTGACTTTCAAAATAAAAGAATTAAATTTTCCAACTAGTGACAAAGATTATATATGAATATGACATATCTATTATTCTTGATTTAAGAAAAAAAAACGAACATAAAAAAACTAATTATAAAGTCTTAACCCCGTGTGTCAGTTTAGGTATTACAAATTGACCCGTTCCTGAGATGTCATACAATTTTGCTCACAGAAAATGTTTACTTTCTGGAATGCTAAAATTTGGTCAATTTATATAATGGAAGTGGGTTATTTCATGGAAATGTGATCACTTTTTTGAGTGCATTGTAACTTTAGAATGGTTTACTCAATTTGATTCAAATTTGGTAAAAAGTTAGATGATGAATTAATTCGTTATTGTCTAAAAAGTTAGGTGTTTTACTATAGCACATATTTCGGATTTGTTTTAGACTTTAAATTCGTATTAAACATATTATTAAAATTTGAAAGTATAATAAATCTTGAAAAGATTATTGTCTGTCAGTATATAGTCATAAGAGTTTGTAATATAGATGCTTATTATCCCAAGTTTCAAGTATATATACCCCTATGTGTGTCCTACTTTGAATCTAACAGATCTTGAAGTAATTTTTCTTTGCTCTCCAAAAACCGTGCGAAAATATTATTAATAAATTTTATTAAATGAAATATTTAATATGCCAATTTATCATGTTTCATATGAAATTTATTTTCATTTCAAAATTTTCAACTGACATCGAGTATAATGTATTTGCTTCTTTTTTGCATATAAAAACTGAACATATATTCCTAAAGACTTTTGAAAATGAATTATGAAAATATAATGTTATGTACAGTATAATAATAATAATCATAATTTTAATATTTTCATAAATTGTTATCATCGTAATAATAATGTTGATTCTGTTCTCCTTTTTTTTTCTTCTTCTACTAAAGTTGTTCAAAGTCCTGCTCCTTGGAAGTGGTTATTCAAAAGAAATATTTAGATACGAATATAATATCAAAACCAGGTGAAATTATTATAAATAACCTATAAAGTCATATAAAAAGCCTATTTCATTCATAATTTTATTATCACATAGTATATTATGCTATTATTTAGGTAAAAAAACAGAAAAGGTGAATTTCTATAGGGTGTTTCATAAAAATTAAATTCGGTTTAGAATTTATAACGATCAATTACTATGTCATTAGGAAATATTAATGGTTTCTATGAATATGACATGTAAACACTTACAAGATATACTTAATCGAGTGCTTATAAGTAATGAACGGGATTAGTATTTAGCCAGAGCATTTGTTTCTACGATAAGCAAGAAATGGCACTTGGTAACAAGTTTTCAGAAGAATGTTTTAGTCATTGTACATGTAAATAATACTCAATTAATTTGACTAATGAGGCAAATAAAAGAAAAAAATACTATATAGTGATTTCGTTGGACAATTTTGTTTAGAACACTCGTTACTAGTAACTGAGGATACTGGGCTTCGATTCTGGTCTTGCCGATTGCACATAATACTCTTCTGGACAAATAACAATACTGTTTTTGTTACACTCTGTATATGCTAAACTGAATTTTCTTTATTTCATTTCAAGAGTGTGTTTTTTTTTTTTTAATATCTTTAAACATTTCATATATGGTGAATATGATAAGAATTTTTCCAGCAAAAAAAAAACGAAAAAAAGAAAATGGTATTACCTACAGTATAAGTAAAGAAATTTTAATAAAATGACGATAAATAATTTTTTATGTCGTCCACCATCAACCCATTACCAGGATCCAATCCAATAAATAAGAGAAAAGAAAACCTGGGTTGATATTGGACCAAAGACAACTCATTTTTTTTTTCGAAGTCGTTTTGCTCCAATTTACGTAACGAAACCAGTATATTTCTTATATTATAATAAAAGGGAATTTTCTAGGTCTTGAAATGCGGCCACAATATATTTATACTTCTTCTTCTTCCTTTTCTCCGGTGAAGTATGCTATATTAACGGACGATATGAATTATTTATAAGAGAAAACTTATCATCATCGTTGTCGTTTTTGGCCACTACTGGTAAAGTAAAAAAGTTCATAAGAAGAGGATATTCTAAAATTGCTTGTTGGGTGGCGGCGGTTGCCCGGTTGCCTGGTTAGTTGTTTAGTGAGAGGTGGTTCTGTTCTGGGGAAAACAATTCTACTGTAAAACGAAAGGAGGAACGATCGTTTCGATAAAATTCTATGACAACGTTATATTAATAAAGAAATGGATTACTATAGGTACTTGCAATGTATTAATATTGTTTGTAGAATATCTTATTTGGCCACAGATTAACTTTCTCTATACTTACGTTTCGGATAATTTAAATTCAGCCCATTTACTATTCCTTAAGTATAAAATGCATCAATTCGTATGCTCGTCTAGCGCTTCATAACTGAAAATGGCAAAAACTGATAATGACGTATGTCAAATATCAGCGGATCTTTGGGATATTCGATTAATAAAGTAAAACAGAAATATAATCAAAAAATATTTTATTTCTATGGACTTCGTTTTTTCCTTGAGGAAGAACAATTTTTTCTGATACCTCGAATTGACTATTCGGAATGATGTCTTGCGTTACAGGATTTTAAAGAAATTGGTATGTAGACATGTGTGCAATAAAGACAAATCTCTTGCAACACGGTTTCGCTGTAACACGGTAAGAAAAATTGCAGAAGCTTTCGTATATAAAATACTATAACCGAATTTTATTATGTCAATAGTCTCAAGTTGCATTGAAATTGGGTTGGAATCTATTTATAATATTATAGGAGGTTTATCAGGACTGTATAATTTAGCTCTTATGAGAAAATTAAACTTAAAATATTTCATATAAGAAAGCTGGGCAATTTTCCATATACTAGATATTTTAAGTGATATTCAAATTCCGAAATATGACTGATAATGGGAATGTGTTTAAACAAAAGATAAAATAGAAATGAATTCGATGAATAAATACTTTTCCATTTTTAATAAAATATGGAATATTTTATGTGGAATAAAATTCGAAATGATACATTATCATATATTTGATTATTTTATGAAGTGGAATGTATTTATTTTGTCGAATGCATGCGAAAGTGGTTCAATATTTGATACTTCATTTCTGAAATAATGTTATTTGAATGATATTAATTTCATTCAAATATCGATTTTTAATATTTGATAATGTATTTCTTGTATGATGGTGCAGAAATGAAATCGCAATTTTATTTGAAGTTATGCGGACTTTTTTTGCAGTTATTATGATGATATTCATCCCTCATCCCTTAAACTTATACTGCACAATCGAAATTATCTCAATTTTTGGAATAATATTTATATAATCTTATTCAAGTAGTTGTATCTGGAATTTTTAACATACAAAATAGTTAAAGCCGTTCGGAAAAAGATCGTATACAGAGTCAGATAATAGATGATTGGAATTTTGAATCTGTAAAGAAATTTACATACCTACGATCTACTTTGTGTACCAAAAATGAAATGGACATCGAAATTAAATTTCGTATAATGGAAGAAGGAGACAAAACTTACTTTGGTTTAACTAAAGTCATTTCAATATATTTTTCACATAAGTCAAAGACAGTACACTTCAAAGCAGTAATAAGGTCAATCATTGACCATTCCAAGAAAGTATGCTACTTTGGTTTGAGTGGAAAGTTCCAAGAGTTTAATATGAGCCAGTCCGTGTAGAGCAAAGTTTTAGAAGCAGGATGTATCATGAACTGATTTATCCTAGCGGCTAAGTCTCTAAGACGGATGTTGTCCCATGATGATGAAGTAGTTATGTTCCACAACATTTATTAAAAATGATTACAAGAACTTCAATTAATCGCTTTCTTAAAAAATAATAATTTTCTCTTAATAATTCCTTACTTTCTTTGAAATAGTTATCTTTTCTAATTAAAACAAAATTTAAAGATATTAAATTTTTAATTATTTTATTCTCACTTTAATACTTTTTGCTATCGGTACAACGAAACAAGATTCGTGTATCGTCAATGTCCTTTTTGTTCAATTTTAATTTATTTTTCTTACAAAACTTTAATACAACTAAAATAGAGATACGTAAAGATTTGCTTTATCACCAACATTCCTGTCCGTCGTTGCTGTAACCGAAATTAAAAAGTTTTCATTTAAAATCTGCTAAAATTGGGACTCAGCAATATTACACATAATATAAAAACGGGTTTACTTTTAACAATTCCTTCATTTTAGTCCTGTACTTTTAGTGGCCTTCATCATCATCATCATCGTCATCATTGTGATGTCGCATTTTGTACTTGTTTATGTATTTATGTTTTTATATTATTTTTTTAATCTTTTGGTTATCATTTCTCTGGAACAAAGTTAAGAAGCTTTACTTCTCATAAAAGTTCCATTTTAAAGTCGAATTTGTACAAGATTTTAATTTGCTGACATAATATTTTTCATCCAAACGAATGATAGTTGTTGTTATATTTTCATTTTAGTAGACTAGATTTGTTTAGTTAGCAGAGAGTGTGAAAAAGATTTAGAAAGATTTAACACGAAAAAAAAGTCGTCTATCTGAAGAAATGGAAGATGATAGCACATTATCATCTCTAGAATGCCTTCATTTTATTCGACGAAGGACCTTTCAAATACACTGTCATGAAATAAACAAAGTTGATGTTTGTATGCATGATGTGTTTATTCTTTCGGTCATATATCATACTATTAGGATTTGATTTATTATTATAGTATTTACTTTAGGTATACATATGTATAAGGAAACTTTTAGAGAACAGAAAAAATTTGTTTTTTTTCTATCGTTATCAAAAGTTTTTTTCGTATCGAATTTGAACATAAAAAGTTAAGAAAATCTTGTCAAATTCAGTTAATTTAAGTTTATCCGAAAAAAAAAATTCGATTTAAGAAAAGATTAGTGTCAACCAAAAATTGACCAAAAAGAATCATAAATTTCGACATAAAATTTCCAATAAATTGATATATCAATATCGACTTGAATTGAGTAATTTGGTACAAATTATGGGTGGCGATATCTACTATTACAAAACAAACATTTTAGTCGATACGATACTTTCAGCTCTGTAATCCAAAATCCCAACAATTCAATTCATTTTAATTCGACGGCAAAAAATGGTTTCGGACTTTCCTGGGACCTCAGGTTCTTGTTGAAATAACAAGCTATAAAAAGTTGTCTATTTTACACAAATTTAAAACGTTTGACATGACAATAAAGTGATTAAATTTTTTTGTGGCAAAAGTCTTCTATGTTCCATGAAAATTTGTTAAAAATTAATATACCCCAATTTGAATGATCATCCAATTAAGCTAAAAAATTCGGTTATTCTATTTTATTGACAATCCGTATTAATATGTAAAGTATCAATTGGGTCCAATGCAAATTAAGCAGAAAAAACTATAAGCTTATATCATTTTAGAAGGCTATATACAATATATCGAATGGAAATTCCATATACGAGTATTATCCAAAATAACGAAAACATGTCCATATTATCATCGCTACTCATGCTATATATTTTAGGAGAATCATTTCAAAACTCAATTTACTTGAAAATAGTAGTCGAAAGGGTAAAGTAAAATCGTATATGTGTATTGTATTTAGTTACTCTACCATTTTGAGGGTTTGAATGTTGAAACTCATTTGCATACTACTACTCGATTAATTAGACCAATTATCGTCACTTTTGTTCGTCGATATATGCTAATTGTAAAAGTAAAGTCTCCGGATAATATTTGTCTATGGGAAAATGGTGGAAACTTTTAAGGATAGTATATGTATGTATACGAAATACTAGCATTATAGTTAGTTGAAATAAACTATGTTAGTATATAAGATCTGAAAGATTATGAAATGAATTAGAATATTATAATCAAATATTCATGACATTTTAGTTCGTGTAAATTTTCGCTTCATCTTGAATTATAGAAGTACTGAGTTCAGAATTCAGACAAGAAGTAGAGTGAAAAAGGGCGTCTGTTAAGTGAAATGATAATCCTTTCCTTGATTATTAAATGATTAGACTATACGATGATAATTACGTAAATTTGAAATAAAACGACAGAAATTATAATTTTATTAAATGTCAAGAATCGGTATTTTGTGTTGTGTTAATTGAAGGAATATTATTGATGAGAAATGAATTAGCTTGGATTTGGTTAAAGGAAGGAAGTTAAACGACAGTTTGAAGTGTCTTTCATGCATATTTTGCTTTTTTGCATTTTGTATCATATACACAAACACTTAACTATTTAGAATTTTAAGTTACCGTATCGTTTACGTTAAAAGTAAAAATACACGATAGTGTAGAATAACAGGATCTTGCCATGAAAATTATTTAAAGGAGAAATCCTTTTCATATATATAATAATCAAGATTCAATATAGGTATTCTATTCTCTCAAGAAGAGGAGCAACCAGCTCTGGTGATAACTGAACGAATGAACAATAACCAGATTGGATTCTGTGTCAGAATTAGTTAGTCCTTGGTATTATCTTAAAAGATTTTACTAATGTAGAAAGTATCAGACAATGAAATGGAACGAATACAGTATCATTTGCAGGTTACTCTTATCAGATTAGTTTATAAGAACAATTCTCAAAACCATTAAATGTCGTACATTAATCTTGTTTTGATCATCCCTATCGGTTCAGTTGAAAACACCAACGGGATTGAACGGAGTTTAATATTTGAATATCATTCTGTCATCGCAACTTTGCCACATTAATTTTTAAATTCTTAATCCTAAGAGAAAACTTCTAGTATCTTCTACGTTTCTTAAATTGTATTAATTTTCGAAAAAAAAAACTTTTCTCGTACAATTTCTATTTGTGCATTCATCTTTCTCCATGACTTGTTTTTGTCGTTGTACTTCGTCTTATCTTTTCGATTGACTTTTAAAACTATGTCTTTTAAATTTTCTAAAGAAAACTTTCATTCTCCAACAAATATACTTACATACATTTTTAACTCTATATAATATGACCGGAACACAAAAGTTTCTTTGGAAAATTTTTGGTATTTCATTTCTATGTCGACACTAGTTTTTTTCCATCTTTATATTCTTGTATTCTATGTATACTTGGAAATGCATTTTATATAAGGATACGACATTAAATGCAAGAAAAAACAAAAGGAAGGAAACTAAAGTGGACAAAAGATAATTTATCCCAATGACAATAATGTATATCTATACATATATTGTACAATATATATAGCTTAGAATCACCTAGTAACTGGAGAAAAGAATCCTTTTTGTTTGCTTGTTTGTTTGTTTGTTCTCTGAAAGTTAAGTTTTTGGTTTCTGGAATGATGAGATCTTCAATCTACACACCCATTTAATCTAAAAAAAACTTTGAAAAGATAATATTAATAAAAAAAAAATGGCATTAGTTTTAAGCTTTCTTCTGCTGCTGAACAATTTTCTTCATCTTTGTTGATTTTTCGTCTGCAATAAGATGGAAAAAAGGCAAACACAAAATGAAATTTAAAATTACCATAATCGTTGTTCGTATTAATATAAGAATTTTAAAGAAATATCATTTACCTCACTATATTCTAAAGGAGGCTTATATTATAGTCTAGCTCTAGCATATATATTCGATAAAGTCAAGTCAGCCTCTGGTAATTATCTTTATGCATCATCTACTTTTAAACTGCAAATTATTTTGCTTTTAATTAAACAATCATCATTAAAGAGAGGAAGTGTGGCGTCATTTTCTTATGCCGACATTAAACCATTATTTGGAACATAGTCGATGATGCGGGTAGTATAATAGATGGATAAAAGAGGTTTGGCAAAGACATTAGAATACGATTTTTTTTCGATAATGGCGATCCAGACATGATGATCTTCATTTTAATACCATTTATTTCAAAATTATTCTTTCGAACAAGTTGTTGTGAGTATGATGTTGCGCCTTTTTTAATTCATGAAGTCTTGTCTTATGGGTGCGTTTTTTTCTCGACAATGAGTTTTAATTGCACAAAATGAAAGCTTAATGATTTTTTTTTGTAGTGTGAATGGAAGAATAAAATTTATTTTAAAACAAATTTCTTGTGTGAACACGAAAAAGGACTAGAAAAATTTGTATTTGACAAAGTTTTAATAGAACTGATTTTTGATTTTTGATTGAGTAAGTACACTGGCATTGTTTTTGGATGTATAAAACACAAGTTAAAATCTAGGCATAGCTCCGATACCTACCTAAAACTCCTCTCAGATTCATGTCATTCTTGTATGCATGTAAGATGGAACAACACGGATCACTTAAGATTTAATGAGAAATGAAACACTCCGTCGTGTCTTAACTTCTCATACAACATAATATTTATGCACATAATTAAAAGAACTCGATTTTTATTGATTATCATAATAACTTGAAAATAAAAGCTAAAAAAAGTGTTCTCAATTTTACTTAAATTTTTTTGGAAAACACTGCAGATCTTACGTTAAAATAGACGACAAACAGAAACAATAATGAAATTTATTTTAAATTGTCTTCGTTAAATAAAGTTAAGTATATTTCATTTCATCCTGTTAGAATTTTTTTCGTGTTTAATCGAGATTATAGTCTTTCTTACCTTTCCATTTTTTTCAGCTTTTTTTCAGCTTTTTTGGTACATAATTTTGTGAATCCAATTCGAGTGCAAACTACTGAACATTTTTCTTAAACGTTGTACAGCATAACGTCCAATAGATCTTGATCCTTTTTTTTTTCTGTTCTTGTTTTTCCTTGAGTACTTCTAGTAAATACTTTTAGGTAGATTGAAACTCCTTAATGTTAGTAAAAAACGGGAATTAAATGGACCGGTAAAAAGAAGATGAATCTTTAAATGAGAAAGTATAAAAATGGAAAAAAATTTCAAGAGAAATTAATGCAATCGTATTAAGACAAGTCCTTATCACTTCTATTGTTTTTTTTCTATTTTTTATTCTGTTCTTCTCCAAAAAAAAAGGACATTCTTCTTTTAATACCATTTTTCTGTTTCAAAATTTTTTGTGTGGTTGTATGACTACCCTGTAGCTGGCTCATTGTATTTCCTTTTTCTATGGAATTATTTAAATGATTCCATGTACGAAGTCTACTACTCTTTGGAATCTTTTCCCAAAACATGTCTGACGTTCGTTGGTATTTTTTTTTATACGTTGCTTCTTTTAGTACAATTGTTAAGAAGGTATTCTCTTTTTACTTCCTAATTTTAAATAGTGTGTTCTTTTTTTTCTCGTGTCGCGGTATCCTTTTATTTCTGTACTTTTTTTTTGTATCAAATAAACTCAAACTACGAACAAAATAATTTATTTGACTTTAATCTGATTTAACTTTATGTGCACTTTCATTAAAAAGAAGAAATCTAATATAGGAACAAGAAATTTTACATAAAATAGATTCTATACGTATGTATATAGAGAGAATGTCGTTGAAGAAATTAAAAATGCAAAAAAAAGCTACAGTAGAAATTACTTTAGATTTTATTTGCTTTGTCGTTGGGCCTTTTTCTTTTTTGTTCTGGACCCGAGTAGAATTACTGGCAAAATCTTCTATGTATACACTTTCTATGATAACAACAACAATGATGATAATGATCATGATGGAGAAAAACTCAAAATGAAATTTCTAAAAGCTTTCAAGAATATATTTTATTCAATATCGTTGATTATTTGGTTTAGTTGTATTTTTGTTTTGTATATAGACGACCTACCTAGTTTTTATGTATAAGAAAATTCATTTTATACTATTTCCTTTTTTGATTAAATCTACAAAATACATACATAAGTACCTAAATTTAATGAAAACTGTGTGTTCCAATGTTCTTTATTAATGGTAACGAGAACTGGAGCTCTGGAGCTTAATATATGCTTACCCGCGCAGATCCTGTTACCAACTAACTGTTTCGCAAGTGTACAAGATACATTAATTTGTTTCTGTGTTGCTGGAATTATCAGCTCTATCCTACCTCGGCAGTAGTGAGCTGTCTTAAAGCAGAAGTTTCTACAACTATCACAGTTGGAGCTTTGAACTTTTCTTTTCTTTTCTTGAATAAAATTGACGAATAATTTGATCTAATTTTAGACACCAGTTTCACACCAGTTTGTGTCAATTTTTTTAGCGATAACTTTTACTACACTTTGTACCAAGTTCAAATAAAAATAATTAAGATATATTTTTAATTAACAACGAATTAATATTGTAATATTTTTGATACACTCGGTAAATTCAACATTAATATAAAAATAAAAATATATATATATTCCTAAAAGGGGAACATTTTGAAATTAAAAGATATACCCGAAGGATATTTGCCTGGAAGATGAATGCCTTTCGACTTTTTATTGTTTTATAAAGCTGAAGGATAGACGCTTTAAATGTATTAAAGTAGGTAGATAGATAGTAAAATTCTGTATAACAATAGAAAGGTGTTCCAGTATCTCAATAATGGGGTTTTAGTGTGTGTACGTTACGTGTATTCAAATTAAGAGCAAAGAAAATTTTCTATGTTCGGACTTGCTTTTCTTTTCTTCAGAATTCATTCGTATCCATTGTGAAATATTTCTATTTTATTTTTTAATTTTATCTTTCTTTACTTTTTTTAATGACACTCAAAAACATTGTTTAAGTTCGTTTATCACCAACAATTTATGAAACTAACATTCTAAATGGTTTCTTTTCACAATTTTTGCATAATTTTTATATAATATTATATTAAGTTGTCTTTTTTCCTTTTTTTTTTCTTTAAATTATATTGTTTGGTCGTAATTCATATCTCTTTATTCGCGCGGCTCAATTCTCTGTCTTCTGCTGGGGTATGCTTTCATCCTTTTTTTTTTTTTTTGTTTTGTTTATCCTATCTTTATTAAAGAAGGATCCACTTTTCATGTTTCTTATGATTTGACAAAATTTTATTGGATAATATAAAAATAAAAATGGAACAAAAGATAAAAATGGAAAATTTGTCTTGAATTTTCTTTTCTTTTTCTTTTTTGTTTTTAAAGAACGAAAAGAAAGTTAAGAAAATTTTTTATGTGTTTGTTTTTTTTTTTTTGTTCTAGTATTTCCTTTTCTATAGTCCTTTATATATACATATATGAAAAATAAATACTCTGATAATGATTGATGACTTCAATTTAATGTTTTGATTTTTATTTAAATCCTCCAAAATAGAATAACAAGAAAAGGACTAAAAATCCGATCGAAAAGATGGAAATTTTTATGGCTTGATTTATGAAGAGTTTATTTTCTTGGATATTTTAATTTGTTGTTTGAAATAAAAAATTACCCTCGCCCCCCAGAAAAAAAGGGCAAATAAAATTTTTGATCGAAAAATAAAAATATATTTATTAAATTATGAGAAAATTTTTTAATAAGATTGAAAAATAATTAATTTAATACTTTTTAAATGTTGTTATTAAAATTTTTTAAAACATTCCAAACGGCAACCCTTTAACAACAAACTGAACGAGTTAAAAGACTACAATACTGAATTAAGTAGAATTTCATTTTAATAAAAAATCGTCTGAAGGGTTTATATATCCAATTGCACTCAATTTGATAATATTCTTAGGTTTTAGATTATATCGATTATATATAAAATTGGCATTTATAAAGTCGATGAAGGCGACGCTGGCAGCAACAGGCGAAAACTTTTCTATTCACCTACTACTTCAGTCTCTTTTTAAGAGCAATTATTGTATCTAGTCTAGAAATATCGGTTCGACCTGTCTGAGATTATCAAGCCTGTATAAGCCTGTGTTAAACTGGGTTATTTATAGATATAATGTTCCACGGCGCTATTCATACATTGGATAACCCAGTAAGAAAATTTCCCAAATTTAAATCAAAAAAGGCGAACGTGGTTTCCTTTTAAATGTATTACATTAACTTGATTGTAAAAGCTTTCTAATAAATTAATTAAAATTAAAAGTTTTATTAGACATAAAAATTGTAATCTTAATTAATTTCTTTAATTTATTTTTCCAGCAAATTACTCTGAATATCAAATTCAATCCTAAATTGTAATAGTTTGCAAAAGATGGCTTTTTTTTTCTTTGCTTACCAAATTTTCAACAAGATTTTATTATCTATAAAAATAAAATTGGTTTTTTTTTTTACAATCAATACAAAAATTCTCATCCGGAGCTAAGAACTTTTAAAGCAGCGAGTTAAGCATTTTGAATTTTACGACGTGAATCCCTTTTATAGAGTTAATTCGTAAAGATAAATAACAATAACAACAATGTCGTTCTCAAAAATACTAAAAACCAGCATAACATAACTTTCTCTATACATAATGTTTAAAGAAATTTTTACTATACTCAAAAATGTTGTGAAAATATTAGAAAATAATTCAATATTTAATATTTAACTAGCTTTCAATTGAATTTGGTATTTAAACATACTTAAAAACGACTTAAAATCTTAGCTTACGTGATTTACAAGGATTTGATTTTCACTCGAATCTTATAGTGATCCTTTTTCCCCTGAAGTCATTGTATATAGTAATTTTATGAAAATCATTACATTTTCTATATTTAACTCTTATAACTTTTTTTCTA
The DNA here is from genome assembly GCA_963422695.1 of Xylophagus ater. Classification (NCBI taxonomy): domain Eukaryota; kingdom Metazoa; phylum Arthropoda; class Insecta; order Diptera; family Xylophagidae; genus Xylophagus; species Xylophagus ater. The sequence goes on from OY730484.1 coordinate 809,573, forward strand.
GTACATTTAAGGCAGCCATAAAGTGTCCCATTAATAATCCTTTACAACAATTATCTCTTCTATACCAAATAGTATTATAAAACTTAAATCTTTCCGTATAATCATCGTCAAACCGAAAAATATAAAACACTTTATAAAATGTTGTAAGTTTGAACGTGCACTAAAAGATGTTAAGTACTTACCTTGATAATCATTTTGGGAATGAACAAAGATAGTAGGTTGACAATGATTATGGATGATGACGATGATGACGACGACGACGACTATGTTGATAATGGAAATAATGATGATAACGATGCTGTTTGTATTAAGTTTACAACCGAAACAAGGAAAATAACATGAAAACTTAAATTGAATGAAAAAGTGTACTAGTCTTTCTCTGAAATCAATGAAAATCATCTTCAAATGAAACTTGATACTGTAAAGTATATTGTCGGAGCTGGAATGCAATCAAATCAAATTAAATGTTTTTTTTTTTTAAACAGCGTGTCCTGTTAAAGCAGATTTACCAACTTTTAAACATACAAGCAATTTTATTTACAACAAATTCTTGATATAAGCGACCTCGATTTAACCGAATATTTTCAAAGAGAGCTTTGATATAAATATGTTATTTAAGTATTCAAAGCTTTTTCATACCTTCAATAGAAATTTAGTCCTGTTTTTTGTTATAGGGGTCCACTTTTCATAAGCCATTTGATTCAGGTTGGGTAGCTTATAATGAGTCTTTGATGTATTAGATACCAACGGTTTTAATACTGCTGCAATAAACGGATTTGTTTGAACTTCTCTAGTAATTAGTTACAAGTTATTAAAATTTGTGGCATTTTCATATATCTTTGTTTTATTCAAAATATTTAACAGACACTCTGTATTCACGTATGTCAACAGATGCAGCGGGTACTTGTCTTAACTATATATCCTTTCAAATGTATGTCAATTCATGTCAATCATTGAAAATTAGTTACTAAGTCAGTCATTCAGTCCTTCCTTTTATTTAGCTCGTTACTAAAACCATAAAAATGCATCATAAAAGTGTACATTTTCATGTGTAACAGATCGTTAGGGTTAAAGAGTATAAAAGAAATTTACAAAATGTTTTCAGATTGTAAAGCTTTCATCGTCGTATCATATCCTCCACGAAATTTTTGTTCTGAATATGATGGTCGTTGGGATTTTAGTTTTCAAAAAATGAAAAAGGAAAAAAAAACCGACACAAATTCAATATCTGGATGACTTTCAACATGAAACAAAGTAAGAAGACATCTATAAAACTGCATACAATGGGAAACTTTGGGATTGTCTAAAAGTGTGTACTTGTGTAGAAAAAACTGCAATGAAATAACTTTTCACTCATATGCCATCACTCACTTATTCGAGTGCAGAAATGTGAAATGAAGTTCTGTTTTTTTTTTTTCATTTTCTGTCATTTTTGGAAAAAGGACATTCTTGTATATTTTTATTATGTTTTATTTGTTAGATACTTAAGAGCGATGAAATCTAAAGATTTTTAAGCAATTCAACAATTTTTAGTGTACTAAAAAATTTTTATTCGTTTTTATTTTGTATATGACATAATTTTTGTTCATTTTTAAGGATGTCATATGAATGAATTCATAGTGTTTGAATAATCTTTCATGAGAATATACCAGGTAAATAGATACTTGTATTTATACTGCAGTTTTTTTTTCAATGCTTGAGACTCCATTGAATTACATTCTTGAAGTTCTCCCTTCTTTTGATGTAATACAAATATTTAATTTACTGCAATGACTACAAAAATAGACAAATTTGAAGTTTGTTTAATAATAAATTGATGATGAGATACTTTTAAAGTAACAAAGTGCACGGAAATACAGTAAAGTCACGATAATTCGAAATTGTTCGTCCTTTTTGGATTACGAAACAGTTTGAATTGCGGGAAATTTATTTAATACTAAATTTTCTTCGAATTCTAATTTGAGGCATAAAACTAAATTAATTTATCAATTATCGAATAAATCCTAAAAAATCCAATCATATGTTACTTTCACCACTTTTAAATGTAATCAATAGTGGATATGCTTACATATGCAAGTCTTGTTAAGATAATACTTATCCTAAATCCATACTTACCCTAAAAAACAAAAGAAATTTATCCAAAAAGGCAAAAAAAAAGATCCTTAAAAAAATGTTTATCCCTCTTTTTGTATAGTTTTAGTTGAATTCACTTAAAGTTATCTTATTTCTGTCCTGTTGGTGTATACTATTTATCTTCATCTGTAATCCTTCCAATGGCATAATTTTTTTTTGGATAAATCGCAACACAAAACAACTTTATTCAAAAAGAAAAAAGCCGGAAAATCAAACAAATAAACAAGAATTTTATTTAAGGATTTATATTTGCTAAAGTTTACTTTTTTTTTTGTTAAGAAAAATGGTATTATAACGAATTATTATTATGAAAAGGATAAGAAAATATGTCATCTACAGAGTGTTTAATAATTTCATTAATACTAGAGGCACACTTAGAATAGTCATAAGGTAGTTTCAAAATTTCATCGTGTATACCGCATACTAGCTTAATACACTTTCAAGTAATACTAGAGACACTCATATGATATAGATACCATGATTTAAGAATACCATGTAGTATACCACATGTGTGTCACTTTATACCATTTCAAAAAATGAACTAGAAATATGATAATGAAATGGTATCAGCCATACTACAGTTTTCATACCATAGTATGTATACTATATGTGTGTCTCTTATATAAGTAGCATAAATATGGTTTTGAAATTGGTTAATAAATGTAGAAAATAACCATGGCTACTTTTCAAGTCAATAACACAGTTGCAAGGATCCATAACGACAGCATCTGTTAATAACAAAATTGTTGATATAAAATAAAATGCATTTGAAGAATAGAACACTTGGTATACCAAATATATACGTATAACTATCACTCAGGTACTTTAACACCCTGTATTAAAAATATATAATAAAATCTTAGAACTTCTAAAATCAAAATTTTTTTTCTTTTCACTCACTTTATTTTTATCCAAAAAGAAAATCGAAATATTGTTTTGTTGTTACCAATCACTGCTACAGCTGGTTGAAGGGGACCAAATTCTTGAAATAAAATAGATTTGACCCGAAGTCAACCAGCTACATACAGCGTTGTATACAGTCGAAGTTATATTCTTTTTCAAGAGAATGATGAAGATGCCGAGGATCGAATCACGTTCAATGTTTACTCAAGGATAAAAGAAAAAAAAAAAAAAAAAAAACTAGGAACTGGGAACTGGGAACTGGGTTGTCGGGAATCATATCGATCCGGGTTAACAATGAACGATATTGATGATGGCGATGATGATGATGATGATGATGATGGTCAATGTTTCTGCTTCCATATTTTCACATATACACATAATGTTATGATGGTGTTTGTCTCGGAGGCTACACTATTTTTTGTTTTTGATTGTTGGTTGAAAATCCTTGAAATTAATCAATTCCTGAATGTTATGTTCTCTGATTCGATTGGTGACTTTTCGAGTAATTCTAATAACTTCAATGACAAATAAAAAAGAAAACTTTTCTATATACCATTCTGTTTTTTCTTTTTTTTTATGGTTATTAACATTTCGCAATGCTAGGCTTAATTTTATTACATAAACTCCCAACATTGCCACCAAACACAAAAACATATTATACAATATATAAACAAAAACTAGATACATGTACATGTTTTGATTTTGTCATTCGGCTTAAATTTGACAGAGTGCGGTATTTTGTAAGCTTTTTGGCTTTTTGTTTAATGTTTCGGTTTATTTAACTGGAAAATTCAATTAAATTTTCACCATCCTCCTTTCTTCTTTTCAAAACATTTATTTGTCTCTCCCATAGAGAATCAGTTTCAACAAAAACCATCCGAATATCCTTTAATTATATTAAATGAATAACAAGTATTACATTGAAGAACATTGATTTCATGATAGATGCTCGTATTTTTAGTATCTCCACCACCCCAAAAAAACAAAAAAATACTAAAAATAAAAGTTTCGAATTAAAATTAAATTCTGACATGGGAAAATAGAGAAGGGAAAGGATGTACTGGTGTCGGCATTCGGGATGAATCTAAAAACACATATTGTAAAGATTTTATATGATTTGTAGAAACTCTATGGTAATGATAAAATTTTGCATAAAAAAAAAGTTGCTCTATTAAACTCTTACGAGCATGTTTCCGTAATAAATGGATTTAATGTACCTCATATATATATATATATATAAATACGTACCACCTTCCGAGAGAGACGAAAGTCTGTAATTAGAAATTATTTTATTTATTTTATTTCAAGCGTGTGTTTATGTTATTTTATCAGCATTAATTAATTTGTACAAATATAATCAATTTTTTAACGAATTAGTTTATTTGAGAAGGAATCTTGTGTATTCGAATCTTGTATATTAAATCCAATTAGATCTGTGGTGTAAGGTATACAAGGAAATCATTAAATTGTAAACCTTCTCAAAATTCCAGCTAAGGAATGAACTAGTAAAGGGTAGTTTTTGCAAAAAAACAATGAATTAAATCCTTTGTCGTGGGTTTGTAATTTTGATAAATAACAAGGATAAGCTGACACGAAACTGCTACAGGAAAGAATGATAAGAGATACACTACTAATCTGTGAGTCAAAATTAAAAGATTTATTGGAAGTTGACTGGAAATAACCCAAATGATTCTTTTTCTACAGGCAGTTTTTGTCTTTCCTGAAAAATTAGCTGCACATCTAGACTGTTTAGTTGAAACCTATCAATATTTTGATGAAATCAATCATAATTTTGTATCTTTACGTATCTCGTTTGAATATCCAAAATGAAATCATTGAATTTCCAACTGAAAAGGAAGGAAAACTCAATTTAAATTTCGGAAACTATGTTCATTGTCATTTATTATTATTTTTTTCGTTGTTTTCTTTCCTTTTTTTTTTGCTCTTAATAATCAATAGAATGTGAAATTATCTGCAATGAAGCATTTTCATCAAATCCATTTCATTCCAATTAAGTAACCTAAAATCTTTAAATCTCAATTTTCTGATTTCCTTTTTCATTTATTTCAATTTCCCATCACTTCACCTGATTTGTTCATTTCGTCCTTGTTGAATCAATGCATTCGAAAAACCAAAAAAAAAGAAAAGTAAAATGAATATAATAATGACAGAAAAATCTCTATCAGGGATTTGTCATTTAATCAATAGACCAAAATTTCCATTGATTTTGAGTTTAGGACGGAAAAAAGCATAGTATTTTTCACAAATTATTTCCTCAAGCCAATTTAATTGAACAATTTCCAGAGTACTGATTTGGATGCAGATTTTCATCAATTCTATATTATTGATTAGCTTATTAGAGATATTGCATTATTGAAGTAGGAAAATTTTGTATTTGAATATATTTTAACGTTTATGGTATACTGTAAGGCATACATTTTTCAGGCGTCGATTTTCAGTCTCGTATTTTTAACTCGTGCTTAAATTTTTAATGATTTGATGTTTCCAATGAATTTTATCTGGCACAACATCCTAAAGAATTGTGGTATATATCATCAAATTACATCAGAAGGGCACTTATACTAATTATAATAGTTTTCTTTAACACTAATATAAAAAAATTTCACGTAAACAATAATTGATTTCGAATTCTGAATTTTTCTAATTTTAATTAACAAATTTATTTTAAATTGTTTTACTTGAGAATTCAAAGAAACATGAAAAAAGATAAAAAAAAGAAACCAATTCCATTGGGATTGTTGTTTACTTGGCAAAATTCAAGACTATGGAGACACTTAGTCTCTGATATAGCTATCAAAACATAAAAAAATAATGCTTCTATATCAAATACTATGCCAGGAATAGAAAACAATTCTTTGGATTATTGTGGGTGTTGAATATGGTCGCCATCATGTCTGAAACTTTAAATGAATGAGTCTAAAGATCAAAAATTGTTTTTATTTCTTTTGGGATTGAGAAAAGTTTAGAAACATTATTGTCAAGGGTTTTTTTTTTAGTACCCTGAATCTTAACTCTAAATGTATTTTGTTTAGCCTAGTTTATTTTTTTTGTTCTTTAGCTGATTTATAAATTATATGGAAATTAACTTTATGTTCATGTCGAATGAACTTACAACCAATTTAAAATTTTGAGTGATTTTAAAGTTGAAGTTAATTTGACATTTCCCTTTTTTTTTAGCTTTTGCTTTTCGCAGTGATTTATTTGAAAAAAAGACATCTATCTTTATACTAACGATATTGAAAGGTTACTATGTGACATATTATGTAGATTACGGGTTTTTGTTTCAATATTATTGAGAAAAACATCAGTTTGAAATCTAATATGAATAATTCAAAAAGTCCAGTAAAGTAAATTTTCTTTAGAAACCATGTAAAAAAAAAAACTTGGACCAGCTCAATAAAATTCGAAATGGTTTAAAGATCTTTAAAATATTTTATGCATTCGTATTATAGTATTATATAGATTAGATGATGCTATGTTTCGTATTGGTTACATTACAACTTGTTAGTTTTTTTAAAGTTAAATTCTTTCAACTTACCATATCTACCAAGTAATGGATTTTTAAAAAAAAATGAACAAAGTTTTAGAAATTAAAACAAAAAAAGAACCTAAAAAACTTAAAATGGCAAAAAGATAGGAAACAAAAAAAAAGGAAAATTCTCAACAGGAAAACCTAAGAGTTCAAAAGAGCGCTAGCTTGAAGTGCACTTTTTTTTGTTTTTGAATGGATAAAAAGTTGAATGGTTAGCCGTTGTTATGCTAATTTGCATACAAAAGAAAATACACTTTCTCCTTGTTTTTCCTGGGTATACAAAAAAAAAACGTGAATATGAACCGCTTGAGGCAAACAGATTCAGTATTTTGATATTTTAAGTGTTTAAAAATATGCATAACAATCAAGTGGCGCTACTTTTTCTTTGTACTACGTAAAAATTAAAAGTACTTTCTTTAAATAGAAGAAAAATTAAAATGAAAAATTTAATAGGGAAATTTTAAATTTAAGTTTAAGCAAAATTGTTAAATTTATTTTTAATCATAAGTTTAGACTTGCAGTAATCATTTCTAACATATGACGGGCATGGCATCAAAAGTTACAACATTCGAAACCTATAAAGTTTCTGTTAGTGACTTGATTTGATTGCCATGTTTGACCTCTTCAACTTCGAAAGCTAATACTTTCAACATAGGTATCCTGAAACTTTTGGCGCAATATCAGTCTTCAAAATTGAAGATCTTAAGTGCGTCTTAAAATTATGCCATTTAAAATGTCTGAATTCGTTCATTTAAATCCAAGTAAAAAGTCCAAAATTTTCTTATCTTTTCTTAAATTCTTGTCATAATACTCTATTTGAAATTTCTACTAACCATTGAAAAATAATGGCAACAAACTGTTGGTTAGCACTTCATAAATCCGATGTGTTCTATATTCTACAACATAAGATTGTATATTTCCTTGATTCCATTTTTTCTATCATAATACAACAACAACAATAATACAAAACGGACAAAGTAGTATTTTAGAATTTATCTTGATCTTGTTTTTGTCTAGATAAATACTATCTGAAAAGAAAATGAAGATGAGTTTCTTTAATATAATCTTTGGCAGATAAAGAAACGACCAGTGTACAAATAAAAATATATGAAAAAAAATTTCTTTCGATGCTGGATAGGGAAAAATGGAAACTTTTTTCTCTGATGAATATGTTTCTAACAATTTCTATTTTTTATTATTATATGAGTAGAAGAAGTTCTTAAATGCTTCTGCTTTGTCAGACAATCCTTATTTATTTCTGGAATGTAGACGAAAAGATTCTAACTTTTATACTTAGAGTTATCAATCTAAAACTCGCAAAACTCTTGTCCCGATTAAAAGTTCAAAGTATAATATTTTACTAGATTTTTTTGACCAAAAAAAAAGAAAAAAAGAAAAGAAATTCCAATGACAGGATATTTTGCGGTTTGAAAAATGCGCTAAATGCCAACGAAAAAAAAATATATATATATTATTTCTTATCCGCATTGCGAAGAAAAGAAAGTTTTTGACAAGTTGAACATATTTTTTTTCTTAAAACATATTCGCTTTTAATGGATTTATACAGAATTTAACTGATACAATTTTCATGTGAACGGAAAATCATGGTAACACAAAATAGGTCTCACAGACAAGTTATCGTAACTCGAAACCTCGAACCAACAGTAAATTAGAATACAATATCGTAAAGGACTCAAATAGGATCAAGTTAGAAATATATACATACAATTTTCTTGGCTACAAATATTTCCTTTTTTCATTTGAAAATCTATCGAAAACTTATTCCAAAGAATAAGTAAACTTACGAATTCTTTGGGTGATGATTTCTATCTTCTTCATTTTATACCGAAAAGAAGAAAAAACGAAAAATTCCACTATACTATCGTGAAAAAAGCACTCTTTTAGCCCCGTTTTATTCTATTCACATTTTATAGTACTCAGTCAGCATTTATCTGACTTGCTTATCGGAAACAGTTTTCGTGAAGATTTACGAGCGGTAGTGAAATAAATATTCTTTTCTTTTCTCCTGTAGTCGGTTTTCTTTCCTTTTTAGAGAAAAACTTTCAAAATTTAGTTTCGCCAGGCAATTTTCGAAAAAAAAAAAGTAGGAAAGAAAATAATATAGATATATATGGAAAATCAGGATATTGAGATAAAGTATATATGGAATGAAATTCTAGAAAGTGGTTAGGCTTTAGAGTGGGTAGAATAGGTTTAAATATTCATGTGGTTTGATAGAAAAAAAAAACAGGAACTAAGAAGGATATAGAAAATATATTTGCCAGAAATACTGAACAGACAAGAATTATTTTTATACAAAAGTAAAATCCAAAAGACGAAAAGTTTACAGTCAGGATAAAAGCTCAACAAGATTTATTGATATGCCATGAAGACGCCATTGGAAAATATGTTTATTTTTTGTTTGAATTAATATTCTTTAAAAACATTTTTTTTTTTACAAAATTTTAAAATAATAAAATATCCAAATTAAAACTTATTTCAAATGAAATTGTAATTCCTTAATAGCATTTTTGAGCTTTAGTAACGCTTATACGATTGTATATGGTCGTATAAGCGTCGTATAAGCGTCGCTAGGATCTATATATGACATAAAGGCTCAAAAATGTTGCTAGGGATATTAATTGAATATTTGATTTTAGATTTAATAAATGGTCCTAGAGAATGCTATATACTCAGGTCACAATATAGACTGGATACAACAAAACTGAGGAAATTAAAGATTTAAAAGTTTCCCTTTTAATTTCAACACAAGAAAACTCTAAACTTGCTAACTTTCCGATGAGTGTAAATTCTTCTTCAATGCACAGAACATTCTGCTCTTCTCAAATCAGTCATGCTCCTATTGGTGACTAAATGTTTTGCCTATAATGACCCCCTAAAGAGCAACAATTTTCTTTTCCAATTTGATTAAAAATAAATTATTCTCTAATTAAATTAAAAACTTTTTTACAAACTATTTTTGATATTATTATACTTTCTTTTCTTAATCATAAAAGTTCTTAAATAAATAAAATTTCCATTCCATAAACATTTTTCATGTAGAGTTCAAGTATTTGAAAAAAATAGTCTTCTAAAAATATTTTCCATTAAAATCCGTTTAAGATCAAATTAATTTTCAGTGTACTCTACGTAAATAACAGAAATTGACCATGGCAAGAAATTTAAAGGATATTTAAAAACGGTAAATGTTTTAACACAAATGAAAAGAAGAAGTTTTTAATCAGGTATGATGTAGCTTCTATTTCGAATAAGTTTCCTTTCGGAAAATGTAAAAGTTTTGAAAATTTTTAAAAGTTCTCTAAAAGAGATTTCAGCTATCACTATGAGATGATGTACTATAACTTGAAAAACGCAACTAGTATAATTTTTTTTTTAAAAGGCTTGTATTTAAGGATAACATTCAACATTTCTCACTTCTTTAAGTCATAATCATTTTCCATATCACAAAAAAGAAAAAAGACGAATTTAAAGTAGTAGTATAGGAAGGTAGTCTAAGATTCATAATGAAATGATAGTTGTAGCTTAGTGGATATACTTGTATAGTACATAAATTTGCTTCTATCGGTATTAATAATAATTGATCCACTTAAAAACTTTCCCAGGCAATGTTCTTATTAAACTGAGGATGTCTTTAAAATCTTATATATTTGAAAATTTTGTAATTTATGAAAATTCCGAATTCAATAAAGACTCTGTCGTAGACAAAAGAAGTATACAGAACTCATTAAATCATTAGCGGATTGAAAAATTTGATGTACATGAACGATAAGAAAAAAAAAAAGAAAAATAATTCTTTCCTTTTAAAACTTTTCCTTACACACTTACACATAGATAAAAATGAAAATTGGAAAATAATTGCTAGTCTATATAATATGAAAATATAATCAGCTGTCTGGAAAATTGTGTATTCTGTTGTGAAACAGAACGGAAGGAAGGAAGGAAAGAACGAAAGTGGGTAGTATTGAAAAGGGTTTAACTTTTTTGCTTCATTTTTGGTAGAAAATTTTGTTTTATTAGAAAATTCATATAGGAGAAAGAAAATTTCATGCAACTCTTTTCATACTATGGACATAGACAATGCAAAAATTTATTTTGAATGAAAATATTATGTAGGTAACGCTATAGTGACTAGGATTTTATAATACTTCGTTCTTGTTTTTTGTTTTTTTTTTATCAATTTTTGTATTCGAAGACTTGTTATTATTCTCAGTCATTTTGAATTCATTAATTATACTATTTCAAAAAAAAAATCATTTTCCAAAAATCAAATTTCGTAGCTTATTAGTTGATAATAACAAAAGTGACTTAACAGATGATTAATTGCATACAATTTTCAGATAAAGAAAAAGTTTTCCAAAAGGAGAAAATATAGGAGGAAGTATTTTGAATAATTCCGATAGGAAATTTTTGATAATATTTAAAAATTTAAGAAGCGAATTTTGATTGTAAATAAAATGGTGGAAATTAAATGGAAGAAAATTTTTTGAATGGTATTTACTACGATAATGGCAAGTAAGTTTTATATACTTGTAATAATTTTAAATCATGCGTCTTTAAAGTTTTATAACGGATGTGTGTACAACTAGTGTTCCTTAAATTGACGTTTAATTATATATAATTAAATTCGTTCGTCAAGAAGGCAAATATTTGGAAGCTTTACTCGTAGTCTTACTGCTTAGTTATATAGTATGGCAGGAATTTGATAACACTTAAGTAACTATATTAAGATGATGATAACTAGGTACGAATTGGGATTTTTTTTTGTGGGATTTAGACTTAATATAATAACTTCCTCAATTAAATTTGTAGTTTTTTTATAAAAAATAGTCAATAGGTCAATTTTAGAAAATTAGAAATGGTTTTTTTTTTACTTTTGTGATATCTGCGCTTACTGTATCGATTATTAAGAAATTAAGGGATTAATTAATAAAAAACTAAATAAAAGGCACAAAGACATAATTTCACTTACATTTAATAAATTCCTTTAACCAAGTCTTGTACATAACTTTACAAATTATATTCGAATGATTTTCTTCTCTGTATTATCTCTCAAACCTAAAAATGACAAGAAATAAATCAAATTAATAGAATTCGATTAAAAGTAACAGCACAAGATAAAGGACTAAGCGGAAAGAAAAACGTTCAGAATATAAAAAAAAAAAGTCTGCAATAACAAATGACCGAGATCAAATTTTCATTATTTTAAATCTAGATGAAAGAAAAAACACAGAACAGAAAACTCTATCTAAATCTACGAAACCCCATTTTTTTGACCCCATTTTTTTGTATGTATTAAATAAACGTTGTTACAGGAATAAAAAATTTAATCTAATAAAAGGGTAATATCATTATTTCACCTCGCTTCCAAGCGATTAATACTAGCTCCGATATAAAACACAGAAAAAAAGTACCTTTTCATTATATAAAATTATCTAAAATAATAGTGACACAGAGCTGTAACAAGGGGGTTGCACATATTATTGGGATTTCCTTTGAAAGGAGCAAATCCCCAGATGACCTATGAAGCATATCTTCTTCCTTGCGAGGAGAAGATATGAGATGGTGCAGCAATGTGAGCAGCTAAAAGGCTGCACGCCTAGCTGATTGCACTAGCTAGCTCGCCGGAGGGGTGGGTCGCTGCTCACCACCATCTGCCATCGCGTTACACATAAATTATATGCGTGCAATAGGTATGAAAACGTCGTTAAGACTTTATTGTGATAGCGCGAGCTATCAAGCAAGGAAATTCGGTTTTCGCGAGATAAAAACCGAATTAGGGGGATGTTCGTTGATTTGCTGGTCACCGAACTTGACCAGCTATTCATGAAAGCCTTGCGAGGCATGTCGAGGCCGACTGGCAAAGGTGTTGTTGCCAAGTCGGTCTTTGGGGCACTACCCTCCCTCTTGGATCGACAGCAGAATGCCGATCCCCGTATGTCCATACTCGCCCCTGCATTTGAGTATGGACCCTTTTTTTTTTTTTTTATTTATTTATGCTCTCTTCTATTTCGCCCGACTCATCTCTCCTCTCTCTCCCCTACAGATTTATTCTTCGATAGATGTCATATCACATATATCTTCTTCTCTTTTCCTTGTTTTAGAAGTGCGGCACCTTTACCTACCCCTCGAAATTGTGCATCCTATTCTGTTTTCCCTGAAACCTCAAGAGAAAAGAAATTTGAAAATTCGCGATTTTGGGTTCAAGAAAAATTTCCTTTATTTTGTCGGCCTTTTTTTTTTTCTTTTTTTTACAAAGTTCTCTTACTACAATAATTGATAATACATAAAAAAATTTATCATATGATAAGTGTGTATTAATCGATTAATATTGTTTGAAACTCATTGAAACCGGCTTTTCTTTATCCCCCTTTCAGTGAGGATGATACAAAAAAAAAACCAAAGCCACAAACTTATGTAGTTTGTCAGCAATTGTTGGATGACGCGAGAAAAGCTAATCCCAATGTGCCTCCCACAATGTTTCCTTTAAAAAAAAAAAAATTCTTATTGTTTTCTTTTTGTGTTCTTAAACTCTAATTATTTAAATTATAATATTAATATCAAAATTTTATATGTTTTCAAATTTTTCCTTCTTTTTTTTTTTTTATTTCTTTAAAAAAAAATTTTTGTTGTTGGTTTTGTCTTCACATTTCCGAGAGGTTGTCTTCTTAATCTTAATGAAAATCGGTACCAAGCCAAATATTTATTCCAAAAGGATGATGATCGTTTATTGATAATATATTAATTCCCACGTGGGTTTGTTCTAACCTTGTTCCATACAGGCCAAAACGAACTTATATTGTTGATGCTAAGTTGGAAACCAGAAAAAAAACCAAAAATATTATTGACAAATACCTTAGATGTGTTTTTTTTTTTTTTTTTTTGTTCCTCCTTGAGTTTTTTTTTTTTTCTCTTCCCTTCCGCAAAGGCACGGCGACAAAACGAAATGAAATAATTGTTGATGATGGAGCTAATCAAGATGACTCGAACTACCATGCACTTTGTTTATTTATTTATTTATTTTATTTCTTTATTTTTATTTTATATATATTTTTTTTTTTTTTCAGACCAAAAGGAAAATTTTCAATGAATAAAAGAAAAATGGCGCCTCCCGCCTTGGGTTTGGTTTAAACCAGCCACATGTCTAATATTACTTTTTTTTTTTTCAATATTTCATGGATCACAAAATTTTTCTTTCAAAATCGAACCCTTTCCCGTTTTAATTAACATTTCCTATCTTCTTTTCAATTTCAATTTCTTTTCTACCTGTTGTCACACTTATATAAATGCGGTTTTCTTCTTTTCCCCACATGTGAACTATTGTAATTAACTTCCTCCCTGCCCCAATATATATATAAAAAAAGGAACTTTTTCTTCTTTCTAGGAAACCTTTTTACGTCCACTTTTCTTTTGATAAAACATGCTCTTTTCTTATATCTTTTCTTTTCTCAAAAACTTTATTATTTTTTTTTTTTTTTTTATCTTTCTTCTCTTTCTTTTTTTCTCCCTTTTTCCTTTCTTTTTTTTTAAATATTTTTTTTTTTTTCTCTTTACTTAAAGTCAAATTCACCATAAATTGCCGAATTTTATTCCTTTTATGGTTAACATTTCAGAAAAAAAAACTTTTCCTTTTAAGCATTCAAAAAAAAAAACCGACTTTTCTGATTAACATTTCGAAAAACTACTTTTTTTGTTCTCTTCTTAAACAATTCACAATCCGACTCTTTTTTTTTTTTTTTTTTTGGTTAACAACAAGAAAACTACTTTTTGGTTAACGTTTAAAAAAAAAACTTCTCCTTTAAAAAAATTCAAAAACCGATTTTTTGGTTATCATTTCGAAAAACTACTTTTTTTTTTTTTTTTTTTTTTTTAAACAAATTCAAAAACCGATTTTTTGGTTAACAACTCGAAACCTACTGTGCTGGTTAACATTTCGAAACCGACTGTCTGTAATTTTTTTTTTCATTTGCCATCTCCTGTTCCAAAATTCTCTGTGTTGGGATAAAAAGAACCGGTTTTTCTAGTTTTTTAATTTTTATCCGCCTATCAGATTTCGCCACGTTCAATTTTTCTCATTTTCTTTTTTTGGTCCATTCTTTCGTTTTCGTTCGCTGGGGGGAGGGGGGGCTCTTTTATCAGTTTATTTCCACCACGGATATGAGGTGGAAAGAAAGTTCTGGAAATAATTTTGCAAACCATGCGTTTTTTTGCAAAAACTGACCACGCTAATTTTCAAATAGGGTTGCCGTGTAGGCTTAAAATTATAAGTAAGTGTGCTGTATTAGCTACACGTTACAACACAGATACGTCAGGGATTGATCTATCAACCCGGACGTAACTGAAAAGCGTGTAGGTGGTTGAAGTGGTACGTGAAATCTTGCACTGCCCAACGTGGGGCTCGACCACACCCAAAAGAGTCTCCGTTGCTCTCCGACTGAGCTAGCCGGGCAACAGAAAACGAAAGAAAAGAAAAGAGAATGGTCTGTCATAAACCGCGGCAGTAGACGTCGGTTCTTTCCTCCTATTGCCTCAAGTCTTTGGCATGGTAAACCCCTATGGTTCTACCCTGCAAATCCTCGACCTCGTAGAGGGAATCGCCAATCGCACGAACAATCCGACACTTCAGAAATTTACGATTTAGCTTAGCATTGACATTTTTTGCGAAGTCACTAAGCGTGAAATTTCTTCGGTAGACTTCTTGTCCGACAATAAATCTCTTTACTCGGGTTCGACGATTATAAATCCGCTCATGATGTTGGTGAGCTTTCGACAAATTATTTTTGACGCGTTCGCGAATTAATTCAAGCTGGTCCTTTTTCGAGGACACAACCAATTCACCATCATTCAAACCATTCAACTTCCGCATCAGTTCATAGGTCGAGCCATGTGTGATCATGTGGGAACCGAACACAAGAAAATATGGATCAATCCCCGTAGAAGCATGGATTGTACTCCGAAGAGCACAGCCGATGCTTCCCAAATTCTGATCCCAATCCCTATGATCGGTGCCAACATAAGAGCGGATGGCCGCCAGTAATGAACGGTTTACACGTTCCGATGCGTTAGCTTGTGGTGAGTAGATAGCTGTACGATTGTGTTTCACACCATACGCTTCAACTAATTTACGAAATTCTTTTGATATAAATTGCGGTCCATTGTCTGAAAATATAATCTCGGGTACGCCGAATAAATTGAAGACGCTTTCCTCCAAGAAATCGGTGATCTGCACGGCAGACGCCTTACGTAGTGTCTTGAACAAAACAAATTTCGAAAATTTGTCCAAAACAACTAGGAGAGTGGTGTTACCATGCTTAGACCGAGGGTAGGGTCCTAACAGGTCAACATATAGGTACTGGAATGGTCTGTCAACTTCAATTTGTTTGCCCATTGGCGGCCTCAACACACTATTTGGAGCCTTAGACTCTTTACATACGATGCAACTCGCGATATATTTACGTACTTCGCTAGCCATACCAGGCCAGAAGTATCTTTGCCGCAAACGATATAAGGTTTTGGTAATACCGCCGTGCGCAGCTTGTGGAGGATCATGCGCCAGGCGAACTAGCTCGTCCGTAAGGCTAGATGGAACCCAAAGCTTCCACGATCGATCTTCCTGAAAGATATTGCCAGTGCTAAAGCTTGTCTTGAAATACACGTAGCCATCTGACACTTGCGTGTCAGGCAGCCTTTCCGCGTTGCTTTGCACTGTATCGATCAGGTCGAGATATTCCTTTGATTTAAAGGCTTCAGAATTCAAGTTTATGCTAGGTGCCGAAACTATTTCCGAAATCGCGTCCACGTAAACACGTGAAAGCGCATCTGGCACCACATTTTCTGAACCTTTCCTATGTTCAATCGCGAAATCAAAGGCTTGAAGCTTTAAGCTCCATCGAGCCAAACGTCCACTCAAGTCGCGCTGACTCATGAGCCATTTTAAACTCGCATGGTCGGTGATTATTTTGAACGGCAAACCTTCGACGTAGGCTCTGAACTTTTTAACGCTCAACACCGCAGCGAAACATTCCAGTTCCGTCACGCTGTAGTTGCGTTGTGCAGAGTTCAGCTTTTGAGAAATATAGGCGATGGGTTTCTCATTGCCTTCGTCGTCGCATTGCAGCAAAACACCCCCGACACCGGTCTTACTCGCGTCGCACTGTATAATAAAGGGTTTGGTGTAATCAGGGTTGGCCAATACCGGGGCCGTAGTTAATGAAGATTTCAAGGCTTCAAACGCTACTTGAGCTTCCGCTGTCCAGACAAACTTGGCACTCTTCTTTAGGCAGTCAGTGATTGGAGACGACAAGGAGGCGTAATTGGCAATAAACCGCCTATACCATCCTGTCATGCCCAAAAATCGACGAACCTGTTTTGGAGTGGTAGGTGCAGGAAAGTCAAAAATTGCAGATACTTTATTTGAGTCGGTCTTTAAACATCCGTTACCAACGATGTAACCCAAATATTTAACTTCTCTCATGCAAAATTTGCTTTTCTCCAAATTTATTGTAAGTCCAGCAGAAGACAAGCAACGTGCAATGGTTGCCAAAAGTTTTACGTGAGAATCAAAATCCTCAGAAACTACTAACAGATCGTCCAAATAGACGAAACAGTTTTCTCTTAACTCGACTGGAATTGTTTTGTCCATCAGTCTACACATTCTTTGAGGAGCATTACAGAGCCCGAATGGCATCACTGTAAACTGGTATAACGGTCTACCAGGCACTGTGAAAGCAGTTTTTTCCCTACTCTGCCTCTCCAACGGTATCTGCCAAAAGGCGTCCTTCAAATCAATACTTGAAATGAAACACGTCTTCTCAAGCCTACTGAGAAGGCCTTCTATATGTGGAAGTGGGTATGCGTCTTTTTTCGTAAGGGTGTTCACTTTCCTGGAGTCGAGGCAAAGGCGAACCTTTCCAGGTTTGCGCACCAAGACTACAGGAGAGTTCCACGCGCTGACACTTTCTTCGATAACACCCAATTCCAACATACGGTCCAACTCAGCATACATGAGGGCTTGCACCGCAGGGGAAACAGGGTAGTGGCGTTGCTTCACAGGCTCCGCGTTTCCTACCTCAATAATATGTTGTTCTAAATGTGTTTTTCCTAAACCGACTTGGTTGAAGGAAGGAAATAAAGTTAAGATGCTTTCAAGACGCGCGCGTTGTTCCGAATTTAGCGCGTGTGTGTTGGGATCGTCAATTGACAAACAATCTAAAGTTTTATTTTTAGAAAATATAGTCGGAGCTATATCGAATTCTTTCCAAAAATCTACACCTAGATATAGATTTTGGGTAAGTCCTGGTACGATGTATAGAGAAAGTGTTTTTGTAATGTTGTTGTAGGTAATTGGAATTGCTATTTGCCCATGCACAGGTTGAGCTTTACCATCAGCCGTTTTGACTGTGGTGGGACGACCAGTAACTAAAATTTTATGACGTTCGAGGAAATCTAAAGCGCCAGCGCCTAGACAGGACACACTTGCGCCACTGTCCAATAGGCCAAAAAGGGATTCGCCATCGATTTCCACCTTAGCATATGGTCGATCATCATGTTTACGTTTCACAAAAGCAGATTCCACCGTTTTACCCAACAACTTCTTTTGCTTACATCTTTCTCTAAACCTACTAATTCTACTCGGGTTTAGTAAAGCACCGATTATTCTATTCCTAGCTTCGTCATATTCCATTTGACGTTGATGTAGTGTTTTGTTTGACCTTTCCAGTATATTATTATTCGATGGGATTTTAGTTGACGTTTCTCGTTTTAGAATTTTAATGACAGATGGAGAATTTGGTTGCAATGATAGATTCGGACTCAAGGTTGGTTCTATTTTGTTTGGTCCGGGGGCATTATTGGCAACCGGGGATTCCCGTGCGTCTCTCGGTGCCTCTGTGCGTTTCCCGGATTACATTTTGGGCACATCGGTAACGACACATCTTTTCTACCACAACGATAACAAAAGAAGGACCGTTGTGGTATCGTACACTCGAAAAAACCATGACCAATATTGTCACAGTTCCAACACTTGAACCGTGATCTACCATTTGCATCTACAGCCTCTAAATGATCTTGCATTCCATTTGACCACATATTCTCGCTCACATAACCTCGAATGCTACTATCGATTTCGGTAGGTTGATATGGTAAGCTACCACCGAAATGGGATGAATTAATATTATAGCGATTCGATACCGGTTCGTGAGGAAAAGTTTGGCCACCTCTGGTGTACTGTTGGTGGTTATACGCATAATTTCTTGGGTCGCCAACATTTTTGAAATCTTGGTATGGGAGATGAGAATCATTTTCTTGTCCGAATCGAGAGTCTGGCATAAAATTCGTTCTAGCAGGTGAGTTATTTACACTGAATTCCTGACCGTTTACATTCTGACGAAAATCAGTGGTGTGCAACATTTCTTTTGTGGGTCTAAGTTTATCATAATCCAAGTCAATCCCATTATTTGCCGTATCAGGTCCATATGAGAGATTGCGTTCGTCAAGATCATCCAATTCATGGATGGGCCGTGTTGGGTTTTGCCAAGTTCGTCTTGGTTCTCTGTCAGAAAGATAGCGTTCCGCTTTGCGGCATACTTCCTGAAAGCGACTCAAACTCATTGCAGGCATTCCGAAAATAAGATTTGCGATCTTATCTTTGACGTTCTCTCTCATAATGTCCGCCAATTCTATTTCCGTCATAGGAATTCTTAACCGATGGTATAAAGACATAACCGAATCGTAAAAATCATCAAAAGTCTCGCTGTTGGATTGCTTTCTTTGTAACATCCGACGCATGATTTCATGGTCAGTGTCCAGGCTCTTGAATTGATGTCGGAGGGCCGCCTTTAGGCCATGCCAATCGATGTGGGGTTCTCTTTTCAGTAGTCGCCAATACCACTGCTCAGCCTTATCGGAGAGCAGGGTATGGAATTGGGTGCAAATGGCGTACCACGAATTATCCCCACGCGATTGCATGGTTTCTATGCGGAATATGAACTCTTCCACTGACATATCTTGAGCCTTTCCACTGAACCTGAATCCCCATTTGTCGATTCGGGTATCATGTCGTAAACTAGCGTGACGAACTTCCTGACCATTACGATTCGTGCCTGAGTTAAGATTTGAATTCCTACTTGGGCTACGCCTTTGATTGTTATTTGGGTTAAAAGGCGGGCGTGGATTCGGATCCTGACTGGGGTCGACGTGGTGACTATTGTTTGAAGCTAAGATAGCATTCACATTGTAATTAGGATTTTGGTCATTGGCACTATACAAAGGTGGTGGTATGTTTACATTCTGGTTTAATACTGGTTGACTTCGTCTCTGAGGAACGTTCAAACTATAATTTCCGTTCAAAAGATTGAAGTTAGCAGACTGGTCAACGGATTTTGGCGGAGCAACTGAACATTGTGTTTGCGGTGGTGCATTTAAGGTCATTCTTTTAATTTGGTTGAGCAACTCGCTCTGGATCTTAGCCATCTGACTGCTCACAGCCGCTTCGATCATAGTGCCTATATTTTCAGTTGAGGCACTTGGATCTGACGGAGAGAGGAAAGAGGCGCCATCACTAGAACCCCATCGTGAGATAGTTGGGTTTGCCGCACCTCTTCCTCTGCCACTACGACTGCGAGTCGTCATTGTAGCGGAAGCCACTGATTTTGACGCTGATGGAAAATCCAGCGAGAGCTGTGATTGCCCCCGAGTAACTCGAGAATCATCCCGACCTGTCAATACATCCACCGCAGCACCCTGATCATTTGTAGGTGGCTCCGGTGACGCATTTGGTACAACTGTGGAGTTGGTCTTAGGCGTTGTACCTGTATTGGTGTTGTCCATTTTGTAACCACTCCTTAAATCCCAAAATCAAAATTAATATTGCACAAAGTCAAATTCGCAAAACAAAGCCAGAAACTCAGTATTTCAAAAGTCTAATCAGGTATTCAGAAATCTATTCCTTCTTACGGAATTTTTAGGGACAAAAGAAAATCGGACCGAACAAGGACTAAAGTAAATCTCGGACCGAACAAGGACAAAAAAAAATGTAATAATAAAGGAAGATGTAATAAAAAAAGTAATAAAAAAAATTTATAAAAAAAAAATAATAATAATAAAAAAAAACTCCCCCCACCAAAATATATTTTATAAAAGAAAATGAAAATAAAAAAATGTTCAAATAATAATTAAATCTAATAAACCTAAACCAATAAACTAAACCGAAAACTTAACCAAAAAATAATAAAAACTATAATAAACTGAACTAAATAAACTAAACTAAAGCTAATAAAACTAAATCTAACCGTATCGAGAAAACAACCGAAGAAGAAAATGAAATCTTTCAATCGTGAATTCCTCGTGAAGATAAGAAAACTAATTTCTCATATAAACTCCGCAAAAAACTAAATAAACTAACTAAAACTAGCCGAATCGAGAAAACAACCGAAGAAGAAAATATAATCCTTCAACGTGAATTCCTCGTAAAGATAAGAAAACTAATTTCTCATATAAACTCCGCAAAAAAACTAAATAAACTAACTAAATCAAACGTAATGACGTAAGAGCGAGAGAGAGAGACGAAACAAGCGGACGACACGAAGAAAACATAAACCCGACATGCACTCCCAAAACGAAAAATTGGATGTTGATGGGTGACCCGCGAATGGTACCAAGACGAGTGATCGGACACCTGCAATAGCGACAAAGGCCGAAGCATGTGGTCCGATCCAAACGACTGGCACAATCCCGGATCACTATGTTTGATGTGGTTGCATGACTCTCGTGTCCTCACCGCATTATTCGTGGGCTTAATTAAGCACGAGAATGTGCGAAAAGGCACACTAAAGCTCATACATCCGCATCTATTTCATTTCCCGGAGTCTCAACTGCATTGAAACGTGAAGCGTTGCAATGACTACAACATTCATGTAGCACGTAATCCATATTTCAAACGCTTTTGCGGCAAGCGGAATATTCAATAAAAAAAAACCGAAGTACTGCTACTACGCAACCGTAAATAAATATGACGACAGTTGGACTCAATATAACCGCAATCATGAATAGCACAAAAAAACGAACAACCGAAATTATGTTCACACCAAAACTTCGTTTAAAAATTTTGATGGTGTGAACACACCTTCAGAAAAAAAATTGACTAATAAAAAAAGATTGAAAAAATTTTTATAAAGTACAGGGTGTTTCGAAAGTTTTTCGAAAAAAGTTTTGAGTCAAATTTTCAAATTTTTCAAAAAAAATTTGTTTTTCTGAAAAAGCTTGGTTTACCTAAAGGTAACAACCAAAACACCATTTTCAAACATCAACTCGTTCGAAAATGTGTCAAAACAATTTTGTTTGAACTCCATTTGTAATTTCGACCGAAGTTGAAAATACAAATGGCAAACAAAATGAAGCGAATTCGCCGAGCGAACAACGAATTCGTTGGGCGCCATATATGTAATTTAACCGAAGTTAAATTACACCCCTCTCAAATCGTTGGGCGCCATATATGTAATTTAACCGAAGTTAAATTACACCCCTCTCAAATCGTTGGGCGCCATATATGTAACAAGGGGGTTGCACATATTATTGGGATTTCCTTTGAAAGGAGCAAATCCCCAGATGACCTATGAAGCATATCTTCTTCCTTGCGAGGAGAAGATATGAGATGGTGCAGCAATGTGAGCAGCTAAAAGGCTGCACGCCTAGCTGATTGCACTAGCTAGCTCGCCGGAGGGGTGGGTCGCTGCTCACCACCATCTGCCATCGCGTTACACATAAATTATATGCGTGCAATAGGTATGAAAACGTCGTTAAGACTTTATTGTGATAGCGCGAGCTATCAAGCAAGGAAATTCGGTTTTCGCGAGATAAAAACCGAATTAGGGGGATGTTCGTTGATTTGCTGGTCACCGAACTTGACCAGCTATTCATGAAAGCCTTGCGAGGCATGTCGAGGCCGACTGGCAAAGGTGTTGTTGCCAAGTCGGTCTTTGGGGCACTACCCTCCCTCTTGGATCGACAGCAGAATGCCGATCCCCGTATGTCCATACTCGCCCCTGCATTTGAGTATGGACCCTTTTTTTTTTTTTTTATTTATTTATGCTCTCTTCTATTTCGCCCGACTCATCTCTCCTCTCTCTCCCCTACAGATTTATTCTTCGATAGATGTCATATCACATATATCTTCTTCTCTTTTCCTTGTTTTAGAAGTGCGGCACCTTTACCTACCCCTCGAAATTGTGCATCCTATTCTGTTTTCCCTGAAACCTCAAGAGAAAAGAAATTTGAAAATTCGCGATTTTGGGTTCAAGAAAAATTTCCTTTATTTTGTCGGCCTTTTTTTTTTTCTTTTTTTTACAAAGTTCTCTTACTACAATAATTGATAATACATAAAAAAATTTATCATATGATAAGTGTGTATTAATCGATTAATATTGTTTGAAACTCATTGAAACCGGCTTTTCTTTATCCCCCTTTCAGTGAGGATGATACAAAAAAAAAACCAAAGCCACAAACTTATGTAGTTTGTCAGCAATTGTTGGATGACGCGAGAAAAGCTAATCCCAATGTGCCTCCCACAATGTTTCCTTTAAAAAAAAAAAAATTCTTATTGTTTTCTTTTTGTGTTCTTAAACTCTAATTATTTAAATTATAATATTAATATCAAAATTTTATATGTTTTCAAATTTTTCCTTCTTTTTTTTTTTTTATTTCTTTAAAAAAAAATTTTTGTTGTTGGTTTTGTCTTCACATTTCCGAGAGGTTGTCTTCTTAATCTTAATGAAAATCGGTACCAAGCCAAATATTTATTCCAAAAGGATGATGATCGTTTATTGATAATATATTAATTCCCACGTGGGTTTGTTCTAACCTTGTTCCATACAGGCCAAAACGAACTTATATTGTTGATGCTAAGTTGGAAACCAGAAAAAAAACCAAAAATATTATTGACAAATACCTTAGATGTGTTTTTTTTTTTTTTTTTTTGTTCCTCCTTGAGTTTTTTTTTTTTTCTCTTCCCTTCCGCAAAGGCACGGCGACAAAACGAAATGAAATAATTGTTGATGATGGAGCTAATCAAGATGACTCGAACTACCATGCACTTTGTTTATTTATTTATTTATTTTATTTCTTTATTTTTATTTTATATATATTTTTTTTTTTTTTCAGACCAAAAGGAAAATTTTCAATGAATAAAAGAAAAATGGCGCCTCCCGCCTTGGGTTTGGTTTAAACCAGCCACATGTCTAATATTACTTTTTTTTTTTTCAATATTTCATGGATCACAAAATTTTTCTTTCAAAATCGAACCCTTTCCCGTTTTAATTAACATTTCCTATCTTCTTTTCAATTTCAATTTCTTTTCTACCTGTTGTCACACTTATATAAATGCGGTTTTCTTCTTTTCCCCACATGTGAACTATTGTAATTAACTTCCTCCCTGCCCCAATATATATATAAAAAAAGGAACTTTTTCTTCTTTCTAGGAAACCTTTTTACGTCCACTTTTCTTTTGATAAAACATGCTCTTTTCTTATATCTTTTCTTTTCTCAAAAACTTTATTATTTTTTTTTTTTTTTTTATCTTTCTTCTCTTTCTTTTTTTCTCCCTTTTTCCTTTCTTTTTTTTTAAATATTTTTTTTTTTTTCTCTTTACTTAAAGTCAAATTCACCATAAATTGCCGAATTTTATTCCTTTTATGGTTAACATTTCAGAAAAAAAAACTTTTCCTTTTAAGCATTCAAAAAAAAAAACCGACTTTTCTGATTAACATTTCGAAAAACTACTTTTTTTGTTCTCTTCTTAAACAATTCACAATCCGACTCTTTTTTTTTTTTTTTTTTTGGTTAACAACAAGAAAACTACTTTTTGGTTAACGTTTAAAAAAAAAACTTCTCCTTTAAAAAAATTCAAAAACCGATTTTTTGGTTATCATTTCGAAAAACTACTTTTTTTTTTTTTTTTTTTTTTTAAACAAATTCAAAAACCGATTTTTTGGTTAACAACTCGAAACCTACTGTGCTGGTTAACATTTCGAAACCGACTGTCTGTAATTTTTTTTTTCATTTGCCATCTCCTGTTCCAAAATTCTCTGTGTTGGGATAAAAAGAACCGGTTTTTCTAGTTTTTTAATTTTTATCCGCCTATCAGATTTCGCCACGTTCAATTTTTCTCATTTTCTTTTTTTGGTCCATTCTTTCGTTTTCGTTCGCTGGGGGGAGGGGGGGCTCTTTTATCAGTTTATTTCCACCACGGATATGAGGTGGAAAGAAAGTTCTGGAAATAATTTTGCAAACCATGCGTTTTTTTGCAAAAACTGACCACGCTAATTTTCAAATAGGGTTGCCGTGTAGGCTTAAAATTATAAGTAAGTGTGCTGTATTAGCTACACGTTACAGAGCGCCTTCTATGTTTTAGTTACTAACTTTTTTTTTTTAATCATTCTATATTATGCAATATTCTTTAAAATGTTATTCGAAATTTTGGAACTTAACGAATGAAACTAATCGTAGAAAAAACAGAAAAAAAAGATATTTTGTCAAAGAGTTTAAGAAGGCAAATGTAATTATCTTAAGACTACTAGATTAAGTTTAAGACAAATGTGTTCCTATTAATCAGATGGGGGGTGTTGAGCAGTTTCACTATATACCAGAGTTAGAACTGATATAATGAAAATTAGTTTTTTTCTTTTCGTATTTTTCCTTATAAAAGGATTAAATTAGAAATACAGTGTCAACAAATCTACTGCAAAAAAAAGTTAAAAGGAAAACGAAAAATATTGAAGATAGTAAATTTAAACTGCATATACCTTTGGGAAAAGCTAAATAACAAGAAAAACGCTAACAAACTTCCTTCGGGAATAACAGACAAAAAAAAAGAAAGTTTAATCATGAACATGAATCAAAAGAGTTGAATTTCATGCACGCAATCTAACCAAAGAACACTCTGAATACTTTTATTTTTATGCCAAAGTGTTAAATGTATATCAAATATATAACACCTCAAGGAAAAAGGGATGAATCCTGATTTGTAAGGTAGTAAAAAACATATATACATACATATATAGTTACCATAATATTAAACTGTTGTGTTACGTGTAACTTTTGTGACATGAGAGATGGTGTTTTTTTATATATGATTTGTTCTGATTTACATATTCCAACATTGGAAATTGTGTGGCTTTTTTGTGGGGGCGGCCACAAAATGTAGGCCCGGAAATTTGTTTGCACAAAATTTCTAAGTAAAATAAAAAAGTAATCGTGTACAACAAATTTTATAAGTTAATTTGAATTTTGTTATGTTTCTATTAACTTTCCGTGTTCAATAGTTTATTAATTAATATTATCAAGAAAATCATCACAATTTAATACATTTTATGTAATTTGTTTGAATTTAAAAAATGCATATACTTTATAATCAATTGGAAACTGTTGGGTGTTTTAAGTTGGAAATTAGTGATTTTTAAAAATCCAATTAAATATATTAAAATATTAACTTTAATAAATATGCATTTTTTTCCATTATCAAATAATTATTAAATTGACAGGAAAAAAAATCATGATCTAATTAAACACGTTTAGAATATACGGCAGTGAATAACACTCGCGGGTGTGGTACTTTTGATATATATATATAAGTATGTGAATATTTATTTTATTGAAAATTAATTCCATTAAAATCATTATAGAACAATAAAATTTGCATTTATAATTCAATGAAATGCGCTATCTGCCCAATCTGTTATTATATACTGGGTGAATCAAATCAATATGAAATTTGGAAGGATTTTGTAAAATATCGATTTACTATAGTTCAAAATTTTGTATTTGATCACATATACACTATGGTTCGGTACTACCAGAGCATATATTCGTTTTATCACTACATTTGTAACGCATTGAAATAATCATCAAAAATGAGTCTGCCGATGTGTAGAGAATCAAAAATTATATCGATTTATTCATGTCCGACCGTTGCGTTATCCGATTTTGATAAAATTTATAATATGCGGTTTGAACGATACTATAGTATGTTAAATTTCAGTAAAATCAGTCCAAGGATAGTGGAGAAAGAAACAGTTGTAGGAAAATAGCGCGTTAGGCGTACTCTGAATTAGAGCAGTTTTTAAGAAGAGAAAATATTGAAATATTATTAGTTTTGGTAGAACTTCTTGTTGACTTTGTTAACTACGAGTCCCATTTCTAGCAAATGGCATCAGGCCGAATTTAAATTTATTTTATTCCTATAATTCTTTTATGGAAGCTAAAAATTAATGACGCTCCTTCTGCAGGCCTAATATATATTTATAGTACTATCGCAAATTTTTACATAAGATTGATTCACACGAATGTAAATAACATTCAATTGTGACATCCGGTACATTTTCTCCTGTTTGCCCATTATAGTGTAATTCCTTCAATGCGGGGTGATACAATAATATCCTTGGTATCGTAAAAATATTATCTATACTGAAATTATTGTAATCAAATGATATTAAAAATTGAATAGGTTTGGTTTAATTGGAACGGCTGAACACAATACAATCTAAAAATGACACTAAATGGATAAATAAATATTATTGTTAAGCCAGTTTGCTTATATGGGATTTTCTTTTTATGTGCTTTTTTCTGGTTTATTTACAATACATAATAAATGTTTAACGATTTGAACAAAATTTTCAATAAAAACATTTTCTTTTTTTTTTTTAGTATCCATAAAGATTAAAATTTACAATAAAAACGAATGTATTCAATATTTTTCATATTAAAAAATAACTGAAAATAGTGGACCTAGAACTTTTGACTATTTTAAAATATGTACTTTGTTTTTAATACCGCATTCATATACAGAAGTAGATGCTGGACTTTTACTCGTATGGTATGAAAATCCTTTCACATTTTTTTCCTTGTTTTTCAGGCGAATTCAGATATTAAAGGAAATCCATTTTATATCCCCGTATTTTTTGTTTATGATATATTTAGTCGAAATTTTATCAAAATAAAATTTTAAATTTTAAAAATATACATTCTTTGTTAATTTTTGTTGCCTAGCCTAACTTTTCAGCCACATGTGCATGTATTTGTATACATTTTCCTCGATTTTTCTAACTTTTAATACAACGATACATGGGTGGTATGTCATCCCCAAATTTTATATATAATAATCTAAATTTCACGAAAATTTTCTACTAGAGAACAACAGAATTTCACATAACGCGGTTTTAGATAACAAAATCTTTTCTGAGAACCAATATTCCATGTTGACGAGGCTTGTTTGGAAGCTTTTTTTAAACAACAGATCCGAAGCAGTTTTAATTTTTGAATTTAAAAAAAGATGCTTGAAATATGAAATGTGAACAACATAATTTAATTTTCCATCAAGAAATTTGTGTCAATTATCGATCGTAACACAATTGACTGAAAAGCTGACGTCAAAAAAAAACGCTAGTACCTAACGACGAAATTTAATTTAGTATCGATTTCGCAGCAAAAACTTGTTAATTACAAAATGGCGAATATTATTACTAAAAATAGAAGAATAAAGAACTATAATCTATAGGCGTACTACCTACTACCACATATTTTCGATTTTTATTTTACCCGAAAATGTTAATGAATACTTTTAATGGAGTGCAAAATGAGGTTAATGTTAATGACTTCCAAGTTGTATATCTTATAAATTGTGTAGTTATAAAAATATAGCAAAAGAAAAAGAAAAACACCGAAAAGGATGTAATCAAGATACTTACTCCGTGTATAGATGACTTTTTTTTCGTTATTTCGGTTCAAATTGTTAGTAATAATATAATATGATTATTACAGTAAAGTAATTATACAATGTTGATGGTTCCTGTCAACTCAATCTAAATTACAAGTGTTTATATTACGACATATAAGGACTTACTATGTTTATTTGAAATTTTATTATTTTGGGTACTCATATTTCGTAGATTTTATATTTTTACTCTGTTATAGGTTTATATTATTGTTTTATAGGGTATTAACCTAATCTATTTATTTTAGAGCAATTATTTCAGATTTCATTTTTTATTGTTAAAGTATATATTTTTCTAATTATATTTTTAACTAGAAAATTTCAAAAATGTTGGTTTGTTTATGGAAAATAATATATTCCTATTAATCTAATTTGATTATACAAAATTCTTTATTAAAACAATCGGTTGTGTCTCACGATAAAAAAAAGTTCTAGTGTAAAATCTACAATTTTGAAGATAACATAGAAAATAAATTTTGTTGTTATTTATTAAATCATTTTAGGACATATGATATATTCGATGGTCTGAAATAGTCTTTAGCTTTTTAAGTTATTCGAAGTGACAAGACATTAAACAAAGCAATCATAATTACTGTGGTCTAAACATCTGTCCCATTATCATGCGCACCTGAAAATAGGCAATTTGTATTTTTTTGATGAAAATATATATAAATATTTCCCAATGCTGTTTTGTCTGAATCTAGGGATCGAGATACAGACTAGTATATATTAAAATTTTTATGATATTACACTTCGTTTCTATTTCCAGCAGCAATATTTTTACTGTAAGTTCTTACTTTCTTAATTGTAGAATCCTTCATAATTCAAATGATAATAATAAACTAAACTTGATAAATCTAATTAATGACTAGATTTAAATTTATTGTAATAGCTTCTATATTGTGAGCAATAATTATTGCTTTTGTATAAGGTAATTTCAAAATAATCACTAAAATCTAACAAAAATTTTAAAGCAGAAATTTATGGACTCTTTAAGAACAAATACTATTTTCGGTTTTACTAAATTTTAGTTTAAATTTTCCACAATATATGCAATTCATATAAATATGGTTAAATGTGGGAACTTCAATGAATACTATATACATGTTGTCTAGCAGAGATATTTTCCATTTAGTATTTAATTAGAAGCATAAATTAAAGATAATGTTTCCAAGTCTGTCACTAAAGCGAAATTTATTACAATTACTTGCTCAAATATACTTTAGATACAGAAATTGTTAAATGAATATTCAGAGAAATAATCATTTTACATTAAATTCACTGAAAACATTTCATAATATGGAAATTTTTTGCATTTATTTGAATACGAATTAAAGAAATATGTTTCTTATGTATAGAAAATATTTGGTTTAGTCTTTTTAAATGACATTTTCTAAATAGAAGGTCTAAACTTAATTTATGGGCTGTTGCACGAAAAGTCCTAGCTGCTAAAAATTTGTAACTATTTCGAATTTTATTAGGTCTAGTTAATAAATAGTAAGTTACTAGTTTAAATATACCAAAAAAACGAATAAGCTTAAAATCAGAATTTATATTAATTTAATTACACTTTAAAAGCCCAAAAATCAATCTAAAATTAAAATATTAAAGTCAATTTATACTAAATTAAAGTTAGACTGAAATAAAAGGAAATATCCTGAACCAATCAAATATCATATTACATTTCAAGTTGATTCTAATATTTACTCAATTTTTCATATCTAAAATCTGTTAAATTGATACGAAATTCAGTTCTCTTGTTAAAAGAATATATATTGCGTCCTCTGGCGACAAATTAAAATACAGTAGCTGCATGCAAATATCGAATAGAAATCGTATATATTCCATTCAAGGATAACACATATGGTACCTTTAACATATTGAATTCTACATATTTGAATCTATAAAATAATAGAATTTGAATTTTATCGAACCGTACTCGAATGTACATACAAATATATTCACCACTCCCATTAAAAAAAAAGAAGTTTTTTTTTATGTCTCCCACCCAACCACTTCTAAAATTTCTGATCCATTCTAACGGCTCACACAAATTCCTATATTTGTTTCTATTTTCATATTGGATGTTATTCGATATCAGATTTTGAAAATTGAAAAGTCCACTCAAAGATAATTCCCAAACCAAACAAGACCAAGACTTATCATGGGTAAAAAAAAAATAAGAATATAAATTTTTTCATCTATTTACGTACATATCCCACTATTTAAATCCTGTCAAACCAAAACCGAGAAAGGCTTGTACTTTTCCTTTGCAATAAACATTCCTCTGACTTTAATTACACTTCGTTGATTTGAAAAAAAAAATGGGAGAAATGGATTTTCAAATGTTGATTCAATCGATTTTGGTCGATTGGATAAATATTTCAAAGATTTAGGATTAAATGGTTTGAATTTAGGAATGAAGAAAAAAAAACAATAATGTTTATTGGTAGAAATTTAGGATCTTAATGGATTTAAAGTAGGATTTCAGTTTGTTTTGTACTATTTTAGAAATTGTATAAAAATAATTCCTCTTACTCTCATCATGACTTCAATACTGAACAGTAACAATGGTGTGTGTGCGGCGATTTTTGCAAGAATCCCAACTGAAACTTACAATTCTTATATTTTGTGAGTTTTTTTAATTTTTTTTTTTAATTAAAGAATTATAAACTTATTTTAATTCAATTAAATTGTTTTGTATTAATTGAAATCATTTCTTTTTTCTTACAGGAATTTCTTTCTAAAAGCTGCTTCTCTTCCGAAAAGGTTAGTGTACTTTACATTACACAAGAAACATTTTTTAGCAAAAAAATTGTTTAATATATGCTTTTGTGTTTTACTTACACATTATTTGAACCATTTGCAAATTCAAATCATGCTTTCTTTTTTCAGGAACTGATTGATCGATAGTAAAAATGATTTTTGTATTCAATAGCATTTCTGTTCTTAATATAAATTTAAGATTATTATCAAACATATTCGGTTAACTGAATTTTCAATTTATATGTCGTAACATACATATATGTATATTAATATAAATATGCGTGCAAATATATTTTGTACAGTACGAGAATATGTTCGACTCATGTTAGTTGTGAAATGTAAATATCAACATTGCATGACATACACTTAGTAAAACAAAATTGTTCATCTCTTCAAATGCATTTATATATATACATATGTTTATCTAAGGATATATTACGCTATCTATTCTTCTCTGAACATATTATCAAAACATCTTTCCTATATGATTCGTATTCTATATTATTTCTAGTGGCAAATTTTAAATGTATTCAAAAACACTTCTGTAAATGCAGTAAACTTTAATTTACATGATTCAACTAACAACACTTCAAATTTCAATCTTTTAGAATATAACAAAATATTTTCAGGATTCAAATACATATCGCAACATCGAAGTACTATATAGTACTCTATTTAAATTGATAAAAAAAAACACTGAGATTTCTTATTGCATTTGTTTACTTTTGGTAAAAAGCAAGAGTTTACAAGATACAAACATGGTTGGTTAGTTTGATATTGATATTTTGTATAAAAATTATACAAAAGTGTCTCTACACATTCCATTACAAACGTCTTTGAAACTTTAAGCTATTTGATGATGATATTGCTCAAGATCAAAATGAAATTCTGGTAAACATTTTACTAAATATAGAAATTCTATATTTGAATATCTTCTATATAAGCATAAATCTTTAAGTTAAGTATATAAAGTATATATTTTGGTTGTACCCAGTAGTATCATCAAGAAGAGTTTTCTATAAATAAAATTCTATATCAAAAAGCTTTTCAACAATATCAATTTAGTATGTAAACAAACACAAAAAAGGATATTACTCTTGTTTATTATAGAAAATTTTTGTTTGAGCTTTTTATTCTGCTTGCAAAAATGCTTTTTCATATTTAAATATTTATGTAGTTTTTCTTTTCGTTTTTTTCTTCTTCATCTTTAGTTATTCGAAGTGCATAAAAGTACAAATATTGAAAAGAAAGTCTTTTCTTAAATTTACAAAAATAAAAAGAAACATATTTATTTTGTAACTTATGTAATAGTTGAAATTAAAAATAATGTATTTTTATTTCTGTTTTATCAAGAATAAAAATGCTTAATTTAGTAGAAGAGATAGAATTTATTTTATGATAGAACTTTTTAAGTACTTTTTTTTAAAGAATTTATGGATTAAAAACAATTTAATTTCATATGATTTTTCTTATATGCCATACATTATAATGTTTTTGAAAAATTTACAATGTTATGATTTCAATTAAAAGTTTTTATTTAATACTTTCAAGCTCCGATAGATATATTGTATGTAAATATATAGAAAGTAACTAGTTGAAAAGATTGTTTAAAACGGTCTAAATTTTAAATACATATAATTTTGTTTTAACACGACTTAGAAATTTAGATTCTAAAATTAAAAAAAAATGAGATATCGATGTGTTGGTTGATAAAATCCTTAGCGAAAATGAAATAATAGCGGCTGTAATTGAGACTCTTGATTTCAATTCTCAGTGCAGATGTAATTAAAGAAGTTCTTGAACTGGCGAGTGAATTGAATAATTATTTTTTTCCCGTCTTCGTGGGTGATAAATAGAAGAATTTAGTAAGGATAATGACAGAGTATGATATTTGTATTGCGGACAGACAAATAGATAAGTAAAGCATATACAATTTTCTTGGAAGCTTATAACCAGGATCAGAAAATAGAATAATAGTAAGTTAGTTAAAGAAGACTTGAAGGTCTAGATTACCACGAGGCATGAAGACGAGTTGACGTCTTGGAATAATTATTAATTTAATGCTTATAAAAGAAATTAGAGTTAAAAGTTGACTTTTCCACTCTTAATTATTTTGTGTAATTTTTATGTTTATGAATTATTGACATGTTTTTTTTTTCGAAAAAGAGATACAATGACCTGATTTTTTAGGTCTGGAACAAATCTTTCATTTTTCCATATAAGTATGCAATATATTTTTTACACGAATTCTTTTTTACACGAATTCTTTTTTACACGTATTCTTTGGGAACGAATCCATCACGATTTTTATTAGCGCTCCTGTTCTTCCGTTTCTAAAATATATTTGTAGATATATGACCATTAATCATTTGCCTCCAGAAATTACTAAACTAAATTCCTTGTACATATAATCATGCATTCAAAACCGATTTTTCTTCAAAAATAGAAAATTTAATAAACGCGTAATAAAAAAAAGAAAGAAAAGTGTAATTAAATTTTACCACAGCCTTGAACAGGAATTGCGTGCTATTATGTAAGTCTTGTTATTTTCCTTATTTTATTTTTCTTATATTAAATATTGTATATTCTTCCTTTTTATTCACATTTTCTAGAATCACCCCAAAGTTCTAATTCTGTCTATTTGCTAGACCTTCTTCTTCTTTTCCTTCTTCTTTTTCTTGTTGTTCATCATCACATTCTTTTCTACTTTTTCCTGTCTCTATATATATAGTAATTCTTTTATTTTCTTTATAAAAATCCCAAACAAAATCCTTCCTTTTTGTGATTATTTTCCAAACAAAAACCAACACATTATATTACCATACAGGAACGTTCGCATTTTCCTGAAGTGAATAAATTGTGAAAACAAGAAAAAGGTTTTTCCTTTTCCTTTTATTTTTTGCTGTTCTGTTGGAAAATACTTTTCATCAACAACAATAACAACAGAATATCTCCTTTTAACCATGAATATGGGTTTTCTTTTCTGTTGTTGTTGTTAATATAATATTGCCACTATAAGAATTGTAGGTGCTCGGTCTTGTTCCTCTATATATGATTCTGTACGTTGTGTTGTGCTCTGCTTATTTACTGCATACCATCGTTATTATTAATTTTATTCCGGATATCCTGGCAGCAAAAATAGGGGCCACATAATATTTTATTATGAATATGTTATATATTTTATATTTTATCAAAAAGAAAGCATTCATATGTTAATGCTTTAAGTTTGAAGGATGTTAAATTCATAACTGCCTTGGCTATATTTTCTGTACAAATCATGTTGAAGGCGTTTTTTTCTGTTATTATTTCATAAAAATTTAAAATTTTTGTTGCATTATTGAAGAAAATAGACTATGCATTTTCTATGCGTGTTTCTTTACGATCTTAAACGTATCTGTAATACTCGCGCTTTGAAATTGAAATAATATTTCAAGTATGTTCAGTTGTCGTATTCTTTGATTTTTGGTAGTTAATGCCATCCTTAATAAAAAACAAAATGGCTAGAATCTGTGTATAGCGGCACGCTTAACACGGCCCTGTAAATATAAGTTGCATTTTTTAATATTTTCCTTAACAATTAAGTCTACAGAAATCACGAATTAGAAAATAAGATGTTACTCAAAAAAAAAAAAATAACAACAGGCAAAAGAAACACACAAAATTTTCACTTTTATGCATATTTTTTCAATTAATAAATCTTCTACCGTGATAAGGATGCTGTAGATGACATAGCAAATTGTCCTTATAAGAAGAAGAAATGGTATATAATGAAAAATTTATAACTTTGATAAGCTATTATAAACCATGGCACAGGTTTCTTGTCGAATACTTACATACGCGTCTACAAACAAGGATCTAAGGATATAATATCTAATGTCTATGATCAGCATAGAATAAACACATTTTGTATCATTTAGAAAGGATAATGATCCGGAAAACTTTCTAAGATGCTATTGATGCTGGGAAATGATATATGTTTGCGAAATGATATACGTATGATGCGTACAAAATTTTTGTTTATATACTTATTACTTTAAATAGTTGATATTTTCGTATTTTCTACTAATTCCGAATTTAATTCAGCACATTTATGTTAAAGTTATATTTTTAAAACGTTTTCAATTAACAGATATTTCCTAATTTTGAAAACGTTTAAGACAAAATATGTAGAAACTTGTAGATTAAAATATTAAATATTTTTTTGGTGGGAATAATTTCTTCTGCCACTCCAAATACAACAAAATAATTTACCTAATTCTTTAATTAATTTTCTCGAAAACACAATCAACGCCCATTATATACGTCTTCCCACTTTATGGTTAATTAATCAAACCACATTGAATACTTGTCATTAAATTAATCAGAAAACA
Organism: Xylophagus ater; assembly: GCA_963422695.1. Taxonomy (NCBI): domain Eukaryota; kingdom Metazoa; phylum Arthropoda; class Insecta; order Diptera; family Xylophagidae; genus Xylophagus; species Xylophagus ater. The sequence continues at coordinate 845,076 of OY730484.1, forward strand.
CCTTTTCTAGACACGACATCTTACAAGAAATCTAATTTCATTCAATAAATTTTTGATATAACTTTTTTCTTGTTATAAAATTTATCTTTCAAGAATTTCCTTGAAAAGAAAATAAACCAGGAAAAACTTTTTTACTATAAAAGTATTATGGAGTATAATTCTCTAAAATTTCTTCAAAAATTTTCTTCTTTACTTGATTTTTGTTCGTATATCTAGAAAAAGGCAAGGATACAATCTTATCAACTATACATATGATATGGTTTAGTAAGAATTTTGTAAAATATATAGTATAGGTGAGGGAGTTAAGTGATTTTAAGTATATGAAGGAAATGAAATACTATATACTGAATTCCAAGAACTTTGGCATAGTAATATGGGGGAATGATTTAAGCTGGCTCCTATTTATGTAAGGAGAAGAAAGATTGTTAAATTTAATGGGTGTTTTTGTATATACAATGAAAATTTATATCCCTAATTGAGGTAAAAGTACAACAAATTAGACACCGTCACTCAAACCGAAAAAATTTTCTTGATCTGCTATATAAGATGATATTTTGTTAAAGTTGTTACAACTTAAAGGGGAGTCGAAAAAAACGATCCTTTATTTGTACATAAATATTTTATTTATTAAGTTTTATTGGGTTTTCTTTTGTTTTATATTAATAATATTATTATTATTTGATTTCGCTCGCTTGATCCTGCTCTTAGTTCTTAAACTTCTAACGCAGCCTCACGTTAGGGAATTTATGGCTTGGTCCAGTTTACGAAACTAAGGTAAGGTCAGCTCGCGTGTATATTCTCGACTGACTCTGACTCCATCTTCAGTTCGTCCTTTTTATAGTAAATTTTTGGTATTTAAATGCGGGCGTTAGTTCCCACCAAAAATTCTATAAACCGAAAAGAAATTCCTTTCTCAATAGTTCTTAGAACTGAAGGATAATTGCCTAGTTTGCTTTTATTACCTAATGCATTTTGTTAGACGAAAATGCATAGCGATGACTCAGGAAACACTTATGTAAATCCTTTTAACGATACGAAAACACTTAAGCACAAATGTCTTTGACGAGGTCAAGAAAAGGATTGAAATAAGTATTTAGGACCCGCCAAAGAAATTCCTTTCGGCAATTACAAACGTAATTGCGTCGATGGTGTAAAAACATGTTCATCCGCTTTAGTCGGTAATAAAAAGGCAGTCAGGATATGATATAAGAAATGCCGCCGGCAAAGAAATATGTAATAAAAGAATATTGGAATAGGTCGTGATAATGAGTTGCATTTATTGGCTTCATGTGTATACATATATATATATATTTATACATGACGCTCAACTCATTATAACACCATACCCCTTATTTGCGAAAGTTGATATTTTTGAAATGAAACTTTCGGTTGTAGGAACGAATTGAAAGATGATTGAGTCGTACATTTTTTTTTTTTTTTTTTTTACTTCTAATTATTTATATAATAGTAATTTTTATTTTTTTTTTTTCTAAATAATTTGTTTCATGAAAAATACTTAAATATCGTAAAAATACATTTTGTGTTTTTATATATTTGAATTAGTTAATTTAAAAAATTTGATAAATATATGAATGTTTGTAATACATTTTTTTTTTTTTTTTTTTTGTACATTTTGTGTTTATATATGTATTTATGAATGTTAAAATTATGGACCCCTTTTTTTGTTTTTAGTAATTTCTCTCAATATTATTATTATATTTTGTGCAATTTTTCTTATTAGTAATCGGTTGATTTTTTTCCCTGGGTATCCATTGCGTGTTCATTTTCATTTCTAGATTTCTACTCTAGTAGAATTTTATCGGGAAGTGTATATGATAAATAGGTAGGTATAGGATCTTTACTGAGAATGTAGAAATTGGGTGGAATTTCGTCAATTTCACATTAATTTGGATAGCTTGAAGATGAGTTTTTGTTGCATACTATATCAATAGTTTTAATCGAAAAAAGGTTTGAGGTTGTTGTTATGAATTCTTTTTTGTTTATTTCCAACTCGTATTGTAGAGTTTTCTCTGGAATTTATTTCTGTTATTTCGTATGGACCTATCCATAGTGCTGAGAATTTATTTTTCTTTACTTGATTTTTTAGTAATACCTTGTCGCCTATAACAAATGTTTTTGTTTTGCTGCCTACGTCATAATAATTTTTTGATCTGTTTTTATTCTGAATAAGATTTTCTCGTGCGATTTTGTAACTATTTTGAAGGCGAGCCTTAAGTTCGTTGGCGTAGTTGTCATAATTATAGCTAATTTCGGGTTCTCTTTTTAATGAGGATGGTATCGCTGGTGGAAAACCGTATAATAGTTCGTGTGGAGTATAATTGGTACTTGAATGAGTAGAAGAGTTATACACGAACATTGCGTAAGGTATCCAAGTGTCCCAAGTGAGTGGATCCTTGTTGACGTAATGACGTAAATATTCAGTTAAGGTTCTGTGACTTCTCTCTAATGCACCATTCGTTTGCGGGTGGTATGGGGTAGTTTGTATTTTGTGTATTTTTAACAATTTACATACTTCTGAAAACATTGAGCTTAAAAAGTTAGATCCTTGATCAGTTAGAATTATATCGGGGATACCGTGTTTGCAAATAATTTCTTCTGTAAAGTGTTGTGCGATTGTTGCTGCTTCGGCATCTTTTATTGCAATGGCCTCAGAATACTTTGTTAGATCATCTTGGAATGTTAACATATATTTATTGCCTTTATAGCTCACAGGTAGTGGACCTACTATGTCTAGAAATATTTTTTCAAAAGGTTTTGAACTTGTAGTAGTAATTTTCATCGGTATTTTTTGGTTTTTTCGAACTTTATTAAGTTGACAAGTAGGGCATTGCCTTATAAATTTCTTTATATCATTAGCCATACCGTTCCATTTATAACTACGTTTTATTCGTTTCAAAGTTCGGTTTTCTCCTTGATGGCCACCTAAGGGTGAGTTGTGATATTCCTTCATGACTTTATTTATTTCTTCAGGATCTGTGAGCGTTAAAATTTGGTTTAAATAGAAAATAGGTTGAATCGGAGAATTTTGAAATATTTGAGAACAAATAGATTTGGTTAGGAAGTAGTGAGCATTGTTTAATATCTGAATAGAAATATTAATTTCTTTTTCTTGTGTTTTTTCACATGATTTTTTGAAATTGGAGAAAATTTCCTCGAGACCTTTTTGGTCTTGTTGCATAGGTACTTTGCCTATAGTGTAGTTGATTTTGTCTGCTTTGAACTGTTTTATATCCCCTTGTCTCATATCTTTAATTTCTTTAAATTTTTCTTCTAGTTTCTTGTTATTTCCGAAATAAACGAAATATTTATTTTTTATGTTTCTTACTTCCAATAGGCAATTTTTGTTTTCCATGATGATTTTATTTTCCTTTTTATTTGCAGCTTTACTTCTAGTTATTACTTGAATTTCTTTAGTATTTTCATTTTCCTGAGACATATTATTTATTTCCTTAATTCCTTCTATAATTACTTGATATGCGAATTGTAATTGATCAGCCGTTTGAACAAGTCCCATTCTATATTGCCGTAGTTGACACAATATATGTTGTACTGACACAGACTTTTTTTCTTCTTTGTCGATAACAGCAAGACAACATTCGATTAAACAGAATGTTCCTGATCGACCGATGCCGGCCCTGCAATGTATTACAGGTGGTCCGACTTCAGTGTTAAATGTGCCTGAGTTTTTAATTTCCTTAAGAAAGTTCAAAAGTTCGGTTGGGGAATTTGGAATTCCGAAATCCGGCCAATTTTTATAGTGGAAATGTGTAATTTTTCTGCTTTCTTTTGATTCAACATCTGTAAGTTTAAAAGTTCGTTTTGCAAAATTTGCATATTCTTCATACTTAATATATTCAACAGTGAGACCAACATCTGTTAAATACAATAAATGTTTCCTTTCAAAATTCGTCAGCCAATATATATGACTTTCAATGTTTTTAAGTAATTCGTTTAACATTATTATTGTTCTACTGTCTTGTTCCCAGATCATTGACCAGAAATGACTTATGGTTTCCTTAAGAGGTTCTTGAGTTAAAATGTATTTTCGTTCTACTTTATTTATTTTGATTAGGTTAGCATTGATATAATCGGTTTTCGAGCGATGAATTTTTATTCGAGAATGATCATAAGGGATTATATCCGAATATCGATTGAAGGGTTGATTATTGCTTTTTTGAGATTCGTTCGACGAGAGTGAATTCTCTTTCGCTTCTTTTTTACATTTTTTGTTAATCTTTGAAAATATTGTATTCCATTCGTTTCTAGATTCGATTTCGTCATATTCTTCTTTGATGTCATTTGTGTTACTTTGACCAAGTTTTTCGATTTTTATTCTGCTTAAGGCATCTGCGTTTGAATTTGCTTTACCCGGTTTATACACAATTTTGTATTCATATTCTTCGAGTTTTATTCTCCATCTCATTAAACGAGAGGTTGGGTCTTTCAGACTCATAAGCCACGTAAGCGGTTTATGGTCAGTAATAATGGTAAATTTTCTGCCATAAAGGTAAGGTCTAAATTGTGCAACTGCAAATATAATTCCTAACAGTTCTTTTTCGATAGTTGAATATCGCGTTTCTGCATTATTGAGTGTTCTACTTGCATAGCAGATAGGTTTATCTTCGCCTATTTTGCCTTGGGATAGTACTGCTCCAATCGCAAAATCGCTGGCATCAGATGTTACTAAAAATTCCTTATCATATTGTGGATATTGTAATAAAGGGGCTGTAATTAGTCTTTGTTTTAATTTTGTAAAAGATTCGTCACAAAAGGCATCCCATTTAAAGTTTTCACCTTTTTTTAATAATTTGGTCAAAGGTTTTGCCAATTTGGAAAATTCTGGAATAAATCGTCTATAGTATCCCACGAATCCGAGGAAAGCTTTAATATCTTTTTCTTTTCTTGGTACTGGGTAATTTTTGACAACTTCTATCTTATTAGGGTCCGGTGATACGCCGTTTTCTCCTACTGAATGTCCTAGATACTGAATTTGTTTGCTAGCGAAGTGGCATTTTTCAGGTTGTAATTTAAGGTTATTTGACCGCAATCGTTGTAATATTCTTATTAGTTTTTCATTGTGATCTTTTAAATTATACCCGTGCACTACAATATCATCCATATAAACAAAGCATTCGATTCCCTGAAGACCAATAAGTACCGTATTCATTAATCTCTGAAAGGTAGCTGGGGCGCGTTTTAGACCGAACGGCATCCTATTATAATGATAATGTCCGTATGCGGTGCTAAACGCCGTTTTTTCTTTATCGTCTTCACACATTGGTATTTGATGGAATCCATTTGCCAAATCTAAGGTACTAAAATATTTAGCTCTACCCAACTGATCGAGTATATCAGTAATATTTGGTAATGGGAATGCATCTCCAACAGTGATATCATTTAGACGACGAAAGTCAACAACTAACCTCCATCTTTTATTTCCAGATGAATCAGTCTTCTTTGGTACAAGTAGTAGAGGAGAATTCCACGGACTATTACTTGGTGAAATTATACCTTCATCTATTAGTTTGTCGATTTGTTTGTTGATTTCTGGACGATGAGCTTGCGGTAGTCTATATGGTTTTACATTCACTACCGGTTTGTCAGATAAAATCGGAATTGTATGAGTAATTGCATTTGTGCATGTTAAATAATCTCCTTCTAAATAAAAAACATCATTAAATTCTCGGCAGATATCGAAAATGGATTTAGCTTCTTCTTTATTACAATGGCTTAGATTTATTTCGTTCTCCAATCGATTTAAACGATTTTGTATAGGGTCGTGCTCTGTATTTAGGAGTAAGATGTCGTATTTGTCTAAAGGTTCGACATGTAGTTTCAGCTCATGGATATTCAAGTATTCGTCGTTTTTATTCGAATTTAATATTGGTACTTTTGCATAACCGTTTTGGTCAGCCCTCACTATTACATTTCCCAAATATACACCCTGTTTTAATGTTTGATTTAAAAAAAATACTTCGCCTTTAATTTCAGTTTTTATGACCGCTATGACCTGACAACGTGCAGGAATTTTAATTTTCCTATTTGCACACATAGCTCTCATTACAGATGATTTAGATACGTCTTCGGTTTCGATTACTGAATCATGTTTTGTTTTTTCTCCGATTTTTTCGGTTTTTGAAAAAAATTTTGTAGCATTTTGGGGTTTAGAAATTCTGTCAAAAGATTGTACAGGTTGTTTCGGAAGTACGGAAAGGGATAGAAATTGGTTTGAATAGTCGATATGACATTCAAATTTGTCAAGGAAGTCGTGGCCTAAAATACCATCGTAGCTTAATAATAAGTTATCTCTTATTATTTGAAAAGAATGTTCGAATACTTGGTTCGATATATTTATGTTGGATTTGGCTGTACCGATTGTCGAGATTGTTTTACCGGCTACTGAAGATATTTTTATAGTTTGCGATTGATTTATTATAGTTTCACCCGATGTAGAAGATGCTTTATGAAGTGAAACTTCGGCACCTGTATCGATAAGAAAAATGCTTTTTCCTGATTTAGATAAGTCATTTTTTAATGTTACTGTCAAGTCTTTTCTAGTAACGTTCAGTTTTATTTTGATTTGTTGTGGGTTTATTCGTGGTGTATGTCGACTTCTATTGTTATTATGATTGAGGCGGGACGCGAATTGATTGGGGTTTCGATCCCGCCCATGGGAGATTTCCGATTTATTTTGGGCTTTAATATTGTTACTATTCTGGCTTTGTTCTGTGGTTGCGAAATTTACTCGCCTCTCCACAGGGCTTCGATTTCGCGATTGATAGTTTTGATCGTTTGTAACATGGTTGTTGTTTCTTGGACTATTGTAATTCGCGTTGTTGTTTCTAACGTTGTTATTGTGATAATTTACATTATTGTTTCCAGAATTGTACTTGGTGTTAAACTGGGAGTTTTGATATGTTTGTGTCATGGGAATTCTCTGAGAGGAAGTGTTTAGTGGACCTTGTTGCCGCGAACTGTTGCTGAACATTCTTGTTCTACATTCCGAAATATGGTGATTAGGTCTTTTGCAATAAGAGCAGAAGACACTTCGAAATTCATTTTTTATATGTGAGTTTCTTCTTTTATTTGCGAAACATTGCTCTTCAGCATGACTTTCACTATTACATTTGGAACATTGTTTGGGGCTACTCTTATTTTCTATCCTATCAGATTGGTCGATAGCATAGTCTATGGCTTCTTCCAAAGAATTTTTTGATTGACACTTTGTTAATATTTTAATGTGTTCATTTGATAGCCCTTCTTCAAAAGCTCTTTGAACTAATTTTTTGTTTTCTGAGATTAACAGATTTTGTAAGGTTGTGTTTGTTTGGGAGTTTATTGTTACTTCGTTTAACAAGGATAGAAGTTTTTTTGTCCTAAATGAATATTCGTAAATATCCTCTTTCTGTTTTTGCTTTAATGCAATTGCCTCGTTTTGCAGAGACAACCGAGATCGCTTTTCTGAAAACTGATCTTGAAGCAGTTTTTTTAATTCCTCCCAATTTTCTATTAAGTTATATTTAATTATTTCGTACGCTTTTCCCGTTAATTTTGTTTTAATTAACGTTAAAAGGCATACTTTTTCCGTTTCTGTAAAAGGAGTAGCTGTAAATAATTGGCAACACATCAAGAATCGATGCAAATCTATAGGGTTACCATCGAACTCAGGGATAAGGGTTGCAGCGTCCCTTATGTTTAGCCCTGGGTTTGGAGTAATGGGGTTATTATTGGTCATTTTGCTCTTACTTCTAGTGAACGGCCCTATGACGGAAATATAAATATTATTGTCGACAGAAAGGAAATACAAGGAACACAAAAATTCAACCGATCACACGTATTTATATAAAATTTTATATTATTATTATTTTTTTTTCACTTTTGCACTTTAAAAAAAAATATAGGGTCTTACAAAAATATTTTATATACTTATTTATGTGTATTCTTAAGAATCTATCATACACTTTATTTTCTAAAGATATTTTCAAAAAAAAAATACAATATTTGACTTACTACTTTTCTATTTATTTTCTTCTTTGATTATTCTGGTCTTCGCTATTTTAGTTTTGTTGATGCTGCTATTAGCGCGTTGATTTGATGCTGCTTATGTTGCGTTACTTTTGTTTGTTGTTTTTCTTTTTGTATGGGCACGCTCCTCCCTAAATGTGTTGGCCAGGAATTTGTTCCTCTGACTTTATATATAGTACTTCGTACACTTTTTACACTCCCACGTATTTGTTTCACTTTTTTCACGGAGGGTTTTTTTTTGTATTATTCCTCGCGGGTGGCCGGTCAAAACCTGGCGCCACGATTGCGCGATTTTTTTTTTTTTATTATTTTTTTTTTTGGGGTAACACGCTTAACAAACCTGCCGTATCAATTTCACGATTATATTTTTCACCCTTTTTTATATTTTCCACGATTTCGATTTTTTTTTTTTTAAATTAATTTGTTATATTTTTGGTGTGACCGGTCTTACAAACCTGTCGTCACATCCCACTCGCTGCCACCAAATTTATGTTACAACTTAAAGGGGAGTCGAAAAAAACGATCCTTTATTTGTACATAAATATTTTATTTATTAAGTTTTATTGGGTTTTCTTTTGTTTTATATTAATAATATTATTATTATTTGATTTCGCTCGCTTGATCCTGCTCTTAGTTCTTAAACTTCTAACGCAGCCTCACGTTAGGGAATTTATGGCTTGGTCCAGTTTACGAAACTAAGGTAAGGTCAGCTCGCGTGTATATTCTCGACTGACTCTGACTCCATCTTCAGTTCGTCCTTTTTATAGTAAATTTTTGGTATTTAAATGCGGGCGTTAGTTCCCACCAAAAATTCTATAAACCGAAAAGAAATTCCTTTCTCAATAGTTCTTAGAACTGAAGGATAATTGCCTAGTTTGCTTTTATTACCTAATGCATTTTGTTAGACGAAAATGCATAGCGATGACTCAGGAAACACTTATGTAAATCCTTTTAACGATACGAAAACACTTAAGCACAAATGTCTTTGACGAGGTCAAGAAAAGGATTGAAATAAGTATTTAGGACCCGCCAAAGAAATTCCTTTCGGCAATTACAAACGTAATTGCGTCGATGGTGTAAAAACATGTTCATCCGCTTTAGTCGGTAATAAAAAGGCAGTCAGGATATGATATAAGAAATGCCGCCGGCAAAGAAATATGTAATAAAAGAATATTGGAATAGGTCGTGATAATGAGTTGCATTTATTGGCTTCATGTGTATACATATATATATATATTTATACATGACGCTCAACTCATTATAACAAAGTCAAACCGATATGTTCTTAAAGATTGATAAGATAGAAAAGATAAAACAAGTAGGTTCATATTTTTGTCATAGAGACGATAAAGTAGTCAAAAATTCATTAGGGTTTTTCTTTTCTTTTTTTTCTTTTTTTATATACATAAGTCTTAAACGAAAATATTTTGTATGATGGATTTTAAAGATTCTTATAAAAACTGATGGAATGAATTTTTGTTGAAGTCAACTAGTAAATATCAAAGAAAACAATTAAAATGCTTATATTGGAAATTTTCTTTTCATTATAATTAAGATTTAAAATATAAACACAAAGAAAATGAAGCATTTAAGCCAACAAATAAGGAAAGTTAATCTGTTTTAATAAGATTACAACTACATGTACGAAATCAATTTATGTAGAAAATTTGTGCAATCTTCTGTTGATATAATGCAATCATTAATTTTATTTTGAAATCCTTTTTCAAAGATTAAAGAAAATCCCATTTGATTTTTGAGAAAACTTATTAAAATGAACAAAGACGAATACACCCTTGTACATAGTTGTATTATTTTCAAATGTATTAAAACTGAAAGTAATTGTTTAAAAGGTTTAGATCCTTTTCTCAAAGAATTTTGGTCACCAAAAGTGGTCAAATTGTTTTGGGGTACCTTTCAATTTCAAACAAAAATCTATATTCTTTTCATAAACAGTTGTTTACGCACGAATAGTTTGTAAAACCTTTTACAATCAACAAAATGTTTTGTCTGTTGTTAGCAAGTAATTAATTGGGAAGCGTGTCTTTTTGCAAATTTTATGTAATGTCTAGAAGTCTTTCTCGATTTAAAGATGAAATTTTCAGTACCAATTTTTGTAAATGGCAGTTCTTGCTTATTTCATATTTATGTGACTAAAAATAAGATATACTTATACCTCGATTTACACGATTTCACTGCGACTTGATTATGAAAATGGAATCTATATTATTTCTGGTTATCGTTTTTGATTTTACGCGGTTTACACGGTTTAAATTGTCTGTAGGAAAGTTTAGAATAATAACATTTGAATTTTATAAGTACTTAAAAGAACACCCCCTCATATTATAATATAAAAACATCTACACACAATATTGTCGGTTGCATTAATAATTCCCATTTGAATATGATATCGATCCATCATCCTTTATAAACTGTAATGGTTATATTCAAACTCAAAGATGATAAAAACAAAAGATATTTCTAAAGATTACAAAGAAATTGCTTAAAACAAAAGCTATAATATGAAATGTGTAAGAATATAGACGAAATAAAGAACATCGATAAGTTATGATATTACAACACAATGTCACCATCACTTCCATTAAGAAAACAGTATATGAAGATCTATATGCTTTTTGTGTTCCCATTTTTACATTTTTATTTTTTTTGTCCTCCACATACATTGGTGTATTCCCAAAACGTTATTTTCGTAAATAAAAACATTGTCGACATAAGGAAAGGGACTAAGTAAAAGGCGACAGAAAAAACCCAAAACGGAAGACAACCTTGTCTCACAAAGATTTTTTTTCTCTTCTAAAAAGGTATCAAAGGAACTTATGATGTGATGAAAATTACAAAAGAAAAAAGCGTGCGGGAAATATAGCAACAGCCATTATATATGAAAAAAAAATGAATGAATGAATTATATTGGGATGAGTGATGGAAAGGAAATATATATGACATGGATAGTCAAAAACAAGGTTTAAAAACACATTTCATCATTTTCTCGTCGACATGATGAAAAATTCAAGTCACACTTCGCCATCTTCTGTGTTCACCTTTTTGGTCCATTTTTTCTCGTCAAAAACGAAAAAGACGATCTATTAGAATGTTCATATTCTTTGGTGCCTAGAAATTCTCATCTTTCAGATTTATATATTAATCCTCATCTTTTGTACACATGTGTATTGGATAGATATATCCAAGAATATGAACTCTTGTCATACTGACTCGTGTTTTTTTTCTCTTAATATTGTGAAAAATTTACCATATCCTATACTTACTACTACTACTACTACTCCTAGTAACATCATGATATCATCCATTTTATTAAGAAAATTGTATCCATCGAAAAAAAAGATAGAAGAAGAAGACATAGAAAAATGAAGATGATCCTACGAAGGAAAACGAGTTATGTATCCTTATTTTTGTCAGAATAGATAGATTGAGGTTGAAGTCCTGATATGTTAAAAGGCAATTTTTTTTCTTCTCATATACAATTCTGGTACAGACTTTTATATATTTTATTTAGAGGAAGATTTTTTTTTTTTTTTGCTGTGCCCAATAATTCTCTAATCTGTAAGGGAAAGTGTGCAAATACTTAGATAAAAAAAAGGGAACTGGCAGTAAATAAACGATAGATGTTTACTAAATAGAAGACTTTTGAAAATAAGACTCATAAAATGTTAAAGATATTTTGATAAGAGAATGGGGGGTTGATAGCGGCAGGTGAATAAAATGCGTTTAAATGGGTTAAAAGAATACGAGGGATATATACAGAATAAGGGTTTGGTACGTGTTATGTTCAATTTACTTGGATAAATTTCAAATAAAAAAAGAAAAAAAAAATACAGAAAATTTAAGTTACAGACAAATTTTTGCTTTCGTATTTTGAACACTTCTGGCGATATTAGTTATTTAATAATATCATAATGGACTTTGTTTTGGCCAATTGGTGCGACTATTATCATCGAAATTTTCCACTTCTTTTAACCATATTTAATGTAACATTTTAATAAAATTACTTATTTTATATTAACACATTAACATGATACTGTTTTTGGTACATATTTAAAACCATTTAGTAATTTATGTTTAAATGAATAAAACTAGGGTGAAACATCAATTATTACCCATCATCACACATTAGACTTGTATGAATTCTAACTTATGAGTATATATTTATATGTATATTTCAAATTTTCCTATAATATGAATTTTTTTTATTCCACAACCCTTCCGAAATGGGTAAAAATATTCATATTTGAGCCTAAATTATGGTCTGAATAAGCACTCGTACACTAATAAAGTCCTTTTTTTGTCAAACTAAACGAATCATATTTGTTTAAATTATGAAATGCCTAGAAATATGCAAATCGTGTGCATTTTTTAATTTTAACAATTTCTTAGTTCAGTAATTTTAATATTTTATTTATAATTGATGCTAGGAATACCATAACAGAAACGTACTATAGAATTAACAGAAAGATTCAGTGTTCACATACACATCATTCCATAGCCAGAGTAAATTCCACAACAATAAAGTATATCAGGAACAATAAGAGATTTGGCCAACCTGAGTCTTAGATTCAAAGGTAATGAATAATACATATATAAATTAGGCAGTGTAAAATAGGTTTGAGATGTATCTAATTCTTATTATTTTCAAGAACAATAAGACCAATAGGACAATACCTTATAATTTTACCGTCCACAAGTTTAGATAATGGTTTTGCCTTGCCGTATATGTATATAAAGTAAGCATATTATAAACTTCAATAAATATAATTTTCACGGAAATTTTCTTATTTCTTAAATTCTTTTTAATATCAAAAAGAAAATCAAATCAAAATTTAACCAATTTTGTGAAAGATTCTTTAAAATATTTTCATATTTCCTTGGGGACTGTATTTAACGTATGTGTACATATATTGTTGTAACGACCTGTTGTATTACTTGGGGGCTAAACATCATATCAAAAACATTGTAAGAGTCTTCAATGGGGTAAAAAAAAGAAATAAGCTTATAAAAATACCCACGTATATATCTAGTGTAGAGATATTCTAATATGAAAATTCGCCCTCTGGTATTATATGAGACTTTATGTTCAAAAAAAAAAAGTTGTGAATAACTGAACCACATAAATAGTATTTTCTTTGTAATATATATTTTTTTTTTCTGAAATATTCATAGAAATCTCTTACACATATTTTTGCAGTTTCTAGGGAAATTGCGCGTGTATATATGCATATCACAACCCAGGAGAAAATTGAACCAAAAAAAAAATCCTTTTCTGCCATATCCGATATCTTTATAATAATGGAAAAAAGAAATTATTCATCAAATATACAAATATCGCATTCATTCATGTGACATATGTAAATTAATCGAATCTGGAACAAAGTTGGTTATTCTAAATAAACTTCAGTTTAAGTTAAGGTACCGGAATTTTCTTCTTGTTAGACATACGGTGTACCTACCCACTATATATTTCGACTGACAATAAATGTACTTGTTAACGACATATGATTGCGGTTAGAAAAAGAAAAACAAAATTTTCCAGATATATTCAGGAACCAATTACATCATAATGTATTTATGTTGATCAGGCGAGAAGAAAAAAGAAAATGTATTCTAACATCAAGAAATTCACAAACCACCTACAATATATTGTCAGCGTTCTTTTTTCCCTGTGATAGCATAATCATGTAAGGATCTATTTTTTATTTTTTATTTTTTTTTTTTTTGATACAAAAAGATGAAAGGCTAAACATATATATCTACATGAACACTTTTATTTCAAATCGTGTATATCATACTATATTTACATGTTTTATACATTGTTTTCAACTATATATATACCTAAGTTAGTATGTACAAGAAGACATTTCACATGGGAAAACTCAACAAGATGAACGAAAATCGAATTTTGTTTTAATATGAAAATATCTTAAATAGAAATTCCATATAGTCTTTCTTGAGGAGATGAAAATGTGCGATGGAATGAAATTTAAGGATCTATTCATTAAGAACATCGTATTTCTAGTATTCTGTAGAGAATATTATGTACATACGAAAATATCGAACATGTTTGCTGATTCAAATTATTTATAAATAAGAATATGTATATAAGTATAGAGGTATATACTTTTTTGTGATCTCAAAATTTCATTCTACTACTATAAATTTATAAGAATATATATTTCTTTTGGTATATCTTATATAAAACTGAATATCTTCATCAAGAAATTTCATATAAGTCATATTTTGTAACAAAAATTGTTTGTTTTTTATTATTATTTAATATAAAATACAATATTAAATTAACTTATCGAAAAATTATTGATTATAATAATTTTAGTATGAGTAATTTATTCGATATTTTCGGGTAATTAAAAAGTCAGATTATAATAGAATGCAAATGAGATAATTTATGCGAAAATCATTAAAAGTGGAGGGAAGTTTCTGATGTAGTCTTTGTTCATCAAATTATAATAATGCCATAGATCCTTTATTTTAGACAAAATGCTTCTTAATTCAAACATTTGTTCCTTGAGATCTGTGGAGATGTTTTTTGAAATAATTTTCCCAATTTTTGGAAACGATTTTATGCAAATTTCAATGTTAAAAATATCCTCGACTTTTATTTTTTTTTCATAAATAACTACAATCAACGCTGTGATACCCGTCTTACCATTTTCAATTTACAAAAAAAAAGACATATATTTAATCCTGATAAATATCAATTATACTGGCACAGAGGTTTCCAGAAACATTAGATTCCCATTGAATTTGTTATTCAAAAATTTACCCAAAAAAAAGTTACTTTTAAAAATCTTATATTACTTCTAGATTACTTATATAACTTCACCCTCCTCTACATTAACAAATAACCAAAATATTAATTGAAATTGATCATTGAATAATAATTATTTCTCAAAATTAATATTCTCAGCGCATAAAATTCGAATAAAGTAATCTTAAAATAAGGTAATAATTAAAAACGTCTTCTTCTAATGCTAATGCATACAAAATAAGTTTATAAATATCAAAATTCTTCAACGTTCTGGGTTTTATGAATTCGATTCAGCATTTTATTAATTAATCTTTTATTATGCGATTAAGCTTTCTTCTTGTGGTTACTCATGAACAAACCGTCTGATAATATTTCATAAATAATCAGAATTGAATATCTTATCTAAGATTTGGATTCCAAACTTTTAGCACATTATTTGACCATCATTTTTTTTTCTATATTAATCCTTAGTCTTGCAATTTCTCTATATAGTTTTGATGATTGGTTTTCGAAAAAAAAACAAATAACTTTAATAAAGCTTTTCATTAAAATTTGGTCCTGAAAAACCAAAAGACAAAATGAAAATGAATCGTGTAGTATTTTTATTTAAGTAAAACAAAAAATATAAATAAATATTAATTTATAATCTTAAAGTATAAACAAATGACATATCTTAACTGAAAGACAATTTCTAATTCAATAAAATTTGTTAATTCTCCTAATTAGATAAAATTATCAAAACAAAAAAAGAAACTTTCAAAGGAAAAGCTTGTTTTTCTACTTTTCATTTTCTGTTCCATTTTTTTTATCTCTTACTTATCTGAAATTTTTCCTCCTTCATTTTCCACATTTTAAATCATGGAAATGGGTATTTTTATTCGAAATGAATTTTCTAACAAAATGATGAGTTCGACGTCAATTTTCCATTTGATTATTAAAAATAAACAACAACAAACAAATGAAAAGAAAAACTCAGTTCATATAAAAACAGAGCGGAAAAATAAAAGTTCTTATTTTTATTTGAATAGAAAAGTTTTGGTGAGTTATTAACATAAGCCCCGTTTCTGACATAGAGAAAACATGTTGAAAATAAAACGATTTAGAAGAAAATTGAACCGGAAAAGCAAAAAAAAAAACAAGAAAATTCATATGGAAATGGAAGTAAATGGCATAGCACTGATGGGGATGATTATATTGGCAAGAAAGAAACTCTCTGCATAATAAGTTATGGCCGCCAAATTTGAAGGTTTTAATAAAATTGAATATTATGTATTGCCAAAACACTTTCAGTATTAAAAGTTACCTCTAAAATATGAATATTTCTAAAGTTTCTGATGTAATTGATAAACTGATGCCATATTGTGGTGAATTTTCAAAGAATTTTAATCTTTTATAAAGATTAAATTGAAAACTATTGGATTCATTTCAAAGTATGTCTAAAATCAGTCAACTTTAAAGAAGTTTACTTTACTTAAGCACATCGAAATTCACTGTATTGAAATTATTTTTAATAAATGCGAAGTAAACTAAATGAATTCGGAGTACACTCTTAATTGTTCGCAATTAACTAAAACCAAATCTGACAAATTTCAATTGATAAAAATGCTGCTTCGAAACTTAAGCCGTGTGCTTCAAAAAAGCCTTTGCATATTTACTAATTATTTTCAACCAAACTCAATTGAAATATTTCATAATAATATTAGCTTATATTAAATATACAGAACCAATATTTTTTCAAGAATATAAACAGGCATTAAATAGGCACGTTTCAATAAAATAAACAAAATATTAATAAGAAGGAATTCTCTGAAACACAATTTTGGCCTTTTAACTTTCTCTTAAAGAAGATGTCTAATCCAATTATCAACATATCAAAAAGATAGAAAAATAGGACACACATGTCTACAAGTATCTATAGCTGTAAAATTATAATAAGAAGAACTTACATATACCTACATATACATACGTTTTGATATGTAATAATAATACATAAAGAGAAAACTTAAAAAAAGTTATATATTTTCCTTCTTCTTTAAGAAATATAATCACATCCTCAGGATCAAGTTCGTGTCTGGTTTTAATCCTTGACAACATTTATTGCTTATATATATGTCGAAACTATATATAGTACATAGTATATATGTTTTGGATATGTTTAGTCTGTAAAATTGGTATCTGTTTGTATATAGTATATATGTACATAAAAGTACATACGTAAATATATCCAAAACCTGAACGCCTTGTAGAATAAAAGACTGATATGGTGAAAATCGTGATGTACTATTTGAGCTGGTGGTGCTTGTGATGTTTGGTGATAAGGTCTTTGAAAAAGGCAAGGCAACAAAAAAAAAAGTTTTTTAATAACAACTTGGAACTAGAAAGTTTCTTGTAGAATTTCAATCGATATAAAAGATATACGTTTGTAAGTTTCATAATATCAAGAATCAATAATTCGGAAGGATCTTCAAATTGAATTTCAAACATATAAAACTATAAGACTATATCATAGACCCTTTTTTTTTAAATCCCTTTTCTAGAAAAGATCTTACAAAAGTTATGAAAAGAAATAATAATAATAATATTAATGAACATTTTTTTCTTCGTTCGATTCGTATAAATATATCATTGCTAATGATCTCTGGGAATATGTCAGATTAAAGTCAAATGAAATCTTTAATTATCACGTCTCTACATAAAAAGTACATATATATATATATATTAGCTAAATAAGTTAGTATATAAATAATTTCGAAAACAAACTAATATAACATTTTGTTTGATTAGTTAGAAATCGAATGGAAAAAAGAGTTACATTAAGAGATAGTAAACTTATGAAGCGCTGCTATGATATACTATACGAAAACAATTCTATACTATCTTTAATTACAAAGAGGCTTAATTAAGGGAAATTGACAAATGAACGGAAACCAACAAACGTATAAAAGTAGAAAACAAAAATTAACAGAACTTATTTAAGATATGGTCAATCAAACAAGAATAATGAAGGTAATGAGGTTTCAATTTTTCCTGGTTTTTTTTCTTTCTATGTAATAAGTTTATGTATCCTAAACGTTTATTAAGAAAAGGAAACCACTTTAAGTTTCATCATTGAACAATTAGTATCACAAAAAAAAAAAAAACGAATTTAATGAGTTCGAAAAGTCGAAGATTCTTTATTAATTACTTTTACATTAGTTTCAATTTAGATGAGTATAAAAAAAAAAACTATCCATCAGGTTAAACGATATTATATAAGAAAAGTAAATATCATGAAAATTATACATGAGAGAAAAATCTTCAATCGTCTTCAAAATATAATTAGAAGAACTTTGAAACATTAATAATTGGTAGATTTTTAACGTTTGTTTTTTTTTTGAGATTCATAATCTCATTTATAACATCTTGCTGTTTTTTTAAATTTATTAAGCCTAATTCAGAATTAAGTGCCCAAAAATTATATATAAAAAGAAGATATATAACTTCCAAATAATAGTTATGTTTCCTAAAGTGTGGTCTATCTTGTAGACGATGTTTGTTATAATGAGATAAGATAAATATGTTACAAATATTAGATAGAATATAGTTTGATTTGGCTAAGATAACTCAGGAAGCCAATATTTCCCGTACTTCAAGGTGTATTGTAAAATTCACCAATTTTTGGTTTGAATCAACTATTTTTTCCAATGATTTTAACTGAAAAGTTCATCTTTTTTTTGCACAAAATGTGCTATTCTTAGTAGCTATTAATGTACTGTGTTTCTCGCAAATTATTTAGTAATAATTCTTCTAAGAATTTTAATCACAAAGAACATCAGGTATTCTACAATTTAAAAGGTGTGAATAATAATTAGTTTCTTTGAAAATATCTTAAAAAACTATTGGTTCTACGACAAAAACTAAACTTCCTCAGATGAGGCACTAAATCAATAAAGTACGAGGAATATTTTAAAGTAAACATAAAAGAAAGTAAATATACATTACAGTGAATATAATACATTATTAATAAATTACCATTTAACTTCGAATTTATAAGATCTAATTGAAAATTCATTGTAGGGACAACAAATTATACGACAAAATGTATAACACAAGCTTATTATCATGTCAAATTTAAAGATCTTATAAAATTAAAAATTTAATAAAACATTTTTGTATTCATTCATTATGCAAAAATTTCAATATAAAATTTACACATAACATTTTCCCCCGACAAAAAAAAAAAACAGAAACAACAGGAATACATAAAATCGGAAGAATCTTTAAGAATTATAAAAAGAAACTTTCATTATTCATATATTTTTTAAGTCTTCTTTCTTTTTTAACTTACAGAAGAAGAAAAAAGAAAAGAAAAAAACACGAAATTCATATCTTATCTTTTTATCACATCATAAAATAAGAACAAGAAAGTTTTTCCTTTTACAGAAGAAAATCTCTCATTGAATACAATTTTCGAAACAATTTCATGATAAAAATTTCCTTTTTCTGTTCATTTCTCCTTCCAGCATCTCTCTTTACCCTCCCCGTACATTCATTTCTTTCCATATAGACGCTCTTTGACTATTATACTCGTAACAAAAAACACCAAAATAAATAAAATAAAACCCAATTTTTCGTTATCCTTATAAATAATTAAAAGGTTTGTTTAACAGAATGCAAAGCCCATAAATAATTCAGTTTTCATTGTGGTCGGGTCCATTTTAAATGTACAAAAGTTATACACTTAAATAGTTATACAAATATCCTTAGATACGCTATTATATAGCCATGAACTCATTATTAAAATGATTTTGAATATTCATTAATTCCTCTCCAGTTTTCTTTGGTTTTCGGCCCATGATTTCATATCCGAAATAATTTAATGAAAGCAAAAATATACCAAACCGTGCTTGTGTTTTCCCTTTTTTTTTTGTTTTTGTTTTTCCGTTCATGTTTCGATATACGTCTTTTCATAGGATTCCATTAAAAAAGCGAAAACGTTAAATAAGAAAATTCATTTTTAATATTTTTTAACATTTATATTTCAGGAAACAAATACATCCGTAATTCGGGAATAAAATTTTTTCTTTTATTTGCTTAGATTTTAATAAGGGTAGTTTTGTAATTGTGTAAAAATTAGCAATCGGATTTCAATGGAAATATGTTCTCATGATATCCTGTATGCGCGTCTATGTCCGTGGTCACCTTTTGTATAAACACGATAACTCGAGAAAGAGTTACCCAATTTTATTCAAATTCGGTTGAAAGATAGGTTTTAATATGGTACTGGAAATCCGTAAGCAGCATTTTTTTAAACTTTTGTGTGGATGATAACAATCCCTGATTTGAACAAAATTTAATATACGCATATCCTGGGCTTAAAGGAAGAACTGATTATATTTTCACCAGCAATTTAAAATTGGAAGTGGTGATTAATATTTGGGTGGTAATGTTTGCGCAGGGAATCAAAAGTTATATCGATTTATGCATGTCCGTCCGTCCGTCTGTGGACAAGATAACTCAAAAACGCGTTATTCGATTTTGTTGAAATTTAGAATGTAAGTTGGTTATTCCTTAAATGCGTTTGGTATTGCATTTGAGCAAAATCGACCGAAGGGGACCGTTTGTCTGATTTTAATGAAAGTTAGTACACATGATGGTATTATAGGAATTATTGGTTAAATTTTAGACGGAAATTCCAATAATTTCATCGAATCCATACAAGAATTAGTTACTCAATTTTATTTAAATTTGGTAAAAAGTCAGAAGGTTATAATTAGATGATGAACTGATTCGATATTGTCTAAGAAAGTTAAGTTATTTACCATACTACTAAAAAGTTACAGGTTTCTGTTTTTTAACCAAAAAAAAAACGAAAAAAAAAAAATGGAAATTCGTCATTCAAATTGTTTTTCTTATAGAAAATTTTTTCTGTTTTCTCTGAAAAGTAACAAAAATAGAAACAGAGCCTGGGAAAATGAATCTAATATGAAATGAACAACACTGGAAATCAGCCTTTGAATTGATAAGAACCCTCTTTCAATATGAATAAAGAAGAAAAAAAAAGGAATCTACCTAAATAAATAAAATTAAAATCGCGTCGAGGTTTTTTCTTCTTTGTTGTTTGTTTGCTTGTTTGTTGTTCTTTTGAATATTCACCACACATACCACCCAGTCTTCCATTAAGGTCAACCCACTTTTTGTGGGTATTCAAAATATTTTTCCAAATAAAAAACAAAAAAAAAAAAAAACACTCTTAAATAATATTTCTTTTTCAGAAGTAGTACCATTTTCATTTCATCAGAGTGCTTTTCAACAGCACTCACTCTGTTTTTCCTATTTAATGTCATTTCGTTATGTACTACTGTTTTTCGTTGTTGTTACTTTTCCATCTTAATTTAATTAAAATCGTGAAAATATCCAGCCTCATCCATAGTAAAATTGGGTATCCAGAACGACTTGTTAAGAATACGAAATAATTTCATTATCATTTGTATATTGAAATACGCCGTGCTGGTTTTTCATTCATTTACAAATTTTCATTAAACTTCAACAACAGTCCAGGCCCATCGAATTTACAAGAAAAAAGCAAAAAAAACCGAACCAAAATATTCTTTTTAACAAATTTTTTTTAATGTATTCATAGTCTTCGATTAACACGATACAATCGGTCTCTGAAAATTCTAAAGGAGATCATTTTGATGGGAAAAAACAAATGGAAATGGAATTTTGTGCCTGACTCTAAAATTTTCAGGATTTCGAAAATGTTTTCAATTTTCAAACTTGAAGAAAAATTACTAAGATTTTATTCTAATTAGTTATTTTAGTTTAAAAGAGAGAATGGTAAACTTTTTTCGATATACATAGTTTTCTAGTTTAACTTTCTTATATAATACACGGTTCCCATACGTCCGAATTTTCCCGGACTTGTTTTTTGAAATACCTGCGAATGTCCGGGTAGATCTTTTTTTCTTTTAGATGTCCGGCTTTGTCTGGATATTTCATAATACATAATGTAATATAAGAAAGTGTAATTTAAAGAAAAGAAGCTGCTTCAGTTCACCATTACTCGTAATTTCAACACCGAAAGTATTATTTAAAACAAAACCGTGTAACTCGAAGTACATATTTTTCGCGATTTAAAAAGCGTTGAAAAGTTTGTATAATTTTTGAAAACATCAACGTATTTAAAGTTGTTCCTTTTTCTTAAATAAAAATACTTTCAAAATTAAATTAACTTAACTCACAAAGAATTTCCTTAAAAATCAAATCCTCTTCGGTTCAAAATGAATAATTTTTTTCTTTTTTTCCAGTTCGCTTTTAATTACCTACGGATGTATTTTTTTTTTTCCTTCAAAAGTTTGTTCAGCAGTAAGGATTTCTTTTTTTGTTTTTTTTTTTTAGCTCGTCATTATCATTAACATCTTCCAAACATAATCGTAATCACGTTCTCATTAATCCCATTCTACTATACTAATTAATAAAAATTTATTCGCCTTCAACTTCGAAGGATAGTAAAGAAAAAAGAAATTATATCAAGCTTTTCCGCCATATCACCCACAACTACGCCCATCTAATTTTTGAATTTTACTCTTGTAAGTTGGACAAGCAAAAATTGATATCAATCCCTTAGTTAATCATTTGAGGCGTTTTGCATAATTACGTCGATATTTCTTGTATCCTTCTGGTGTGTTTCACGTTGAAAGTAGGTTTTTTTTTTTGATTCATCATCTATCAACTACTTGATCTTTGTTTTTAAACAAACTTTTAAAGAATATTTACTTTAGGAAGAGTAAAATTTCTTAGTTCAGAGTTTCTTGAAACAGGGTGTATATTTGATTCGCAGTTACGCGGGTACCTGGTCACTCGGATATTCTTGGAAATGAAGGAGCTGACTCGTTCATGAGGAAGCGGTCACAGACGCCATTTTGCGATCCTCAGACTTCAGTAAGTTGGTCCTATTCGGGTGTCAAACCAGACTTGAGGAGGCAATGAACGAGACTTGCTACACTGGATGCATGCACTCTGACTAAGAATGGGTTAACTAGTTTGGACTAACTACGATGCTGACCATAATTAGAAGAACAAATTGGCTCGGCGAAGAGACCTAGCGTCTCAACCAAATTTTTAAAAGGAAGTACAATGGGCAAGTAAGGCCTACGTTTAAAGACCCGCAACTTTGCTTGTCCTTCCAAAACAGTACATAATAAACTCACTGATGCATATTATGCTATAATCAGAAAATTTTAATAAATATACATCCGGTTTTTATCGTGTAGTTTTAAGTTCATTTTTGTGATTGCAATAGATTATAAAAAGAAACTATTTACTTTATCTTTAAGCGTATATTTCCATTATTTCTATATTTTCTGAAAGAAAATCCTTTCAAAAATATAACGTAAATAAAGTTTACTTAAAGCTTCAGTAATCAAAGCCAAATACGAAAAGACTGGGAAAATGTTTTCCAGAATAAAGTAAATGTTAACTGAAAAACAAGTAACAAAGTTTCCTTATTGCCTTCCCTTCTATTTTTTTTTCTTTTTTTTTTGGTACTAGTTTACACGTTTTTCAATGGCATTTTCATAATGGAAAAAGTATTTATCTAAAAGCTTCTATAAATCCTGTAAACTTTTCCGAAAATAAGAAAAAAAAAGAAAATAATTTTTTTTAAAAAGAAAAACTTAAAATTTATCCTCATTTCAAATAGCTCTGAATGGGAGATGCAATTGTATAAACAACGAGTTAAGAGTTACTTTTTGACAGTATTTTATTTCTAGATTCTAGAAATGAGAAAAAAAAAGCTGATAAATGAATGGATTTGCGCCAATTTAAAAGTTTCCATTTTAATGGGACGAAAGTACAAGTCACGTTCTTCTATGCCAAATTGTAATTTGAAATGTTGTAACTGGAAAAATATTGAGAAGATGTCGACAACGTGAATTGAATTAAAAAAATATATATATATATATGCTCAGGAAAAGTGAAAAAACTCTTAAAGTCCTCGAATTGGTTTTTTCTTTTTTTTTTTGTAGAGTCATTAGCAAATTAAAGTTTTTGGCGTGAACATTTCTTTTTTTTCGTTTTTTAAATACTTGTTTTATGGTTTTGGGCGGTACTACTATATAAACTAGGATGAAAGTTAAGAGTTTAGAGTGAAACGCTTTCTCTAACAAGTTAAAACTTCATCGTTTAGTCTTTTTTACTCGTTCTACAATAAATTCCATACTACGACTTGCAATTTATCCTCGAGCTATAATATTTAAGAAAAGTATTGTGTCGAATATTAAAAACTATTTGATAAATGAAATTCTCTTCAGTTTAGATAAAATCCTTCGAAAACAGAAAAGTTTTCCGAGTTTTTCTTTTTTATGGGGACTTTTTTTTCCATCTTCTCTTTCGAATTAAATTGAAAATAGTTCTTGAATAAATTTCATTACGAAAGGATAAAGAAAAAAAAATAATATTTTCAATAGATTTTTGGTGATTGAATTTAAAATTATACAAAAAAGAAAAAAAGAAATTCATTGGAAAAATTTTATTGAAAATTAAATTTTTCCAAAAAGTTTTCCAAAACTTTTCAATTTCTACATTTTTTAATATAATGTTAAAATAATTTTGTGCGGTGAAAAATTTTTGAATGAAAGGAAAAATCCCTTTTCTAAAAAAAAAACAGTTTTTAAATTTGTTTATTAACAATTTTTACTCACCACAATTTTAAAATCCAGTAAACACACTTGGAACCTGAAAAATGAAAAAGAAATTTAATTTATATTGGAAATAACTTTAGTAAAATCAAATTGAAATTTAATATCAAATAGAAAAAATCAAATTGAATGAGATCGCAATTTCAGCGACTATAGTACCTTATTTAATACCGTTTTTATGTCATTAATCTTTAAAATTCTAATTCATCTATTTTCCATACCAACATTATGTACTCCTTTTTGCCTTAATATTTTTTGATAGGAAATTCCTAAAGATTTCATAGACACAGAATGAAGAATAGACATAATGAGATAATTTCTTAAAATGAAATTTTTGAAATAATTTTCATATTTTCTTCCCTTTCCAAAAAAAAAATTTGATTGATACACCTGGTTACCTTCAAAAATATTAACCTCATCGATCGTAAGGATATTTGTTTCCAATTTGTTTTCAATCAACATTATAATCTTCCCTCGAAATCATGGAGACCGTTTCTTCGTATATCCCACTACTGCCACCAAAATAAATTACAAAGAAATGTGTACTTTATTCAGTATGTATACTTCT
Organism: Xylophagus ater; assembly: GCA_963422695.1. Lineage (NCBI taxonomy): Eukaryota > Metazoa > Arthropoda > Insecta > Diptera > Xylophagidae > Xylophagus > Xylophagus ater. The sequence goes on from OY730484.1 coordinate 870,163, forward strand.
ATATACACATAAAATACGAAAACAATTTCATGTAATGTTTATCAATAATGAAACAAATAAGACGAAAATTTTGAAAGAAATATCGATAAAATCTTCACGTTTCTTGATATATTCAACTTCTATTTTCATCATTTTCATCATCACTTTGATATCATCACATGTGTATATATATATATATATATATAGAATTCGAATCATTTAAGGCATAGAAACATCATGAGAGATATTTCTTACAATTTCTTTTTGTATAGAAAGCCTTAATACGGAAACAACACGATGAATGTGAATACAAAAAAAAAAAAATAGAATAAATTCCATTTGTATCCTTTGAAATTTCCACTTGGTACGATTCTCTTTGCTTCCACAATTATATAATATACAAATCCACATAATCATCATTACTATTAGTACAAATACTCTTCTCCTTGAAAAATTCCTGGTATTGAAATTGAATTAATTTTGTGAATTTTTCAAATAGCATGAATTCTTCCCGAATATTGGGTGTGGTATAACTTTTTTCTACTTTCTTGTACTTATAAGACGATGATTGTACATACAGTAATCTTGTCGAAAAAGGAAGAAAAACTTCAATACATCAATTGAATGACATCCTAAAGTACTCGGAATAGAAAAAATCTATACGAAAACTGATCGTCTTAAAACGTTGCAATAAAGATCAAGTATAGAACAAAAAGAACGTAACCCCCTGGAGGAATTTATTCATCCAGAACTTGATTCTTTATTCATTTTTATTTTCTTTTGTAGCGAACTATGAACTTCCATTTTTCGGTATTTTTTTTGAGTTTTCTTCAAGACAATCTTTTTATATATATATATATTCTTAACATATTTGTCTGTCTGTCTGTCTGTCTATTTCAAAAATATCTACATATAGTAATAGTACCGAAAAAGTATGTTTCTGTGGAAAAGCAAAAAAAAAAAATTTTTTTGTTTAAATGAAACCAAAGGGAATGGATATTGAAAAGTTAAATCGAATGGAATAAGAGAAGTCGTTATTGAGTCGATGAGGTGCATATCGAAAATATAAAACAACTAGATAGTAGCAACCAAAGACAAAAAAGGATAAATACATGTAAAAGGATATAAATTTATGAACGTAAAAAGAAGAAAATCAAATCGAAAGTCAAAAGTCAAATAATATAAAATATAAAATTTTATTCGTTATACTTCTTTTTGCGATGTGAAAATTATGTGCACCATTGTGGAGTATCTTTAGTCACAATCAATGTCAGGACATGAATCTTATATATAGTAACAATATTTCGTTGTCATTTTTTTTTGCGCTGGAAAACAATCTATGTACATGTTCACAATTTGAAATTGACAAATTGACTATACTTGACTGATTTTATTTGAAAATGTTTAACAAAAAACGAAATTTTCCTATCAGATGGATTTGGATTTTGGTTCTTGTTTTTTCTTTTAAATAAAATTTCAAACGCGTTTTGTATAATTTAAAGAAAAATTTCCACATACTCTCTTATACTCTATATGATATATCAATTCGACAGCCTCATTCTTCAATCGTAACGATAATGGCCATAGCCGGGTTCACATTACAAAATCTACCCTCGCTGCCTGCTATTGGGTTAATTTTTGTGCAGAAAACAATTGGGATCAGTCAAATACACATCCCTAATTTACCATTCTTTCAAACGTACAACAAACATATTGATGAAATTATTTGAATTTGCTAAAAATGTGGAATAAAATGGAGAGCGTACCAAGTATCGAAAAAAGTTAAAAAATTGTTTTTTATTTTTAATTTTTTAGTATTGTAAATTAATTCCAATTAGTTTCCAGAACGATGAAACAAAAAAAAAAAATTTCGAAAATTTGTATATCCTTTCTTACTCCTCCTTGTCACATGGATTTCTAAGTCTGATATTTTAGGGATTTGCAAGGTTCATCGATAACTTACAAAAAATATTTCAGTCGAATAGTTGTGGGGGCGAATTTACGGACTTTTTTATTAACAATGTTGATAGAAGTTTTGTGATCGTTGTGCAACGAACTACAACGAAAAATGCTATTCTACAATATAGCCTGCGTTTATGCAATTTGGGATGAATAAATAATTTGAAAATTTAAAGAATTTTAAGTTTTTAACTAATAATTCAATTCTGTCTTCTTCATTTGTCTAAATCAGTCTCGGCATTTGTAATCAAATCATTATGAAATATTTAATTTTTCTGTTCGCACATTGTACTATAATATTACAGGATTTCATTCCACAGTTACGAAATCATATTAATATGTAATTATCGTGAATAGAATTGGCAAAACTGATGCTGACGTTTTATTTATATAATAATATAGGAAAAATGGTTCTTAAAACAACGAAATTTGATTTTTTTTTGTATATAATTCACAAATACCTCGAGCACGTATAACATCTCTTGGTTTATTTCAATTTTATTCAGATGTAACCTATATAAATATGGTGAAAACCACATGATATGATCTGGATAACGATGATTATGATGATAATGATAATAAAAAAACAACAACAACAACAATAATATCATTTCATATTAACGTATCAACACGCATTTATGATATAATATTTTACGTGAATAATATTGAATGAGTGAAACATGTATTAAAAGTATTCGTATTCGTAAATAGAAACTGATATTATATAGAACGCGAAAAAAAACACACATACAATTCCCATTGAACCAAGTCAAGTGGTTGATTTTCACCATCCGATATCAATGCTAATATATAATGTATAACATAAGTATTGGACTACTTCATACATATACCGTCAATAATATCGCTATTTGGTTAAGGGATGATTATCATATAAAAAAAAAAAAAAACTGGTGGGATAGATGATAAAAGGGTGAATTTTTTATGTGTGTAATAAAAAAAAAGAAGCTAAAGCACCATCTGGCTGATCCAAAAGTTCTATACCTCGAAATTTATGTACATATATTGTTGTGTATTGAGAATTGATTTTCAACGATATATATATGTATATATTACACAATAGCTATGGATGATGGGCATATATATAGGCTCATCTTTTCGTATTATATTCACAAAATGGAAGTTGAAAGCTTTCTTTAAACCTATCAGTTTTTCACAGATTATGTTATTAATATATAAATAAAAGGATGATTGCATTGTTTACATATATTTATGTATATCCCTATGCTAATATGCATATTGAGATTTGTTCTTTTTATCGAAAATATAAATATTGATATCTGATTTTCTTCAATCTTTAATAAATCACGCAAATGAATACATCTTAATATTAAGTTGCATAACTATGAGGAGCTAACTCATTTCCATAAGCGTATTTCAAAAATGTTCCAAGGTTTCTGCAAATATTAAAAGCTAATCTACTATTTTTTGTTTTGTTTTATATAACAGAAAAGATAAAGACAAGTTGAAACTACAAAATTGATAAAAAGGATTTATAATTATGTTGCTTGGAGTTGTGTCGTATTAAGTACAAAACAAGTGCCTAATTCACTGGTTTTAATTTAAATTTTATTTAAATATTGTATCATTTTATGATCTAAATTGATGGTTATGAAGGAGTTCATATAAAACCATGTTTTTTAATAAAGAAACGAAGAAAAAAAATCCTTTTTTTATTAGTAAAACTTCCCGAAACACACAGACACAGCCTATATGTTTCGGAGAATTCCTAAAACCCATTTAAAATTCCTTCGGATACATATTTTTATAGTCGACTTTATTATTCTAAATAAACTGAATTTATTTTTGATACTTTGTATTGAGATCCCATATGATGAGGTCTATGAAAATGTTGATATTACACTCAAGGTCAGATGGGCGGATCGTGACATCGAACCTTCACTCTTTTTCCCCATTATATATTTCTTCTATTCAATTTAATATGCAGAAGGCGATCCAATCATGCGTGCTGATAAACTCGCGACATGTCATATCCCATAAAAAAAGAACACGCTGAAAGAAGTTATCTTAGTTTTTACATACATTTTTTCAATTGATTTTGCAAAGAATGGTGATGGTGCGTTTTCAACATAAACTTTAACATTTTCTCATCATCCTAAATATTTTTCATGATTTAACTCGGGTGGTCCTCCTCCCCCTTTACTTCTGAATTCGGCAGAAAAGGATACTGTTTTTTTTTTTGGTCGTTTTCAGTATAGAATCGACCTAAAAAGGAGCAATTGTCTACTTTATTCAAGATTTTTTCTATACTTAGTGTATAGAAAAAAAAGAACGTATATTTTATGTTTTTATGATATTTCGCTTAGACTTACATATTTTTTTGGCGTTATTTTTATGGTTTAGATTATACTCATATTATTACTCAGTGAAAAAAAAAAGAAAACAATATGAAAAATGAAGGTTCTCAAATTTCACTAAAGAACAACATAATAGAACCCATTTTTTATTGATTCGGCAATTTTTCTCTTGTTTTTACGTTACGTCGATTTTATATTTTATAGGATTTTCTTGGACCTTATTAAAAGAATATTAATTTTTGAATCCAATTTGAGCCGAATTTTATGATGGTAATATTTTTTTTTTACGTATATATAAAAAAAAATACATGACTATGTACTTTTCCTTTCTCCCCATAGAATATGATAAATTACTTATTGGAAGGTTCTTTTTCTTCTTCTGCTTCTTCTTTTTCCTTAGCACCTAAAAGTATGCAAATTAAAACCTATAAAAAAAAGGATATTTATCATTTTATCCAATAGAAATACTATCTTCGGAAATTTTCACTTTATTAAATGTTTGTATAGAATTTCATTTTTAATAAATTCTTTTCAATTTTAAAGTCAATATAAATTCACAATATTCACGATGACTGATCCTAATCAAAAATTCCAATAAAACAAGTGACAAATGTAATTTATCACATTTCAAATGGAATTAATAATTCGAAATTTGAAAATATTATTGAAAATGATTTCAAATATTACTATTATCTATTTTATCAAGAAATTTCATTGATTTTTCGATTATTAGATTATCCGGGTAATTGCATAACGACTCGACGGTTACATTTGAATTTTTTTGGAACATAAGAACCAATAATATTAAGTCCATTTTTTGACTCTACCTAATACATTTTTGGTTTTTAGACATATTATCTTCCATCTGTTCTTAAATGTTTGTTCCATCATAGCTCAAAAATGGCTCAACCAATTTTAATAAAATTTAGTACATGAAACTTAGTCAAATAAATTAGTCAAATCTTTAGCAAAAGATAATTTTAAAATTCTGTTTTATACAGCAGAAAATCCATATAAAAACATCGAAGAAGGAAGAAATTCAGAACAGTTTCAGTTTCTTTCTGAATTAAAATTTAAATTAAGATTTCAAATCTTGTTTCTATTAGAGACTTTGATTTCAATTAAATTTAATATTCAAATAATATTTTCAGATTAAAGAATCCAAACGAATATCGAACACAAAAATATAATCTTCAATAAATGGAAAAACTGATGATAATATTTATTTCCAAATGTTGATTTTCCCCAATAAACCCTAATCCAAAATTTGAATAACAGAATTTTTCGATTTTGTATATTATTTGGTTATAGAGCTTGTCTTCCATTCTTTTATCCTTTCACAAAATTCACAATAATAAACAATAATGGATGAATTTTTTTTTCTTACATAAATGTGAATGATTCATAATATAATAAAACATCATGTTCACATATGTAAAATGAGCCTATATATACAATATATGAAAGAAAAACATTTATACGATGAAATGTGTTTTACAGAATGCTATGAATAAGAATTAGTTCGCATTTTCAAGAAAATGAAGGGAACATACTCCAAAAAGTAGAACCCAAAACCAACCACTATGTCTTTTATTACAAAAAAAAAAGGAAGGGAAACCGAATAACTTGAAATTTGCAAATTCCCATACCCAAAAGAAAAACAAGTTTTTTTCTGCTAGGGATGGATCAAAAGTGTTTTCTTTTCTTTATGGATATCATAAGAACAAAGAACGTGAAAAGAACTTTCACCTCCTTTTCGTTTATTTTTTTTCTGGTGAAAATCAGGAAAAACGAGAAGTAGCTGTGAAAGTATTCTTCTATTTAAAAAAAAAAAAAAACAAAAAAAAACGAATAACCATCTTCTAAATAGTCTCAAATGCACAGTGGTTCAGACTTTTTATTATTTATTTTCTTTTCTTAAAAGATGATTTTATATCCTCGTGGGCTATTATCATCCCTTCTTTGAACATTTTCCAATAACGAAAACATTTCTTTTCGCTTAAATATGATAATTTGATCCAAAAAAGATGACTAACAACGAAATGGAATTGAGAATACATATTTTCTTTCTTCCTTGAAAACCAAAGAAAATAGAAAAAAAAGAAGAAAAATCATAAGAAAATTGGCACACATACAAGAAGAGAAATTTCCATCAAGCATCGATGAAGGTGGAACAGACACAAAAAAAAAGACTAGATATATAAAGAAAGCTTTTTTATACGCATCGAAAGCAATTTTTTTTTTAACATAATCCAAAAAGGAAAGTTTTTGGATGGTAAAAATATGGAATATATTTTCCATAATATAATTTCGATTTAGTTTTTTCAACTATAAAAATTTTATTTAAAGTTATGGAAAAAGAAAAGAAAAAAACTTTAATTAAATTACAAGTATTAAGAAACTTCTGAAATTGATAGAACTCAAGAAATTCACCAGAACTTTGTAAATGCCAGTTTAGGAATTGGATTATTAAAACAAATATTAAATTTTAACAAATTAGAAAAGCGTGATCAGAAATTTATATCGTGTCCATACACAAAAGTGCTTGGCTCTGATCACCAAACCCCCAGACCCATTATATTCTTTTTCTATAACATAAAATATTCAATAATAATGATTTCATGTAAAAACTCATAAATTATTAATTCAAGATGGATGTTCATTACCATAAATTTCAACCACACCTAATAAATTTTCTTTTTCTATCGCAGTGCAAAATCCAAAATAATTATTGATGAAGGACTCGTATTTATGGTTGAGAAATCTTTCTTTATTTTATATGATTTACTCATTTCCATAATTTTCTGGAAAATAATATTTCATTCGAATTTATATAGAAATGATTTTCAGAGGGTGCGTTCAAATTGTTATTACCCTCCTTGTGTGTGTGTGTGTGTAGGTATTTTTAGGGATCCTTTTTTCATTTTGCACTTATTATTTGTACAAATTACAGGAAGATGAATTTGGTGTGGTTAACTTATTAGAGGGCATATAATAAATACCTATAAAGAAGAAAACTCTTCATTTCTTAATAAATATTTTCTTTTTATTGTATTGTATATAAATAAAATCGAAAATTTTTGGGCAAAAATTGGTTTGCGTGTTTCATATTCATTACAAAATACGAAATGATTTTCCAGTTAAAAGAAAAACCACAGAAGTATGATCGAAATCAAATACAATCAAAAAAAAAAAGAACGACCTGTTGGAGAAAATTATTTTCCATCATCATTAAATGGATATTTCAATATGGTTCTGTTTTTAATAATTGAACTACATGTACATTTTTTTATGTTATCATTATGTTGCAATTCAAATATTATATGCATCCCCTGTGGTGATCGCAATTACACATTATATTATGAACTCAATAAAGAAAATAATATCCTTTCATTTTGGCCTTTAAAAGACCAAACCTCCGAGTATCCATTAAATCATAAAATGGATCATGAAATTATAAAAACAACATTTTAAATGGCAATATTCAAAAAATAAAATATTACTAATATATACATAAAAATAAAGGAACTATAGAACTATTCTCATATTTGCATCCCATCAAATTATTTGCTGTTCGTGTGAATTTATATATAGGGAAACTCTGAACACAGTGTCTTAATGCCATTGGAATGCTATGGCAGAGACTAAAAACAGAAACAACAACATGAAAATCCAGCATGCAACTAAAACCTTAAAGCAATGGAAATAAAGAAAATCTGTAGAAAAACAAAGTTTCCTTTTTTTATGAGAATATGTAAAATATTTGTCATATACTTCATTTTTTTATGCATTTAAAGCATGCAACAGGACAGGGCGTATTACAACTTCGAATTTTCTGCTTAATTTAGCAGGAATGATAAATATTTACAAGGATCGTCGGAGAAACAAATCACTATAAAAACATGGACAAAATTTGCAAAGAAAAAATGTAACATATTAAACGTACATATTTCGGGTTTGATATTTCGTATTTTAAAACAATAAAATAAGATAAAGGGAAGCTCAAATAACATTGAATGAAAAAGCGTAACTTCTCCCTTATATATATTTAAATATTATTCAAATCGGGATCGGAGTTTCTTTTACTGAAGAGCGGAATCGGGGATAGGGCGAAAAGTATCCTTACGTCTCAGTGAACTTTGTTCTTGTTACCCTCTATAATAATATATAAGAATATAGTAGCTAGAATACAACTGAAGGTAAGAGTTGAATAGTATTCTAAAGTTTTTCTTTTAATTATTGAAAAATACCTTAATATAGAGAAACTAGTCTTGGATGATAATTAAAGGCGCAGAAAAATGTTACAAAAATTGGAAAATTTCTTAGAATCTGAAAATACGAATTTAAAAAGCATCATAAAAATTGAGTTTTGTTTCAGGAAAATTGAATTCTTTTGCAGAACAATCGTTTTCGACAGTACCAACATATGTACTATATGTGCACATTGGGAGTCCCTATAGAAATTTTCAGATGAATATTATTGTACTTTAAAGAGGAAACTACAAATATTCGTGCTTCAATACACCTGTTCAAACATTATACTCTTATGTCGGAAGAATAAAAGTGCATTATTTATGACTTGAAATTTCTTTCATTCTCAAAAAATACTTCAATAAATTTTGTTTTCGAATTCAATGAAATAATTCAATTGGAAACATTTGATCGTTACAATACGATTTTATTCAACATTTTATTATATTCAATCTAAATCGAATATAATATGACCAAATTTTAAAGTACAATAGAGCTGACTTATGATTAAAGTTGTAATGTCTTTATATACTTTTAAAGATGGAAATTCGAATACCCCAATTAAATTCTTATAGGTTGTCAATTTAAACTTTAAAAGTTAAGTTAAGATACTGTAATAATTTCTTGACCAGGATCGTACGTCTTAATTCGTTTTAAAATACTATATGAAGACGTTATTCAATAATTAATGAAAAGTTCTGATGCAACCTGTGATGATAGTTGGTGTTTGAAACATCGATGTTGGAAAAAGATACTACTATGTCGCAATGATTTAATTAAAGATATTACTTTCATGCTTTTAAATATTTCTCAAAAATCCAGCATCTGCCCCAAGACTGTGTCATGATTTTGTATTTAGGTGTGGACAAGGCATCACTAAATACATTTTAATAAGGACTTACTTGACACTATGTTAGAATGACTTTTAAGTCGAGAGCATTTTAAAGAATCGCAGTGGCATGGATAACAACAATAAAAATAATTTACGGAAACAATTTTATACTTAATGAGCTCAGGAAGTTTTAAATGCTTTTAGAAATCATGTTGGAAATATTTTTTTAATTAAAATAAATACACAGAAGGTTGTTTACTCACCACATTTAGTTTTAAGTTGGAAAAATCATACAAAAGTTTTATTCATATTAAATTCTCGATTCTGCTGTTTTCACCTAGAAAAAGAAAAGTAGAAAAATAATAATTTAGAGCTACTAATGTTAAAAGTAAATAAGGTATTTAACAATTAAAATATTCTGAAATTAAATCGATAAAATACATAAAAACTGAATTGTGGCAACGACGATCACCCAAATCCAATTCAGTTCTAATTAAAATAATCTCTTCCTACTAAGATGACACACAAAAAAAAGGAATATTCATATAATTTTCATTTCATGGAAGACGAACGTAAAAGAAAACTTTATTTTTCATTAAATTTATGACTTTTATAAAAGAAAATTAAATCTAAAGATAATAACTTGATGCTTAAGAATTTTTCACCAACAATTTTGAATTTGGAACAAATAAGAGTGCGTCTGTTGATGATGATGATGATGATGATGAAAGGGTCTACAAAATATTTTCATTTTTACTTTACTTTAATTTTCATTTGTTTATTCCTTCCAAACAAATCCCTTTTCCTTTGACTTTCTGTACTTCTTCTCGTACTTTTCTTTTTCACTTAATTTTCGTACTTAAATATCCTTTTTTCTTTCAGGATAAAAAGCATATTTTCGCAAAGTAAAGAAAACTGTATAAAAACCAATAAAAAGGGTCTAAGAAAATTATTGAAAGGGAAAATAATAATTCGAATACCTTCTCTATATCTAGTATTAGGCTGCGTATGAATTAGTTTAGAGACTGTAACACAAAATGAATTGATTTTCCAGTTGTGGGTTATTCTATACATTATTTCTAACAATTTTCACCGGAATAGAGAAATACTATTCTAAAGCTGATATAAAGGAAAGAAAGAACCAACAGCGTATTGCTTACTTTGATCCATGCAACCTTTGGGTCCTTATTTATTAGTATTCACACAATTTGTAATTTCAAATTAATATTTTTCATCTAACTGATACGAATACAACCTTATTTTTATGAAATATCAACATCTCAGCTTCATGCTGAAAAAATTATAGAAAATTTGAAAAGGGTTTAGTAAATATTTCCGATCGTGCAATGTAATATGTAAGTGGAATTTTCTTGAAAGATCAAACTTCATCATTCTATATATAAATACTGTTTGTTATCTATTTAAAGGGGGAACTCCGAACACCCACAATTAGCCGCCACAACCCACTACCAATCATTGTATTTAATTTCATATAATGAAAATTTTCAGAAATCTGTTGGTAAACCTTCTCAAAAAATATGAACTAGTGAATTTTGGCCCTATATTAAAAAGAAATTTTCCTGTTTTTCTTTTTTGTTATGTAAATAACAATGCTGTCAGTGAATCTAATTAGGATAAGATTCCATAAAGAAAAATATGTGGTAGAATTTTCTTTCAGTTGATTTTTTTCTTCTTTTGGAGGGAAGGAGAGGGATGATATCCTTTTACAAGATGAAATTTTCATACTCTATATAATATATTTTTTTTTTCTTTTTGGTAATTGTTTACGTTTCTGAATATTTTAAGATGTTGGATAAAGTTTCAAGACCCCGTTTTTTTAAGTAGTCACAATATAAAATGGAAGAAACAGTTTCCGTAGAAAATAAAATTAGGGAAGAGTTCAGCTTTCAACAGGTGATGATTTATTTTTTTTTGTTGCTTTCTTCTCTTGTATATAGAAAAAAGGATCAAGCTAATTATTTACGATAGAATAAATATTTCGGGTGGTATTTCATTACATAAATCAATTTTTGGTGTATGCTTTTCTTTTTAACGTCCTACGATAACGAAGATATCAGATTTTGGTATATTTTCTTCTTTAAATGAAAGTAAATAGAAAAAAAAGATGATCTCTAAAATATGCTTATTTTGTTGACGTTACACAATTGTTTATATTTAAGAAAATTTAATAATTCGCAACACTTTAATAATTTTGTAGGAAATTTAGGAGGTCAATTGATAATGTCCAAGAAAATGAGCTGGAAAATGTTTCTAAATCTCTTTCGGCTTTTATTGTATTTTGATAGTTCGTATTTTTTCATAATCATTAAAGTCTAATACAATTAAATCCGTAAAATGATAAATTTAAAAAAAAAAATTGTAATTCTTTAAAAAGGCCGCTACATGAATTTATAAAATACTTTACCATTATTTCGAAACAATATTTTCAAAGGTAAAACAAAAAAAAGACCATTTCTAAATAACATTGCCTAAACATTTTCCATTTCCTTTTGATTTTCTTGTACAAAAAAAAATAGTAACATGTGAAGTGAAAAATCGTTTTTGCCATGTTTTTCTTTTTTTCTTTTCTTTTCATATCTAAATCCATTTAATCTGTCACAAGAAAAAAAAATATCAGTCATCCTATGGGAAATTTTTGCTTGGACAAAATCATTTCTAGGCACACATCAAGAGTCCTTTTTATACAACCAAAAAAAAAAAAAAGAAAAAAAATAGAAAAGAAAACTCTCACTAAAAAAGAAAAATGATACAAAAAGGTGCCGAAGAAAAATGAATTCTTTTTCCATCTGGTATTTCTTTTTTCAATTTAAGAAAAACACCATCAAATTCATTTCTGTAAACAATTTATAAACCTTTCTTCTATATACTTACAACATTTTCTTAACTTCGATACATGGGCTTATCAAAAAATAGAAATAATAAATTGAAAATAACTTAGGTATTTACAAGAAAACCTACAACATTTCGGAAGAAAAATGGAACTAACAACAAACAGATATTGTTGAAACAACATTTGGAAGGAAATTGTTTAAGAAGTTAACTCAGGGGAAGGAATTATGGGCTATCAAAATGAAAAGTGTGAACTACAAACGTGTAAGACAAAAGAACTCTTAAAGAAAAACCGGAAAACCGCACAAAACATTAACTTTGGTACGAAAATGTAAGCTGTGAAAAAGGAGTAAAAGCTTTTTCAAACAACTGAATTGTTTGCGGTTTGGTAGGGCATAAAATAACAACCTGATCAACATAAAAAAAAAGAGATACACCTTTCGGTTATCGCTTCAAAAAAAATTCGAGTTAAAAATATTGGGCATTTTATGTTTCCTTTCTTTTATGATGCTTCATTTTTTTTCCACTTTTCTGGAACTAAAAGATGTTGATCAAATAGAAAAAAGGAAAAAATACCAAGAAAACAACCCTGTTCAGAAAATACATAAAATAACAACATAAATTTTCTCTCCATCATAATCAAAGGATGGATACAAACATAATAATATAAGAAATTGAATGGAAGAACTTAATCAATTTCCTTGAAGTAAAATGAAAATGAAACAAAAATATCTTTTACTTCCTTGATGCCGCCTATAGCTGCCTTCGTACACATTGGAAATTCTCCTGAAGTGTTCGAAGGAGTTTTCAAAAGATTTAAGTAACTATTTTGCATTTATATCACTTCAAAAAGAATTCTTTATTGATGCGTCGTCTTCGACTTTAGTACTCTGTAATTTATCAAAAAAAAAAAAAATAAATAAAAAAATTTCTTTTCCAAAGGAAAAATGTGAATGAGCCCATTTTTTTTTTGATGGATTTATCAAGGCACAACCGACGTAATTCCTATCATCATCAATTCACGTAAAAACTAAAGAAAATGTGTAACTTAACATGAAAAGAAAAACGAATTTTTTTAAAGATGGGAATTCTGACAGAATGTGTTTATATAATAAAAATTGAATTGAATCAAAAAAAAAAATACTGGTACTTACAATTTATATACATATATAAGTACCAGAGTTAAAAGCTTCTGAGTTACGATGTTTCAATTTACAATTGTCAGAAGTTTAAACTAAATTGCCATTAAAATATAAGAGAGTCAAAAATACCAAGATTTTTTCAAGTGATTTTTGAAAAGATATATTTATTTTTAGAAAATTAAAACTTTGAGTACCGTCTGATCGGTTAGTGCTGTGAAAATGAATTCGAAATTTTCAATAAACTTTAAAATTTTAAGTGAACTTTGAACTTGAGTTCAGCTAGTTCTGAGATTGAAGAGATGTAAATACGAAAGAGAGCTTAACAGTAAATGATTTTCTAGTTGACTAAATATAATTGACTTATTTGTTGTTGTTTTTAAAATTACAGGTCTTTTGGACCTATAGAAAAGCTTCAACACAAAACACATGTAAAAAATTGTTAAGCTATTGACTAGTTGTAACAACTGAATGCTAGTTGTCACAACTATTATTCTGTTGTTAAAACTAGTCAATAACTTTACAATTGCTCTGTGTGCAGTGGCCATTGAAAGCAGCCAGTTATACTACATACTATAATTACTATGAATATTAATAGTGTAAACAATCCTAGTTATTCGATCGTTAAAAGTAACAAACATCGTTGTACTATCAATTTTTCAACTTTTTAACTCAGGAAAATTCTCATATTTTGAGTGAAATCCTGGAAATCTGTTAACATTCAATTTATTTTGAATTGGAAAAATGCATTTTAGCAAAATGTAATTTTTTTTTTATCTAACGACAAATAACACAATATTTAAAAAGGAAGTTTTCATATATTTTCATTTCATAAATTGATTCAGATATATAGTATAGTATGTAAATCCATGCAAATGGATGGAAAATCTACATTTTTTCTTCTATATTTAAATAAAAAAAAACAAATTTTCTACCAGAATAACTAAAATGAATGCTATCTATTGATAAAAAGAAAAAAAAAAAAAGAAAACCAAGTAATTCGAAAGAAGGAAGCTCAGCTGAAGAAGTCATCAACACAGCAGGAACTAGAGGAAATATACCTATTCGAAAGTGACTTTTTAAGTGAAATGGATTTCAAGTATTTCCTCTTAAGTGGATGATGTTAATGGTGATAGGTTACCTTTCAAATTGAAGATCAAAAGTACTGGCAAATGAAAAGTCAGGTACGATAAACAAAAAAAAAAAAAAGGAAAAAAAAAGAACAGCAAATATTTAGGGGAATGAAAAAAAAATTGTATTTTTCAAAGTACCTACTTTGAAAATTTAACGAGAAAAATACACTTCTTTCCGTCCTTATTTTTTAACGAAAAAACATGTACTTTTACAGTGTTAGGACTGATGAAATAAATAAAGTTACGTTAGAAGAAAAAAAACCTGCCAAAAAAGCAACAGAATTCAAGTGGTCCTTTCTACCGAAATGATTAATTTGGTTATTTTTCTAATAACAAATAAACAACACAATTTGAATAGGCTTTCAAATATACAAATTTTATTTTTATCAATTTTATCTAAAAATAATAAACTTAAGTAAATACAAATTTGGTAAATTTTGTTCAAAATTAATTTCGGAATTATTTTCACATAATTTTAGTATATATCCCGATTTTTAACAAATTTAACTTAAATGTAGATTTTAAAGTTTACTATTATATAATTTAAGCTGTTTTTTTAAAAATAAGATTTCGTAGTATGCTAAAACTGGTGATGCAAAAATTGCTATGAATTCAACTCAATTTAAAACTCGAACGTAGATAAGTAGATAAGTTGCTAGTCTCGAATAGTGATATAAAAATTGACTCATATTTTTCTATATAAGCTCAATATAAGGAATGTAATCCCTTGAAGTAATAATAGTAAGTACTAATATAGAAACAACAATAATAATGAACATTGCGTAATTTATTACCAAATTGTGATCCTGTATTGTTATTATTTAAGGACTTTCAGGGTGTATGAGATATATTAAAAAACAACAGTAATTGATTAAATATATATGATAGTAAAGCGAAGGAGGAGCAATTTAGAATAATTTCCATCTAGAGAGGTGAAATATTATTGATTGATAAACTAGAATTAAACAACATACATATATGTTATATACAAATTAACTCTAACTTGAATGTTGTACAAAAATCTCTTTAAACTGTCATGTTTAATTGTAATTAACTTGATGTAATTGCTTAAACATAATGTGTTTCTACATGGTAGTTTAGTTCGTGTTTATTTACAATTATCATAATAATAACCCTTTCTAAAGTATTGTACGCAATTTATTATTTTATAGCACTGGAAAACTTTATTCTTATCTCTATTTGTGAAATTTTCATTTACACTTGTTTATTTTATTTTTAATATTTCGTTATTAAAACTTGCAATTATTAAACATGGATTTTATTGTTACGTACTAAAAGTACATAATGTACAAAATTTTGTTAATAATTACAAAATCTTTAACATTCCAAAGTAGCAGTTTTTTTTTAGCTTTTATGTCTTATACATAGATCTTAGCGATGCTTACATATACGACCCATATGCATGTTAATTAAATTTGCTAAAACAACAACTATAAATAAATGTGGTGAACTGTGGCAAAAATTCTCATTCACCTAAATATAAAAGCCTGTGGTGTAAAAAAAAACTATATATATACATATATAAGAAAATGGAAACAAAACTAACACTCTAGTAACTAATTATGATGTTAATCTCGATAATCAAAATTGACTGTAATCACACTATTTATTATACTGGACAGGATTGTATATTATCTTTTCATTTTTTTTTAGTACACTATTTTGTATATAAACATTTGGATGGAATAAATTTTCATATGACAGAACAAAAAAGAAAGAAAATAAAAAGAATAAACGACCTCACTATAAATATCTGTTACACAAACCTAAAATAGTATGACACAAGAGACGATGTTCTAAAAATAATCACACTCATGAATAATACTCTTCCACTATACGCGAAAATATTCAATAATATCGTGGAGGTGTGTTCAAAATAGTATGATTTTTGTGAATTTAAATTAGTATCAGTTTATAGCATTTGTTTCGTTACGGGCAGTACATATAGATTTAGTACATACTAGAATAAATCTAGTATAAACTTTATCAGTAATATGACACAGGCTAAATAAATAAGTTCGAGGAATGCATATGTTAATCATTTAGTTTGGCCACTTTAAACGTTTGAAACTCCATCAGGTTAATTTTATTAGCAGTCAATTATTTGAAGGTTTTATCATAAACACCTTCTACTTCATACATATAGTATTTTACAGGCTACTTATGTGCTGCTCAAAAGAATTTAATATACTAGAGTGCCCAATTTATCATGTAGCAAAGATTTTTAGTCTGTAAAAAAGATATTTCGTTATTAGTGTTTGTATAAAAACGACTGTGTGTGTGATATAAAAATACATGTACTTACAGTATTTTTTTACAAACACTAATAACAAAATAGATTTCTTTCTTTCCTCAGTTCTTTATCAGAAAGAAACATTTTGAAAATAAAGACCTACTCGACCCGTTAAAGTAAAGGTTGCCAACGACTGCCTAAAGGTATGATATACGAAGGTGGCGCCTTGATAAATGTGTCTGGAATTTGAAAGAAACAAACACATATTCACATTATTTTCTTTTAATATAATATCAGCACATATGCTTTTATTTCTCTTGAGTTTTTCTTTCTATAAGATATAATATTTAACGATCCAATACTTTGCAATTAATTCAAAGTAAACACATAAAGTCGCCATCAAGCCAATGTGGAATGAAAAACTCTGTCTAGTATATTTAAATTATGTTTGTTTAAACATGGAAAATCTAATAAAATTCATTATGAAAATAATGAAAATTTTGATTTCATATAAATTTATATATTCAACCCACTGCCACCCACAACTATGAATAGATTAGAATAAATAGAAAAAAAAAACTATGTATTTCAAACAAAAATCTATTTTGTATTTCCAAATTATATTTATAAACACTGAAAATAATACAATTAAACAATTAAAAAGACTTTTCCAAATTACTTAGTTATTAGAAAACGTGAAAAATTTAATCGAAAAATGAAATAAAAAATTCAAAAAAAAAAAATAAATATAATACAAAAGTCGAACTCGAAAATAATTAATGATATCTGAATTGACAGGTCATAAATTTTATTCTGGTTGGCCTAATGTTTTCAGGTTTTCCAGGTTTTTTATAAATTACAAAAAAAAAAAAAATAAAAATAAACCGAAAATATTTTTATATCCAACTCATGAAACCATTATTTGCATTCCACCTGCCACCTTATATTAAATATATTATCCAATCTGCTAAAGAAATAATATATAGTCTAGTATTCCACCTAGAATAATCACCTAAATTTATCCCAGTTGGGTGTTTTGTAGACTACCGTAGACTACTATCATTCTTCGCCGTATGATAAAAAAAAAATACAGCATATATCGAAATTGTTTAGTTGGGAATTCAAATTTATAGTGAAATGAAGTTTACTTTAGTATGAAAAAATTGGACCCTTGGAGCCTCTATCAAGTCGTTTTGATATTTCGAAGTGTAAACGCACTTCAAGCAATCACTTCCAAAATATCTTTCACTTGGATAATCACTGATCAAGTTCTCAAATTGAACTGAACTGCACTACTGGTGGCTTGAATTTTTTATCTATATTCTCATGGAAATATTTTAAAACTTACTTAAGTTCAAAACGGGCCACACTTCTAGAATAATCATTAATGGCATACCACAATGCCAGTGATTGTTTTTGTTTTTTTTTTGGTAATATTTCATGGGTCTTCTTTTTCTAAAAAAAAAAAAACATGGAATAGTGAATAGGAATAGTGCAATATTTTATAGAAAACACACTTTATTTCTGGAATGATACCAAACGGTTCACGTGGCAATCTAAAGCACATACCTATTTAAGACTTTTATTTATATTTAGGTATACCCTGTACATATCTGATTCTACACTATATCAGCCCATCCCAGAATTTTCCATATTCATCTTTTGTTGTGGATTTTGTTTTTCTTTTCAGCTATTGTCTTTTCAGCCTACTCATTCAAAAAAATATTATATATATTTTTCATTTAAACTGAATGTCCGCGACGAAAAGTTTAATTTTCTCGAGTCATGCAAACGAAAAGTTTTCCCTTTAATTTTATTATTATTATTTTCTTTTCTTTTTTCATTTTTGTGCTTCTAAATAAAAGAAAAACTACTATAATATCATAAAAAGTAAAATCTAAGCGAAAAAGTCTAAGACAGAAGCAATGCATTTGATTGTTTTTTTTTGTTGTTGTTAAGTTCCACATAGGGGCCTATACAAAAGCTATCCTTATATTATATATACAGTGGTTTATTTTTGTATCGTTAAGAAAAGAGAAAAACCAACGAAAAACTACCCACAAATTCAACTGGGTTATTTGTTTTATGTCTGGTCGTGAAAAGTCTATAAAAATGCGTTTTTGGATATAAAAATAAGAGTTATGGAAAGAGGTTTGGTATAGAAAACTTATACTATATTCATGTCTAGATTGTTGTTGTTCTTCTTTAGATAAATATTTGGTAGTAAGTAAGTACATGAAATGGTCAAGAATATTCTATATATATATATATATTTAGAATATTGATCAGAGAATATAAATGTTGACCAAAAGAACCTCGAAAAAAAAGGAAGCAAACAACAAAAATAAGAAAGTTACCCATTAATTTCATGGCGAATTAATTTGTGGGGTAACCAAACTCAATTACATATTATTTTGTTTCGTCCAATAATCCTAGAAATTACGTTTTTAGATCAATCCATAAAAAGAAAAGATTTTACCACCGTATTTTGATCGAAATGATTTTTGCTCTTATATATATATGGCTTTTATTTCCATTGTATAGTAGTAAATTGTAATACATCTCTAAGTACATATAAATGAATGCGTGATTTTATATGAATCACACGAAATGATTTGTACTTTGTGACCATTGACATAATATATACAATAATGAAAGTAATTATATAAAAACTTAATTATAACAAGTTAATATCAATAAAATATGCAGAAAAAAAAGCACATAAAAAGTGCAATTATAACCTTTATGAAATTAACTTTTTAATTTATAGGCTTGCAATTATTATTTAATCAAATTCATACATATTAAATTAATTGCGAGCATTAAGGATATACTTTTGTGAAAATTAAAAAAAATTAAAATAATTAGTTCTTTTAAATTTTATGATTATTTAATACAATATAGGTTTAGATATAAAGTCGGTTTTAGTCATGACTATATTTAACCTAGATGTAAAACTAAAGGCTCAAATATAATGTGCTCTGCCTGGCATAGGAAAAGACAAAAAAACTGAACGAATGCAACCTTATGCCAGCTTATGCATGTCAAATCCGTAGAACTGATTATAATGTGCATAAGCAAGAATAACCATTTGACTCAAAAAATTTTGTTTTTTTAATTGTTTTTTGTAATGTAAGTGATTTTAAAAAATTGAAAATCGTTTAGAAAACAATTTTTCAAAAAAAAACCAAATCGTCCAGTCACGTTTCATCAGAAAAATATTTCCAATTGAACTGTCAAAATTTCCGTACGGAATGTACTAACTGATTTGTATTGCTTAAACATAACGAAACGGAAATCGAACTTAACGAATGCACGCGTATGCATAATATAATCTTGGAATAGGATTCATGTATATTAGTACATTCTGTCAGTTTTGCTATGCCAGGCAGAGCACATTATATTTGAGCCTTAACAACGAAACGAATGTGGAAATATATCTAGACTCTGAGAATTGCGAAACATGGATCTACAGCCTACTCTGAATGTTATACGCAGAACCCTTTGTCTTATACAGGCACAGGTTACACTCGTAAGGCTTAAGTTATACAATTTTCTTCATTGTAATGATAACTTAGTCCTTATAACACGTTAGATAGGTTCCTACAAAAAGCCAAAATATTTTGTAGGTTGCCATATTATACATGAGTTCATATTATATAGCAAGCACTGGTTTCTATTTGATAGGATGAGGTCATAAACTGCATACCTAATTATCAGTCTACAAACCCGGACAATTTCCGAATGCATAAATTTATTACTTGTTTAGGAAACAAAATATGCAAATGAGAGAATTTCTAAATCTGTATCCCTACAATATGGTTATACCATAATTCACAAATTTCATTATGTCCTATTATCTAATCGACATTTTCATAATTGAATTATATTGAGATATCCTTTGGGATTCTTCCAAATGTATTTATAGCATAATGGATGTTATATGAATTTTTCATATTCTTTCAACTAAAGTCAACAAGAAAACAACAATCTCTTTAATATTCAAAATTACGAAAATTGCTTCATTGCATTTTTTATTAATTTTCCGGTTGGTCCGACAGTAAAATTCCCAGTTGAAAATTTCATTAGAAAAGTACACATAGCTAAATAATATAGTAATGATACGCTGTTATACCTGATGCACTTTTGATTGGTATATATTTTCCTTTTTTATTAATATGGAAAACTGGAATTTGTCCATCAATATTTTCTATGTATTACAAAAAATGCTGAACTATTAGTATGAGATCATATTTTCCACCTTTATGATCTTTGTCTATAGCAAATCTTCAAAGGGTTTATTTATGATGTATGTTCTCATTTGTACATATATTATCTCATAATAGTGAAATGGTAATAAAGGGTATCACTATATCATAACATATTTGGAATACAACAAACAAACGAAGAAGAAACATACCCAGATAAACGGTAACCGCCTACAATAAACCGTTTGGTATATAGAATATATTTACGTAAATATATGATAAGGATGCCATCAGAAACAGCTTCATATTTGAGACTAACAAAAAAATATAAACAACCGTCAAACATCGAAAAGTCATGTAATATGCAGCATCATCAAGAACAGCAGCATACGGCAGTATGAATCTCTTGGGTCTTTTTATAAAACAAAACAAAAAAATTCTTCAACCTAACATAGAATCTTACAGAATTATTTTTATCTATTATTTTGAAAAAAGAAGTTGTTTTTAAAGCTTCTATGTGGAATTTCATACTTTTAGAGAAATCTTGATCAATTCTGATATAGTCAACGTGGGTTTTTCCAAAAATATCATATCATAGAATATAGGCTTTAAAATTAAATCAAAAAAAAGGAATTTTAGGAAAGCTTTTTAAAAATAGTACCAACATGAATATGTATCTATAAGGTGTAGCTAGTTAAGCGTGTCAAGATCTGAACCGAAAATGTGAATTTATTGTTCGATATCTTGTTTTAGCTATGTGCAAGCAACAACAATTTTTTGATTTATAATACCCAAAAGATTAGAACAATATATACATATATACGTACAATAAAAAATAACAGGAAGAATAATTTCACACTCTCTGAAAAATATGTACAATACCATGTTATGTTCATGTGGATACCGTATTTTTCACCCTCAATATTCTGGAATATAAAAGATTATATTTCACAGCTAAAACGATTCCAAAAATCAGGTTACTATAGAAGCAATGTGTTCCTTTTATTTATTCTAGAGATGGACATTGTACAATATGTTCCATGAGTTCCACAATAAAAACAGTTTAGTAAATAGATCAGCAATGGAATCGAGTATGGTCGCAAGTGACATTTAAATTTTACTTAGTAAAAATTTGAGTCAGTACATATTGAGCCAAATTGGTAATCATCATTGTACTTGAACTAAACTAATAGATTTCATTGAAAAAATCTATCTAATCTCTAATAGTGCATCGGAAATTATAAATCGCCCAACAAAGCCTTAGAACAATACATTCTGGATCGAGGTTTGTCAGACAAACAAGCAGACAATAGTACAAATTCTTAATACTCTGTTAAAGTCATACAGGATATAGTTTATCGGAACATGCAGTACATCATATCAATTGTTTCACTATTTGCCATTATATATAATCGGATTTTTTTCCGATTTATTGTACAATTGATATGAGATTTTTTGGTAAGGCAATATTTATCCTCTTCCACTCTTGATCTAATTCCAAGCTCTACCAACAACTAGACTTTCCGAAATTTCATCTTATGGTATTTTTTGTTTTTAGAAATGAAAGATTTTCAGATGAGGTTAAAACAGAAATCTGTTCAAAAGAAATGTTTTTTATTTGAATTTACTATTTTTATATTTTCTTCAATATCTCTAACTTGATTTGCTGGAAAATATCAGGAAAATAATGGAAAATATGATAGAAATGGTGTTGAATGGGCGGGCAAAAAAAAAAAAAACAAGCTGTTCATATTCAGTTCAATGAGTTTTTATTTCACGCTATCTTAAATATCAATAAAATCATTTCATTTTTGATTTGTTTTATTTTCTGGTAATTAAACGCTTCATTAAATTAGATTTTCCAAAATAGAAAAAAAGGAAAATTTGGCAATAATTTCAAATTTATTATGTTTCAATTTAAAATACTCCTAATTATTCGAAAAGATAATTTAATATATATCCTTTTTCGTAGTCATTATTTTGAAAGATGAGAAAAATCGCATACTACAATAGATTTGGACGTCATCAAAATAGTTGTATCCTGTAATACCATTTCTATTTCGAAATCTTGTTATCAAACCTTTCATAAACAGTGGACACCGTTGACTTAAAAAGTTGTTGTCGAATTACTTAAGGATTCAATAGCTTCATTAGACACAACCCTAACTTTTCCGTTCTTCTATTACTAAGGAAATGAATCAAATATGTGTACATATAAGGGTGGTAAATCCTAAAGAAAAAAATCTTATTTTATAAAAATCGTGACATGTTTACAAGTCATGATATGAAATGTTTTTCTTTTTTTCTTTATTTTTAGGTTAGTGTTGTATTTTTACCACATAAAATCATTTAACTATATATGCTTACTAAGAAATCAACACAAGGAGGATTTTCATTATATTTTTATATATGTATATCTCCCTATGTATTAGCTAGAACTATATATACTAGACAAGCAACTATAAAACCCAACCCAAAAAGAGGTGAATTTGAATGAATCAAGCAACCAAACCCATCAAAATAAAATTGGTCAATAAATTTGAGCAATGTCCACTATCGCATAATTTCACTTTATCACGTTGTCCCACAACTGGCCTTGCTATAATCAATCCAACTTGTTTTTTTTTTTTCTCTTATTTAGCTCGAATCTACGATCATATATCACATATTTTGCAGGGTCACCTCTATACCCTAAAAAAGAAACGGAGGAAAAAAAATAAAACATGCCCAAACTAGTATGATTCCTTTTTGGCTACCATCTAACGTTAATACATGTATATATATACTATATATAATATATGTAATAATATAAAATAAATGAAGCTACAATTCAGGCCCATAAATTCTGTACAATACCCGAAAAAAAAGATGAACTTTGAAAAGAAATCAGTTCATATGTATTATTTTGAGGGCTTGTTATACGAACAAGCTGCGATATCGAAATGATATCATACAATACAAGCATCAAATTTTTGGTATAGGTACTAAAAAATCTTCGACCAAAAAAACAACAATTTTTCAGCAAAAAATAAAAGGAACCCGAAGGATAAAAAAACAGGAGTATAAAATGTGAAAAAGAAAATTTCTTTAAACTGGCTGTCACAAAATATCATCAATTTCTTTAGAAACATATCGTGTAGTACCTTCTTGGATCACACACACCCATCAAGATGTCCTAGTTTTTTTTTTTTCTTTTTTTCTAAATGGTACAATTTATAGGATACGGAAAATACGTACGAAAAGAGTTAGTTCTTTCCCTGGGCGTTTTTTCCTTCTTTTTTTTTTGTTCTTTTAAGAAATAAGTATTTTCTGACGGAAAAAAAATTGGTCTCATTTATTCTATCGACCTGTTGTATAGGCGCCCAAATGAACGAATTTGAACTTATTCAAAGCCCAGAGAGTATGTGTGTAACCTATTCACAGATTTTTTACTTTATATAGACCAAGTATGGAATACTTTTCGTAAGATTTGTTATAAATGAATGAAAAAAAAAAAAGATTGGGTATCCTTATTTGAAAGGGTTCACAAACCAATTTCATTCTTATTTATTGAAAATGAAAACGAAAATAACCCTTTTTTTATAGTATTTTCGACAAGCGATGTCACTTTCAACTAGAAAATAATTGATTTATTTTGTTTCTAGAATTTTATTTCTTGTTTATTTAAAAAGAAAAGCAAAATAAAAGCAAAAAACAAGCTTTAGAAACTTACGAAATGATGTTTTATTATTTTTATCGTGTAATTAGCGGAAATTTTATAATTGGTCAATTAAGCTGTTTTTTTCATTTGAAGTATACAAAATCGAATTTTCATATCAAAGTTTAATATTTTCTTTGAAAAATAAATTTTTGTTATATCAAATTTCCTTATTTTCAAATAAAATATCAAAATTTTCTATGAAAAGACCCAAAAATTTGTTTTCAACTATTTTCGTGTTTATTATTTAAAGAAAAACAAAATCGGTTGTTGTAAACTTAAGAAAATTAAATTTGAAAATTATTTTGTAACAATGCCGAAACAATAAGAAACCTAAGAACGTTTCTTGAAACTGAAAACCGTCTAATATAAGCGCTGGCATGGGTACCACTAACGTATCGATTACGACTAAAGTGTTTTAATTTAAAGATTGATTTCTTGTATATAAGTTACTGGACTGCCTATTTTAGAATGAACCAATTCCTAAATTGAAAATCACTACGTTTTTCTAGAAATAAATTTTCTGATTTTAAAAATATCTGCATTTAATATTATTTTCTTTAAATAACTTTTTAAAGACTGAAAATGACATGCAAAAAAGGAAAAAAAAAATAAACAAACCAAACTATACTAAATTAAGAGGTGGAAATATGAAAATCATGATGAAAATGATGATGATGATGAGACTAATGATGCAGCCTCCCACAAAATAGTACAACAAAACAAACCCATCGCCCACAAGATCTACATGTATGTATGTATATACATTGTGCTATTTTTCTGTCCTGAAATCTACTCTATAAATGTGGGTGCATTGTATATATGTATAAATTTCCATTTGGACTTCAACTAGATTTTCTTTCTTTACATCTCTATAGAAATTATTTTCACAATCATTAAGCCAAGTTAAAAATGAACACACAATATAGTATGTACAGGGTAGTTGAAAAGTTCCCAAAAATTTTTAATTATTTAATAATATATACTAAGATTATAAAACAACGTAATGGAATCCGTGAAGTGTATAGTTTAAAACCAAACAGGGCTATATGCTATAATGCAAACAAAAAGTAACTCTAAAATGCTGTCAAAATTATGATGTTCTTCCAGGAATTACTAATACTCTAATGCCGATTCAGAACTTAAGTCAAATTTAAGTTAAGATCAATTTTTGACTTAATTTCGGCTTAAGTTTTTGTTGCGCTTCACAATAAAATGGAAATAAAACATAAATTCATTTTAATATTCTGAATTTTTGTTCGTAAATTGATAATTGTGAATGATTTGTTGAAAATATCAAAACATACAAGCTTCGCTGTCAAATTGAGTTAAGAAAAACTTAATTTGTCAACATAAGAAACTTAAGTTTTTCTTGACTGTAACATTCAGTTTGTAACTTAAGCTTAACTTGAGCTTTCAACTGAACTGTAAGACAAAATTGTTAAATTGGGTGAATATGTTCATTGACTTTTAGTTCATCTTGTATTTATTTTGCTAAATACTTGCAACTAATTATAGAATTAATTACAAGATGTGCATCAAAAAGAATGCAATACATTTATTGTTTTATTTACGGAATTTATTTTATTTATATTTAGTTGATTTTAATTTGTAAATAATTACAAAAAAAATCAATAGAAAATTGAATTTAAATTTAAATGAAAATCGGAATCGAAAAATGGTTGAGCGCAAGTTTTCCTTTCATTTTAACTTTTCCAGTGCAGCTGGGAAAATATTTTGTAAATAATTTTGAATTTTCCAATATCCAGTTATGCTTCTAAATTCGAAGAAACCATAAAATGTCTATTCATATACCTAAAAGCTTTATTTGGAATTTAAATAGTCTAATAGCTGGTCATGCAATGTGTTGACGGACAGTCAGCCAGACATTAATCAGAAATGTAATAAACTCCAAAGAAATGAAAAAAAAAATTTTCGGTATGTTATAAGATAATTTTTTTATTTTTTTTTTTGAATTTTCTTAAATTAAAGAAAAAAGAAACACAAAAATTTTAATTTAAATTTTCTTGTTGGTTTTAAATATAAATTAAATTTTATATCCACATTGTTTCTCTTGATCCTTATTATTTTTTTTTCTTTCTGTTGTGTTCTAATTTAATTGGCAGATGTGTTTTTCACTTTAGAACCAAAGAAAAAAGAAAAATCCTTGTAAGCCAAACACAAGTTTAAATGAGCATCTTTCCATTTTCCTTGTTTTTTGGGGTTTTTTTTTTTTGTTCTGCTTGAAAAACAATCTGTTACATTAAAAGAACTTATTTGAAGTTTGTAGATAGGATGCCTTAGGGTATCCTTAACATATGCTCATTAGATTCACATTCACATTCATATAAATATACTCTCTTGTAAATAAAATAAATTCTTTTGATTTTTCTTTTTTTTTTTTTGCTTTACGTCCCGAAAGGAACGAAAATATACAATAAAATCCCTGACGAAAATAATCTAAGATAATTTTGTGTGGTTATCTTTTCTTCGTCTAAACGGACATTATGGAAACTTCTTTTCCGTTTCCTTTTAAATTTTTACTCTGACCCCCAGGCAAAATCATATACTACAACACAGGATAAGTTTCCGGTCCTTCCTTATATGGTAGTGTCTCGAGATGGTATTGGATTTTGATTTGATTTCATGCACATTCAATTCAAATCAAACAACAATTTCTTATATATGTTACTTTGAATATGTTTCCGGTGGACAGGATATTCAATGGAAGTAAATGAATGAAAATAAGGTGAGATCCGGTTTTGGACGATTGAATTTAGTAAATATTATCTCATTTTAAATGAAATTAAGGAAATGAACTTTTCAACTGTAATATCGTAAGTGTAGACAAATTACTTTGATTCAAAAGAAATTCTTTTGTGTCGAAATTTAATTTTCGTATATAAATTTTCTGTAGTCTGGTACAAGTGCTTGAGATGGTGGAAAAGGTTTTTAAAATCCTTAAGGTAATAATATCTGAGTATTATGTTCTTAGAGCTATGAACTATTCTGACTAAAATCAACTCTATGTGGTAGAAGCAAAGGTCTCATATTAAAAATGCTTCTATATTAAATTTCAAACTACTTCACATTTTATAATGTAACCATGGAATTTTTGAGAAAACATATTCATGCTGTGACCAAAAAAGAGATAAACAGACGGAAAATTTAAAGTTTTTCCTGTCATCCAACCTGATTTAAAGTTACCTAAAGATTATTCTTTAATTGCATAAATTACCTGGTATTTCGTTTAATTAAGAATTTTATAAACATAAAATATATTTCATTCAAACCAACTTAATATGCGAAAACGTTGGTTAAGAATGCAATTTTATTAAAAAAAAAAAGTTTTTAATATTATTCTGAAAGGGCTTAATTACCACTTCTACGATTTTCTTTGAGTCATATATATTATATACGTATCTACTTATTTTATGTTTCTACAAACTAAACTCATTCTTTATCACCTCATCTTGAAGCTTTTTTTTTTGTATACAACCTTCTAGAAATTAGCTCATAAATTCCACACAAAAACTTTTCACTCTTGCCATTTGTTGTTCTTAGTACTCTCCAGAAAAATATATATATCACAATCAAGGATAACAAGGATATACTTACTTAGTTTTTATATTTTAGTAGACTCACAATGGGTTTCAAAAAGTGGAAGAAATGTCGAATTTTTTTCCAATGAATAATGAAAATTCTGTTTCTAAAATATGACTGTTTATCTGTCCAACCTTCTATCGGTTCATTTATGTAAATAATTTCAAAACTCTGTCTCGAAAAGGATTGAGAGTTGGGAAAAATTGTTGCAGAAAGGTTAAAGTTGCTAATTGGTTCGATGATAAGTAGTTAAAGTATAATGTAACTAATAAATCTAGTTCTGTTCAAGATATTTGAGTATTTTTAAAATATCTTAAGTAGGAAATTATTTCCATTGTAATTGGAAACTTTGTAAAAAGTTTTATTCAGCAAAGACACTTATGGAAAACACTGTATGTCTCTATGAAAAACATAGAAACATCTCAACATTTATATACAGATAAAATGTTCTAGAGAATAAATATGAAAAAATTAGAACCAAATATAAATAAAACACAGACAAAAATGAGCAAAATTTGAGTGGAAAAAAGTATAATGAAACGAATAAAAATAAAATAAAAGGATATATAAAAGGATATATAAAAGGTCTTTGTTTTTGGCACAGTAAAATGAAGAACATTGATAAACATTTATACGACATAACGACATACAGTTCTATAGGATGTCGCAAAAAGGATTATTATTTACTGAAGCCAAAATTACATTTGTATCAATTCGTTTCCTTTTTGAAAAATATTTTGGTTTATTAGAAAATCTATTTAAAATATTTAAAGTTAGGCTTGATTCCTATTCGATTTGATTTTAAATAGAAAATTATTTCCAAATAAAACACGTTTAGAATTTTTTGGAGAAAATAAAAGGAATTGTTTTTCTAGGTTATAGATTAATAGGAAAACTCAAAACAGAATTACTATCTCGTAATAGCAGCAATATTTTCCATATTATAGCCACAAGAATTTATCCTTTTATATCCTATACAGTAATGCTTCTTAATGAATTTGTTATAATTTAATACCAATTTTGATATCTACTCTAAAGTATTTCCTGCAATTGATGCCCAAACTTGATGAGACATTCTGTATTCATATAGATAGAAAACATAAAATACGTTTTACAACTCATTTCATATCATCGTTGGCTCATAATTAAAAGATTTTAATGCTATGCAAATTAAAATCCCTTAAAAATTGTCACACCCCAAAAAAAAAAGGAACAGAAGCTAAAACCTTTTCTGTACAAAATTTTCATGACATGATTTTGAATCATATTAAGTGAAAATAATTATTTTTAAAGAGTCAAAAATATTTCATTTTGTATTCGAATTTTGAAAATAAATTCAGGAATTCACCTATAAATAAAATCAAGACAAATGAAGACCAATAAAATTGTCCAAAATATTTCGTACAAGTTATTTTTGGTGACGGATTTTAAGATAATTATATAAAAACATTGATGTTTATGCATTTTAATAAAAATACAAGGAGTGGTGGTTGGTATGACAGTAAGAAGGAAAATAGGGTAAATATCTACTACTACAAAAAAACAACCATATTAAAATTCTAAAGCCTATCATTTTCCTATAAAACATCCGTATCTATTCTTTCCTGGAAAATAATCCCTTTTAATGCATAAAAAGGCTCTTTTATGATCTAACAAATTACTTTTAAGGAATAGACATGAACAAGTTTTGTTATGCCAAATATTTTTCGACATTTTATGGATCGACAAAGAAGCTTAGTTTATTTGGATTTAATTTTATAACGTCCATAATACTCTTAAGTAGTAAAACAATATAGAATCTATCAGTTAGTTTTGTCATTATACTTTTGTAAAGGGAAAGAATTAATCACCAGAGAATGTTTTAATGGTATGTGTAAAAAGTCTCAAAGGATATTTCGATTTTTGGATATTCGTTTAGTCGTTCGTCTACACAAAAAAAATTATGAAGTTTCGACAACAGATTGTTAGTAATCACAACTAAAATTAGATGGTCAAAACTAGCCAATAACTTCATAAATTTTCGATGTCTCGACACTAAACAGGGAACGAAGTTATACAAACAAAAAAACAGCATGACCACAAAGTTTTGTCGTTTTTTTCCTTTTCTATCGTTTTTCGGATTTAATAGAAAAACTATTAAACAAACATTGAAATTTAGTTGTAAGTATTAGTTATTTTATACATAAAAGGTCTTAGATTGAACTTTAGTAAAACCGATCCAAGTATAATACAATCCAAAAAGGCAAAATTATAAAGTAAATTTAGAGGTTCTGTTGTCATTTCATTATTTTTTCTCGGAATTAATTCAATTGACTAAAGATTTGTTAAACAAAAACTCCATTTGCCCCCATAGGCTACCAAGCCATCAAGTCTATCGCTTCTTAAGATTAAAATCTCACCTAAAAATAGGCAAGAATTTTTCCCAAAAAACATAATTGGTTTAAATTTACGAAATTCATGTTTACACTTTTAAGAAGTCATATTAAAAGTGTTTGTAACAAAAAATGGAAATTTGTTTTCTCTTTATATAAACGTGGAGGAAGAAGCTCAAAAATTAGAAGTAATAAATTTTCCTAAGCCAGCAGGAGGATAAATTTAATGTACTTTTTTTTTAGAGTGTTAAATAATTGCCAGCTGGACAATATGAAAATGCCTGAGATCTTTTTTTTTGTACCCAAAAACGCTCTTAAAATGATTAATTACATGACTTAAGGACTGAAATTTTCTTAATTTTGAACAATATCTCATTAAAATTATTAAAAATTAGTTTAATTATGAAACTGATTTATATAATAAATGAAATTATTATTTTTTTTTTTTTTTTTGATTATAAATGCCACTTTTTTTCGGGGGAGTAACAGCTTTTTTACCTCAAACACAAATTTTCCTCTCATATGTGAAAATTGTATTTAATTTGAATTATTTTTAGAAAACATTGAATACGATTTCTTCATGAATAATAAATGTTTATTTTTGCTAGATTTTTCGTCTTCAGTTTTAGATTTCAATGATTTACCTTGTAGAAAAAAATTAAGAAAAAAATAATAAAAAATATTGATGAAATTTTTACTGAATTTCATATTGAACATATTCATGTACGTGAGTAGTACTCGGTTTTAAATAGATTTAATTAGAAATACATGGATTTTACGGAAATAATAATCGAAACTTATAGAAATTAGAATTCTTCTGGAAAACACTACTTTCCGAACGTATACTCGAAAACTCCAATTTGTATACCTTATGTTAAAGTAGTATAACAATATAATACATTTGGTAACGCATAGAAATATAGTAATCATTGCAACTGAGAGCATCGACTAATTTTTAGTTATTAAGTATTTTTAAAAAAATATAATTACTAATATTCGGTTGATTATTTCAATTTTTAACTTACCATAATTTTCTTGATGAAATCTTCCGCTTTTCAAAAACTTCAAAGACTTTTCTTCTCTACTCAGGCCGAGAAACAATGTGTTTATATATTTTATATTAAAAATGAAAAATTTCCCTTTTCTTTAATTTTCACTAAAACTAAAAACAAAAAAAGGAAAACCATATGTAATTTTCTTGGAAGAAAAGTAATTTTTTTTAAAGAAAATATTCTTTGAAAAGAATGAAAATTATTGTTCCGATAGGATAATGTTGGTGATGTTGTTTGGTGATGAAAATTTATATATTTGTATGTTTTCTTTATTATGAAATAATTTTTTTTCTTTTTCTTTTTTTGAAACTTAAACAATTCACTTTTTTGGTGTATTTACTTTTTTTTTCTTTTTTTTTGCTGAGTTACATCACTTTCTCTTGAAAACACAAGAAGAAAATAGAACATACTTTCAAGAGTGCGAGGAAAATCATTTTCACATGGATTTATATGAAGAAAAAAGTTTCATAGTAGTAAATCAAGAGTTGAAAAAAATATTTTGCCATTTTCCTGTTCATCAACATCCACTTTTTTCTTTATTATAATAAAAAAAAAAAAAATTTGTTTAGGAAAGGAAATTTCCAAACAAGAAATATTTTGTGGAAAAACAAGAAAAATTTTATATTTATATAGTATTTGATATTTTGATTTTGATTGAACAAAACCGTTTCATAGTTTCATATACTATTTGAAAAAGGCAAGGAAATACTTTCTTCTCAGATGTTGTCTTC
Source organism: Xylophagus ater (assembly GCA_963422695.1). Taxonomy (NCBI): domain Eukaryota; kingdom Metazoa; phylum Arthropoda; class Insecta; order Diptera; family Xylophagidae; genus Xylophagus; species Xylophagus ater. Next base: position 902,559 of record OY730484.1, read on the forward strand.
TGATATATACAAAATATTTCTTTAATGTAAGTCTCAACACTATATTCGTAAAATTTTTCTTGTACAAAAAAAGCCAACGACATAAAAATGAGGAGTCTTTTTAAAAATGACACTTGAAAATAATCCACTCTAGAAGATAGTATATTTATTCTTTGTTACATGGAAAACTAGACCATTATAAATGAGTAGAAAAAATAGTTCTGAGAGAAATAAGAAAGAAAATTAGGTACTAGTAGAAAGAAAAATTATTAGAAATTATTACCAGAAAATCGTAAAATAAATAAAAAAAAAAAAACAGGCGTCTTAAAGGAGAACCGAATGTTCTAATTTTGGAAATACTTTAAAATTTAAATAAATGTTTAAAGGGTTTGTCTAATAAATTTAAAATCGGAAAATATAAAAGTCTATATACTTATTTTCCCTTAAAAAAAACACAAATTCACACTTAATTTAATTTCATTTAAAAATAGTTTTGCTATCAAAAATTTACACTATCACATAAATCACTATAATTAAATTGGTCCAAAAAAAAAAAAATTGTGCTAACACTTTTTACTAGAACAGATAAAACCAGACTAAAAATATTCTATCACTATTTTGATAATGTTGTGTGTTGCAGCAAAACTTAGTCTTCGTCCTGTTGACAGAATGATTTTCTGTTTAGAAAAATGTTTGAGCCAAAATACCAACAAAAAAAAAACCACATCAACAACAACAAAATTATTATATCTGCACTATTTTTTTGAAATAAACTATATTTCAGCCAAATAGAAATTGTTTCCTCCGAAAACCGTTTCTTTGAAAGATCGGTCTGGGACTAAACCCAGAAATTCTTGTTACCAACTAAAAACGCAGTATAATCCGATAGAGTTCACACAAACACATGACTTCTTTGTATGCGAAAAAGTTACACATACTGTTACATAAATTTTCCAAAAAGGAAAATCATATTTCCGTGTTTTTAGAGATGAATTTGCTCTAAACAATATACACACATATATATAAGAGTAAAAAAAAGCTTAGCAAAACGAAATTCCTTTTTGGTTTTCAGAAAAAAAAGGATAACGTAGTATAATATTTTTTTATTCTTATTTCAAAACCGATTTCTTTTATTATAAATTTCCATTCTGGTTTTCCATGGCGTGTCTACTTTACGCGGAAAACTTTCGGAAGTATTTTGGATTCAAAGATGAAACCAAAAAAAAAGTCATCCGCAATCACAAAAATTTTGTTTTTCAAACAACTATTTTGGGTGGGGACAGGAGGAGTGAATAAAGTTCGACAGAAAATCCAAAAAAAAAAAAAATATTTGCTCATGAAATTTTATCTTTCTCATTGAAAACTTCTCGTGGAAAACTCATTTTATACAAAAAAAAAGCTTTTTTTACAAATACTTATATATACACGAAAGAAAATTTTACTCCTACGAAAATGTTTTAGTATATTAAAAGTTTTCCGAAAGTATAACATTTCTCTTAGATTTTTCTTTCTCTTAATTTCGTTACAAGCAAAATGTCTAAACACTTTTAATTGGTTATATTCAAGCTTGAAGAAAATTCAAGTAAGTTTTCCCCCCTTTTTTAAAATTCACCACGGAAAAAAGCTTTATTTTAAGAGAAAATTTGAATGTTGTAAGTCACTGTTAAATAGTAAACAAGCGTTATTATAAACACAATTCCAGATTTTCTTGTTTCGATAATACATTTTGAAAGCTTTTCTCAAAGGATGAATATTTGAATTTTGTCTTATTAATGAAGATAAACTTGTTTTGGGGCCACATTTTCACCATTTATTAAAATATTCCGATTAATCTTCTATCTTGTTAATAAAAATTTTCTTTTTGCGGAAAAGGGAATTTGTGGATAATACTGAAAAATGAGATTTTATGTATTCATACAAAAGCAGAAAAACAGAAAATCTCATGGGAATATTTTGATGTTTTTCCTTCTGATAATAATAAGCACATAGTAGTTTTTATGTTGGGATGTGCCCTTTCTATATTTTTATATGAAGAAGGAAATTTAACCGGAAATTTAAAATAAAATTAGTCAATTTTTTGAAAATTTATATTTTGTACTTTGTACTATATGGGCTAATAAGTACGTAGGATGATACAACAGGGCGCAAGAAATTTAAAATCCCTACAATTTTTAAAAAGTACAATCTTTTCTGAATTTATACGTGGTCAGACAAGCATAGTAGACATGTTAAACATCTCAAAAGAACGTCTAAGCAACATTTTACATAAACCTTAGCAAGATGGTTATCGCGTTCGGAAAATTATTTCTAGATTTATATAATTGTTTTTCAAGAAGTTTTCTTCATGAAGCTGCATAAAGTTGGGCATACATGTTTTTACCGAAAGAAGTGAGTTTTGGGCTAAAAACATATCTATGTTAAACTCTCATGTCTTTTAAATTACAATAGTTTACGAGCTTTTTTTCCGAAATACATGATTTTCAGATTTAAGGAGTTTCACTCTATATTAGTCGAAAATTTTCAAATAAGCTTTTCGTTAGGCATTTACAATTAGAAATACGAACATTAAGTATTTCTCAACCAGAATAGTTCTAAATGAAACAAAATTCCATCAATCAAAATCAATGTTCACTTAATACTATTTTGCATAAAAGTAGTTGTAATAACAATTCAAGAAAGACCGTGCACAATGTTCTTTAATAAAACAATTTTTTCCCCTATAAAACATGACGATAACAATCATCTATTTAAATTTTGGATCATTTTTGGATATCATAAGTTTTTCCAGTTAAATATTAGTTTTGAACGTAATTCTGAAAATATAGCCTAACATTACAAATACACGCTTCAGTTCCATTCAAGGAGTAAATCAAATTGACTTCCCATCAAATTCAGTGGGTATTAGGATTTATGGTTAATGAATAATACGTGGACGAAAGTTTTTGATGCTGATAAACGTAAAAGTTTTTTCTGTATAAATAACAATACTTTATAGTTGAGTCGAGCATGTTAATGTGTGTATACAATTCATTAAACTATGCATAAAACTTTCTCAATCCCTACAACCGATATACCTTAGGATACGATTTCATATATCTAGACTTATATAAAGTCGTTACACCTCCTGTGGCTACAAGTATTATATAGTCGATTTAATCTTCATCATCATATCAGAAAACTGATTCTATAGCAGCCATCATCGTTGTCGTCGTCGTCGTCGTCAATGTCGACTCTTGTCCTATATAATATTCATCTTCCGTTTACTTCTTTCAAAACAACAAAATATCATATATAAACTAAGTATAACAATCATATATACCACCACCCATTTGGTATGTCCTTCATATTCTAAAGAGATGGTCGTCGATTGTTATGTATATGATGTCTCTAAATCAAGGTAGAACTTTCGTGCGTGACTGAAAGTATTTAATACCTTCGCAGAAAAAAAAAAGGAAACCTCATAATCCATACCAAAATTTTGGATGGATTATATTTTTTGGTAAAAGTTCCACCCCATATTATGGAAAATGAATACATTTTAGTAAGCAAAAAATAGGTTTTGTTGTTTTTATAATCTTATTTTTCCGGATAGTAGCTGCTAAAAAGAGAATATATTGAGTTCTCTTCCGGTTTAGCTAATAGCTTGTTCTTCCTGCCTTCTTCTACCTTTTTGGCTAGCATATATATTTTAATTATATAAACAAATATTTTTCTTTACGATATAGTCTGAACTCCTTAATGACCTAGATAGAAAAGAAGACAATAGTGCACGTAAAAGTCTATTAAAATTGGTAGAAAAAGGAAAAAAATTTATAAATCAGAGTCAAGAAATGTGTAAAAAATTATGTTAAGTTTTTTTTTTTATACTAATTTTGAATATCCTAAATAACAAATTAAAAACTTGGTAAGGCCAAAGTTTAAGGAAACTTTTTTGAATATATATAATATATTTAAAGTTCACATGATATGTTTGACTTGTTTTATAATACCGGAAAACTTTACCAGTGCTGGCATCTTTGATAATAATTTATTAGTTTTAATTAAGTGGTAAAGGCCCTTAGTCAGACTCTTTCATTATGACGATTAAGTAAAATTTTTATTTTTCTTAATTTATTTTATAAAATATAAACGAAATTGATTCGGATGGATATTTAAAGTTGGAAGTTGGTAGATTTTATTATATAAAATCACATATTTACTGCAAATATTACATATAAAATTGTAGGCACTCGATTGGTATCGAATAATACGGAACCTAGACTAGCAAAGTGTCTTTGCAGATAATCTATTATCAATATTAACATTTCGAATATCACCTTAAAATTTATCAAGTATTTTAAAATAATTATTTAATAGTAGAAAAACAACATAAATTTATTATTCAATTAACGTTAATTTAAATAAAAACAATGTAAGCTAAAATTTTATGTCCTATTGAACAAGACATCCCACTGATTAATGTAGTTTCCATATTTTTTTTAAAGAAAAAGGCCCAAAAACCATAAACAGATATATTTTTTTATGATCCATTAAAAGTCTTATTAATTATACTTAAATGTTTTTATTCCATTTTTGGCGTTTTTTTTTTGTTTACCTTTTTTATTAAGGATATTTTCATTTCAGTCTTTTAAAATATCTGGAATAAGACCCACCCAATCTGATTTAGTCATAATTTTTGTTCGTTTTTTTTTTTTATAATATTTTATATCTTAAATTAAAGTGAAGTTTTCCGTTTTCGACAAATATTTTTTAAGTACTTTACGAGATGTTTCATTTTCCTCTGAACTAAGGATATGAAGCATGTACTTAGTTTGTAATGAAAACAATAACTACAAATTTAAAAAGAAAACTGAATGCAAAAATTTTCCACGGAGAAAAAAATGAAACTTACATAAAAGAATATTAAAATGTGAATATATCACAAAGAAAAGTATTTTCCTTTTAGGGATGGAAAAAAATATATGCAAATAAAAACATAAAAAATGGGACTCATAATTAACAAATCTATGGTTCAATGAATTAGCTCTGAGGAAAAATAACCCAAACTTATAATATTTGAAGATTTTCTATACTTATGCTCTATTCAGAGGTAACTTGGTAACTGTAGAAATATCTTTTGTAAATTTTATACAAATCGATTTATTGATTTTTAAAGTACATATGAAAAAAAACTTTATGAACAGGTTTTTCTTTCCTACAACTATTTCTTTCTTTACTATTTTTGGCGCGATTTTATTGAAATTTAGTAAATCAAATTAAGAAATAAGCAACCTATATTGTGAATTATATGGAAATCAGTGGTGTACCAACCATAGGGTATAAATATGATACATTTACAAAGGTTCAAGTTTATGTTTTACTAGAAAAATATTGTAATTGTGAACTGATAAATGAACTAATAAAAATGGCCATGAAATTGAATAAATGGAAAATGTTGAAAAATCCTTTAGTCCGATTCAGAGTTCGAAGAAAATGTTTTTCCAAGTTTTCTAACATGAAGTTTGTTTAAAAATATTTGTACTTCGAAGTAGAAGGCTCGTTAAAATACTCTTTTACATTGGATAAAACCAAAAAAGGGTTTCAACAAAATGGGTTAAAATATGTTCACTTTCCAAATGTACATACACACATAAAATAATAAAACTAAAGAAGATTTTTTATAGAATCAACTGCACAAGAAAATTACGAAATCGTTCTTGAAATGATCCAAATAAAACGACAACACAGGTTTACGATGATGAGAAAGGTGTATCCATCTCCAGTATAGTACTACTTCTGCTAGAAGGATTTTGTTGTTATTTTTTTCTAGAATAACATAAATAAAGTAAAAAGTTAAGTTGCAAAACATTTTGTGTCAACTTTTGAGTAACATTTAAGGTTGCTATTTCATGTCATGCGAAATATTTGGAAAGATAAAACAACACCAACAACAAGGACTTGTTTATTTTACTAAGGGTTGATGGGTTGGTAAACAAATTTATTTCGGGTGTTAAAGGATGAAAATTAACTTTATGATGAAAAGATGTTTGCCTAACATGAATGAGTTTTACTGTTTCATTAGTTTAACTTTTTTTTTTTTTTACAGTTTATATACACTCATATAAAATAATTTTTGAAGATCATCTTCAATATTTTATGATTTAATAAACTGTTACTAAATGAATTTTCACATTATTGTTGTTTAAGGATTACATTTTGTTGGGTCCTTTTTTAAAATTCCCATTTTTATTCGGTAATTTTTGATTGTAAATTTTTCTTGTTTTAATCAAAATGACGCGTGGCTGACCTTTCAACTTACATATAAAAATGGAGAGATTGTCTATTTTGCTTGTATTTGATTAATTAAATCAAGAAGTTAATCTTGGAAAAAACAAACTAGATATCAATCATGTCCACGAAAAGTCTTTTCTTAAAGCATATATGTACAAAAAGAATGCAGCACATTGAAATTACATCAAAAATATTACTGCAATTTCGTTTCCATTGGCAGAGAGACGCGACGTACAAAGATTTGTTCCTTGATGAAAGATTGCAATTTAAGATGTCAGTTCTTCTTATCGCTTATATACTTTTCCCGTTTTTTTTTCTTGTATTTTTACTCACTTCCACTTCTACTATTTCTATATAAACAATTTTTGGATTAGTCTACCTTCCTATTTATATTTCAATTTCATTACAATTTACTAAATTCATTAATTCCTAGGAAAGGGTTTTTTTTTAAAAATTACAGAAAAATATTTTCGCCAAAAAAGAAACATTTAAATTACTCAACTAAACGCTTAACGTCGTCGGTTGTAAACCGTATTCTAACACCTAAAATCCATTCATATCATGTGAGTATACAAATATTATCCCTGAAGATATTTTCTTTTTTCCCCATTTAAACAGCTTTTCATAACTCTTTTCTTTTTCTTTTTTTTTTTTATTCTGTATACATGCAAAACTTATACCCAGTTAGTGCCACTCAATTAGCATCCGCAACCTACTTCAGCATTATTCTAAGTCTCATAATTTTCTTCTTTCAGAAGCAAAACAACGTACAAGTTCTTCATTTAAGCTTTTTAAATTTTTTTTTTACCTTATCTATATTCAAGTTCTAGATTTTTTCACCTCCCCAAAACCACCTTCATCATTATGTATATACATTTACATTTTCATCTTTTCGTTTTTGTTGTTGATGTAGTTATTGTTGACTATGAATTCTAGAAGACGGGAAAAAGCGAAAAAATGCTTAAGCCTTCACTTATTTTTCAAAGATTTTCTTCTTATACAATTTAGGTTTTACATTTCTTCTTTTTCCTCTTTTAATATTTGTCACGTAAATTTCGCTTACATTTCTTTGATTGGTTGTATTTCCCACGTACTCTTTGGAAGAAACAAACAAACAATTTCATTTTAAGGATATAATTCTGTAGCTTACTAGTTATGCCTAAATATATATGTGCAATATAGTTTAATAGGAAAATTTGTATCAAATTTTAAAATATATGCCAGCAAAAATACAAAGTTTAGCAAGAAGCTCAGAAATATTCTGAAAATAAACTATAGAAGTTTCTGTTTTAGGATAATCCTATACTTTTCTTTTCCCGACAGTTAACAGTCAAACTTGATAATCAGTTCGAACAGTTGTGATAGTGTTGTCGAACAATAGAGCTTCTCATAAAATAGGGAAATTTTCACCAAAAACAATTTGCCTGAAAATTTGACAAGCTCTATATGGACTGGCGACTGGCGGTGGCTCAAAGTATGCAATATTTTAATTAGCAGGTTTAACTGTATATTTAAAAACAAAATTCAAATCCCTAAAACATGTGGTCCCAGTTTTTCATAGAATTCATATGAAAGAATTCTATATGGTTATTATAAGCAACCTCTATATATTGTATTGAGCTGGTTCCAAGAAAACACAGCATTAGGCGAAACAACGTTACAGAGGACGATTAATTTCAAACGTATAACGAATGAAAGCCATAGTCGTGAAAGGCTATATCGAAGCGAAAACTTTTTACACATGGGGATAATCCTTACTCAAAAGCGACGTTATATCGAAGGTGGAATCAACTTTAAAGGGGGTATGTCTGTATATATGATATACGTACACTAACGTTGTTAACTGTCTATAAAAAGTATTTAACTAAAAAATTTCTCATAAAAGGGGAAAAAAGTCCTCCAGGATAATATTCAAATGAGATGCACACATTGGCATATACCTTTTCGAAACTTATATATCTCGATATCATGATAAAAATCTAACCAAGCTAAAATAAATTTTCAGTCCGTACTTAAAACTTTTTCTAACTAAAACTGTAGTATTATAAAAGTTACAGGTATGTTAGACTTTTCTAAATACAAGTGAGTTATACTAAACTAAAAATCACATACTTAAAACCGAAGTTACATATATTACATAAATCCCTCATCCTCGTACGTATTTTTACTGAAATTTCGCTTGGGCTATGTGAAATCCAAAAAATATTTAATTTTTCATATAATATTGCTTAAAGGATAAAACCGAACTTTACTCCATACAGATACTAAAAAATTAAGGGTATATATGAAAAGTTAGATTAAATTGAGGAATGTAATAACGTACACCAATAACCTTCTAATTTAATTAGAAGTTTTCTGAAGACTGCATCACCATCTTAAATTACCTGTAATTTCTCTACCGTATTTGAATATAAAATCTTTAAATTTCTCTCACAATCAGTGGTGTAGTGATATAAATAAAAAATTCTGCCCAGGTTTCTATACAATGCAAATTATGTCTCTTATCACATACATCAATATAGAATTTGATTAAATAAGATCTTCAATTACTTACTACGCCACTGCTCGCAGATTAAAGAGAAAATGTTTGATCCAATTTTACTATGTCTCGTTTTTTATGCTTTCCAAATTAAAAGTATACCATGAAAGCATCCGAACTGCAATCTTTCCTTTCTTTTCTATATAATACAGAATTCTCTTGTGAAATCTTTTTGAGTTCTACATCAGCCATTCTAGTGTAATTCAGTAAATCTACTTTAATCAAATGATATTAAAAAATTCAGCAACAGAAAAGGAAAAATACAAGAATAAATTCAATTTATTGTAAATAATGAAGTTTTATTATAGTTCCTAATGCCTGATGAAATTTTCATTAAACATTTTTTACATTTTCAGCCAATCATAAAGCATTGACAAAATGATAACAGTCGGATAAATATAACTAATTGATTGAAATGGGTCACCGTATTTTACTTTAATGATTCAGAACCTTTTTATATTATCAAAAACACATACTAAAAACTCAGTCAACTCAAACTATATTCTAATTTATCTTCGAAAAACGCAGATCAAATTCGTGTTTTGTAGGAAAAATATTCAAGTCAATGTCCAAAATCATTATTCAAAACTGTACTCGATATTATCGTTCATTTTCGTTATCAAAATTGTAATACTCCCAAAATCTCATGTCTCCAAATTGTACAATACTAATATTGGCCATCAATTCTATATAGTTTTCTTTGTTAGTCCATTAACTAAAGCAAATGTTTTCAATGATGACGAAATTCAATCACTACAACTATTTTTGCATGCCATTCTAGATAAGAACTATACATGTCAAAATGCATTTGAAGTTATTTTACAACGGCCCATTCATTCGCTTATGTACAGACACTGAGAATTCCTAAAACATTTAAAATATACAATAGATAAGTGCAATGGCCATATATAACGTAGATGCCTGCAAATGTACAAAAACCCCAATGTATACGAGTTTCCGTATCTGAAATAGGAAAACCTCTACGAGACAGAATCGTAAATTGCAACCAATATATATTATATATATAGGTATACTGCAATTTCTAACATATACAAATGTTCTTTACTAGTTCTTTGGTCAGGTGTAAGCGTACATTTATCAAAGCGAACTTTTCATTCCGTTTGTATATAACTAAACTCTTTTAAGAATAGCTATCAATTTTTTTCCATTTTCAAGTGCATTAAAAGTGGAAACGTTGAGAATAAATGAACCACCAATGCAGTACTGTGTCAATTATGCAGACAGAAATCATAAATCTTCAGACACATCAATTTACGATAGATTAGATTGAGTTCATGGTAATTTAGAATAGAAACTTTGAACACTATAGTAGGCTGGATAGTAAATCTCGAATATAATGACCAGAGAAAACGTTAATAGATATTAGCAATATCAACAGAACTAACCGGAATTGAGGTGTTTTATGAAATGCAGACTGCATTCCAAAAAAACAATTGAAAAGCATTTCTAACTATGTATATACTAAAAATATATAAACCCAAATTTTACTAAGAATTCGTTGAAAATGCACGTGAAACTTATATTTCTCCACTATAAATCATCATGTTTAAATTCCAAAAATATTATCTTGAATAATGTATAGTAGTAAGTTAATACCTGATGTATAGGATAACCCAAAATATTAGTGTTTATGAAGATAGGTATATAAAGCCTGTGGAAGAAGCATAACAATTTATATGTTTCACATAAAAAATATACTCATGTGTGTATGCCCTGCTCTATGTTACGTAAAATCTCCAAAGACCTGTTCCGTCTTTCAAAAGTAGACTCTAGAATTCGTACTTGTTTTTTAGCTACTACTGCAAAAGGTGCGGCTGACAGTATGCTATAAGAATTTTATTTAGTACTAGTCGTAGAACAAGCAGAATTCAAGTAATCTTTTATTGACTAAAAAATACATTATTTAGTTTCCTAAATCATGGAAACTTCATTAAATTTAGTATAGCCGATATTTTAGCGGAAATTAGTATAGAAATCCTCCAAAATCTTTAGCCACGGAATTTTGATAAAGTAATAATTTTAGTAAATTAATGAAATCGAATTTCAGTTTAAATATGTTTTAGTATATTTCCACTCCAAATCATGCAATGATTTTTGGTTCACCCGATGACTGAAAATGTACTATAGTTGATGAATATTAAATTACCAAAAAGAAACTGTGAGAGAACACTTTCCAAAGATTACCATGACATATCAAAATACAAGCGAAAAGTGAAAATTTTGAAGGTTTCTATCAAAATTACAATATTCAATTTCTGTCAGGAAATTTTCAGGCGAAGTCATTGAATTAATAAATTTTTAGTCGATAGATAGATGAACTGAAGGTGAAAATTTAAACTCATCGAAAACTTTCGATAGGTATACTAAAACTACTATTGAATAACTTGTTTGCTAGAAAATCGGGAATATGGATGATGGATGTGGAAACTTTTCTACCTTAGTTTTATATATTATCTCTAGAACAAAATTTTAAGAACATTTTACTATCATGTTTTTCTAACTAAAATTTTGTACATCGAACTTCAGCGAACTTCGTCACACAAAGTTCTTAAGTTGAATTTAAAAAAACGTTTTAAAAATGTATATAATATTTTCAATTAATAGAAAAATAAGGAAAACTTATGTAAAAATTAATTTTTCGATGAATTATCGTCAATACTTGTTTAGGATTGTGAATCGGAGGTTAAAGCCTTTCAAATTTGAACCACTCCAATGAAATAGTGTCGTTTTTTTTTGTTGTACTCGTTCAATTAAATTATATTTTATGAAAAGTAATAATTTTAATTATACTGATTTAATTGAAAAATGTATTAAAATTCCGAATTACACAGAGTAATAATCTTTTCGATTGGAAAATCGTGCCATTATAAAATTTAATGACTTCTCTATATTAATCCACTCATTGAAATTTCATCGTTCAATAAATCCTTCTTCATACTAACATATATACAATATTATATCATCTTTTAATCTAGAAATGAAATTCGTCTCGTCTCATCCGCCACCGTAAATTTCTCATTCTTTAATCTCATAATTAATTTTCATTGGATGACTGGAAACATGATTTTCACCGTCCTCTTTTTCGATTCTAATCAAATTAAAATTGACCTAATCTTCATTCATCGTTAAAATTTCATCTATCCTAGATTTACACGACTACATATCTAGTGCTATATAACAGCTCATAATCCCCATAATAGGTTGATGATTATGACCATGATTACGATGAGATTAGCGTTGCAGTCATTTGTACTAAATCAATGAACGGGATCAAAATTTATAATCGATTTCATTATGGTGATCCTGAAAATTTTGCTTGCCATTCCAAATTCCATTATTATTATTATTAATTGATTTTATATAGATACAATGTATGAAAATATTGTAGTTACATAATAATTAAGAAGATTCAAATTTACCAGGTTCATTTGGTCGTTGTCTTCAACTATAATGTCAATTCTAATGGAAATTTATTGGTTTAACTTCAATTCAAAGACCATTGAAAATGTACCTTCGAAATGGTCATCCAGTATTATATAAGAAATATACTTTTATCTGATACAACACATTCATTCTGCTATTGTATTTTGTACTATTTTGGAATGACCTTTGCTGCATTTTTATACATACTATTTAAAGTAAAATATAGTATATTAGTTCCATTACCAGACTTAAATGAGATTTGGATCCGATCTAGAATACATACATGAAATGCATTTTCATTATTTTCCAAGCCATCATAAACGCCTTCGTCTTTCTCATATAAGCATCAAATTTAAGCTATAGATACATACTCAGTTCTGAATTTTACTTATCTAGTGATGTAGTATAAAATTATCTAAGATATATGCTTTCATAATCATTGTATCTGCAGACTGACACAGATGCAAAAATTGCTTCTATAAAATGGATAGAATGGTAACAGAAAGGTTTTATATCATAGACCCATCTGGTTTTACGGATCTCAGTCGAATGGTAATTATAATTGCATATATATACAGATACGTCTACGAACATGTAGGATGATACATACTGGATTTTAATAAAAATGTTTGGGTTAACCACATCAACGCCAACAATTTTCATATTACCTTAAATAAATTCACAAAAAATCCATAATTGCAATGGGCTTTTATGGAAATTTCATTAATTTAACACAAAACATTTTTTTTTTTGTATTTAATTATAATTTTATTATGTATATTTATTTTCTTTTTTTTATTATATATTAACAATAAATCACATAATCAAGGGCTAATTAAAATCGCAAATTTACAATCGTTGTCAATAATATTGATCGCAAGTTATTATTACTTGAAGTTGAAACAATTAATTCTTTTGTGCGTTTTTTGTATAAGAGAATACTATGTCCTATTTTCCAGCGATTCGTTATGTTGTCAGTCATAGAAAGGAAACCAACCGCAGGAGATAGTACCCGGAAGAATATTAAAAGGGATCGGATTCGACTAAAAGTGTTATGCGGGAATTACATATTATAAATTCTTGTGACAGTTCGTTCATTCGGTATTAGACGTTATGAAAAAAATTGCCGTATATTGCACATAGCCCAGTCAATAGGTACTTTTACCTTGCAAAAGGTATAGGAAAATTTATATTTGGTACGATTGTTCAACTAGGTAAGTTATTTAAAATTCCAAGTTTTCTTCAATCCTGACCCCCGGGGACAAAAAAATATTGATCCAAATTGTATTTTCTTATCGCTGGCAAACGTTTATTATTTCTCGGCGACAGCGCTGTATTACACCGTAAAAAAATGAGTAAATTGACTTGGGCACCCAATTTTGGAGGATTACAAAATAATCATTACTACCCAATGGATTTCTATGAAGAAATAGAACTTAGTTTAAAGCAAATTATGTCAATGTTTACATTAATTTTTAGTTTTCTACTATTTTTCGGTTTGAAGATCATCAGTTTGATAAAAAAAAAATGGTTTCTATCCCTCCTCATAAAGCTTTAGAGACATTTACCAGACCTGAAACCTCTAGGTAGCTAAAACAAATAATATAGAATAGAAACGCGTCTCTAATTCAGTCAATAGTGAGCGAATTTTCATAAGAATTGGAATGCATATTTTGGATAGGCCAACTGAAAAGATACGATATGTCTCCATTCAGTGGGTGTGATTGTGACTAGTGTATCTACTCTTGAGTAGCTAATACCCGGGTATTCGGAAATTTTATTGATTTTTCCATTACTCGATTACCCGGGTAATAGCATAAGTACTTGATTACATTTGAATTGTTTTGTAACATAACAAATTGATTTCATAAGGCTAGGTCAAAAGAAAATTTCGCCGGTAGTGTGAAATTATTTCAAAAGGAATGAAACCTGTAAAAAAACGTTTGGCAAATACTGTTCTGCAAGTATTGGATACAAAAGATCTTCAAGAAGTGGAGTAATACGCCATATTTACTCAGTTCATCTAGAAAAGGCTAATAAAAAGAAGGAAATGTAAAACATCTCGACTCCTGGGATTTAAAAAGAGATTAAGATTCACCTTTTGGAGTCATTCTACGATGATTATTTTAATGAATCAGAAATGCAGTGACAAAACTAATATACCCTCTGAGAATTTGCTGTAATAATTGTAGTTTAGTTTGAACAGAAATATCATTACTCTATTAAAATCTGTACCAAGAAATGTAATACCAATATCAGAAACAGTTACTTACCTAAAAGGAAATCTTTAGTTATTTTCCGTAGGCGCAAAGCAAATTAAATATTTTTCAATATTTTCAACTATTTTTAATTCTTCATAACCGATCGATAGCCTAGCAATCGCAATTCATTGACAATTCCACTCCAGAATTCTTTGTTTAAAAAAAAAAAAACTCATAAAAAACTCACTCAAAAAAATTATTTCGAATAAAGAAAAATTACTCAAAAATCACTCATAAAAAAACTCACTAAAAAAAACTCCCTTAAAAAACGACACATCTACCCCCTACTTGCGACTAGTGTAAGGGTGAGATGTGTTCAATATAGTTTTCGAGATATTTTTTAAAAAAATTTTTTTTTTTTTTTTTCAAATAATTTTTCACAAAGAAATAAAAAAAAAACAAAATTTTTCAAAATAAAATTTGAAACCGAATCTTGATTATTTGCGTTCGTTCGAATAATATTTTTTCTATATTTTTTGTATGGACCTCAATCAAGGTATCTCGTACAGGTAACGAGATAATCCCGAAAAGGCGATTTTCCAAACCTTTAAGTCAGTATGGGGATGCGAGCGGCACCCCCGCCCAAGGTCGAAAACTTGGAATTTTAAATAACTTACCTAGTTGAACAATCGTACCAAATATAAAGTTTCCTATACCTTTTGCAAGCTGGAGCCATTTTTTACGCTCTATTGACTGGGCTAACAGTTCGTCGTCCGTGAATACGAATTGAGACGTGCCAATTTTTCTTCAATTGGAAATTGCGGTTTCAGTATTCAAGAAAATTTAGGTATCAAATACGATCCATCTATGATCTTAACTTTTACGTTGCCTTTGAACGATCATGATTTAATGTTGGCCACAGATGACGAAAGTGTCGATTCCCACATTGTCTTACCAAAGAAGACGCTTTGAAATGATTCCAACAACTTTACATATATATACATATTTACAACGGTTGTTTACAAAGTTCTATAAAAATGTTGGTTTAATTAAACCAATCTGCCATTTTTCTCAAATTTAAAAATAATTAAAGTTAAGTAAAAAAAAATAGAAAATTAAACAATCAAGTAAAACTACGGATTTAAACTTTTTATTATGTATTTAAGAATTCTTTAATCTCATCCCCCTCAAAAACATATAAAAAGAAAGAAATGCACAACATATTTCTTGCATTTAAAATAAACAAAAAGTAGAACTCACAAAAATATGTTAAACCATAAACCAAATTACACTAGTTACAAGAAAACTGTGTACTCTGTAGGGAAGACCAAGTTTAGCGGTTTGGCATAAAGTTGAGAAAGACAATACGAATGGATAAATATTTGGTCTCGGGTTAGATATAGATAATGTTTGTCAATGAAGTAATTTTGTAAAGGATGTAAGAAATAAATTCACATCGGCCTAAAAAGCTTTTACCGTTGGGAATATTTTCTCATTTTTTTTTTCATTTTGAATTTTCTTTTCGAATAGGAAAAAGCATGACCCCCAGTTAACTATAATAAAAAGAATTTTCTGTTTTTTCTTTTCTCTTTTAATGCTATATAGGAAAGGTTTCCCTTAACAACTTTATGTTTTGGTTTTATTAAATTATGGATACACATCATTGAAACATCGTTCCTATGGGATTTCCTTTTTAGCGGCAAAAATAAAATTAGGTCGACTATTTCGTTTCAAAAGGACTAGAAAAAGTTAGACCATGCGTACAAATTTCCCTAATGAAAAGGATATAAAAATAATTTCAGTGACTTAAATTGAACTTTCAAATACTTGTTTTCTTAAGTTTATATTTCTAAAAAATTTGAATCTATAAAAGGATTCAATATTTATATCTTTTATCTTGACTTTAAAGAATCTGTAAATTGTAAGAATTTCTATCGAAATCATATGTTTAGAAAAACCTATCGAAATTTCATAAAAACAATCTCAAAGAAAAAGATAAGCCTTCATTACAATTACTTCAATTAAAAGATTTTTCTTCAGGTATTTTGCACCATGGTAACTGACCCTAATATGTATTGCTGTTTTATTATGTTCGCAATTTCTTGGGAAATGTTTATCTGACAATCAAAATAATAAACAATTCAGTTATTTTCCAATGTCAGAAGCTTTTTTTAGACCTAATGAAATGGAAACTTGTGGAAAGCCAGAAATTTTGTTATAAAAATATTAAATGAAATTTTGTTAGGAATTTTCTCTTTAATGTTTACGAAGTTCATTTTGAAAAGAATATTTTCAGAAAGTACAATATTTTTTATTTAATAAATCTGGGTGACAATCAGCGATGGATTATACCATAAACTCAGGGATATAATTGAAAAGCATCAAATATTTAAAACGCACTTTGTTGTCTTCCATCTTCAACAAGGTACAAAACTGAAAGTCAATTTATCTCAACAATTTTATTCCATAAAAATGCTTTCAAATGTCTTCTTTAAGAATATGTATAATACAAGTCAACAACGATAATATGATGATATATGTACCAACGTCATTTTCTCGAAATAGGCACGAAGTCTCCGGAGAGCCCAATAGATAAATAAAATTTGATCACATTTTGGAAAATATGTAAATTTCTAGATTGCATTATATATGGAACATGCATTTTATAACTACTATTATTCGAGAGTTGACTGTATATACATACATGTTTGATGCATGAATCTTCCAACCTGTGTCTCGCCACATATTGCCTGCAACATGTACTCATATATAAAGTTTTGCTTTTTACCACATTTGTATTTAGTTCTGGTCCAGTTGCCAAACAGTATGGACGTGTTTTGTCCTGGTTTCCTCCGCGTACACTTTTTTTTACCTTTAAATCTTGGCCAAATCCAGTCAAAATATTGTAACTTTTTAATGTAACTTTATAAATGCTAATGATCTCTTTTTTTCTCTCCTTTCATACTGTATTTATTTGGTTCTGGATTTCTGATGTTATATAAATTTTATCGAAATGTCTGTGACATTTTTATTTGCCTGAAATTTAATTTATTATTACATATTCTGGTGACTATTGGAGATTTCCCAGAAATTTAGGACAACAGAATATAACAAATTTATGTTTTTATTTTCTAGACTAGACTTATCATCGCAGTTAGGATGTAAATCATATAACTGCGTTTATTCTACTCCTTAAATATAGAAGCAATTTTTTTCTGAACCACAAAACTAAATTTTTAAAATTCAGCTGAATCTAAAAATTTTTCAGTATTTATTATAAAAGCCATATATTTCAGAACGTCAATTCAATTAACGTTTTAAAAGTCTAATGAACTCCATTAAAGTTCCTTGGTATCCAAGGGAATTTTCATTGTAATTCTGTACTGTATAATATTAAGAGATCTTTTGAATTAATTGAATTTCAATCTATTTTCTTCTCTAACTATTTTAAATCTTTTTAATATCGTTTTGATCGTAATGCTTGAACTCTTCTCTAATACAATACTGGTATTATATAAACAAACATTTACTTTCATTACCCCAGATTTGCCCTACTTATCTTTGAAATACAAATGCTTCTTGAGGATATCCATATGCGTATATGTGGTATATTTCAAAACTAATCCGCTATAAGTAAACGTATTCAAGTAGAAAATTACCAATCGTTTTCAATACATTCTTTTTTTTTTATATAGCATTTAAGTACATACATATCTGTAGTTCTTCTAATATTCTAGGATTTTTTCTGTTATTTTATATGTGAGCAAAAACCAGAACAAACTGATAATAGAAAGGAACGAAAATGGTAATTTTGCAGTGCTTTTTCTGTTAAAAGGATGCCAATTAACGATTTTTTTTTCCATTCTCCTTTCATTTATTCTTGTTTTGCATAACCACTATCAAAGAGCCTGATTTCATTCTGTATTTTCACTGTTCAGTAGTTATGTATTTCTATGCTAGTGTATAGTATTCTGTTGACGATGTTTTCAAGCATTTCAAGCAAACCCAAGTTGATAGTGGTCCTCTTTGTGCAACATACATAATACATATCTATTAAAACTCATTTTTTAATATACATATATACTTCTGTATCTCTAGGAAAATCATTGCCTAGAAGGAAACCTTTATAAACTAGTATGTATAGGATAATACTATAAATATAAAACGGAGCAAACAAATAGAAAATCCTGGAAAAAATTCAGAATCTTTTGTAATTGTATCTACTTAAAGTATAGATTTTTTTTTTTTTTTTGTTCCACAGCACATAGTGGTAATCGAATATATAGAACCAACTTCATAGTTGTAACCAAAAAACTTTATTCTATAAAACGAAGTTTTTGATAGTTTCTTGTTCGTTTTCAAATGTTACATTTATACGTAACTAAATGTACAGGCAGCCCGCAACTTATGAACATATTACGTTGAGAGACGCGCCGTTTGTAACTCAAATTTATTTGTAATTCGAAATAAGTACAAGTTAACTTTATCATGTGAAATTTTTTTGATGAGTAAAACAGGAAATACAGGCAAATATTATACAAAAAATTTTAAATAAAAACTATCTACAAATAAATGTCAATATTACTCAAAACAGTACCCGAAAAAAGATTTTGCTTCTCGATGAATAAATAGAACCTTGGAATCCTAGATGGAATATAAGGTTGGATGATAAAAGTTAAATATCGTAAGTAATTTATCATTAACCAGAAAAATTGCTGCTTCTTCTGAGATTTCCTCGGATTTGTGAAAATTTTCTTATCTTCTTATATCCTAAGTAGTCTCTCTCTTCTTTTAATTCATAGAATAAATCTAATGCATTACAGATTTGTTGGTATATGAAATGAAGAATCAAAATATTTTATAAAAGACGAGGAAAGGATTACGACTGGTATTTGTATAAAGAACTTTATGGTAAAAACGAAAAAATGCTTCCATTTACAGAACAGATTTTGTTCTACTATTGCACTTTCCCGACATATGATAGCATTTTTTCCCAAGTACAATATTGAAGTATATTTGATTTTGCTGATTCGATAGTTTATTGAAATCTCTCAAACGATAGGAGATTAATAACCAAGTAAGATTATACAAAGAAATTGAAAATATAATTAAAAAAAAAAATTGTAAACAAATTATAATTTGTTCTCATTGTAAAAGATTACAATATTGTTTGTAATTATTTGCAGTTTTCTTCCCTATATTTACATATAATATAAGGGTTTAAGCATACAGACTGTTTTTAAATGAATATATAGTTGCCTTACAGCAAGAACAACATCTCAAAATTATCTTGCAAAAATATTTTATTTTCGTTAACATTCTTCAGGCGGAATATGATGCTGCATGCAAGTATTTTACCTTAACAAATGAAATATCATTAGGTTCTGAAAATGTGCTAATTACACATACTCTGTATTTAAGCAATTTGATTAAATTAGAATTAAAAACTAATTAAGAAGATATTTCAATAAATAATTTTCTTATTTTTGACGAAAAACTTTTTATAAAGTTAAAAAATATTAAAGACAGATGAAAATTCTTAATTTAAAAAGAAAAATGAAAATAATGAAATAAAATCAATAAAGTAATTTTTTTTTTTCAAATGGCTCTGAAGTTAAACATCCAAAAAAACCTGATCCCAATTTTGGATTTGTCAACACAAAAGGAAGAAAATCATATGATGGCATTATTTCAACAGTTTCATTTTTTTTTTTGCTTTCCTTTTCTAAATTTTCTACGTTTTTCATTTAAGAAAAAGGAAAAAATTTTGTTTTTCCGTCTTCTCTATTTTAATACAACATACTAGAATTTCTAAAAAAAAAAAAAAAAAAAAACAAACAAATAAAGATGCTGATCATGTCTTAAAGAGAAATTCCCCAAATAATCGATCCAATCACGTACGGGCCGAATCGAATTATCAAATAGGAGTGAAAGCGAAGAAAAGTCAAAATCATGCCAGCAGCAACATTTCATTTTTTTTTTTTTGACCAATAGATAAAAATGAAGAAGAGGTTTCTTCTCTAGATTCCTAAAAAAAAAAAAAGAAAAGAAAATAGGCTTATATAGCCGCTATTGAATACAAAACCTCAAACAAAATAGTGGAAAAAGCTTATTTGACAGACTACCCTTGTCTTATATTCGTTGAAAATTAAACCAAAATCAAAAGATAAGATAAAGTCCTCTTTTGTTGTTTTTATTTTCTTTTCTTTTTGCTACGCGGGTGGAAAAAAATTGGGTGGTATTATTTATTTATAGACTGTTATTCATTCAATCATCCCTTTTATTATAAGACCTAAGTCGCCTCTATTCTAAACTTACATATATAGATCTTAAAAAGGATATATTTTCGTTTGGAAGAAGTGACGCGATTTTTTTTTCCAGTTCTTGAATTTCTTCTTTTATTTATTTTTTAGTTCTTGAAATACTTCTATTCCCTTTAATATGCGTAAATTCATAGGCAATCAGAATCCTAAGTCTTCGAAGGATGAGAAGGCCATGTAGACATTCAAGAAGCGCGTATAGTCAAGAACATTGAGAGAGTACGTATTTGTGCTTTGTGCACATTCTATGAAACGTAAATAATTGCAAAATCGTGACTTGGCACTTAATTCATAGGCTTTTTCATCTTAATAAGAAAATCTTCGCTATATTTCTTCCTATTCGATTTACGTCTATACATTGTTTGTATCTTTGGAGAAGCTATATCATCTTTTCTGTTTTTTTTTTTGTTTTTATTTTTCTTTTATTTCTCGTCATCTTATCAATTTTTGGGATAACCAAAAATTGAAATATACGAGGTCCAATAGAAATTATAAGGAATATATTTTAGTTACTCGCAAAAAAAAATAAATGGAAATATGGTGGTTAGGTTAACACATCTCAAATATCCTCATATTCTACATTCATTATCGTATAAAATTTTTATACTTAGAAAATTCTTATTGTCGTTATTCATCCTCAACGATCCAGAATCATAATAATTTTCTTCTTCGAAATAATATGACGAAAACGATTTGTGATGCGTACACGAAAGTAATTTATGGAAAGTCATAAATATTTCTTATGAACTTAATCAAAATGATGAATTTTTCTCATCATTCCACGTGCGCTATCATCTCGTCTCTCCACGATGATATATGTACACGAATTGTTTATGAAGGTAAGATACCATAGAATCCTTCAGGCATAGTGTTTCTTTTGCCATCGTCATCATAATATTATAGTATTTGATAGAAACCTTTCTTATATTATACTCCTATTTATATTTTCTTTTGTGGGCCGGGTGGTAGGGTGCATAGTCCTTTTATAATTCATATTCAACTGATTTCTTTCTGTTCTGTACTTTGAACATAATACTTTCATACTCAAATAATATGACAACGGAAAAAAAACAAGCAAATATTTCTTGACAGTTTTTGTATTGGCCAAAAAAAAGAAAGGGAAAATCCAAGAAAATTCTTCAAGGAATATGAAAGAAATATTTTTTTTTAAAAAAAAGGAAAAACCAAAAATATGTATATATGTTATGAACTGAAAAACATTATTAATTTGTTATGTTTTTTTTACTGATTATGTGACACGACTTTATAATATTTGCAAATACATATTTTTTCTATGATTAATAGTATTTCATCAAATTTATATAATTTATCATGAAGACAATATCTTTATTGGAATACGTTGATATGTTATCGTTGTTTTTTTCTTAAAGAAAATATATTTTTTAGGTTTTTGAGAACTTAGATGGATTGACAAACTATATATAGTCAGACATGATGTGTTTAGTTTTAGAGATAGTTATTAGAAAGTACTCAGTAAACACCCCAGAGTAATGATTTGCCAAAAACCGACATATACCATTTTCATAATGTTCACTGAATTCGCTCATTGAAATTATTTCGAAGAAATTAAATATGGTGAACCATTTGCTTTCTTGTTGGATTGAAACCATAAATTTTTTAATTACCCTCTGCCTGTGATACTAATTTCCCATGAACTTTATAGATTACTTCATTTACGAGCTTAATTTTGAACGATACAGAGTACATTTCGACACCAGTAATAATATCTTTGTAAATTCTCATTTTGTGAAGATGGAAAAGCAAACAGAAACGCTCGCTATGACGGCTCAGCACCGGAAAATGAGCAGGGCTTCTATGCTGCAACACAATTTCAAAATAAAGCTAATTAGACGTCTTCTATGATATAAATATATTATAACAATTATTTCCTATTTAAACGAATACAAATATTTACATTGCGCCCCCACGCCCCCAAGTCCTTTTTATCGTATTTTTAACATCGAAAACTCGCAATCTAGCCTTTTCTAATAACTTGAAACAATAAAAAAAATTAATTTTCAATTCGAGAAATCTTATTCCCGATTCAATTTTCACGTTTTCACATTCAAGCATGAAACAAATATTTTTATTTCCGCAGTAAACTCAAGAAAATATCTTTCATCGGTTTAAGTGAAACTCAATTCATCAAATTTAATGTTAAAAAATATCCTTTTCACATAAACAAAATTTATTTCCTGAAGCCTGAAAGAAGAAGAAGAAGAAAAAAAAACCAGAGAAAAGTCACCACCAGAAATGAATATAATATAATAAAATGTATATGAATGGCAAAAAAAAAAAAATATGATATTTCAGAAAGGAAAATATAACTTGATACACATATATGTATATAGTACCACCCATTAGACGTCATGACGCCTTCTAATATGTCTCCACGGGTACAAAACGATTATTCTTAGATGTGTGTAAGTAAATATATATTATGTACATAAATAAATTATGAGAGAAACGTATGTGAACGAGAAAAGAACAAAAACAAAAATTGATGACGTCCTGTTTAAGGATACAATAACAAGGATGTCGATAAATATAATGTGTTTTTTTTTTTTGTAGTACTATCAAAATTGTATCTAAAAAATTTATTGGTTTGCTGGATAAAATCAAGCGAAAGCCTTTTGTTTATATGTTTTTGAGCATACTCGTTTTTTATGATGTTCAAAATACTATATTTTTGTATCGTTATATAAAGAATGTGTAATCGGCAATACTACTCCCCATGTACGATATTGAAAAACAAATAAAGATATCCCAGTTCCTGCTTCATTATTTGGTATTATTGGATAATTGTTACAACATAAAGGAGGGTCACTATATAACAGCTATAGCTGGATCTTCTGATAAGTTTTTTTAAAAGTTAGATATAGTCGATAAAATAAAATTCGGACTCCAACTTCGATTCCTAGTTCCGAAATTTTCAAAGTCCAGTAGCAGCACAGTATTAATTATTACATGTTATGCTGCGAATTTCCAAGAAAACAAATGATATTTTACCAAATTTCTTGGAGTCGGAGTCATTAAAATGTATTCCAATTCAGACTCCAACTACGATTTCGACCCAAAACAATCGACTCTGCCACTACGACTCTTCAAACCCTTCCTTGAAACACCAATTAACTAATTTTAACAGAATTCCATGCACCCATTTTCTCGAGTAAAAGAATTAACTAATTAGGTTTTGTGATAAAATAAAGTCCACCTGATCCTAGAGGTGGACTTTATTCGACATACATTATTTAACAAATATAAAACGAAAAAGGGTTAACAAGTTTCAATTCTTGTTCAAAATTTAGCTACAAGTATATTACCTAAAGTCATTTGTCCTTACCAGAAATGACATTACAGATATACAAATTTTGAAGAAAAAATTATGTGTAACAAAAAGGAGATATTGGAAATAACCACTGACCACTTCAAAGGTTCTGTTCTTTCTCCATAAAGCTTAGGTCAAACTCGAACCATTGACAATGCTTAATTTTTTCAGTGAACTTAAATAGGTGAAACAATCTCGTCAGGTTTCCATGATAGTACATGAAAATTATTGCTATTATAAAAATATCATTTGTTTCTGCCATAAAAAAAAATATTACGCGGTTCATTAATTATAATTGTTTTATTAATAACGATTAAAAATTTAATATGTTCATCTGCATGTTAGTGATAATTAGTTATGGTAAAAAAAAATATGTCCAAACTACATTGAAAGTTCATAAAAATAAATTCTTCTAGACGTTAACTCCAAATATCAACATTAAACTTGTCCATCATTTCATTTAACCGTACAGATTTGGTCATAAACAAACAAGTAGGTAGGCGTCTCATCATTATTCAAATCAAATACATTCTATACCAGCGGATACACATCCTTTTTTTTTGCAGATCTCATATGTATTTTAGAATATTGTACATATTTCAAGATTCCACTACTCATCATCGGAATGTCGTTCACATTTTCATATTATTTGGGGGCATATGTGTATATACCATAGCTAGACGCGGTAAAGAATATTTATTATCAACTATAAAAATATTATATCGTATTTGGTAGCTTGTCAACATTGCAAATATAATCGTATATCGATATTTAGTGCATAGTGAATTTGGATATAAACGAGTTGTATTTGAATGGGAGGAGGAAATGTTCATGTTTTACCATCGATTTACCAAAAAAAACACCATATTTAGTAATACTTACTAACCATGGTTTTTCTGGTGTACACTGCGGGACATCATAAATTTATATATTTGGAAATTCTTATGAAATGAAAAAGTTCTCAGAAAATATTTGAAAAGTTGATTCGGTCTTATGAAGTTCTATATGGAATATATATAAAGAAAAAATATGCGTTCTATGCGAAGTGAATAGCATAGCTAGGCTATCCTCAGTCAAATTTTTGTGTCATAAAATAAAATTTTTATTGAAAGAATTCAATAGGATTTAGTTAACAATTCACCATGTTTTGTTTCCGTTAGCTTGTTGATTGGACTAAGGAGGGAGTGAAAATGGAGTTGGAAAACCAAAGTCGGAAAACGGTTTGTTTTCCTTTCTTTTTTTTGTTTCCATATGATTTATGCTAGATGTTGATTGCAAGAAATGAACAGCTTATATTCATCTAATAAAATATTATTCGACGACAGAACCAATATTTCAATATTTTGTGAGGAGGAAAATATTATACAAAATATATGTTATGTTATGTTATCAACCTCTTTTTTCCTCTCGAAGGAAAGAAATTAATATAATATAATATTTGGAATATTTGGAAATTGGTTTGTTTTTTCTGTTTTTCTTCTTTGTATTTGGTCAAACGACTTGGATACCATTTGGATTTTATGGATTAAATACAAAAATTAGAAAAAAAAACAAGAGAAATTGTCGAAGACGACTGTGTACACAATTTGGTGCTTCACATATTTTATATTAATTTTCATATGAATTTTTTTCGGTCAGTTTATTAATATTGGGAAAAGTCTTTTGCATATGTTTTGTTCAAATAAAAGTTTTCCTGTTTATTTTTATAATATAACACATATGGTTTTTTGTTATTACATACTTTTTGGTTTATGCTTGTAAAGCAATTCTTTTTTAATTTTTTGTGTAAAATTTATGATTATAGCAAATAATAGAAAATTGTTCTGATTGTTAGAGAAATCTTTCAAAAATCACTATAATCATACTAATATTATAAAGAGGAAAGGTTTGTATGGATGTTTGACACGAATAAACTCAAAAACTACTGGACCGATTTCAAAAATTCTTTCACCATTAGAATGCTACATTATCCCTGAGTAACATAGGCTATATTTATTACTAGAAAAAATTAGGGATCCCTACTTAAACTTAAATAATATAATCTATAGAAATATTATAAAGAGGAAAGATTTGTTCCGCATACAACTGTATCTAATGATCCTCACATTCATGTCTCTCGCGTCTAACATTCTCTGTAGTCTAACTTCATGCACAAAGACCCTTCTAATGTTTAAAAAATAAATCTCCATCCGTGCGAAGCCGGGACGGGCCGCTAGTATTTTATAATTTATAATTAATTTTGTCGCGTTACGGGTTGAGAATCCCTTCGCGTTACCAAATGATATTTTGCTTAGAATTTATCAAGGAATTATCCCTTTGGAAGATTTACCCCTGTATACCGAATACTCAGAATAATAAAATATTGCACTATTCTTAGGAAAAGTTGTAACTTTTTTGAAACGCAAATATTTAATACTAATTAACAGAAACAACTACATATACAATATTTTATGATTTTCTGGAATACGGAAATGATGAAATATTGTGGAAATAACACAACAACCACTTGATATTTTGTTATTCCTGACAGCGCTCAGAATATGTGTAATATTTCCGTTGATATATAATAAAGAGTTAAAACCCTCGGTAATTAAGTTCAGTTTCAATACTTGATCACTAGAGTGATTATTGATTAAGTTCAATATAGCATATTATTTTTGGTAATCATATTCAAAAGAAAAATTGTTAAAAGTAATTATGAATTTGTAGTTTAATTATCAATCAGTTAAATAAAATTTTGTTTAACGTTAGAACTGCATCAAAGTTTATTTAAACTAATCAATGATATGTTATTTTCACAAACGAACTAAAAAAAAGAAACACATATTAAATTAATGACGACTAATTGAAATCGCGATGTAATTAATTAGAATTAATTCAAATATTACATATTTGGATATTTAAAATATTCTCGAATTTAGATAACCTGATTATTTTATTTAAATAAAATAAAATCTATTTATAGAGAAGGGAATACATAAATATTTAATTTAAAGTGCGTATAACAAGAATTACGTGTAATTAATGAATTTCTCTAAAAGATGATAGAAATCATTAAGTAGAAGAATAAATAGAAATATCACTTTGGGCTTGAATAATTTAGTATTTCACATAGTTTAATTAAAAAAAAATTGTGTTACAATCGAAACAAGAGACCTTTTTATTTAATTCACTATGAATTTTCTTTAATGTATTTAATGGAAGACATTATAAGTTGTTATGGCTCAAAATAGTTTAATTTCAAATACAAGCAAGAAATGTACTTATAGTGTACAACATTAGTACTGTATTTAGGTAGTATAAAATTCTATAAAGAAAAAAAATAGAAAAACAATTTCCAATTAAAAATTTTAATATCATTTTTACAATTTAATACGATTTTCTTTCTATTTGCTTCTACACGGATAATTCTTTATCGTTTTTCCTGTTCAAAATGTAAACAATTAAATTAATATCCACACTTTTATAAATCGTCTTGTGGAAAATACTTTCTTAAGTTTCATTACCAGAAACCAAAGAAAATATTAAAAATATGAAATAATTATTTTTGCTATCCAATCATCTTTCAATAAGCTTTCAAGAGTGAAAAGAAAACTTCTTTGCACATTATTAATTTTCAATAATTCTACTAGCCCAGAGATAGATATATAGATAAATTGTAAACTTCAGCAGAAACGATTTATCCGTACTATCGAATCTTATCTCAAATATAGAATTCTAAAATAAATCTATATATATAGAGTAGTACTACGAGTAGTATATAAATAGAATCCAACTTCCTGGTTGTTATGTTCAATTTTGTCCTCTTCACAGTTAAAATCATCTTCTTTTTGAGAACTATTTCTATATTCTTTTCTTTTTTCTGTCTTACCATCATTATAGTCTTCATCATGATCATCGTTAGTTTACACCAAAATCTCTTATAGCAATATTATATAAATTTATCTATAGTTTTCTTTAGATCATAATCATTTATTATTTTTCTCATCGTTTTGTTTGGGAATAAATCAACTGAAGTCAAGGATTTTTTGAAAAATTTATGAAATTGGAGATTAGAGTAGAAGGATGCAGCGATTGCAATTTGATAGAAAATTAGAGCGTCTCAAAAGAATGGTTAGTTTGGTTTAGTGGTTATATATAGTCGAAAGTTTAGTCGTAACTTCACTTCAAAATTGGATATTAGTTGTCGTTTGTATAATTTGTAAACAAAAAGAGTAATGAAAACTTCGAACATATGAAATTTTTCATTTTCGCATAACTGTAACTTACGGAAAAGAGTTTTCTTACTGCTTACTACATGACCATTAAGTAGGCCATCAATATTTTTCACTAAAATATCACAAAAATTCTTAAATTTTCCGAGGCAAATTATTTTACACTATAAAAATCGTATTGAATCGAATACGACAGGACTTTTTTTCAAAATTTTTAGAACCCAAAAATTTTGCAATACAAATTATGACAAATATTTTTAATATAACAAACTTAAGCATAGCCAAATACAAAACAAATTTCTGTCAATATTATTGAATATTTTGATCATTAAGATTTTCAACTGTAGCCAAATAAAGTCTGAAACAAAAATATTCTTTTGCGAAATCAAAAAAAATTGGTCCAAACCCAACAAAATCTAGTAAAGTCTATACGTAACAGAATTATTGTTAACGAAAGGAAAACAAAGGAACGAACTTCGAAAGCATCTTTTCTTTCAGAATTTTAGCATTAAGCAAACAGATTTATTCAAACGATGAAATAAATAACAAAACTTCCAAATAAAATAAACTCTCCACAAAAAAGAAAAAGGAATAAGAAAGAAAAAGGAAATTAGAATTCACGAAAACTCAAAACAAATAAAAGTAATAACAAAAAACTACTAAAGAAAATTTCCTATTCTTATCCTTTTTATATATGTATATATAAATCGTTTCAATGCACTCTGCAATCACTAAAAAAACTAACCTATTCAATTTTGGCATTCATCCTGTTTTTGTCCTTCTTCAATCCCATTTCTCGCCACACAAAAAGAATAATATAACAAAACAAAGTTTACATCTAGCCAGACTCAGAAAACAGTTTGTATTGCCAAGAAAAAAAAACCAAAAGAAAATTCCCTAAGTTTGGCAACAAAAAGCTTTCATTGATTGCTTTAGTTTTTCACTGAAAATTCAAAATATTTTTAGTAGTTTTTCTTTTTGGTATGAAAGGACAACTTATTTATAGGTGATGCAGTTATGGTGGAAGCCATACGGACAATAAAAGAATGTTCGCCTTGGGGTTAAAACTACAATTTCATAATGTAAGACAATAGTATTTCCTGCAATATAAAAGATCAGTTAGGAAAATGTACGAACAACTAAAGTGAAACTAAAACATCAGAAAAATGTTAAATAAGTTTTTTTCTTGTGATAATAATGAATAGGACATTTCGTTTTCATTGTTTAATACTGTTTTCTTTAATTCGATGAATATTGTATAAAGAGTTCGATTTTATTTACTGAAATCGAATTTTAAATACAACTAATAGTTATTTACTGCTACGATATCAGCTTTGACTGAATTAATAGCTGCCATTTTCTCAGATGTGAATTTTTTTTTTGGTAGTTTTAGAGGACTATTAATAATAGTATTATATTTACAGAAGAGAAGATAAATTAAACATCAAGTTATTATCGAAGAAAATTCTTAGAATTTCTTAAAAAATTTCATATATTTAACGACGCTTTTAAATGCATTACAATCTAATCTAAAATTCATTACATAACTTCTCTTTTTCTCTTGGCGACAAATTTTGAGCCAAGCTTCACGCAGAACTATAGATAGTCTCGATTCTGAAACTACACACTAACAGATTGTTTGTTATACTTACGCGTATGCTCTTCGACGGAGACCGATTTTCTGTTTCGCCCTAAAACTCTATCTGGATTGCCAGAATCACCAACTGCATCCTACCTCGCTGATGAGCTGCCTTAACGCGAAAATAATTACAACTGCAATAGTCAGGACTTTTCACTTCTAATATTATTTTTGGCCGTTAAGAATATGAATTCAAAAATTACCAAATATAATGTTCTATATACGAATTCCAATAATAATTTTTGAACTACAACTTGATTTAAGCATTTTTTAGTCTTCAATTTAAGGAATTCAATTATCTGTAAATCATTTCATCCCAACTCATAGTTGTGTCCATTCATCGAAACTATAAAATAAAAAAATTCCTTTAATAAAAGTTCAATTTCTAAAACAATTGATAGCGCATACAAATTTGGTAATAAATTCTTGATTTTCATCTCAATTTCCTCGATTTTTTTTTTCTGCTCCCGTATAACAAAAACATCATGCTATAACAAATTTTATAGCTTCCAATATCTCATAAGTCACCCTGTTTTTTCTTCTACTATAGTGTTAAAATTTTGGTACACATAAATTTAAAAACTAAAAAAAGAAAATCCTTCCTAGTATCTAGATATGTATATGAAAGTATTGTAAGTAGATTCATATTGATATGAAACAAAGTGAAAAATTGAGAATGGATGCATATTTCCTATTTCCTATTTCATTTTTATCTTATATTTTTATTTTTGTTCTATCGAAAATTGTCACAACAAAAAAAAAAAAGGTTGCCTAGAAACTTTCAAACCTTATCGGAAAATCGAACGTATGAAAATTGCCAACCATGATTTTATACAAAATTTTCAGATTTTTCTCATATATCCTTAATAATACTAATAAAAAGGAAGAAAAAAAAACGAAAAGAAAATTTTTTATACTCGATTTCACAACTGCATCATGGATGAATTGCGAATGAAAGTTGATAGTGTTTTTATTGTTGTTGTTGTTGTTGTTGGTGGTGGGTGGGAAAATCTTATGATCTAATAAAACTTTTCGATAGATGACGATGAAAAATGAAAAGAAGATGTTTTTCTTTTTATTTTGATAGAAAATTGAAAATTTTTCATCAAGAGGCAAGACGAAAAAAAAAAAGGAACAACATTACAAATTGCAACAGATATTTTCCTTTAGTTGGAAAAAAAAAATATATAACTAAATAAATTTTTGATGAATATATCAAGCAAAAAGATAAATTACATAAATAAAATAAATGAGATAAACTTTTCTAATGTAATATCCTTCATATTTTGAAGCATGTAAATTTTTCCATTTCACCATTTTTTTATTTAAAAATTATATTTAAAAAAAAAATATCTACAATTTATATGATATCAGATAAAATTTTCTTTTAAAATGTCGAAATTTAAATTCGTCCATGAACCAATATCAAATATAAAAAGGTATATCGTTTGCCCATAAATTCAGCTCAAAATTCCCGAAATCTAATATGTACAGTAAAACATTAGCTAGATCATTTTCTGTGGTTTAAATAACTTTCAATATCCTTTAAGACGTTACTCTAATCTAGATTTTTACCAGCTCAAAAGATGTCAATAAAATATTTCAACAATATTGCAATAAATAAATAGTTTTTTTTATGAAAGTTTACAAATTAATAACTTCCATATGACATTACATTTTTCTATTAATCACATTTATTGAATTATTGTTCACGGGAAAATAGGTGCTATAGATAACTTCTTTCAATAAATTTTCAAATATAAAAAGAAATTTTCTTTATTTCACATTCTGTATCCCATAAATCCGATGAAAATGTGAAAATGTAAGATTTCGACTTAAGAAACTTTTGGGCTTCTTTTTGTGTATACCTATGTAGAGATATATTTTTGCATTTTCATATATTGAAGAATGTAATAGAACAAAAACAGAAACGAAAAAAAAAAGCAACAGAACAAGAATTTCTTTTCTTCCTTCAAGACATAGAGAGGCGGTGGATTTTCCGCCTATATTCAAAAATTTAACATCCAAGCCTAAAACTAATGTAAAAAAAGAAAAGAAAAAGCCAGATGACGACTATAAAGACTGAGGCGAAACAACGAAGTAAAAACGTTAATACATATTTCAAAAATAAAAAAAAATCCCAAGTAAAGAATATAGCGCACGTGAAAAGTTCTTCTGCAATGGATCAGAATCCATTTTCAATTCGTGTTTTCATTCCTCAAATCTTGTATTTCTCCTTTTCTCCTCTTTTTCCCAGAAATTTATGCAAACCCAAGTTTCTTCATTCTTCATACCACTTCTATGCGAATGAATATTATATAAAAGACATGAAATATGGATTCACCTTTGTTTCAGATTTAAATTGTATATCGGCACAAGATAAATGTCTTATAACCATTTTTTGTCGTATTATGCTTCTTTTTCTTACCGTTTGTTCTAATATTAAAATTTTAAACGTGAAATATTTTTCCATAATTCATATATTAAGACTAGTCCTTTATTGTTTAACAGCATACAATCCGTACGTGAGATTATTCATTCAAGATATTTACGAACGAAATAAATCCACAAATTATATGATATTACACCCAAATACATATAAATAACTTTAAAAATTATATCCTTATTATATGTTATTTGAAAAGTTCAACAATATACAAAATATTTATGTCAGATTATAATCGAAACACACAGTTGCTTGTAATTGATCGAATGGGTTATATACGTAGTACCATATGCTAATAATAAAGATTTCTAACAATGTGCATTCAACTGATTGTTCCTGTGTACTAATATCCCTACACATTATAGAAAGATCAACATCTAGGGATACTAGTAGTGAATCCAAATACTCAACTTTTTCACGAATCGAGTAAGTCAGTTATATTATATTTGAAAACTCGTGTACCCGGGGATTAAATGGATTTCGAATATTCAAATATAATCATCGAGTAGTTATGTAATTATCCGAAATTTCCGAGTATCCAGGTACTCGGTACTCTGGGTTGAATACACTTGATACTACTAGCTTTTGGCAATGTTTTTAAATTATTCATGCAATTCTCATATTTTGCAAATAACTATTTCTTTATAAAATAAATACATACTTCTAAAAAAAACAACAACCAGGGTTTCTTACTAAACTAAATAATATAATAAAATATAATTTAAAATATATATTAAATTCGATTCCATTTTTTTTTTTTTTTTATTCTAATACTTACTTAAATATTGGACACGTTCTTCTAACAAATATTGAATATAGAATATTCGATATGTGTAATATCAAAAAAAAAAAAATCCTTCTTTTAAAAGGGAAGAAAACTCTGGGAAAAAACGAAATGAAAAAAAAAAACTCCCATGTGATTTTTCTCCGTTATCGTCCATAGCTGGAATAACTTTTGCGTCTTTAATATAGAAGGTTTTTTTTTTTGCCTGGCTCTTATTTCTCCAGCATTCGAAGTGGTAGCTTTTTTTTTTACTTCATATTGAAAGTAAATATTCTTACGGGATTAGAATTTAAGACTTCTGAAGGGAATACTAGTGCAAAAAAATAAATAAATAAATTCATTGAAAGTTAAGAGATTTTATTATTTGATAACATAGATTACTATAATATTATTTGGAAGGCAAAAAAATATTGCTAATGTAAAAAATTAGGTTTATTTTTTAAATAAATTGAAACATATATATTTTCCTAGGAACTCTCGATACGTTCTCTTCAATATTTTAAATTATTTCAGTCAATAATTTAGGAATCCAAAATAAAATGTTAAGTTCGAAATATTTCACTTAAGCTCTTGGGATTTTTTTTTTGCATCAAGTGATGTTTTTCTTCCTTAAACTGGTCAGAAATTGAACTATGTACCTCCATTTATAGTACATGTATGAACCCAGTGATTTTGATTTATTTTCATCCTTCTTTAGCCCTGGGTAGTTTTGTGTTGGTTTTCTTTATCCAATGTGACCATATTTAGGAATTATCATTGGTTTTTGATAATACTAGTCAAATAAATTGCATTTTTTTTTTGTAAACAAGATGAAACTCACACCAAAAAATCTCCGAAAACCTTTTTTCATTCTGGTATATATACATATAGTCCATCCCGAATTTTTAGGTTTATTTATTTGAAATTAAAAATCCTGTCAGGGAAACTTTTTTCATATACTTGAAAAATGTAATCACTGTCATGACACTTAAAAAATATAGAAAATCTTAAAAAGAAAGTCATTCAAATTAATATTCATTTTACCTTTTCTATTCGATCGTAATTTTTATATATAAACCCATAAAGAAAAAATTCCCGAAAGATTAATCGATTTAGTAAAATATCTTGTTTTAAAAAAAAAAAGTATATTTTTTTTACGACAACAATTTTACTATGTTCATGCAGATTAATACCATCCAAAAAATATTCCATATCAGACAATCTCATCGTCTTAAATATTGTAAAATAGGGCACAAGACGGTTTTTCTTATTTTACTATATAAAAACGAAGGAACACAAAAAATGCGAATGGGAAAAATTTTTAATTAAAAACATCCATATAACTAAAGGCCCGAACAAAAAAAAAACAAGAAAAAGCAGTCATCATTCTATTAGATAAAATATGCTCCTCCAAATCTCATCCTTATATTTTCCGCATTTTCCTTCAGCAATTATATTTTCTGAAGTCTTTTGATATGGTTGATTTTATATAGCCAACTACACTACTGTTTTTTGGTGGTTTGCAACAAAATTCGACTAAAGTTTATACAGCAGTGGGTATTTAGTTTAACAGCACAAAAACCGCAAGAAAAACAACTAATATAAAATGAGGCAAAAAATAAGCAGCAATCTCCAACAAGTACCAACAATTTCAGGAAAATTTAGAAGGCACACCAAAAAGAAAAACAAACTCACCACAAACTTATTTTTAAGAGACGAGATGAAAAAGAATCTTTCTTATTACTTGATTATGCGGCTTGCCTAAAGTTAGTGGTTTCCTTTTTTTCTATCCTAGACAAGAGTTTTTTAGCTTGCTTTTTCTTGAAAAAAAAAAATATTTTATGTGAAAAACACAATCCTTAATCTCAATCCGAACGAACTTGAACAAAATTGGTTAAAGATTGTCTTCAAGTTTATCAAAATTTCTACTTTTTTTGAGGGGAAAAACTGTGGATAATTATTTAGAATATAATTAATTACCAAGAACATATTTCTTTTTTTTTTAATTTGTTTTCAATTAACAAGAATTGTTAAGTTTATTATTAAAAGAACAAAAATAAGTCAAAAAAAGTAAGCATGAAATTCTTCTTTTCTAAAAAAGAGGAAAATTAGTTTGGCTCATTTTCCCGATTTTCAATTTGATGTAAATTTCCGTATTAATACCGGATCAATCATTTACAAAAACAGTAATGAACTACACAAAAAAAACTACTATGCACCGAGTGTCTCAGTTGAATTTTATTTTGTTATTTAATCTTAACTATTTAAGTTTTATACCAAACTTTCCATTCCCAGTAATTGTTAGAGATTTAAAGGATTCACCTAGTATTTGCGACAATATTATAGCCAAAAAAAAGTTGTCTATTTTCTCGAAACAAGAATTGGTAGTACGTGTTCTTATATGAACTGAGTTCCCTGCACTATATATGTGGAAAAGGATAATATTTGAAAAAAATTTCAAAGGACAACTAAATCCTGTAGAAAATATGACAGGACTATATGCAACTGAAAACCCGTAAAGAAAATTTTTATCATCTACTTTTTTTTTTCATCTTGAATTGTGTACACAAGAGACATGCTGGTTCATCAAGGATTTTTTGAAAATCGAAGCACGTCTTAGAAATCTTTCGGGGCATACCGAAGATATATAAATACTGGAGAGTATATAAGGAAAATTCTTTTTTATCAGACATAAAAATTGAGTATTGTACCAGACAAAGAAAAAGAAAACACTTCGACCATCTATTTTGAGATAACTATCTAAGAAAGAAAAAAAAAAAACGCTACATCAAGAAAAGATTGGATTAGAGAACTTTGGGTATATGTATATATATATGTATATAATAGTACTACGTCAAATATCTACATCCAAGTCCAAATAAGAACAAACTTTATTTGCTTTATCCACTACGGTATTATCGTGGCTCCTTTTCCCGCAATATGCATATACATATATGTTGACTACGTATAGTACGTAAAGTATAAATTTGAATACGGATAAATATTTATAGGCACTTGGTCAAGAGCTATAATTGAACTGTCTATAACTGATATGGTATTAACCAGCACGTTATGTATTATCAGTTCAAAAATAACTGCTCCAAATATTTGTTCCTATAGGTATACAAATGTTTATATGAATAATGTTTTAATTTTATTAGGAAAAAAAATAATTTCTTATAATAGCAACAATGTTTCGAATGAAGTATAAAATTTTATCTTGAATATTGTACTGAAATGAAAATATTGAAAGATTTCGATATAGTATACGAGAACATCACTTCATTGTCACTTTACACCTCTTTGTGATAGATACATAAAAGAAAAAAGTACCCTCTCTATATGATATTCTATATCCCATTTGTCGTTAGTCTCACTTTATATTTTGATATCCTATATAAGAAAACAATATGCAAATCCGTTAAAAATTCTATATTGAATAAGTAGCTCTCTCACATACCTTTTCGAAAAATCACATTATCATATTACCCAGGTGAAACATAAGTGCCTAGAATGGTTTTACCATCAATTGGTAGTTACATGAAAAGTTATGTAACAAAAAGATTATCCTTAAAAGTTCAAAATCCTTTTTATTTTTATCATTATTTGAACTTTGTAATAAGAAAAATCTTTTAAAAAAAAATACACCAATTTCTTTTTACAATAATGATAAGTTCGCATATATCGGTTTGAGAACTTCATGAATTATAGTTCCTACTATTATAATATGGAAAATTCTTTACCATTTTGGTAAGGAAATAAACTTTGATCGCTTATACTCTTCAAAATTAGTTCATTCAATATAAATATAGTCATGTTTTAAATTACATATAATTGTGCCATTCTAAACTACCCTTTAAGCACTTATATTGTACAATCAATTCCATGTTACAACTGGATTACTAAATACTGGACATACAAAATTCTTCTCTATTCAAAATATTCTAAACAATAATGAATATAATATGTATTTTGTATATATTTTTAATGTGGGTGGTGATTTCCTATCGTCAATTTCATGTAATACAACAATTTATATAAGAAATTAATTTTATCGTAGGTCACATTAGGGCTTCATTTAAATGGTATTGAATTTTGGTAGTAGATTTCAATATCGGACTAATAATTCCAATCTGAATTCGATCGATGTACAAAGTTCTCTAAACTATAAAATTAAGATATTAGGTCTGTTTTATTTGCCACTTGCTCTGGGGTAGAGCAAAATTTTTATATTGAAAACAAAAACAACAAAAGAGCAAATCCTACACTACTTTCAGAGCAGGTGTAAACCATTGCACCCAAATTAGTTCAGTTTTCTACCATAAAAAGTGTATTAACTAAAAGCTTCTCATTTAATTACAACATGGTTGCTAAGCAGTGCTACAAACATTTGCATTAAAACTTTCTGCTACTCCTGCTCGTTTTATTTGCCACTTACTCTGCTCCGGGGTAGGGTATGGCAAATAAAACAGACCTATTAATTTCAAATTTGTTGTATGTACATGATAACTTCGAAACTTTAATATTCTCTGAAAGCTAATCGAAATCTATTATATTAAATTTTTTTTTCCTTAATCTAAATCAAATTAAATTAATACGCTTACATATTATTCTTTTATTTGGTTTTCATTCACCCTAAACACATAGTCAAATAGAAATTTCCTTGAATTAGACCCGTGACAATTCTTGAAATATGAAAATCTTCTAAATACTATTAAATTCCTCTCAATAAATTATTTAAGGATAATTGAAATTTTCCAGACACTTCATTCAATATTGTCTTTTATTTCTGTTAATACACTTCTGTGGTTTCTTTCTAACTTTAGATATAGTATATAAAATGTAATTTTTCTTCTTATATAGGAAATATACTGAATTAAATTTCGAAAATTTTCTACTATTTCATGATTCCGCTTCAGTTAGTCTTATATCCTTTTTTTTATTCTACTAAAAATTGAACCTTATTTTAACTGCTTTATTTTCCTATTTTTTTTTTTTGTCGATTTGAAAGTTATACCCAAAAAAAACCCCCCTTAAAAAACCACATACAAATTTCTGATATAATTCAGTTACTGCCATAATTCTCTTCAATGACACAGTTTTCGTTTAAAATTCAAATATACAAATATATCAATGGAAAACAAATATCTATACTTATTCCTATATATAAGTATTTATACTAAAGATATTTATGGGACTAAAAATAGGACCAAAACAGATACATAACTACAGATACAGGAATATTGAAATTACTTTGGCGCGTTTGTTCAGAGACTCTGCAAATTCAATTTCCCGTTTTTCCCAACACCATAAAAAAAAAATAGCATGAATTTTCGACAACATACATAAAATGTTTGTGGTAATAAATTTTCGTTCAATGTGGCATCCATTCTAAAACCCATTCCCCAAATATGACTCTTTTTTTTTACAAATTTCTAAAACTCACAGTCGTCGTATGCAATTTTAAGCAAGCCGAGGTTTTTCTTTTTTTTTGGTGGTCTAGAAAAAGCTATTAGAAAATATTTTCCAAACAAAAAAAAGTCTAAATCGATAAACTTTTGTTTTTTTATTTTTAAATTTTACGAGATCAAAAATTACAATATTTCTAGAATCAATGTGATCAATACTCAGTAGGATGAATTTCAATTAAAATCTCTATAGTGCAAAACTGCTGTCGGAACTTTTATACGTATTGTGACGTGCTACGTGATAACACTTTTTATTTATGTGAATTTAGTGCATAAACTTTATTTAGAATTATTCTGCGTTAGCAATAAGTCTTAAAGATATTTGTCTTTCAATAATTAATTATTACAATTAATTTATCACAGTGTTAACAAAATACACAATCACTATTTCCAATAATAGATCACTATTTTTACTTTTAGATTCAAATCACCGTTGTAATCGCTTTCTGAAATAATCACGTTTCAAATCTCTGTTTTTATTCAATTTCGGACGAAGTTAAGACTTCAACTATGTCGTTTCAACGTTGTTCTTCCTTATATACTCATTGGTCTAAACTCGAGAAATTTCTTGCACGTAAACGTGTTTTCCATTATTTGACAAGAAGATTATTCTTGACGTTTCTACAAAAGTTATAATTTGTTTGTGATTTTGTGAAAGTTTTTTTGCAGGAAAATTCCAGACTTTTCTTTGATCAAGAAAAGTCGCGGAATATTTCCTGGAAATACAGTGCAGTATTAAATAAATTATTCTATTCGAATCTTTGAAAGATATGAATATACGAGTACGAGTATTAGCTAAGCTTCTATTCCATAATCCGTCAATGGTAATGTTTTCCCAAGTAAGTGCATGTAACTATTTTTAACATGTTTTGTTAATTCTTATTTTATTCACACATATTTGAAACGTTTGATGCTCAAAAGTTATGTCTGCTTGAACAGCTAAATATGCCCAGTTTAAAGCGTTTTAAAAGTCTTTGACGAGAAAGAAATAATTTAACCGAATATGTTATGAGTAGATTTTTAAAAATAAAATCATATAATAAATATTATTATACAAAACATATATGTTGGAGATTATTGTAAGTTTATTTTCCAACAAAATGAAACAAATAAATGAATTATCTTGATTTATTTGATGTCCGTATTATCATCGCTGTAATAAAACAAAAATTCAGAAAATACTAAAAATTGAGTTAGTTTCCATTACATTTGTACAAATGTACCTGATATATTGTCAGCAAATCATATACTTGTAAGTCATTTGAAATTTTCAATAAGAACATTATTTGCTAAATAAAATTTCATTTATATTGTTCGGGACTGTAATAAAAATACAACATCTGTAAATAAAAATCCTTTAAAATTGTAATCGATTAACGATCCAATAAAATGCATTTCTGAAAAATGTAAGTTTTCCTTCGTAAAACTTTCGAAATTACTGAAAATCAACTGACCGCTATTCGTATAATAAAGTTTTTGTTGGTTATTTCAACTAAATGTAACTTCCTCTCCAAAAATGGATGAATACGAGAAAGAAAAAAATCATATATCGATGAAATTGAACAGAAGGTGAGAAATAAATAACATATTGGTGAATCGTAAACATCATTCCCAAGGAAAATGGTACAAGTATGTAGACTATACCATCAAATGATTGCAGTTTCCTGCTTAATATACCTGAAGGAACAAATCCAACAAAACAAAACCACTGTATTTTCGTGGAAAATTCAATAAATATACTGAAAACCAATAAAAATGTTGGTAGTGCAGTATGTATACAATTACCAAAAAAAAAAAACAAGAAAAAAACGATATATCCTTATATCGTTTTATACTCTAAGTCTCCGTTTGAAGGTTTACCATTGACTCTATATGTTTTTGATCTTCCTGTTTTTTGACATCGTCTATAAACTAAGAATGTTGAGTCTTAAACACGTTCCCAATTTTTAACATTGCATTCTGGTACTACACATCATCACACATGTTTTCTTTATGTTCGCTATCATAAAATTATATTAGTCTCCCATCTTAAATTTACTCAAAAAATAAAAATCCCAGCATAGAAAATCATATCCCAAAATCTATACCCAATTTTCTACTGTATGATATGAAATTATAGTACCTAAATACATGAGTACAACATAGGTCAAAAGTAAATGAATATTTTCAAATATGTGGCAGAGAATTAGGTTCTTTATGAGGTACAAATATGGTAGAGCACCTTTACCCGTTTATATCAAAACATTCTAAAATATTGTTTCGCGACTATTTTACGTTTACATAGCCACCTAATCACATCAATAGCATCTTCATTAACAAAATCATTACCTAGCCTAAATCCTGATCAGTATTAGCGAAGTACGTGTATTAAAATGTAAATTAATTTGTTCCTATTATAATCTATAATATATGCAATAACTTTCGTAACATCCTGTACGTCTGGATAGTTAAACAATTTTCAAGATGGCAAACTATATTACTATTCATTTATATGTATGCTGGCTAATTGCAAGAATTTAGTGTTTCCTTTAATAGCCTTAACGATTTTCTCTTGTTCAACATAATAT
The DNA here is from genome assembly GCA_963422695.1 of Xylophagus ater. NCBI lineage: Eukaryota > Metazoa > Arthropoda > Insecta > Diptera > Xylophagidae > Xylophagus > Xylophagus ater. The sequence continues at coordinate 943,758 of OY730484.1, forward strand.
TATATCATTTTCTTGAAGGAACTTTCATTACAGATCCTTTTAACCATTATTCCAAAGAAAATATCATGGAAAACATATGATCAAATATTTTTGATGTATACCTAGTTTGTAGATACTTTAAGGAATAGATGGAACAAGGATCATAAAATCTTTGCATCATATCAAAACAAACCAATTACAGTTGAAATTTTTGCAAACTCTTTTATATAGAGGAGATGGATATGGGTGATCAAAATAACGCATTTTCCGAAAATCTGAATTGATATTTTTACATCTTATCATCTTCATTTACGACTACACCGTCAAAAATGAATCGGGTTCTTCCTTTATCGTCCTTAGATTCAATAACATATAAAATACATACACGTACTATTTGGTATATAATTTACTATATACTTTATTATACAAAAACTACATATTTTATTTTGAAAAAGTTTGTCGAATTCAGAACAGTATATCCTTAAGGCACATACTCTTCAAATTTATGATGCTTACGTAAACACTTTCCCGATTCATCATATTCTTATATATAAAATTGAATTGCGGAATACATGCAGGATAACTATCTATATTTATTATATATGTAGTTAGTATTTGTTGTATATGTACATGTGTACATTTTTATTCATTCAAAAATACTTAAATTTATTAATTTTAATCAATTTATTAATAAAATTTTTAATAAATTTGTAAGTTTTTATATTGAATGCGTATTCTTAAAAGATATGCTCAGATTTTTCCCATAAACTAAGTTCCAATAAGTCAATGTGTCACATACACATTTGAGGGCGTTAATGAAATCCTCAAATGAATAGAATTAATTCTATTGGATAATTAATTAAGTAATACAAGATTTCAATATCCTCCTATTGTACTATATTTTGTATAAAATGTTTCTTTCACATTCAATTATTCTCGTGCAATTGTCATTTGAACTGTAATATAGAAAATCAACTCTTAAATAATTGTCAAGAACTTAAAACAAAAACATAATTTATTTAAATTTAGTTAAGAATTCAATTTGAATTTGTTTAGAAAATAAAAATAACTCGAAACAGAATTTCAATAGCAATAAATTAGATTATGTTAATCATTTTATAATTAATGAAATAAAATTTATTAAACATGAAAATAAAAAGTGAAATTCAAAGGATTCGTATACACAAAATAATTATTTCGAAATGGAAAACAATATTGTTTTGTTTGTTTTTTTTTTTCGTTTTTATATTGAATCAAACCTCCAAACTCCTCTTCAGATTTTCAGCTTCCAAGTTAATCATCACTTCTTACTCCTAAAATCGTCCAATTAAAGTCATCTTCTTTTTGGTTCCTCATTTCCCCGGGTTTTGTAGATTTAATCAACGTATTTTCCTCATATTAGATCTCAAAAATGTTTATCTCCTTCGAAGCAAACCATTCAAAGATTATCGAACTTTTGTGATTATATAAATATGTATTATATATATATAGAAAGTAGTATATACAGATCACAGCGTAAGACGATGAATATACCAATAAGTTTTTAATCAATTGAAAAAGCGTTGAATGTGGAAAATGGAAGGAGTTTGAAATGATCTGTGTTTCTTTTTTAGTTATCTTTACTTTTAAGAAAAGAGGGTAAAAAAAATATAACCTCAACAGAATAAGTCAAAGGCCCGCGAACAATCTATCTTTGCATTTTTGGAACTTTTGAAATAAATCTCTATGCAAGTTCCTTATTCAATATATATTATATGAATAAAGCCTAAGGATTTATAAAATAGTCAATTAATTGATATAGACGGGTGACTGTTCGGGTGGATAAATAAATATTTCACTGAAGTACATAGAGATACAAAATCAAAAAGCACTAAACAGTTGGCTATGTGAATGAAACATTCTGCACCTCGTCTTGAACATTTTCTTTTTTTTTGTCTTTAAAAATCAATTTAATTCTGCTGGTAAGAAATTACAATTGGTATTGGTTTGAAGGTTTTTTTTATTATTTTTTTTTTGGACAAACATACTGGAATACGATAAGAAATAATGGAGACGAGAAAAGATCGAAGTGGATTTCAATCAGACTACTATTTACTTTTTGCCAAGAATAAACAATTTAGTCGATATTTTTGTACAAAAGTTGTATAAAAGGAAAATGTGAAAAGGAACAGCGTAAAAAGGATACTGAAATGATAGTAGAATAAATAAGATGAATTCTGGATATATGAATGAATGTGTACTCGTATCTTGTTCATACAATATACTGATGATCCTTTTGAATTCAGTTTAGTTTTCTTCATCTTTTAAGTTCGATTGTTTTTTTTAAATTGCTTTCAAACAAGCATTCAATACCGGAGTCCACGTTTCCAACAATAGATTTCAAATACATTTTATATGCAAGCAAGTAAAGTGAGACCATTATCCGAATTCAAGTGTATCTATTCACAATTTAAATTCAAGAAGTCCATAGATTTATTATTCAGGACATTATATTGATTTTTTTTTTTAATGAATTCTTTCTTAATTTATTCATTCTTAAGAAGTCTCTTACATCCCATATTATCATATATTCAAGAGAGGCATCCTTAATAAAGTGCAGCAATAAATCAGAAATTATTTTGAGATTATTATAGAAAAAATTGAAAATCTCAAATAATGATTCAGGATTTCTTTTCTTAGTTCAATTAGGCGCTCATAAACACTTTTATTCGAAAATTATAACAAAAAAAAATTATAATCAAACTGAAAACAAAAATTCAAATTAAAAATAATATTTGAACTAAAAAACTTTACCCTTGAGATGTTCTAATATTGACATTATTTAAAATCAGCTTCTTATATTTTTCGGGCTACTTAAATTCTCTTTTAAATTTCGCTAACAATTTCACCCAAAAAAAAAAAAATAGATTCACTTTAGTAAGACCAACTGAACCTTTGACTTTTACGATATTAACTATATACTTTCTTCTGATACTCTAGAATGGAACAAACATTTAGTATTACGTACTCAAACAACAATATTGTCGTCCCAAAGAAATTTCACCATCAGAAAAACTTAAAACATAAACCGAATTTTAAGGTTATTACCGAATGAAAAGACGTCGTTAAGAAGCTGCTCAAGTGGTTCCTTCAGAAGCGTATAAAAACCTAGAAAAACAATAACAAAATAAAAAAAATAGCACCCAACAAGAAAAGGAAAAACTTTTCATTTTTTGGGCTTAGTTCAATGCTTAAAGTTTTCATATACTACTATAGTAAATGGTAATGAGTTTTCCAGGTCTTGACTTGTGATTTTTGTTGTTGTTCTATGATTGTGCTTGTTGCCTGTACATCTGTCCTTATTGTCACATTATAGAAATGAAAATGTTTTTGAAATAAGAAGAACCTTCAAAATAAAAGATCACCCATTTAGATAGATATAGTATTTTCTTATAAAGAACAATATAGAAACCAAGTCTAGAGTTGTTTTGTCTAGGTACATCATTCCACATTATTAATTAATGCAACAACAATCAACTAGGTACATAGATATGAAATCCTAGGATTACTGTGTTCGTCTAGTAAAGTAGGAAATAGTGTATTCGAGACTAGGAAAATCTGACTGTAATGAAAAAAATAGTATATTAAAAATATGCTGACATTTCTAATGAACTATAGGGTACACTGTATACAACTACATACATTGGCAAGTTGTATCCATTAGTAGACATTTTAAGACACATGTTAATTAAAAGTCAACCAGTATGTCTTTATAAAATATTGTAGTAGCAATGAGTAGAAAGTGTAGAAAGTGCGAAAAACATGACGAGATAATAATAACAAGCCATTATATGATATATTAATGATATATACAATGATGAAGTACACAGTGTTCGAAGTCTTATCATCACTCTATTTCTTTTGCTTAAAAGTTTTTCAGATTATAATTTTGTAAGCAAACAAATCACTATTTAACAATTATTCTATTCAATTATCAAATTTTTCATTTTTTATCGATTCTTGTAATATTAATCCTTCAATATTTTTGGTTACTTAAAATCACAGCCATCATAACACTTTAATATCCTTTTCAAACCTCAAACTTATTAAAATGCTATTTTTTATTATTACGACGAGTATATTTTATTTTATTAATATAGTATTTCAACAATACTTAAAAATTTAATATGTTTTCAAAATTTTCAAACTTTTGCTGTTTATAATCGCGACCAAAATAATGTCCTTATAAGCAGTATATTAACTTAACTAGTTTTTTTCCTTTCTTTTTTATCACATAAGTATTTTTTTCTTCTTCTCACAAAATTCATCAGTTCAAAAAAGAGGACTAATATACACGAACAACCATGTTATCATAAAAGCTTTAATGATTTCCTGTTTTTGTTGTTATATAAAAGACAAATACTATGTCCATTTTGTTATAGTCTCTTTTAGAAATAAGACGAAAAGAATGAGTGCTTTTTATGACTGCTGACTAGGGTACTATACTCCAAAAAATTTTGTTCCACAAAAGTTCATATTATTAATAGGGGATAAGAGTAACAACAACAACAAAACCTTCCCATAATATCAACAGGAAAACAGAAAAAAATTAATACGAAAGTAATAAACACGTACTAAAGAAACATGTTTGTCTATCTCTTGTACTATTTGGTTTTTTCGTCCTTTTTTTGGTGATAAAAATAAAAACAAAAAAAAATTAAAAAAAGGCCGAAATACGTAAAGTTTTATCCTATTTTAGTTTTTTTTTTTGTTTAGTATTATTTTTATTTTAATTATGTACTAATTAATTATTACAATTAAAATTAACAATATTATTTTATAAACATAAAAAAATATGAAATAATGAACTGAATTTCTCAAAGGTTATCGTGAAGAAAATTTAGATAATTATATTGTTGTTACCTTAACGGAAACAGAAAAACATTATCTTCGTAATTAAATGAGCATATAACAAAAATAGGACCTAAAAACTAAGTTATTTCACTATTTTATGAAGAAGAAATTTTTAAGCCTATATACGATGGTAATAAAAAAATTTAACATATTTTTTTGAATTTATTACCACTCAAAACCAATCTAAAACTTTTAGTAGTACGTGTATGGTAGATGCCATAAGGTAATGTTCCAGCTACTCCTACCATGTACAGTGGTATAAACAGTGTGGATTACTTGGTACTACTTGTAGTTGCTTGAACTCAGCGGTTTTTGTGATATCAATTTGATCTGACATCCTAAATTTACCAGTCTTTTTTTTAAGAAGACTTGCACCGCTTTTACAACTGCATGTTACATAAGCCCGTTTTATGGTAACACTCCTGGCATCTTGCTCATCAATAAAAACCAGAAGAAAACTTGGACAAAAAGCGAATATATTGTGACGTGCTACCCGTTCGGTTCGATGTTATTAAAATGATAACACTTTTCATTTATGTGAATTTAGTGTATAAAGTTTATTTATAACTATTTCTGCGTTACAATTAGTCTTAAAAATATTTGTCTTTCAATAATTTAATTATTACAATTACAGTTTATAAAAATACACAATCACTATTTTAATAATTGATTACAAATTGCCCTTTTAATCGCTTTCCACAAATTAATCACGTTTCCAATCTCTGTTTTGTATAATCTCTGACGAAGCTTTAGACTTCAACTGATTGATTAAGATTGATTCTAGACTCGACCCTACGGCTGCTTTTATACAAAATTGGTGTGTTCTCGAAAAGCCTGGTCGTTTGGCTTTCTAAAAACTAGATGGCAACTTCTCGAAACTTTTATACAACACACAAAGAATACTTCTCGAAAACTCTAATCATTGTTTTGGTTTGTGACAATGATTTATTATTTATTTCGGAGAAGTGTATTGTATTGGCCCGGTGCTTTCTGGAAAAGATCTTTTGTCTGTTTTTTTTGTGTTAGTTGTTTTTTTCTTGTTTCTTAGAATACTTGATGATTTTAATGAATCACCCAATATTCTAACTGAAATATAGTGCAATATATTCAAGATATACTATACATAGTTAAAACAACAATTCCCAATGAAGAAAAAGCTAAATTGGATATGGAGGCTTATTAAAAAAAGAACTAGATGTTTCAGTTCAATTTCGCAGTGCAGGTCAGTTTTACAATTTAATTGCATACGCATACGAACTTACCATTTAAATTCTGAAAAATATTTATAAATACTCTTTAAATTTCTATACTATATGTTTTACATGAATGCGCAGAAAAACTCTGTTAAACAGAGTTCTGCAAATTCATGCATAAAAATGCTTTCTACATCCAAATGCATAAAACCATCAACTATATATAATTCAAGCAGAAAACACACCCCTAAAACTTATAATATGGAAAAGTTTTAAAAAATGGAAAATTATTATTATTTGTTTTATGCTTAAAACTTGTTCAAAATTATTTCTAGAATGATAAAAGCCAAGCATTTATATTGCGTATTTGACGCAAATTTTGTACAAAATAAACGCTTTTTTACTTATATCCGTTAATTTTCGTCATAATAGGTATAATGGGAATCCGAAAGTTTCATGACCTAAAACCATTTTCCTTAGATGGGCGGCGAACGTGAAATTAAAGTCTTTTCATTTCACTTTTATTTTCGCATATATAATAAGTTAAGCTCGATTATTATTTACCAAATGAACCATTATTATTGTTGGACAATAATTTTCTTCTTTTTTTTTTACCTTTCGACTTTTTCACCATCTTTTTATTGTTAAATTTCACCATAGGCATATTCCTTAAGGCATTTTCTTGTACTTTTTTTTTATTCATTTCATGTTCATATTCCATTCCTTTTTTTTCTCGGGAATTTTTTTTCTTCCACCCATCTTTCCCACCTACTACTTAAGTCTTCAATTTCATTTTTATTAAAAAATAGAAGAAAAAAATAAGGAAATCTGAACAAACAAAATATGAAAAGAAATAAAAAAAAAAAAAAAGAAAGGTAAATATGGTGGGAAAATTTAAAATTGTACCAAATATAGTACAATAATAAGAATGAAAGGATTTTCTTTAACGAGAAAAGAAAAGAAAGAAAAGCATTTATCTATAGAATATCATAGAGGAGGCATATTAAGGGTGCGAGTTGTGTGTATGTGTACGTTCACTCATAAGACTGGTGAAAATAAAACAAGAAAGCGACATCTTTAAAGAATGAAAATCTCTTCTTTTATTTTCGTTGTTTTTCTTTTTAACAATCCTCTCGTCATGTTATTAGTCTTTCAAGGCAAAAATCCTTAGGCGACACAGTTATTGCCAATTTTACTTGTCTGTATCTTGTTTACATACTACATGCCTTTCTCTGCTTTCAGATATAAATATTTCATTCCTTTTTTTCATTTTTTTTTTTTTTAGATGGATTTATATATGATTTCATTTGTTTTCATTTTTTCATCTTATATATAGATTACTTTTTTCCTCTCTTTTTCAAGATTTAGTAGGATTGTTGATGGTTTCAGTTTCTTTAAAGTGTATGTTTTCATTGAAATTTTAAATTAAGTATTTTACTAGAAAATGCCTAATATTGTTCACAATATTTTTAACATAAGTATTAAAAAAAAACTACACAGGCTCACACAAAATTACATACGGTGTGGTACTCACAGAAAAATAGTCCTGGGGCTAACAACTAAACTGTTATAGAACTGAGGTACATCGGGCGCGTTCCTAACTAATTTCTTCGATGTCCCAACTGAACAATTCGACTCTATCTTTTTTTATAACTACTAGAACACCTTCATTTGGTGATTAATAAAACTTCAGTTATATGTAATATTTTTATGTAACTTCCAACGTAAATCGTAAAATACGTAATACAGTTTGCAATTGGACCTCGAACAGTCCACACACATTTGGAGGTTGTAAAGGAGCTTTGCAATTAGTGAAGGGAAAGGGTGTAAACTCAGAGTTGAAGCTGGACCTCGAACATTCCACACACTTTTGAAAACTGCAGAAGTACATTGCAGTTGGTGAGGGGAAAGGAACTCGCATCGTAAAACAAGAAAAATCGTAACGAAGAGAACGGATCAATAAGATAGATAATTATTCCAAGATGGTGATTTAAAAATATTTATAAAGAAAAATGAAAAATATAATTTGAAGATTTAGAAGATGGCGTTATAAAGCTTTGCTTTGGCCAAGTAATTCTCTAGCCCTTTTTCTGAAGAAATTGGCTCTAGAGTCAAGTGGTCCTAGAACCAAAAATTAAAAAAAAAAAAAATACGTAATAAGTAAGCTTTTTTGTTGGGACAACAACAAAATTCATTCTTGGGATTATTTAGTTTTCATTTCTATGTTAACAACTAAAATTCAGTTTTCACAACCAACCCAATGGCTTCATAATTTCTTCATAATTTCTTTGGGTGTAGTATACCAATAGTTTTGTCATTACCGATGTAAATAGCTAAATAATCATTTCGGATTGTACGAAAGTCTCAAAGCATGTAATTTGAAGTCAAAGATTAAACAATAATTTTATAATTACAGATGTATTCACTTACCCGAAAGTATAAAAGAGTAGAAACATAATTGAAGTTTCATTAATATTATTAAAATAAGATTTTCATTTAAAAAGTTTTCTTAAGCAAAATTTGCGAAGGTGTTTCCATAATAATACAATTGCTTTATGCTAAAATAGTTGAATGTTATATGCTAATCCGCTCATATATAAAACCGAAGGATTTAATTGAACGAAATTTTTGTTTTGTTTTTTTTTTTTTTTTCCTTTTTTTCAAATATACCATAATTAGAGTAAAACTTAAAACAAAATGGAAACCAATAATGCTGGTTTTACGTGCCGATGTATGGTGGATCATTCTAATTACCTCATTATGTTTTGTAATTTAGTGTATATTACGTTTAATCTGACTGGCACAGTACTCTATCCTCCACCACTTTAACCGCACTTAAATTCATTCTATATATAGTATTTCATTTTGAGTGTAAATTTCTTGATTATAGTAGTATTGTATATAGTGGTAAAACGAATACCTTAAGGATATACAAGAATTTATTCACTTCTATATACGTATTTTGTACGATATTATTATGGAATTAGACAAAATTTCAAAATACATTTATCTCTCTAGAAGAAGAAGGAACTCGGGTTTTTTCAAGCAACAAAAATATAAATTCTAAACAGCTAAATTGCACGCAAAGAGAATTTAAATTGTAAAGTATGTTTGGTTTAAATTAGTGTTGGGAAAGTTTTTCTTTTTTTTTTTGGTATATTATATATATTTTGTTCGGATATAGTCCTTCCTGTTCCGGAATTTTTATATTCATTTCATTTCATTTGGTGTAGAACATTAGAAAAACGTTTTTTTTTCCTTTTTCTAAGTTTAATCTACAAAAAGTACACGTATATTATAATTCTTTTCAAAAAATTTACATAAAATTGTATGTGAGATGAATTTAGGAGTTATCAAAACATTTTTTTTTTATGCTTTTTTTGTTTTCTTTAAAATATAATTTAGAGAAGAAAAAAAACAAGTAATACTTGTATGTACTAAAAGTTAAGAGTGGCAAAATAATCTAAAGAATACAAAAGATACCTTCTTAGATAACATTCAAAATGTTGACGACCATATTAATATTACCTAATGTTAAAAATGTATTTAATAAACAATGCCTTTTTTTACATGAAATAAAAATTTAAGTATATTTTTAACATTAAGATAAAATTGTTAAAGACAAGAATACCGAAATAAATTAATGTAACGTTTTATCTACGCTTTACTTAATAATATAATTTAATTTGCAAGATCTTAGCATACGAATCTGATAAGACATATTATTATAACAAAACAATATATTATGGTTAGGATAAATGCAGTTTCTTTGACAGGAAATTTATGTATTTGCATTTCTATGAATTCAACATAAAAATTCGTATTTTAGTAAACTTCAAACGTTGTCTTTTTCCCCGTGTGAGGAGTATATTTACCCCTGGGGCTATATTTATCGATACTAAGGTATACATGGAAATGCATGGATTAGTATTTATAATATATATGAAATCCAGAAAGAATTAATCTAACTTAGTAGCGTCTAAACAATGCTTATACGATTGCATATAGTCCAACAAACGTCGCTCAATTCTATATATGACATTAAAGCTAGAAAATGTTACTAAGAAGCCCAGCAAAGAGCTATATTTTTGAAAATATCTTCTCTATAATATAAAATCATAAGCTAAAATTTGCTACGTTTTTTTTTTTGCAACGATTTTATGTACCGTCCAAACAATTTAACCGATATGGACAAAAATTAGCAAAATCCAAGGCTTTTTGGGTCAGGGATTATAGATCTGAGATCGGCTTAAGGAGGTGGGTCACACTTGATCGACGAAAGAACTCGCGCGGTTCACTTATTTTCTGGGTTATTATGAAACCGGGTGTTACAGAGTGTCACGAAACCACAATTTTTTTTTTCATTCCAAAATTAAAGTAAAATTTAATAATACAATAAAATCATAAAAACAAACATCATTTTTCATTCCGACAATCATTTTCATAATATTAAATAATTTTATTCGAATCACATATTCAGAAGAAGAAAAAAAAATTGTGTTCGTCCTTTTTTCGTGGTTTTTTTGTGATTCACACGTACCTTACAAGGAAATTAAATTTGCAGGATCATACATATACTTAGAACCAACTTTCGAATTACGAATTCTTTTCTCAGGCTTTTATTATCTGTTCTTGTTTTTTCTTTTTCTTGTTTTTTTTTTTTCTTTGCCAAGGTAAAAGGTTTGAAAGCTTTTAGAATGAATATGTTATAAAATTCTCATACCCATATTTACATACATATATACATTTCTTTCCTTTCTGGTATAAAACAATTTAAGTGATTTCACTTGATTTTATTGCTTATGTGGGTGAATTTTAAGTAAAATTCAGAGATTTCATTTAAAGGATGTTTTTTCATAGTAAAGAATTGTAGATGTACATGGAAATAATAATAAGAAGTGATTCAGAAAATTCACTCACCCTGTAGTAGTATATTAGCTTATAAATTAGATACTTGAAGGAAAAATTTGTGGTAATGTTAGTAAAAAAAAAAGCAAGGATGAAATTGATTCAAATACCAAAAAAAAAAAGGTAAAACAAAAGGATTTCAAATGGTTTTAAAAGGATTTATTTGAACATGTTTAGTATGCGATATTTAGAAAAGAAAAAGAAAATTTTAGGTGGAAACTATAGAAAAATCCTCAGGAAGATTTCAATTCAAACCTTTTTTTGGTTGGAAATGATGACTTTATTTAAAAGATAATATACAACTAAAAAGGAAAGATTTTCTTCTTTTTCGAAATGACTTTTCTCGCAAATATTCAATAAAATATAGATTAAAGTCTCTTTTAACGGACACCTCCAAATATACCAATATAATAATAATCATTTATCCTCCTTTAAGTGGACAAATTACTTATTTTATTGTACTTATTCGTAGGAGGTGTATTTATTTTTGAGTCCTCATTATAATACAATAATATTGTAATTTCCCTTACATTTTCTAACAAAAGGAAATTGAAAATATTTCATATGAAATAATTATATTATTATATTTTCCCAAGAGAAAATTTAGGCAATAATAATAACTATGGTTCGTGAACATTGTAATTATTCGGTTTTCCAGGTAAATGAAAGTATATTTTAACTGTTACCATTTTATACTGGTTTATATATGAAAATTTCGTGGTATATATGGTATATGATATAATAAAATATTTCCAAGCAATTGACTAAAATTTAGATAATATCTATATAATTTCGAATAGATTTCATTATGCATAGATTGAGAGCCCATTAATGGTACTGCATGTGGAGAGATAACTGTACAACTCTATAGAAACAAATGCGATAGTTAAAATTACCCAAAATGCAGTATTTATTGAGCTGTGAAAACCTTCTCTATATCGAAATTTCCGTTGCTCATATATTATGTATTTGTTTTATACATATTACGATTAGTAACGTAGTAACTTTAGAAAATCAAATATATTTCAAAATATTTATTAAGTTTTGATTTCAATAATTTGTTGTTATGAACAACCTACGATGCTGTTAAATATCAATGAAACGTCTCTATTAATAATCAAATCAATAAATTTAAGATGTTAAAGAATTCAATTTAATTCTTTTCAATCTTCCTGTTATGAACTCAAGTAGTTATTATTCCATAAGGCCCTTTAATTTTTATATAAAATCTGAATACTCTTATTTTCATACAATTAGACTACAAAAAAACAATTCCAAAGATTTATAACCACTCTGTGTGGACTATTGAAAGTGTCCACTTAGCCAGTTAAAGAGATTATACATATATTCAACTGTATATCATCACATATGCGAACTACATTCAAAAATTGAAGTAACCCCAATCTATGTGAACGACCAAACCATATTCAAACCCAGTGTCCATTAAAACATGAATTGTCACATTAAAATTTCATCTCTAGTCCTACTTAAAAATACTATAAGAAGAAATGAAAAAAAGAAACCTTATATGTTGGACAATTAAATATCCCCTATAACCGTGATGATTCAGCATTTAAAGACTCTACCTTTCCTCATTAGCCGTATGTTTCATATTAATGCTTTCTATAGAAAATATAAAAGTGAACTAATGGAACCCAAACCATAATTAAACTATAGAGAAAAATTCAAAGGTATCAGCAAGTCTCTTCTTTTTTTTTAGATACAGTATTATCTACGATATGAAAAACTCAACTGAGATTAATATTCCATGTACGAACCTTGGTAATTACACGTGGTTTCTGTTCCCATACAGCATATATATATGGATATATGGTACAGACTTGAATATAGTACCAGAATAATATCTTTTTACTGTTTTTTTCTTTTATATGAATTTTATTCATATCTATCCATGGTCTATATGTAGTTATATAGCATATTGGAAACTAAAAGTGTCCATTCTATACTTCCGAATGTCCTGATTTTTAACAGACTATTTTCAGTTTAAAATTCGAATATGTGTGTTCTGAAAAAGATAAAAATTAAAAATAAAATCAAAAATAGAACGAAATATCGTATGGGATTCACATTCGTAATGGTTATTTGAAAATGGATGAAATTTTATTGCGATGTAATTGACTATGGTAAAGTTTAAACGATTTAGGAATCATTCTTTTTTTATTGTCATTTTTTCGGTCATGTAAAAATAGATGTTTGTAAGTACGATTTTTTTTTTATTTTGTAGATCAACTTCTCCATAATCCGTCGATTATTAAGGGAAGTACTTCAATCCAAGCAAAGAATCAGGATTTGCAGTTAATCGCTACCATTTTTCTTATTTTTTTTTATTAGTGTCATCTATATTTTCAATACAGTATCAAATAACTCTGTTAAAATTAAACAACGATAAATATCATTGTTGAAATAAGCTGGAATAAAATCAATGGTAACCGTCCTTATTTTTCCCAGAATAACGTACCTTACATATAGTATAGTGAAAAAATATAACTCTATTAATTAGTTGATACGTAATAATTGTAAGGCCCGAACAAACAATATTTTTCTGATCTTTGCCCAGCTTTTCATAAATTTTCTGAGCTTATAAGTGCCTAAAACTTTGGATTCAAAATACAATAATACTATAGCTCTATTCTCGCAATTAAACTATTAGGTAGGTAAAATGAACTACTATTTTTTAAAATTATTATTAAAAAATGTCTTCTTCACATAAATTATACATTCTAATATAAACAATATTTAATTTAATTTCATATTAATTTTGTGTAAGGAAGAATTATTTTCTAGAATCCATGTTAAATCTATTCAGATATGTAATTCCAATTATGAAATACCCAAAACGTCTCTGGTCACGTTGACAAAAGTGAATGCATTAAAAACTAAATGTTAATGGTTTTCATCTGGATAATATACAATGTACCCGCTTTATTCGAAATATTTTATGGTTTTCCATAATATCATCCTATGAAGAGAATTCTAACTTTAAAATTCACTATTAAAATTTTGGTTAAATGAATATAAGCTTGAATAGGATATTCAAGTGTGTTCAAGTAAAATTACCAGTAAAGGATGATATAAAATGGACAAGAGTATTCCAAGAGAGAGAAGAATTAAATATATGGGATTGGAACAAATTAAACTGAATGTCACATAACATGACAGCAAGCAAAGGGATGCTTGCATAAGCTTTAACAAAATAACTAGATTTTCTATGCAGTCGAAAATTTACTACTGGATAAACACGAAATGCTTTGTTGTTCATCTTTTATATTTTGTTGACTATGGAAAAAGGACTATTATTGTTGGTATTTTCTGGACATTATAATAAAATCATAGTTAGTTGTCTTCTATATTACTATTGGTAGACAACTTTCAGTTCATTTAATTAACCCGACTTTAGCTTAAAAAGTTAACCGATAAAATGAAAAATATTATATTACGATTTTCAAATGAAATTTTCCATGTCGGTACGATCATAACAATGTCAAGGATTATATAATGATTGTGTAAGTTTCTTACTTATTCATTTCATGATATTTCTCTGGATGATATTTGCAACTAACTTGAAAATAACATCAATTATTATGTTGATGCGTTTTATTTTTGTCGTTCAAGAAGACATAAGAAATTCAGTCTTTCTTAACTTGAAATTCATCTTTATGAAGAAAATATAAAGAATTTCTTTTATTTTCAAATTGCATTAATATTATTATATATAAGTGTATATATATATATTTTTTTTGTTCATCTTCTTCAACATTGTAGCGGTTACAAGATGCCAAGATATTGTTCTCTAAGAAAGCAATTACACTTTCCTTTGTATTATATTTTTCTTAAAGATAAGGCAACCAAATAAAAGAAAATGCATTATAATATGACTTTAATAAGACTTTTAATTGGGTAATTTGTGGGAAACCAGGATCCTGAATGACAATAAATATAAATTTTGTTGCAACATTTTTTCTCGACCATATTTTCTTCTTCTAAATATTAATTTCACGAAAATTAGAATAGAATCATTTTAATGAAGACATTTTTATTTGCTTTTATATAAATATTAGAAATCATTGAGAGAAGTCAAAGACGAATTAATGCCAATTAATACATTTATTTCTATGATAGTGTATATTTCTACTTATTCTTTAATTACAAGTTCTAAAACTAATTGTAATTATGACAAATTGACTCTCTGTATTCCAAATAATCTAGTTAATCATCATATTTCAATATTGGTGTCTAGCAATTTTCCCGAACCTTACGTGTATGTGGCAATTTTCCTGAGAATTAAGCAAATTTTCATTTTTCTTAAACCTGTATCTTTTCAAAATATCGAAGGAATGTAGTCGTTTTTCATGTTCATCAAGGTGTACTATATTAACAAGTTTCGCCATTTCACCCTATACTATGGTATATCTACAAGTTTTAACTTTTCTGTATAATCTACCAAAATGTGATACTTTATGCATCCATTGTTCATACTTTGAATGTCATTAAATTTCAACAAACAATTTTTGTTATACCATTTAGTAATTTTATATTGTTGAGATTAATAAAACTTCAATATGATTAAGATAAGAAAAATTTCGTCAAAGTTAGTGTCAAAATTATTGCATAAGTAAAGTAAATAGGTGATAAATTTTATATGAATTATAAAATCGAATATTTTATCTTTTTTTTAACTTTCTTCTTTTAAAAAGAATAAAATTTAAACCCTTTTGAAAAGAAAACAAAAGACGATCAGTAAAATTGGACAAAAATATAAATTTTTGTTGCATGCCGTAAACATTCTTTAAGTATGTCATTTTCAAACCATTTTCTTTTGTTTTGCAAGAATTCAAAATTATGAATTTTATGCACACATATTATATAAATCGTCCTTAAAGTTTCCCTTTTTTTGTTTGGTGAAGGTGTAGATATGATTTTATCCTTGTTAAGTAATATAAAATTTATATTATTCATATATGTACCTACAAGAGTTTTGTAGAAACCATGCAGTAAAGAACACTTCCTTATAATTCATTTCGGAAAAGTTTTTTTCTTTTTTCTAACATTTCTTAAATAATAATAATATATGATTTTCCTGTTTTGTCATTTTGAATATTAGATTGTAAAATATCTACTCTAGTCTCTAGTTTTTCCTTTTTTTCTTTTTTATTTTTTTTTTTTTGAAGAAAATTAACATGAAATGAAATTTTATGGTGAGAATATCTAACTTCTATAAACTGCCAAATAACGAAAGGAACAAATTTTAAGGACTATTTTAGATCATATGATACCGGCGGAAAAATTTTATCATATAAAATTTTGTGTGGCTTCTGTTTTTTTACGTAATCAAAATTAAGGGCTTCTTTTATATTACTAAAATTTTCGGTATATATGTATATATACATAAAGTTAAGTATTTATATACATTACAACATGGATATCAAAATCAGTTCAATATTAGTATGAAATGGAGAAAGTTTATCTGTTTCAGAATGCCTTCTTTTAAGATACATATTATAAATACAAGAAAAGACTTATCACACACCAGTATTATTATTATTATTATTATTATTATTATTATTATTATTATTATTATGATTATTACTATTGTTTTTCTTTGAGAACCAGATTATATGTACATATATTTGTCTACAATGGAAAAGGAGTTTAGAAAAGGGAATTTTTAGTAGGTAATATATCCTTTCAGATTATTTTCTTTTTTTTTTTGTTTTTTGAAAATGGTTTCCTAGTCTTTATTTTATTATTTGTATATAATATTAAATAGCATACAACAATCGCAAAAACAACATTACAAATATAGAAGTCCAAACCATAAAATTTTATTGCTGATGAAGAAATTCTATTCCGCCTTTAATCTATCTAAACTTGGGTATTTTGTATTTTTGTTCTACGTTTGTACAGTCTTTTAGCGATTTTATATCTACGTCTTTGGTTATATATCTTATAATATTATAGAAACCCCTCTTATCAGCTCTTTGGAAAGACTTCCTAAAAAAAAAAAGAGTTCAAAAATTATTACATTCATGAAATTAATCTTCATATCATTTTCTTATAACAGAAATAACCTAAGTTTCTTGTACAAAATCCTTAAATTCAATTTTCTCATAAATGATATGTAAAGTTTGTTTTCGTGAGAAAAATAAGGACGGTCCCAATATCCGCCTATTTAAAGCATTGTTATTTATCGCGGTTTAATTTTAACAGAGTTATTTAGTACTATATTGAAAATATAGATGGCACTAATAGGAACTTTTGTTTTTTTATTGCAGTATTTAAAATTAACAGAAAATTTATTTGAATTTTCAAAAAGTTAAATAGTAGTCGATATAAATTCTCAAAAAAAAACACACTTGATTGTATTATATTTTTGCACTCGATTTTTGAAAATCTCTTAAATTGTAGAAAACTTCCAATATCTTACTTTAAGTGTTAAAGTTTGTTGAAACAAAAAAATGAAAAAATAAAAGAAACTCTAAAGAATTCTTATAAAACTACAATTTACTAAAGTTTATATTAGATTGTTACAATAATCTATAAAATTTGTCCTAATTAAGGGTGGAAAAAAGAAATGACCAAGTTATAAGATAAGACATATTTGTTTTAACCAATAAAATACAAAAAAAAGAAGATGAATCTTCCAGCTTTGGTATTTCAATACGTTTCGAATTTCGTTTGTAGAACTGATACAAACTGATGTACATATATAGTAGATTCGCTACATAAGTAATAAATCCTTAATATTGGCTTCAATTTGTCTGATTTACGGTTTTCGCTTTGTCAACCGTGTGGACCAATACAACACGACAAACAAACTCAATAAAAAAAATTCTTTTCTCTTACATTTCGTGGTTAGTATTTTTCGGTTATGTGTTATCCCGTTTTTATATCTTATCCTTGGAATAAGTGAAAAAAAACATCCAGCCAAATATAATCTGCCGCCCGTGAACAAGAAAAACAGACATTGTTTGGTTTCTGTACACTCTTGATCACATTTATTTATGTCTTATATTTGGCATTCTATGTAATAACCGATCGAATTATCCAATAAATTTGTGGCCAAATAGTTCTCGTGGGGATGATGATATTGTGAGATATCCATTCAGAATCTATCCAAAAAGAACGAAGAAATGAAAATAAAATTCCGGTAGCTTTTTTCTTGTTTGCTATTATATCAGTAAAGTTTGTCTAGTATTTTTGGAAACATATTGATGGAAAATATACATTAAGGATATTCGAAAGGAGTACTTGTTGACGGTCAAATAGTAAGATATGTAATTAATTTCTTAGTTTACCTGGAAAAGAATTGATTATCAGATTTCATTAATTGATATGAAATGAAAGTTTCTTTTAGCTTTAGGGAATTAAATATTATTTTAGTAAGAAGAAATTAAGTTGGAATTTATGATTGTTATTATTATATCAATACTTGAGATAACTTTTACTATAACATAGCATATATATGTATAGTCAATCAATGACTACTTCAATCTGAATAAAAATTGACGATAGCATCGATTTTGTTAAAAAAATTGTTCATAATTTTTTTTTTTATTCGAACTACTGACAAATTCAAAGAAAACATCTAATATATACTAAACACATCAAATAGCGTCCCTAAACTGGCCTAGTAATAAAAGTTATGAAAAAAGGATGTGAAAAATTTAAGATTTTAGATTTTTTTTACTCTTTACAAGACATCCTGTATAATACTACTCATTCCAAATTTATATAGAATAGTCAGACGACAGATATTTTTTGGTAAAATTTTTTCGTGTTTCTAACTTCTAGACATATATGAAAATGTTCAGTCAAGTAGAATATTACCGTAGATCTTTATATCCACAATCTTAGTACCGCATCCATTTTTTATTTTATAAAAATTTAATATATATTATAAAAAAAGAAGAAGGATGAAGAAGAACACCTATCGAATCGAAAATGAGAACGATTTATAGAATAGATATTACATGGAGTCCATAAGAATAAATCTTCAAGTCACGTGAACGTGTTATTTTTGCTTGCACATCACATCTCATCACCTTTTCACTATATATACCTTTATTTCGTATTTTTATGTATCTACAAAATCTTATCTCATCTGGATCTGAATTTGAATTGGACCAAAATCAAGTAGATTCCTTCCGGTTTGAAAAGTTTCATCACCACCGTATTTTTTTTCTTTTTCTTTTTTGGGGACCTAATTTTTATTTCGATTAATAAAATTTTCTTGATCTTGTCAAGAATTTTAAATCAAATAAAAAACTTTCCAAATAAAATGCATTTTCGTTATTTTCAGTCAATTGAAAAATTCAATTGCAAAATTCTAGTTCGAAAATAGTTCCAATTTCAATTGCGGTACATGTATCCTCTCCGACATCCACATTTTGCTAATTTGAAAAACTTCAATACTACAATGATGTGACCTCTGTTTTAAATAATTTAAAATTGCTAATAAAAATGTTCATTTTTTTGTGCAGCTAAATAAGATAAAAGCTTTAAAATCCTTAAAAATTCCGTCACAATTCCATATAAGTTGGATAGCTAGATAGTGAAACTTTTCTTACCCATATTTCTGAATCACTATTATATAGTATGCCACCATTTCTCAGTTTAAGTTGTCTTCCCTAACATATTAAGCACCATAAAGCTTCTTTTTTTTTGGATCATAAATTTTTCCAATTTTATCCCTAGGTCGTTTCATTATTACGAGCTAGTAATTAACTCCTACAGAACCACTTTGCATTCTATCAGGTTTTTACTGTCTGCTATTCCCTTTTATCAGAACACAGTTTTAGAATAATGGTATTTCTTTAGGTGAGTTTAGACATCGAAATTTCGTTAATTCCAATGTGTAAACAATTCAATAATGAGAATATGAGCAACTCTAAGCGGAAACTCTGGGAAATTAAAGTTTCATTTCTTTTACTATACCATATTTTAAAGGAATTATCTGTTTTTGTTTTATTGAACTGAAAATACGATATTTAACTTTACTTTTAATTATAAATGTTGAAGCTAAAACTTGTCAAAAAATAATTTATAATTATTTTTTGCTTAGTAATGGCAGGCAAGTAAAGTTGCTGGTAATCTATAATAAGAACTCAGTTTTATTCCTATTGAGGAATTTATCAAATTAAATGTCTAAACGCTACTTCAGAGTAAAACTACTTATATAACTCTATTTCAGAATACAAGAAAAATTTTTCTTAAGTAAAAAAGATATCGCTTCCATTAACAGCTCGATGAAAATGGAGATGTCCTTGTCTTTTCTCTAATGGAATGAAAAATAAAATGAAAATTAATTCGAAAATCTACATAATTGATATTTCAGGTATTTTTTGTGAAGAAAATTACACAGAAAACGACGTTAAACGTTAATTAATTTATATGACACTATCGTAAAAATGTTTAATTAAACTTTAATGACGTACACTATACTGCAAAATAAAAACAAAACAAAAAAATAAAAATAAAACAGAAAACTAAGAACTGCTGCCAGGACTTGCATTTAATTGTGTACCCAAAACAGTTTTACTTCAGTTGTTACTCCTTTTCAAGTACTTTTTTGTGTTTTCTTACTTTAAAAATTTGTTTTTTCAGATGAAAATTCATTCAACCTGAATTATTTTTCTAGTGCATTTTTCTTGGTGATTTTCCTGGTATCATATGTTTGTAGTTTGGCAATTCGAGATTGAACAAGGAACAGCAAATAAGCAACGAGTCAAAAGATTATATAGCCTAAGTTTTAAATACATCAAGGATATTTTTCTGTATGGCATTTTCGTATATGCTACTCCATAATTATTTTCATTGCTTTTCGGTGACCGTCTACTAACTTGTTAGAATGAAATCAAAGTGTGATTACTTCCGCTATCAATCTCACATGAAAACATTTATATATATATATATAATATGTCGAATGTGGTATGTCGAATAGATACTGCCTTAGTAATAGTAAAAAATAAATATCAGACATACGAAATTGAAAAACTACAAATCAAAAGAGTAAATAATACTTTTGAAATCAATAAATATCACCCTGAGGGGAATACTGAATGAAAAGTATATGCACGTAGTATTTGAGGCAGAATTACGAGAAGTTCTAGAGCTCATACCAATTTAAAGTAAAAACCAGGATTTCCGAAAGTGTGGACAATGCTCCAGTATTGGTGTGCGAAAATTACAGATCTGCAGACAATTCATTTTACTTGAGATTGTTGAAAAGCTGACTGCAGAGCTTTATATTTTCTCACAATGTACGATATTGGGTGCAAATCAAATACATATTGATAATATGGCCAAAAATTTAATCGATAAAAAACATAGTAAGTGAAATTTGAAAAAGGTTGAGAAAAACTGTTTAACAAAATTCTTCTGCATCATAGAACACATGTAGACCATTTAATTGAAAGAAAAGTTGGTTTTCCTTTTCTTGGCGAAAAGTTCTTTTGTACCATCCAAAATTTTAGAGAGAATCGATTCTTTTATGAATAATTTTTTTAAAAGTTTTTATGAAAAAACTAGCTACCCGGCGCGTTGCTGCCGCAGAAGGAATTGTGCAAATTCCGTTTGAAATTTGGAAGAGTTATCTTGTTTAAATCTTTAAATATTTTGCCGAATTTTACCGAAGTGTGCCAAAATTTACCGAAATTTGTCGAACTTTACCGACATTTACCGAAGTTTAAAAATCTTATTTTACAATTTTTCTTTAAGACCGTTAATTTTCGGGGGATTTCTGTAAATTTCGGCACACTTCGGTAAATTTCGGCCATACTTCGGTAAACTTCGACCAAATATTTGAAAAATGTATCGATAATCGAAATATATCAATAATTTTTCTTAAGGACCGATTTCGGTAAATTTCGAATTATTTCGGCACACTTCGGTAAACTTCAGGAATTATACTATGCCTATAACCTTCCCGCAAGTGCAAGCAATAAGTTGGCAAAGTTTTATCCCAATCAGACGAACGCTGTGGCAGCGCATAAAATACAAACAAACAGACATTGATTTTTATATATGTAATAGATTATATATTTTATAATCGTTTTCTGGCAAAGACTTTGTTTTCAAAATTCCTCATATCAACGTAAAATGTAGTTGCTATATAATTGTTGATGGTAGAATGATATATACACGAATAATCCTAGATCCTAATCACAAAAATTAATGTTAAAACTACACATATTATAGATTTCGGTATCACATATTATTTGTTTAGATGTTCGTCGTCAAAATTCAACAGATTAAACCGTTCTACCCGGCTCTCCTAATATAGAGAGCCGGGTAGTAAAAGTTTCACTAAACTAATTTTGACTTAACTTATCTAAATTCATAATGGAGTAGCATCCTTTTTCGCGTTGTATACCATTTTTCTTTTATATTTACTAGTTCTTTTATCTGGTCGAGATTTTTTTTTTTTAATTTTTAAGCATATACCAAAACTGGTCCACGAAAATAGCAAAATAAAATTTCCTTTCAAAAAATCTAGCACAAACAATATTGTATTGGCTACCCGCGGGGTAAAGATTTCCAGATGATTTCGTAGGAATATGTCTTACGATGTAGTGAAAAACAGTGATAAAATTACAGCTTCTTTATATATATATATGTATATTAATATAATACATTTATTTATTTATTTAGTTTTTATTCCGATCACGTGAAATAAAAAAGTTTCCAAGTGAAATGAATAATTTTATAGCTTCGTAGAATTCAAATTTTCCTCCTTCTTAGTTTGAGGTTATGTTTCTACACAATATAGCAAGGGATGAATCTGTGATAAAGATGAGTGAAAAAGGCACGTTGAACTGAGATAGGGAGAACTTAAAATGTATGCAAAAGAAATGGTCGTATTTGGTTTTTGATTTGTATCAAGGGAGAAATATTTTCCGCTATGCTTTTTTTTACGTTTTTTGAACAAGTATAGAGCTGCAGGGTATCATCATCATCATCATCATCATCATTGCGTATATACCAGAAGTTAAAAAAAAAAACCGAAAAAACCGAACGAAATCAACAAAAATATTCAATGCTGATCACCAATATATCATTACGTGCCTTCGACGCCAATGTAAAATGATTGCTTTGAGACTTCAAACATTCTCATATGATAGATCGGTATTTTTTCGCCTCTTTTGGTGCCTGTTTTAGAATGGTTTTTCTTTTTATCAATGTATTACATGCGTGTAATCACCGCCAAAAAAAAAAAAACATAAATTTTCATATCGGAATTTAAACTAAATAACTTTTAAAACTTTTTCCGGCCTTAAGTTATACTTGCAGTGAAAATTTAAATTAACAGATATTTTTTTTCTAATTTATTATTTAAATACGTTATTATTTGAAAAATATGAATTGAAGAAATTTCATTTAACTCAACGTAAAATAAAAATATTATTTCAAATATTTGTCACAAAGTAATTGAATACCCAAATAATCATTAAAATTTTGCTAGAAAGGATATTCGCTTGTATTAGCATACTCTCATAATTACTCCGCAACGAACGCAAAATCAAAGAACAATGGATTTTGGCATGGTTTCAACCATTTTTTCATTACTAATTTCAGTTTTTATATCTTTTTTCTTTAAAAATCCATCTTGAAATTTATTACTTACGTTAGAGGAAGTCTCGCCATTTATCTGACTATAAGGGTAATGATCCAATGCACAGTTAAAATTAAATTCAAATTATTATTTTTTTAAATGTTTCCTCTTTTAAAATTAATTTTATTAAGTTTTTAGAAGTTAGTAAATGAATTATTTTACCTTTTATTGCATTTATTTTTTGGAACAAACATTTTTAATTAAATTCTTATATATGCATTTTTCAGACTTGTATATTTTGTTGTCATTTTGCCAAGAAAACAATTTTAACCTATGACAAAAACATTTTATACAAGACATTTTATAAGACATTGTCGTAAACAAGCTTAATGTCCAAATCTCCGCTATTAAAGTAATAAAAGGATATTATCAACTTTTCTTCTAAAAGAACATTTAACATATTTGTAGGCGCTGCAAAAAAGCCAGAAACAAAAAACAAAATCATATTTATACTCTATCGAAATCTCAAGCAGGACTTAAACGTATCCTAGCCAACCTTAACACAAAACTTTATTATAATATTAACAACAAAAATCTACAAAGGAACAAGTAGTAATTTATCTTCCGAACGGCTTATTCCGTATTTTCCTAATTCAAAATAGCTGCTGAAATTTCTTTGAATTAGATTAAATTCAATATCTAGCAACTAAAAGTCACATCCTTGTATTTTAATATCATTATAAAGGAGTTGGTGAGATATAATTCTCTACTAACAAATTCAAAAAAAAAACTCCTTTCCTCGCGAATTGCAGGACATCGAAATTTTCACCTAGAAGAAAGAACTATAACATTTTTTTATTTTCTCAAAAATTATAATACCTAATATGCAAATGTTATTAAATCATTTCATATGGGGAAACCTTTTCAAAATTCCAAGAATAATCCTCAACATTTTAACAATTTTAACAAGAGACTTTTTTATCCTCTTATTCTTTGTTTTTTTGTTGTTCAGCCAAAATTGTTAGTTTCCACAACAACAGCAAAAGCCCCAAACCAAAAGATAGTTTTCCAAAAACATTTACAAGAAAAAAGTTAAGTTAACCCAAAAAAAAAGAAAAATAAAGACGAAAGTAGAAAAGGTGAAAACTCCTCAGCAGGTGTTAAGTTGCTAGTCCCTCATGAGGGGAATGCATTTTAGCTTTTGACATTTAATTAAAATCCGGTGAAATATGATTCACACACAGGCTTTTGTTTAGTTGAAAATGAGACAAAAAAAAAAACTTTAACTATGGTTTTTTCGTGCTTTGGAAAGCTTCTATAGAAAATTTAACATACACATGAAACTATATTATATGTAGTTCTCAATCGTATAGAAAAGACGGTGATAAAAACATTTCCATCCTCAAAACTGTTTGACCTCATTTCCTTTTCCTACGTTAAACCACACTTCATACCATAAAGTATCTTGAAATATTCTAAAAAGGTCCAATGATCTCCGACGACACAAAATTATACCTCATTCGTAATGGTATGGAAAAAATTTTAATTAAAATACGCTACACAGTTGGCATAAAGAAGTTCAGTTGTTATCCCTTTTTAGTTGAAAATGATCCGGAATGAGTTCGGGAAAAGTGTCAACTGGTTTTTGAAATGGAGAAAATGAAGAGTGTATATTTTGTTCTCGTCGTACTGTTACATCAAGAATTTTTTCTTTTATTTGTTGGTGGAAGAGAAAATTAATTCAAAATTAATTACAAAAAAAAAAAAAGAAATAATAATAATCATAAGAAACTATACTATCATCTAACGACGATTGCGGTACAACATATTTTCAAGACTATGAACTAGCTCTAAGAATAATTTGCATATAAAACTAAAAATCTATTTACTGATGCGCTATTCTTGATGTTACTACAACTGGCACACTATAAGGTTTTCACTATACTGCACTGTCTGTAAAGAGCGATGAAGAACTTGCAAAAACTATATATAGATGGAAACGGGAAGTAGCTATATCTGTTTAAGAATGTAAATTCATTATAAAACTTTTTATTTTATATGCATTTTAAGCTAAAACTAAGGAAGAGTTTTTAATATACTGAAAACTTAGTTATTCCTATTCTTCTCATATTTTTTTTTATGATTTTTAAATATGACCAAGATTGCTTCCTTCTTTGAAGACAATTTTTTTTTTTTAAAGGAACTCTTTCTTATCATTACCGCTGATACCATTTTGCATATGCCAACGGCTAGAATTACGTTTTCATTTTATAATGATTTTTATTTCATATACTGTATTTAATTTTTCGATTTTTCCTTGTACGACTTTTCACCGAAGAATTGTTAATTTATGTACGCCTGAGACATGTACGAAATTCTTAAGTGCAGTTAATCCTAGATTTCTGAAGTCAAAATTTACATCAAGATTATTAAGCATATTTAATAGTACACAACAATTTTCTATCTGATTTTAATAATTTGTTGGTCCAGTTGCAATCTTCCAACGTTTATAATTTTAAACAAATTGCTTAAATTTATGTTAGAGATTGGAAGTTGTCTTGAATATTTTATCTATAAATACAAACAGTTTCGATATCAAACAAACGATTATGACTGCCTGCAAGCTAAATACAAGTAAAAGTTTAATATTAATAATAATAAGAACGAAATTGAAGTTTAAAGGTCATGTTTCTTTCCCTTAAAAAATATCCCTATCTTTATTAGAATAATTTATCTAACCATGCCATTATTATTGTTGTTAGTAATTCTGATAATATTGTCATAAATAGGTTTTCAATTATCTGATAAAATGGTAAAATCTTTATATACTATTTTTGTGGAAAAAATTCATACTTCTAGTCGTTTTAACATTGACTTGAATTTCAGCTCTAAAACTTTCCGTTTCCTATAGAATTTTGATTTTATCGTCTAACCACTTCCTGATTTCTACAAGAATCTTGTTAAGGTCATCATGATTTGTATAAGTAAATTCTGAAAATATCCTTATATAAGTGAGAAAGTCTAGTCCGAAAAATGTATAAATATCATGAAATGTTTTTGAAAAGTTAGAAACTCGAAAATAAAATATATCCTTTTCCAAATCTTGACTATCAATAAAACCTGAAAGTAGACTGAATTTGAAAAGATAAAACTTGGATAATATGATGTACGTGGTAGTTAAAACTTTTTCAGAACTGCAATTAGGCCTTTTTGATATAAACTCTTCGAAAAAGCTAAACTTAACAAAAGTCATTTAATACCTTTTATCAAAAGAATTGAAAATGTTTTTTTTTTTTGGAAAGTAAATCATTAAACTTTTGCCAATAATAATAATTACTTGATCAGAAAGGAAATAAATAAAATTTTTAATGAGTTGAAATTTCAAAACAAATTAAATTATTGATTCGTAAAATTCGAAATTGGTATTTCAGAACATTCAAAGAATTTTTGTAAAAAAAATTTCGTGCGTCCTGGTAATTATTGGCTACAGTATATCAATTTTTTTTCATTTGGTCATCAATGATGTATAAATATTTTTATGGCTACTGGTTAGAAACAAGAGATACATTTCAAATTTTCCATTATATATTCCAAAAGGAATATATAGACTATCTTTTTGATGTATCCTTTGTATTTATTATCAATGAATTTTCAAGAATATTATTTCCGTTTATTCAAGATACCAGAGTATACTTAATTCTATGTTAAAGAATCACCCCCTCTACTTTTCGATAACTTCCAGGAACCGGATTTGATCAATTTTGCTGATTCATAAAATCAAATCAAAACGATTTAATTACCCTGAAGGATTTCTATAATAGTGGTTTCTTGTAATTATTCTACCCTATACAAAATCTCCGTATAGTACTTCTATATATATATTTGTAGGTGTTGGAATCTATAAATTTGAAGTGATTTAACCCCATCCAATAATATATTTTGATACTATGCACTGTTTCTTCATTAATTCGATTTCATTCTCTTCAAAATAGGAATATTCTAAAAGCTGAAAGGACAATTACCAAAAAAAAAAAAAACCAACTAGGAACAACTTAAGGAAGAGTATAGATTAAACTATGGACTTTATTTTAATGAAATGAGTTCCATTAAATTGGTCAACAACTGAAAAAGGATTAACTCGGATCAAGAACCGTCTCTAAAGGAAATTAGTTGGGTATGACACAAAAGGAAAATTTGTAATATAGTTTCTATATATATATACATACATCCACGCACAAATACTAACATTTTAGAATTCTATGTAAAGTGAAAACCACAGAAGCCATTTAAGAATCACAGATTACGCTCATCAAATTTTCTTTAATTTTCGATTAAATTGGCTCTAATGAGTCATTTTACTTCTTAACCATCTTATTTTAAGGGTTAAAAATTTTTCTTTTGTGTCTTTTTGATTTCTTCCGTCCTTCCGTTGGTTTCTTTTCTTTATATCCATTTACTTTTGCAGGAATTTTTTTTTTTATATTACAACTTTTACTATTATATTCTTGTTCGTCTTCACTTTTCACTTTGACTCCTTACCAAGATGCCAGAAAATTTTCTTAATTACTTAGTTCTTTTCTGTACGTAATTCAACCATCTCTAACCATTTCCTTTTTTATTTTTGGTTTGCTGATTAGTTCATACCCTTTTCACATTTTAAATGGAAATAATTTTAAGAAAATGAAACAAATTAAAAGATTTTTACCATTCTTTTAAATTGCGTTTTGTATAGAAATCAAAACACTATGCGAAAAAGAATTTGAGTTAGACGGAAATTTAGACTCAGTAAAGTTCAACTTAGGCAAGTTTTGCTATATTTTTATATCCAATATGTTTATACCTTATGTTGATACTACCAGAGGAATTTACTTAGACTTGACTACATACTTTGACTAGATAAATAGGCGAGATTATGTTAAATTTAAGTAAAATGGGTCCAAGAATAATGGAGATAGAAATAGTCGTAGAGAAATAACTCTGTTCATAAATTTTTTTTGATGTACTTTAAAAACTAATATTACTGATTTCAATAAAATTTGCAGAATAGAGTTAAGGTATTTGGGCCCGGGCTACCTACGAATTAGAGCAAATTTGAATAAGAGTAAACAAAGTTACGTATAGCGAAAAAGCTTCGAAATATTATTAGTTTTTGCTGTTTGCCTATAGGTCGATTTTAAGTTAGTATATGTTTTATTTGAACAGTTGTGTGAATTTTTCAGCTTCATATTGGAATAACATATTGAATTAAATTCTTGAAATTCACTGAAAACAAAGCTTTTTATAAACCTCATAATATACTTCTTGCTTAGAGCTTTGTTTCTACCGTCGCAATTGAAATGAAATTTACTGCTGGCACTCAATTTTTCAGATGTGATTAACTTATAAAGATATATTAACTGAAGATTTCGTTTTCATACAAATTTTTGCGACAGAAATGGTTTTTTTTTTATCTTCTCGCTCGCTTATTCCAAACCCAAGTTTTGCAAGCTTCGGAGATAATAACTCGCTGTTCAACCAATAAAATATAATAGTTCAACTTGGTGTTATCTCAGTCAGCATTTTCCATACATTTAACGCTAGAATATTCTACTCTATCGGAGCTCCACCAAGTGAAACAGAAAATTAATATCTCTACTAATACATCGCTATGGGTTGACTTAAACCGGATATTTTTAGATAGCGATAAAAAACGATGAAATACCAAATTAAATATACAATACGTACTTAGTCGCTAGTGAACTGGTTGTATATTTGGTTATTAGTTTGTATCGCTTTGTGCTGTTCAGTATTATAAAAGTTTATTTATAGTAATATTAAATTTTTAATTTAGTTAATTAATACATCTCGAAATTGGAGGTATTATAATAAATATTCATAAATTTTTATATATCTTAAATTGAGTCTAAATTAAATACATTCCAACTGAGACTCGTGTATTAATAAATATTTTTCTTTGTTTGATTTAATTTGTGTTACTAAGTTGTTATCAAATCAATAACAATAACTGATAAGCGACTTATTTTTAAAATGTCACTCTTGTTGATAAAATAAATAATAATATTGAAATATTTGTTTTATAGTTTAATGTGTTGAATTCGAAATGTCAAAAGATGATAATACAAAAAAAATCGCTCTTGGTGCTAAAGGAGTTATCAAAGGTGCCAAACTATATAATTCAACTCCATCGATGGGGATAGGTAAAATTGCACCAGCAAACTATCCAAATGTGTTTATATTAACAAAAATAAAAATTTTCCCGGTATTATAGCATCTCATATAAACTTACCACCTGGTTCTATGGCGGTAAATTACCAAATGCACCCACAATTAGAACAATTTATTAAATGATAATATATACCATTAATAGGTTGGTGAAGGTTTAGGACATGTTTCCAAAGCTGTGAGTAAAGTAGCAATTCCTTTAACT
The DNA here is from genome assembly GCA_963422695.1 of Xylophagus ater. Taxonomy (NCBI): domain Eukaryota; kingdom Metazoa; phylum Arthropoda; class Insecta; order Diptera; family Xylophagidae; genus Xylophagus; species Xylophagus ater. The sequence continues at coordinate 973,729 of OY730484.1, forward strand.
GTAGCTGTCGATGTAGCTCAAACTGGTGTTTCGGTATATAAAGATAAAAAAAATGGAACTACACGTAATACTGTTGAAACTGTTACGACTGTAGCTGGTGGTTGGGCTGGCGGTTATGGAGGTATTATATTTTGCTAATATATTAAACTATACAAAATTATATATATTTTTTTTACAATATTATTCAGGTGCTCTAGGGGGTGCAGCAATTGGTACGTTAATATTTCCAGGAGTGGGTACAATAGTTGGAGGTCTTATTGGTGCAATTAGCGGTGGTATTGGTGGATCATTTGGTGCCGGTCGTGCTGTTAAAAAAATTGGTGATGCTTGCAATTATGATATGGTTGAAAAACGTTGCAAAGAATGTGGAAAACTTTTTAAAGTTCGACAATATCACGGACAAAAGGATATCGAATATTGTCCAGACTGTTTGAAATGTTTAAGCTAACATTTTTTTTGTTTCTTTAATTTCACCATTACTTTTATTGATAACACTAATGAAATGGACAATTTCGTATTATTATGTATTTGACAAAATACCGAGATTCGATATGATCTAAAAAAAAAAATCTATATAAAATATATCTTAAAATCCTTCTTGTATCATTAATAAAATTGTCCTCAAAAGATTTTTTCAGGAAAATATAATTTAAGTCTATACTTATTAACTTTTTTCCAGAAAGCCTGAAGTCTCTACAAAAATAAGTTTTTCCAGTTTCGTTTAGATATTTGAAAAGGAAATATTATTCGTATTATATTAAAGATAATTCCCTTAGCGTAGATACGTATACATATAATAGTCCTGCGCTAATTTAAATGAACTTTACGAAGTTGGGCAAATAGCCAACAATTAGAGAATCAATTAAATCTCAGTCATTCAAACCATTTAGAAATTGACACTTATTCCAAGCTATAATAAAAAAATTTCCTATGACTTTCTAGTATTATCAAGATTTTCTTTTCTTTTCAATAACATTAAATACATATTCTTTTTCTTTACTATTTGAAGTTTTACTGTGCTTCATATTCATCGAAACAGTCAAGAATGATAAATAGAGCTTTCTTTTTTTTTCTTGTAAATACCGTAGGGTTTATACCAAGTACTTGACATACTTAGCAGAAAACAAACAAAAAAATAAAACTTTTGTCTAAAAACACATATAGGTACTAAAGACAAAAATCTAGACCAAGGGCTAAAATAATAATGATCCCAGATTTTTATTATACATTATATTTTTTTTTTTTTTTTGCAAAATCCAACAGAATTAATATGAAACCAAAGATCTACAAAAGATGAAGAATGAATGTTATAAGTTGAGGCTAAAGTATCATAAATCATGTGAAACAATGACTTTTAACCTAAGGCTCTTGGGTAATTATCAGTCATATTTAATGTGGAGAAAAATTGTCTCGATGGAAGTTCAAAAGCAAAAGTTTTTTGGTATATAAAAACGGGAGAAAAAAAAAGAAAAATTTCAGTTACAACTTAGAACAATAATATTATATATAAAAAGAAAATTCATATTTAACAAACCATGTATATAAAAACGTAGAACCTTGTCATTTGAAAATACAATAAATTTTTATATTAAGTACCATTTTGGGAATTTCAAATACACGTACAGAATATAGAAATGTATTTAAAATTATGCCAAACAATTTAATACGTATATACGGATTTGATTTAAAATTCTATTAGTAAAAAGATCATGTATTAAGTACATCACTTGCTTTAAACTTGTGTTAGTTTATGATTTCCTGAAAAATTCCAGAAAATTCAAAGTTTTTTATAATCTGATACCAAATTCTTGGGTCATTATCTAATTTTAATTATCATTTTCACATATGACTTGTAGCTTTTGCCAAAGACCAAAATTGGTTTTTCACACTACACCTATGGACTCGGAAATAAACTTTTCACCGTAGTTAATTTTTCAGGAACCTCTTATATCGCGCTCAGCACCCAATTAGGATCTTAAGTCCTACTTTGCGACTTTATATTATGATATTAGACATCGTTATGTCTTATATATGTCAACAAATTCTTTTAAATATGTCTCGACATCCACATAATCTAATCCACAATATTTTTAAAATTTTTATATAAATATAAACACCACGTCTTTAATTATACAATTAGTTACTTATGAAATAACTAAAAAAAAAAACGAACCAAAATAATTTGAAAATCCTTAAAGCTTCATAAATATTTACGATATAATTTTGTTATTACTGTCGTCTACTCATTAGCATTCAATAGATTTTCTCATAATTAATGTTGGAACTCATATCACGAATATAAAATGAGAATTACGGAAAATAAAAACGTATGATCATGCATGCCATCATGTTTATATACATTTCCAGATTATATTAAATAAAACCAACAAGCGACAATATAATATTTTATAAAATAGTTAAATTTTTTGCATATACCATATGTATAGGAATTTCCTTTGCTTTATAAGTTTTCTATATAAAAACACGTTCCACTAAAGAAACGCATCCTTTACGTGTATCGTCAATGTTTTAACTGCAACTAAAATCCATCTTTCTAGTTCCATCATCCAAAAAAAGAGGATTCATGAATAAAGAACATAAATATCATCATCATATGTTGTGAATCCTTCTTTAAAGTATATAAAATTATATTCCTTTTTATGCAGATTTTTAAATGAAACATACATAGATTTCATAGAAGAAAATTGAAGAGCTTTTTTGCTGTACGATCATTTTGGAAACACTGTAAAACATATGGTAACATAGTGGAAAGGAAGAAATTATAACGATGATATTATGGAATCAAGAGAAGAATAATTTCTAGTGGCCTACTAGCTAAAATGATATCAGTTGGTTGAATGTTTACTACTGAAAATTAAATTTACATTACATAATGTTGTATTTGTAGTTTTTTTTTTAATTTTCTTGGTTTTTCCATAAATAGGGTGTACTCAAATATTATCTTATTTTCTTTTTTTATACAATATCATATGCTAATTTACCGTTTATCAATTCAACATCATAATTTCCAAGACCATATGACAAATGGACTTAGCCACATTGGCTTTGGAACGACTCATGTGACTGTGCTTTTTAAACTTAATATGTACTCCAAGAAGTAACGATTATAATCAAACAACAAATATTATGTGATTGGTTTGCAGATCAAAGGTCTAATAATACTCCAAGGAGCACATATCGCGAGTTTATACTATACTAAAAAGCGCCGTATGATATAAGTCTTGTACATATACATACGTCAAATGTGGTGCTTGGGACAGAATCTAAACAGACTTAGAAAACATCAATGTTGAAAAATTGTAAAAAGGAAGATATTTAAAACACGAAACGCTGATTTGATATGGATACGTTTATAATTCCTTAATCAGATGAACGGATCTAAAGATAAATTAAAGTGTGCAAGCTCCCAACTGAGATTGATGAATTTCACGCGAAGAACAGAGTAGTTTTGAACGTTAATTCATTTCTGTTACTTACAGATTTTTGTTTTTAGGTCAATCATATCTGTAGTATATAGACTATTTAGTGACACTCTGTATTTATCCTCGAAAGTTTGAGTACCATTTCAACAGTATGATACTTGGAAAATCCTCACACAGATGTTTAAAATTACTATTTCTATGAATGTTATTCATTTCTTTTTCCTTCCTCATGAATATAGTGAGCAATTAGAATTATAATCATTAGAAGCATTAATTTTTTTTTTTTAGTAGGTACTCCACCATTTTTTGTACGAAATCAAAATGCGAAAAAAAAGAAAAAGAATTTAATAAAATTATAATGTTAAAATGCCCCCAAGAGCTATAAAACTAATTTCAATATTAGATCCTTTTGGGAGTAGTTTGGTTTTATCCTTATTTATTTTTATTTATTTATATATTTTTTTTTTTTTCGCTTCCCATTTTCGATTGTGGGATTTGAATTTTTGAAGCTATCTGTACGCTAAACATGTTTATTTTGCTTTTGGGAATTTTTTAAGTTCGGAATTTTTTTTTATTCGACCATATCCAAAAGTATTTCGTTCTATTTGTCGGTTTTTACTTATCTTGGTTTTTGATTTTCCAGGAAAATGAATAGAATATTTATTTAGTTCTTTTTTCTTGTGTAAAAAAGGAAGCTAAATGTGATATTCCTGTGGCTAAATCAAATTTAAAAACTACAAAATTTATATTACTTTAAAATTTTAAATATAATAGGTATAAAGACTTTTTAAAATTTGACTTTAATAAAATTAAAACAAAAAAAATTGACAGTATTTTTGGGGGAAAAAATTTATTACAAATATTTTAAAGTACTAGGTTTCCAAATAAAGGAAATAAATTTGATGAATTCTTTTTGGAAACCCAACTTTATTGATTTTCATTCCATTTTCTTGTTTCCTAATTAAACTAAACCACTGGAATTACGAGTAGTTTAACTAAAGGACTAAAACATTTTTTCACCGCACAATAAATCAACATAAAAAAATGGAGAAAAATTCAATATTATTTCTTCACTCTTCGAGATTCCGAGCCTTTATAAAAATACCAGTGTTGAAAAGTCAATATTTGTAAAAGTTTCCTTTCATTAATGAAAAAATTTTCGACATTGAAGTAAAAAAAAAATGTAAAGAAGAAATTTACAATTTAACTCGAAAAAACCTGGGCAATTGCAATTAAGTCAGTCAGCAAGAATGGAAAACGCGACCTTTTGTTTTTGCTAAAATTAAATTTCTCTCCTTTTTTTCCCCCGAAAACTGTTAATATAAGCATGAGAATGGGTAAATTTTTAAAGTAAAATGAATATAAAGATTTAAATTATATTCCCAAGAGAGAAATTTCATATTGAAGACGATAAAAAAAAAGTAAGAAAACTTAAAGGCATGTCGAATAAATTGCAAAATACCGTAAATCGGGAATACTTTGACACATATTGACACTTTGACTAAAAGAAAAATAAGAATTTGTTAATCAAATTTTGATTTAATTAGGTTTCAATTTTGGTATGTGGCTTTGTTATTCGAGTTTTGATTCATTCAAAAGAGCAGACCTACGGATTTAGTTCTGAATTCTGATTAACGATACTAAAAATTCAAATTCCATCTAAATTATCAACAATCAATATTATAATCAATATTTATATTTCCAATAACAAAAAGATGTGAAGTCTTGCAGCTTTTGAAAGAAATTCTGTATTCACAAAGAGACGAATTAACAACAATTGTACCTATTACGAATACCTATATACTAAGATGAAGAAAATTGAATACTATACAACACAATCGAAAAAGTTTCAAAATTGCGGAATTCGCGTTATCTGACACTCTTTTCCACCAAAAAGTTTCGAAAACATTGTGTAAATATTACTAGTGTAAAATTAAATTAAATTTTATTTAAGAACCTACAACTTCATAGTAGTTTTCATATAAACTTTAAACTATGTAATTCTGAAAATAGCTTAATTAAAAGTAACACTTTATGAGTTCTCCACCCTTATTTTTTGTCTTAGTATATAGGTACACGAATATTATCCATTAAGATAAAATTACCATTAAACACATCATAAACCATGTAGTTTAATTCTGTTGCATTATATTATATGAAAGAATGAAGATTTACAATAACTTAACCCTTTTTTCCATGTCGAAAAACTTTTTAGAAAGAAATACAAACTTATAATCTTAACGAATGTATAGTCTTATTGTCATATAAAATAGTAATAAAAGCTTAATAGTTAAAATTTCATATTTCCCGTCAAAATATTGTTTCTCTTGGATGCTCTTTTAAATAAGTTGAACGTTGGAATACATGTATTTGAAAATACTACACGAAACCATTTCAACAAGAATACAAATTATAAAATAGCACCAAATTTAGTTAAATCTATTTCTATCTATTCTTTGCAAGATGACATTTAGTATGAAAGAATTATATGTTAGGATTCTCTTAGACGTATACAATTCAAGTGAACTAAGCCTTAATAAGATAGCAGTATAGTATCTTTTTTTAGTTTTATGAAGGCATTATTTTTCTTCAATAAACTATCGTTCAAAGCAGCAAGAATTGGAAAATTCTTTCAACCAAATAAAAGTGCATGTAAATACAGGATGCTTTTCCTTACGAAATTAATAGATTCCAGAAAAACATCTGTTATCCCGAAACTTTCTGCCCATGTAGGATTTTCCAGCTTTAATGGTGTATATATTGTACTAAAGGACTTAAGAACACTTAAACGATTAAATGTCACCAAGATCTATTTGCGCAATAAAAGCTCTCAAATCCTGCGATTCGAAATATAGTGTAAGAATTTTATAATTCGCAGCTAACCGAACTTCTTATAAGATAGTCGGTTCATTGTTCTTTTCATGGTGCAGGGAGACGAGTTTGAAGCCGAATTGAAAGCCCATTCATTTCTTTTTTAGGTGGGACAAATAAGTTCCATTAAGACAAATTTACTTATAAAAAAGTTGCTGACAAAATTGGAAACTGTCTGATGTTTCTCTGTAGGTGGGTCACGTAAATGGAAACCGCACTGTATACAAATAACGTAGATAAATATAAACCAATATTAAATTAGTATAATGTCCAAATGGTGGTACTAGGTACTATATAGTTTCATGTGACATTTTTTTAATAGATTATACTAAGAAAAATGTAATACGTTTGAATCCAGTGGATAAATACGTGTTTTGAATTTAAGTGATCCTTAAAAAATTCTTTTAACACTCTGTATTTGTTCATCACAACCATCCTATGTAATTTTAACCACTATTCATTTATAACACCGTGCTAATATTATTTTCCATATTCTTTTCTTTTTTAAGATAGTGAACTTTTCCTTATTCGATTTACATAAAAAGCACACTTTTGTTCTACCAATAGGAAAAGAATAGTAATAAACAGAAGATAATCTTCACATATGTTGCAGCATTCTAATATATTGTTACATCTAGAGTTATTCTTCTTTTGGAAAGAAATGCATTTCATTTATTGTGCACCACAATTTTACACATCATAAGTTTTGTTTTAGATTATTCACTTGGTTATGTTTGCTAAAAATTGTGGTTTTCTTAAAGATATTATATATAAGAAATAAAAGAAAAATTCCCATTTTTTTTCAAAATTCGTAACCTTTTAAAATGGTATACGATAATATTTCTAGTATATTGGATCTAAGTTCTTTTTTATTCTTTATAAGAATTTTCAGATTAGGTAAGGACTTTTCAGATATAATAATCTAATATGTGCTGTACATATGCATTATAAACAAAGAGGTGAATGCTTTAGTTAGAATGATTAAAATATAGCAAAAACAAATTAAATTGCCCGTCGAATGAGGTATACTTCGTCGGGATCTGAGACATATTTTTTTTAAGGACATAAAAAAACAGAGGCTAACCATCCAGTTATCTTTTCAAAAATTGGTTTTTCGTGGTTTTCTCTGTTTTTTTATTATAAATTATATTTTCTTAACGATAGAAAATGTAGATATGGTTTTTATACAGACATATTTTTTCGAGTTATTATCTAAGGACATGGTGAATAACGAATAAGGTTGAAACGTAAGTGTATATGATAACATTAACATTGGTCTTTAACATAACGCATTGCTAGTAGTTTTCGTCTTGTCTAAAAGGATAAAACGTATAAACTTTTAGAATTCTATATGGTACATTTTTTCATATACTATACAAATATTTTGGTAGACGACGATATAAGAAAACATTCACACTCATGATATACTTTTCGAAACTTGCTTCGAACGTGCATGTGGAATTCCAAATTAAAACAAATTTATTTAACGAGAGAGATCTAACTCCACAATAGTACTTTTGGTATTAAAGGTAAAAGCCATCGTTATATGATAATGGGTTGTAAACAACGTATTCCTTACCTGCTTATGTTTGGAATATATGAAGATAATATTCTTCTTGTATGAAATAAAATGAAGAAACGAATGAACATAGCACACCAATTTTCTCATTTAATTTCATCTGAGATAAAATTGTATTAAAACATAATTGGACGGCAATAAACCAGTTTGATATTATTATCTGTTGGCTTTACAAATTTCTTACCATAGATGTGCGATTTGAAAAATGTAGGTATTACGACAAATCTCAGACTGCGAAAGAGAACACTGTTCTTTTTAAAGAACAATAACAGTCTGTTCCTGTTCGTTAAAAATCACAGTTTGAGTCATCTCTAGTTAAGATTGTACAATATTTGTAGTTCTTAAAAATTGATTTACTCATATTTAAAGCAAGAAATTCTTATATTGAACGAATTTATTTTATTTCATAACTGAAATTTTCACCGAAATAATATCTTGTCTACACATCATCAAAACAATCAACTCAAGAAATACAAAACATTAAATTAAGAAATAAACATTTGTATTCGACAATTACAAGAATTGTCCCTTAATTAAATTTCATGATGCATAAAGGTACAAATATATTCCGTATAATAATACAAAATGCAGTGAATAAATGTTTTACATGAAGATATCAGCTACATGTCTATATACACTGTAATTACATTATATATGTGCTTAACCATGTAACCATCTAGTTCCTAATTAGACACTTATACCACTCTTGATTCACGAATGAAATGTCAACGAAATTTTAGAACATATTTTTATCCTCTTCAGTACAGTATCAATTTGAACGAACCTCAAAATAATTTACCCTTTCTTAAGCACAATCATATATGCAAAATAACAAATGAAGTTCTTATTATAATATATGGAAAATGGTATATCTAATGGTTTTTGTTGTTAAAATACAGTGTGTTTAAAACAACACAACAAAATAACATGATAACATGAAAACATGATGTTTAAAAATGTATATTTCGATCTTAATGAATTTAGAGAAAGCTTCTTTTATTCGGCAATGAACATTTGAAGGAGAGGACTGACAGGACCAATATTGAAAGGTGGCGTAAACACATATTTTACAAGCTGATTTTTATAGCGAAAAAATTGAGTTTAGAATTTTCTTCCAAATTTATATTCATTACAAAAAACTGGACGATTATCATAAATTGGATCACTAAGATTTTTTGATCTCTATTTGATATGCCAACAATTAGATTAAATAGAATTTTAATATATTCTAAAGAAAACAATAATTTTCAGGCCTATAGCATTATGTGCATAACAATTTCAAGTATATAAATTATAAAACACCCTGTACTAATATATTTGGATTGTAATTATTAAACACTTGACAGCAAAGGGTTTTATATAAAATAATTTAAAGACATCTATATTTATGTAACATATGAAATATATAAAATAGTAATTTAAATAGAAGTAAAATGGCCTGCTGAAAGACCCAAAAACAAGCACCAACAAACAAAAGAATTACTACATGTGTATACGATTAATTGATATGTTAATTCGTAAAAGAAAAAGGGTCTAACTAATGTGATCTCTTCACTTCACAATTGTCTCATTTTACCTCGAAACGACTTTTTGGGGGTTTTCAACAATCAAGCTAATATATTTCTATTTATATATCCCATATACGGTAATCCATAAAGCTTGATTTGTCAAAATAAAGTTCTTTTAAATATACAGTTCCAAATAAAAGGACAATATTTATGTAAAACAGTTTTTTGTCAGTTATTTGTGATCTAAAAAAGGCTAAGGAAGAATTATAGGCATAATAATAAGATATTTTGTTTTGTAATCGAGGATAAACTAATTTAGATTAATTGTCTTTCTGAAGAAATCTTGTCCCTCATTGTTTTGGGATAATTAACAGGCCTTTAAGTGTCGATTTGATCTTACATTATACATTAATATCATAAAACTTTTGAATAATGCTAAAATTCAGTGATATATTGATGGAATTATTATAATATTAATAAATTTGGTTTTTTCTTTTTTTTTAGGGGAAAATAACAATAGATTTATTTTATATTAGCATCTTATATCAAAATCCTGGATTAGATTCGAAAAGGGCTCTCTTTTTTAGCAAAAAATATATATATGAAAATATATTAGACAATAGACCAAAAGGGCTAAACATTGAAAGTATATTAGATTTTATTCTAAAATATTAGAACAAATATTCCTTTGGGCTTATAAGATTTTCAAATTCTTATAGACATATTTTTGTAATAATCTAAAATACTTAAATATCACTTAAATCGTATTTGGAAAGTTTAAATCCTTTTTAATATATAATACTTATATGCAAATATTTAAATGACCATAAAAACCAATTGAAATGGTTTTTGAATCTGAAGTTTTAATCAGCCCATATACTTCTTTGAAATAGTTGGAAGGATTTGAATAATCACTTCTGAATTACTTGGAAACAATCGATGCTATGCATTGTAAATAATATGAAGTTTCAAAATCCTAGATATTTTAAAAACACAACAATTTATTTCTTGATAAATCTAGACTAGTAAATTTTCATTATTTTCAGGAATATTATATGTACTACACTACCAGATTCGTGTATATTTCCGCGCTTGAAATTGCAAATTCGCATATGAACCTATCGACTCGATATGGAAATTTTTGTGCTCAAACATTCCAGCAATTATTTACTTATAAATTTTTTAAAAATATTACTTTTAACGTCTGGGATCAAGTTATCACTGCTATCCGTACTACTATCAATAATACTAATTAAGTACTTACTCGTATAATTAGTTTTATGTATCTGAATATTAAAAATATCAAATCTTTAATAAATTACTAATAAGAAATCTTTATAAATTTAATAATAGATAATAATAGTTGAATAATCTAATCAAACGATTATAAGACAAAAAAATATTATCTTGAAATGTATAATTACAATACTATATATGATTAGATTGTCTAAATTTGGCCATTTGTATAATACAGTGTTTCATATTCATACATACATTATCTTATAATGACACCGTGTCCATGTTGTCTTGTTAAACATTACAGCACAAACTTTTGCTATCATGTTTTATCCATATTTCATGAAACCAAATTTTGTAAATCTTTAGTATAATTTACATATTCATATCATATTTATATTAAGTTGTTCATAAAGTTTATTCGTTGTATTTTAATAAAATTTAATTTTCTTTTTCACTTCAATGAAAATATAATACAACTTAATTTTAATGTAGTTATATCTGTTAAATATTCATAGATAATTTCTTGATATTGATTCGAATTACTTGTACCCGTCCTTCCTTTTCTTCCTGCGTATTGCAACAATCTTTTTGCATTTTTAAGTTTCTATTGCATATATAGATTTTACTAGATGTTTATACTATTCCATATTATAGCATAAACGTCCCTAAGACCCAATATACTGCATCAAAACTCTGGCAATATTTCTAATAGTGTCGACAGATTCGAAGACTTTATTAACATGATGACGTCGCACAGAATTAAAATTAAAAATGTATTAATTACGTATGAAAGTACTTAGTTTTTTGAACAACCCAATATACAATATTGAAATGAATAAATGTAACATCTCCTAATAAAATCTATAAATATATAATATTGAACAAGGATTACTAGAAGTTCTTATTCACTATAGGATTTATTATGTACATATATATATTATCGAAATACTCGATACAACATCGAACTAAACTATAGAATAGATGTTAAACGACAAATTTTTGTATACTTATATTATATTACAAATCCAAAATTATACACCTATGTTATTTTCGCTACAATCTTTATGTATAATATATACATACTTTGGATAGTACCAACGAAAGACATCGAATTTATTTGATTATTTTATTTCGATTTATCCCATTTCTCTGATTGTAGTTTCAGTCTCAATAGTTCACTTTTTAAAAATAACTTTTATAATCTTTTTATTATATCACACTATCTCGTTTAAACACACTAAAATAAGAAGAATTTTTCCATAATCTTACCTATACTATACATATTTCGATTTTCCAAAAAGTTACCCACAACAATTTATTTGAGTAGTTTTCTTTCTGGAATACATTAATTCGATACAAAAGACGAGAAAGAAAAGCTCACCATAGTGTCTGCTTTATCTTTAGGCTTAGGATTTATTTTGTTTTATTATTACTACGATTTTCTTTTCTTTCTTTTTTTTTTTGTTTTGGGCCTAAGAGATGAAAAATTTCACATTGTGATAAAATAGAGAAGTATACACTTTGGGAATTTTCTAGAATGAGATTTTTCTATGTCGTAGAGAGAAAAAGGAGGATTTAAATACATTTACATAAATTATGTAAATTACTTTTACATACCCCACCAAATTTAACCATCCTTTTGCAATACACCTCTTACGTTTCATCATAATTTCTTCTCTTTCACATTTTATTCAAACATATCATCCCAACAATTTTATTTTTTTTTTTATCAGAATTGGTTGATAGCGTAATAAAATTCTAGGGTATCTGAAAAAAAAAAACTAAGGTGGCTTTAATTCAGACCATCATCACCATATCATCCAACTTTCTATGATAGAGTTCCTGCCGCGAGAAAATTTAAATATGTATTTTTTTTTTTCTGTATGGATAGCATGAAGGCAATTTCACGGAAGATGAACCGACGCGCTTATCTATAAAATTAAAGCTCCTTTGAGCGCAATACCCTTGTGTAGTTATTTAGATACGGAAATATACAAACCATTTCTATAATATATGTATATACATATATAGAACCAAAAATTTTTTTATCCTGTTTCATGTTTCATAGTTGGTTTTATGACTTAACTAGTATAAAATATATACTGTAACTTATACAGTGTGTCTATCAATTAGTAGTTATCTTTTATTTCCTTGGATAAAATCATCTACCTAAATCATTATTTAGTATACTAATATCATTCAAATAGTAACAATACAATAATATGGTGAAAATAATTTGACAGCGTACTAGGACCATACTAGATCAGAGTATTCTCTCATCAAACAGACAATGAAATGGATTGGACAAGTTATTCTTACTGGAGCAAAACTTCTGTACTAAACCTTTAATAAACACACTGTTTGTACATACTTGTATAATAGGTATATTATAATTTACATTTCTTTTAGAGTTGTTTGCAGGTTTGATGACCAATTTTTCAATTGGTATTGAATTCAATATTAAATATATACTATATTGTATATATATATTTACATAGTTTAAAAAATTAATATACAAAATGTACAATAGTTAAAGTAATGCCTTAAGTTGTTCGTATTATATACTTTGAATAGTATCATTTTATGATGAAGGCTTTTATTATAATATTATGGAAAAGATGTCAGTCAGTCATTTAAAAGAAAACTCTGAGCTGTCTAATGCCACCAACTTAACTTCTGGCATTTTTCTTTTTGAAATTCTCATCAAAAACATAATATACAATATATACACAGGCATACAAAGAATTTATAATTTTGCCTTCTTAGACTTAAATAGGCGCACCCTTATCCTAAAATTCGTTTAATGATAGTATACATACTATAATATATTGTTTTCATTTTATACGTCCGCGTTTTAGATTGTCCTATATTTATTTTTATTATATAGAAATATGATTCTATATTATGTATATTGTTCATAATAATCGTGTTGATGTTGTTGTTCTTTTTAATGGTTAACGACAATGAGGTTTTCAACACATTATCATTAATTAATTCCAATCCATTTATATCCTTGATTTACGTCTGTAAATGCCATAATAAATGGTTTAGCCCCCATGGCTACGTTTTTATATATATATAATATATAATCTAATATTGTATATAAAATGTAGAATTCTAATGAACGCAATTTCATATAAATGGCTCTCTAGGATATCATGATTTTTATACACAAAATACTTTTAGATATATACAAAATAAAATACAATTTCATAATAAGATAATATATCAATGTACTTGCTCTCTATGAACTATTTACGATCACAATATTTAGCATGAGTTTAGATGCATTGGAAAGGATAATGTTTTTGATAAAACACCTTTTTTTAAATATTTTCAGTTGCACTAGTAGCACTAATTCGATTAAAGTAGCATTCGAAAAACCAAATCGAAAATTCACATCACCTAAAGATATGCAATTTTTTTATATATTAAACCAAATTAAAAACTAACCTGTTCAATATGAGAATTTGTTATCAATTCGATTTGTCTTCAGATGGCTGAGTCCTTTTCAAAAATGTGAAGATTTTAAACGTACCAAACAAATCTCTTCTTATAGTGGAAAACGCGAAAAAACTTAAATTTAAACAAGTTCCGTGCACTAATCGAATTTGTGTAGAACATCTAAAGATTTTTTGAAGAAACCTTCCTTCGCAATATAATATAGGAAAATGTCCAAGTATAATAAACTTTATTTTCAATAAATTTTAATAGTGTTTTACTTACGAGTACTTGATCAACAAATTACCTTTTCAATATAAATCACTAGTTTTTAATTCAAATTTCATAATTTCCAGAAGTTTTTATATAAATCTAGAAAAATGAAATCTTTACGTTTTCAAAAATGGGTAATATAATACAAAAAGGTCTGATATATATTTATTGTAGTATATACCCTAAAGCAAAACTAAAAAATTATTACTACTAAATTATATTTAGTAGTGAAAATGAAGGAAAAACTTTTTCACCTAGAATTTTATGGGGAAAAGCTTTTCTAAATGGATTTCCACTAGAAAAATTTAACCAGAATGAAAATGAAAAGAATAATATAAAACAGAAAAAGTGGAATGTAAAAGTTCTATACTTTTACGGATGTTATCCACTTAAACCATCAAAACCCCGTTCGTACACTTGTACAACTAGTCATTATAGTACATATCTTCTTAATTACTTTACATCCCCTCCGCCCCCCCCAAAAAAAGACCTCTTAATATTTTTCACCCTAACAACATCATATCCTTTTGGTTGTATATCCTTTTGACGCTTTTACTACCAAAACAACACACCAAGTCGTTAAGATAACAAAGCAAATGACAAAATTTTGAATGCTTAATTTAACGACAACAAGTCGAGGCTAGAAAAGATGAATAGGCAACTTTCACTCTTCTTCTTTGTTTCATATAGTTATAACTTTCATTTCAAATATTTTTCATCGTTTCAATGGGCGAGCTACAAACCCTAAAAATCATATAGTATACCTTTTTTTTTCTCAAACGAGAAACAACGATTTCTATTCCTATACACAACTACAGTTATAATAATAATTCCCCAATATTCATCTTAATTATTTGGCCCCCCCGGGCAATTCTCTCCTGCTCCTATAATTAAGAATATTTCGCATAGTCAGAATAACGGACAAGGCCAAAAAAAAATTGTATTAATTCTGGAATTGGAAATTTTCAGAATGGAATGGAGAAAGGTGTATTTCGGGTTTAGTAGTAGAAGAAAATATATCCAGTGAATCGTATGTAATGACAAAAGTTTTGCTTATTCATTCTGATTATCAAAATTTTTGTTCTAACAACTCTCCCAGAAAATATACTTCATAAAACCCGGAGGGGTTTTCTCTACGGCCACCGCATTTTACCCAAATTCAAATTCTGCTAAACCCATATCGCGTGTATTTATAATGAAACCAAAAAAAAAAACAAACGACGTTATGGTGTTAAACCGTTACTACACCAAAATTACAATTGTTACAGTTCAACTGAAGTTTATCTAGTATTTTGGGGGTGGGTGTAACGGTGGAACATGTCGTTTCGTTTCGTTAACAAAAATTATTGGAAATGTTAGATGACGGTTAAAAATAATATTTAGAGTATTTTTGGTTATAGTGAGTTCATTTTTAATTTTAAGAATTTTAATGAAAAAGTATCTTTTAAATTTTCTCATTATTTGTTGTTTTTTATGAAAAATTCCTAATATTTACCCACAAATTAAACTTTGAAATTAGTTCAGTTTTTCCAGCTGCTGCGACGTTAGAAGTTTTTCTGGTTTTCTTTCAGGAATTATGGGAAAATTTATTCAATGAATGAATGTGGTTTAGTTTTTGAATGATAATGTGTCAAAGAAAAATATCCAAAAGTCATAGACTATGTTTAAGATACTTAATCAAATATTGTTAATGATGCTAAAGGTTATGTAGTTATAGTTAAAAGAAAAACAATAATATAATAAAAGTAAGTAGATACTATAAATCATTACAATATAAAATCTTAATAGAGATTTTTATTTAAGAGTTCTTGACGCTTGCAAGAAATAATGTCCAAATAGTTTCACATTTAGTTTTTGCAGATTCACTCATATCAGCTTGCATTTTCAGTAACCGCTCTGTAGCTGGTACGTCTTTATACATATATTTCCAAACTAGTAGTAGAAACGTTTCGGCGACATATATTGTTAACTTGGATCACAAGCCCATGGTGAAAACATATTCATCATTTTTATACGAGAGGGGTAAGAATGTAAGATTCACAAGTTAATAAATCTCGTAGTTTTAGATACTTTTTCAATATTTGAATCATCAACTTGAAAAAATCACCAAGTAGATACGAATTCTGCATTAAAAACACTATTTGTTGGGTTGTGATATACAACAGTGTTCCTTAAACTAGGATGCGTCATATAAATTATTATGTAAATTCCAAATTTCAAAATTTAATTTTGAAAAGTAGAAAAAAATAAATTAAGCAATTTTTCATTATACATATGCCAACTTATATTTTCTTCAGATAAATTCGCATAATTTTCCCATATTTACCTAAACACATACGAGTTACGTACATTATATATATTTCTTTTTTTCTGTTTTAATGATCGATATCTATTTTCGGACCTCTACAAAATTTTGACCACATGCCCAACAATTTCAAAATAATATTCAATTAATTAACACATATGCAAAAGGGAAATTGAAAATATGAAAAATTTTATTGTATAGAGAACAAGAATGTTTGTAACTTGATATCGAAAATAAAGAAAATTTTCTTGTATATTTTTCTCTTGCCGGTGTTATATTTTTGTAGTCGCTCCAAACACAAAATGGTATATGTAGAATAATATCCTAAGAGAGTTGTGTTGTGTGTTAGTTAGTCTTTCGCCCAGCCAGCCAAGTGGATTCTATTTATATCCGAAAACTAAAAAAAAAAGCGAAAAAAAAAAAATATATAAAATTTTTTCTTATGATTTTCTCTCCGATGTCGTCGGAATAAGTTTTTCAAGAAGAAAAATCTATTTAATTTTGAAATTTTAAAAGAAATATAGTATATATATATATATAATAATAATAAATTATATTAAATTACAAAATTATTTAAATAATACGATGTCATCATGCCCGGACATGCTCCATACTTCTTTACATTCCATAAGCTTATATAATCACTATTGAATGCAAGGAAGCATGGAACTTTCGAAGGCGAATGTATATTTTATGAAAATTTTTTTTTCTTTTCGAAATTACTCTTATAAAAATATAAATTCTAAAATAAAGCAGCATCAAAAAGAAAAAAACACTTATATTTTTAACTTAAAAATGAAATTTCGAAAAAATAAATTTTCGAAATTCTTCTTACTTCTTACATGTAGCTTCTTTTTACATAGCAACAAACTATAATGTAAAAAAAAAAATTTTTATTTTACATATTTAAATTTTACAATCTAAATTTAGTTCTAGAAAATGAAGAAAATGTGCAATATGCCAACGTAGAAAATATCCTTCAAGATATACTATATGATAGTTTTTGCTACATTGTGTAACAACAAATTCCTGTAAGGATTGACATTTTTTTTTTTTTTGCTACAGTTTTTTTTAAGAAAGATAGAATTCCTACGAAACAAATTTCGAAATATCTAAAATTGTTTTCCAAATTGTTATTTCATCTGTTAATCACATGTTACTAAAATACTTTTGAAAATTCTTTTAGAGAAACAATGTGCCTCTTAGTACTAAGAAATAAGATTTTGTGGACTTTTGAAGACCAGAAAATGAAAAAAAAGGTAGTTTATGTTTCAATTTTCGTTCTCCTAGCATATTGTAGAATAATTTAGGAACATTTTTTTTTTATATACATATGTATACCTTAAAATACATATGGTATTTTTTTTTTTTTTACTGAAACATTATTAAACCTATTCATTGCCAGGCATGAATAAGGTTCTATATTGTAAGTCCCTATTTTGGTTATTTGGAAATTTTTGCTTTTCCAATTTTAATCTGAATAAAGAATATGAATGTGACTAATTAATTTCATTAATTAATTGTAATTTGAATAGAAAAAAAAAAAAACGTATAAAAATAACCAAAGATTACCTAACGTAATTCTAATAAATTTGATGAAAAAAAAAAGTTGTTAAAAAATTATTTTTAAATCGATTTTTTAGCCCAATATTAAATTACATTGAATGAGATAAAAATAAATGCTGATTTTTTTACGTAAAATACTCCTTCTTTTCTTTAGAGATTCTTTTTTTTTTTTTTTCTTCAATTATTTGATCCAAAGCCAAGTTTTAAATTTAATGAGAAAAAAATTCACTTAAAAAACCAAATAATCGTTAAATTACTTAATTATATAAACTTAAAAAACACACTTATTTTTAGTTTTAAGAAAATTCACATATAATTTTCAATAATAATCCACCAAAAATTTATTTTTTAAACTTTTAACTTTATAAATAAATTAAAACATTTTCAATTTATTTTTTTAATCAAATCTTTCGAAAAATATTTCAATATTCGCTCTAAACAGCTTAAAGGTGTTTTAACGACTAAAAGAATATCTTCGGATTTGCTATGATTAACTCAACGAAAAATATAAAATATTTTACTTTTATTTTTAATTTTGTATTTTTGTATATTTTTAATATTTTTCTTTTTTTAATTTTCTTTTCTTTTTTTTTTTCTTTTTTTTTTATTTAATAAAAATATTGTCATATGTCGTATGAGAAATAATCACACATATTCGTATATGTTTTAGTATATATTTTTAATTTTCTTTTCAAGCGTAAATATTTAAAGAACTATTTATATATATATATTTATATACTATCACATTTATCTACACAAGCTCCTTCCTTTTAGTATATTTTAAAATTCAAAAAAAAATAAGAAGAAAAAAAACACTGTGAAATGATCACTGATCTTCACTGATCGACTACTAAACAAGCAATGCACTAAAGGATGCAGAAATTATAAACTAGTAGCGATTAATGGCGCGAAAGGAGATTTGTTTGGTTTGTTTTCTTTTTTTTTTAATACATTCACTATTATAAAAATCAAACCAACTCAGATCAGATCAAGTCCCTTATTCAGGCTCACCATCATTCAAAACTGTGTAAGGGGTCTAAAAATGGCCACAAGCTGATCGTCATCATCATCTAACATTAAAACTATACCATAAAAAATAAAAAAAAGATTTGAAAAAAAAATTATACTTTTCTTGCGAGACAGAATACTTAAGAAAAATTTCTGTTTTTTTTTTTTTCTTTTCTTGTTTTCCACTATAAAAATATATTAAAAGAAAATTCTCTAATTGTGAGTATATAAATTTGGCATGAGTGTGGTAAGAATGGATTCCAAGATGTTTCTATTTTTTTTATTTTTTTTATTTTGCTTCAAATAGAATAACGTTTCGAATTACAACATAATCGGTTCTTATAAAAGTGTTTAATGAATTTTAAAATAACCTAAAATATATGATGAAATTTGTGGTAATCATATCAGGCCCGTAACCAGAAGGAGGGAGGCCCCAAGAAAATTTTTTAAGAATATTTCGAAACTTTAAAAAAAATCCACATTCGATATTGATTAATAGAAAGTGCGAATATACTTTATGTAAGCTTAACACTATGTCTAGGAACATTCAGCCCACTAATATTTATACCTGTATATTGAACATCTATATTTATGATACGAGCCCCTTTGAGCCCATCCTGATATTCAGTTCTGGTTACAGGGCTGAATCATATATAATGTTTGCAAACCGAAACATGTGCAACTTAAGTTTATACTTTACATATATGTATATAAATATAGAACCAGCAAATCATATACGGATGGTACTAGCTGAGTTCCACGTGGTCTTCTCTAACAATTTTTTCTTTTTTTTTGACTCATTAAGACATAACTGCAAATATGTTATTTGTTTTTTAAGTTTTCCGTTTTTTTTTTTTTTTTTGATAATATTGCAGACGAGATTTCTCATATGGGACATTAAATGCCTTTTTTTAGGTTTCTTTACGGCAGGGGGTAAGTATTAACGAAGACAGAGCTTATGAAGAAATGAATCAGAATATTTATGAGAAAAAAAACATGTGTGGTTGAACTCTGAAAAGGATTTCGTTATTTTTTTTTTTTTGTTTTATGAAATTTACAAGCATCTTATACATATAAATATATAGATACAAGCTATTACAATTAATTTCTTCATCGCCATATACAATTCAAAAAATTCAACTAAAAATTCAAAATTTTTTATTCTACCTATATTGGAACGAGAAACACGATATTTTCACCTCACTTTCAAATATAATATTGGGTTTCGTTGTATTTGATCTTGCTAAAGTGTGAAAAATTTTCACTGCCCAAAATACAAACAAGATGCAACTTTATTACGACACAAGACCACATACAACGAAGCGTTAATACCCATAATGTTTTTGATCAGTCAAAAAAAAATAGCATACTAAAAAGATATGACTAGCTTTTTTTTTATCGAAAAGCACAGGAAGCTCTGAAATTCTGATCTTGATTAACACAGACGATTTCAAAAAGGGCGGCCTAAAAAACTGGTAACTTAAATATATCCGCAGTAATGAAAAACTGCAAATAGTTATAGAATTTTCTTAATTTCCTAATAAATTAAATTTTATTACATTTTAAGTATTCTACAGTTTAAAATTTATTTAGAACCTGTAACCCCAACAATATTCTTCTTTATTTCGAAATAATAATTATACAATTAGTTTACTTCTCAAAAATATTCATATATACTCCCATCCGTTGGTTTACATTACACGGTACATACGTTCGGCGAAAAACCGTGTAAATTGAATCAAAGAATCTAAAGAAGTGTCGTAGATATGTTAATAAGAACGATGTTAAAAGAGGCAAGGATTTTATAGAAAAACGTAGATTGATTCCACCAAAACCATTTAAATCAAGTACCGTGTAAATCAAGCGATAAATGTATGTATATATATATATATCATCTCAATCAACATATCTGCCAAAAACAATACTCAGATAAATCTTTAGCTCAAAAAAAATAATTTGAAATTACGATTAAAGAATTTTTCCGAATTACATTACCGCTATGAGGAAAGGCGTAAAATAACTTATGTATTTAAATGGAAAATGATGAAAATTTCGTACACCACTACGAATTTGTCGCTCGAAGAAGAAAAACATAAAATGTATAAAGTAACGATCTATCATCATCATAGACCAGACTAGAAGACGATCCAAATTTGTATTTGGAAAATACTTACTATATCTATTTTCCATTTTCATATATGTATATCTTACGATGAATTTTCTTCATTCTATCAAATTTTCAATTTCAGTACACACACATGAAGAAAAATGTTGATATATAATTTTTCTTTTCTAAAAAAAAAAGAAAAGTAAAATACATATTATGAAAATAGATAAAAGTATAATGAATACATTTTTAGATTTATAGAGAAGAAAATTATAGTAGAAAAGTGAAGAAAATTCAACTCAATTAAAATAATATAAATTTTATAGTATTTTTCGTATTTCTATAAGAGAAAAAAAGAAAAACTGACTAATTCCTTTTAAATGTCTTTAAAAACAAAAAATCCGATATTGCTAAAATTATCAAAAAAAATTTTCCTTAAAAAACTTATTCGAAATTTGATTTTAATGTTTTATATTTATCTTTCTTTTCCGTATTTTATTTGACGACAAAAATTTCATGAATAAATTTCATCATTTCGAAATATTCGAAATTCTTTCGAGTTGAATTATTTTTTTTTTTTTTGATATTTGATATCCAACAAAACCAAATTCGTCCAACGAACTTCTTCTAAACAGGCTCGAGTATCTTATCTCTATTTTAAATTGCATCATTGCGTAACGGAACTGCACTTGTCCAGAGTCTTAATTTAAATCATTTGTACACGAAGACTTTTACTAATTTACTAAACTAAGTTAGATATATATATGAATTAGAAAAGTTCAATATTCTATTTTAGGTTTGTCTCTAAATTATTCCATCCAATCTTCTGCTTCTATAATGAGTAAATCCGTGTATATATTATTATACTATATATGCTCTCATTAGTACGACCTGGAACTATATATATATATATATATTGTCGCGTTGTTTTTATTTTAAAGAACAAAGGCATACATAAGATGTTTTCATTTACAAATGAAAATTCTCATAAGTGTATTTATTACTTGAATATACTATATTATCAAGAAAATAAAGAAATCCCTTGGTCTCAAAATCTATAAATATATACACCTCGACGATGAGGCTATTGCACTCTCTTATCCATTCTTATATAAATTGAATCTATATATAGTCGACAGTTAAGAATTTTCCAACTTCACCAAAATATAGTATATGCATAATGTTCGTAGTCCAGAATTTTCTATTTTTATAATATTTAAGTATTTATTGAAAATAAACTGAAAAATATATTATAGAAAATAAAATGTTTTTATTTTTAATACCATTCTTAGGATTCAAGAAAAAATAAAAAAGAAAAAGTTATATTCTAAATTAGATGAACAAGAATCAAGACGACATTCACAAGACATAAGACATTCAAGAAATGTTGTAATATTGTTTGTTTTTTTTAATGATGAAACATCAAATTTAAAATTTAAATTAAATATATATCAATAATCAGGATGACTAAACGGTAATGCTAAGAAAAGGGTTTAAGTTCCTAAACGTATGACAGTTTAAATACCCAGAATTAAACAATATGATTACTATAAGGCATAAATGATGGAAATGTTTCCATTATGCTAAGCCTGGGAATCATATTTGAACACAAACATGATACATTTTTGTATCAAATTTTTGAAATTCCAAGTAAAATAAATGTTCCTTTTTTCTCCTGGATTTTTTTGCTTCATCCTGTTTTTATTTTATTTGAATTTTTAAATATTCAATTTTTATATCTCCACCTTTTTGTTAGAGGCCGAAAAATTGTAGAATTGGGTTCGAACTTAGTCATATTTGGTTAATAAACAAAATGCTTTCAAACTAATTGATCGAATCCTTTTATTCAAGTAAGTCAAATTCGTCGTTACACTTGTACAAAATTACTATTAGAACTTCTATATCTAGAATGCAATATAAACTATACACTTCTTAATACAATATTTTTCCAGCTTTTGCAGTTTTGGTTAAATTCTATTCATTTTTCAAGGAAGGAAAACATTAGGAAAAATTAAAATCCTTCTTATTTTAACACGTCTGGCTATGGAGAAGAACTGATACTCCTTCATACAGAGATGTCACAGTAGGGGATATGTGTTTGATTCCATAGATTGAACAATTCAAAAATATTGGGCTTGTTCATAAATGTATACTTATTTGCTTGTGTGACGTTAAACTTGAGATCAGATTCCTGGCAGCATAATCATATGCGCATAAATTTCCATTTGCATTTTTGAACTCATTTCTTCATTGCCTTTCATTCCTATAATTTAATAAAATAATAAAAATACTTTAAAGAATCACTATAATCACCTTCGAATAGTTCCATTTTAAACAACTTGAAAAAAAAATAGTAGTCCTCTTCTTCCTTTGTCACATAAGCACAGTCTCTAAACTAGTTGCTCATTTGCAATCACTTGCGCAAGTTTTTTCTTAAACGCGAATGTTTCCACAACTATGCGCATATTTGCATTTATGAAAAACCCATTACCTTTATCTTACATCTTTTATATAACATCAATTTTATATCATATATACTTGAATATTTTCCATGATTACGAATTCAAAATTCTAGTCTTTCAAATTTAATTATTAAATTCTTTTTAAAATTACCAACTAATTTCATTTACCAGAACCAATTTTGAAATACTTCCTTTAAATTTCAATTTTCTAGCCATGAATGGGAACCCAAAAATATATTTTGAAAAAAAAAAAAAAAATTATGTAAAGTATTATTATTTTCTCATCCTTTCTCTCCTCGAAATCCTTTTTATATCATCCACTCTAGCCCAAAACTATATCCCGATTTTGGGGAGGATACAATTTTGGTATGATAACTTTTATACAAAATTATTTGAATATATTTTCAATGAATATTTCAAATCACGTACAAAACGTGGTAATAAAATTTTAAAGTACCAAAAAATTTTGTTTTGTTTTGTTTTTTTTTCCATATAAATAGATAGATATTGCGAACAATTTTCTTTTAAAACCTATCATCATCATTCACATCGTTCCTTCTATAAAAGTCCGATCCTTGAAGTATAGATACAGTTCGTTTTAAAGATGAAAACTTTAAAAGAATAAAGCAAATAATATCTTCAAGTGTTACACCAGCAAAACTATACAATACTCATTGCTAACACTATGAATTCAGTATTATATATTAGTTTTTTCTTTCGTCTTGTTCTTGATGTTACAAACAGAGTTCGGTAGTCCTGGGAAAATTTAAATTGTGAAGAATTCAAAATGACGTATAAAAATGAATTCTTAAATAGAAACTGGAAGAAGCCAAAGAATACCTCTAAGAAAGAAATTCTGGCCCCATATACGAAGAAAAAGGAGACACCAAACGATGATAGACGACATTTTATAAATTGGAAAAGAGCCCAGAGCTAGGATTTTAGTTTCTAATTTATATGAAAAGATATACATAGTATATAAATGCTTTATCTTTAAAAGCATACCTATGTACTTTAACTAACTGGAAATATAAACCTGGTGAATGTCTACATAGGAAAACGAGAATAAAATGGAATATAAGTGAAATTATTCAAGGAAAAACTCAACTGAAACTAGATATTTCTCCAGCCGCGAATTGAAATGAATTCCGCGTATGAGATTCATACCTACCTAGGTGTACATTTCACATATGTATATAAATATAGTCTGTTTGTATGGTTTATCTTAATTTAATAGTAGATACAAATAGTAGAGATGAAAAGACATTGATAAAATATAAGTAAAAGCATCTTATGATAACGAGGTAGATGGAATTGGAAAATATTTAGCTATATACCATACTAGTAAGTTCTGTCAAAACTAATCATTAAACTGATGATAAATATTGGGGTAAAACTCTTCGACACTGAAAGCACTCTACAGTTAACTACAGTCAAACTAGATAAAAAGCATTTACCCAATATGGACTATAGTAATAAAATACGAATAAAATAGTTGGTCTTGGTTAGACTTATAGAAAAACCGCGGTTACATAGGCTAAATTTTGATACAATATTTTTGGATTTTGAAAATTTAATAAATACTAAATTATTTCTAAAATACTAGTTTGTAAAAGATTTTATAAATTAATACTTTTCCATATGAATTTGTTTCAACACATGAGGCAGTAGTACCTTTTGGAATGCATATGCTACTCGCATATGGTTAAAAATATATCCTTTAAGAGATGATTTGACTATATTCCGTGATAGTTTAAAAGGATCAAATCTACTACAACCTATATACTCTCTTGTAAACAAAGCATTATTTACCTTTTATATAATATTATTATAGTAAAGTTGTTCATGTTTTTTTGTGTAAATTTTATGGAAATTAAATTAATTTTCTTATATTAAATTAACATGTTTATTAAATTAATATTGTTTAAACCTAATTTTTAAAAGTTTTTGATTTTTATTTTATATTACTTTTATGCAAATTTAATAAAATTAAAAATACATATCCATTCATATATTTTAACAACTATATAAGCATTTTTAAAGGAAAAAAAATAGAATTAAATAGTTAAAATTAGCATATTGAAAGTAACCTCCTGCAAAATACATCCTTAAATAAAAAATCATTTCTAATCAAAAAAGGCAAAAATATATACAGTCATTAGAATACATTACAGACTTGGGCCAAACGTTAATCACGATCTACTTAGTATAGTCAAAAACAGAGTGTCCAATTTGAATGCTATTTTAGCACGTATTTTCAGTCTGTAAACAATTTATGTCGTTATTAGTAATAGTAAAATACGACTCTGTATGATATAAAATTATATGTAGAAACACAAACGATGAGTTAAATATGTTTGCAGACTGAGAACAGTTTCATAACGAAAATACAAGTTGATTCCTAAAATATATTGAATGCTTCTTGGTGTAGTATACAACAATAATTAGGATAATTAAAACTTGACTTATTTTTCACTCTCTCCTCAGGATAAGTAATGATCTCAGTTCTTGTAGTTTTTATACATGAGGAGGTCACCCTTTCACCATAAAAGTATGAATTCTTCAAATTTTATAACCAAAAATAAGCTTCATATGTAATCCTTTCAACAATTTCTATTCTATTCCAGGAAATATATCCTGTAGGAAAAAAAAAATTCGAAATCATCAAAAAATATTTGCTATACTAAAATAAACAAGTCACATAGTTTTTATGAAGGCAATATAAAAAAGATTGTTCTTTTTATTAAGAACGTCGTCTCATCCATTTCTCTACTTTTTTCTTCAAATAATTCTACTAATTCTACTGAAGTATCTTTCTACAATTGTCATAGAACTATCGCCCCAAAAAGAAAGTTTAGTATACGAAAATATGACTTAAGACGAAATTTATTTATTCGTCTCGCGTTTTCTTTACAGAACTAATCCTGCACAAAAAACGCCAACTTAAAAACAAAAACGGGACAACCGGAAACTTCGAATTTTTTTTTTTTTTTTCATTCCTTTGGTATCCCAAAGATTCACCTGACATCATATCCAGAATAATAAGAGCAATATAATGCTACTATCACATTTATATTATACCAAACACTTTTCACCAAAAAAAAAAAGACGAAAAAAAAAGATTCACAATCAAAGGATAGCTTTAAGGAACCATCATCATTCCATATAAAAATATCTCTTAAAAAGCACGATGATTTTTATACTTGTAGGTGAAAATTATACCCAAGAGAGTTGTAAACTTTTCTATATCGAAGATGTTACAGTGGCCAAATGAAAAGGTGTGTTTGTTATGTAGTGGCTGTATTTTAGTATAAATGCTTCTAAAAGATAAATAGATACTATATATACACATACAATTTCAGATAAATCCGTTATTTTGTCTTCTTTTTAAATACTTCAAGACCTTTAAGAAAAAGGGTGATTTTCTCTACTTTGCTATAAACCTAGTGAGAACATAAAACAGGTGATCATATTGCATTGAAGCGATTTGGCCAATAATCTCCGTCCAAAAAAAAAGTCTTTTAATGGTAGTATTTATACTTAAAATAAAACATAGAATGACCCTTTTACTCCTTTTCCTTATTTTTTGTTCCATATGTGCTATTTTCCTTAACATTCAAACAAAAAAATTTCTCATTTATTGGTCATTTATTACGTTCACTGAATAAATGTTATTTAAGAGATATTCGGAAGAATCAACACAATACACTATACTCAAAAGAAACCCCAAATATTTCCAATTTTCCCAAATACGAATAGGATGATTATATCTGGGAAATTCTATATAAAAGACTTTAGAAAGAAATTATTGAAATTACCGGTAATTTGGAGTAATAAGATTTTATATTTATGTAATTTAGTTGCTTTTATTGCGATTTTTTTCTCTCCAAATGTGTTTATTTTCACAGTTTCATTATTTTAAAAGATTTTGTCTTCAATTTTGATCCTTTTTATTTGTTTAGTTAACAAGGTTTGTTTCTTTAATGAATTTAATTTTGATCCGAAATCATTTTGGGACTCAGGAAATGCTGAAATTCATAATACTAATCATTCATTTATTTCTTATATTAAAAATTATAAAGTCCTTTTTTTTTATTTGATATTTGAACCCTTTTATCACGTCAAACCTATCAATATTAAATATTTAGTAGACATATTTTATTGAGTTAAAAAATTTTAAATCTTCATACTAGGTCAGAGAAATGGTGTATCACATATGACTGAACCATTTTTGTTTTAACATTTATATAAAAGTTATATTTTGAACCACATTTTTGTTATTTTGTTCTGAAACCGAAATAAGACCAGAAAAAATTTTTTTGCATAAAAATATAAATAAAACTTTTTGAAATTAATTTGAATAAAGAAAACATTTCAAATATTTTCATCAATTTATCTTTCATAAGTGTTAACATAATTTAACTTTTTTTTTAAAACCCATCAAATACGAAGGAAAACCCCGAAATCCACGTACTGGCATTTCATTTTTTTTTTTTATATTTTTCGGGAAAAAAAAAGAAAATTTCTATCAAACTTTTATTTCACGTTTCGTATTTTTCTTGTTATTTTTCGATAAGGTAAAGAAAATTGGTAGTGAATATGTTGTTTTATTTACGTTTTTTTATTCATATAGGAAACATAACATTATGTATGCCACACATGCTTTTTATGTTCACCTTTTTCCCCAAGACATTCAAAAATACCGCCGCAACCTTTAACTTCAAAAACCAACGTAAAAATGTTGTAATAGGGCCAACCAAGTTTTGGATAAAACATATACTAACTTAAAATCGGCCTATAGCAAATTTTTTGATGTCCTATAGTAGAAATAGGATTCGTAGTTAACTAAATCTATAGTTCAATGGAATTAACTCTGACAAAAAACAAGCAAAGTTTTTTCTGCATAACTTTGTTTCCTCTTCTTGAAATTTATTTTAATTCAAAGGTAAGGCTGGGTCCCTAATAGCATAAACATATTCTGGAGTTTTCTTTTTTTCAAATTGATGTATGGGTGTCCCAAATAAAAGTGCAAGATTTAATTTGCGTAACTGAAGTTTGTGTATATCTCGGGTATTCTGCATCTTATAAAGACGACCCATACCTCATTCGACGATCAATTTAATAAGGAATTAAATACCATTCGACGTTTTCAAAAATATTCCTTTTTAGGACAGGAAACACAAGAATTCTCTTGTATGAAGGTATACGTATATGTCAGGTATTCTGGGTCCTACAGGTATGAATTATACCTCATTCGATAGGGAATTTAATAATTAATTAAATAAAGAATGCTCCGAAAGAAACGCACAATTTGAATTTTGTAGAATTCTCTTTTTGAGCATACTAGGCGCTTGAAACCTGAGAAACTATCACTAATAATGTCGTTCCTTCATGCAGTGTTCTATGACTATTAATAGCAACAATGGTAGATGACACATGTGAAGATTTCAGTACTGTAAACTTAATGAAACGAAAATAGCACGACATTTAAACCTGGCGCTATTATGGAGACACCCTTTATTAGTTTTTAAGGTACATCGAAAAAACTTTATAAACAGGCTTATTTTGTATACAACTATTTCTTTCTCCACTATCCTTGGACCGATTATACTGAAATTTGGCATCTTATAATTTATTTATATAGTCAACTTATGTAAAT
The DNA here is from genome assembly GCA_963422695.1 of Xylophagus ater. Lineage (NCBI taxonomy): Eukaryota > Metazoa > Arthropoda > Insecta > Diptera > Xylophagidae > Xylophagus > Xylophagus ater. The sequence continues at coordinate 1,003,190 of OY730484.1, forward strand.
AATTTAAAGAAAATTGCTATAAAAATTTTCCAATTAAATCCGAAAAAAACGGCAAAATTTGCTGGTCGCCATGATTTTTGGTTTATAACTTCGCTTGGCCTTGACCGATTTTCCGGAAATACAATACCACATTGTACCCACATTGTAAATTTCATCAAAATCGGATTACGAATTTTTGAGTTATCTTTTATACGAACGGATGGACAGACATTCAAAAATTAATATAACTTTTGATTCTCTTGATCCTTCTCCGATGATTTTTTCTATGCGTTGCAAATTCCGTGACAAAACTAATATACCCTCTTGTAGTACCTACCATAGGGGATAAAACTGAAAAGAACAACAATATTTGTATTTCCATTCTTTGGAGGATATTAAAGCTTTTTTTGATTGTGAAAAATTCGTTCAACACATGTTTTTGAACGCATTGAAAAATAAGCGAACAGGCAATAATCATTCAATTAGGGTTGCCAAATGTCACCATAATAATTTTTTTTTTTTTTTTTTTCTTCTTATGTCCTCGTTTTTAGTATGTACATGATGAAGAGGCAAATAAAAATACAAAATATTAAAGTAATGTGCTTATTTATTCAACGAAACAAAAATTTCATCCACCGTGAACGATTTATGATGAAATTTATGTATGAAAATGAATAATGAAATTATGCTATATTATTATACCAAATAGAATTACATAAAATGTGGGCAATTTTTTTTTTTCTTGTTCCGGAATACCATTTATGAAAAATGACAAGTTTTTTATTTTAATATAAAACAATTTCTGCATTAAATTTTCTCAAACAAATTATTTTCCTACAATTATGATTAAATAAATGATTAAAAACTTAGACAAATATTAAAAAATCTATTCACAAAATCATTAAATTCCATCTAATTAATTTTCTCATACAATGTGTTTTAAAAGTTTTTCGAAAAAAAAACAGGAAAAACTTCCTCCAAAATTTTGGTTGATATAAAAAAAAGAACGAATCTAAAAATTGCACTACATTACCAAGATGTCAAAAATAGGATCAGATCTAGTACAAAAATCAAAGGGAAAAAATCCATTCATTTTATGTTATCTGCATCCTTTTTTATACAAGTACTAAAAAAAAAAGGAAAAACGAACAAAAAAAAAATACCAAATGGTATAAAATTTATGAAAAAGGTCTCACCTTCATGGAGCCAAATTCATATTTTTATTATTTATGGTCATAGATTTTCTACTATTCTTTTTTTTTTATATATAGAGTTATGTAATGTGAGATTTGTAATGAAAACCATATACTAATAAACCCTTAACTTTTCTATATTATTGATATAACATCGTTAAAGTTCCCAGAGTTCGACAATTTCGTATTTATTCTTTACCTATAAAAATAATATAATCTTGGAGTCATTGAAAATCATAATTATGTAGTTTAAAAACAATTATTGAACCTTGATTCCATCATATTAAAGTCAACGCCAATAGAAAAGATTCACAATAAATTTACACTCCCATCAAAAATGGTAACAGGTCCTGATATAGTCCTTATATAGAAGATTTCGGTTTTAAATTTAAAAATATTTTCTATATTCTCACATTTTAATATATTCTAATTCAAAAGAGCTTGTACAAGTATAATAGTTTAAATTTTGAATTCCCTGGAAAAATGTCATAGAAGAAAAAACGTTTCGGAATCTGTTCTTACAATACTGGGTATGGAAAATAATTTTCTTATACCTACAACGATTTCTCGTAAATAATAAAACGTTATAAAAAAAAATTCTACGTCAAAAATTTATTTATGTATTTGTTTAGATTAAGGTTTTCAAAGTTCATAAATTACATACTACATACCTTTACCTATTCTATGTATTGTATATATATACGTTACTACCTAAACAAATGGTGTTTTGATGTGATGTATGTAAATATTTGTAAAGTACAAAAGTCAATTTCAATTGCAAATTTTAAAGCTATGTTTTAAAATTGTGCTCAAAACTCTGTGCAGAGATTTTTGTTTATTTGAATATAGCTGGCTTTAACGCTACTCCTCAACTCTTTAAAAGTCTGTTCAATATTTTTTTATAGTTTACTCGGAACTACCAAACAGGCGTACAAAAATCCTGATACTTCACAAAAAACTAAATTAAAAAGTCACACTACAATCTGAGTCGAATGTTCTACGTAACATTTCCACTAGTCTCAGTGTTGTCCTTCTGAATTCCAATATGAATTCCAATTTCCTTGCACTCCATCGGATTATCTGAGATTTAGTCAGCACATAATCCTACAGGTTTCGTAGTAAATTATTGTATAGTAGATAGTTATCCTTACAACAATTCGAGCCCGTCATAAACGGCTAATTTTGATTTGGCAAGTATCTGGCAAGTATCAAAGTCAATGTTTTTGGGGTATATATGAAAAATAAAAAATTTTTTTAAATATCCATGGTACAAAGCCAGCTACGAATTTTGTTTAAGAAATTCTATGTTTAAATCGGTTTAAATCTTTTATTCTGTTAAGCACATAAGCACTCAAGTATAAGAAAGTAAAACTATTAAAATCACAAATATACACTCAGGATGTAAAATATAAATATATGAAACCTTTTTCGTGCAGGATGGAAAAAGGACAATAGAGAAAAAAAAACAAATAATTCTTTATAGTACTAACGTGAAAGGACCGAACTAAATTTTATTATCATTTCCATGTGTGATTGTGTTTATGATACATGAGTACCGCATTCATATGTCATAAACATAATTTTCAAACATATCGCCATTATGATATTCGCTTTAAGGAATTGTGATAGTACATATTGTGCTGTTTTTTTTTTGTTTTCAGACAAATAAATAGTCTTTTCGGTGAATATTTTTTGAAAACTAGTAAATCACAGAATATAAATGAAATTTAAATAAAATAAAAAAAAAAAACACTACAAATACGCGCTTTCGTCCTGTATATATGTATATTTAGTTGAAATATTCTGGTACAATATGTATACAGACTTTTTACAAGAACGTATACTATCAAGTGATGGTCTTACTGTGCCATCGATTGATGTATACAATTTCTCTAATTTTGAAATACAAACAATATTATAATATTTAATTCAAAATAGAAACCAACTTAAAACTGTTGCATTCTGTAAATTACGATTTTTTTGCTCATATTTCCATTTTCTCTAATCCACAATGACCAAAACCAAAAGTATCATAATAAAAAACTTAAATTTTCAAAATAATCTCCATGGACCATCGTGTTAAGCCATAAAACCACAAAACCAAGCTAGAAATTGCATGTATCCACAATTATAGAAGTCTGCAAAAAGTTGAATTGCATATTAGAAAAACCTCTTCATAGCACGCTCATGTTTGTATAAAACAAAAAAAAAGATTTTCTTTCATATATTTTTCAAAAAAAATTCAATTTCTATTTCAAAACATCCTTTTTAGACCAACATAAAGGAAGGTTTCTTCATCCTACACTCAAAGTTTAACTGATTGGGAAGAAAAGTATAAACGCTCTTACATTATGTGATGTTAAGTGTTAGATTCATTCTAATAAAAACTCCACGTTTATTTGATATAACAAACTACAGTTCTTTTAAAGATGAATTTTAGTCCTGTATGAATCCTTCTATGACATCGTTTTGTTTAGTTGCATGTAAATGACATATTTACTTTGTCATCATTTTAAATTTCCGGGGTTTGAAAAATTCATGAATTTCATATATATGTATATATTTTTTTCGGGATTTCTAACTTCTATATTATAGTTTTTCTTTATATTTTCGTATACAATATGGAAAATCTTTATTTTTTTGACAGCACTTATGCATATAGAGTTGTGGTGATTTTTTGGTAACATACGTTCTGGCATGGGACAAAATTATCTGAACAAGTAGTTTAGTAATCCTCAACATTTACCTTTATTATTATGTATATAAACGCTCGTTTGTAGAAATTTCTTCATAAATATAAGGAAATAAGTGGAGATACCTTTATCAAATCATACTTATTAACTGGTTTAGTAGATAGTTTCACAAAAATTGCATTGATTAAATTTCTTTTGGTACACCCTGGTAAGTATACTTTATACGTTCTTTTTATCAAGTTAAAATGTCATTTCCAAATGCAAATCCATTTAAAATTTAACTCCAAAACATTTATTTAAATGTTTAGTATAGGTTTATAAGTACTTGTCATTTCTTCTAAATTCTCTCTCATTACAATTTGGTATGGAGAATAAGAATTTATGGACTTATCTTATCCGTTTTTGAATAAATCATATGAACTTCTAATGTAAGAGATTCCAAGTTCGAAGCTATTTGTATCTATATACACCTGACTTGATTAATTTTTTTCACTGACTTCTTCACATTGGTCTTAAACCGCACGCTAAGAAATACAAATATTTTTTATTATTGGATATCTAGTATAAAATTGGAGTATACTTTGCTTTATATGCTTTTTATATATATGAATGACATTTAGAATTTTAAAATCGGCATATTTTCCATTTTTCACACCCTGTGGTAGCAATGGGACTGTTGGTTTGAAATTCTATAGTCCAATATTTTAGCTCTGAGAAAAGGCATCCAATACTATTTAGTTAAATTTTTTTCTACATAACTTTGTTCCGTTTTAATAAATTGAAAATTTTCTATATTTTCATCATAATTCATAAAACTTTTAAATAGAATTACGGAAACGCAATAACAGTATACTTATTTGTAACTATAAGCTAGGTACTACAAAACTTAAATATCTATATACATATATGTAAAGCCGGATAAGTCCAATCAACCTTATAATCCTAACATATCACCTTATGACGTTTTTCTTTTGTACTTCAAAATTTGGTTACTTATCCGTTTTCAGAACTTATAAGCCAAGGCTGTCCAACCTTTTTGTTTCAATGGGCCGCATTTGAAGAAGACATGGCGTTTTGGGCCACAAGTATATTTCTACGTATAAATCCATATCATTAAATGGATGTGATACCTGGCATTGAAGTTGATAAACTAAACCGTCAATATCTGGTTCGATTGACGTGGTTGCAATTCTCAGGTAGTTCTCAAGGTGTTCATCCAACATGTTGGTTCTAATTTCACACTTAGTATGTTTCATTCTTCACTTAAGCCACCAGGAGACAAACAACAGAACAGTGTAGCTGAGCGAGCAACGTAAACAGAAAGAGAATTTACTACATAACGAAAGAGCTTTCTGTTCTGGCCCTGTTTCTACTGTTTGTCACTTGGCAGCAAACACACACATCATTCCTCGGAAAAATGGACATGCTTCAGTAACTTTGAATATTTTCGGGCCGCATTGATACTTGCCTTGGGCCGCGGGTTGGACAGCCTTGTTATAAGCTGATAGTACTTGTTTTCAATATAATAACGAATATTTTTGAATGGCAATAAATTAAAAATTATCGATTATTATTAGTTATGTTCAAAACTTATCAAGCGCCCTAAGTATATGATACATAAATATTAATATATGTACATGAAAAGTGGAACGTTTCATTTTGATGGATATCCAAACTTGGAATTTATTTGGTGTAAATTTGCTTAAAGATTGTCAATCGGATTATTATTATTACTATTAAATAAAAATGTAATTTAAATGGAAATATGCATTTTAAACATGACATCAACATAAAATTGATAATCTGTGCAATATGTTTACGTTTCAAATTGATACATTTTCAAATTGTGTTGTAAAATTTTCAATTTCCTATCAATTTTTATTTGAATATTTTGTTGTTTTTTTTTTCTGGTAAAATGATGTTATGATACTCGATAAAAATAAATATATGCATTTTAACTCTTTGACATAAAAACATATGTGTATATATATCATTATATAAATTTTATTTCCATTTTTTTATATTGTTTTAATTAAATTATTATAAAATATTCAATAGAATAAAATTCAGAAGATTCTTCCTGTAATTGCATACCTGTAGGCGAATTTATAAAAGAAATTCACTTAAAATCTAAATTTTAGATAGTAAAGTAAATTGTAAGTATATAATTGGTTAAATTTAAAAAATATATAAATAAATACTTCATTGTTATTACTTAATACATATTAGGAAAGATATGGAGTAGTTATTTTAAGAAATCAAATAACAGTTAAATATTGTAGTTATTTTCATTAGTTAGTTTGTTTTGGTTTTAAATGGGTTTTTGTCCTTAAAAATTTTAATCACAGCACAAATAGTTTTATTATTCTGACATAATTTACTAAATATTATATATTATTTAAAATACTTATTTAAACAAGCCTGGATATTAAATTTGAAATTTAAAAATATTTTTTATATTCTCAATTAAAATAATCAAGATTTACAATCAAATGAATTTATGAAATTAACCCAATCATAATTTATAGTTTTCGATCATTATAATAAATCATATCAGATTTTTTATTTTTTCTTTTTTTTTTTTATTTTTTGATTTCCATAATAAACATAATAAAATTTACGACACAAATTTAATAGTCCTCGCATTAACAATATATCCTCTATTTCCAATTCATATTAGTTAATTGCAAAATATTTTGTATTCATTTCGTATGCAATTTAATGCAATAAATTAAAATTTTTAGACATTTCTGAATTAGGAAATGTCCAAGTAAATTTAAATCTATTTAAAAATATAATTAGAATCAAAATTTCATTTATTTTATTTAACACGAAAAGTACAATATTATTATTAATATTGTAAAATTTTCTGAAAAACATCAATTTCATTAATTCTCCAAAATATATGATCTCTGAATTTTTATATTAATGATATTATTGACAGAACAATTATTTTATAGAAACAAAAAAAAAAAATTCCATTAAATTTTCATTATGTAATACAATATATTCGTAATTTAAAATGTAGTTATTATAATTACAAAATGATTGGAAATATTATATTATAAAATGTTGGCCTCAGTTCAATTAAATAATTTGAATTTTTCTAACACAATATTTCTACAAATAAATAGATAAAACGCATAATCTCTGAAAATCCTTGACTTGACCATCAACAAGGATTAGTTAAACAGCCAGTATATCATCAACATCTTTAATTTGGCTACATTTTTAAAGAAACAAAGAAACTTGCTAGGTATATTTTTTTTTTGCAATTTAAGCGTTCCAGTGACATCAATTCCCAAAGTAGCCGATATCGCTTTCTGGTGGACATTGAAGTGATCCAGAGTGGCGGTAGAATCTTCGGATAATTAGAGTAGAAATATATAGGGTCTTTTAATAGGGACATAACAATTTTGTATCTTTATATAAACGCACCCTTAAACATTAATAATGACCTGTCAATGTCAAAACGTAGATTAAAGTCAACATTTTTATCATGGTAAAGTTCACGAACGAGCAACGCTTGGAAATTATTAAAAATTACTACCGAAATTCCGAAATTCCGGTGGTCGCAACTTTAAGAGCCGTAATAATCGTCCAATCCGACAGGCTGTGCGTGCTATAGTGGATAAATTCGAATCAACATTTTCATTATTGGATGTTACAGTGCTAACGAGACGTCGTACCGATCGCAGCAATGAAAATATCGCAGCCGTAAGTGAATCAATTCAAAATGAGCCAAATCAGTCCATTTCACGTCGTTCTCAAGAATTGGGCATATCTCAAACGTCATTGTGGCGAAAAGATCTTGGCTTACAGCCTTACAAAATCAAATTGACTCAAGAACTGAAGCCACTTGACCATTTGAAGCGCCAAAACTTTTCTTGTTATATTCTTAATGAAAGACCCTATACATTAAAGACTGTAAATTTACCATTGCATCTTTCTGCTTGTTAACTTAAGGAAGGTAGATTTCGCAGTTTTCTTTTCTAATAGCGATTATTTGCGAAAAAGGATAACAGATTCTGATTCAGAATTAAATTCCCCGTCGAATGAGGTATAATTCATTGGAATCTGGGATATATTTTTTTTATGGCATAAAAAAACAGAGGCTAACCATCAGTGTTTTTTTCTATTTTTGAAAAATTTTCGATTTCGCTAATTTTGGTCTCAAACGACGTATTCCCTCAAAGTGATGACAGGATACTTAATTTCAACACTTTAGGACCCTTAATATTGCAGATATGAGCCTTAAATGGGGCTAGCCCTCGGTTGTCCCGAGTTTTCCTTAATAATTGTAACAATAATCTTACTTTAATGAACAGACTAAATCAAATAACGGCCCTTATTAGGGCCACCAATGTGAATAAAAACGGCCCTTATCAGGGCCATCAAATAAATAAATCATAGAGTAAAAAATGTAATAAATCCTTCAAAAATAGCACCCTGCTCCCATCTCCAGGTGTCTAATTATTCAAAAATTGGTTTTTCGTGCCAAAGATGAATCTTATAGTGCCACGAGCAAGCGCTGAAATTACCGAATTTTTTACACAAATGTATATCAATTTTATTTTGTTTTATGTTCAGTTTATTAACACCGCTAGAGCTAGAAATCACCTGAATCCATTTTACTTTCATTTTTACTACAATAGATTAAAAAGCAATATTTTTATTGTAATTTTGGAACCGTCAAAGAAATGAAATGAAATGAATGTGATAATTTAGATTTGAAAAAACATATAAGAAAAAATATATAAAAATGCCTAAATTTATGTGAAAAAAAGCCCATAAATATACACCATATTAAATTCAAAAGCTTACTAAACCGGAATGAAATGACTTTTTGACAATTTAAGGACACAAATTTTTTGCATCGTACAAAAAAAAACGGGTTGGATATCATATTTTTTTCATTCCCCTGATATCGATTTGATTTTTTAAAGTACCATAGGCACTGTTTTTGATGTTTTATGTATTAAACATGGGTTTTGGCAAAAATTTAATAATAGGACTCTACTCCTCTTCCTCCACTCATAAAAAGAAAGGACAAATAAAACGAATTTAACAGAAAAAATGCTCATTCGATTGTTATGAAATATTTATGTGCAAATTATGTCAATTTGTGTCGTACGGAAATAAACATTGAATGGCCATAATTTTCAAATTTCTGTTCGAATGCCGTTTTTCTTGTTCTGGTTAGGATGCTTTATTTTTTTCCCTATTCCAGATATTTTCATTTTTTTTTGGCTCATATCAGTGGCGTATCTTTAGGTAGTTACATTGTAAGCTTTCATAAAATGTAAAACTAGTATATCGTAAAAGTTATGTATCTAATTTGATTTTCATGCACTTATTATGATAAAATTTGAAAGAAAGAAATTCTCACAATAGAAAATATACTAATTCTCTGAGTAATATTGTGAAATTATGAAAAGCATGCTATGGCGGATCAGTTATACATATAAAAAGATGAATTTGCACTATTAAGTATCGAATCAAGACTCGCCAAATCCTTTCCGGTAAACAGGAACTTAATTATTCAATCCTCGTGTTTGCCAATCAATTTTCAGTGCATTTAGTTGGAGAAGCCTTATATATTTCACGATTACCGTCTTAGGTCCAATCCATCTTATCAAATTCTTATAATATCTTTTACTCTAATAATACATAATAGTTATCTACTATTAGAGAATTGGATTCCGTATCTTTTGTTTATCTGACATTTTGGCCTGATATTTTGAATTAACTTAAAATTAGTGAACTATGGAAATTAATCGAAAATTTCTTATAATTTGTCTACCCAAACTATCATTCTTTAATTTCAAGTTTAGTAAAGCAAAAAGTTGTATATTTAATTCAAATTAAAGTTGTTAAAATCCATACGTACACAGTAGGGTACGACACTGCTTCATTTCGATTTCAAATCGACCCAACTTCATCAAAACAAAAAAAATGTTTTCATTTTGTATAACAAAAAAAAAAAAAATAAGATCCTTAACGTTTCTTTTTTTTTTTCAAATCACATCTTTCGTATATATTTATTCGGTTCAACTTAAATTTGATTTGATTTGAGATCCTCTTTCTGGGTGAACAGCTACTTTTTCTCTATATACATATACTATATCAGAATTGTATACAATTTGAATCTCCTCTTTCAATATCCGGATTATCATTGTCCTACAAACTACATATTAAACATATATATATATATATATTTATATATAATAATATGAAATTCTGTAATAATCAGGAAAAGGAAGAAGGACATAAATTTATACGTGTCTTGCGTGTATATCCATATAGAGAGGATACCGAATGCCATCATGCCATGTTGAAAATGAAGAAAACGGAAAAGGAAAACGATGGAATTGTAATGGTTGTCGATTTTATGTCGCGAACGTTCTGTAACGAGCTGACACTTCAAATTGATGTCATGAAATTTAAAGTTTCCCCAACAGCATAAAAGGAAAAACGGCAAATATTATTCACTCATACCATCTCTAAAGCCCAATCCAATTACATTCAATTCTATAACTTTCTGTCATTCGAGTCAACAATGTACCCAAATCGACTTTTATTCATTCAGTCACCCCATATTCAACTTCCCACATAAATTCCACCCACCCATTTTGATTCTCATTTTTGTGTCACTGTATTTTATAACGAATCAACACGTTCAACAATTTATTTTATACTTTGATTGATTTTGGGTCATTAAGGAAACGAACGGGCGGGAAAATTTGAAAATGTTACAGAATTTTTCATATTTCAAAATGAATAATGAAAATATTATGAAATGAATTTTTCTTTTTTTAAAAAGAAAATGAATTATTTTTTTTAAGGTAATTATTCCAAATTTATTAAAAATTGATTGACAATTATTAGGTGCTTTCCATTTAGGCACTTGCAACTACTTGGAAATAATTTTTAAAAAATTTGTATCGTTTTAGAAGTTTAAGTTTAACTTCAAGCACTTTAGGTGACGAAATATAAAGCTACTATTATTATTTTACGTTTCCAAATATCGTCAGATGGTCTAGGAAAGTAGCCTTCTTAGCAGGGAACTAAAATACAATATTTATAGTCCAGTTATCCATTATTGACGTTTATACACAACGATTTTTTAAACAAAAAATTTCATTCATCTACATGAGACAATTTCTATATGTGTTAGGAAAGTAACTAATTATATTGAAATATTCTAAGCTTAAACGTCAGCTCAAATCCGAGTTTAACTATATCCTTAATTTGAGTTGCATATACGTTGCATATGTCAGTAAAATTTATACAGTTCTTCTTTTTCTTTATATTAGTTTTAAGAAATTTAAACATTATAAGAAACAGAAAAACTTTAAATTAAAAAATGTATTTTTTACCATATTTCATTTGAAACCGCGATTTTTTTTTGCTCTGTCTTCATAACTTTTATATACGAAAAATAAAAGAATCATATTCGGAATTAAATTGCATAAATCAATGGTATGTCAATACTTTCAAAGTAAAAAGTACGCTAAAAATCAATATTAAATATTAAACTAAGTCTATTATTGCATTTCGTATTTTTTTTTTTGTTTGACAATAAAATATCGACGAGGTAAAAGCGACGAGAAATTGCAATGAAATGAATAAATTCAAAAAGTTTATACAAGTCAAACCTTCCTAAGACGAACCTATTTTGTATAAGACGGAAAAGCTGCAAAAGAATGAATTTTATAGTTCCTTGTTCACAGCCTTTTTAGAATATTGTGGTAACAGAAAATTTGTTATATTCATCCTTCAGATCCCCTTTTTGACAGGTTTGGCTTTAATACAATATAATAATTTTATGTTTCAATATTTGCCTATATTATGTAGAACCATAATATCCCTTGGCCATAATATTCCATCCAATGTTTATTTTTTATAATCTGAATAGTATACTATCTGGGATAGGAAAGAATAAACTACATAGCACCCAAAAGGAAGCAGGGCACGATCAAATGAGTGTACATATCGTAGACAAGAGTAGCAAAAACTGAATAAAATAAATCTTTGATATCTTCGATGGATACCTGCCGTACCTATTTTATCCATTTTAATATATGGAAAATTTCAGAACTTTAAAACGTTTCAATTTAAATCTTATACTGCAATATTTGTATATCATTTTTGTTCTTTAATAATGGCGGTGTTTTTGGCGGTGGGAAAAATTGGTAATTTTATACTGAATAATAACCATAACACTTTTTCTTTATCAATATGCAAAAAAAACTTCAATTTTTTGAAAGCATATAGAACATATGCATATGTACCTTCTTTATCCATTTGACTGACTACCATTTTTTTTTGCTAATATCCTACATATTTTATATGCATTCCAGTTGTTTTGGTGTAATGGAATTTCTTGAATTTTTAAATCGTAGAATATTTTCTTGTTGAAAAAGAAAGGTTTCCAAACTTTTCTAATATGAACAATTCAAATTAATTAATTTCATTTTTCACGAAAAAGAATTAACCTGAGATAAGCCTTCCCTTTTAGATCCAGTTAAAGTCTTAAACCGAAAAAGATGTCATATTCGAGTTAAACATCCAAAAATTGTGTACTATCATGTGAAGTCCAAATAAATTTCAAGATCTGAAAATTGTACACATTTCTAAGGAATATGCTTTGACAAATAACAGATAATGCCTAGGTAAAATCCTCGAATACAATTATAAAATGAAGGCTTAAGCTTTCACTATGTGCTATAACTATATTAGTCCTAAGAAACCTGTCAAGCGTGTCGAATTCAAAATCGTTAAATTCATGACAGATATGTATGGTATGTTAGAAACATCTCGGGGCAACGACGATACGGCTCTGCTAACAATTAAAAATCAAAAAAAACTTAACATATGAATTGAAGAAAAATAATTACGTAATACTCATCTCTGGTCAATCCATTAACATGAATCAATAATAAACATTAGATTAAATTGAACCTCTTAATTTAGTTATGCTCGATTAAAACAATGATGTCATAGCAAAACGATCTGCTGTATAACAATAATAATGATTTGAATTCAAAAAAAAGCTTTTTCATTGATGCGTGACCCTCTTGCAATAAGACAAGACGCTAATCAATATAAAATTCAAGCTAAGAATTTTAAATTATTCACCATTAGCTTATTTTTAGTAAGTGCACCACCCTCTTCTTGGCTAGGAAAAAATAAACAGCATTTAAATTTATAAATTATTTGCTTAATTAAGTTTACTGAAAATTGTCTGCGCATGTTTTATATCATAATAATTATTATTAATATTTTGAGATGCATTTCGATGAATAAGAAGAATAGACATTTTTATTGGATTTGTATGCCCTATGGTAGGTACTACCAGAATTTAGTTGGAAAATTTTTACAGCAATTTTATTTATGGTAAATTATTTAAATACCTTAAATAGATAATACTAGGTCTGTTTTATTTGCCATACCCTACCCTGCAACAGGGTAAATGGCAAATAAAACGAGCAGGAGTAGAAGAAAGCTTTAATTCAAATGTTTGTAGCGCTGCTTAGCAACCATATTGTAATGAAATGAGAAACTTTTAGCTAATACACTTTTTATGGTAGAAAACTGAACTAATTCGGGTGTAATAGTTACACTTGGTCTGAAAGTAGTGTAGGATTTGCTCTTTTGTTGTTTTTGTTTTCAATGTAAAAATTTGCTCCACCCCAGAGCAAGTGACAAATAAAACAGACCTACTATGTTAAATTTCAGTAAAATCGGTTCAAAGGAAAGAAAGAAAAAAATAATTAAGAACATGTTCATAAAGTTTTCTCGATGTGTTTTAAAAATTAATATACCAATTTGAATAAAATTTGTTGAAAAGATTTATACTATTAGGTCCGAGGCTATCTGCGAATCAGAGCCAATTTACAGAAAAGGAAACAAAGTTATCCCAGAAAAAACCTTGGAATATTATTAGTTTTGACTGTTTTTTTTTTTTTGTTAACTACGAGTCCCGTTTCTACAATTAGGGATCAAAAAATCGGCTATAGACCGATTTTAAGTTACTATATATTCTTCGGTTTAAGAAAGGGCGATCTTAAATAAAACACACAATGATTATTTTGAAGAGATACATCACAGGAAGTGACTCAGAAACGTATTTGATAATATTACTGAATATCATTAAAATTGTGTTCTTTTATTATTCACATTTGAAGAAGAAAAATAAAATGTATATCAAATTAAAATGAGCCGCACAATATGACCAAGAAGTAGTCATGACTTTCTCTATAAATATGAAATATGAATGTTAGAAACAATTCAATAAATACAAGTCAAAAAAATATTATACAAACTGATAGACAAGCATTTATTGGGCAGATATACTTATTTTCCATTTCAGCCAAGACACATTTTATAAATTGCAAGTACTTGGAGAGTCCTAAAAGTATACTATTTCACTTGAAATTCATTATTATTATCATACAATGTAATATAGATAATCTAATTTCACAAAAATCTAATAAATTATTTATAAAAGCTTTCTTATTACACATTCTCTCTGATAAACTTTCAAATCAACCCAAAATTTTGTTATCAATTTCCCCAGGTATAGAGAAAGTAAAAATCATATATAGCCAATGGATTTGATTATATACGGTTGAAACTTGATTGTGTCTGCTATTGTTTTAAAATTAAACGATTTCATTGACCCAAAGGGGTTAAACAAATACAAGGTGAATGATAAGCAAAAATATTTGAATGAATACAAAACGAACAACTGATTTTATTTTTAATTCTATTATTTCACCTTTCATATGGCAATACTAAATCAATTAAAAATTTATTGTAATTATAAAACAAATATTTGTTAATTAATTTTTTGAAATTCGAATATATGAATTGCTTGGATTACAAATGCATATATTTATTTTCTTTAATTGGATTTGACTTTTTTCAGAGATGGACGAACCGCTTTGGTACCGCTTGATCAGATTATGGACTTATATGGGCTCATTTCACACAAAATTCGAAATTAATTATGTGCCACAGTAATATATTTAACTCATATAGATCTTAACAACTATTTTGCGACTGCATATGATATACAGTATTGTTCAGTCTTATATATGTACGTCAAATGTGCTGATTGGGTGGGCCTCAAAACTGTCAAATATAATTGATATATATACGATCCAGACTTTAAATTACTGTAATGCATTTTACAGGCGAATTTCACGATACATAATAGTAATAAGTCTCATAAATAATATTAATTAAACAAAATATTAAAAAATCATTTTACCTTATACTTATAGACAGTGAATACTTAATGCAATTTATGATTTTTCAAAAATTCCTTTTAAATGAATTATCCAATTTCAATATGCCAAAAAATTATAAAATTCATAAAAAAACGCACATTTAAATAATCAATATTTATGAATGAAAAACTTTCTATTCACTTTCTATAACATGAAATTATTTACTTTATTAATTATAAAGGAACAAAAACCTTATCTTTTCATTCGAAAATAACACAAATATAACTTCAAAATATATTCTTATCAAATCTGATAGTTGATAAAATGATCAAAACTTAAGACATTCACACCAAATTTAATCAAAACCGAAACAAACAAGTTACAAAGGGTACAACTTTAACTAGTCTCGATTTGGTCACTATATACTGTAGATTTCATTCATAATATAGAACTATATACTGTACTAGTTCGGAAATTAATTGGCCCAACCCGTTCATATTCCTTTTTCTTTTTTTTTCTCTCTTTTATTGTTTTTATATTTAACAGCTGAACCACATATGGGGATAAAACCGAATTGCTTTAATTTCGTATTGTTCAAGTTCACTGAAGTCAGCACAATTGAGTTATGATATAATTTGGTTCTTAAAAACCGCGTCGTATTAAATCAAAATGAAATAAATGAAACAAAAACGGTACAAAACTACTCCAAAATTGAAACAAATCCTCGTACATCGAAAAATCGTAAAAAAAATTTCAAAGATTTACAAATACTCTTTTAAAAGACGAGGCACTTAAGATTTTAAATATAATATTTAAATTGTAATCGAATTGCGCCGGCCTAATTCTATATAAAAAGGTAACCATCGAGCCCGATCAACCGAACGTAATAGACTGAAATATTAAGTTTGAAAAAAAAAACAAAAAATATAACGAATTTTCCTTATATTTGAAATTTTTTTGATGTCGATGAGTAATTTTCTTATTTCGTTATACTTACTGCTTTCAAAAAAGAGTACAAACAAAAATGATTGATAATTACAATAATATTAAATTTAAAAAAAAAAAGAAGACATACTCGATATACAGAGTGTTTGTAAAATAATAAGAATTAATTATAATCATTGTTTGTGTGGCACAATAAGTCGAGAGAACAAAAAGTGATTGTGGATAAAATTTAGAAGCCATAAACTGATTGACTTTTACAACAAAACATCTTCTTTTCTACTATCATAAAGGATTTCAGTAGAATATTTTCTTTTATCTTCCAATTTTAATTAGAATATTAACAAGTGCTAAGATGAATAAGTTACTGGAATTTTAAAAGTCGAATCCATATATTGTAATCATTATCAGACTGATTACTGATAAGTAAGAAAATAAATATATGAGTTCAGCTGATAATGCCCTAAATATATCTCGTGCTGCGAAAACAATCACTTAAACAACATTCAAGATCTCTCTTTCACTTCATGACATTAATTAAATAACTATTATTTACTAATTTACAATACAATAATGTGGACAAAGAATTTGTGCTTGATAGTATAGTAATTTTTTCAGTTAAAAAAAAAAACACTACTAACTTTACAAACACTCTGTACATGAAGATACTGAATATGAATATATATATTTTAAAGTGCATAAATATAAAAGAAATTTGCATTTATACAACAATCAACATCAAATCATGTACGATATATGGCCCTAGTAAAAGACTGGACAATATATTTGCAAAATAGTACATCATCCATACTCATCTCGTACTGAACAAACCTTTGCTTTTTATGTTTTGTTTAGATTGAATTGGGTGTCCAGCACAAAACCTTTATCAGCATATCAAATCACGTCTTTCGTTATATCAGCTGCTTCTATTCATTTATTGTTTTGTTCTTAACGAGTACATTAGGGAAATATTGTACTTACTCCTGAGGTAGTAACATTTAGATATTTTGAAGATTATCTATTTCAATGGATATGGAAAGAAAACAACAGAAAAGGGATATGAACCGATTTAATGTGTAACATTAAGAACAAAATTGAAGACTGGAACTTTTAGAATTCTTTTATGATTTATGATTTGGATTGTTGGCTGTTTAGTATTCGATCCTATTCCAATCGCAAATGTACAATGGACGAAGATATGCTATACTTTGATATATTTTCTTCTTGCAAAGATTAAAAACTAAATTTGAATAGAAATAATCAGTGCGAATAAATTTATTACTTATTTGATAAAAGTAGCAATATCAGAAAAATCTCAATTGAGAATTTTAGCTAGGCAGTATCCACTGACTAATGGCTACGAAATCTCAACAAAATACAAAAAACTGATAATGAGCTCGTACTGTATTTATATAAAAACATATAATTAATACAGACAGACCAAGATTCGGAAATTTTTTCTTATCAGACATTGACAAACCCAGGATTTCAAAGGAAATAAACCAATCATTTGAAAATCAATAACGAAACTATTTTATCTTAAAATTAATTGAGAAAACCTGAACTTCATCGATCATGAAGTATAAAAAACTGGAAAAAATTTTCCAACTCCATTCACAGCTACACAACTAGGTTGATGCCCTGGATTAATCTTTCATCAAAATCTTTACAGATAAATCCAGAATTTTGCCAACAAGAAAATCCATTGGAAGTCGCATGTGTGCATAATTTTCTTTATCATAAATTTTGATTCACATATGGTAACGACATTTTATGCAATCAGAAATTCGCGAAAGGCCCCAGAAGTAAAAAGGGAACGGAAAAACAAAAAAAAAAAATTTGAAAAGGGATGAAGGCTTCATCATTTGGTATATATAAATATATGTTTATGTGTATAAATATGTATTTATGTATTTTGCCTTGAATTATGTTCAGGAAGTTGAGAAGCTTTTATTTGTATTCTTTTTTGGTGTATTAAATTTTTTATGAAAATACTTATGGAAGAAATTTCAATATTAAACAATAGCTGGAACAGTTAAGGCTGGAGAAGTACAGTTAAAATCCCATTAGAATACATTATTACTAGATCTTAACTGAATTCGGTAGAAGGAAACAATTGCTGTCCCAGAATATATGAGAACACTATCGTTTAAAAGCAAACAAATCGTAAAGATGATGTTTTTACTTAATTAATAGCATTATTAGAAATACGGGTTGAAGTAAATTTCGTATAAATATCCTCGTAATAATTTCTGAACACTTCAAGATTTCGTTAGATGAAAGAATGGATCCAAGTTTTCTTAGGTCCTTCAACGTAACGAAAATATGCACCACAAGGTGGACACTCTACTTTATCCTCTGGTGTAGTCAAAGCAACTAACCAATTTTCGAGAAAAACTCGGTACAACGGTGGGCTCATTTCTTGGGTATTAGAGGCCCTAAAAAGTTAAAACTAACTGAGGGAATACATCTTTTGAAATCAAAATTAGAAAAAATCGGAAATTCGAAAAATAAGATACGTCATTCCACGGCCAATTTTATTACAAATTAATCATTTAAAAATATTACCCTTTCCCGAAAATTTACTTGTTTACGAATCACATTTAAATTACAAATACACTTTTGTAAAGACAAAACAATTCATAGTGTATAGAAAAATTAATATAATTTTAATCTAATTTTATTTAAAAGCCCAAAATCCCTTTAATAGTCGTCCTAAAATTATGCAATCGAGAATTGTACCGAAATATTTTCGGTTATGTTCTCCTAATTTCGATTCTCGAATTTTATATAATCTGGCAATTATAAAATTCTTGCACGAGATAACGCACGTTTCAAATACATATACCTAAACTGTTCTAACCTATGCGAATATATGAAATAGCTATCGTATAAAAGTGAAAACTTTGCCGGAGATTTGTGGAAGTCAGAAATAGACGTCAAAGAATAAACAAGTTCTAATTAGAAATTAATTCAATCAATAAAAAAAATAAATAAATCAGTTTGTTTTGAATTTACAAAAGTGAACTTTGGATTTAATATTGTTTGAGAAACTTTTGATTTAATTAAATATTTAAAAATAAAAAGATGAGCGTTTCGCCGATCAATTCCGTCGTAAAACAGCCATGGAGAATGGTAAAACTCTTTAAACGAGGTAAGTTCACAAATACCCGAAATTTATTAATTTCAATATTAATAAATGTTAATTATTGTTGTTTTTTATTCTATATGATTTTAAATTAATTATTTTCTTTATTTTTCTTCCATTATTAGTTACAAATTATTTTTCAACGGCCGAAACAAATTCCGATGGTAAACCAGTAAGTTCCCGGATGATGGAATTTCAAAAAAAACTACGTGAAAAAACTCCATTGGGACGTTTAGATGAAATCACCGGAAGACATCCTTTTCAAGAGACTGAACCATTAAAACCATGGCCAAACAATGTGAATCCTTTTACGGGAGAAATTGGTGGTCCAGCTGGTCCAGAACCGACAAGATATGGTGATTGGGAGCGTAAAGGAAGAGTTTCAGATTTCTAAAGAAATTATTGATGGTCGTGAATGGATTTCTTTTTTGTAAATAGTCATTATTAGTTATAGTTGTTAATTTAAATTTATAAATAAGTTATTTGATATTAATTATATATATATCGATACTACTTTTTTCGTAGTATTCTATATTTTCTAGAAAATATTGTATATTAAAATCAGAAAAGATATTTAATAAAAAATTCGTTGAAAAAAAAAATAAAAGATTTTGAAATCATAACAAACCATAACTCCCCATCAGAACTCAATCCAAAAATAGAAATGTTCACATTTAAATTGGCTTTTCAAATTCAGGTCAAGAAACTTCTGAAATTAATCAAATCTAAACACATTTTTGTGAGATTTTCAATCTAATCAAAATTAATAAAACAAAAAATAAAAATTTTTTGCTTACATAAAATCAAAATAGTCTCACATAATGCAAACATAAACAAAAAGTTTAATCAAATATTTATTTAACTACTGATAAACTGGCACGTAGTAAACAATAAATGCCCTTTTTTTGCTCCCAAAGTCATAATGAATGATTCAAAATGATCTTGAAATTGATTGATTCAATTCCCAATTATCATATTTATAAAAACCGGTTAACGAATTTTGTATTAAAAGAAAGTAACGCTTGGTATACGTCACGTAATCCCCTTTATATAGAATTAGTCATGTGTTATTCATCACTGCACAATTTAATTCGTGAAAGGCGAGCCATTCCAACATCGACCAACATTTATTATGCTTGTTGTTTCTTTTCTTTTTCTCTGTTTTACTTATCTGTACACTTAAACAGCCAGTGCTAATAAAAAGAAATAAGGTGCATGATAATTTTCACGTAGTCATAAAACCAAAAATGCAATTCTATAAATCACGTAGGTTTTTTATTCCGAAATAATTTACACCTTCTAATCGATCCCTTTTAACCATTTCCCTTTATTTTTGTTTCATTATCAAGATTTATTTATAAACTTAATAATATATATTATTTAATTTTGTTAAATTTTATCAAAACAATAAATGACGTACATATTATGTTACTTTGTAGGTGATAAACTCTTAAATGCTTTTGACCTTAAAAGATTCTAAAAGAAAAATGATTAGTATATCAAAAATTCATTAAAAAATAAATATTTCTTACATTTTAAAAACAAAAAAGAACATAATAATAGGTCATCAAATATTTATATTTAAACATTTTTTATTTATTTATTATGAAGCACATGGATGCGGCGTGCGTACTTCTAGTTTTGTTTTTTGTTTGTTTTTTTTTTTTTGTTGATTAATAAATTATTCGCTTTATTATTTCTTCACTTATCAGCCATAGACTTTGAGCTATGTTATCATTTTGTGATAATTTACTTGGTTCACAAAAATAACAATTATTAAAATAGAGTCCAGTTAAACCGGTCAATTCAATAGCTGTCGCGCAATAAATTGTTGTGCTTGCAGCTTGTTGCTTGCATAAATTTAAATATAAATATTATAAGAAAAAGGGAGGAGAAAAAGTAAATTAATTGATTAGATTTGTTTATATTTTCAAAAGAAAATGCGTAATTTAAACTTCCGTGTACGGATGAGGTCATTCTAATCTAGTTTTCTAATAGGTTACATTCTTTCAACCCATAAAATAGTATCTGTTCTATTACTTACTCCTTCAAGTTCCTAAACTTTTAAGGAATTCTTTAATTGATAGATAATCTTTACCTATTTTAAGATCTGAAAAAAAGCATTATCTCATACAAGAAAATATGTATATACAAACTAGAAATGTTTTTGATAAGCTTATTGGAAAAACAGTACTATTGAAATCTTTTAAAGAAAAATCACGATAACAATAACTGAATTATTAATAAATTTTAGTTCGAACTAATATTTTTATTTTGGGTCATGAAAAATGCTGCCGATAGTGTAGTATAATCTGATCTGAAAATTCAATATAATTTTTATGTCAATATAAACATTTTGATAATTGATATTCTTTGACCTGATTAGGTTTATATCATTTTAATTTCTTAGATCAATTTTTACAAAATTTTATAAAGAAATTTACGATAATTTAAAAAAAAAAGACCCTACAGTATTTTTAAGATATGATGTAATATAGACAACAGAATGGCCTCCTATAACGATGCAGCCTAATGGATCTATTGTATCTGTTGAGAGTTAATGTTTTAAAAGGATTTAATCTTGCAAATTGGTTTGATCTATATTACTATTTAAGCCGATATTACATGAAAAGAAAATCGGTTATTCTATTTACTATTCCAAATGAAGAACCTCGACTTTTCTACTAATCTTTACAAACCCCATACGTACCGAATAATCGAAAGTATATATATATATATATTTTTTTTTACCAATGATTTTGTAAATGGTCGAACAATAGTAAACAATAAACGATAGAACCACCAATTTCTTGCTAAAGATGATGATACCATATTTCCTGGATGTAATACAAATACTGATATCCCACGATTTTCCCAATTCTATTATTTCAAAATTTATTACCATTCAAAAAATTTTTTTTTACAAAATCAAACATTTTACCTTAGCTAATTGTCTTGCAAAAAGTACATTACATAATTTGGCATTATTATAAGCCATCATGCTCCAATATTTTTGTGATGATGGTGATAATAATTGTTCTGTTAAATGTTCTTTTGGTAAATTTGAAAACCTGTAGAAAAATTAAATTGAAAACAATAATAATTTTCAATCTAAATGGAACATCAATTTTTTTTAGAAATATTAATCTAAAATTTAGAGATTAGATTAGGATATAAAAATAAAAATTTTTAATCAATTAAGAACAAGAAATACAATTCAAATAAATCAATCTAAAAAATTTTACCTATGAGACTCAGAAGAAACCACAATAACTCTTGAAGTATGATCAAGGAGACTTTCAATTTGTGTTGTTAAATAAAAATGTGATAAATGGGAAACTTGGAATGTTGTTTCTAAACCATCTTCAGTCATAGTATAAGGTAAAGCAAAAACTCCTGCATTTAATATTAATATATCAATATGACTAGAATAAATCATGTAAAATTAAAAAAATTCAATCAATTTTCGTTTCTAAAATTACACACTTGAAATTTTCTTTTAATTCATTAATAAAATTTCTGGTTGATTTTAACGATGCTAAATCTAATCTCATAAATTTACATCTTCGTCCAGCTGATGATTTCTCTTTGGTAATTTTTGAAATTGCTTCTTCAGTTGAGTCTTGATTTCTAAAAGTAATTAAAATTTTAAACATATATTCAAAATAAAATAACTATAAAGATTTACCTGCTAGCAATAATAACTTCACATCCATGTAATGCCAATGATCTTGCAGTTTCAAAACCTATTCCAACATTACCACCAGTAATTACAACAATTTTACCAGATAAATCACGTCCATGCAAAACTTGTAGTGCTGTTGTACTGGAATCAAATCTTTGCCGGACATCAGCCATATTTTGTGATACTTCTTCAACAGCAAATGCTAAACGTGGATCAATATATGTAACTTGATTTGTAGTTTTATTTACATAAATAGTTTTTCCATTTTCGATTTCTTTATCTTCGATTTTTCGTTCCCATCCTAATGGTAAATCACCAGAGACACGTTTTGATTTTCCTGTTCTTGGATGTGTCCATTGGGTTGATTTACTTTGATGACTTCCAAATTAAAGAATTATATTATTTCAAATATTAAGATTTTATGAAAATTTACTTCACATAGAATACGTGACCATCATCTGTAGCTCTTTCTTCCCAACCTGGTGGTAATTCATCTTCACTGTCTGAATCTGGTACAAATCCTGGCATTTTAAAATATATTACAAATACACAATTTTGAAAAACCTATTTTACAAAAATTCGATAGGTCAAAATTTTTATAATGAACTGTCAAAATTTAGCATTACCATGTCAAAAGGAGAATTTTGTTTTTACCCACAAAAATAATTTTAACTTAGTTTTATTTAAAAATAATTTATACAAATCATACTACTTTCAAATTATTTTAAAATATGTTTATTATTATTTAAAAAAATAGAACAACATTGCTTTCGTAATACATAAATTTGCAATAAAAACAAGCTGTAGTGCAAAACAACTATTGAAACTTCTATACATATATGTGTATATCCAAATAATTTTTTTTTTAAAACACCTATAAAACGTGGAAATTCAGCGCCAGTCCTTTTCGTCATTTTATATAAATTACTTCGAAACGAAGTTTTTAATTTGATGTTTTATCCTTTTCGTCTTTTCATTTCATACAAAATATACGAATTTTGTTTGGTAGCTACCCGAAATTGTAATCGGACTCAATTGATTCTTGGACACAATCGTTATTTGATTGAAAAAATATCCTATATCAAATTTCATTGAAATTGGTACATAAATAACGTTACAATACCCTGTAATTTAAAAATAGAAAAACCGAACTTTTGTTTGGCAACTTTTAGTCCGATCGTCCCCAACTTCTGTAGAATGGTTCTCATGTGGAAAAAACCGCTCCTACCACTTTTCGTTCAAATCGCTTTAAAAATACGGCCACGATCTTGCCTACCACAGACGGGCAGACAGACATTGGATAAAAATGATTGCAGACGATTTAGATTCTTCTGAAACGTGGAGGTTTGCAAAAAAAATGTATATTTTTGTTTTGATCATGAGTAGCTTATATGCTTCGTATAGAAGTTAAAAATCAGATTTTAGTTAGTAATATTTTCCAATTTGCTATCCAACATATGTTGAGTAATATCCCATAAATTTTTGGCTAATTTATCATTTTGAGCTTGAGCAGTTGGTTTACAGAAGTAATTATTTTCAAAATAAAAACCAGTATAGCCATCTAATTCTGGTGCTGTAGCACAATAGACAGATGTGCTCGCACCTTTTTCAATAGATTTTGAAAATGGTTTCATAAATTTAAATACTAATCCGTAAAAAGATGAATGCCTTGCGATCTTAGTTGGAATTAATGAGCCTGGATGAAGACTGAATACAGATATTCCCCGACTCGCCCAATTCTATAAAGAAAAAATTATGTTATATAAAGTAAATAGATAATTCAGTATTTTAATACAAATACCTTTGCTAATTGTCTGGCAAACCATATATTACATAGTTTAACATTGCAATAAGCATTTATTTTGTTGTAATTTGAAGGCGGTACCGAAAGTAAATCTTCAGTTAAATTGGAATTTGGTAATGTAGAAAGTCTGTGACCATCTGATGATACAACTACAATCCTTGATTTCTCATCAAACAAAGAACTTAATTCATTTGTTAAATAGAAATGTGATAAATGACACACTTGAAACGTTGCTTCGAGCCCATCTTCAGTTAAAGTGTATGGCAAATTAAAAAGTCCAGCATTTAATATAAGAATATCGAGGTGACTAACAATTAATTTTTAAAGTTACAATTTTATATATAAAGTATATAAAGCATATATACCTAAGAGATTTTTTTAATTCCATTATACAATCTTTAACCGATTTTAAAGAACTCAAATCTAATTTAATAGATCTACAACGATTACCAGCTTCCTCATTTTCTTTTTTGATTTCAGCAATTTGATTATCAGCTGATAGTTGATTTCTAAAAAAAAAAAACATTAAATAATTTGAGTAAGTTAATATATTCTATATTGTATAATTTGCATTTATGTATTTACCTGCAGGCGAATATTACTGAACATCCTTTAAGTGCTAATGCACGAGCAGTTTCGTAGCCAATACCAGCATTACATCCTGTAACAACTGCTGTTTTACCTTCTAAATCTTGATCTTTTAGAATGTCTAAAGCACGTACATTCCAACAAAAACGATGTGGAACTTTCGGTAAAGACACACCAAATTTATCAAAAATCATATCAAAAGTTTTGGTGTTTTGTTCGGACGCCATTTTCAATTTTCTGAATCAAGTAATTTAAATGACTAACTAATGTTAACTGCGTAAATTTTGGTGGACTTATAAATAATATATATTATAATTAGTTATGCTTGGACCCCCCTACTTCTTTGAAAATATACTTTTTTGTTGATAAAAACTACCTGAGCAACGATGACTATGCGTTTTTGTCGATGTATAAGTAATGATAGTTACTAGTTACTTATTCTGTTTTTAGTCGACGTTATTTTCTCACCTTTTGACAAAATTATTGCTACCTCAGCAAATTTAATTTCAAAAAAGAAATTATTTTTGTCAACAGGAAATTATTGTCACAAATTTCTCCTTTCGTGCTAGTTAGTATTTTATCGTTAGTAAATTATATGAAAGTTTTCGTTAATTTTGAAATTAAAACTTTTTTTTTAATGACTAATTTTCCTTTCATTTTTTTTCCTTTAGTACTATTTAGCAATAAACTAATTAAAATTATTTTTTTCTTTTAGAAAAATAATAACTTTAACAAAAACAAAAATTTTTAGGTCCAACAAAAAAATAAACAGTACATAATGACGAAATACATGTTTACTTGCACACATCCTGAAACCTTTTTTTTTTATTTTTATAGGTGCCATATGTTGTGACTTCGAACGCCGGTTCGCATAGTAACAAATTGTTGTACTCAGATTTTCTCAATTATTGAGAATAGTTAATCGAGTACATATCAATAATAACATATATATAGTAGTTCATCCATTTTCGATTTCTTTATCTTCAATTTTTCGTTCCTACTCTAATGGTAAATCAGCAGAATTCGTGACTATTATACGTAGCTCCTTCTGCCCAATCTAGCGGTAATTCATCTTCACTATCTGAATCTGATACAGATCCTGGCATTTTAAAATTAGAATATGTTTTGAAAAATCTATTTTATACTCATTCGATAGCTCAAAATTTTTAAAATGAATTGTCAAAATTTAGCATTACCATGTCAAAGGGAGAATTTTGTTTTTTCCCGTTCATAAAAAGTAATTAATTTTAACTTAAGTTTTTATTTTTAAACCTAGTTTATAGTGTTTTGTTATTATTTTAATCTAGATTGTAATTTTCATTATTAAAATTGAGTTACTTTAAAATAATAGTTTAATCTCTTCTAAACTTCCGAATAAGAAGCTCATAAACAATCAATAAAAATTGTTTCAATAATGAGATTAACTGAATCGAAAGTTTTATTGAGAAAATAAAACAAGTTCAAATATTATAGCATTAATAGATATACATATACGTGGATGCATGTACAAATCATACTACTTTGAAGGTATTTCAAAATATGTTTATTAGTATTTGAAAAAAAAAAAAATAGAACAATATTGCTTTAGTAATACACAAATTTACAATAAAAAATGAGGTTTTTAATTAGTAATAATATTTTCTAATTTGTTTTCCAAAATATTTTGAGTAATATCCCATAAATTTTTTGCTAATTCATCATTTAGAGCTTGAGCAGTTGGTTTACAGAAGTAATTACTGTCGAAATAAAAACCTGTATAGCCCTCTAATTCTGGTGCTGTAGCACAATAGACAGATGTGCTCGCACCTTGTTCCACTGATTTTGAAAATAGTTTCATACATGTTAATACTAAGCCGTAAAAGAATGAGTGCCTTGTGATCTTAGTTGGAATAAATGAGCCTGGATGAAGACTGAATACAGATATTCCCCGACTCGCCCAATTCTATAAAGAAAAAATGTTATATAAAATAACTAGATAATTTAGTATTTTAATACAAATACCTTTGCTAATTGTCTGGCAAACCATATATTACATAGTTTAACATTGCAATAAGCATATAATTTGTTGTAATTTGAAGGCGGTACCGAAACTAAATCTTCAGTTAAATTGGAATTTGGTAATGTAGAAAGTTTGTGTCCGTCTGATGATACAACTACAATCCTTGATTTCTCATCAAACAAAGAACTTAATTCATTTGTTAAATAGAAATGTGATAAATGACACACTTGAAACGTTGCTTCGAGCCCATCTTCAGTTAAAGTGTATGGCAAATTAAAAACTCCAGCATTTAATATGAGAATATCGAGGCGACTAACAAAATTAATTTTGAAAATTACAATTTTATATATAAAGTATGTAATTAATACTTAAGAGATTTTTTTAATTCCATTATACAATCTTTAACCGATTTTAAAGAACCCAAATCTAATTTAACAGATGTACAACGATTACCAGCTTCTTCATTTTCATGTTTAATTTCAGCAATTCGAAGATCAGCTGATGGTTGATTTCTAATAAAAAAAAAACATTAAAAAATTTGAGTAAGTTAATATATTCTATATTGTATAATTTGCATTTATGTATTTACCTGCAGGCGAATATTACTGAACATCCTTTAAGTGCTAATGCACGAGCAGTTTCGTAGCCAATACCAGCATTACATCCTGTAACAACTGCTGTTTTACCTTTTAAATCTTGATCTTTTAGAATGTCTAAAGCACGTACATTCCAACAGAAACGATGTGGAACTTTCGGTAGGGGCACACCAAGTTTATCAAAAATCATTTCAAAAGTTTTGGTATTTTGCTCGGACGCCATTTTCAATTTTCAGAATCAAATAATTTGAATGACTAACAATTTTCGTTTCTTAACTGCGTAAATTTGGGCGAACTTATTAATCTATATAATATATACTATAATTGCATATAATTTCTATAACGTTAGATATAAGTTCATATTTAAATACACAAAGCTTACTAGATATAATTGCCTGCACACGTTAAAACAATTATATATATACTGTATTCCAAATAAATATATTTATAAAAATCAAAAAAATTGAAAAACTTCGTATCAGAATTTTTATAGATAATGCGTTTTGAAGATTACTCGTAGTTATCAAAAAAAAAGTTGCATGATGCTTATCTCTTTCTTCTAGTAGATAAGGCGTCAACCATTTCAGTTACAAATCGTGAGAAAGTATTTTAATTTTTTAAAATAAATAAATAAATAGATTAGACAATATTATAAACTTCAGTTATCTGTCAGTTGAAGACGAAACTGGGATAATGGTCCATTTCTTATGTGCGATAGAATAAAATTTGTTCATGGCTTTTATTTTAGAATGTTTTAACCCGTAAGCGCGGTAAATGGTGGTTAAATTTGCGCTTCCGGGATTGACGCACACTCTGTAAGTCAGGCGTTCCGCAACAAATCTTGGGAAGGTAGCACATCTATGTTTATATATATTTGATATTTGAAATACACCTAGAAAGTAGAAAGTAATGAGTATTTGTATAAGCGATTTAAACTTCATTGCACTTACCTAAAAAGATGATTTGGTTTTGTCAGTTAAAACTGATACACTTCTACGAACTGATTTGAACGTTGCTTTAAACTATTTTTCATGCCATTAGATGTATTAATTAATTTAAAACATTTTATACAGGAAAATTAATCAAAAAATTCATTAAACAAGGAATAATTGATTTGTTCGCAATTTGCAGTTCGTGTCTCATGTGCACGCTCCTTTATCTGACACTGATCATTTTGAGCTGGTAATGCTGAAAATCAACCTAAATCCCAGAAGTAAAAATAAATTTGTAAAATTGTCAAGTTAAAGACTGAAATGAATTTACAATGTTTTCATATTGATAAATTTGATAAAAGCAATTTAACATATCATGAATTTTTTTGGAATTACATGAATAAAAATATTCCTGTTATAATAACTTCAATTTCGAATGAATGGAAGTGTAGACAAGATTGGATTCAAGAAGCAGCTGAAGACGATCAAAATTCCCATGAAGAAAATATAAATTTTAAAAATTTGGAAATATCAAATTATAAACACGAAATAATTGAATTAAATCAACATAAAGAAATCGATGAAATTGAATTCGAATTGAAACGAAAACAATCACAAATATTACATAATAAGAAACAAAACGAATTAGAAGATAATAGAACTGAAATACGATTTGATTTTCTCAAAACAAAACTTGGTAACATTAGAGTTCCAATTGCAGATTGTTCAAAAGTTTATTACAATAGTCATCGTAAGACTGAAATGAATTTTCATGAATATTTAATATATTGGAAAAATCGTATTAATAATAATATTAATGATAGTCCATTGTATCTGAAAGATTGGCATTTGAAAGAATTAAGGCCAGATTATTTGTTCTATAATGTTCCGAAATATTTTGTATCAGATTGGTTAAATGAATATTTAATTGATAAAAATAAAGAAGATTATCGTTTTGTTTATATGGGTCCGAAAAATTCGTGGTAAGTTTATTTGATTAAAATTTTCTATTTCTATTAAAAACTAAAAAAAAAAAAATTCAACTTTTTTTTAGGACACCATTTCATTCTGATGTATTTTCATCATTCAGTTGGTCAACAAATATTTTTGGTTTGAAAAAATGGCTTTTATTACCACCAAATGAAGAAATAAAATTACACGACAAATTTGGTAATGATCCGTTTACAATAAATGAAAATGAATTAAAAAATAAAAATATTAAATATTTTTTAATTGAACAACATGCAAATGAAACGGTTTTCATACCATCTGGTTGGTATCATCAAGTTTGGAATATTACTGATACGATATCAATAAATCATAATTGGTTTAATGGATGTAATATAAAAGAGATTTGGTTAAATCTATTGAATAATATGAACAAAGTTAAAAATGAAATCGATGATTGTTCGATGATGGATAATTTTGATGAACATTGCCAAATAATGTTGCGTGCCACTTTTGGTATAAATTATTATGATTTTTTAGATATACTAGATCATATTTTAAAGAAACGTATTCAATATAATAAAAATAACGATAATATGTATTTATTTGATATTTATAAATTGAATAAATTTCATGTTAAATTCGATTTGAATGCAATTCATCAAGTTATAGAATTGATTAATGACGATGAGTCTATTAAAAATGATAAGCAATTATTTTCTATCTGTGATAAAATTTTAAATGAAATTCGAAATTATATATAAAATTATATAAATGAAAGCAAAAAAAATCAATAAAATGTATTTTTAATACAAAATAATAGTAAGAAACCATTAACCTCAATAAAATGTTAAAAATTATCAATTATAATTTTCCATTCATTTCAAATAGAATAATTTTATTTTCAATTAATTTTCTAACATCATTTTCTTTTAAATCAATATCTTGAAGAATATCAATTGCATCTTTATAATGATCACGTTCTTCCGTATTTCCAATCATTCCTGGTGTACGACTTAGTTTTGGTGCAGGATTTGGAATAATCATATTATTAATATTTTCATTTTTAAACGTATTCCGAAATTTATTATGATCATGTTTTGATGCTTCTTTCCAATCGGTCACAGGAAAAACACAAGCATCGATTTTTTCAAAAATTTCCATCCATTCTTTTTGAGTTTTTGTTAAAAACTTATTTGTAACTAATCGTTTACCTTCTTCGTTATCACAATATTGTTCTAAATTGGATAAACCTAATCCTTCAATAAATTTTGTATAAAATTGTGGTTCTAATGCACCGACAGACATATATTTTCCATCTTTTGTTTTATAAGTATCATAAAAAAATGCACCGCTATCTAAAATATTTTCACCACGTTCTTTACCCCAAATTGGTAGTTCTTGTGACATCGTTAACCAACTAGCTATATATGCACATCCATCAACCATTGAATTATCAATAATTTGACCTTTATTCGATTTTGTACGTTCAAGTAATGCTAAACATATTCCAAGGGCACAAAGTAAACCGCCACCGGCAAAATCTGCTAATAAATTTACTGGTGCAATTGGTTTTTCATTTTTACGGCCTAAAAATGATAGAACTCCTGACAATCCAACATAATTGATATCATGACCGGCACGTGATGCTAACGGTCCAGTTTGACCGAATCCTTTAAGATAATGTAAATTTTTAATAATGAAAAGCGTTTTTTTTTTTTAATAATATCTTGCCAGTTAATCGAGCATATATCAATTTTGGATTTTCCTTTAGTAAAGTGTCTGGACCAAGATCGTATTTTTCCATTACTCCGGGACGATATGGTTCCAGTAAAACATCATACTTTTTGCATAATGATTTAATCAAATTTTGTGCTTCAACATTTTTTATATTTAATGCCAATGTTTTTTTACCATATTGTAAAACATCTAGAGAATTATTGTACGTCTAGGTTTGGAGAAAAGCGTTACTTATAATAATTCAATTAATTAAATCTTACTTTGTCGATTCTAATTACAGATGCTCCAAAATCAGATAAGATTTTACCACAAAAAGGTCCAGGTGCAAGACCAGTAAATTCCAAAACTTTAATACCTTTTAAAGCCATTTATATTGTATATAAATTTCTTTGAATTTATATTCGAATTGATTTGTATAGTTCAAACATTTACAACCTTTTAGTTTAATTTAAAATACTACATGAATTTAACTAAATATAAATAATTCACTTGCACTTTGGTCAAGTAAGGCATTGCCATATATTAGGAAATAAAATAAGTTAAAATACCATT
The DNA here is from genome assembly GCA_963422695.1 of Xylophagus ater. Lineage (NCBI taxonomy): Eukaryota > Metazoa > Arthropoda > Insecta > Diptera > Xylophagidae > Xylophagus > Xylophagus ater. The sequence continues at coordinate 1,035,226 of OY730484.1, forward strand.
AAGCAGAAAACAGAATGGACGGATTCATGTTGTATCAAATGTGAAAGGGCATAGTGAATCAACATTTTCATAGTACCATTTATTCTGTTTAGACCCTTAATGACATTTCAAATGTGTCATTTTTTATGTTTTTCTTCGAGGTCGTGACGCAGTGTTTTTTTTCTATGCGAGATAGGAAATCATATTTTTTTGTTTAGTTTTTGTTTATTTTAATTGTGTTTAAAAACTAAATAACCAGAAAATTATTATATTATAATTATTTTGACACTGTGTCGTAAGTGTATTTAATGTGATTAAAAATTTTTCGTTTATTCTCCCCACTTCTGTTCTGCATGGCGATGTAAATTAATTTCAAGAACATTTTATTCACAAAAAGTAAAAGTTTAACGAAAAAGCATGAATTTTCACTTATTCTTCTATTTTTAACAAAAATAATGCTTGTTTGTAATATTTCATTAATATTATATTAAATATAAATAACAGTGTTTTGTTGTGGTTATAATATTATTTAAAAATAAAAAATCAATAATGAGTACTTTAAAGGGACGTGATTATGCAATTGTAACGAAACAATGTGAAATTCATTTGCAAACCATTGTTTTCGAATCATCTAAAAATGATGTTCAAAAATTATTAATAACTGCAGGAACTTTATTACGAATTATCGATTCGTACGGAATAAATCGTATCAATGTCCAAGTTATGGACTATTCCGATAAGAATCCGATATGGGAGAATTTGTATCAATGTACAAGTGATAATGTAAAACGTGTATCCGATTATTTATGGCCCTATTTAATTGCTATCATTGATCCAGAAGAACGTTTACAATTCGTATTAAATCAGGAACATCATAGAAATATATTGAAATTAAATATTGGCGATATTGTTGTTGTTTCTGGGGAACCATTTCGAAAAAATTTTAACTATGATTGTATTATTCGTTATATTGGTCTTGTTCCAGACATTGGGCCTGGGTATTATTTTGGACTTGAACTTTTGGTAACAAAGAAAAGCATAAGATTTACAATTTATTCAATAAAATTGTTTTGTTATCATTTTGTGATATCATATTTATAAAAAAAAAGAAAAAATATTTTCAACATTGTATTTTTTTTGTTTTCACAGTTTCGTCATTTAATATTGCACTCGTTTGTTTTGGGAATGTACAAACAATTCATAAAATTTCATCTAAATATCTTTAAAATAACCATTTGAAAAGATATTAGCTAATACAATCATTAATCATTAATTAATTCATTAATTTCAAAGGTGTCGAACATTTGAGAAATTGAATTCAGTGATATAAAATTATTAGAAATGTTATAATTATCCAATAATGATCTAAATTTGCACTCGACGAAATGCTCATTAATGTAATTCTAAATATTTTGGAATTATTCACAATTTATTTTGCTATAAAATAAATATTAGTCGAGTATTTCATATAAACAAAATTCCACTCTTATTTCCCTTATATTATTTATGCGACAAGAATTGTTTGAGGATTATTATTAAATAAAGCGCTGAAGGCTTTGGAAGAATCCATACCAATCAGGAGTTTTATTTTACACTTTTGATTCGATCAAACAGTAATTTGTTTCAACTTTCACTTCGCTTTTCATATAGTTGAAACAATTTACGTACTGTTAAATTTTCAAGAAACTCGTAAAATAAAGTGCGAAAAAACTTACGTGCTAACACCCAGAGATTGAAGTAACAAAATTTACAAATACCCTGTTTGTATTTCAAAATTCCTATTTTCAGTTACACGTTTACATTGAAACGTTTCTTTATTGTAATTTTTGCCACAGTTATTAGCTAAAGAGCAAAATCTCACAGTAGCAATTTCCATAAAAAAAATTCTGGATTACAATTTAATAATCGATTGCGTCTACTTTTTAAAAATTCTATCCACAGTTCCTTTTACCAAACCAAGAATACCTTCTTTTACCATCAATCAAATTCCTATAGCTTTTCACTGAAAATAATGTATTTTGAATTATTTAATTGTTTATTTAAAAACATAAATTTTTAATTTCATATTTGAATGGGAAATTAAATTTTTTTTTTGCTTTTTATTGCTTTATTCATTTGTTTTTCTTTATTTGTAGTAGAATTGTTTTTCATTCAATTAAAATTAATTCGTAATGTTTCTTTTAATAGCATTTAGACAATGGATATTCACCGCAATCACAAGATCTTCCATTTCTAAACAAATATATGTCATGTAATACAAATTTATCATTAATTGTATCAGGAAATTGGATTAATAAAATACAAAAAGAATCAAAAATTAAATTATTTCCAAAAGAATTATTTTGTGGTACATTAGAACGTGCAAAATCTGTATTGGGTATACAAAATCAACGTCCAACATCATTACGAAATTCAATAAGACGACGAAAATCTATTGATCGACCATTATCACAAAGGCATTCAACGACCGGTGTAATACTACGGAAAAATAATGATTCTTCAAATGTATTAGTAAATTCATTATCCAATGGATTAAATTATAATAATGAACACGAAAAATCTGTGATGGAACATAAAACAAATAAAAGACATTCTTCAATTAATAATACTTCAAGTAGTAATAGTTCTGTAAAAAATATAATTCCATCATCATCTTCATCAGTATCATCAAACATTCCAATTAGTTTTAAAAAAGATAAATCTACAAATACAACATATGAAAATGTTATCAATAAATCATCAAAATTTATGGAACCCGAACGTAGTAGTGCTGCAACAAATAAGGATCGCATTAAAACGGCGAGTTTAGTACATGATAATATTATTAATTTAGATAATGATGATTATACAAAATATGTTGAAAATTATGAACGTAATTTAGAGAAACAACATGAAAATCCTGATAATAATACAACAAAAATAACAATAAATCCACCAATTAGTATATTAAAACAATCTATAAAAACAAATAAGAAAAAATTACCAAATTCAATAAATAATAGTAATATATGTAGTATTGTTAAACCAAATACAATAATGAGTTTAGAAGATCGTGATATTGTTGTAATCGATAAAGCTGACATTAAAGAATCAACAATGAATGCCAGCGAAGTAATTGTATTAGATAAGCCGCGTGTACAAGAGAAAGAAGTCGATTTAGCCGATATATTAGGTAAAAATTGGCCAACAACAGCCGGTGATGCTGCATTAGTATTAAATTCAGACAATATAAAAACTTTTAATATTAACAATATTAATAATAACAATAATAATAGTAATAATGCAACTAATATTAGTAGTACGAGTAATAGCAGTGTTAGTAGTTATAATGTTCGTTTGGAACGTAATAAATCTGGTAATCCATTATCACATATTATTAATACAAAATCTATGGATAAACGTACAAGTATGAAAGAAAACGTGAAAGTCCAAACTGATCATGGAATGAGTGGAAATTCTGGTAGCGATGATGGTGGTACTGGGAAAAATATTGAGAAAAGTAAGTATTTTAACTATATAAATATTAAATTACTTAAATCATGTTTAATCTTTATTGTACCGAAACTTTTTTTTATTATATAGTAAACTTTCAGGTTCTGAATTAATAAAGTTACACTTGGTAACTAAATGTTTTGAATTGTAGCCAATATTGCACAATCAAGTTGTTTTTGTATGTTGACCACGGACACGAAGACCCCAATTAAGCTGCATACCTCTATGGGCAGGCACAAATCTTCACGAAGTTTAGAATCTAAATTCGATGAAGTCAATTAAGTGTATTTCACTTCAATAATATAAAATAATTGTTACAATCTTTTCGACGTCTTACTCCTGCGCGTTTTGTAAGATCTACATCAGCTTTTTACAGGACGATATTTGCATATCGCCAGCCAATACCTTTGGTAGCTGTCTTCGCTATGGTAACTTCTCTTACCATAAATATTCGTACTCGTAATACGAAGAATATATTGAAATTTTTTCGGAATAATAAGTGACATTTTGAAACTTGTGAATTTGATCGAACGTGTTCAGAATAGTATCGGAGAGAAGAAAATTTTGTACCATTAATATTGTATTCGGATCCTCGATTATAATTTTCAGTATTGTGGTAGATAAAGGTCTTAAAAAGATGAAAGGATAGTTAAAAAAATGATATTATAGCACCACTATTTTACTTCCATATTTATTTTTTCAAAATATTATGTACTCAATATACTAACTAACACATCAAGACTGAAGCTAGAGAGATAAATATTATATATCTCTATTAATAGATTTTATTTAAATTAAAAACCTAAAAATAAAATCCGGATAATGGTGGAATGGTTCTTGACACAAGAAGTTTGAATAGAAAATATTTGTTGAGTTTTCTTTTCTGTAATAAATACAAATTTAATTTGCCATTAAATTTCAAATATTTATATTTATTAGAATTTTCTGCAATATTTTCCCAAATAATTCGAATTAGTTCCATCAAGTTTTTAGTGATTTTTTAAAAGAAAACATAAAAAAAAAGAAAATGAAATATTAAAAAATTTTGTTTTACGTGTATTTTTTTATCGAAATTAAAAATAATAATACAAATGAAAATTATGGAAAGAAATACTATTCGGTATAATAATATACCATTAACAGTATTAGAACATTTCGATTGGAATACAACCGATTCTGAAACAATTCCTTATGAAGGTGAAAATTAAGTACAGTAGTCGCGCTCAGTCATTCATTCCTCAATTTTTAAGTGACAGGCAAAGGAATACGTTCTTTGCTAAAATCGCGAATAACAAGATTCAGAGATTTTCAAAAAAAAATAAATTTATAGAATCTTATAAAAATATTCGTATCACCAGTAATATCACAAATACCGATTTATAATTACACGAGAAACATTGTTTATGGGGTCGACGTCCTATCGCGAGGTTTTTAATGAAAATGTTAATTAGAAAAAACGACAAATTTAACGAGTGACTTACTCCTCTACTGTATATATTTCTATTATGTATTCTAATTTTATTGAAAAAGAATTTCTTGTTGATTTAAATTTAATATATTTTTGTTTTAAATAGAATTAAAAAATATTGAACAACCAATTTATGATAACGCAAATGTTCCAACATCACAAATATTATCATTAACACCATCGGATGATGATATTCTACAAATATCACCATTATCAGAAATTCCAGGTAAAAATTTGGGTGTTGGATCAATGGTAGAAGTATCAACAGATGTTTGTGAAGATTTGTATGGTGTTATTCGATGGATTGGTTGTCCACAAGGATCTAAAACTGTTATGGTTGGTGTTGAATTAGAAGAAGAATTAAACGATAGACCATTAACATTAACTGATGGAACAAATAATGGAATAAGGTAAAAATTTTGTATATAGGACCACGTATTAAATATTTTTTTGTTTTAGATTATTTCGTTGTCCAAATGGACGTGCTTTATTTGTACATCCAAATCAATGTTCAAAAGATCGAAGATTTCTTGATATTGAATTACCTCAAGCGAATATTAGTCGTGCACCAAAATCACTTGATGCAAAAATGTTTGGTCAAGTTGAATGTCCATCAGTTCCGGGTGCTATTGCTCCACTCAGTAAATTATAAAATATAATTGAATTAATAAATTAATATAATAATTATTTTTTTTTTGTAGAAATCTTAAATTTAGATGAATTGGAAGCTATTTGTGGAAAATTTAAAGGCATACAAGGTCATCATAATTCATGTTATCTAGATGCTACACTTTTTGCAATGTTTACATTTACTGGAGTTTTTGATTCGTTATTATTTCGACCACCAGAACCAGAAGTAAAATGAAAATTAAACTATTTTGTTGATTATGATTTTATAAATATTATTTTTTTTTTCTTTCAGGATATATCACATTATGAGGAAGTACAAAAAGTTTTACGTGAAGAAATTGTGAATCCATTAAGAAAGAATATTTTTGTTCGTGCTGATCGTGTAATGAAATTACGTCAATTATTGGAAAAACTAAGTTCAGTAAGCGGTTTAACAAGTGAAGAAAAAGATCCCGAAGAATTTCTTAATAGTTTACTAGCACAAATCATGAGAGCAGATCCATTTTTAAAAGTTTGAAGAAATTCCTTTTATTTTTTTCTTTTATTAATTATGTGAAAAAAAAAAATTAATTGTTTTCAGTTAAGTTCTGGCCAGGATACATTCTTTTATCAATTATTTGTTGAAAAAGATGAACGTTTAAGTTTTCCATCAGTTCAACAATTATTTGAACAAAGCTTTCTAGCATCTGATATTAAATTAAAAGAAGTACCATCATGTCTTATCATTCAAATGCCACGTTTTGGTAAAAATTTTAAAATGTATCCAAGAATATTACCATCACAAGTTTTAGATGTGACTGATATTATTGAAGACTGTAAATAAGAAAGAACTAATCATTTTTAAGCAAATTTATTAACACGGGTTTTTTTATCAGCTCCTCGTCAATGTTCTGTTTGTGGAAAGTTAGCTGAATATGAATGTCGCGAATGTTTTGGTATATTACAATGTGGAGTTGGTCTAGAAAGTACGGCATTTTGTAAAAAATGTCTTGAAACTGTACATTCCCATGCAAAAAGGTATGATACTTTAAAAACTATTATTTTATAATTCTTCAATTTTTTTTATAGAGCAAATCATACACCAAAAGAGATATCAGTGCCTCCAGATTTTAAAATAATGGCAGAACATTTAACGGTGCCTCGTCTATTTATGGAATTGTTTGCTGTGGTTTGTATTGAAACCTCACATTATGTGGCATTTGTTAAAGCTGGTTCTGGATTGGATGCGCCATGGTGTTTTTTCGATTCAATGGCTGATCGGAAAGGTTGAAGATAAAAATAAATTACATCAATTAAAAAAAAAATATTACTACTTTGATTTTTAGGTGAACAAAATGGTTATAATATTCCCGAAATGGTATCAGTTCCTGATTTACCACAATGGTTGTCTGAAGATGGTGCACGAATTATTCACGAGGCTGCATCAAATGATAAAATGTTACCAGAACACGCAAAAAGATTATTATGTGATGCCTATATGTGCATGTATCAAAGTACAGACGTTATGATGTATCGATAGAATGGTTACAGTTTTTTTAAAAGATTTAGATCACTACGAAACATTTTGGAAACAACGGACACAAAATCTTTACGAGTATTTAATGTTATATTCAAGTAAATTATGTATTTATAAAGAACCAAAAAAATTATATTCTTTTTTTGGATTTATTTTGCAATATTGTAGTAATTTGATTAAGAAATAATATATATAATATATAAACATTTTTAAACTTAATTTTTTCTTACTTACTAATTTGAGTGTTTCCGGTTATCGCCTTGCTCTACTTTGGGCAAATGGGCAACCATGTGCAAAATCGGGATTTATCAAATAAAGGCAAACATTGAATAATACATAGATTTTTAAGCTATTGTAATAACTACTTATTTTCATAAAGCCGCAACACTGATTTGTCTAAAATTGAAAAAAATATTAATATTTTGTTTTTATACCATTATGACATACTCACAGTGGTTTCACGAGGAATCAGATACAAAAAATAATGAAGACATTTCCACAAGATAATATAAACATTCACATATATCCAGAATGTGTTCATCAATTTATTGAATTAAAATCCAGAAATGTAGTTGAAGGGAAAACGATTGTTGTGTTATTTCTTTAATTGAAAAGCAACACCAATGCCAAATACATCAATGATACGATGAAATTCGGAACACTGCAAAATTACCACAATATGATAGGACTTTACATCTGATCAAATTTATTTATTTCATTATAGGAATAAAAGAGATTTCCGGAAATAAGAAGTAGCAGGGAAGACGGTAATTAGCTATTTTTAAACCAATTTAAATCATTTATGCAAACTGAATGGTATATACTGCAAAGATATTTCGAATTGGAGGAGATCAATTTACATATTTTTCCTAAGAGCTGATAAAACGTATAGAATATGACTTGTTGGATTTTTATCATTACCAAAATTTGCATCAATAATAAAAATGATAAAACAACATGGTAATTATTCGTAGCGAATAATTTCATCTATGCCAAATAATTCCAATGAACGTTAAAATTTTTTTTAGTTTTTTTCTTTTCAAAAAACAAATCAATTTATATTACAAGATGACGTATTAGAAATTAAATTTTGAACTGTCAAGCATACCTGAAATTCACTATGTCATATTCGTTTCAAAATGGACGCTATCGTAAAAATGCTACAATCACAGCCATAAAATTGCTAATTAATAACAAAATATATCAAACAATCTGGAAACTTTTTGTTAAAAATGCAACCTCATCAAAATTTCAATAATAAAATTCCAAATGAATACCAAGATGAAACTATTAAACAAAAGAATGACATAAAAATTGAAAAAGATCAAGAAGCCTTTAACAATACATATCATAATGAAGGCGAAATCCCCACTCATGAATACAGTATACTTGGTCATAGTGTAAGTCCTAAAGATTCCAGCACACATAAGCTGCCTCCAAATATTCTCGAAGTAATATCAGAAAACATTGCTTCATTAAACAGTAACATTGCGGCATTAACAACAACTGTTTCTAATTTAACAATAAGTGTTGCAACATCTCAAGCTGAACTAAAATCTTTGTCTGAAATCGTTTCACAATGGGATACGAAATTGGATTTATTTGCTCAAATTATGGAAAGCAGTAATCAAGAACCAAAAATAAATGAAATCAATGTTGAATCAAAAGTGAAAACTGTAGAAGGTTTACATGATTTAGAAATACGACTAAATGATGAACACTTTATGAATCAAATGGTATATGAAAAAGTTGAAAAAATTTCTTATATATGATTTTCTTAAATTTCATAGATTGAACATTTGGAAAGGGTAGTCGGATATAATAGGTTAGGACTTAGTTCACAAAAGGTTTTTTCCAATGTATTGGATGCCATTGTTGAACGAGACGTTCTTACGAATTTCTCTTGGACAGGAAGAGGAAGAAAAGGCGAAAAACAAAATTTCCAAATACATAAGAACATTTTAAATGTTATTTTTCAAACGGTTTTATTGACTGATGAAAATTATACGATAGCAGAAAATGACAAATATATGCATCAAGTGCTACGTAATAGCGTATCTAGGTGTAACCAAGTCGCAGAGCTAAAACGGTAAAAAATATGACTAAAGTAAAATTAGTAATATAATTTGTAAACATTTTGAATCACAGAAAAGGCCTAATTGAACCAACGGATACTAAAAGAAAGCCTGAAGCAATTATGAGCAATTGTGGAAAAATACTGTCGGACATCAAAGAAGAAGTTATATTGGATTAAAAGATCGGAATTCTATGGCTATCAATAAATGTATAAAATCAAAAATTTTGTTGTATGTATTTCAATAGGGTTTTTCCATTGTCTATGCCAATTAGAAATCTCACTTGTTTGATCATTGACCATTTAAAAGTCAAAATTTCCTCGCATCCAACCAATAAGACATATGTAGTTTCATTTATGATATCAAGTGTAATGAATCTGAATTCATGTCAATTAGAAATTTCTTCAATGGGGAATTGCTTATACTTTCATCTGTCCTATTACGAAAATCCTTATTTGTTCTTCTTTGTAAGTCTGTTGAAGGCTAATATCGTGTTTATATTTGCAAAACATTTAAGTACATCCTGAGTTATGATTGAAATCTACAATATCTATAAGAATTAAAGAAGCATATAAACTATTATGTAAGAAAGTAAGGATATATTCTATACCTTTAATAAAACTCCTGGCAATTGAATCGCATATAAAGCATTTAATGCTAATTTTAATTTCATAATTATTCATATTAGTATTATCATCTTCTTCATTTCAGCTTCAAAGTTTCCCTTACGCTATACTCCTGCTGTTTTGGAGAATTATTCCATTGAAATTAGATAAATTTCGATATGCATTTTATCTTCAGTGCCATACGGCAAGGAAAAGGATAAAATAGATACAATTAAATGAATACAAAATTAGAAGATCATTAAAATACGGAATTCACTTGATAAATTTATTATATTTTGAAGACATTTAAAACATTTACTTTTAAGTTGTGTTAAAATTTCATCTAATTTTTTTTTTTGATAAAATACTACAAATTGAATTTTTTTTTTTTTTTACCTTTTAAATGTTAAAAATTTTATTTAATATATTGTATATGCTTTCGTAATATAATAATAGTTCACAGGCTTTTAGTAATAATAATTTCAATTTTATTGAATCACTAAAAATTATCAAATTTTATTCGAATTTATAAGAATTTAATTCGTATTTATTAATAGTGAAAAGTTTTTAATTTAAATACTTTAATTGAATTAATGAAATTTAAAATATATAAAAATATTAAAAAAAAAAATTCAAAAGAAACTATTTTAATCTTCTTTTTCAAATCAACATTTAGAATTATTGTTTTTTTTTTTCAATTAAGAATTTATTCCTCGACTGGGACTTGAACCCAGAACCGTCATTCCTAAATTTTCGATCATTCCATCCGTATAAGAAAAAAATACATCCGAAATAAAAGATTCTTAAGATATTGACCATTCTGCCATTAAATTATCGAGGATAACAAATCATATTTTTTTTTTGCGAGTCCTATTTTTGAAAATTCAATAATCCTAATTTGTCGATGGTAAAATAGTTTCGTTTCAAAAAAATGTTAGTTTTTTTTTTTAAAAATTTGAAAATGTTTACTTTGAATTAAGTGATATAAAAATTAATCGAAAAAATGAATTCAATTACGAAATAAATCGTATCTCTATAAATTCGAAATAAACCGAATTTAATTGAATTCTATAAAAATCTAAAAAATAATAATTTATATATAAAGAAAAATTTGATAAAAATATATAATTTGTCATTATTATATCAAATAGAATTTCAATTTAGTTTTTACACACGTTAATAAAATTAATAATTATGTTAAACACGTTTAAAATCTAAAATGGGTACAGTCAAAAGGATAGTTCTCACGTGCAGGGTTGATACTGCCCTATCCAGTTAAGTGTACCCCTTAAATTAAAGACTGTTAGCATTTGAAAGTATTCCTTAAGGGGAGGGGAAGAAAAATATTAAATTCATTTCCTTTTTTAATTTATAATTTCAAATGCAAACAGGGGCAAATATTTCTGATAATTTTGTTTTGCAAAAAGATATTTTACACTAAAAAAATTAACAAATACGATGCATTTTTTTATATTTATATTAATATTTTCAACTAGATTATTTTCTTATTATTTTATTTGAGAATAATTTAATAAAATACGAGATTTAGGTTTAGGTTTGCAAGAGGCTTTATATATTAAATTGATTTGTAAATATTTTTTCATTTAGAAAGAAAACATATTTTGTATACCCAAAGAAATTCTCAAAAGCCTCATGTTTAATTCTAAAAACAAAAGAAATGTATAGTATTTAAATTTTCCTAAAAAAGAAAAAAAAAAGGTGTAAAAGTAAATGTAAAAAAGATATGATCATAATAGTTTCCTGTTTAAAAATGGGCTGATATTGAAAAAAAATGCTTAGTAAAAAAGACGTCAAGCGCTTTAGCTACAAATCTTGGGGAAGTAACACGTATATCTTAACTCCCCGATAATATTTGAATGTTCCTGGTCGTCGCCATTTCTTTTTTTCAGTACAAAACCGGAATTTATCAAATTAATTTCTGTGTACCCTAAAAATGTTCACTTCTTGGAAACTTTCATCTTTCAAACTGAATAAACATATTAATATTTTAAAACTAAAGTCTTTTAGAGTATGACTAAAAATTAATTTTAATTTTTTCTTATTTAAAATTTGTTGTTTTTAGTATTATATATTAAATTATTATTTGTATTTTATGTTTTTGCCCTTCATACGATATGTTTTTATATAAATAGTAACTAAATTAAGGATGTGTGCGAATAGTTACTAAACTGACTAAAATGATTGTTACGCAGTTTATTTCTAACAAATGGTACGAAAAATTTTGTGCGTTAAGCCTTTGTAAAAATATAATATTCAAATATCGGCTTCATTGGAATTTTTATCGATTATTTAGAAATTTCATCTATCCCTGAAAATAGTTATTATTCGCACACGATGAAAACTTTTCAAATAAATATCATCTGTGAATAATACGCGATAAGCTTGATAAAATTAATTTCGAATAGTCACATTAGTGTTAATATTCGCACACGACCTAAATACTTTTATTCGTTATTATTAAAATGCATCGGAAATAAAATGAATAATTTTAAAATTATATAATATACAAATACTTTTTGCAAATATATTTTTTTTTTTTTTCTAATCAGAATATTTTGCCAGCATCGCGTACATTTTTAGGGATAAATTCTCACATCGCAGCTCTCACCTGCTTTTATTCCATGAAATGTACAATTTTTTTAAAAGAAAATTTTTAATTCAAACTTTTTTCTATTTCTAAATATTTTTATGTATCCAAGAAATTAAATTTTGGATTGGTTTACTTTTGCTTTTGTGTTGAATCTTTTTTTAAACAAAAAAAAAATAAAAATGAAACGATTACAAGCGATTTTAACATTTGAAAATAAATCGAAGAAGTTTCAAATGTAAAATCTAATTAAAGAAAAAAAAAAAAAAATTTATAAATTGTTCCAAAATGGAAGCCAAAATAAATCAATGTTTCAAAAAGATTGCTTAATAATATTTCAAAAACAATTTTTGAAGCGATATTTGAAGCCATTAATTTAATTCACCATTTCTTGGACACATTCATCCATTTCTGGGAGATTAAATTTTTTTTTTTTTTTTTTGCAAAATTTATTTGTCGTTTAATAGCACATATCATCCTCCATGGAGAGATCCGATGATATTCCAGAATCAGCTCCATAAAGTGAACTAAAATTAGAAAATTAAATATATTATTTTTGTATTATTTTATTGCAACACTATTTCATTCTTGTAATTTCTTGACCATTTAATATGTACTAACATATTCTTTGAATTTTGTTTAAATGCAGCTAATTACAATAACAATATTAATACAACCACCTAGTGAAAGAGAAATATCCTCGTTATCTTACGGCAGGAACAATAATACTCATAATTTACATTAGAGAAACATTTGCTAAGCTAAGGAATAACCCATAAAACCTAATTATCTGTTCGAATTTTCAATGTTTTCAATTATGCAGTTCATACGTAATCATAATAGCGCGTAATTTACCCACAAATTTTAAACTAGGTCTAACAAATCCTCAAAAATAAATAAAATTTCAAATATTTATGATTCCTCGATGTCCCGTGATGACATGTATAAATTAAAATAGCTTTTTCTTCTGTGGACTTCTGTAAATTTTTAGCGAGCGCTTTTTTAAACTTTATGCCGGACAATATTCATAATTATTATAAACTAAAAAAAAGAGAATCTAATATTTTCTTTCTTATCAAATAATTTCGTTTTCCAATTTTCTTATCAAATCTATTTGTTGGATTGAAATGTAAATATTATTAAGCAGGACGTTGACATTTTTTTTTGCAAACCATTTTATATTTACCAGGCCATTATAAAAATTAAAAATATTTTTCGGTCATATGATTTTTGGATTCTTTTTTTATTTTTGTTTTTCTAGAAAACAATATTTTTTTTTGTTTTTTTTGGATATTTTCCAAATGATTAACATTTTTTATTTTTTCTTTATATAAGAGCCTTGAATAAGACGTAAATATTTTTTTTTAACACTAAAAAAAATATACTTAGTTTTCTATTTCAATTTTTCATCATATATGTTATACTTTGAAGCAGAGAGTCGAACTAAAATTGATTTCGCTTCTTAAGGTTTTCCTACTCGGGTTATGTTCCCGCTTTGTAAAAATAAATATCGTTCTGGGTCTAATTTCGGTTCAAATCCGGTTTTTGGACTCATCTTGACAAAAACTTGAATTTGAAAAGGGAAAAGAAAAATCTGATTTAAAAAAATGGGTGGTATTTCCTCATGTAAGCGATCTTGGGTTTTTTTTTAAATCATTAATAATCCAGAAGGAAATACGATCCATTGGAAAGCAGATAAACGTTAATAAATATTTGAAGATAAAGATAGAAAATTAACTTATACTTAGGTCTAAACTACAATATGACAAAGTAAATTAACAATAAAGTTTTAAAACCAAACAATATTAAGTCCAACTTTTTAAGGCATACTTTATATTAATTGTATCAGAAATATTGTTAGGAATTACAAACAAACACTTGCTCAATTTCATAAAAAAATACAAATAAAATATTAGAAAATTCATATATAAACGAAGTTCTTGGCTTGTATTTCGTTATGGCATTATAACTTGTTACTAGTCTTTGTAAAAAATTTTCTGATATGCTACAAATTTCAAAATTTGCAAATGTTTGGAAAAGCGAAATAGGAACGAAAAAAACCCAAATGAAAATTTTCCTCCGGTTACGGTAATTAATTTTTCAAATATTTCGGTTCGATTACGATTTTGTTAGAAATTTCTATTAATTAATTTTGGTTTTCGGTTCAGTTCTGGTTCGATTATCTGCTTTTGAAGTCAAGGAGAAATTTAAATATTTAATAAATCACAATAAAAAAATTGTTTATACTTACTTAATTGCACGACATGTAAAGAAAACAATACGTTTCAATTTCTTATTGTAGAAGAAATAATTGAATGACCACAAACATCCCGGTTCACCATAAGGATCTGAATTTAAATCTGCATTATAACTGTAAATATCGCATTCATTTAATGTGATCTCATCATCAATAGCAGTCCATAGTGCCTGACGTAATCCTTGATATTGATCACCGGCTATAGCAGATAAGTTTGAATGTACCGAATTCATAACCCATTGAAGTGATGGTTCCTTGCTAAATTCATGTGACTAGAAGGTAAATTATTAAATATTGTTTGATAAAAGAATAGCATATTTAAAAAAAAAAAAATGAAAATATATGAATTAGAATAGATTTTTTTAAGGCCAAAATTTTTTATCAAAAGTAGTTTTTTTGTTTTGTTTTTAATTATTACCTTAGCATCTGAAAAATCATAATCTGGTTCGAATGCAGCATTCAATGTTGCAATCAAATAGAATAAAGTTTTTCGTGATATTGTATCGCATAACATAATCCCTTCATCACCAGATTGACTACCACGATTGAAAGTCGGTGATAAATCCATTAAAGTTTGTGGTGGTGATAAAGCCTGTAAGTCATGCGGTCCAATACCATGATTTTCAGCTGTAAATCTTTTATATAATGCTTTATCAGCTGCAACCATTTTACATGAATAACTTTCGATACGTCCAAATATTGTACTATCGCCAGTTTTTATGGATAGAGCATTATTAATTGCTTCGAAACGGGAACTCTCAAGTAACTTCATTGTTTATTTTGATATTATTTTTGCCCCTCGTTTCTAATTTAAGAATGGAAATTATTTGTCTTATCTGTATTGCAAATTTCAAAAATAATTATCAAGAAATGGATTAATGATAATGACGAAACAGTTTATATTGTTTTAAATCCAATGATGTGATTAATGTCAGGGATTTCCTTCTGTTTTTTTTTCTTCTTTATAGTAAGAGACAACCTTGATATTTGTGATCTTTTTGAAATTAATGAATGTAGTTTTCTTATCTTCCAAGTTTCTCTCTTCTTGTTTTATTTATAATTATTAAATCTTGGCGCTTAAATGAATTGTTTCAATTTGATTTTGTTATTGAATTTGTATTTTTTTTTTCTTATAATTATTGAAAAATGAAAAATTTTCTTTTGTATTTTTACGATGCGATTAAAAAAAAAACGAATCTTTTTTTTTTGTAATTGCTAATAAATTGATTGCTTAAATTTTTTTATGATTTTTCTTTTTTTTTCATATATATTATGAAAATATTTTTATTTAACAGGTAGAATCAACTTTCCTGAAAAATATTATATTTTTAAAATTTAAGCAAAATTTTTTAGTTACTGCAAACAAGAAGACATGAAGGTCTGCTTATTATTATTTGCCTCAATTTTATCGATTGTTTCGTTATGCTTGAGACAATTCTACAATTATTACTTATATTTCTGAAATTTCTAAACATTGTTGCTGGGTGTATTGAAATTCTCTTTTTAACAGCACAACGGGTACGATTTAATTTGTATGATTTAATTTGTTTAATTGTTATAAATTTTGAGCACATTACACCAATATTTTGGTCGATATTTGAAAAAGTTTCTATTTTTATTGATTTATTATATATAAAAAAAAAAAAATGTTTTGTTTTGATATATATTTTTGTTGATTTGTTTTGTTATTTAAATTAATGAAAATACACAACTTTTTTTTTCGAAAATTGATTTTGTTCTATAGATGTAGATTTACTTTGAAATTTTGTTGGGAGTGGAGTTCAATTAGCGCATAAAAACACAATCAAATTAATGAAAATATATATCTCCGCTGGTTTTTCTTCTTTTACCTCTTCTTGTCGTTTCTTTTAGCCCGAATTTTGACAATTTTTTTTATCACTTTGTGTATGCGTTTTTTTTTTTTCACATGCACAGGTATTAATTCCCACTTATCAAATTGTTTTGTTCACTCTTTTAGAAAAAGTACACAGTGGAGCGCACAAAAAAGCACGCACGAATAAATCGAAACAAAATTTCTTTTTACTTCAATATTTTTTTTGTATCGAAATGAAAAAAATATATTTTGAGGGAAAAAATTAAAAAAAATTAAATTTAAGCAAAACTTTTTTTATAACACTTATTTCTTATTGCAATTTATTTTCCCCGGAACAAGAAAAATTACTACAAAATATTTTTCACTGGCTATAAATGTTCAGAATAATCCAAAAATTCACTCATATTTGCGGTAATGTAATATTTTCGAGATCACAAAAGAAAAAAAAAAAAGTTAAAAATATAAAACAAGTTTATGGGGCCTTTATTTACATATGCATGTAAGCCTTACTCTTTTTTTTTTTTTTTTGTTTCTTTTCTTTGTTGATGTTTCAGGTCAATTTGAGGTCGAGTTTTAAAATCCAAAATGATATAATTTTCTTTTTATTCCTTTTACCGTTTTTCGACTTGTTTTCTTCCAACCAGAAAGAAAATGTAGTAATTTCTTTTGAATAAATTATAAATAAGAAATTTCTTATTTTCTTATATGACTTTCAATGGGGTGTTTTAATCCAACAAATGATTTACTTTGGTTTTTCCTTTTTCTTTGGCGAATTTTATTTTTAGTACAAAATATTTACTTGAATGCTATTTATATATTGTTTAATATTATTAAAATATATTTTTTACTGCAAAATAAACAATTTTTTTCTTCTTTACAGAATATTTTCTGGCGTTTCTTTTAAACTGGTATATAATAATTTAGTCACAGTACAGTACTAATCAAAAATAGAGAATGGTATAATTAGTCATCGAAATATTATAATAATAGATGGCAGTAATGTCGTTATTAAAATTGTTTTTAAAGTATTTTAATTTTTGAATTTAATTTAAAACTTCATTAACTTTTATAAATAAATTTAAAAAATAGGCAAAGAATTTTTTTTAAAAATATTTATGTAATTTTTATCTGGAATAATTTCCATCATTATAGTCTTATTACATTCAGATTATATAAAAACCTAATAAATTATTTAGATTAAAATTGTACATACATAAATAACAAATTATTCTCTTAAAAATAATAAATTGATTATTTAAAGCAGAAAGCATTAGAAAAGAGATATATAAATTTATAATTAATTATAATATAGAAGTTCCATGTTTGTTTTCGGACGCCCATCCATTCATTTAAACATTAACAGTTTGCAACGGTTTTTCCTGCATTTTGTGCAAATTGATTTGTTCGTCTCAAAATTAAAATTTTTATATTGTAACATATTAAAATTGTGTATTTCCAAATGATTGAGAAAATTATTTATTAATTGCGCTGTTCGATCTTAATTTTGATGTATTAACTGTTAAATTTTTCATTAAAAGCGGTGAACAATTTTCAATTGTACTAATCTTTCGCAAATCAACGCTTCCCATTAAAGAACTTGTTGCTGTTCCTGATATAACACCACCACTTCTATATCGAGACTTCGATTTGATTCCTAGAATCAGCAACAAAAAAAAAAAGAAAAAGAAGATTTTGGATATAAGTATTTATTTTGAAAAATAATATTAAACTTAACCCAATACCTAAACGTTGTTTAATGGCATGATAAACACGTTTTTTAAAAACGAATATAAAAAATACTAAAACGCCTTGTAAAACATTAAAAAAATCACATATTTGGAATACTATCGATTCTGAATCATTATTATATAGTACTGTGCCTATGATTTCGGTCAGCCATGAAATACCCATTACAATAAATAGTTTTATATTCATTATAAATTTTTCTTTATCGGAAGTAAATCGATTCTTTAAAGAACTTTTCTCCGAATTTGTACTTTGCATACGATATATTTCATTTTTAACTTTATTACAATATTTTAAAGTTAATATAAATAATATTATATTAGTAAATATTAATAATCCAACTGGTCCCAAAAAAAATAATAAATGTGCTGCTGTATTTGCTTCTAAAAAAATAGAAGTAAATAAATAGAATAGATTTTGATAAAAAGACAGATAAATTTATATTATTTTACCACTAAACCAACAACGACCATCTCCCATTTTTGGAAGGAAATATTCATCAATTAATTTGTAGTGATCCACTGCCATTGTAAGACATGTTAATATTAATGGGACACCGAACGCATAAAGTAAATAACATAGAAATCTTTTTATTTCACTGGATGTGCGGATCAAAATTGCTCTTTCTGTCGACCTGAAATTGAATTAAAATGAAACAAAGTTGTAAAAATCTAAAAATAATACATTTTTATAATGTTCTAATAATATTCTAAACTTTATACGAATTTATGTAGCTTTGTTCGCTTTATTCTCAATATTTTTGAGTAAAGGACGATTTTCTATCCTTGTTCTTCGTCATCAGGTGGAGACATAGCCTATATTTTATATTGGCATATTCAAAATGTCCACCCGAATTTTCATGAAAATTTGCCCACTATTAACCGAATTAGGCTCGAGGTTTTTCTATTCTCCTGTTTTACGTTTTTCTGTTCTTCTTTATGACCCTCCTAGCGACAGGAGATATAGCCTATTAGCAAAGTTGCTATAGTAGTATGCGATATGCATACGATTTGTGCCATTAGTGTCTCCAAGTGCTTTTCTAAATAATAGTGAAAGCCGCATCAAAATTGATTTAGTAATTTTAAATTTTACTACTATAATTTAAAAGACTACGTTATACAAGTTCGTTGATTTCAGTTTATGCGTAAATTTTTATGTGAATTTCTTTACTGAATTTTAATATAAACAAGTTCAATCAAAATTTTTATAGGAATTTTTGCGAAAACGTTCGAAAATAAATTACACAAAGAAGAGAATTTTCATTAAAGTTTTCATTTAAGTTTTAGTAAATCATAATTTTCAAAATTACTGAGAAATAAAAGAAAACTTACATTAGGAACTATAAAATAAATTGATAGAATTTCTTTTTAATAATACTAATAATAATTGCGTATTAGTATTTTTAATGGATATATTAATACGATGAAATTAATAGATTCTCCACAGGACATTATATAAGGCTGGAAAACGAATTAAATTATGACTCATATAGAATTTCAGTGCGATTAAAAATAAAATGAAAACTTTCTAGGAAAAAGAATAAACTTTTAATATCGTAGATTTATAAAAATAATCTTATTTTAAATATAAAAGAGGAATAGGGTAATGACGAGAAAGCTGTCAACCCACGGGAATAGATAAAATCAACATAAGCATAATTTTTTTATTATCTTCTTTTTTCCATAATAAACTTAATCTCTTGTAATTCCAACGTAAACAATTTATAAATTGATTATTTGTTTGATAACGTTAATTTACAATATTTTCTTTTTGTTTTTACAATATTGATTGTACTACTATCGGAGAAATATTAGGGAAGATGTTCAATATTAATCAATAAAATAAACAGGTCACACCTCTGACAAACATGATGGATTAAGTTAATAATACTCAAACTAAATACGGTATCATTACAAAAGTAAACTTAAAGTAAAACCACATATTTCAATATGTATACTTAAAAGTGTACCTGGATGAAAATCACTAATCTTTATTTGGAATTTATGTCTGATAGTTCTGATAATTTAATAAGCCATATTAAATCTTTCTAAAACTCTTCTTGTTTGCATAATCAAATGAATTTAAAGCTTTCAAGTAAATACTATAATTGTAATATATTTATTATATTTCTATAAAAACAAATTTTAGAATTATTTAATGTAAACATTAACCATCTGGATTCATTGCTATTTTTAGTTATGTACATAATTGCAGAAAAAAAGAATCAATTCTAATGAAAACTGTTTTATCTTATCAATTGCTGTATTAAGTTATTAACTACTTAATTTATGACATTCAAAAAATATCAGATTATATTAGGGTCCTATATTATTTGGTAAATATTATTTTATTAACCCATTAAATCCTTCGACCTCGTTGTGCAGGGGAACTTTCAAGTGTTCCGTGAAATTTCATTGGCAATTGGGTTTTCCGATCTGTTTACAATACTGAACTAACTTATAATTTCTGCGCCTCACCATTAACGCGTAAACATTCGCACGTGCCTTATTCATTGTAAATATGTACATTGTAATAAATAAAAAAAAAAACTTACCCAAATGTTAACCAAATATCAAAACACATAATATTCAACCAACAAAATGTTGCCATAAAACTATAATAAATGAAAAATGCTGTAAAATAAAAAACAAAGATTTTGATTTCATAAATTTTAAGATTTTTAAATATGAAATTATATATCTTACCAACGGGGAAACACATATGTACTCGTAATATATCAGTGCTTTGTATAAAGGACAGTCCTAAATATGCAATAAACATGCAAGCCACATGAAATATAACGATTTTACCATGAATATTTAATAATTTCGGTACACTTAAGTACACAAGAAGTGTTAATCCTAAAAATGCACACGATATCATTAATCCAATTGAATAAACTCTATATTTGACTGGTCGCCATTCTTGCGTCTCGAAACAAACGAATGTTGAGAACTATAATAAGGAAACGAAAATTTAATGATATTAAAATGTTATATGCGCTCGCATTAACTTGTTCGCTATCAGGGTTTCCTGAAAACGGAGCCATGTGTGACTCTGGCTGGTAGCGAAAGAGTTAATAAACGTATTAAGTAATGAGCATTTGTACCGATTCAAGTATTCGAAAATAGCTAGTATGGAAACCTCTAGTATTTATAGATTCTTAGATTCAAAATTTTATTTTGTTCCCTTACTGATCGCCTTTTCCAACAATCATTCTTTTAATTTAATATTTGAGGACGTGGTACAAGGTACACTTAATATGAATTAAACAAATGTAATAATACAAACCCTTAGTCCACGACGTGTTTCTAAATGTTCAATACAATATCGATCAGTTGGATGGACTGCTGATAATCCAGGAACATGCAAAGATCCATCATTATGACTAATATAATTCATCTCTTCAGAATATAATTCTGGTGATAATTTATATTTCTTGCAATTTTGATTTTGTTGTAGGCCATAAGATACTAAAAATAAAATTAGAAAAAAAAAAGTTTTGTAATTATCATTTAGTATAGTGTATAATATAGTATATTTAGAAAGGATTGCCGAAATCAAATGAAACATTCTTTAATATAATCTTTAAGTCTCCACAGATATAGAGACTCAAAAATTTGTTGGATGATTTCATCAGAAATCCGCTTATTTAGCATTAATCCGTATTAATTTCTAAAAAAAAAATTAAAAAATTGATTTCACGGGATTACGAATAAGGTTGGACTATTAAATTATATATTTTTATGATAATTATAAATTATGTTTATTAATAAGAAAATAAAAATTCTTCAAAATAAAATAAAGGTATTAAAAAAAACTCGAAATAACTTAAGTAACTAAGTTTAAATATGTCAGGTATTGATTTTTATATGAAAGTATAAATTGTCGTTATTATCAAATTAAATAAATCTTATCAATTAATTTCTATATATTTTATTCCAAGAAATACATATGGTTCGTTCCTGTTGAATAAAATTGTATAAATAAATAATAATAATATATGTAAGAATAACGCAATTCCTTATCAATTCTTTTTATATAATATTTTTTTTATTATTAAAAATATATTTTTACTAAGACTTTTATGATCTTAAAGTTCAAAAATATCTGTAATAGAATCGTGTAACTTGATTTTGCTCAAATCATATTGGAAAACATAGAAATAATAATGCTTTTTCGATTCGATTTAGTTACAATCGAATTACACGATTCTACTCCAAATTACATTGATATTTTCTATTATCAAAACGTTATAATATAAGTTATAATAATATGCAAAAGCCTGAAGAATTTAGATTACAAGAAACTTGATTTAAGCATTCTATAGTCCCCAAACTAACTGATACACCGAGATAAAAGCTTCCCATGGGTTATATTTTTAAATAGTTACTAAAAAAGTAAAAATTGTTTACATCGATTCAATAAAACTGAATTTAGTGGAACTTTATAGAACATTTCTATTTAAATAAAAACGGTTTTTTATATATATATCGTTTAAAATTATTTCATGAGCTTTAACAAGTCAATAGTTATATCTTGTATATTGAATTCACGTGAATTCTTTGATTTTTTGTTATAATTTATGGATTTTCCTAAGATACATATATAAAATTGCAGAAAAACCAAAGATCACACCCACCTCAAGAATTTTTATGTTCTTTATTCGAAATCCTATTTTTATATAAATTTTTCATGGAAAAATTAATAATAAATTTCGGTGTCATAGAAATGTTGGAAATATTATAAATTATATGTTTTAACTATGATTTTTTTATTTTAAAAGCAATACTCAAAGAATTTTAAAAATATCCTTTAAATGATTGATTAGCGACAAATATTGATGGTGTGTAAAGATTTTAATGTTTATTTTCTTTTAATACAAACATATGCGGATATCTGAATTCGAATTAAGTTTTTTTTTTTTTGTATATAAATATAAAAATTACATCAGCTAAGAGATTTCAAAATTAAATATGTTATTCCACGCAGTATCTTTTTGAGAACAATATGATGTTTGTCGATTTTCTCTAAATTAAATAAAAGAATTTGTTTATTCTTTGGTAAAAGAAAAATCATGAATTATAAACAAACAATTACAAATCGGTGAAAAGAAAATAATTGTTCCTGTTGGAAAACAGAGTTTGTACATATAGTAACTTAAAATCGGAATATAGCCGATTTTTTGATGTCCTATGGTAGAAATGGGACTAAGCTAACAAATCTCTAGTTCAATGAATTAACTCTGAGAAAAGACAAGTTAATAATATTTCAAGGATTGTTCTGCTATAACTTAGTTTCTTCTTCTTCAAATTCACTCTAATTCGCAGATAGTCTGAGCTCTCACTACATAAATATAGTCTGCAAATTTTATTCAAATTGTTATATTAAATTTTAAAGTACATCGAAAATCTCTATGCACAGGCTTATCTTTTCATACAACTATTTCTTTCTACGCTATTCTTGGACCGATTTTACTATAATTTCACATGGTATTGTCTATTTATATTGGCAACATCTGTAAATAATTTAAATAAAATTGCTGCAAAAAGTTTCCAATTAAATCCAAAAAATGACTTTTAAAATAAAATGCCTAAATTTGCTAGTCACTTTCGTTTTTACTTTATAGCTTCGATTGCTAACGGCCAATTTTGCTGAAATACAATACCAAATCAAGTTAAGGAATCATGTAATCCACATTGTGGATTTCATTAAAATTGGATAACTCGTTTTTGAGTTATCTTATATACGAACGGACAGTCGAAGACGTAAAAATTGATATAACTTTAGATTGTTTACACAAATCCTTCTGCAAAACTAATATACCCCCAGGCAGTACCTATCATACGACATAAAAATATTTGCAATAAAATTAAGAAATAATTACTTGAATAGTTTAGTTTTTCCGGTTGAACATCTTTATTATTTTCATTGATTTTATGAAAATGAATATTCTTAAAATCAATTGAATTTGATTCACAAACGCTTGTTTCATTTTTTCTTGTTAATTTTTCATTTATTTTACAACATTTTCGAATACAAGGAATTCGATCACAAATCATTTTATCATAACAAATTCGTACAAGAAAATTTGTTATTATTTCACTATTATTAAAATTTTGAATTATTCCATCTAAACAAAACTTATTCGAATTAATTCTTTCATTATTAAGAATTAATTCATTATTTTGTATAGAAAATGATTTCTCATTTGATAAATATTGTAGCATAACATTTTCTTGAAAACATATTCCATCATCTTGTTCAAAAATTGTTGGAAAATTAAGGAAATTTTCAAATATTTGTATTGATTGATTATTTCGTGTACAACGCATTTGATCTAGATTATAAGAATGATCGAAAGGACAGCATTTTTTTAATAAATTCACTTGTATTCTTGTTTCTAGATTTGAATTAGTTCTTGGACATTCAATTATATAATATTGATTATATAAAAATGTAATACAAGAATTGTTCAAATTAAATTTGAAATTTTTTGTTAATTTTATTAGATTTGGTTTTTCACAATTCGGTATTTCATTTTGATTTGTTTTCAATATCATAAAACTATTTATTAAATTCAATGGATTTTTCTCACTATTTGTATTATTATTATTTTGAATGCATTTAAATTTATTTGTTTCAAATATTTTTAATGAATAATCATCCGGACAACATGTTCTTAATTCAAAACACCAATTTAGATTTATTAAAAAATTAGTTAGTATAAATAATTGAATGGATTTATTCATTATTAGTATATTTATTCTATGCTAAATAATGCATAGAATATAATTAACTAAAATCGTATATAAAATTAACGTCCAACCGATTTAAGGTTTCGTTTTCGACTAAAACACAAACACATATTATATAAGTTATTTTATCTTATTGGAGAAAAAAGCTAGAAATACATGCTTAAAACTTTTGCACGTATATTCATTTTTTATTTGGATAAAAATTTGTAAACAAAGAAAGTTTAGACCGTTAAAACTTTGTAATCAAAGAAAGTCTAATTGTTTAAAGTTTGATCAAAATAGAACTATTTAATTTAATGTTTTATAGTATTTCACTACGAATCCGAATCAATTTCAAGCTTATTTTAATCTAATATCTTAAACTAACTCTCTCGAAATAATCATTCAATTAAATTTTCTATACTTACTTAACCTACGTCTTTAGTACTTACTCATGCTTTGTAATTTTGATAAGATAAACATTTTCTTAATGAAATTTTAAACACTTTATATTTTCTTTAGATTTTCCTTTTAAAAACGATAAATATTATCAGCATGATTTGATAAGAAATTAATATCAGACACCTTCATATTCGAGTTTTGAACCAAAATTATTTTCCGCTACTATCAAAATCTAAATTTAACTATTATTAAACTAATTATAACTTGTTATTAAACAATCTTTTATAGTAAATGGAGGAAAGCTGAAAACTGGATATGTTGTAGTTTTATTATTTTGTAGAATTCAAACTTTTTTGGTGGTTTATAGAAACCACTTCCGTTTACTTTATTAATATATTTTTTTAAGTGTTTTAAATAGAGTTACGAACACATTTCCTTTAATTAATTTAATTTAATTTTTGAATTTAAAATTATATTTCAAATATGTGTAAAATCTCGCTTTTATTGTAAAATAATTTAATAAAAAGACAAACAAAATGATAAGATTAATATAATTTATAAAATTGAACTCCCAAAATATTAGCGTAAATTTCTTTTCAATCTCCATTAAAATCTTCTTTCAATTTTTGTTTGCCATTATCTCGGTTTTCCTCACTTGCAAAATTTGAACTCCAAATTATCAAAGTAATACTCCTTCAATATAATTAAATTGTCTTAAATGTAAACTCTGGTATTTAATTGTAAAATTAAATACAAACGCAAATACAAATTAATAACGTAATTCTTTTTAAATATCTCCCTTTCAATAATTTTTATATAATCTCTGGCCAACTCAGGTCTAAAATTCATCGAATTCTATTTTATGATGTAAAACTCTAGCCTACTCTTCTACAAATAAATTTTGAAAAATCCAAAGTTAACATATGTATAATTAAAATTATTTTTATATTATTGTGAAAAAAATTCTAATAAACTGTTTCCATTTTATATTAAAAATTCTTTGAATTTTTTCATAGTAACGAGATTTCATATTTCCGTTACAAAATATTAGGTGTTGCCCTAATGTTCGACAATCTAAATGGTCGAATATTCATTATTATCATATGCCATATGTCAATTGCCAAAATATTATTAACATCATAACCTTAAATCACGTTGGCCGCAAATTGCTAATAGTGGTTTTGATGTAGTTTACAGAATTGTTTTTTAAATTGATGTATTTGAAATTAATAAACTCGTTGTCCCAAAATGGACTCAAAGTATTCACTTGTTGGAAAAACTAATAATTCGAATACAAATGGTGATGGTAGTAGTAGTAGCAGCAGCATGCTAAATGGTTTTCAAGCAAAAAGAAAAGTAATAAACGGAAATGGTAGTGAAAAATCACCAAAAAAGTTCAAATTAAATCCCGAACCGGAAAAATCAAATATAACAAATGGTGGTATTCATGTTAATCAAGGACGTTCACATTATAATTTACAATCTATACAACAACAACGTCAAAATCTCCCCGCGTACATTTGTCGACAAAGGTATGCTAATTGTATTGAAATTTTCAAGTTTTATAGGTAAAATTTTATTTAGATTTATACAAGAAGTACGGAAATCTGATACTTTACTAATAATGGGTGAAACTGGTTCCGGAAAAACCACACAAATGCCTCAAATTCTTCATGAAGCTGGTTACACTTTTAAGGGGATGATTGCGATAACTCAACCACGCCGGGTTGCAGCGATCACAGTAGCAAAGCGAGTGTCACAGGAAATGGGTTGTAGGTTGGGCGAGACTGTGGGTTTTACAGTTCGATTTGAAGACTGTACATCACATGCGACAAAAATCCGATTTATAACAGATGGTTCGTTGGTGCGAGAAGCATTATCAGATCGACTTTTAAAGAATTATAGCGTTATTATCTTGGATGAGGCACATGAAAGAACTATAAATACTGATATACTTTTTGGAATTGTTAAAGAAGCTCAAAGGCAAAGGAAACAACGTGGAATGAATTCTCTTAAAATCATTGTTACATCTGCTACAATGGATATTGATCATTTCAGTGGCTATTTTGGAGTGACTGGTATGTATTTGGAGGGAAGGGCTTATCCCGTAAGAGTAATGCACTCAAAAGAACCTCAAAGTGATTATTTAAATGCTTGTTTAGTAACACTTTTTGAAATCCATCGTAATGCTCCAGCAAAGTAAGGAAAACAACTCTTCTATTCATAAGATATATAATGATTATATTCTTTTTTAGCCATGATGTTTTGGTTTTTCTTACTGGACAGGAAGAAATCGAATCGATGGCACAACAAGTTAGATTGATTGTTAAAGTAAGTAATACTACTAAGATAACTTGTGGAAACATTAAGGAAATTGTATTTAATTTTTACAGTCGAATGAGATTAATGGGCCCAGTTTAAGAGTTTTTCCATTATATTCACAATTGCCACAAAATAAGCAATTAGAATGTTTTATTCCTTCAGCTCCAAATTCAAGAAAAGTGATTTTAGCAACAAATATCGCCGAAACATCAATTACAATACCTGGAATTCGATATGTTATCGACAGTGGTTTTGTTAAACGTCGTATCTATGAACCCAATTCGGGTATGGATTCGTTACGTGTTGTCAGGATATCTCAAGCACAAAGTTGGCAAAGATGTGGTCGTGCTGGCCGAGAAAGTGACGGGTTCTGTTATAGAACGTACACACGAGATGAAATGGATTCATTCGAAAAAATGCCAGTTCCTGAAATTTTAAGAAGCAATATTGCATCAACAGTAATTCTTTTTTTTTAAATTACTAATATTTTACTTTATTCAAATTTTCTATTCCAGATTATTCAATTACTTGCACTAGGAATTGATTGTAGAACATTTGATTTCTTAGATAAACCATCTTCATCCTCAATAGAAAGTGCCTATAAACAATTGTATTTGTTGGAAGCTATTAAATCTACAAATACTCCAGAATTAACATCAGTTGGACGTAAAATGACACTTTTTCCTTTAGATCCTCGATATAGTAAACTTCTTTTATCTGCACCAGAATTTGGTTGCTTAGACGAAATGCTTAGTATAGTTGCACTAATCTCCGGTGAAAATATTTTCATTACAAACACAGAGAAACGCGATCAAGCAGCTTTAGCTCATGCTAAATTTGAATCGAAAACTGGAGATCATTTAACACTGCTTAATATTTATAAAGCCTTTCAAAAAACTGAAAAAATTAAAGTAATAAACATGAAATGTGAAATATTCTTGTAATAACTTTCATAAATTTCTTCTTTTTTCTATGTAGCTATGGTGCCATGACAATTTTCTTAATAGCAGAAATTTATTATATGCAAAAGATGTTCGAAATCAATTACAAGAAATTTGTCAACGTTGTGAAATGATAATTTCAAGTTGTGGTAATAATTATGATCAAGTTAGGAAATGTTTAATAGCTGGTCTTTTTAATAATATTGCTGAATTACAACGTGATAACTTTTATTTAACTGTATCAAATCGTTGCCGAGCCAAAATACATCCATCTAGTGTTTTATCTGGAAAATCAAGACCATCACATGTCTTATTTACTGAATTTGTAATGACTGAAAGAAGTTATATACGATTAGTCACTGCAATTGATCCCGAATGGATTGATGAGATTGTGCCGAATTATCCATATTCAAACCGTATACAATTTTCAATGTATTCTTAATAAATATTTGAAAAAAAATTCAATAATAGTTTACATTACATTTGTAATTCTAAATAAAAGTAATAATATAGTTTAATTTTTATATAAAATGTAAGACTTTTTTCGAATGATTTTTAACAAACCTAATTTTAAAATATTTCTGCATTTAGTTCGTATCTTATACCTGTAAATATTCCAATAAAAAAATGAATATGAAATTTATTTCTAGAAAATTTATTATTTATATGAATGTAAACTGTTTAATTGTTTAATTTCCGTAATCTAATTTTAATTACTACTTTAATTTGTTTATAATTTCTTTAATCCCTAATAAGAGATACTGCTTAACGTTAACCGGAAACGAAGCAGGTATAAAAATTTAAAATTTAAATGTCAGGTAAATTAATTACAAGTGGCAAAGGAATGTTTTTCTTATTTTAATACTTTCTAACTTAATATAATCCTAATCTTTGATAAATTATTTTCAAAAAAAATTAATTTCGTAATAGAAAATCTTCTAATGATCTCCAAAATAATTCAACAGCATATTCTTGGGTGCATTTTTGAAATGTTTCTTTATCTTCATCACTTTCTTGAATTCCTAATTCTTCTTCAATAGTATCATCGAAATCAAAAAAAGATGGATCACTTCCTGTTGGTTCTTGATTGGTTGGTGATGCAACAGGAACTGTTTGCATTGGTGATGGTGTGGTTAGAAATAGTGGTCCTACAACCGGAGGTATGAATGCTCGTGGACCAGCAAAACCATACATAATATGATTTTTAGCTGAAATCTCTCCTAAACTATCCATTTTACGACTTGCTCTCATTTCATTATGTAAATTTTCGATTGGTCGTTGATTTTCGAATTCTAAATTGTTATTGTTTTTGGTATATAATGATTTTAAATTTTCTAAATAATATTTTTGATCATAAATTTGTTGTGGCTGTGATTGTAATGAAAGATCTTTCATATCAATTTCGGTAGTCATAGCAGCAATTTTTTCACCAACTTCCTTTTCTGTATTTGTATTTCGAAAATATCCTCGAATCGAATCGGATAAAAATTCATACATTCCAGTGAAAATTTTCATTGTGGTTTCTAATGTTGATCGTGTTGACATATTTGGATATTCACGTTGTATAAATCTTCCAACACAACGTGTAAATGATATTTCTGGAAAATAATAATTATATGAAACAAGTGCTTGTCCTGCTATATTTCGTATTCCAACAAAAAATGTACGTAATGATGAAAAAATTCTGCCAGTTGGTGATAGTGTCCTAGAAATAATGAATTAGTAAATACTTTTAATAACTTGAGAAGTTATAAATATATATATGTATATATTTTTTACATTTGTCTATTTTCAGCACGATCTGGAATTGTTAAACTTTTAACCATTGCATCAGCAAAATTATGTAATCCAATAAAAAATGTCCGGAATGCCACTATTAAATCCTTATTCTTACTCAACTCAACCGTCCTATAAATAATAATTTTTACTTATTTTAAATTTTATAATATTCATAATAATATTTTCAAATTTTGATTTACATGCTCTCTTCGCTTGGTATAGTTTTTGAAAGAAGTTCAGAAAATTTTCGTATACCTAAGAGAATCACTTGCAAAGTGGTTAATTGTTTAATACTCTTTGTTGTATGCATTCTGTTTAAAAAAAAAAATAATAAATTTTAAATTTAATTACACAAATCTTGTACTATATAAACACTCACATTTGATTCTTTACATTTCCAATAGGTTCAAATTGATTGTTAATTCTTTTATATCTAATCATATTCTCACTCAGTACCACATTAGAACTCACAATTATTATTAGTAAAATACACCAAACGAAATTTTTTTTCAACATTTTTTTAAATTAAACAAATCACCGTTAAAGCAAATGTTTACTTTCAAGATCTCCTAGTAACTGACATGGTTTGACCAAAAGAATTATCGGCAACCGTTTTATTTTTTTATTTTTTTTTGTTAAATACAGTCATAGATAAGTAAGTACTTATCCACAAAAACAGGTAAATTTACTTTTTACTTAATTAACGAAAATAGTTTATTTATCATTTGTAGTTAGAGGATGTCTTGAGGGTTTTTATTAACACAGAAAAAAAAAAAAAAAACAGCAGATATACCTTTAGTTATTAAGAATTATAGTTTAGGGCACGGATAGTAACTACCTGGATTAAAGTGAAAATTGATTGTTACTATGATAGACTCAGACTCTAGACTAGACTAAGGAAATTAACAATAAATACTTTGTAAAAGGAAATACCGAAATAAATACCTTGAAAATGAAATAATTTCTTTTTTTGGGTCAGTTATGATGAAACTGTTAAATTCAACTATTCGTACAGTAATTTTTTTTTTTTTTTACTTTTGTTTACTTATCATTTGGACTAAAAAATCTCAAGAATACTCAAATAGAGAAATATGCTTTTATTTGACATCATTAATAAAGTAAATAATATAATCTTCTTACTTCTTGCAAATAATACATGTTAAATTACGTAAAAAAAAAAAAAAAACTATTTTGATAGTTAAACACATTTTTGTTTGCAATGAATATTCCAAAGGCAAAATAAAAACACAGTGATACCGTACTAAGTTGACCACCGGTAAAAAATATTAAAGAATGTTCAATTTATAAATTTCCTCGAACCAAACAATTTTTTTAGTATAATTTAATTTAATTTAATGCAATTTAGATGACTTTGCATGTTTTTATTATGCTTCAGCATAGAAAACTGCAATATATTCGACCTGAAAGCAATATAGAAATTCCATACTACACATTACGTTGTATGCTGTTTTACATAGTTTTTGCAATTCGAATAGATCTTAGAACAGATAATCTCTCTGTAGATTTTTCCATGTATGTATATAGACTGCATTACTGAAGAAAAGGATCTTCCATATCCCTGCATATAGTAATCAATGAATAGACATGTTGGTTCAACGTTTACAGCAATCTAACAAGTTTGAGAAACTTGTTATAATCATAGAGATATATTGTTAAAAGAGATGTTATTTTTATAAGAAACTATGCTACGCATTTTTAGAAATCCACGAACTAGTAATGATTATTTTACAGATCTTATGCCCCTAAAATTTGCAATTGTCAGCAACACCCAATTGAAAATATTCAGCAAAAACTATATTTATAAATAACTATGATATTCACCCTTGTGTAGAAACATAGACAGACTTCTAGATCCTTAAAAGTGATGCCATTAAATTAGCAGTAGTGGAATGTGTGATTCCATCGAGAATAAATAGTACGATTTAGTTCGAATCAAGTTACAAGATTCCATTACAGTTCTCGAAAAAAAACATATAGTATAGTAACTGAAAATCGGATTTGGTGCCCTATGGCAGAAACTGGTTAGAAAAACTGTAAAAACTAACAATTTTTCAAGATTTTTCTGCATAACTTTGTTTCTTCTTTTCAAAATTTCCTCTAATTTACAGGTAACCTAGACCCTATTAGCATAAGTCTAACCTACTTAAATCAGTGTATTCGTTTTTAAAGTGCATCAAACAACTTTATGAATAGGCTTATTTTCTCTTAGGATTATTTCTTTCTTCACTATCCTTGGACCGATGTTACTGAAATTTAACATGCTATTGTCTATTTATGTAGTTAACCAATATAATTAATTTAAAGAAAATTGCTTCGTAAATTCTCGAATTAAATCCGAAAAACTATATAAAAAAACTACAAAACTTTCTGGGCACCCTGGTTAATGCTTATTAGCTTTTATGAAAAGATAAAATAAAGATAAAATAAGTTAAAATAAAATAGTTTTAAATCTTAAGTAAGATATACCTATTTGTCGTTTTCTTAAATGATAAATATACGTATCCGTTTACAAATATTTTCTTCGAATAATAAGATTTTATCAGTGATCTTTTCTTTACTTTTCTTATCAGGTAACAAGAAATTACTTGAAGCAGGATTTTCTTTTAAGTTATATTATCCTCATGTCATTTTGGTATTTGCAAACATTCTTGTGCAATTTTCTAAATAAATATTTAATTATAAGATAATACATTTTTAATATTAAGTAGAGTAGATATATATTAAAAACAATTTAATTGGAAATGTACTACTTGTATTCGGTTTTTTTTTTATTTTGCAAGAAAACTTCATAACTCACATGATTCTTTTAAGAAAAAGTAGATTTTGAAGATACTCTACCTAATAACAAGAGCAAATTTGTTTATATAAGAAATTTTTTGGCAATTCGTCAAAAGAAAACATATGTAGTTTTTTTTTTTCTTATTTCTTCTTAAATTCAATCCACATCCACAAAATATTATTTAGTCATATAATTCGAATATTATAGACAATATTCATCGGTATATTATTTGATCAGGTGAAATAATTAGTATAGTCAAATAATTATCACGTAGTCGACGTTGTTATCGGGAACAATAAATATCATCATTTCTGCTATCTTCTACACCGTAAGATAAATGCATAAAATATTATATGGAAAAATACAAACATCACACATAGAGATATTGGGGCTTGTAAAATAAGAAATCAACATTTTTTTTGAGTAGAAATTCTTTTAAAGATTTCGTGGTTTTATATTTCAGAATTTTCAGTTGTGTGACAATCGTTATTCACTTCGGTCGTAAAAGCTAAAAAAAGTTATCGCTTAGTACTAAAATAATACAAAATTAATTAATAAAAAAAAAAGATCAAAAATGAATATAGTACAAATTGGCGTGTTATTAGGAATTTTTGGAATCGCAATTATCGTTCCGGTTTGTAACTCACAAACACCATATCAAGCATCAATACGTCTAAGACCGCAAGCAAATTATCCAAATGGACTACATTTATGCAATGGTGCTCTAATTAATGAAAGTTATATTTTGACAACGGCGGACTGTATGTATTTTCAACCGACATCATCATTAGCAAAGCATCCAGTTCAAACAAATATGATAGTTATTGAAGCCGGCAATATTGTACGTAATGGACCACAATCTAATATGAATCTAATACGAAATGCTGAAATAATTCATATTCATCCAAATTTTAATATGGGAACATTAGAAAATGATATCGCTATTATTAAATTAAATGAAAGTTTACCATTGTCATTACGTCAAGACGTACAATGGATACCATTAGCCAATGATAATCTTTATAATCGAAATTGTACTGCTAGTTTTTATAATCCAGTTGTAAGTATAAAACATGTTATTCTAATTATTATAGTATATATGTATAAAACAAAAAAAGACAAAAAAAAGAAGAAGCTTGACAGTGTTTCTTCACGATAAGAATAATTTTCCTCCCATGAGAACAAGTTCTATGAGAATATATTAATATTAATATATATTTTATTTATTTAGAATTTTGATAACTTATTCCTTCCACAACAATCTATCGTTGTTAAAGAGGAATGGTTCTGTAGCCAATATACTTATGTAACATATTCACCGAATAAAAAACGCGATATTTGTTCATCATATATGGTTGGTGCTAATACTATGTGTAACGTAAGTATATTATTACTAAATTTTAAATATTTATCATGAAATCATTTTGATTTAAAAAAATTTACATATATTATAATAGATTACGAATGAAATTTTAAGAATTAGCGGTGATCGTGGAACACCTTTAATTTGTGATAATAAAGTTGTTGGTGTATTATCAGCAATTGTACCACCAGATCCAAGATTACCAATGATTTGTGCACAACCAAGAAAATTGGATGCATTTTATACAAGAATTGAAGCATATTTAATATGGATACAATCAATAATGAATTCAAGACCATCAGGCTCAATGCCATCATATCCTTCACAACAACCAAATCAACCGATGTATCCATCACCTCCAAATCAGGGAATACCAGCACCAATTGGAACACCTCCACCATATGTAGTACCTACGACTGAACCACCAAAACGTACATATATAATTTTTATTAAATTAATTTATATTTTTATATTTGCTTATTATTTTTTCTATTTTAGCGAGCAAAAAAAATGGTTCAATGTCGATATTTGCATCAACTTCAGTTTTTGGTGTTTTAGCCGCGTATTTTTTTTCACAACTTATGTAAATAGACTTTTTGAATACAAGTCTAATTACTAAATATCTGTTTTTTTTTTTTTTTTGGTTCTTGTATAAGCATTTCAAATATATACATATTTTTTTTTGGGTACTCACAGTACTTAAACTTATTTGAAATATATTCTTTTGTATTATAAATTAGTATATTACTTTTTTTTTTGGCTTTGTATATAAGTTTGTTTCAAATAAAATATTCGAATAAAAATTTCCATAAAATTTTATAAGTAATTATTTAATTTGTTTGGTTTTTATTTGCGTAAAATGATATCACTTTGTTTGATATTGATTGAAATATGGCACATAATTCTATAAAATGAGTCAAAAATATTGAAATTTATCAACAAAAATACGTCTGCTTTTGAATAGATTATAATTTGTCATAATAATTTCACTGAAATTGTTGTATTAAAACATATAGAAACTAAAATATGATATGGTAAATATGGGACTAGTAATTAACAAAGCTATAACTTGATAAACTACATAACTATGAGAAAAGGACCACCAAACTAATAATATTTCAATGTGTTTTAATTTACACAGGTGTCCCTGGGTTCTAATAGCATGAAACCATTCAGCAAATCTTATTCAAACTGATATATATTTGAAGTATGGTAAATCTGAAAAATTAATTAAATAAACGAAAAAACTTTATGGCCAGGTCAATTCTTTTGAACTATTTCTTTGCGCCCTGTCCGTGAATCGATTTTACCAACCGATAACAACAAATGCAATAAATGAACACGTATAAATGGTTCTTGATTTTTCTGAAATAGAAAAATCATGAAATATCAAAGAAATCTCACAACAAACAAACAAGTACGAAATATTTCTGTAATATTCTAGATTGTTTCCATGATGAGTATACAAAGCGTTCAACTTGTCACAGTCGGTTGATTTTCAGAACTTTATCAGTGAAATGATTCTTTACCAAGTGATTGAGAGACAGTTCAATTTGAGAACTTAATCAGTGATTAACAGTTTCAATTACCATAAGTATTCGAAAAGTCAACATTAAACAGAAAGTCTAGTTCAAAGCAGTAAATTTTTGACGCGCTTTTTTTAAATTTATTAGTAATTATAAGACATAGTTATTTTCTGTATAACAATAAAATTGATAGAAAAATAGTTTTAATAGTAATTGTTATTGCAGAAATATTGATGTTCTTAATCTTTATTTGATCAAGACACAATATTGTAAACGCTGAAAAGGAAGTAAGTCCAGGCCCATGATACAATCGTCCACAATCCATGATCGTCACTTAAAAAAACATAAAATTCACAGAATATTTTATTAGAATAACAATTTCTTTTAGTAATTAATTTAATATAAATCATTACTGGTTTTGTTAGATATACGAATTACTATGATAAATATTATAGCGGATGCAAAAGTATTGACCAATTTGACCTTTTATCATGGTTCAAATGTAATTGCGACCATTGTGACAATAATTTCCATTAAAAAAATTTAAATAATATTTGCAATAACGCCAGTTTATCATAGCATATAATAATATGTTTTCATAAAGACGAACTACATGAGGATACATTTTATTCTTTAAGAAGTACGTTTAATAATTGAATAAAGAACATTTGTTCTCCTTTTTTTATTGAATACATTGCGATATATTTTTTATGAAAATACCTTTTCTTCTTTAGTAATTAACACCTATAAATAATGTTTCGTGTAAGTTTTATTTGTATAGTTATAATCTATTTTTATAAAAAAAAAATTAAATTACTTATCTAAAACCGTAAATAATAATATTTTAGTTAGTTTAGTTAGTTATTATTCAGTTTTCATAATCTTAATCATAATCAAATATCGCCAGTTTCATAAAAAATTCAAAATTGAAAAAGACCTTATGCGTAAATATTTGATAGTTCTGCCCTTTGCATTTCTATTGTATTGTATTGAAGGAACCGAAAAGTAGCACGTCTCAGCCTTACTGGCCCATTATACCTCCTCCTAAAAATTTGGATGAGAGATTAGGTCTATTCCTCGAACTGGTTAATCCTTTGAATTAAGACCGGCACCAAAGTTAGATTCAAATTCGTTAAGGCCTCCTCACTGGGAGTACAAGCATATATCCTTGCACAGGAGAAAAACAAGATCACAATCCATGAAGGAATATATTTTATATCAGTGGTTCATAAACTTTATACTTCGCGGAAATCTGCGGATCGTTAAAAAATATTTTATAGTGAAATAACAAAAAACTCAAATATTTAAAATTGTTTTTAAATCTTATTCTTCACGGATCAGTTGAAAAGGATCTGCGGCCTAAAGTTTAAAAATCTATGCCATATATTCCTTTTAACATGAAATTACAACACTGTAAATTTGTCCTAATTTCAATAGATGTCTTATTATGTATTACTTCAGTGTAAAAATTTGATGTTTTTAACTTCTATACTACATTGTAAATTTCTCTTTGAATTTTTAATATCTCAAAAAAGCTTAAAGCTCGGAAAGTCTAATTAACCTGTTTATTATATTAAGCTAGTATTTATATACACTCAGTTCTGTTTTCACACGAATTAGAAGCAAAAATTGCATTGTCTTTTTACATGAATTCTTTTAATTTAAACCGAATTATAAAGGTTCTTTCCATATACTATAGTTTATTGTATTTGTGTTCGGATTTTTTAGGTCTGCAAACAGCTTTTAAATTTTACATATAGACATATTCGGTTTTTAGACAAATATTTTTTACACGTATTTTTCGTTTAAAAATAGAATTAAGTGTATAAATAAATATGTACTAAAAATGGTAATGAACTAGTTTAATACAGTCTAGTCTAGACTTTAGTATACTACATTGAAACTATATAATACATTACACTGTAAAATGTAAAGTATATATTATACTATATACTATTTGTAGGCAAAAGCTGGGAGCTTTTAGTGATTTACAGTATAGGCAATATAATTATTACAAAAAAATACAATAAACTAACAGTTTAACAAAGTAAAATATAATATTTTAACGGATTCTACTGTGGTGTGCACGTAATAATCAAAATAATAATATTATTACAAAAAAAAATTCACAACTTCTCATTACCAATCCAGTACGAGTGCGGACCAGATCGCGAATTAAGTGCGTTCAAAATTAAAAAAAAAAAAATTATATCGAATTGATAAGAAACGTTTCCAAAGATATATTTTATTGCAAGAATATTTTTCACTTCTTTATAATAATTAACTAACAACCGGGTTTTTCTATATTCGGGTATAAAAAAAAGATCCGGTATTAATTTTTACTAAGAAAAGAAAAAAAGTGATTGTTCAAATAATTTTTTTAATTCAAAATTTTGTTTTTAATCAATACAATTTCAATAAATTATATAAAATTTATAATTTCTTTTATTTTAAGAGAAAAATTTTACTTCTTATTTCTTCATTCTGATGTGAAGTTTCTTAGTGAACGTAATTTTCTAAAAATAGCGAAAACAACAAATCAATGCCTCATGCAATGTTTTTTTTTTTTGTGTTTTTTTTAAGTTTTTAACAAGAAAGAGTTTTCTTTTTGGATGAAAGTTATTTTTATAATTAAAACATGAAATTATAGTGCGTGTAAATAGAACTAAGTAACATATAAAAATAGTTCTTTTTTTTTTATTGACTTGAAAATCATTTGGGAATACTATTAAAAAATTTAGCATAAAACCGATTAAAAGTTGAATAAAAATAATCAAGGGTAAATAACATTTATAGAAAATAAAGTTTAGAATGAATCAGATGTGAAAATGTAGTTTATAAATATAAAAAACAAAAATGTCTCTTAGTACTAGAACAATTCTGATCAAAACGATTTTTCTTTTTCTAAATAAAATTAATTTTTCACCTATGAACAAATTATTTAATAATTAGTTATTCGATATATCGCGTAATAATGTGATAAAATACAAAAGATTTCTTTATTAGAGACAGTCTGTAAAATCTTAGTTATATTACCTTTACCTGATCAAATTAGAGAATCATGTTCTAACCAACGTTCTCTATATATATATTTTTTTTTTCAAGACATTTGCACCCATAAATATGATGTAAGCAAAATTCTTAAATTAAAAAATTTAAGAAAAAAAATATTTGTAATAATAACTAACACAAGTAAACTTCTTTTAAATATAATTAAAACGAAAACAAAACAGTATACCTTCTTCAAGCGGTATATCTGTCACCATCTAAAACATTTTAATATGTTCCTGAAACTATGCAATTCTTTAATTTTCTGATACAAATTTATGGAAATATGCTTACATTTCTGTAAGTTTTTTTTTCGTAGAAAATGTTATAACTCTTTCGTCATTACTATTAAAAACTAGTAGTTTCCTTAATCACGTTGTCTTTTAATGGTCTTTTAAAACTTTCTACTAACTTCATCGTACAATCTCATCCTGAATTAAAATCATTTGAAGTTTTTATAGCATTTTGATCAAATGCTTATCAATCTATCGATTACATCTTCTTCTGGAAGCCTATTCTCGATATGTTTACATAGCAGTTTTAAAATATAATGGTCAGATAAAAATTATGATTGGGAAGAAGTCAATTTTTTGATGGGCATCTATCTGCTCAGCTGCCTGTTGATTATATAAATAGGCTATAACATATCAAATTTCAGTAAAATCGGTCCAAGGATGATGGATAAAGAAATAGTCGTAAGAAAACCTTCAAATATTATTAGTTTTGGCTGTTTTTTTTGTCCCGTCTCTATCATAGGACATCAAAAAATCGGCTATAGGTCGTTAGTATATGTTTTTAGATTAATTTAAAAAAAAATAAGTTTTACATGATTACGCAAATGTGCCCCCAAAAAGAAATCTAATATAACAAAAAAAGTAAAGAAAAAGTGATATCATATCAACTTTGGTTTATTGATAAAGTTATAATATATACGTGTATATAAGTTTATATATATATATATATTTTTTTTTGTATACTATTGGTTGCTGATAAGAAAACTTTGAAAAAAAATATTCCATACACTCGTGCTACTATATTTCAAATATTAATCTAGTAAATTTATTTATATTTTTTCCATAATAATTTTTTAATTGCATTTAATTTATTATAGAAAATCAAAATAAATAATTTAAAAATGTTTAATCGAGATTGCAATTTTACAAGCTGAAAAATGTAAGAAATTTTGAAGTCGGTTAATTCCAATGTATATAAAAAACCTCACTAACCAACTTACATATTTAATTTTTTTTTAAATTATTTTGTTTTTGATTCTCAAAATTGTAATTAAGAATGACTTTGCCTAAACTCTTCAAAGTAATTACTTAAATTTGAAAATATAGATAATTTTGACATACACGAACCCTGAGATACTTCGTCTTTTCTAATAAAGGGAAGAGTAATTACTGGGCACATAACTAGTTTTACTAGATGTTGATAACTTAACTGGAGGAGCATTTTTTCCATGCAACATTTGATATTAATTGAATTAACTAGCCTTAGAGAAACTCAATTAGTTTATATTCTAAAATATCATTGTATTATTAGTTTTAGATTAAAAATTATATGAAAAACATGATTTTCCCATTTTAATAATTATTTTCCTTTTAACCAAGCGTGTAGGAAACATTTTGTTTGATGGAGGTTAATGTTAATTTGCCTATCAGGTCAATATTTCTATATTGAAATCGAAATCGATTTAGTTCAATTTCCCCAATTAATTATTTATACAAATTTAATGTAAAACAATGAAATGAAAACAATTCTCGAATTTACATATTTGCTAAAATTTTAACCCAAATAAAGCTATTAAAAGCTATTTTTGGTAATTTTCAAAATATTCAAACAATAAGAATTTTAATGAAAGCATTTCGAAAATTAAAAAAGAAAAATTTCAATTTAAAATTTTTGCGCACTTGATTCGAAGAAAGGCGAAAAATTGAACTTAGAAACGTTCGTATATATAAACTTATTAAGTTTTTGTATTTTTTAAGCCGGAAACTTGGAGGCTGTTTATTATGTAGTTTAAACGTTTCAACTAAATTTCATAAACAAGAATTAAAGTAAAAATAATCACGAAGAACGTGAATAAAGAAATTTTTTTTGAATAAAAGTCTTGTGTTATTCATTTGGAAATCGTTATTTTCCGATTTTGAAAAGAAAATATTTTGAATGTTCTTTATATGGGGATTTCATTTAAAATCTGAAGGAGTACAATTTCCGGGAAATATTATTTATTGATTGTACATGTTTTGGACGATAATAGAATATTGCTTTGACTAGATACAAAGATTTTATTGTCATTATTGTTGTTGTTTTTTTTTTTTTTTTTTTGGTAGTAGTGCATTGGTCTAACCTTTTCCAATTGTTATCTTAAATCTATTGTAAGAGATGTCCTTGATAATTACTTTTTTCTTATATCTCAAGATGACAACCTTCTATCTATCACAACAAATACTAGGGTTATATGGAATATAAATCGTTTTTCTACAAATATATACAGCAAATTAAAAACAAGCTAGACGGTTATTAGTGAGAACAATTAATTTTATATTTTTTTCATTATAGTGATGCAAAATTTTTCAATCAACCCATTGTATTCTGCCGTGTGGTAGAAATGGGACCGTAGTTATCAAAAAAATTGCCAAAACTAATAATATTTCAAGGGATTTTCTGGATAACTTTGTTTCCTCTCCTTTAAATTTTGCACTAATTCACTGGTAGCCTGAGACCTAACATAACATATTCTGCAAATTTTATTCAAATTAGTACATTCGTTTTTTAAGTATAGAAAATAACTTTATTTCACTGTATTGTATTGCATTTTATACTACCAAGGCAGGCATTTAATGTATCTATTCGAAGATTAGTGGAATGGAAATTCATGTTTTATTCATAGTGAGAAAGTACTCGTAAATTGGTCCAAATTATATGAAAAGAAAACCAACAAGGTTTGAAATTAAAATTTTTATATGTATAAAGAATCCACGAACTTTATATACATATCAGTTAGACACTGAAAATTCTATTTCGAAACAAAATCTTGTTTTCTTCTTAAATAATAACAATTACATATTTTAAGAAACCAAACCCAGCAATGCCTTCTTAAAAAATTCAATCAAGAAACACTTGCGTCACTTTCGAAAGGTGATGTAAACCTACTTTTTCTGTATTATTTATTTGTGTGATCGATCAAGCGATGGCATTATAACTTCATTAAAATATTTAATTAAATATTTATATCTTAAAGTAAATAGCAATTGTATTAGTGCAATTACGAAATTGCAAGATCAAGGTGTATGGAATACAATTAAAAAGAATATATTAGAAACTAGAAGACACTATTCCAGTGCAATTAGCAGTTCAACTTTAATTTTCCGTTTGACATCACCCATATTTAAATACGTATATAGTATATAAAATTTTATATACGTGTTTATAATATTCATATTGATATCTTTATAAGAAGCCTACAACAATCTATGAATTTGTATTTACTAATAGTAAAGGACAGTTTTTTATAAAATAATAATTTGTGAAGGTTTTTCTACCTCCCAAATGCAACAATTTTCTTTATTATTACATTTCCTTTAGTCTCAATGCTAAAGATAATTTTACGTGAGAATTAAGGACTATTTTCACATACGAGAAAAAAATTAAAATTATGACCATTTTGCTAGAAACTAGGTACTATCGCTAGATTATCTCTAATTAATGAAAATTATTAGTTGTTTCAATATGAGAATCAAGCTGCCCGAAGTGTATTTCACGTCTCTAGATAAAAAACTATTTCATTAGAATCTAGCCACTTGTCTATTAGCTAGACTATCACTAGATCATATAGTTAGATATGAAACTACGTATAGAAACTTAGTTAAACATTTCTACCTAGATTTTCTAGTGGTTTTCTAGCCAAATTTGATTTCCATTAAAATAATTAATTTTAAATCATCGACTCTTATATACTGTATACTTGTATTTTAATTAAACTGCACAGATACAAAGAGAATCATATTTTAAATTAAAAATATTATATCACACGTGATATTTACCATAATTTTATCTTCCTATATAAACGTTATCAAACAAATTTTATCAAATGTAAAAATGTTTATCAACCAAATAGATAACATATTCAG
This sequence comes from Xylophagus ater, assembly GCA_963422695.1. Taxonomy (NCBI): domain Eukaryota; kingdom Metazoa; phylum Arthropoda; class Insecta; order Diptera; family Xylophagidae; genus Xylophagus; species Xylophagus ater. The sequence goes on from OY730484.1 coordinate 1,078,490, forward strand.
AGCACAATCAGGAAAGTTAGTCATTATAATCTTTACTTTTTTTTATTTGTTTTAAATGAAGTTCTTTTCCTATTAAAAATAAAATAATTTTTAGATTCTTTAAAAAATAAAGAGACGATCAAATAAATTATACTTATTTGCAAAACATCAATTTATATTAATTAAAATGTTCAATTAAATATTAAAATAGTAGACGTGTGAACAATTCACTTAAAAACTATTAAAATACGAATAAATTCTAACTTTTTTTTAGTTCGTTTAATTATAAATACAGAGCAAATTTTGTATTAATGGACATTACATAAGTTGTACCATTCTAAAGAATTTTAATAGCTTTAGGGCCGATTTCACAGTCGTGGCTTAAGCCTAGTTTGTTGCTTAACTAATGCTTAAGCTACAAAGTGCTTTTCACAGTGCGGATTATTCAGAACTTAACTGGAGTTAAAATGTGTGACAAATCATTTACGCTTGTAAGTTACGAAGAAATATTCACAATAGCGCCCACTTATCAAAATCATTTAAGCCTGTACTGTAAAATGTAAAAATAAAAAAGCTGAGCTTAAGCCTAGAATCTTGTTTAAGCTTAAGCTTAAACCACCACTGTGAAATCGGCTCTTAGAAATTTTGAATATAGTAAATAACGAAGCTAAAATTTTTAAACTTCTATTTTCTTATATTTGCAGATATTTTATTGAATTGATTTATCTTACGAATGTTTTTTTTTTTTTGATTGATTGATTGATTAGAATCAATTTGTTTTATCTAATGGCTGTGAAAAATTTATAATAAGTATAATATAATATTTTTTAAAATTGCAAATTGTTATTAATATAAAATCGAGTAAAAATGAGTGAAAATATACTTGTGAAAAATAATAGGCGGTCATCTAGCCAAATATCAATTTATGACTATCCAGAACATTTGAATCCGTTCTATGAGGATGAAAATCATAAAAGACTACGATTTTGGAAAATGGGTAAAAAAGATGGTCGCGATGGTCGTCGTGGTAGTTTCTCATTGGTTGGACTAAAAGAAATGTGGTAAGTTTAAGTTTGTTGAAATTTAATTTTAATTATTTTATTATTCTATATTTAATATTTAATAATATTTTTCATCGAATTATTACAACAATTGATATGACCCATACTTGTTTATCTATCTTCTTTTTTTTGTCTTAAAAACTGATAAGAAATAAATGTAGAAAATAAAAATTCCTATTTATATAACAAGAAACAAAGTACAATTTAAATAAAGCATAATTAATATTATGATTAATATTGATTTCATAAGAATATTACCAGACATATTATGGGTGCATGGCACATTTTGATGATCGGGTTGGCCTTATGGACCATTTATAAAGGAATATTTAAAGAAAAAGAAAAATGTATTTATTTCAAAATAAAAATACACGTAGCGTATTGAGTTATATATATTTTCTTTTAATGTGTCAGCCTAATAATTATGTTAATAATAAATTTCGAATGTTACAAATTAATAATGTATGAACGATCTATGAGCGGTATCGCCTCGAAACTTCATTTGAATCATGGACTCGTTGATGCATGAATGATACAAATTTTTTTCATTTCATAAATATGATATTTTATAGTATATTTACTTTAATAGAAAGTATATAACATTGCAATTGAAATTTTTATAGAAATTTTATTTTAAATTTAATAATTTTACCTTTAATCAATTATTTCTTATCAGAAATACTTTCTTACTTCATTTATTATCAATTATTATTGATTATATTGCAGAAAACCATATACTACCACATTGTATGTATATGAATATCGGTCAATTTTAAAAACAAAGAAACTCAAAGTGAAATTTATATATTCATATCATTTATTCAAAGTACGATATTATAAATTTTAAATAAACTATAGCCGTTTTTATTAAAGCAAATATGCGCATATTTGTGCATTACATGGTGTTCATGAAAACATATGAACATATTTGGAAAAAAGTAACCCTATTAGAATAAATTTGTATTCCTATCAACGTCCATTAATTTGGGTTTAATTTTGAGCAGATTCTCAACAATAATTAATTAAACAAATATTGTATAATGAATTCCTAAATTAGTATATCAACATATTAGTATATCCATTAGTAACACTTTTGTTGAGTGGGTATTTTCATTAGTGCAAAATTTGTAGACAGACAAAAGGAACTGGAAAGTAAATTCCAATACTTATTCTGGATTTGCTCTCTGACATTTTTGTGTTGGATAATTAGTATTGTTCTAAATTATTCAAAGCTACGATCAAAATGACTAGCACTTTCTGTTATCCTTAAAGTCTAAAAATTAAGATTATATATAAATATTATTGGATTCATACCTTTCGGTTTATCTATGCCTGTTCGTACATTAGTTATTGCTCTAAAATTCTTGTCCATAAAAATATTTACTATAATACTATAGTATCTGAATTTCAAAAACTTAGTCAAAGTCACTTAAAAATGCTTATTCAAAATTTAAGTTAAACTATTACCTAAAAGTTGAAACTTAGAACGTATCCGTGGACAAGCACAACTGACATAAGTAAAATAGTCATGAGTTGCAAGAGTTGTAAGAATTACGCTTGTACTGTTTTATAAACACTAAGAACGTTTATTCAGTTAATGAACTTCCGTACAATGTACATACATACTTTAAAAACCAATCGATACAATTTTATATAAATTATTAAAAGTAAACAAACCAGAAAACCTTGAATTTTCTTTAGAAAATTAAAAATTTTCTTGGAAAGTCAATAAATTTTTAAATAGTTTAAGAAGATTTATACGAATACAAAATTGGTCAAAACCTGTGAGAAATAATAACAAAATATTTTGTTTATTTTGTTTTTGAATTCTTTTATAAATATTAAAATAAAATATTATTTTTATTTAATATTTATTTTTTATCAAATAGAAATATTTGAAAACAATTAAATGATATTGAAGAAGCAAAAATGCACAAATAACAAATCAATAAAGTTAAATATTTTTTTAATTGATTATGATTGAGCTTCTAATTTAAAATTGGTTATCTAATTTGTCCTAAGATCGACAATTATTACAATATATGTTATTACTACTGAATAGTATTAGTTCAATGACATCAATTATAAATGACCGAGTAATTGAGGTACTATGTTTTAAGATGTTTTGTAAGAAAACATATAAACAAATTAAAATTTTTCAATAACTAATTTATTGATATTCTACGACAGTATTTATCAAATTTTCTCATGAAATACTCTTTGTTTTATTTATTTTTTTTAAAGTATCGTAAATATTTCTTTGGACATGAAGAAATGTGAATTTCTACTATCATTAACGAAAATATTATACTTACTAACAAATATAAGAGAATTTATCTTTCTTAGTACCTTAAAACTGTTGTCTGACATTCCTCTGAAGGCATTACAAATGTAAAATAAAAATTAGTAAAGCATTAGTAGTCTATCTATACCATAAGACAGGGTATGTCTTCGAATGCAGAGTCTATTATAGTACATATTTTCACTGCCACGATAACAGCACTGGCTTCATTATTATTTTATATGTATCCAGTTTAGTCTTTTATTTGATTGCTTTATAATTTACAGTATTACAGCTTACGAGTATTCTTGACACCTTGTATAAATATATTTCATATAATAATATAAATTGAACTATAAAAACTACATTCATGTCATTCATGATAATGCAATTTTATAATATGGATCCAATCAACTTTAAAAGTTACATAAAAGAAGAAATTTTATTTTGCTGAAGACCTACTTAAAAGAATTTCTTCAGAATATTTCTTTGTATACTGACTGGAACAATTACTTCAATTGAATATCTTCTTATATAGTTATATTATTTACAAAAAATTACACTTGAAAATAATTTATGTAGCACACGACATTCTATATTATTAGTTTAAATTTTTTATTTGTTTTTATATATTTTTAGGGCCTTCAAATCATTTCGTTTAAAAAGGAAATCATCCAGTATAGGCATTAATAAAACCTCAGAAAGTCCACCAACTTTACGTCGATATTTAGAACCGAATGAAACAAATTATGGTACTTATGATTCGCGTATACGACATACTGTTGGAATGAATGATGAAACTTTGAATAGTAATTTTGAACGGAATGTTCCATATAGAAGTTCTTTACAAGATATGAGAAATCCTCCGGTATATATATATATATAATATAAAATTTTAATAAAAAAATTTTAAATTAATATATTTTATAGGATATTGAAAGAAATGGTATAGGATTTGGACGTAACGATCGATATCGAAGCACTATTCAAACACCAAATAGAAGTAATAATTCATCTCTGGTACCACCACGAAGGTACGTTTATGGTGGTTCTGTAACACCACAACCGCGTAATCGTTACACTGATGGTTACAATGAAAATTATGAAGGCATGAGTCGAGGGTAAGTCTTTGAGAAACGAAGGCTAAACAATGTTGCTTCAAATGTGTTTGTTTTTGTTTGGGGCGACAGAATGGAAACTTCAACCAAATTGAAGACAAATAATAATTATTATATTGTTCGTTGCATTCATCATCCTGTAATGTTTTTATAATTGTTGTAACTTATTGGGTTCAAATTTAACGTGTTCAGTACTCATATTAAATATATTATTTATTTCCTGAATTATTTTTTTGGTCAGGAAATATGAACTACTCATAATATTTTTGGCTAAAATCATAATAAAAATTTTTGTGATCATTTAATAAATTATTTTTTGTGGCTAATAAATTAGGCAAATAAATTTATTAATCAAATAATTATTATTTATTAATATAATCGATTTACTTTTTTTTTTTTTTAGATCATCGCAAATTAGTGTCGCGAGTACAAATCCATTCGATGAAGATGACGATGATGTAGTTATTGGTAAATTAGAAATTAATGAAAATGATGAGAATGGTAATAAATTAACGCCGACTAAACGATATCCACGTAAAAAGCGAAGGGCTCCACCACCTCCAATACCTGTAAGTCTTATACTAATACCATACTAGCTTTTTTTTGTTGATTCTACAATTATTCATATTTTTATAAAATAATATATTCCTACAAGCATACAACTGAATGTTGGATTGAAAAGCAGAGTATAGCAAAACGTTTTTTTAGGTACAATCTTAAAAAGTAAACAAAAATAAAATAAGAACTTTGATGTGAACATTACTAATTATTTAGGCACAACTAAAGTGCTCATTAAAATCATCAATGCGTGGAATCGCATAGCTCGATTTATAATAATACTTGATTAGATCCATATGTCGGGCTGAAATGGCAGTTAAGACAAGAACGTTTTTTTTATAAAATTCCTACATGGTTTCAAAAACTTCTTACACCTGCATTTAATAAAAGCTAAAATTGTTGCGTAGCTGCTGCTTGAAAAAAAAGACGATCTTCTTTCGTTCTTGTGAGACCAAGTAAACTTTAATATTGAAAATTAAACTAAAGAATATACTAAGTTCCAGTATTCTTAACTCCAAATCTAAACTAAGAATTTTTACAGAATATATTGTAAAAAAAAGGGTGTTTCGTGAGTATTTTTTAATTCCGAATTATATTAAATTTCGACAAGCCATTTTAATTATTTATTAGCTCAATTGTTGCCCCGCTAATGTTGGTTTTATAATTCGATTACTGAAATATTCTATTAAATAGTTTTTAATTATCTTAGAATTTTAAAACTCAATAAATTTAATGATGATCTTTCCGTGACCGAATATTTCATTTAGCTTATAACAGAGCAAGAAACTTTTCAATGTTTTCCTAAAGTTCTTGTTTTATTAAATTATATATATGTAACTCTATACTATCACAAAAACTATTTATCGCACCTGTAATAATAGTATATCATCATTATTGTAAATATGAACCTATTTGTTATTGTATTAAAGATTGATTGTATTATCACGAATTGAATTTTTAAGTTTGATTAGATAAATTCTTAAATAAACACGCCAAGTCGTATTATTTTTTTTCCGTCATTTTATCGTACAAATTAAGTATAATTGAATTGTCAAGGATTTTCATTATATCTAGATAAAAAGTGGTGAAGATTTTTGATAAATTCTAAATTTAAAAATTTCTTTACGTAAGTACATAGGCTATTTTCTCAACACAACATTAAATTATTAAGAATTTACCATTTTGAGATTATTTAATTAGTTAAATATGTTTGTTTATTTAAATAACTTATAAAATTATATAATATTTTTAAAAATTCTATTACAGATACCTAAAATCATAGATGAAGAAACACAAAGTGCCTCAACATCACCATCAGCTAGTCAAAAGCAGCAAAATAAAGAAAATGATGAAATAACAAATTTAACAGCCGAAATTGAAAATTTCGTTAAAATCAAATCAGAAGAAACAGAAAATAATGAAATTAAAACTAAATTACAAGAAAGTGAAAAAGAAAATAATTTACAAGAAAAAAATGAAGAAATTCCAAAAATATTAATTAATCATGTTCGAAATGAGGAAAAACAATTCAATATTGTAAAAATAGAACAAGATAATATCGAAATCAAATCAAATAATCATAATTATGATGAAATTGATATTCCAAAAACGGTATTTGAATTAAAAATAACTGAATCCAAAGAGGATGTAGGTTCAGAAATATCAAACGATATTATTGTTGATAAATATAAAATACGTTATTTAGCATTAAATGATTCAATATCGGATACGGAAACTGTTCCTGAAATGCGTAATGAAAGGAAAATTACAAATACCGAGCAACGGCATGAACATTTAGAAACGAATGGTATTGAAGGAGGTAGTGAACGTCGTCGTTCAGTTAAAGAAATTATCGAATCAATTAATCGAAGTCAAAGTCTTTTAAAAGTTAATCAGGATCAATTAAAAACGAATAATTTAAATGAACCAAAAATAAAACCACCGCCACGAAGAAAGGCTGAAACAAAAGAACAGAACGTTCGTACGATAGATGAAAGTAAACGTGAAGTTAAAATTCATGAATTAAATAATAATAATGTTGAAGAAAATATTTCAGAAAAAATTAAATTATCAAATGAAATAAATAATAATAATAATAATAGTGAAATCAATGGAAAAGAAGATATATTTAAGAAGTGTATTATTAAAAAAGAATTTAATCGAGAAACTTCACCGACATCATCGAATTTAGATTGGAATCCTGTTCCGAAACCGAAACGAACGAAAAATCTTTCAGCTGAACTTGGAACTGTTGGTGGTCCATATAATTATAATAACGATGAAAAATAATTGCCATCCAAAATGATTAAATCTTATTTTAGTGCAATAATATTAACAAAAAATATATAGATATATACAAAAGATGGGTGGATAAGAGTCTTTTGTTTTAGTCATTGAAGTTTCAAAAAACAATGTTATTTTTTTATGTATTTATGCTTCATTTAAATTAGTATTTATAAATATGTTAATTTTGTTTTTAGAACCCAAACTAAATAAATTGAATTGTAAAAATGAAACTCTAGGAATTATTTCAAACGTTGACCATTTTTTGGAGCGACAGTGTTGCAGTTCAATACATATCTTGAAATTTATTTTTTTTTTAATTATAACCTTTTTTATAGATCAGTTAGCCGCCTCTTACGCCCGCTCCAGTGGGTAATGATTGCAACAGCCCCGAAACTTGTATTACTAACATTCTGAATAGACCACCCCTTCTGCAGGCCTAATAGACAACCCCACAGGACTTATTTTTTAGTCGGGATGAAAACAATTGATTGTATAAAAATCACTAACCCATTAAATTATGTATAAACTCTTTTACTTTAATAACAATATTATTGACAATTTATATTTAAAAAAAGAAAAGAAAGAAAAACCAATAACTTATTTTACCGGATGGTTTGGTGTAAATTCTTTCAATTGACTTTCAATGTATTTCGTAAATCTTGCTAGATTTGTTCTTACTGTTACAACGGCTGGATAACGATCTTTTAATTCACGTTTTTGTTGGCGGAGCTAAAAAATCTTATTATAAAATATATAAATATAATAAAAATGCTTTAAATTTTACCTTATTTTTAAGTATTTTATCAAGTTCTTTTGATTTTTGTTGAAGATTTAAATCATAAGCAATTTCATTCCAATCATTATCCGAAAACATATCCATTAGAGCATCAACTGCTTCAGAAATAGTCCATACATCATGTTCCTAATATTTTACCATGAAAATAAGTATTTTTTTTTGTTATATTAAAAATATATTACCTTAAGACAGGTTTCCAAAATAAAAGATATAATAATTTTTACAAGCAGTTCTGGAAGTAAACATCCTAAAATTCCAAGCATACGAAGCCAATTAGCACGAATTTCAGATTCAGAACAACTTTGTACACCATTTAAAATAAGCTGAAATAATTTAATTTATATTTAATCAGTTTTAATATGTAATTTATATAAGAAACAAACTTGTAAATCATTTTCAGTCATTTGTTTAAAAAGTTCAGGATTTTTTTTTAAATGTTCAAGGGCTGCTCGCATAAGTGATGTTGATGGTTCTAATACTAGAGGATCTTGGGAACCTTGGAAAACTTGTTGTCCCAAATCCAACCAAACACTGTAAATAGCACTGGGGCCACCAAGATCTTCTGTTGTCATAGAATTACATAAATTTTGAAGACATAATAATGAAGATATTCGAAGACTTTTCATTCTATGATAAAAACAGAAATTAATTTAAAATAATTTTGGAATAAATTTTGTAATTTTATACTTTTTTAACAAATTATTATTATTTTCTTTCAAAATTTGACAGACATTTTCTGCAATTGGTTGTGCTCGTTGCCAAAGCTGCCGGGTTTAAAAGTTATTAAAAAATTTAATTTGTTTGTCAACTACTACCTTTTCTACTATTCCTTGAGACTTAATCGCTTCCAATATTTCTACAGGTAACTTGTCTGTATTAAATAAATTGGATGAGCTGCTGTGATTTGATACATCATAATCATGTACACTTTCAGCATCTGAATCTTCGTCAATCTCGTCAGTATATTCTATTTGATTTATTCAATTTCAGATTATTTTCTAATAATGTTGCAAATAATTACCATCATCTTCTGATGAACAAAGATTAGTGATTGTTTCGGCAGCAACACGTTGCGCTTCTAGTAAATAACCAGCATGTTTTACTTTAACTTCCATTTCTGAGGGTAACTCTTGTTTTTGTCTTCGTCTCATAGCATCTTCTTCTGATTCGTCTATTTGAAAAAAAAAAATGTTTGAAGTTACAAAATAACATTTTAAAATGAAGATAATTTTACCTTCCATAGCACTATCTGAAGCATCTGCTTCTGTACTATCATCTTCGCCAAGAAGTGGCAAATCACTAGTAAGTTGACCTAACATAATTCGATGATTCACTGCTAAAGATTTAGAAAGTGCTGTCATAATTTTACTTAAATGAGCTGCTCCCAAGGCTGGAACATTTGATATTATTCCTGCGATTTCATGAAAATTATTAAAAATCTTCCAGTATTATAAGAATATATCCTTACCGGCTGCCAAAGTTCTTAAAAATATTTGTGGATTTTCGCCGTCAATACTTAAAAGACATACAAATTCGGGAACAAAATTACTTAAAATACGCCAAGAATTTGGATTATCTTCAGAAATAACTAAAAGACATTGAGCCACAGCAATCGAAATATCCAAACCGAATACTTTATAATCAAGATAACGAATAAAACTTTGAAGAACATGCGTCTGATTGAAATTATCTAAAGCGATCGAAGTACTTTCACATAAATTCCATAAAAGGTGAATAGCCTATAATTACAATCTAAAAATATTATCTAACAATTATCAAGCTTGAACACTTTACTTGTAAAAATGTATCAGATTTTTCATTCATTCGGTTGTTCATGATGGCATCAAATGTTGGTACCCAATCTCCAATGCTAGCGTACTCATTAAGTAGCGCAAGTAATGGTGTCAGGATATCTTGCTCGACTAGATTCTCACATATTTCAACACTACTGACAGATAGATTTCTCATTGCACCAGCAGTGGCATTTCGAATCGAACTATTGTTATCCATCAGTAAAGGAGCTGCAATTCTAACAACTTCGCTTTCACAAATCAACTTAACTTTTTCATCGTTAATTGACAACATGGCAAGCGATTGTAATGCATTCATTTTATCTTCAACACTAGCGGATACTAATTGTTCTGCAATTGCATATATTGGACCTTCTGGATGATTTCCGACTCCAAGAACTTCTTCGCCATCTTCTAATTCTCGTAAAGATTGCACACCAAGTGGATTTATTTTATTGTTACGATGTTTTCCTTTCTTAGTTTTACCCATTTTTTCGATTTTAATTTAATATTTTTAAAAGTATCATGCACGAGTTCCAACGAAAGGAACAATAAACACGTTGCTTCTACTGTCAACTTATAGATGACATACAATATAACCTAAAAAAAAACCTGCTATTTTATTTTGGTTACAGCGGCTCGATTGTAATTGTTTTTATTCCTTCGATTTTATACTACCGCCAAAGATGACATAATTCTTTTATTTTTTGTTTGATAACGTAATATGTAATTCCTTTTTTTACGTACGGAATTTACTAATTGATTTCTATTACTTCATAATAGCATAATGGAAATCAAATTAAACGATAGCTATACACATTATAATTGCACCATACAATGCACTGAATGATATTTCCATTATAACATCTCTGTGTAGTTATATTAATAATTATAATTATTTTTTTATTGCACAAATTCAGTGTCAATTTTGACATTCCGTGACGTCTTCCACTTTGCTTACACAAAATTTTATTTCTCAGTAATCAGATTTTTATAATAAAAATAAAAGAACTGAGCAAAAATTGTGATTAAATAAGTTCTGATATGTGCGCTTCGCTTGCAAAAATTAAAGCAAACATAATTTAAAAAAAAAAAGAAAAAGGAATACATATTTACTTTTAAATTAATTTCCGGGAAAATGTCATAGTATTAATTAATAAAAAAAAAAACGCGCATAGTTTCTTCACACTAAAATATACAAAAGAAATTAAAATAACAAGTTATTGTCTTACAATCAAAAAATTTATAATAATTATCAAACACTCCCATAGAATGGGTGTATGCCTATGCAAGGATAAAGTCGAAGATGGTCAGCCACAAAATGAACCGTTGCCCGGACAAACGGTCTCACAAGCATCTGAACCAATTACACGTCATTGTTCAATTGATAATCATAACAATATGAAATCATTATCGGAAACAGTAGATCGTTTGGTAAAGGAAACACTTGAAGTGATTGGCACTATTGTGGACAAGTAATCTAGTGAAAGTTTTATAAGTATAATGTTTTTACAATAATTGAATTTTTACAGCGAACCAGAACCACCCAGTTCAATGGTTTTACTACACATAATAACAGATAAACCTTCCGGTTGGATTGAATTAGTTAAATCATTAATCCGTGTCGTTCCTGTTGAGCATCCTATGGGCCCCAGTGTCATAGCGCTTTTGTTAGATGACAGTCCATTGCCAACAAAGGATTCTGTACTTCAAGTAGCTGATATGATAACACATTCATTACGAAAAACTTCACGACGCGAAAGAAATTTATGCGTCATTTTGGGTTGTTTAGCAGAAAAACTTGCCGGTCCCAGTAGTATAGCCATGCTATCAGAAATCACATTATCATATTTAATTGGAAATTTAGAAGAGAATATTAATCCGGATGTTACACTATTATCATTAATAGCACTTGAAAAATTCGCACAGACTAGTGAAAATAAGGCAACAATAAAAGTATAGAATTTTTAAATTTTCATAATATATTTATTAAAAAGGTTCTGTTTTGTTATCCAATAATAGAGAAGATTAGCACAACATCCTAATAATCCTTTATTGAAATTAGAAAAGAATGCAGACCATAAAGATTTTATAACACGACAAATCGGTTTTTGCGCAAGATGGTGTTTAGATAACTATTGTAAGTTTTAAATTTATATTTAGTTAGCAAATTTTCTTGAAAATAAAAGAAATCCTTTTATAGTTACGGTCGAAGGAAGAAAATACTCATATGAATCAGTTGACGTTGGAAATGTTAATGTTATGTTGAATACAAAAGATGTTAGTGAATACTTAAAAATATCTCCCGATGGCCTAGAAGCTAGATGTGATGCATATACTTTTGAAAGTGTTCGTTGTACATATCAGGTAAAAGTAAATAATTAGGCTATATGAAATTAAAAATTTGCTATTATTAACAAAAATATTATAGATCAATTCTGGTTGTTGGTATTATGAAGTTTTAATTATAACTCCGGGTGTTATGCAAATTGGTTGGGCAACGAAAGATTCAAACTTTTTAAGTGATGACGGCTATGGAATTGGTGACGATAAATACTCGATAGCATTTGATGGGTGTCGTAGATTAATATGGCATAATGCTAAATCAATAACACATGATTTACCAGTTTGGCATGGTGGATCAACATTAGGTTGTTTATTAGATTTGGAAGCACACGAAGTTATATTTAGTTTGGATGGTGTAGAAAGTGGAATTTTTAAACAAGTTTTTGGAAGTGCTAAGTATTTTGTTATCTAATTTTTATTTTATTTAAAAATATTTCTAATGTATATTTTGTTTGTTTTTTCTAAAAAAAAAGAGATGGATTTTTTGCTGCTGCCAGTTTTATGTCATTTCAACAATGTAGATTTAACTTTGGCTCAGAACCATTTAATCATCCGCCGAAAAGATTTTTTCAAAATTTCAATGATAACGCAACATTAAAAGCACAAGATAAAGTATTTAAAGATTCTTATATATATATATATATATATATAAAACTATTAAAATATAAATTTATATTATTTTAAAGATTGTTCTTCCAAGACATCTTTATTTAGAAAAATTGAGACGATTAAGCGTACGTGATGATTCATGTACATTATGTTTTGATAAAAAAGCCACAACAAGACTTGAACCATGCAAACATAGGTAAAAATGTATGTTATGTTTAGAAATGTTTGTCATATTCTTTCGTTTAAATTAATTTTTAGGGGGTTTTGTGCAAATTGTACAAAACAACTTCAATATTGTCCAATGTGTCGTGCAGATATTGAAGCGGCCGTACAAGAAGAACTTGATAGTCCCATCTTTGAAACATGATGATAATAATTTCAATCTACAAAAATGATTTGGATAAAATAATAATAATCAAAATAAATTACTTCAACTTTATATTTTTACATATAATAAAAATCATATATATTTAAATTAAGTAAAATAACGTTCGACAATTAAAAAAAAAAAAGAAAATATATTTTTTATTGAAATAAAATTCAAAAACTAAATGACTATAAGAAAAGAAAACGAATTAAATTATATTAAAATGAATATAATTTTTTATTCAATTGAAATATTAAATAATTTTTAATAAATGCAACGCAAAAGGCTTAAAAAACGTGTCATAAGATGACTTTATAAAAGGAAAAAAACAAAAATATTTTTTATTTGATCTAAGTTTTATAAAATATTATAAAATCTGCCTAATATACATTTTGTATTTTTTTTTTTGCATCAGAGTTTAATAAACATGAAATCTTAAAATGTATTTTATAAAAATTCTTGCAGAAAAAAGACAAGGTTTACGCCTACGCAACGATTTATGAAGAAAAATTAATTTGAATTCAAAATGGGGTAATGATTTTTAAAAGTTAAAACTGTTTCAAAAACAACATAGATTTTCTAGAATCTATTTTTCTTAATGGTTTGTAGATTTCTGTTCAAAAAAACAATAAAACAAACCGAAGTTTCCATTCTACACAATAAAGAACTGAGATTTCCTCAATTGAAACATTATCATTTTCAGTTTTAGGTATTTAATAAGAATTTTTTTTTTAATTGGTTTAATGTTATTTAAATAACAAAAATATAAGGTAATAAAATTCTTTGTAAAATTAAGAAACATTGTTATTTTAAATATTAATTTCAGATTAAAAAAAATAAAATAAATATAAAAATAATTCATATTTTACTAGAATACGATTGACAAATTCATATCCCGTAAAAATTCGGCCATTATTGAAAGAGTTCAAAGATAATTTTCCATCTGACGACGTTATTCTATCTTTAATTTTGCCATATCTAGACACTCAGAGGATTAGGAACCTCAATCCCTGCCTATGAAATGATGTCTACACATTTGTCAAATTTTATCGAAATCGGTTAAGCTGTTTTTTGAATTTATCCGGTATAAACAAACAAAGGCAATTACAAAATTTATTATATACCATATTTCTTTAATTTAGAGAAAAAAAAATTTTATTTTTAAATTACTTACAACTTATTTATAATCATTATAAAAACAATTAAATTCCTTGTTTTTTGGTGGGTATTTGAATGGTTCATTACCAAAATTAAATTTACATTGTTGAAATTGCATAAAACTTGCACCAGCAAAAAATCCATTTCTAGAAAAAAGCCAATTTAATAAATATTTAAAATTCTTATTGATAATGATTTATACTTGGCAATTTGAAATATGTCCTTATGAGGAACAGTATTAATTCCATTTAAACTAAAAATAATTTTTTCTTTTGTAATGTCAATTAAACAACCTAATATCGTACCCGAATTCCATGCTGGTAAATGATTTGATAATGCTTTGGAATCATACCAAATTAATTTTCGACATCCATCAATACTTACGGAATATTTATCATCACCAATTCCAAATTCAGAATTTTTAGTATAATTGAAATTTTTTGTAATCCAACCAATTTGCATTGGACCAGAAGTTACAATTAGTACTTCATAATACCAACAACCTTCATCAATCTATAAAAATTAATTATTAAAAAAAAGAATTGAAATAATCCTTTTGAATCCTTTTTATACTTGATTTGAACTATATATCGAATCGAAAGTTTTTGTATCACAACGTATTTCTAAGTAGTTCGGTGAAATTTTCAAATTTTTACCAGCCTCATTTATATTTAAAGGAATTTTCATATTTAATTGTTTCGATGATGGATTTCTACCATTTATATGAACTAAAAATAGAATTAAAATCAATAAATATATATGACATAGTTTCCAATACCCTTAATAAACACCTAAATTATCCAACCACCATCGTGCACAATGTCCAATTTGTCGTTTTAAAAAATTTTCATTTTCAACATAATTTTCCAAAGTTGATAATTCATTTGTTAATTTTTCAAAAAATTTTCTCTAAAACAAATTTATTTTTCAAACAATTCCATTTTATGTACTCCTATTTATTTATTCACCTGAATATGACTTTTAATTTCTTCATGTATTGCAAGTTTTTCTAAAGCAATTAAAGAATGAAGTGTAACATTAAAATCTTTATTAGATTCCAAATTATCAATTAAATACAAAAGAATATCATCATTCAAAATGTTTTTAATGGAATTCTTATCGGAATTTTCTATTAAACATCCAAAAATAAGACAAAAATTTCTTTCATATTGTGGAATTTTCTCAATAGTTTTGTACATTTCTCCAAATGCTCTGAATGAATCGATGTTTGGAAATGAATTTTCATCCAATAGTAAAGTAATAACATTTGAAGCCATTGGATGATCTAATGGAATGATTCGTATAAGAGACCTAATTAGTTGCAGCATACCAGAAGGATTTTCTGTTTGTACACGAATTAAAAATAATGAAATTGGAGGTTCAGAATCACTGTGAATATATGAATTTTCTTTTTAAAATGATAAAAAAAGACATTTAATACAATTTACTTATCAATTAAAGTCTCAATAACATTAAGAGTTTCTGTCACCAAACGATCAATTAATTCTGGTAAAGATTTTATATTATTATAAGTCTGTAGACCACATTGTTGTTTTTCTAAAGACTCAGCCAAATTTTCCTTTGAACAACCGCTTTCATCGTCACTCATTTTTGTAAAACAAAAATTGTGTATAATTACTGCTTCTGAAACAAATACTAGACTCTTTCAACTTCAAATGATGACTAACAAAACTTAAATTTTATTCAAATAGTTTGTCAATTTATTTGGAGCGTGAATGAATCATCAAAATGCTTTAAAAATGTTTAATAGCTGAATTTTATTAAACAAGCATTACACCAAATTCTTGTTTCCATAAAGTTTATTCTTCAAATTATTTAAAGTTTTTTTTTAAATGTGTTTTTTAATATTATTTTTACAATATTAAGAAAAACTTAATTTCGAATGCCAGTTATCCTATTTTTTACATTTATCAAATTCGGTAGGTTATTAAGTTTTTCTTTGTTATTAAATAGTTAGGGAGTTATCCGTCCTAACCGACTAACGACTCCATTGGACTCATTTCAAGTATTATTTTCAGTCGGACTGAAAAAAAAGTCTTGTGGAGACTCTAAAATTTGGACTTTTTTGTCAGTTCGACTGAAAATATGTCTTGATAAGTCCAATGGAATCGTGGGGTAAAACAAGATGCTAGGAATTTCAATTTATAAATCACTAAAAATTAATCAAAATTAATTTGAGTATAATTATCAAAGATATTAATAAAGAGAAGATGTGAAAAGTTCAAACAAGTTTTTTTTAACATAAGTAATTTACATTGAGTCTTATGGAAAGAGCCTAAAGCTCCTAAACAATTTTTCCATAAGATCTAATGTAGTTTACTTATGTTAAATGAAAGCTGTTTAGAATTAAACATATCCTTACTCATTTATATCTTTGGTTATTATAATGAAAAGTGTATAGTAATTGTTTATCATATTTTGAGGTCCTGTTTTATATTTGCAAACATTTGTTAAATTTAATTTAAAACATTATAATTTTAAATTTTCCATTGATTTCAATTATATTGGTTTTTCATTTCAAGATTGTTTTTCTTTACATACATAAAATCCATTTAAAAATATAATTTTCTATTTCAGTATTAGATTTGTTAAATGTAAAAAAAAGACGAATAATTTTATGTTATAGTAATTTAAGTAAATACTCAACATTTTATGTTTTTTTTTTAATTAAAATTGATGTTGTACTCGTTTAGGTCCTCTCTATTTAAATTAGAATTAATATAGAAATTGTATTAAAGAATTAAATGTGTCGAATTTCACTCTTAGATCTCAGATCAACACCATTAAAATTAAAAAAAAAGAAGTCAAGTTGAGTCTATTCATTAAATTTTTTACGGTACTGAAATAGCGTTGTTTAATTTCAATGATTATGTTGATTATCCAACGATTATCGTTACTACTACTGTGAACATTGTTTAATTATTTATTCACCAGAAAATATACCAACTGAATTCAAGTGATAAGAAAATTCACTGAAATGGCAACATAAAATAATTTCAATTTTTAAAGATAAAAAGAAGGCATCACAAGGAGGTATCAAAGGTCGTGTTTTTATAATAATAATATTAGCTCAAATCGAGGCTAAAGATAGAAATTAATGCATAATAAAGTCATTGATTATTGGGAATTATAAATAAAAGTTTTTTCAGTTCATATTTACTGTGCCTTTAATTTTTTCTTTAAAAATTGAAAATATTTTTAATTAGAAAGGAAAGAATTTAAATATTTTTAATTTGTAATTTTAAAAAAAAGAAAGAATTTTTAAATGAAATATAAATATTAAAAAGAATTGGTTTTTGGATTTTTTTTGTTCTATATTTAATATAAACATACTTAAACTTATTTAAATTTTGCTTTATTGAACACGCATTTACAATAATTTAAAAGAGTCCTGGGTCTTTTATATTCAATTTCTATTAAAAAAAAAAAAAAAAATTTTTTTTAAAATAATAATTTTTGAATAAATGCATTTTATTAAAAATTCTTTTTATTTAAAATAAAGAAAATCTTTGAAAAAGAATTTTTTTTTCTAACGCAAAAAATATGTAATTTAAAAATATTAAATAATAATTTAATAACTGATGCCACACAAACCGCTGGCAGGAGTATAATTATATTAGGCCTATTAATAAGGGTTTCACACGCTTCGTATTTATGTAAATTTTCATAAATTTTATCAAAAGCAAGACATTATCTGTAATAAGAAAGAACATCAATAGGGGGCTGGCTGGCTTTTAAAAAACAATATCGCTCAATTCTTGTATCTTTAACACAAAAGCCAAATTATTCCAAGAAACATTGGTTAAATTTTATCATTACCTTGATTTTCTGTAAGAGGATATTATTTTGCGGACGGACTTCTTATCTATTTGATTATTTCTTCATTTGACATGTGTGCTAGTGTGTGGCATTAGTTTTATCTGTTTTAATTGTTTTTATTAAATTAATCCTATTATAATGTTAAATCAATAGATATTGTTCGATTTGGTGAACTTATTCTATTAATAGCTACTTCACTGTTAGCAAATGACATTAATTGTATTACTTTTCCATTATTATTGTTATTATTATTATTATTGTTATTATTATTATTACGATTAGTTGTTTGTAATAACCAATCATTTGGTGTTGATGGGGTTGTTGTGATTTTCTTTTTTTTTATTGTTAAATTCGTATTTTGAAAATTTTCCTGATTATGTAAATTTGAAATGAAATCGGTTAATTTTTGTGATTGATTTTGTTGATTTATTATAATATCATTATTATTATTACCTATATCATCATTATTAATAATTCCATTATTACCAATATGCTTCTCATTAGCTAGATTTGATGATGAATAATTATTATTAAATTGATGATGATGATTATTATGACGAAAGTTTATTCTTTCAGTTGTGGTATAATTGGAAAATAAAAATACTGATGGTTGTAATGGTTTCGGTTGCTGTTGGTTATTACTATTACTATTGTTACTATTAATATTATTACTATTATTATTATTTGTATTATTTGTATTATTTATATTATTATTATTATTATTATTATTATTAACAGAAATTTGCGTTTGTGATAATACAAAATTTCCTGCAATTTGATTCTTTTTACGTAATACATTTGTTAAACTTGGTTTATTTTCAATAGGACGTCTAATAATTGGTGTTAAAGTACATTCAGAATTGATATTGTTTGTTTGAAAATTATTTATATTGAAATTATTTGAGATTTTTGATTTATTAGGATTATTATCATCATTATCATCATCTGAGGAACATAAATCAATAGTATCAATAATATTATGATCTAGATTTTGTGTTATTTTCCAATTAGTACTTTGTGCATTTACACGTCTTAAACGTATATTAAAACTTCCATTATTATGATTACTATATGAACCAAATGAATTATTCTTTAATCTATAATAATCAATATCCGATAGTCTTTTAACACGTACCGATATTGGACGACAACGTTTTAATAATAATGAATTAATAAACTTAAAATTTTCTAAACGATTTCTTTTTGAAAATTGTCGTCTCGGAAATATATATGTATGTAAATTATAATCTAATGGTTTTTTAAATGTACATTGTACATTTGTTTGTTGATGTTTTTTATTTAGAAATTTTGGTCGATTAATACCATCGGATAGAAATGGTGCATGACAAAAACGTTCCATACGATCTAAACGTTCTAATAAATATTCATTGGTCATTTGAATTTTCGAATTTTTTATCAAAAATTGCCCGGCTGGTGATGATAATGATATTGTTGGACAACGTGATAGCGCATATATACCGCGATTACGTCTTGGTAAACGTTTTAATTTCTCAAATCTACCACCATTACCATTTTTTAGATTTATTATATTTAAATCATTATCTTTATTATTATTATCTAATTCTTTGGTATCATCATTCAATATATTCGATGATAAAATTGATGTTGAAGGAATGTTATTACGACTACATAATTGAAAATTTAATAGAAATTTTTGACGCTGTTCATCATCATTAATTGGTGTATCATTTGATAATGTTTCAAGTGGTGATAATTCTATCCCTTCACATATAATCACATCATCATCTGTAATGCATGTCCGTTCATGTTCCTGTGAAATATACAAAAAAAAAATAAACTTATTAAATTCAAATAATTTATACTATCTATAATGAAATGTTTAAAATTTAAAACACAAAATTTAGAATGAAAGTAATTCTTCATATATTTTGAGACAAAATCGCCAAATTATAATAGTATGCAGCTAATCGGATGGTATTGATAAATTACCATAAAAATTGTCTTTGTTCGTTTAGTTCTTTATTACGACTGCTAGTATAATAAATTAAAAAAATACTGTAAATATATTGCAGGTTTTAGTGGATTGACTTTCAGAGAAATAGAATTTATAAGGAATTATTTAATGTAATAAGAACCTTCTTTAATCGTTATATAATTTGAATGAAAAAACAATTAGAGCAAAGGCTACTACAATACATAATATAATAATATAGGCTACTTAGATAAATATATGTGAATGCATTTCAACAGAATACACATGCATTTTTATATCGGACAGAGTTTTTTTTTAAACAAACTAACCAGCTTATTCTGACATTGTGACCGTTTTGCTGTAATTATTTATGATAATAATATTCTGACTGAAATTATGACTGCTACGAAAATTCGTATTCTAGCGAACGGGTCATAATTATGTCCAAGATATGAATTTGTAACAGTTTAAACTGTTATTTTCGAGCGAGTTATTATGGTTATTTGAGAAATACTCTCGAAAATGTTTGAATAGGTTTGAAATTTTTCTATAGGTGTAGAATTATTTGTGTGTTTAAAAAAATGGTGGAAGTTATTCCATATTTATCAATTGAATCACTCAGAGAACACATATAAAATTCCGTTATGATGTAAAATATTTTCGGTCAGAACTTATGATATTTTTTTTTATAACAGTCAGAACTTCCTGAGCTCAGAATAGACGGATAAATCAAAATACAAGTTTAGAACATTTTGGTATAACAGACTAAAAGTATCCCACATACGATCAAGCACAACGTACGTCTTGATTAAAGCAGCTTCTACACTAAATGGAACTACGATGAAAGATATTTGAAAAATATTTGAATTAATCTAGAATATTTAAAAACAAAAAATCAAGCAAAAAGGATTGAGGAATTTTACTCAATTGTAACAAAAAAAAAGGATACAACTTGTATTTTAACTCTGCAAACAAGATATCTCGTTAATTTGATTTGTAAAAACAAGACTATGAGCCCTTATTCTGAAATGAAATCGTTGTCCTTCAGTTTTTAAATTCTTTCACCTCAAATCGTTATTCAGAAAACCTTAACATAGAGATCAAAACAATCCTTCTAATTTTACATATCATATTCTCCCCCATATCATCGTTCAAGTAACGAAATTCCAAAGTTTACAGAATTTGTGGAGTTATGGAAAACAGGAAGAAACAAACCACTTCTTTACATCCGCCACCAAATCCTTTTTTTCGATAGGTCTTCTTGACACATACGATTTTTCCCTTGTTATATAACATATAATTTGGTTAGGATTGTCTGATATCACTTTTACATCGCATATTAAGGATGTTATACGATTTAATAAAATCCTTTAATTTTTTTTTTCTTCGATAATATTTATTAGCCCTTTCGGGCCTCCAAAAATTGCCGTAGCGGGCGATTTTTCACGCCCCCATGGCGGGGTATTGGTTAAAGTTTTCAACTAGCAATAATCGCACCTCGGTTGAACCTCATTGGTTACGATATCGCCTCTGCGCAAAGCTAACGAGAAGTAATTTCAATTTCGTACTTATATAAAGATTGACATCACCAAACAGCGAATTATATGCCAGGAAAAATTATCTCTAGCCAATACACAAACCTTTTCAAATTATTTTTGGAAATATGTACTTACATAAAACTTAGTATTAATAATGCAGCAAATTATAAAGTTATTTAATTAATTTGAATTTCAATTCAAAATGAAATTATTGAACTGTGATTAATATCTTTTACGACGAAAACTGTTTTTAAGTTAAATAAGAGGAAATAGTAATATAATATAAAAATCTTTTTGACATATTTCACGTTTTTATGAAACAGTTTACTTGGATTATGTACAAAAGAAGGAAAGGTACAATTATTTTCTTTTATCAAAAAAAACTACAAAAACTACATTTTCATTATAAACGGGTAAACTGATATATGCAAAAAGGGTGTCAACGCGGTAAAAAGGTTGGGAAATAATTTGCTAACAATCAAACTGATGGCATAAAGACTTACTAAACTTACTCTTATATTGTCGGTTATAAGGCTAATATTGACCTTACTTTTTGGAAAGTTTTTTAAAAGCATTTGAAATTGTTTTATTAATTAAATCTTTTTTCTTTATGACATAATTTCTTTATAAGTTAATTGAACAGAATCAACACTTTATTTACACGAGAGTTTCATTCTACAGAAACCTCATGGAAATTGAGACCCATAAAAGCTATAAAATTTATCCGTATTTGAGCGAAATATCAAAAAAACCTGATCGCCTATATTAAATTTGACCTTGCGTTTGGCTATAAAATCAATTGATATTCATGTAAATGGAGGCGCAAATATATTTTAATATGTATTTTTTGATAAAAATTTCACCTAAACCCTTTTCATCAAGCTAGAGTAATGTCATTAGCAAAAATTTAACTTACAGTCATAGCTTCCAGTGAATACAATTCTGCATCGCAATTATCACAAAGATAAATATCAAATAGTGGAGGTTCAACCATTGTTTGTTGACTATTCTTATCTGTTTGAAATCGATTTTTTTGTATTAATAAACATTTTCGATTTCTTTGTGGTTGATCATATGACTAAAAAGAAGTATTAAAATTATTTCAAATAATAACATAAAAATATATTTTTATATATACCATATTTTCATTGCGGAATGTTACAAGTAACTTATTACAACGTCGATCATATAATGAAGTTGTTGAATTAAAATTATTAATAAAACGTAATCGTACCGGTTCATACATCGCCAAATCATTACAAAATCGTAAAAGGAATATACTTTTATGGAACTGATAACAAATTACAACGATTTCTTTCATTTTCTGAATCCAGTTCTATGAAATTGAATAAGAAATATTTCAAAAATGTTATATAAATTGAAAAAAAAAAAAAAAAATAAATAACACTTCTACATACATCAGAGAATTTCTTGGGTTTTGATATTGGAATTGTGAATGGTATTTCTTCGGGCCACCATTCCGGTTCACTATAATCAACTTTTCCTTGTAAATTTATATGTCCCAATGAACATTGCACCATAAATGGTATAAAATTTTCCAATTGTTCTGCTGTTATTTTATTTAAAGATGTTGGATAACCATTGGCGAATAATAGTGGTAAATTTGATACCATATTTTGCTGAAGATCTTCTGTTTCATCCATTCTTTTATGAATCAAAATTTATTGTAGATTCTAAAAAAGAAATAATATATTTAAATTTGAATTATCTAATTAGACAAATACAAAAAACAAAAGTTTGAAATGATTTGTGACATGACTACTTATGAATCTACTACTAAAATTTAAAATTATATTTTAAACTTTTATAAAAAATATATAAGTGTAGAACGAAAAGATCCTGTTCGGATATAACATAAATCTCAGGTATGTTCTGCCTCTAAAAGAAGAGGCGGCAGCTAGCTCTGATGATAACCGAGCTAGAATACATAGTGCAGAGAAGTCTCAATTGAGTAATCGAAGACGATGTTCGAATCTGATCGTTTGTAGGGGCGCCAGGGCTAGTTAGTTCAAGTTAATAACCATATTATCAGTGTTTAATGTAAAACTGCGATAGACATATAAAGTGTACCAGACGTAGTTCTACATAAGTTAATGTAATCATAAAAATATCCACGTTTTGAAAGGTTCTGAATTGTTTAAAAGTATTTTCATGGAATATCTGTTAGTCTGTATTTTTGAAGCGATTGAATGAAATTTGGTAAACAGTTCGATCGGATATTTAGTTTATAAAATGAAATCGATTAAATCGAATTTCAGGTGCAAGCCGAATATAGTTTCGGAATTTTTGTGCGCTGATATTTACGAAGCAATTGTTATGCAAAAATCATTTATATGTATAGAAGTTTCAATAGTAGTTTTGCACTGTAGCTTTTTTAAAATGAAATGAAATAAAAAAAAAAAAAAAAAAAACGTGGAACCTGCGTCACGAAAAAATTTCAAGGTGGCCAGAATGCGAAATGCGTAATCTTCTATTCTTTGAATTCATTATAAATAAGCTATATTGTTCCTAGAAGACATCCTATTAAAATCGACCAAAATTAGCACAGTAATTACCGAGTTTAGGTGGATAAACGTATCTACATTATATATTCGAAGCCCTTGTACCTTTGTAACTGAAAATATATAAAAAAAAAAAAAAAAACTTAAAAATGTTTGCCCCTAGCAAAAAGACTAGATCCAAAATTCTTTTCCTGTCAACTGATAACACCTAATTCTAAATCGAAAGTATTAAGAACAACTATGTTTATCTGAACTTAAAGTATACTAACAAAGCTGATTTAATAGATAGAAAACTTCGAGATATTAATTGTAAAAAATATTTCCCTTCACATGGTTTATTGATTAAATTATTAATTAATAGATTCAAGAAATTAACGTATGTAAGTTACCTGCGTGAACAGTAAAACATAAACAATTCAAATATTTATGAAGACCATTCGACTTCTGTTTCAATTAGTATGTGTTAGTGTATGTGTTCGTATCATAAAGGTCCGGATATCGTCGAACTAAATTACTCTAAAATGCAAAAAAAATTACCTATATTTACAATTATTTACACGAAACCCCTTACGATAGCTTTGCTTAATTTTATGGGTAAAATTAAAAACACACTAATTATCAACAATAGGATAGAGACGTGAACATGAAAAACAAGGAACTTAGACAGGTAGATAAGCAATTTTTGTTAAAATTTAATTTTAGAAAACAATTTCGGTTCTATTTCAATTTAAATTTAATTTAATACGTTGACAGACACATGCGGGTATAGCTGCAAAAACCATTTTGGTTTTCGCGGCAATACCAGTGATTGAGCGTATTATTTAAATTGAAATATTTTAGTAATTTTTTAAAAGAAAATTATAATTTTTTTTTAATTAATTCTATTCCTCCTGAATTTTCGTCTTATAAAAATTAATTGTATACTATATAATGTGGAGCGGGATCATGTAACTTAATCGTATCGAAAATGTATAGCAATAACAATTCGATTTATATTCTATTACATTACACGATTCCACTCCTGTATTATAAATTTAATTTAATTTAATTTTTTTTAAAAATATTTTTTAGAAATTGTTCTGCGTGGTACAATAGAGGGAATAGCAGTAGAAATTCCCTACAAATTTGGGTAAGCCCATGCATAGTAAAAAAAAATATTTAAAATTTTTTTTCTTCATAAATTAATTAAACAAGCTAAATACAATTAATTTTTCTAAAAATATTTATAAATTTACTCAAAAATATTAGTTTTTGATTAAAAAATAACTTTTAAAAAACTCCATTAGTTAGAGTGAGATAGCCATATACAAATCAAGTATATAAGAGTGAGATGTACGATCTAATATGTTTTTCCATACATAATTTTTACCCATTTTTTTTTTTTTATTTTCATAAAATTTAAGAAATTATGATAAAATTAAATACTATAAAGATTACTGGAATTTGAGATAGTGAATCAATTTTGCGGTGATGACGTATCACTTTACGCTAATTCGATTGGAATTTGTTTTGAAATTTATGAAATCCGAAGAAACTTCTTCGGATGTCACCAAACGTCTGAATATAAATTATATTATTATCAAATTTTTGTTCGAGATATTTCCGTGTAAAATGTAAGAAAGTCTCTGAAATGTAAAAGAAAAAAAAAGTTATATAAAGACGCTCAATTCAATTCATACCAAAATAAAAACAAATTGACAAAAAAACTTTATTTATTAAAAAAGTTTTTTTTTCTTTGGGTTTTCAATTCATTCCACTGATTTTCTTTATCCCGTAATTTGATTTTCACACTATTTAATTTGATTTTTCTTGTCACTGGCTTTTGTGGTTTTTTTTTTCAAAGAAAAAACTTCAGAGTAAAAGCTACAAAACGCTTTTTTCCTCGTCGTATATTTGCATAAATTCCTTTTATCATAATTTATTAATGAAAATATTTTCCCATATCCACAAGTAAAGAAAAAAAAAAACACTTTAGACGAAGTTTTTGTTTATCAGTAAGGAATTTTTTTATACTCTAGCTTTTTTAATTGAATTTCCTTTCCCCGATTACAATTTTTTCGTCTTCTCTCTTTTATTCCTTTTTGCCACTGCGAATGCGAGGGAACAAAAAAGAAAAGAAAATAAAAAATGGCGTCTCTGACAAAATGCAATATTTTAGGTTGCGTTCGTTCACTAAAACCTGTTGTAAGCTGGAATTACAAAAATTTACTATAAAACAAATTTATGAGTTATATATTTAAAAATTTTTTTGTATGTAATAAACAAGAGATGTACTATCAATAATTTATTTTGTCATTTTTTTTTTCAAATGGATTTTTCTAATTATCGAAAATTGAAACCACTAAGTAATTTTATTTAAATTAAATTAATTTTTTTCAATTATATTTATTTTTTTTAAATACATTTGTGATTAGAAAATTTTTCTGAAGAATTGTTTCAGTTTTTCAAAATAGCCAAATTAAAATTCGTATAATTTGAAATAAAAGCCAGCCACTGTAATTGAAATCAGCTGAGTATCTGACAATCTGAAAATAAAAATGTTTTAGCGGTGTTTCGACCATTGGATTTTTGTTTACAATTATTTTAAAAGAATAAAACGATGATCCGAATTACTGCATTAAATGAATTATCAGAAAATGAAGAGAACGTTGAAGAAGAATTACAAGTTACAAAAGAAGCGGAGGTAACATTTTTATTGAAAAAGGCTAATCTATAATATTCATTTCTATTATATTTGGGTAAAAGGAAACAATTGCTGTTTCGGAATATATGAGAGCTCTTTCGTTTAAGCAAAAAAATCGTAAAGATGATGCCCTTACATTATTAACAGAATTATTAGAAACACGAGTTTTAAATGAGGTAAATTTCGTATTAGAATAAATATCCCGGCAAAATGTTTCCACTGTAATTTTTTAACACTTCCAAGATTTCGTTAGATGATAAGAATGATCAACTTTTCTCTGTACGATATAATTGCCATAAAAATATTGCGTTAATTTATGAAGAAAAAGATGATCAAAAACGAGCACTTGAACATTATATTCATGTAAATTCAAAAATTCGAAATGTTTTTATTTGATTTATAGATATATATTTTTTAGGCTATGGAATTGGATGATACAGAAGTTTATACTATGCATCGTCTAGGTAAATTAGCGTTAAAAATGCAGAAATTACAGCTGGCTGAATTAGCATTTCAAAAGTGTTTAGCAAGAAATCCAAATCATTGGCCCGCAGCTGATGGAATTCTTCAAGTATTATGTTGCACAGAAAATATTATCGGTGCTTATGGTTGGGCAATGAAATGGTATAAAAAAGATGATAGCTATGAAAGAGCTATAAATGTTCTAACAGAAATTAGTGAAAAATTTCAAAATCAAATTCCGTTTTTTAATAAGTAATGATTTAATTAGAGAATATCCGTAAAATAATGCCAATTCAACTAATTTTAGTGTATGGAAATGTTCTTTTAAACCAGTTAAAAAGAAAGTCGAAACTGACAAGAAAATTGAAAGTGTTTTTCCAGAACATGAAATTGTAGATGATATTGAATATATGGTCAAACCGAATTTAGATGAGTTTCGAGTTGGTAATCTTAGTTGGTTATCGATTGGAAAATTTATCGTAACAGTTTATAATCATCTGCAAGAAACAAAACAGTCAATCATATTTTTATTGACTATCGATGATATTGCTAGAATTGAAGATAAGGAAGTAACTCCAGAAAGACCTATTCAAATAGAAGATGTTGAACAAGTTCAAAATGAAATTTTGCAAATTGAAAATATGGAAACAGATGAAAATAGTAATTTTATATAATATATATATATTTATATATATATATTTATATATATATATTTATATATATATATTTATATATATATATAAATATAACTTTTTTTTCTTTCATATTTCTTTCCAGTAGTTAAAGTTCAAGATATTCCACCACCAGACAATGATTCTGGTATTTTTGTAGCTCCATCAACAGCCGATGCCAGTGGTGGTCAAACTCCTCAACAGTCTGATTCGAATGCTGAAGATTCAGATAATCCCAAAACCGAAATAGAAACTACCAAACCAAAACCGCGTCGTAGATGTAGTGATTTAAGTTTTTTGGAACAATGGGGATGGCATAAAAATCGAAGATATTCTTCTCGAAAGAAAAGTCAACAGGATCGTCTAGAAACTGATACAACGTTAAACGGTTTTTTACGCAGAATATTTTCTAAATATTTTGAGTATATAAATTTGATTTGTGGGAATTTTCATTTTAATATTTTTATTTATACTTATTTTAGAGAGAGTTTTCATGTTCAATCTCCATTCTTAGCAGATGTGAAAGCACAAGTTGATTGTGTTAAACGACAACAAATTATCCGAGATGATTATGAGAAAATTCAAATTAGTTATGAGGAATTTCAAAATAAAACTGAAGATGAATTTCAAGAATTTTTAGCACAATTTAAGGTTTGATAGAATCCAAAATTAAAATAGAAGAATATAAGAATTTTTTTGTTTAGTCTCAACATTGCGATTTAATGGTTATTATATTTTTATGGTTAAAATATATTTCTAAATTTTGGGAACAATCAATTACAGATGAAATTAAGGATATTTATCATCAAATTTATAAGTTTTATTTGTAAGAAAAAATAACTTTCTTTTTTAAACGAAATAAGTCTAACATGAATTTTTAAAGAAATCATTACGATCTTTGTACTTGGAATCAATTAACGAATGATGAATTTAATGCTTCTTTTCGTATGATGTTGTTATTTATGGAATTAGATCATGATAAAGCACTTATAAAGGCAAAAGGACAAATAAAAAAGTATTCAGTTTAATTATATTTAATTATATTAGTTATATCGGAAGAAAATGTCGTGTTTTTTTTTCGTATTAATCACCAGTCGCGACTATAATTAAAAAAAAAAAAAAACAATTCAATCATCGACATTCGTTTCTGGTATACCTAATATCAGTAGATTAATCAAATGAAAATTATTTTTCCTGTTTATAGTGAAATTGATCCGGATTGGAAAACTTTATTTCATCATTTAATGTTTCAATCTGGTTGTGCATTTGTTATATCAGATGATATGTATGAAAAAAATATAATACGTTTAATATGGCTCGATTATTGTTCGGCAAAATTTGAAAATGATTTAAATCGTTCGGTTGAATGTTTATTTCATTTAGAATCATTATTAATTAAACAAGTAGATGGTTTTAAATTGGAATGTCCAAATTTACGGGAGAATAATTTTATTGGTATGGAATTAATTAAAGATACAAGAGTTAATTTACAAAGGTAAAAGAAAATTTTCAAATTATTTTCTCTTCATTTTAATACATATATTTATATATTTATAGAAAAATAAGCCTAAATAATGTTAAAAACTTATATGACAATCATAAATTTAATGATTTAATTGAAATTTTGAAAGACAGCCTCATAAATAGTACGGAAATAAAAAATTCGGATAATACAATTATGAAAATACAAACACAATTTGAAGTGTTATTGGAATCATTTTGGAATACTGGACAATTTGAAGTAATTTAGATTTATTTCATAAATATTATTTAAATAATTTTTTTTTTTTTAAGGATTGTTGTGTCTGGTCAGAAAGATGTTTAAAACATTCTGTTGATAATTTATTATCAGCACCAACAGATACTTATCGTTATAAAGAATGGGCAGAATCTGTTAATTTTATTTTAATATATATTGAAGAATTGATATTTAAAGAAACTTATGATATTCGTAAGTAAATATAAAAACATATAATTCCTTTCAAATTATTAAAACCATATCCTATATAGTTTGTTGTCTCGAAAAATATATAGCGAGATTAGTTCAAAGTTTAACAAGAATACTTATGCATCAAATGGATGTTCCATTTGATAAAAATAACAATCCAGTTCATCCAGTTAATACGAAAAGACCATGGGTAATATTGCATCAAATTCTTCAACGGTAATTAAAAAATGAATTCTAAAAAAATGTAATAATTAAAAATGTTGTTTTTCATTAGAAATGAAGATAATAGTCCGGTTGTAATTAAAATAAGACCATCAGAACCAGGTGTAGAAATCGAAGATGTTGAAGAATTAATTCCGCATACTTTATTAATTTTATTTACTGCACACGAATATCTTGGAAGGTAAAAATATTTTATTTAATTTTTAAATCATTTTTTTATTCTAAGCTGAACAATCATATATAGACGACAATGGTGTACCAGAGATAATGGACAACTACTTTTATATACACTTGATGTAGTCGCACCAAAATTTCGTGCCCCATTTATGGATGCATTTAGAGATCATATTGCAGAATATTTAGAACAAGTAAGTTCAATATTCATATAAAAAAATTCTAGAAATTATCAGCCTAATCAAATTAAAATAATATGTATTCATCTACAGATTACTTACTGTTTATATGGTTATCCACCGAAGAAGGCGAGATCACGCCATATTGAAGAACATGATGCAGCTCCTGTGGATTTGACATGGAAACGTGCTATACAATTATTTGATATTTATCGTCCAGAGAGTTTACCAGATTTTAATTCATATAAGTACGAATTCATTTATTTATCTGTTTATTTATTTTTAATTGTTAATTATTTAATAGAGTGGATTCAATATCGGCAGATATGGAACAACTTCTTTTAAAAATTTTACCTTTAATACCAAAAGAAGTTGATCCAACAGAACTATCATCACATATTCATGATTTTATTATTGGAAAATTAGATGAATTACCACAAGAATGCAATTTATTGCCGCATCGTATTTCATGCATTTATTATCTTTTGGCAGATTATTACTTTAAAAATCGTGATTTTTCAAAAACGATTAAATACTATATTTTAGATTTAACATGTGAACCGACACGATTTGATTCTTGGGCTGGTATTGCATTATCAAAAGCTAGTAAATTAGAAACAAAATTGAATTCATGCACTTTATTAAAGTAATGAATTTTTTAAAATACTCTTAAAATCGTAAATTACAAATATTCGCCTTTTTTTTAGTGCTAAAGAATTTTTAATCAATAGTGAAAATGCTGTACGATGCTTTGAACAATGTATTAAATTAAAACGTAATCATACACTTTTATGGATTGAATACGGTTCATTTGCTTATATAATTCATTCATATTGTTCACGAAATTTAAAACAATCAAGTGACACATTATCTATGGAAAAGTATTTTAATTTTTATAAAAATTTATCAAAGTTAATGTATTTCTTTTTACAAGATTTGCTTTTGTTGAAGAACGTAAAGAGCAATATATGAAAATATCATCAGATTGTTTTATGTATGTTGAAAAACGTATGAATAATCATCCAGAAGAAGTTATTAATGATGATAATGAAGATAATTCACATGATGAAAAATGGTTACATCATTATATGTTAGGAAAAATTGCTGAAAAAAGAAAAGATCATCCAAAAAAGTTTCTTGATCATTATTTATTGGTAATTTTTCTTCTTAAATTTATTGAAATTCAATAGTGTTAATCTCTTTCCCATTTTCAATTTATAGGCAGCAAGTTTTTTATATGAAAATAATGCAACTTATCCAATAAAAATTAATCATAATAATCCATCAAATTTATCTGTTGAAGCATTAGAAATATTTTATCGAACAACATCAGCTATTATAAAATATTTAGAGCAACATACAGAAATTAGTCGAGATATTGGAAGATTATTTACAAAAGTTTTAAAAACATTATCAAATAGTCCATTCGCTTATAATCAAGCTAAAATTGATGGTTAGTATAATTTTATATTTAAGAATCTTTAATAATAAAAAGAAATTTCTGATATTTTTCAGATAGCAGTATAAATGCTCTTAAACGAAAATTATCAGATAAAGTTGAAATTATCGTTAGCAAACAACCAAAACTTGATTATCCAGAAATATGTGAACCAATTGTTAAGATCGAAGAAAAACAATCTTTGGAAAAACCAGTAGAAGTTAAAATAGAGTCTCCTCCAAGTGTAGAACCAAAACAATCGGAAAGTAGATCAGAAACACCTTGTACTGTTGTCCAAAGTAAACCAGCTAGTCCATTAAGAAGAGGTTCACAGGTTAGTGTTTTTTCTTTATTACTTCTAATTAAATCCTGGATCTTAGGCATTTAAATAAAAAAAGGATACCAAATGGCTTCCATTCATATTCATCCATTCAATTTTAAACTTACATTCAATTATAAACTTTTTACATGGATTTCAAACCATTTTGGAACATTTTTTGCATATTCCATTGTTATATGAGAGCTAAAACAATGTTGTAGTGATTTCGTTGCTATAAGTGATAAAAATCGATTGTTAGTAAAAAATGAGTGAACTTTTCATGGTGTTGTAGAGTTTGAGCCAGGGATCTCTTGATTCGAAAGGTAATACCTTTCATTACCTTTGATTTTGATCTCCAGTCTGAAATATGCCTTTATCAAATTTCTAATTGAGATTCCGAAAGTTCTCAAGCCATGTGCTAATACAATAATATAACTTTGGTTTGTTTTACATGTAGTGCCTTGGACTACGCCATTTTTTTTCTCAATATATTACGTTAGGGTACACAAATATATTTCCTGTGAGTTTTGTTTAAAATTAAAATAAAACAAAAATTCAAATACATATTTTATTTTCTTGGAAAAACAATAGGGGTATTCCCGCAATACTGGTGTATTAAATGTTTTAATATATAGAAAAACACCGAAATACATCTATTACAACGATACACCTCGATTTACAACAGAAAGGAAATACCCCTAATATTTCGTTATTTTATTTTTTTTTTATATATTTCCTGCTATTTTCTTTTTGGTTTCAGTTTTAATATTTCCTTTTTGCTTACTGACTAAATTATCAAACAGGCTTCTTTTTTTTACAAAAAAAATTCTTTTTAGTAATTAATTAAATGCCAATAATTTTCTTAATAAATCAAAAAAAAAATTTGGTAAAGATTTTTTTTCGGTAATAATAATATTTAATAAATTTACGACTAGTCTAATGCTGGAATTTTTTATTTTTTTTTTTTGGTTGTTCCTATTTCAATTAAGTACTTTTACGGAAATTCCTGCATAATTTTTCTTTTCATATAAAATTTACTTTCTAGTTTTTATATTATTTGGCTTTGTGAAAAAAAGTAAAACAATTACATTCGATTGCTTTCATGCATTTACATTTAATTCATAATAAATAAGTTTTTCTTTAATGTTGTTGTGCTGTATTCGTTACAGAATTTGAATATAAATTTTGAGCTATTGGAGGATGATTTTTCTTTTGAGATTGATACCAGATTTTTAAACGATGGCTAATTTCAGAAAATGATGGTCTTCTAACGGCTTGTTCATGCCAACATTCGATCATTAAAGAATATACAGCTGTTGGGCATGCTTCTGGGCATGGTAATAGCTGTCTAGCACGTACCATATTAATAACTTCTTGATTGCTATAACCATAATAAGGCTGAAAATAGAAAAAAAGGTTTAGTTTAGATTTTAAATTTAAAAAAAAAAAATCTTATTTTTTTAAACCTGAAGTCCATAGCTATAAATTTCCCATAAAACTACACCAAATGACCATACATCACTTTCTGTAGTAAATTTCCCATATAATATAGATTCAGATGGCATCCATCGAACGGGTAATAATGATTTTGATTGAACCCTGTGAAAAAAAAAATGTGAGAGTATAATAGTTTTTCTTTTATAAAAATTTTTTTTTTCTTGCCGATAATAATCTGAACTATATATATCTCTTGATAAACCAAAATCAGATATTTTTACAGTTAAATTTTCACCAACTAAACAATTTCTAGCTGCTAAATCACGATGTACATAATGATGACCAGATAAATATTCCATACCTTCACTAATTTGCATTGCAATATATAAAAATTGTAATTGTGTTAATGATTTATTTTCATTTGGTGAATTTGCAATTAGATATTCATGTAGATCACCATTTGACATATATTCAAATAGCATACATAGTGGTTCTTTATTTAATACAACACCCAAAATACAAACAATATTATCGTGTCGTAAATCTGATATTAATTCAATTTCACGTTTGAAATCTGTTTGGGTCTTAGTTGAAGCATTTTCTTTAAGTGCTTTGACAGCAACAAAAATCTTTTCACAATTTGATTGCGTTAATTCACCTTTGTAGACTTTACCTAAAAAAAAAAATTATATTATGTTAAAAAAAAAAAATGAAAAAGGAAATTGTATTAAGATATTATATAAGAAAATTCTAGTTTTTTTTTACGTATAAAACCAAAGAATGCACTTAAAAGATTTCCATAAAATGACCTAGTTTTTATATATTCAAAGAAACGGAAGAAAACATTATTCATAATGAATATTGATACTATTTTACTAATCACCCTCTTCCGTCTTTATATTTCTTAATTCTTATTTTAAATTGAATTCATCCTTAATTGTGTGTAGGAGTCAAGGATTAGGCCGCTTCTAATCTTCTTTCATGTTTACCATCAAATTAGGGGTTTTTGAAATTTTAAGACTTTTATATGCTTTCCGTGTTATATATTTTATTCAAAAACAAAAGCAAAAGAAAAAATTCCTTTACATGCGAACTGGGTTAATGATCCTTAAAATGATTTCATGTTTTAATCCGAGATTTTTTTTTTCTTTTTTGTCGAATACACAAAATTTATAATGGCATATTTTTGTGTATGTGATTTTTTAGGATTTGATTATATTCCATTAAAGTTATAAAACGATTAAACAATTTAAAATCTTTTTCTATAAAATGGAAAAGTATTATATGAATTATATATGATGGTACTTACCAAATGCTCCTTCACCTAATTCTTCAACAAATTCAACATCTTGTAAAGTATATTGTGGTACTCTTAATGTTGAATTATTACGACCAGTACTGTGTCCGTTTGATGTATTATTTTGATTATTACCAAATAATCGTGTCATTTCGAATGATGAATTTACTTGTGAATTTCCATAAATATTTTTATCAGCATTTGGAAGACTTATCTAAAATAATTGTAAAAGAAATTTTCCTATATATGAAGATACATTTTATTAATATCATTTTTTTTTTTTTACATTTTGAATATTGGTCATTCCTTGTTTTTTAGTTTTCTTATAACAAACATATATAACAGTTGTTATTATAAAACCAAGTATTAACATAAATGATATGATTATATACAACCACATTTGATCAGCACATTTTGGTATATTACAATATTCAATAATTTTTTCAAATGATTTATCATCAACAAAACACCATGGACGTTCTTTTGTATTACCAGGATTTCTAGAATCAAAAAAGAATTAATTTTTTAATTTCATTTGTTTATAAATTTGTTAAGGAAATTAGCATATTTTTCTTAGACTAGTATTTTCAAATTTAATTATACCTGCAATAATTTTGTCCTGCCAATTCTGGATAATCAGCTAATTCTTTCATAAGCCATGACCATTTTAAACATGGCTTACCAGACGATGATACAGCAACTGTACCACGATATCCTGAACCACTTTCCCAATAACAATTTTCTTCTGGTATACTATCTATAGCAATACCGAATGATGAACAATCCAAATCATTTGGTAAATTATGACAATCTTCTAATGGTAATTTTTCACCAATTGTCGGATGTCGTTTAGCGATTGCATATTCTTTTTGGCATAATTCATTTTCTAATAATTCGCATTCATCACGACAAATTCGACGTAAATTTTCCGAATCTCGTGTTGGCGGATATTGATTTGATATGTCCATTGAAAATATTTCATCATATAATATTGATTGTTTTTTATTTAAAAACAAACGTTTATCATTTGTATAAAATCTTTTATTACGACTATTAAATAGTAATAAATCATTGGATGGATTATGAGTTGTTGAAAATTTATTATTCATATTTTTACTATCAGTGTTATTATTATTATTATTATTATTATTATTATTATTATTATTATTATTATTATTATTATAATTACTATTATTATTATTATTATTATTATTATAATTATTATTATTATTATTATTATTATTATTATTATTATTATTATTATTATTATTATTATTATTATTATTATTATTATTATTATTATTATTTCTATTGTTATTGTTAATTGATTTCTTCAGTTTTTTATCATTTAATGCTGCTTTATTAGCAAAATATTGATGATTTGTTCTTTCTGGTGTACGACATATTGGCAATGTACTATAACATAGGCTAGGTAATGCATAGATTCGACAATTTGCATTCATATCCCTAAATATTTGGAAAAAAGTAATATAATGTTAATATGTTTTAACTGTTTTTATTTTCAAAAGATACAAATTATTAAACATTAATTCGTAACTGCAAGTCATTTAGTTAAAAGATCAAATATATGGGATGTTAAAAGGTCCTATCGATTATATTCTTTTATTTATTTATTAAAAATGTTCATACTTTGATTCTTTAATAACGCCAACTGCTGCTTTTAAACGTTCTTCAATATCTGACATTGTTAAATTTGGTGGTACAAAAACCATTTGATTTTTAAGAAATTTGTCACATGTTGTACCATTATATACTTGACAAATACCAACCGGCAACTAAATGAAACAAAAAGGAAAAATTCATGTTAAAATTCAATATTCAGTTTTATTTTATTATAATTTTTTTTTTTTTTGGTTTTTCTTCCATTCTTTTGATAAATGTTATGAGATTATTATCAAAAAAAAAAATATTATTATATATATAAATCAACTCACCTCTTCATTATACGAAGAAATTCTTGCATGCTCTGGTTCATGTACATTAACCCTGGAGGACATGTAAATAAATTGTAATGAGACGTACAAGTTAGAAATATGAAATAAAAATACTATATTAAAGGAAAAAA
This sequence comes from Xylophagus ater, assembly GCA_963422695.1. Lineage (NCBI taxonomy): Eukaryota > Metazoa > Arthropoda > Insecta > Diptera > Xylophagidae > Xylophagus > Xylophagus ater. The sequence continues at coordinate 1,115,609 of OY730484.1, forward strand.
AATAAAAGAATATTATGAATCATTAATTTTAATGTTCATAAAAATATATAACATATAAGGAGTACTAGAAATTACATTGAACAATTCGTATAAAGTAAATATTATTAAATTTGATATAATTTTTTGTAAGAAAAAAATCAGAATTGCATGTCTTATCGCATATAAAATGAAATTGAGTCGGGAAAACAAATGAAAATGAAATGATTTTTATCTTAATTAACACTTAGCAATTCTTTGGCGATTTTTTGTTATTGAAGAAAACTTTAATCATTTATCCATTTACTAGACTATCTATTTTAAACTCATTATTAGTTTTTTTTTCTTATATATTATATATTATTAATATTAACAATTGGCTTTTTAAGCCCAAATAATTTGAATTGACAATTTTTATAATAGTAATTATTTAAGCATCTATGTCTGTTTTGCCAATTGGTAAATCTATGCTAAATATATAAAATTCTTACGGGTGATATATGTTTGTACGCGATAACCTCGATTTTGATACGGTTTTCACTATTATTTAGGGAAGCACTTGGAGAAAAATATAAAAAGACAAAACGGCAGAATAAAAAAACCTCGCTAATTCGATCAACAGTGATCGGATTTTTGTGAAACTTGGAATGTACTTTTTGAATAGGCCAATATATAAGATAAGGTATGTCTTCACTCGGCAGGCGTGCAAAGAAAAAGGATAGAAAATCCTTCTTTACTCACTCAATAGTAGGTGTATTATTATCGTATTCTAAAAATAACGTGTATCGCATAACTTACGACAAAATTAAACTTGAATTATTGTGTCTAAGAAAGTTAGGTGATTTGTCACAAATACCAGAATATATATAATTCAATAAGCTAGGTACAATAAGTCCACAAATTTATTTTCTTTTAAAATATATATATTTCTAAAAAAAAATTTAAAATTAAACATTTGAATTAAGTTGCTGCAACACTGTTATAATTTAAACAATTGCGTGCTGGTTTAAAAAGCAACAAAAAAACCATTCCAATATCATAAAAGGGAAATATGGAAATTATGACTTTTAAAATATATCTTTAAAAATAATCAAATTAATGACTTAAGTATTTGACCAAATGTGCCATTTAAAACGTAATCTTATCATTAAAAATAGTAATAAATTTGGTTTCTATTTTAGCATCATTTAAATGCAAAATTAAATGTAAAACAGTATTATATGAATGCTAACCAAATAGACTGAGTGTCTCCAGTGGATTAAAAATTTATTGCTATATATTTCCGATATTCAAATTTAGTTCATGTCACCAATATTCTTATCTGTTGAATTCTAAAAGTAAAAAAAGACGACAAAAATACTTCTAAATTAAATATATATGAATTGTTTTATTCATCACGAAAATACAGTAGTGGGTAACACATCTTCTCTGTTGTAATAATCCAGTTATGCAATTTAAATAGACTTCAAAAAAGCCTATAAACTTTTTGGTATAGTAACTTTTATCTATATATAAGCCAAGGTGTTACATATATCTTCAATAGGTGGAATAGACGTGCTTTCTTAAATAGTTTTATGTCTATATTAGAGCTAGAAACAAAATAATTGTCAATCACTGGACTATTAGATTACTTTGCGTGTTAAACTTCAATTAACTTCAAATATTTCTATATTTTCCTGTTCAACTTTTACATGTCCATGATCATAAAATATAGTACATCAAAAAATTAGAAGTAGAAGTAGTAGCGCTACGAGCTATGAGTAAACGTTTTTATTGGGCGTAACCTTTTCTCCAAAAAGTAAAAATGTTTATTAATAATATAAGGACAAGTACATTCTATAAAATTTATTTTTTAATATTGCCTTTTGGGAAAACCAACATTTTAGGAAAAGGTTTTCCAAAAAATATTTATAGTAAAATTAACCTTTATTTTTTATTTTACTATTGCATAAATATATGGACTACCAGTTTTTATTAGGCACAAACCAAATTGAACACAAAATTTCAAAATAGCGATCTTTATTTTTATTTTTGTTTAAATTTTATTGAAATAAGTACAATTTTAATGTAAATCAATCAATTGGATGGGTTTTTTTTTTTTAAAGAGGATTTCACTTTTTTTGCCAAACTCTTTTGGAATTTTATTGTAAAATGGAATCGTGTAATTCAATTTAATTACTACGTCTGTGACCCAATGACCCGCTTTGTTAAAAAAAAAAATATATACTATTGGAACTCATTCAAATAAACGATTTGTATGAGTTCCAACTTTTTCAAAAAGAAAAAGTCTTTTGTATTTATCAATAAAATTATGTTTTCATTAATTAATTGATTAGAAAAAAATCTGTTAAGATATACCAATTTAATTGAGCTATAAATTTTGGTTAGACAGTAGTTTCCGCTTTCAATAAATATAATTTTAAATTCGATTCGAACTATTAGTTTCAGCTAATTAATTCGTAGTTCTTTATAAAAAATGCTGCTTTTTTATCATGCATTTACTTCTGTAAATTATTTAATTTCTTTAGAAAGTATCTGAAGTTTAATAAATATATAAATGAACTAAAATCAAATGAAATCATTCACAAAAAGACTAAACCATAAATTGAATATTTCAATACTAAAAACCAAACAAAATGAAATATGGTCGATAGAAAATCATCCTTTTCATTAGAAAATATGAATATGCGGTAAAAATCAACATTAACATAAACGTGATCAAAACTTCATTTAGGAGATTATTAAAAAAAAAAAAACCTCAAATATACGAGTATCATGGAGATGAGATTTTATATTATTTTTATATACAAAACAAGAAAAAATAAAAGGAGCGATCCTTTTTAAAAGGATATATATGTCCTCCCAAAAAAAAAAAGAAAAAAAGAAGGAAATAAAATTAACACAAAGAAAATATCACCCAAAATATTACCCAAAATATAAATAATAATTGTGTGAAAATTTTATATAGAAACGAAATGTTATATAATTTGTGGAAAATTTAATATAAAAAAATTACATTAGGAAAACTTAAAAAAGATTAAAATTACATAGAAATTTGGGGGTCTATTTTAAGGTATACATTTTCTTATGGGGGTATAGTAATGATTTTCCTGAAAAATGTAATAATATCTATTTTTGGTTTTTAAATTCTATACAAAGTATATAAGTTATTGGAATCATGATTTCCAAGTTTCAGAGGATTCTAAATTGTTTCCAAGCACTTTTATTTAATGCCTCCTGTGTGTATGCAAAATTACGACGTATTTTGTTTTTTTTTTAAACTTTGTTTTGGGAACTTTAAAAAAAAATATGTCAAGTTTTATGAAAACAAAGATTATTCAATTATTGTTTGGAATTGTATTCTGTACAAGTCTTAATAGTTTTATTAATACGTTAAATATGATTTAAAAATTTTAAATATATTTTTCCATGGAAAAAGAAAATTGAGTTTCAAAATAATTTTTAACTTTTTTTTGGCACAGTAATCTCAAGGATATCTAAAATCATACGAAAAGTTTGTCGGTTCGCGTATATATGATAAATCAGACATCCTTTCATCAATTTAATTTAAAATAAACAAAAAAATACAAAATTAAATTTTAACCAATTATATGAGTAGACCAAAAAATCGTCCACCTATTTTTCCATATAAAATAAAACTTCCTAAAGAATGAGTTTCTTATATGGTTTCTTTCCTGTTTTTGTGCCTTTAGTATCATTATTCGTTCAGAATGTATTGGACACATAGTGCAAGAATTTTCATTTTATAAGTTATTTGAAAGTATTCTAAAATTTTCTTTAAAAATAAAAAAGGAAAAATTAATAATCCCATTTCTATTGTAAACCCGGAAGTTAAAGTCGCATTTACCCACTTATAATACTTCTTTTTTTTTTTTTTTATATATATTGTAAATTAAATATACTATGGTAATTCAACTTATAACTAAACAAACGAAGTTCTGACGGTTTAAATCCTAAGCTAAGATATTAAAAGTATTTTTCTTCATTAACTAAATACTCTTAGATAGAGTGAAACTAGTTCCTGTCCATAAGCTAATATGATAGCTAGTAAATAATTAATTTCTTCAAATTAAATTCTCTTTAATGTTAATGTAGTAGGTAGATTAATTTAATAATTTGTTATATATTTTTAAATTACTTAATTCAATTAATTGGAAAAAAAATCTATAGAAATGTAAAGCAACAAGCAAGGCGATGTACTAAATATGTAGCTTAATTTAAAATACACTATTGGAATTCCCTTGTCGTTGTAAAATGTGATGTACTATTGCATCGTTGAAGGATTTGGTATTTTTTATACAAAAAAAAAACAGAATTATAAAACCGATACAACAGTACACCGTGATTTACATCAGTAAGGGAATGTGGGTAAAATTGTCTTCATGCATATTATAGAGTTAGGTCGAGTTAAAAAACCTAAGACTTCCGGAGTACTGAATTTATTTTTTTTTAGCCTTCACTTAAATTAGTTGTTAGTCAAAAATATTTGGATTTACCAAAATTCGATATACGAGGAACACATTTTGTGCATAAAGCGGTGGTCTACAAATATTTATGTTTTTTTTTTTAGAATTTAATAAATATTGTTTCAATTTATAGAATATAGTAGTTTATTAAATTTCTGACGCAAATACTATATGGTATTTTATACCATATAGAATGAGTGGCCCAAATATTTCTACATAAAAATTCATAAATAAGAAAAATATTAGAAAATTCCAGTAAATTTTGGACAAATAAAATGTTTAGCATATCCAAAGGACGAAATAGTTCGTTCATTTTTTTTTTGAAAATAACTTTGAAGAACTCATCATCATGACCAACGTTTTTCCATTTTTCAATTATACAAAAAAAAATATATATATATTTTCACTTATTTTAACAAAAATTAATTAATTAAAATATTTTAAAACATAAAACAAACCCATGGGAATTTTTTATTTTATGATGATTTTGATGAAGAATATTATCATCGTCGTCAGTTTGACTTTTATCTCCAGATATATCATGAAATCCAAGGAAAATTATTAAAATCCATAAAATTAATTTATGTTGATACATTTTGATCTTTTTTTTTTTGTTTTTCTTTTTTGGCGGGGTCTATTGAAAATGAATGAAATTTAAAGAAACCAAAATCCAAAGAATATTACTTCTAAAATTTGTGTTTATATTTTCATTTATTATTTATTAATATAATAAATTATCATTTTTTGTTGTTGTTGTTGATGTTGAAAGCAAAAAAATCAGACTTTATTTTTTTAATTTATTTAATTATTATTTTTTTTTCTTAAAAAAGAATATATTTTTTGGTCAGGAAAAAAGTTTATAAACATTATAGAAGACTGCGAAACAACACACAAATACCATACAATTGGTTCTAGAATGTTTTTATCCATGAAAAAAAAAGTAAAATTATTAAAAACACAAATCACTTCATTACTCTAAATGTATTATTATTATTATTATTATTTCAGTTATTGTTTACAAATATTTATTTAACTAATATTTATCCTTTTTTATTTGTTTTTATTTATATTTTATTATTTATTCCAATTACAAACAAAATGAACGAAACCAACAACCGAACGAAGCCAACCAAATATCTCTCAAGCTTTTTTTACTACCCATTCAGGTGTTTTTTTTATTTTTCTTTTTTCGAAATTATATTATTAATTATTATACAAATTTCTAAAGGATATAATTTTTTCCTTCAAAATATTTTCACGCACAATAATTTTAATTAATATTTTCATTTAAAATTTTGTTTTTTATTTTTCTTCCCTTCCGAATAATATTATTTATATATACTATGCTTCTGGTCATGGCACATCCACTGGCACTGACACTATATATATTATGAATTAATTCTTTCGATATGTTTTTTTTTTTCATCATCCCTTAGAGAAAGTTTGTCTTCATTTTATTATTATTATTGTATTAGTGTATAGAACAAATTTCACAGAAGCGCAATATCAGAACATTATATATATATATATATATTGATATTGTTTGGTGATAGTAGAGAAAAAGGTTATTTTCTTTATCAATTTTTATGTTGCGTTTCTAAGGGGGGACTATATATAGTATTGTATTATACTCTTATTATGTTTTCGATCCAAAAAAAATTCTAGTATACTTCATATACGAATTTTGTATACGGTTTTGTATTTCCCTTCATGTCGTCATACAAATACCAAAATATCCAACGATACAACGAAACCAAATGGAAAACGATGGTACGCATGTGTAATATATGTTTTCTGAGAATTATACCATCCCTGGTGGTTGATTCTTGTTCAAACTTTTTTCACAATAAACATATTATTGTTGGCTGGTGGTGCGGCACCTTTTTTGTTGTTTTTTTTTTTTCTTCTTCTTTTCTGATTGTCGAGAAAATACAATTCTTATGTTTTTTAATGTACCATGACTTGAAAAGTATACGCTTTCGGCACATTCACCTCTACCGGAATTTTTTCTTTCTATCCGATTATTATTTATATTTTCATTTTTAAGATTAAAATACAACACTTATTAAATTCTAATTTTTAATTTTATTTTTTAATAAATACACAAAAAAAGAAATCAAAATAATATTAAAAACTTGAAACTAAATATTTTGATGATGATGATTAATAATATCTACACTTTATTATCCATATAGAATTTGATTACACCATCATGAAATATGTTCACTGTAGTAATAAACTAACTATGCTATATAACTGTGTATTTTGCGTAACCCAGGTAAAAATAGGTAACAAATAAAAAAAAAAAAAGAAATAAAACAACCAACAACCAAAAAAATGAAATGAAATGTTGATGATGGAAGAAGATGGTAGAGTAGAAAGTACTCTACGTTAAGATGGTCGAATGTCAACTGGATTTCTTTCGTAGTGGTACATTAAAATAGATGGAACATATATACAGTGAAACCTAGTAGTTAGGATAGTTGAGATATATAAAATTTTTTTTTCATATTGTCTAATTTAATCGTGGATCACTTAAATTATGTTATACAATATATACAATTATAGAACTACGTAGATCTACTAGATATAACTCATATTATGTTCATCTAATGTCAACCAACTTCGATACCCTTAAAAACGATCAGGAATACGAACGTCTACCACAATTACTCAATTAACACTAATTACACCTCCATATTTGTCCTCTGTTATTATGGAAATTAGTTGGCCTCTCTTTCTTAGAGAACAGTACGTACCTGTTATTCAGGTTATTTGAGATGTAGAAGAAGAATGTATTTCTATTAAATATGTCCACTTATAAAAATGATTTTATTGGCATTGAAAAATTTTAGTCAACACTTTCTAAAATGTTTTCTTAACTCGGTGAAAGTACAATTACACATGTTCCACTGTACTTTGCAAATGCATTCAATATGGATATACCAATATGCCCGTATATATATGTTACCGGCAATGTGTAAAATCCGGTATTTTATTGAATGCCTAGGCATTCTGTATAATGCCTAAAGTTATTATGCAGGGTGTTTTTTTTTTTTTGGAAAAGAGAATTGATTTGAATTACTGCTATTGAAATACAATTTCATTATATTATTACTAATGATTTTATGCATACTCTACGCTAGTTAGTCCCGCTTAATAATTTACACTGAATGTTGATAAATATAGTATATTGGACATTTATTTATTTAACTGGAAAATTTTCGAAATGTTTCTTTTGGTATACCCTTCCGAAGAATTGCTTTCGGTATATCCGGTAAAATTTTATATAACGACCGGGTAATGTACATAAAATCATTATTTTTTATACTTTGCCAAATTCCATCAGGCGTTGTATAGAATGTCTAAATTTACACTTTGACGGTAACATATATATATATGTATTATGTCGTTTTACGTTCTGTTATGGAACAACATGAACATTGCTATGTTTTCGTTAGTAAAAATAATGAATGGGGTAGTAGGTAGCATACATAACTTCAGAGTTTTATGATTGACTGTGAAATCGGTTTTTTTTTTTTTCTAAAACCATATCTCGCATAGTTACCATTTATATTAATATTTTCTCTGCTCTTCAATTTTATACTCTATACCAGATGGTTCTACTTGCAAACATAATATCGAGATATTACATATTTGTTTTCTGTACTTCAGAAGACTTTAACCGATCTTTATATAGTATAGTACATAAATTGCTTCTCATTCAGTAATTTGTATTTTATAATTCAAACCATATAATGTAAAGTATTCTAATTCTGGCAGCCTTCCCAATGGCGGCTTCCCTTATTTTTTATCAATAATTATTTGTTTATGAGTCGTCTAGAAAGGTGGAAATTTGGTCTAAAGAATTTCAAATGAATTATTAAAATTATTTGCAGGTTGAATAATTAAAAATTTTTGGATTCTACGTGTTCATAATAGAATAAGATATCAATGGAAATTGACAAAAAATATTTTTTTAAAGTTTTAAAAAATTGTATAAAAGGGAAAAATTATCAATTTCTCATATAAAATTGATGAAACCATGCCTCTCACATACTTTAAGATATAGTAACCAAACTGATGATATTCATAAAATTTAGCGAGGTCAGAATTAGGAAGATTGTCGAAATTAGGACATTTTACGTTACATAGTATTTTTACTATCATCCATTTTTTTGATATTAAATATTACTTATTAGCTAATAAATTCTTTAATATATACACAATAGTTTCGGACAGATTTTGTTATCAAAAATCATAAATGCAAATTGTTGTCCTTATCTCTTTAAGAATATAGAGAAATAAATTTTATTTTTAATATAGATTTTTTTTTTATAGACAATATTATTTTTGATTGAGTTTAATCATTGCCAAAAGACAAGAAACAAAAACAAATAAATGAAAAAAATAGCATATTATATGAATGTTGATATTAGTTTCAGGATTAGTTTCAATGCTTGATAGTAAGACATGCCAACAAAACATGTATATATATATAACATTTTCAAAAAGCAATTTTGTCAGCATAAAATTCTTCCGTTTCTATTTGCGTCTTTTATCTTTCATCCAAAAGAAAACAAGATCGAGTATGTACATATAGTAACGATATCATGGCACTACACTTAAAAATATGAGATCCTTTTAACATACACCCTCCTCATAAAATATATATATATATATAAATGACACTTAGTATTTTTATCGATAAAATGTTCATATACCTCATATTACACTGATACGAAATTTTTGATACGTAAATATATACATATATATATATATGTAGTTTAAAATATGATACTATCTATATCGACCTTTTATCAGTTCAATTTTCTTTTCCAAAATAAAAAGAAAAAAAACAACAGTCAAAGAAAACTATCCTCCCACACTTTAGAGAATTCTATGTTGATATGATTTGATATAAGATCTCTATAGAAAAGTAAGTCACAGACCTGCTTGACATCTTTATACTAAATTTTCTTACATATACATATATTTATTTTCTCCTTCACAAAAAAAAAATCTCTGAAGCTTAAGATTTTATTTATTGTAAAATTGAATGGCACCCAGTTGTCTTCTAATATTTAACATGCATATGTATATATATATATTTTCTTGACTATACTTTATATAAAATGTATTTAAGATATAGAAATGACTATATGGCGGCTATTATTTGAATAACGACAATATTTGTGGCTATGACATTGTCGGAATTTGTTTTAGTCTTTTTCTTAAACATATCTAAAGTGTACATTTCCTTTTGTTTTATAAAAATTTGCTACCACCCAAAATCCATTATTATACTGGAAAATAATACATACTAGCTATTTTATTTTTTGGATTAAATGCTTTAGAATCTGCGATATCTTTTAATATAATATTTATACCTATATATATATATGTATATATAGTACTGATTCAATTTTTTTCCCGCCACAAAATCAAGATATATATTTTTTCCAATTCGGTTCAGATTGAGATATACTTACTATACAACAAAAGTCGCAAAACTACAGTAAATGATAAATGAAATTGGATAGTAGAGAAAATGATGTTGAAGAATTTTGTTTCCCTTAAACTATAAAATAGATATCATTGTTATATTGGAAGAAATGCCAAGTCCAGAAAACTATAGCTTTTAAGAAAATCGATTTGAAACTTTTGCGAAATTTTAAAGCATACAAAATCGGAGTGGAATCGTGTAATTCGAGAGTAAATCGTATCGAAATTATATTGCCATTACTATCCTTTTTTCAATACGGTTTGGTTCTAATCGAGTTACACGATTCCACCCCTGAATACTACCATAATGCTGCTGTATTTTCTTAATTTAGTAGATTATTTTTTTTTATTTACGAAAACTTGGAAAATTACTATTTGGATTTGTCTGTTGCTTTTTTGTTTAGATTGAATTTCGGTGCTTTATTTAATATATAAAAGAAATTCCATCGTTTTGTGCCATGCTACTTAATCACAATTTGATCAGAAATTGATTATGCAAAATATAAATCAAACTTTTATAAAAACCCTGTCATTAGTATAATTTGCCAAGTGTATCAATCACATTCATTATTTTGTATATGCAATATAAGTTTTGAATATACTCAAAGCGTTCGTTTAAGTTTTACTGTCCCATCAACATCACCCATGAGATCTTATAATAAACCTTTATAATTCCAAATATTATATTATTTTAAGGAAAGTACTTTAACAACAACAACAACAACTGGTACTGGTACCACAAGTTCAACATCATCAACAAGTGGTTCGGATTCATCAAGTTCAGATTCATCTAGTTCAGATTCGGATAGCGGAAGTTCCAGTGATGATGAAACAGAAAAACCTGATGAAAATTCACCATTAACCGAATCCGAATTAGAACCGATCTATAAAAGTTGTATAAGAAATTTAGAGGAATGTGTAACACGTTTTTCCGAACATTATAAATCAATTTATCGTTTAGTAAATCATTATTTACGTGCCCCAAAAAAAATTCAAGATATTGAAAAATGTAAACAATTATTATTAGGCACGTATACGACTAGTTTAGGAAATCAAATAATTGGTTTATTTTCTGATCGAAAAAATAATAATTTTTTTAATGGAATATGGCGTATACCATCATCAGAAATCGATCGTCCTGGTAGTTTTGCATCGCAATTAGTTAAATGTGTTATGCTATTACTTGAAGTATTACGTAAATCTGCTGATCATAAAATTTTATTAGATCTAGCATTACAATTACATCGTGTTCCAGATAATGATAAGTAAATAAATGATAATCTGTTGAGGGAAATTCAATTTTATATTAATTTCTCTATTGTTTTTTTTTTTAGACGATATATTAAAGAAAATGAAAGACGAGAACTATATCAACAGGCAATCACATTTTGTGTACAAATTATGCGAAATATGTTAAAAAAATATACTATAAAACCAAATGATACAGAATTATTGAATTTAATAATTGATATTTATAAAATTCATAAAAAGTGTATTAAACATATGAATCAAAAAGAAGTTTTATTCACTCAGTTATTGGTTGATGCTTATAAGCTTTATGTACAAGATAAAGTTGCTAAAATACCAGAAAATGCAAATCTACTCGATTTAGCAATTAAATTATGCCTTCAAGAATTATCAATACGTAAAAATCAAGAGAAACAACAAGCTCAAGTACAAGCACAAGGAATGGGCATGGGGATGGGAATGGGTATGGGCATGGGGATGGGGATGGGGATGGGAATGGGAATGGGAATGGGAGTTCCATCAACTTTAACAGCAACTGCATCTACTGCGAGAATATCTTCACCAGTTTTAATGAAATCAAATACCCCAATTCCCGTTACAACAGCAGTGGTATATAATTTCATTAAAATTATAACATATTAATAATATAAAATATTATATTTTTAGCCAATTAAGCCAGTTGTTATTCCTGGAATATCATCACGTCCTCGTGGACGTCCTGTTGGCAGTAAAAATTCAAACACCACTTCAAATCAAAATCTTCAAAGTAACATGAATGCATTATATGATCCAACATCGGTTGCTGCTATGATGGCAATATATGGAAATCCAGCTTTAAATGCTGGATTAGCTAAAGTATTTCAAATCAATACTATTTTTTTTTTTTAAATTTTTTAATATCTTTCTAATTTTAGGATCCCACTTATTTTAAAAATTTATTCTCGGAATATTATAAAATCTTAGGTGGAGGTTCAATGTCAGGCAATATGAATTCTTTACTGGCAAATATGCAATCGCCTCTATTAAATCCAGCTTTAAATCAATTAAAACCAACAATACCTCCGAAATCTGCTTCATCACTTGCAACGTCAACCAGTAATATGAATCAACTCCCAAAAATTCCACAATTCGATATTAAAAATCTAATAGCCTCAGCTGCATCACAAGTTGCAAAATCAAATAATGTTCAATCTTCAACGATAAGTATTGGAAGTGGTCAACTAACAATAACACCAACCAATTCAAAATCTTCAATACCAACGGCAAAAGAAATTAAATCTCCACAACCATCACCGTCAATATCATCACAAGTATTTCCTACAATTCCTCAATCTATGGCATCTGTTTCCGTTACAAAAGTTCCAACTGGTTCTCCTGGATTAACGATTAAATCATTACCAGATACAGATGTATCTAAAACGTTACCACAAATGCCACCTTTACCTGATTTACCGAAATCGTTAACAATTACACCAGCACCGTCGTATCCCACTGATAATAAATCGAAATCATCACAATTACAACAGAACCCACAATTATCATTACATACAGAAAAACCATCAATTTCTGTAAATCCAAATAAATATACAAGCAAAATAAAAACCACAAAGAAATCTATGAATGTAAATCCTTATGCAAGATCTACAACACCAACAACTTCATCAATCTCATCATCATCGACTGCTGCACAATTGGCAGCACTTGCACAACAAATTCCATTTGTGAATAATTTTCATTTACAAAATTACAGTCAACAGGTCAATTTATTAAATACCTATGCAGATTTTTTTAAAAACATGGGAATGAATTCAAATCCACCACTTTTATCACAAATGCCACAATTTCAAATGCCGACACAAAAACGTCCGTATACGAAAAAACCGAGAGCACCAAAAACTCAAACGAGATTTCCAAATCCAATAACTTTACAACAACAACAACAACAACAAATGCCATCCACAAGTGGATCCTCTAAAATGAAATCACAACAATTTGTAACTCCATTTACTATGCCTCCATCAAAATCTCCAATTCTTTCACAATCTCCTTCGCCGGGTTTATCAATATCACGTCAAACTGTTCCATCACCAATTGCTATTCAAAGTAGCCCAACGAAAACATTACAACAGAAATTGGCTGAAAAACAAAAGGCGAATGCATTGAATGAAGGATCTGGATCTGGTAGTCAATCAGGTAAAAAGAAGGATTCCGATATTATTATATTGGATTAATCATAATTGATTAAATTGGAATACGTTTTGAAATAAATAAATTAAATTAATTAAAGGATTTGATTTTTACACGATATTCTTTTATTTAATTTTTGTTTTTCTTTCATGACAAAAAGACATACATTTTTATTTTCTTTTTTATTATAAAAAATTTGGTAACTATTATTAAAAACTTAAAATAAAGTAAACATTTTCTAAATAAACATTAAAATTTTATATAAAACATATATTCCCAGCATTTTCTTGAGATAATACCGCTCTTTCGAAAATTCGCATTAAAAATCGGTCAATTTAATTGAGATAATGAAAATTTTTTCTTTTTTGTCAAAACTTAAATAATTATTACACGGTGTTACTAGAAGATTAGATTATATTTAATTATGAAGTACTCGCGTATGCATTTCTTGAACTATTTTCCTCGATTATATAAAATAATATTAAACGAAAACTTTCATTAGGGTTTAAGTTTCACCGATCAGCTTAGTATTACTATAAAACTTAACAAAATATTTGTATTAATGAATTAAGAAAATTGAGGAAAATTTTATTTAAATACGCAGTCCTATTTCTGGGAACGGAAGTCCTTACTCATAATAATGTTCGTTTATTTTGTGACTATTAATCAGTCATATCTTCGGAATGGGATAACTAAACAAAAGTATATTTCCTTTATAAATATCACACGCATCCTTTTCTTGGACTTATAAATAACAACCTGTATGAACCATGAATGAAAGAATATAAAGATTCCCCATTGCACATGTCGGCCATTCTGAATTTTTATTTTCATATTTTTATGGCAGTCCTTTCTAATAAATAATCGTGATTTTTCATACAAACAATGTATTTCATGTCTCGCGTGACGTAAGTGCCCAGAAAAAACTAATTGGGAAAGCGTAATCTATATATTATTTCATTCATGTGTATAAACCTGACTTTATATTACTTAAAAAAAGGGTTAATTGAAAGGTTTTAAATAACAAAAAGCATCAACAAATGATAAAACATAGTAAATATTCTTCAAATACACAAAATGCCATTCCTTTTAAATAATTTTTGATTGATTTCTTTTTTAAAGTTTGTGCACTAAAATAAATAATTATTTAAATTTTATAAAATTATTTTTTTTTTTTTATAAATTTCACCTGCTGTTCCGAAAATTTGATATTTTTTTTTGTAATTCACAAAAAATATTTTTAAGAAATTTTGAATTATTTTTCTCAACTCTTAAAAACAAAATGGGTATTTCTCATAATATTAAATATTTTTAAAAAGATTATTTTTTTTATTAATTGCTAATAATTCTTATAAATTTGGTTATTATTTAAATTAAATAAAAATTCACATGAAATTATCGTCGACACTATGCTAAAGCTATGAAGTCTGACTGCTTATTTATATTTAACTATTAAAGTTGCCACTTCTTGATTCGTTAGTTTCACACGGTGTTGACGACATGATTTTTTTAGTATCTTTATATCTTTTAGAATTTGCTACTAAATTATTTGTATTTTATTTATATTTGAATAATATTATTTAATATAGAAAAATGTCTTAATAATTTTTGGTTCATACTACTAAATTTGAAAATGATCGATTATTATTAGTTATTCTATATTACTAATTAGTAACTGAAAAATAAGTTTTATGATTAGTTTGATTCTTTATGAAAAAATGAAAAATTACATAAGATACAAAATTAGACAATATCAAGTAGATATGTAGAATTGAGGTAACTGGTTTCATGTGAAATAACGCATGTAACATAAGTTTTTGAAGAAAGTTAATTGATTCTCCTTAATAATTGCAATTTCTATTTGTAGAGTTCTTATTTTTCACATAAATCAATATAAAAAATATTCTTTGGTGACGGGCTGTCTCTATATTTCTCGGTTTCCA
Organism: Xylophagus ater; assembly: GCA_963422695.1. Taxonomy (NCBI): domain Eukaryota; kingdom Metazoa; phylum Arthropoda; class Insecta; order Diptera; family Xylophagidae; genus Xylophagus; species Xylophagus ater. The sequence goes on from OY730484.1 coordinate 1,130,955, forward strand.
AGTATTTTTTAAGAGAATTAAATAAACTCATTACTGACTTGGTAATTTTTATACACCTGAAGTACTAAAAAAAGGTTCTACGCATATCAGTTTGCTTTGAGATACCCAGATTTAACAGATAGATAGGACTAAAACTAATGTTAATAAGAAAAAAAATCCAATTCGCATAAAAATGAAAAGCTAACGCAGCGTAATCCAAAATTTAAGGAAAAACGTAAATCTACGTGGCCGCCCGTCTTAGAAAATTAGATTGAAAAAAAGGGAACCTACTTGACTCGTTCGGTAAGTGTTAAGAAATAAAGTAAAAATTATTTAGCAAATGGTAATTATGTTTTAAATTCTTTCTGATATAAAAAATAGCAATTTAACGAGTTTTTCTAATGACTGTGCTTCCATACAGAACAGACAGTTTTCTTCCATTTTAAATCTACTTCTCTTGTTTCATTTGAGCACCTCCTAATTTTCTTTTAAGTTATTTTCCTTCAAAAATCTAAGTTACGAAGTAATTAGGATTTCTAAGGTGTTAAATATTTTCTTTTAATAGAATTTTAATCTTGATTTTGTTTAAAAATTGCTTGTGACAAAATGTTTTGCAGGTGAATTAATTTTAGTTGAGTTTTTCTTAAAAACAAATGAAATATGTTTTCATTTATATAAACATACAATAAAATTGTTTCTCTAAAAATTCCAATAATTTATTTAATTATATTAAAACTTAATTTTTTTACAAAAAATAAAAAAGAAAAAAACAAAATCTCAATATAAATATATAATAAAATTAACAAAATTTGTAAAGAAAATGAAAATAACACATTTTTTTATAATTATTATATTTAAAAATAATTATTTTAAAATTAATTTATGTATTACTATGACTACTTAAACTAGAACAGCAATTACTTTGACTTAAATAATTTCCTTTCGAACCTAAATTTGTTAAACCAATTAAATCATTATTTTTCGATTGTTGTGATGTTAATGATGCCGATGATAATGAATCTTTACTTCTAGCTTGGTCTATTAATTCGGCAGCGATTTCATAAAATAAACGTTCCACATTTTCGGCTTCTTTTGCTGAGGTCTCCAAAAAATACATATCATTTTGTTTGGCAAATTCTTCACCAATTTGTGATGGTATTTCACGATCATCTCGATCTGTTTTATTACCAACTAAAATTTTTAGAACTTTTGAATTTGCATATTCTTGAATTTCACGTAACCATTCAGGAAGGCAATCAAATGTTGGCTGACAACTAATATCATAGACTAGAATTAGAATGAAATTTATTTCTTTAATAAATAGTTTAATAATAATTATGAATTAAATTGTAAACCTAGAATTAATGCATGTGCTGATCTGTAGTAACTTTGAGTTATTGAACGAAATCTTTCCTGACCAGCGGTATCCCATATTTGTAACTAAAAAAAAAAATAAGTAGTATATTTATATTATAATCCAATTGTAAATCGAAGTATAGTTAAAATATTTTTTTCATTACTTTAATTTTTTCACCATCAACATCGACAGTTTTTATCATAAAATCCACTCCAATTGTTGCACCTTGCCCGGGCGGGAATAAGCCCTGAGTAAATCGCCTTACTAAACATGTTTTCCCAACGCCAGCATTGCCGACTAGAACAACTTTAAATAAGAATTTATAATCTTCCATTTATCTATAACAAAAAGAAAAAGAAAAGGTAAAATTAATTATTTCTGAACAAACATTAAATATTTGAAGAAAAAAGAATATGCATAATATTGGACTACAACAAGACGCTATATAGAACTTGAACGAAAAGGCATGAATAGGGAATGTTTTCTATTTGGCCAAGGACAGTAGTTATAAGATAGTCGCAGAATTTAAGTGGTTCCTGATTGCTTTAACAGGGTTAAGGAATTTTTTTATTCTATTTTTAATGTCTACATTTTATGTATTAAATAAAGGAATCGCATCATTTACATTACCTTCCGGTAAACTTTTGGATACTTCTCGAAGTAGTAGGATTTTGTAATATTAACACCACGTCGTGATTTTATCCAAAATAAAGGGAGTTTTTAGGAGTCGGTGTTAGGTTCAATTTATATCAATTATCTCGCAGATTCATCGAACAAATTTATTTAATTAAACCCAAATACAACATAAATTATTTATATTATAATTATAATTAAGCTTATTCAAATAATTCAAATTCAAATACTAAAAGTTTGTTCGTTCGTTGAGTGAAAGTCTTCTTCCTTATTGAGTTAAGTTCTATGACAATGATGTAGATAAGGCAGTTTTATGGTAAAGCAGTTTAAGTTCGTAGTTTACTCGAACCGTTGTTGACATTTCTAAAGATTTTAAAAAATTAAATGTCGTTGTTTGCGGCTTAATTTTCTTTAAATAAATAAGTGATTTTTAATACATGTTTCAAAAATAATAATTTAACAATTAAAATTAGACAATGGCCGAAAAGAAAAATTTCTTAGAGAAAAAATTGTTTATTTTAAATCATGGCTTTCAGAGAAAATGATATTTCTTTTTTTTGCTTGTGATAAACTTTCGGATGGTTGGGAATTAAATAATGATCCCTAAATGGATGCCATGCTCGAAATATTCATTGGAAAATGTGAGAAAGAATTAACGGTAAATATGTGTATTTTGTTAAATCGAAAAATTAATTTTCAAGGTTGTTGAATTTATAACTAAGGGCACATGTTCCCCATTAATAGTAATACTAAAATTGTGGGAGAAATCGGAATAGGAAATAATTTAAAAGAACTTCTATTTTTCTGATCGAAAACATACTCTAAAAATATTTGGTGATTGTTCCAATGTGATCTGTGATATTCCAAAACTATCCGTTCATGATGACTATCTTAATTCGTAGATGAACCCCATTACAGGCTGTTTTCAAATTAGCTGTATTGGTTTCATAAATCTCTAGAGCAGAGTAGCGATATTATGGTATACAAGCTATCATTTAAACATTGGGGCCCTCTCATAGGTTTATAGCATATCCCATTGTTTGGTTTGTTTTCTTGTTTTTGTTATAAACTGGTAAGAATTTAATGCAATGAAATATTTCAAAGGATAAAACAAACTTGAGTTAAAAATCCATAAATTCCAACCACAAAAGTATTTTGAATGAGCAACTAATGGATGTGTAGTATGGAATGGAGGAAAAAGTTTTGAAACTAAATTTTTCTAGTTATAAAAACACACAGCCATGAGAAACTACAATAATATTGTTCAAATATTATATATATATATATTTATGTTTTTGTTATAATTTTACAAATGAATGAATTACTTGAATAATAAATTATATATAATAGAAAAGCGAATGAAACCTTCAAGTTTTCCATTGTGTCCTATAATTAGGTTGATATGCTTCACAAAATTCATGAATACTTTATGTTGGCAGGAGAATTATGAATTATGAACTTATAAGAAACATACAGCATCACATATATGTATTTTATGTACGACAGAAAAGATTTAGTTTCTTTATATCAAAAAGTAGACTTATACTCGAATGAAGTACTTACTTTTAAATACATATTTTATGATGTGTATATCATACATATAAGTAGTTTTATAATTGAGATGTAGATTAAAAGGAGTAACATTATGAAAACCTGATATTATTATGGCTTTAAGGAAGTATAATTTAAATTTTCTTAAACATTTTGAAGGATTATTATTTTATAGCTAGAAGCAAATTAGTAATAAAAATATATTTTAAAGTTTTTTACCCTAAGGATTGTTAAGTTGGAAAATTTCAGAAAGAACATGAATAAAAGTATGTAGCGCGGCTGGCAGAAATCCTAAAATTGTACACCCCTGAAAATTTTAGTGATTTCGGTGATCTTAGTCCACTCTAAAGTTCTAAATTTTGCGGTTAAAAAGTTAATATGGCATTAAAAAAGTAGTCATATTTCTTAAGTTGTTTTGTCTGAAAGCTGCTTAAAATGCAGGTCTTTAAAAATAATTCAAGTCATCCACAACCAACCACAAAACTTAGAGTGCCTAAAAATTAGGCACCTTTATTACATTAATTAGACTTTAATCAGACATTTTAATCAAAGAAAAATTTTTGACTCAATCAGAGAAAATATTTTCGAACAATTTTTCATCTATAATAGATTATTTTTTTGTTTGGTGAAAGTCCTTTAAAAAGAACATATTTCATTCTACATCCATATACTTCAAGTAGAAAGAGTATAGTGTATAAATTGTCTGGTCAGGTCTCTTCAGACATTCCAAATATTTTGTATTCAAATGAATTAAGTAGAGATTTCCAAAGCGTGTGACACACCATAATTATATTAATTATTTACGTAGGCGAGTTCAAAGTTCGAAGTTCTTAAAATATGACCTTTAAACAATTTTGACGAAACTAGAATATTTTCCGTTTAGAACGAAGTTTTAGCATCTAATTTTATTTCACAAAATACGAACTGCTTTATTGAATTCTTGAAAATAAACTTTTATAAATGGATATTTTTTTAGTTAAATATATCGGAAGTATTTTAACACACCTGTCGCATGTTATTGATTTTCTGTATTTTAGTTGAAAATTCAATAATTTTTATATTTTTCTTCGTAAACGTAACATGTTTATAACTTTTATACTAATCTCAGCGATATGAAAGCTAAAACTACTTGCAAACAATTACTTGATCTTAGCAAATTCGATTTGAATATCTTAGTACGAGTACTTAAAAAATTTACAGGGCGATTCTCACGCAGAGTTGTGTACTATCTTTTTTAAGCTATTCGAAATTTTCTGGTCAGGAATCTTTCCCTTATCATAAGGAGACATAGGGTTGTTATTAGAAATAATTTTGTAGCAAAATAGTGTTTTTCTAATTCAAAAATATCAGAAATGATATAAAAAGGTAATTAAATGGTGTAATCGATATTGGATTTTCTGGGATTATCGCTAATTAAACTATATAGACTTTTTTTTAAATAAAACAAAGCATTTTTGTTTTGAATGAAAGTTTAAAATCAACGCAATAGTCAAAATTATTAATCAACGTCTTGAAAAGTTGAAACGTTTGTGGAGATTTGAAATTGCTTAACCAGAACAGGAAATAAATTCTTCGCTGTGGAAATCTTCAAATAAAAAATTACAAGTAATTACATTTTGTAAGAGGTAGAAAAAACTACATACCTTTTTTTTAATTACAAAAAAAAGGTGATGTAATTAAAATTTGACGAAATAATGCGTCACACAATTTTACTATAAAATTATGTAGATTTTTCGTGACTTTAAAAATTTACCAATCGGAGAGCGCAACAGTTTCATATAGAAAAAGAAAAACTAGTTTTCAGGTGAATCAATTTACAATCATCGCCCTCCCCTCTAACATGGTCAAAGCGTTCTGCAATATAGGTGACTCTGACCTCATGTATCTACCGCGTTGTATGAGTGTAATTATTTGTGTTATAGGAGGAATGTCTGTAGTTTAAAATGTATTTATAAATGTAATTATGATATATATATGATGTTTAAATGTTTTGAATTACTATAATGACGTAGATTATACGACTTGTTCTACGCCACACAATATATAGGCATTTTTTGCAATGATAACTTTTAGTTACCTTGTATACTCTCCTTTGTTGTTCATATGTCTGTTAAGGTATTTACTTATTTGGTGGGTTTATATACAATAGCTATAATAAAAATCTAAAATCAAAAAGTGCACTAAGTATGAAATTATACTAAAGCATTTTATGCTACGTTTACCATGTAGTGAACAATTATATCGTAATTCATATAAACCAGAGCTCCACAATTTCTAAAATTTAGGAATGACAGGGAACTGAAATTAAAAGTTCATCGAAGTTCCATTTGATATTTTCTGGCTTTCAGTCAAAGCAGAATATCATCAAATTTTAAGCTATTGCAGTTTTGTTAAAATTTTCAATCACTTATATATGCGACTGTTGTTTTCATCAAAAATGGAAAGATATTGATAGTGTGAATACCGATTAGTTCTATCAAATATTGAATCAAATATGAAATAACTATGTTCAGGAAATCAAACTTAATTGTCACTAAATTGGTATTTTTTTCTTCTGTATTATTATGAGTACTTGTGGTGTGACACATAGTTCTGGGAAGCACCTATGTGTACCGTTGTTAGAGAAAAGGTTGCGGATCCCTGATACATATATAAACTAATCTATTCGTATATGATTAAAAATATGTTCAGTTTATCATTTCATGTTTTATTTTGAGACACTTCATACCTAGCAGGTATATTTGTATATTATGAATCAGAAGAAAAATATCATTATATAATAATCTCAAAGAAATCCGGTTCTTGTAATGTTCATTAAGCCAGCAAACAAAAAAGTGACCTTGTCAACCGACACCGTAATTTGCACTTATTTTATTGTAATGATACAAGTTTCTTATTTTGTTTAAACACTATAAAGAAAGTGAAAAACGAGTTTAGGATTATAAAAATGTATAAGAATGGTCAATATTTACATAAGAGTGGGCAATGTAATATATTCGTATATACATATTTGTCGTGTTTTATTTGCCACTTGTTTTGGAGCAGAGCAAGTGCCAAATAAAACACAGAAAATAAGTGGAATACCCTTTATAACCAGTCCTTAGATTAAATAAACATTTTGTTCGTTATAAGCAATGAAAATTTGATGTTTCGATTTAAAACGGATTTTAGAAATTAATTCGCTATAAGCAGTGGTTCCGTTATAAAACGTATTGTTTTTAATGAATTCTGGTACAAATTTTTATTTTTTTAAATACATATAAAAAAAAAATAGCCATTTCATTTAGTTTTTTCTCACTTAAATTGTTTATCCTAAATATTGATCTTGAACTTGTATTTGAATTTTATTTTGAGAAAATATTATTAATTGTAAAAAAAAAAAAATGCTATAATAGAAAGAAAATTATAATTTTTTGGTACGAAATGAAGTCTTTCTTTCCCCAAAACAATATTTTCTCTTTTTATTTTACCACATTTCTTTAGAAATTCAAAATAATTAACCCCAATATAACTTCAAATGAGTAAAAGGTAAAAAATAATTAAAATGTTCATAGATAGGAGGGAAAGAGGGAGAATACGTACACCTGTGGGAAAAAGAATAATAAAAATAAACTATCGCACGTATAGTAAAGACAGGCACCAAGTTCAAGTATGACTATAGATAAGACAAGGTCATTGAAAACAAGAAAAGGATTCTTCCTTAATAACAGATAAGATAGACAATTTTACATTATAATCCATTCACTCACTCAGGAAAGTAAGGAATACTTTCCTTTTCTTTTACAACAAAATTAATTATATTTTCAAATTTCATCAAGCAAAAAAAAAAAAAACATGGTAGACAATTTTGATGATGATTCTATATTAAACTTGCCTCCAAAAAAAAATATGCCAACATAGAATAGAAAAATCGCTATAGAGAAGTTTTTCCATTGAAATTCCACACACCCAAAAAAAAAAAAAATGGGAAAATTTTCTTTAAGAAAGTTTCTCTATTTTGACAAAAAATGTTCTTTATATCAACTTGAATGTAAATATGTACAAAGGAAATAGAATTTTGTGATGATAAAGTTTTCTGGCACTGAAATCGGGTTGAAATATGGGAATGGTGAAAATCTAGGTGCGGAATGATAATGATAATATTAGGAGTTTCCCCGTGAGGTTAATTTGGAAGATGATTAACTAATTGAAAAATTGACTTACACCGATAAAAACTAATTTCTTTTTTGTCACATTTACGGGAACATCAGCATAATTTTTATATACTAGCGAAAAAAAAAAAATACTTGATTTTTTTTTTTTTTTTTTGGGGAAAATTTTATTTTCCTTCTGATTTTATGAAAAGCTCTTTTATAAAATGTTTCTTTAAGCTTTTAATTTTATTTTACATTTATCAATGAATCACGATCGATTAAATAATTTAACGCCACAATAAACAAAAAATTTGTATATCTTTTAAATGTTGTTATCTTAATTACACGAACTTTAAAAGACTTTCTTTTTAATTTCAATTTCACTTTTTTGGTTTAAAAAATTGAATACACTGAATGCACTGATTTTCACAGGTGGAAAATTTTTTTTTTTGAATAATTCTCCTTTGTTTTTCTATACGAAAATATAAAAGTGGTTATAAATTACCAGAAAACATTCAACCGATGACAACATTCGAACACAAACTATTTTTTTATTTCCGATTTAAACTTCCGTTTTAAATATTTTTTACAAAGTTCCAAATTTGTTAATATAAATGTATTTCTCCAAAATAGCGAGAAGAAAACTATCACATCCACTATATGATGGGGAAAAATGATCTCCTTTTTATAAATCCTGAGTAAAGGATCGGAATCGAATGAAATGTGATTCTCGTTTGAAAAAATCTTCGGATACATCAACGAAAATTCTAAATTCAAGTTTAGAATTCACACAAGAAATGGATTGGAACACTAATTTCGGTATCGTTAAAAAGCATTCACTTCCATTTAATAATTTTTATAAAACAAAAGTATTCAATTGAAGAATTTTATAATATTTACGTTCTCGACCGTAACAAAAATTCGAATGGTTTTTTTTTAATGGAATAATAATAAAATTTCATTTCATGTACATAGTTACAAATACATACATGGTAAAGCCAAGGTGCTCCACTGTATAAATTTATAGGCTACTTGACATTTTCAAAGCATGCGTATTTCACAGGTGGAGCATCTTCGAGATATAGAAAGCTTTTTTCCAAGATATTCAACTACACACCGTACGAAATGGTAGTGGGTGGCTTGATTAAACAAACTCTCGTACACTATATAGAAACTTTCAATTCCACATTTACATCACTATATCTAATCACAATATGTATGAACGTAATAATTTATAAAATTTAAAGATATTTTTTTATTGTTGCTTCGAATTGAAGTAGTGAATAAGACCACTATAATGACAAGACTAAAAAATTGGATTTTCGAAACTCTATGGTGGAGACTTACTCTTTTTGGATGGTTGAGAATTTAATATACAAATTGATGAAAGTAAATGTAGATGTATCGTACCTAAAGAAGCATAATTTTTATATAGTATACCACATTGAGCTTGATAACCATAACTTTCCTTGTGCGGGAACAACTAAAGCTTTACGCTTATATACCAGCTTATGATTTGTGATATAGTGTTACCAGGTATTTGAAATTGGACGGTAACTGTGCTGTATTTATCTTAAAGTTGCAACCTGCAAAAAATTTTGAATAGATTTTATTTTAACTGAACTTTGTAGTCCATTTATTCTAATAGTTAAAAAGATTTCATTATGAAAAGGAGTAATTCGCTTTTTCAAAGTTCTGAGAATAGATTTTCTAATTTTTATTCATCTTGGAAATTTGATAGTATATTATTAGTTGATTAGTTGAGTTAGTTTTGGGATTAGTCATTAATGTGCCTTTTGATATACTCTGTATATAATATCAAATGTATCATAATAGAAGCTATAATCAAATACGCTTGTTGATTTAAGTATCTATTGTTCCACAAATGTTCTTAGTTTGTGAAGTAAAGGAGGTAAACAACTGAAAAATAAATATATAGCTGTGCAAATGTCGCCAAAATTAATTGATGGGTGTCATTTGGTACTGAAATTCAATTTTAAAGCCAAAATCAATAAATGAATTTAATATTTGAATTTTTTCGTTTTTGAATTTAAGAATTCTTGACATAAAAATAAATTTGGAGGGTTGATAGCTTTTTAGGATGATTTCTGCTAAGCGTTTACCGTCTAACAATTATTGATGCAATTTTGTATGATTTTATTAAGTATTCTTTAGAATTGAAATGTTAACTAGCATTTTTGGCCGATGGAACGTTTCTGGCATTAGTGTGAATAATTAGCAGGCATGGTTACACGATAACCAGATCTAGCAGGAAGGAATAGTTCAGTTGAAATAAATTTGTATATTAGATAAATAGATGAATTAAATATATTTTTTTGAATTAACTACCTTTGAAATTAAAGCATTCGAGTCAATAAAAAAAAGCAATGTAATTTGTTCAATAACCTTTTATTTTCTTTTTAAGAAAAAAAAAATCGATTGAACCAATCCTTTAAAACAACAGTACCTACCTCTATATTCCTCTGATAGTTGTTGCATCAACATGTACCGTGACTATTTTACATTAATAATTCAAGAATTGAAACATAAATTCATATTGCCCCTAGGAATGCTGATTCCATATAGACTTATAGAGAGTATGTTATAATTTATTGAATATTTTACGAATGTGTATGACATATTGTTTTTCTTTTTTAAAGAAAAAGCAATATCAAAAGGACCATAAAATATCAAGTAAATTCATATTTAGTGTAATTTATATATATATATATATATTTAGATATTTGTTTACAAAATACGTTTTCCATTAAGTGCATAATAACTAAAATACTTCCATCCATTTTTATATATCTTTATTTGAATATATTTCTTTTTTAAAGTGTATAAAAAGGAATAAAAGATTTTCATTATTTAGAAAATAATGATTTTTCCTGGAATGAAATCGCATATTTCGATTGAGACTAAATCGAGTTACACCATTCCACGCCTGTTTTTGACACTGATTTGTTTTAGTTATAAAGAAGCAAATTGAATTAATAATATTAGGGAAGTAGCTCGCTTTTTTACCTTTTTTTTTGTACTTGTTTTTGTATAATTTTTTTCTTTTTTTCATTAAATATAAAAGCAAATAAATATAATTATAATTTTTGCCAGACTAATAAGTAAAAAAAAAACAAAAAAGTTATTATAATTTGAAAAACAAATTAGACCTGAACCTACAGCCAGCGGAATTATATAATTAATCAGTCGTCATATATACAAAAACATTAATTGTGATTTTAATTTGTTTTACGATCAAATAATTTTGTACAACCCTTAATTTGGTTTAAATTAAAATACTTTATTCCGACGAAATTTTATTGAAAATATATAAAGCTTGTTCATATAATATGCAATTTGATAGTACTCTTTATACAAAGTGATCTTGTGATCATGAAAATAAAAATATTCTTATGGAGAAAACAATAATTAATTTATTAAATTAAAAAAAAAGAACAAAAAAAAAACATTTAATTTAAATATAGTAAAATTAACATCTCATATTTATATAAAAGCAATTCTTATTTGCTATTTCTTTAACAATATATTATTCTTTTTTTTTTTGTTGATAAGTTTTTAAATTCTTTATACTAAAAGACACATTAGCAGCCCTAATCATATTTATCTCACGATTCTCGATTAAAATATGATAGATAATTACATTATTGCTACTAATATGTCTTTAGTGTATTAATGGCAATATTTTGTATTTTCTTTTTATTTAAAATGAAAAAGGAATTATCTTAATTATTATACTAGAAATAAGAAGTTGGTCATTTTTGAAAAAACAGAAAAAAATTAACAAAAATAATTATTCAAAATTTGGAAGATAATTTTTATATATATAAATATTTATTATAAACATATTTAGAAAAAATTTTTAATTCAAAATAATATATGTAAATTTTTCTTTCCCCTTTTATGTAGTTTTATAATAGATTAAAATTTTAATCAGTCAATTGTAACAATGAATTTATTGTAGCATCTTTATGGCCGCGATTTACTTCAAAAACAGATTTTATAACTTCTTTATCGATATTCGGGAACATTTCCTGAACCTAAAAAAGAACACAAAGAAAAAAATTGAATTGAATATATTTATTTATTTTTTTTTTATTTAAAATGAATTAATTCAAACCTGTTTAAGATCAGCTTCACTAATTTCTAGTACTGGTGGTGGAATTTGTGGTGGTTGTGGAGCTACAAATACGGGTAATGGACGAGAACCAGATACATTTGGTACCATAACAACAGGTGCTGGAACTGGTGATGCTGCATACATATATGGTGTTTGTTGGGTTGTAAAACTTAATACCAAATCGATAGAACCTTCTAAACCTTCACCCTGTTTACCATTTAACGGATACCATTCCTCATGCGTTTCACCACGTAACACAATATCGGGTATTTTAATTTCGGCCCATGCAATAAGTTCATCCATTTTAAAACTACATTCATCATAAATTTCAATTGAAATAATCTGGACACCTGTCGGTAAATGGCTATGTATGACACGATTCCAATGGGGATTTTTACCACCGTTCGGATCGGTTTGTGTTTCATAAACGAAATGACCAATACGAATTCTAACATATGGATCCATACGTGTTAAACCATAATTTCGGACTAGTTTTGCTTGAGCAATTGTAATACTTAAACGACCAACAACATTTGCCTTTGATAAAGAATTTTTAGTTTAATAAAACAAAAATATATAAAGTATTATTATTATTATGAAATATTATGAAATTTCTTACCATATATGGTGAGACAACTTGTTGCTGTTGATATAAAGCCATAGCAGCTTGACAATCAGCCGCCTCTTGGACTTCGCGTGGTGTTGCGATTCGTAGAAAATCGGATGGTAAAGGTCCCAATACGGCCTGGAAAAGTCTTTAGTTCATTTTGAGTACACATTTAATGCAAATTTTACATAATCTCATAATTCTAAAGTTATTATGAGTCATTTATTGAAAAGTGGTTCTAATTCGAATTAGAAGAAATAGAAAACTATTGTAACTAAATATGAAATAATAATTAAATTTAAATTAAAATATAGTAAAAAAAAAATTGAGTGGTTTCTTGTAATTAATTCCGAATGAATTTTTTTTTTTTTTTCTAAAACTTATAAGGTTTCTTCGATTTCAACGTTTCGTTGCCCTCCGAGATATTTTATTCGGTTTTTCGAAATGTTATATATTATCTAAAATTAATTAAATCACATAAAAGACACTAACAAAAAATAAGTACGCAGAAAAAGCAAACGACAAAAGATAAAAGAAAAAGCTAAAAACTAGATTTTATCTTTGTTTGCCAACAAAACAAAAAAATAGATCACCAATGAACTGATTTTAATTAAATTTATACTAAAAACTAATTTATATTTACTCTTTTCCATCGTTCTTCTTTTGTTTCCATGTTTATTGCAGCCATTTATTCAGTTTAGGTAAAAGAAATTTTTTTGCAAACAAAATTACTTTGCGAAGTTTTTATGCCGTGATTCAAATTGAAAATGTCAATTTATTTGACGTTTAGCAAATGTTGTTTTTGTTTCATTTCCTGATGTTTCCAATTTAGTGTTGGCGCTCACTCGTCGACAACGGTGGCAATTCTAGTGGAAGTAATTAAACGTTAAAATTATTTTCTTAAATTCTAATTATTGAATTAATTTTATATTTAATCTGTTAAACTTGTTTTAACTCAAATTTTTTTTTGTATTAATTAAAATTATTTCTATTTCTTACAGGAGTTTCTTTCTGGAAGCGGCTTCCCTTCCAAAAAGGTTAGTGCAGAATTTTTTGGTTTGTTTACTTTACTAACAGGTATTGAAAAATTAAAGACCAAAAAAATTGCATACAAAAAAGGATGACATAACTTTGTTTTTAGTGAGTTAATAGAACATGTTAGGCCTGATTTAAGGATAACCTGAACCAAAGTAATGTATACTATTTGATGGAACGTAAACCTATTACATTTTTAATGATTACAAGATAAAGGCATTAATCGATCGGAGTTTATTAACACGGTACATTGCTCTATCTTAGCATAACCGCACAGATTACATACAAGTTTGGTCACTCGTCAACATTTTAGAGCTTGGTTGGAAACTTTTAATGCATATACTATATAGTTCTGGTCTCTATAAAACTCTTTTTATTGCTGTAAATTTGAGTTCAAAAGATGTTCTACAGTGACAGGATAGTGGCTCTGCCAGGAAAATTGCAAAAGCTTATTGCCCAAAATGGAGAATATATTGTTTAATAACAATAAAAGTTCTTTAAGGACTTATAGGAAAAAAGTTTCACTAAAAAAAAGTAAATAGTTGCATGTCCAACTACAAATATTAAACCTTCTACTGCAATTTTCCAGCAGTTCGTGGAAATATAGAGCTTTGTTACTATAACAAAGAAAATCAATCGAGTTAAAGAGTTGAAAACTTACCATATATGTCTTCCAAAATGTCAATTTCAATTTCTGCATGATAACTTGAACTATAGATTTGTTAACTACCAGTCCCATTTCTACCAAAGATTATTAAAGGTTCTCTATATGTTTATTAGCTATGCTTTTTAAAGTTGAAAAACGGGTCGTAGTGCAGATATGTATGCTCTACTACTCCATTCCGTGCCTTTTGATTTTTTCTAAGAACCATTCTGTAGGTAGTTAATTACAAATTTTGACGACTTGAACCTTGATGCCATTTTCCTCCAACTTAAACCCAATTAATATACTACCATATGAAATAAAAATTCAACTTTTCCTTCCAATATATAGACGTAGTGGAGAAGTATCATAATTTCTGATTTGGTACTTCTCAAAGAAAGCTTAAATTGGTATCCCCTCTTTAGAAAAACCGCTTTAACTTTTTTTTTATTAATTTTGTAATAATTTTTAACGTGGGGCAATGTAGTGAAAAGCTTGTGCCGGAGCTTGATTTTGTTTAATACTCGTTTATAGTTCGGTTTGGAAGAATCAACATAAGCAGGTAAGCAAGAATTTCCTAAAACCTATTTAAGGATTCAATTAAATATTTTGTGAAATGAAAGAGGGATTGTGTAAAAATTTTCCAAAAAATTATTTTAAAGTTTGAAAAAAAAAAAACGGTTTTAATTTAACAAAATTGTATTAAAAAGTATTTTATCAATTGCAATTCTTTTGTCTAAAAAGTCATTAAACTTTTGAAAGTGAAATTTACTTAAAGGTTGTTTTGTGGTAATTAAGTTTAAAACATTTATATTTTTTGTCACACAAATAAAAGTGATTTATTTTATTTTATTAAAAATTATAAATTAAATTAAAAAAATCTAGAATTATTTTAAAATTTCCAATAAATTGAAACTGTTTTGAATATTTCTTTTATAAATATTAAAAATGGATATCAGTTTTTGTCTTAAAATTTGATGTGAAAACTTGTTAAATTTAAATTTTCGGTTTTTGATAAATAATCTGAGAGGAAAACGATCAAAATTTAGTTAATAAAATTTAAACAGGTTCTTGTACCGTATTGTGACCCCCACACTGTAATTCAGATGTTACTGAAACAAAAAGGAAAAGTAGACCGTTTAAATTAAAACTGACTTCAAGGAAGTTTAATTTTTCTAGTGTATTAATGCCTATTTTCACAGTGACAGCTTAAGCCTGATTTAAGTTAAGCTAGATTCTTTTTTTAAATACAAAATTAATTAATTAATTAATACAAAAATTGTACAAATTTCAAATTCACTTAAGAGAAACTTAAATTGCTGACATAGGAAATTTAAGTTTTACTTAAGCTTAGCTCAAGTTTTGACTATGAAATTCAGTTTACAATTAAACCTCAACTTAAGCTCCAAAATTTGCTTAAGTCCTTACAGTCAAATGTGTTTTGATACAAATATCTAAGGACGACTGATCGACATTCAATCATATTAACGTATATAAAAACCATTAGAAATTATTTGGTCCTAATCAAATTGATTCCGTATTCTCCTTCAAAAGTTCAGATTTATCTGCGTTTCTTGCTTAAAATAATTTCTATGCTTCGTAAGTCGATATTGAATAATTTCTATGATAAAAATCAATCATTTTTATTATTCATTTTTTGTGAGTAACGATCAATCGATGATAGTTTCGAAAATAACATAAATTGGGCCTTGACATCGTATCAGCTAATATTAGATATTTACATCTTACTTATTACTATAGGAAAATATTTTTCCGAGATATATGCAATCATAATTTCTATAATAATACTTATTAAATATTCCGAATAAGTAATCAAGTACATAATTATATTCAAAACTAGCATTTTTCGTACACTATTTAATTAGCTCTATCCTTGCGTATTTCCTGTATAACCAAAAAAAAAAAAAACTAAATAATATTAAAATAAAATAGAAACAAATCATTATCATAAATTGTTTCTATCGATTAAAAAAAATTGTGATAAATGAACAAAAATAAATCATCATCTTTAATTTCCGTGCATTTTTTTTCTCGCTGTTTTTGAAGGTTTTAAAAATCACAATATTAACGGGGTTTAATTAAACGTACATGATATTTAGGGAAAATGTGATGACCATTCGTAATGAACAAATAAATAAAAATAACGTGGGAATAGCATCCTTCACTTCACTGATACGTCGCTAATAGTATGACCTTAATATGTGACCATAGGTGAATATACGTTTAACCTTTTATTACTATAATATTTTAAATAAAATATTGACTACTCAGGAAACATAATTTATCAGATATGAGAACATTATAGTAATTTATATACCTATCTATATTTTAACGCTCCGACTTATAGGGTTTCTGAAAAAATCAGAATCCATTGCCAACAGTATATACTATCTCTCTTCCAAAAAAGATATTCTTCATTGTGATTTTGTAAAGAAACTTCTTGATTAGGTGTTCCTAATGAACCAGAAAAAAGTTTGTGCAGAGAAGCTTAAATCTTCCATATTCATTAGTTAAAAGTATTTCTAATAAAATTCCTTATTTCTTGTGAAGAGTTTTACGGCAACTTTATTCGCACCACCTTGTTTGCGATTTGATTGTTGGAGTTTAAAGAATAAAACTCACTATTTTAAAACATTCTACTTCCCAGATAATTCCATTGTGAATAGTTCTAAGTAATTTTAGTAATTATTTATTTGGGGATAAAAGAATATAAATATGGAATAAAAACATTAAATTAAAAGTCTTTCTCAAATTCGAAACGAATAATTTGAATAGCAATTTACATTATTAATTATTCAGTTATATAATAATTTCATAATTAATAACAATGAAAGATAATTAACGAATGCAAGAACTTTGTAGATTTCTAATTTTTTTTTTGCAGAGGTTTTTATATAACTGAAGGCCTTTCGGAAACGCGTTTCTTTTATACATTTCCACATTTTGAAGATCATATTTTTTTACACTAAATGAAATAAGATTGGTGTCAAAATTATGATAATGAAAGTAAATTATAATATAAAATTACCTTGATGATATTTTATGTATCCACAATCAATCGATTCAATTAATATTTGTTAATAACATTAAAATTTAATTAAAAACATATAAAAACTTAAAATCCGCCTATAGTTGATCTTTCGAAGACTCGAAATTGCTAGAAATTTGGATTTGCGTATACAGAGAGGGTTGAAATATCGAATCTAAATTGAGTCCAAATGTAGTCGAGAACATAATAACCTTTAAATTTTTTACTAATTAAATGAAAACCGGAACACAGCCACCAAACCGAAGTTCGGATTTGGAGTCGACCACAACGTATACATGAATTTCAATCCAGATTCGACCTGGTTGGGATTCTCCATGTATAGTCCATATAGTAATAGTATTATTTATTTTTCTAACCAATGTAAATTAAATTACTGTAGAAATTTCCGAATTAAAGTTTAGTATAGACTTCAAAACAAAGGTCTACAAATGGACTTTGGTACATTTTATATTATTATCGAATTTAAATGTTTTGACGTCAATAAATAGAAATTATAAAATGAAGTGCTAAGTGATCTCTTAAAAGTAACTTAGTATACACTCGTACTTTATATTACCTGTTTTTAAAAAGATTCTCGTCACGTTGCTTAAGTCATATAAAATCTTTAAACCTGGGCCTTGATTATTGAGTTTAGTAAAAAAAAAGCAGTGTCGGTTTTTTTTTCTTGTCTTATTTCCATGAAATTCAGAAATGTTTTTATTTAGACAACATTTCCTAGAAAATTTGAATCACTTTTATGATAATTTTGAATAACATTAATTTATGGTAATCAAAACATCAAAGAAAAAAACTATATCAAAGGAGGAGTTTCTGATCTTTAATCAACCCTTAAAATTTCAGTATTTTCGCTTTACTTTTGATTTGACTGTAGATTCCATTGATTCTTCTTGTGTACTAATATACCTACACATTATAATTTCTGCTCTTATTTTCACAGTTTTTTTCTGTATAAATAAAAGGTGAATTTGTCATGGGGAACAGAAATGTTTTATTAAACAATTTATTATATTTTAGTCGATGATCTCTTTGCCATTTTCCTGACAGGGTCGTTATTTCGTCGCTATAGAATTTTTGGATTTTCTGGGCGAAAAGACAAAACATTTTCATAGATTTATTTTGAATGGTTTGATGGTTTTCAACGCTCTGAACCAATCTCTTGATTGGATACGATATTTTGTCGTCCATCCAACAGTTTCAATATATTTAAACCAAAATCTTACCTAATAAACGTTGTAGCTTTCACTCATCATAAATGTACCTTTTTTAAGAAAATCGCTTCGGCCTTGCCTCAGTCATCTTATTTTAATAATTGAAACAAGATTAGTTCCCTTTGTTGTTCATTTATTCCACCTTTTTCATTATAGGAATTATTTCATAATTCATAATCAGGTTTTATTGATTAAATAAGTTTTTAAAAAAAAAAAAAAATCCCACCTAATTTGGGATGATTTATGCTTCATTAATAAAATCAAGTTATGTAATTTTTTTTTTTGCATTAAATTTGTACCTTAAAAAACGACTTATTATATTTTAAATAACTCATGTTGGTTGATTTTTTTGCGGGTCTTATTTTATACCAGTTTTTTATTCTACCATTTTATACATTATACAATATTTCATTACTAAACTAAAACCTTTCCGTTTTTTTCATAATAATATTCTAGATTTAGTCTTATTTGAGTTTTTTCAAGATTAACAACTTTTGTTACACGTTTCTTTCCTTCTAGTTACTCTAAAAAAAATATGATTAAATCCGAAAAACATTCACAAAACAATTATGTTTGTAATATTTACTTGATTTATGCATACATAAATTAATTAATTGATTTATTAATTTCACTTTCGAAATATTGAAATTGGAATTTAATTCAAATAAGTATTAGAAATGAGTTTGTAAAAACAAAATATGATAATTGAATTCAAGAAACTCAATCTTAGAAAAAATTAGAAATATTTTATTCCACCTTCAATTATTATTTCCTCGATTATAGAAACTTATTAAGTAGTGTGAATTAATTAGTCTTTTAGGAAATCGTTAGAAATTCATTTGTAATAATAGTTTTTAAATTAAAATAAAGAACTTTTAAAATAATTGTACTAAATTAAAAAAAACATATTTGTTTTTATTACTTTGAATTAATTAGGAAATTATAAACACGATAATGTTTGGTTTTATATGGAAACCGTGCTAAGCAAAATCTAGAAATAAGATAAATCAGTGGAATAAAATGTTATAAAAAAGCAGAGATATCAGTTAATACAACATTATTAAAATACAGTTGAATTCATCATTTTCGTTAATTTAGAGTCAGTAAGCTAAGGTTCTAACACGTATTACGTTTTTCTTTACTGTTAACCAATGAGGCTGGTTAAGAAAATATTTGCCTTATTTTTACATTACATTGATTACGTTGTCTAATTTAATATAGACTTTAATTGAAGCCTTTTTTTCCAAATTCTTCTTATAAACATTTCACTCATTTCCTACGACATCTGAAAATGTTATTAACGGTCGTTCTTTTAAGGATCTATAATATTTCTTGTTAAATTATATTTTTATACACCTAACACTCGAATTAAATGCTGCTTGATTTAAGAGGTTTTTAAATTTTTCACAGCTAAGAAAAGGTTTAATAGTTTTAAGTGCTTTTTTTTATTCGGTTTCTAATGATTATTTGTTTTACATTATTTAACCATTTTCTGTGGTACTCATTTAATCAAAATAATTACATATAAGAAAGTTTTATAGTTTTCGGATCTAATAATCAGTGTTTATTAAAATTGTAAACAAACTTCAAAGACTATGAAATCTTGTGTAATTTATCAAATATTTATTAATTAGTTTTTTGAAAATAAAATTAACACTTTTTAAAACAAATTTTTATATGAATTTAAGAACCTTTGGCATTTTATGACGAATTTTATGTAATAGAAAATTTCCAATAAATTTTATAATATTAAAATATTAGCGAAAAGTTGTTGACCCACTAAGGCAAAAAAAAAAAACCACGGATTTTTTCTCGGTTAATGCCAAGATAGAAACCAGTTTTAAATTTTATTTTCTTTTTTACATAATACCACTTTTTTTTTACTGACTTATAAATTATTCATTATTCAATAAAAATTGCATAAGATTCCTTTTTGGTAAATATTTGATTGAATTTGCTTTCGGTTTTCTTATAATATTCTTTTTAATAGAACAAATTCTTTTAGAATGTCTTCAATTTTGTACGCTGTTGTTATCCTTGGATTATTAGCATCACCAGTTCTACCAAATAGTACTGGTGCACCAAAAGAGGCATGTAATGATTTAACACCACAACATGGTGTTCCTGAACAAACATCAGCAGCTCCATATCAACTTATTGTATCTAATGGTGATATTAAATCTGGTGAAACTGTTAAAGTTTCAATTAAAGGTAACGGTCCAGAAGATACTCTTCGCGGTTTCTTAGCACAAGCCAAAGATGGTGATGGTAAACTTATTGGAACATTTATTCCTGGTCCAAATACTAAACCCCTTACATGTAAATCTGATAATGTAAGTTCAAACATATATATTTACGTTTTTTTTGTTTTTTTTGTAAACATATTTTCTTTTTAGGATGCAATCACACATACATTAATTTCGACCAAAATCAGTGAAGTAAATTTTAGTTGGAAAGCACCAGAAAATTTTAAAGGATCAGTAACATTTGTAGCGACTGTTGCCAAAAAAGGTGATACATTTTGGGTTGCTAAAATTCAACGACCTGTTAATGTTGTCTAAAAATTTACTAAACAAAAAGCTATCAAATTAATTAAAATTATTATTTCGAACAATTCCGGTGATAAAATAATGATTAGAAAATGGTTTCACATCATAAATTGTAATAACTAATGTACTATTAATATTTTTCACAAATTTTAGTTTACGACAAATAAATAGTTTTATTAAGAACATAATTATAGTTTTTCTGATTAAATTACATAAATATTTAAGTTCTTACTTTGGGTATTTGATATTAAGATGAACGATATAAAAAGGTTTCTTTCCTTTCTATTCAATCATTTCTGTTTATAGATATCAATATTTCGTACATTGCTTCAGGATTGGTAGCGTATTATGTATTTTATGATTAATAAAAATTTTAATTTGATATTAGAAAAGTTTGCTATAAAATATAACAAACTGTCTAATTGAAAAATGGCAGAAAACTAAACACAATTTGTATTACACTAAGTTTTATATTTATCTTCCTAGAAATCCAAATTTGAGTCCTCTAAAATTGGGTGCCCCAGAAAATTGCCTTATTTGCTTACAGTGTAATACGCCATTGGTTACAATATCACAGTTGGGTTGATGATATTTAATGTGGAGTAAATGGGTTATCTGGAGCATAGTGTAAAGAGTGATCATAGTAAAGTAAACAAGTGCATACACTTTGGACTTACGACAATTGTGTTATATTAAAGGGCTACATTAAATTTTCAGAAAATGCGATCATTCGGTGGTCTTTGACAATCTTTTTTTTAGATGACCACCAATGCCCCTTAATTAAGAATCTCAGTAGGCGGCCATACTTATTTTTATGTTTCTCTCTGTCCACTTTACCTTTATTAAATGTTATTCGACTTTTTAATAGAAAAAAAAAAATTACCATACATTTTTTTAAAATCCAAATTTATTATCTTTTATACGAATTAAAAATAATTAAAAAAAAGCATTTTCTTTGAATTCTTTTAGTATGAAAAAAACAAATTCAAATTGTATATAAAACAATGTAAATTTTACATTCAACCGTCTTAAAAATAGTTAATTTTCGTTTTCATTCATTTGCTTGATGATAAAAAAAAAATATAGTTTTAAATGTAATTTAATAAGCATTTAATTAATTTTCAATATAATTTTCTCAAAATTAATAAATTACATATAAATATAACAAAACTAAAAATAAATTCATGAATATTTTCCAACTTCGGTTTTACTTTGCTTTATGCCAAACAATTTCTTTTCGTCATAACAATTTGTAAATAATTATTCCGAAAATAAATAATATCATTTTTATCAGAAATTTCCCAATTTCTAAATGGTTGATAATCTTTAAATGGATTATTTTTACATTTTAATAAAATATCATAACAAACATTTTCTTTGCGAGCGGATGCAAGAAACTCTTTCAAATCTAAATTTGCTTCTAATTTTGTGTATGAAGTGAAAATAATCGGTGTTCGATTGAATTGTAGAAGTTTCTTAAAACCTAATAACCATGGATTATAATTAATATCAATTTCATAATATTCAGAAAATCCACAATTAAAACAAACAATTAAATTTGGGAATTTCGATAAATCACCATGCAAATTTTCGGTGAAATTTTCGATAGTCTCTTTAAAATAATATAATTTAATTTTTTTATTTTTTAAAATAAATATTTCATTTTCAATTTGTTGTAATTCTGGACCAATAAAATAGATTTTAATTGTATTAATATGTTTCAATGCTGACAATAAATATTGACAATGTTCTTCTCTAAACCAAATATAATCATCTCGGGCACCAATAATATAAATTATTAGGAAATTATCGATCAAATCAATAAAATTACATAAATTAATTGAATATAAAATTGTTGAGACACATGAAAAACTACATGTTTTTAGATATAATTGATATTCATCAAGATTATTTGGTATTTTTGGTATTGATATATAATTTTTAATAGATTTTTGTATTAAATCAAATAAATCACATGGAAATTGATGATTATAAAGAAAATTAATATCATTTTTAAATAGAAATCTTAAATTATGATTATTTTCAATATTTGCAAAATTATAATAAATTTTTAAATTTGTACAAAATTTCGAATGTTCTTTTGAATCTTCATTTTTATGTTCTTCATTACAATAACCGATTGCATTACATTGATTGCATAAAATCAAATGATCAAATTTATAACAAAAATTACAACATCTTGGAAATGTTATCAATTCCGATTCAAATATTTCTAGATCTCTTTTCAATAGCAAACTAAGAAGACATTTAATTGCTACCAATCTTTTTTCAAAATCATTTGTAGTTTTTATGCTACTATTAATTTCGAAAATATTTTTTATATTTTCAGATTTTAATATACTTTGGATTGCTTTACAAAGTTTCTGATGCATTATCCAATCGGAACGTTGATGTTCTACATTACAATATCGTATTAATTTACAGCCAGAACATAATTTTAAATTTTCCAATGTAATTTTATTCTCAAGAAAACATATATTACAACGATTTGCATTGAATATTGTTAATGCCATTTTATTTTGTCTATTTTTCAAGCAATTTATCTATAAAGGAAAAAAAGATGTTTTTTTTTTTTGTTTGAATAAAATAAAATATTTCTGACCAAATTCTAATTTACAAATTATTATGAAATAATATTATAACTCACATTATTCTATTAAAACTTTTATAATATGATTTGATTATCAAATTAAAATTAAAGAAATAAAACGAATCTTTCCACCCGTTTCCATTAATTAAAATATTCATATACCTTCAAAAACTGAGCTGTCAAAATTTTGCATTACCAACATAAAAAATTGTAGCTCAAATTGAAGAATATATGGATGAGACATGGTTTACCAAACAGAAGCAATTTTGAGACTCATTTACATTTCTATTGTTCATCTTTATTGCAGTAGAAATTCATTATTATTTTTTTTTATTTGATTTACAAACTATAACTGTAACTGAAGTTATTAATCGCATATCAATCTTTTATTTTTTTTTTTTTTAAATAAATACCATTTGTGAAGTTAATTTTGAAAAATTGCTTCAATTGTTATTCGCACCCGCGTTCGTCACTTTATTTACTATTCGCACTCATCCTTAATTTTAAAAATTTACATTATTTTGACATTTTATAAATATAACCTCAAAATTCTCGAAAATATTGCAAATTATTCGACAAATATAATATTTGTCACAAATATTATTAAAAAAAAAATGTTAACGTGTTTGGTGCGACAGTTTTCAAGAAATCTTAAAATATCATCGACTACAAAACAATTATTTAAAGTATCATCACAACCAGTGCGAAATTTAATTGTAACAAATATAAAACAAAACGATGGAGCACCTAAAATTACGGCTCCGACAACACTCCGTCAGATTCTCGATGTTGATGATTATCTCGTTCCATATTCTCATGAACATGAAAAAATCCAAGTTACTAGAGAAATAATAAGTGAACAACTTCAAACCAAAATGCGTTTTACCGATGAGGAATTAAAACGTTTATTTTCCGGCTTGGTAAATATGAAACGTATAAAACTCTTCGATTTTAATAAAAGTATTGATATTGTATTGAAAAATGTAATTAAAAAAAAAATAGTTATCGAAAATCCTTGGCTTTTATTTAATCGAGCAAGTAAGTTATTTCTCAAATAAAAACATCTCTTTTTTTCTAATTTTATTTTTCTTCCAGAACTTTTGGAAAATAAACTTTCGATGCTACAAGAAATCCAACCAAAAGATATCAATGATTTTATACCATTTTTAAAATTATCATTGCCAAGACTTAATAAATTAGTTTTACATTTGAAAAGTGAATTAGGTTTTATACCGAATGGAAATCGTATTTATTATATAAGTGAAAAGTTACATATTGAACCGAAAATCGTCTCGAATTATTTGTCGAAACGATTATTTATGTTAGAAATGCCTTTCGAAATGTTATCCGACAATTTAGATAATATGGTCGATTATGGTGTCGAACCATTGAGTATACTTCGTGATTTATGGGCATTTCGTTATACACCGAAATCTGTTCGTGCACGTTTAGAAAGAGCTAAAATTGCGAAAAAAGATAAAATAATGCCGTGGATGGTTCGATGTCCAGAAACAATTCTTGAAAGGTAAATATTGTTGAGTCTGTTTTTCATGCAGTACATAGATTCCATTTGTAGTATACAAAGTTCAATATTTATGTATATACAACTAAATTTGCATAAAAACAAACCCGACAATAACGTCAATTTTGTCGAAACTTGGTGCAAATTTGTTTATTCGATTTTTTTTTGTAGATCTTTTAAATTAACACTAGAAGAAAAAGAATTGCTTGGTGATCAAAATTCAGTCGTTGATTATGTATCGGAGAGACTTGGTTTTGATACAGAAATGACAAGAAGTATAATGGAAAAACATCCGGCCGTATTTAAAGTACGAGTTACAAAGGTAAAAATATTTCATTTTAAAATGAAAAAAAGTAAATAAATTTATATATAAAATTTTTTTTAGATAAAAACTATTCTGGATTATCTTCTAAATGAGGCTGGTTTCAGTCGTTATGATATAGCACAAGTTCCACGTATTCTCTGTCATAGTTTGGACACAACAAGAAGACGTATTGAAGAATTGAAATCTCTTGGATGTGTTCCAAGTACCTTAGTTATAGTCTGTAGAAGTCGTAGAGAATATCAGAAGTTTATAACAAATTGGATGCATATGAAAAATCAATTAAAAAATAGAAATAACTAAATAAGTATGTACTTTAAAAAAAATTTTTTTCTATACCGATTTTTAATTGTTTATTCTTTTAAATTCCAAACGACAGAGAAACCTTTCCAAAAATAAATTTATACCATTTTATTCCGAAATAAGTTCTAGTTTGGTATTTATCATGATCGACAAAAAATATAGTGTCTCGACATATACCTATGAAAGATTTGCCACAAGTCCATGTAATAATTCCCTTCGAAAATTGAATTCAATTATTTTACAATTTCAATATGTACTTATGAGAAATTAGAAATTAAAAGAGATACATGAAAGGAACCGCGCAAACTCTTAAGACAAATAAAAGACAAAAAAACTTATTTTCCAATATAATCTCCTTTTATTACTGAGCCTTAAAAGGGCTTGTAGCGCCAAATAAATAAATAAGACAATTTTTATCAACTATTAAGCATTTAAATATCAGGCCTGGTCAACTTACATAATTAAATTTTAATTTGTTAATGGTTCTGATCACAGTATATTCAATCTGATTTTATATTGCGGTTCTGATAGATCGTAGCAAAATGTCGACCTCCCAGCCATATAATTGATCTTTTCAGTAGTATGTCCCCCTCAAAGCTTATATAACTTTATTCGATTCAGGATCGTGTCATTTTTAGGGTTTCATTTAGCATGTCACTTTCAAAGTCAATCCAGGCCTGATTTTTATAATATGCCTAAAATACCTGCTTTCGTATTCATTTAATTACATTCTTTCAATTTTTTTTATATATAATTTTTTTGCTTAGTAAAATATTTTCATTCAATTTCTTTCTCTAAAATATATAATTTCTATAAATTGTTTTCCTTTTTATTAAATTTATATTAAAAATTTGTTCAAATCAATATTTTTCCATGCGTGATTTTTGTTTTTTGTATATAAATATAAAAACAAATGGATTTTGAATTATATTTATTACAAAAATATTTGATTTCTTGAAAATATAATCAATATTATATGAATTTTCCTCTTTTTCCTTATAATTAGGATAAATATTTGAGGATTTTTCTTTAATTTTTTTTTTTATATATAAACATCAAAAGCAAATCTTTAACAAGATTTTATATAATTTAGGACCTTTTCTTTTTTTGTTTCTTATATAATTTTTAGGACCATTCAATTTATTCATTTATTAAGCTAAAAAAAAAAACGTATTTTTTTATTTATAATTGATTAAATTCTTTGGATTTTAAGAGCACAAACAATATTTCAACTTATTCTTATTTGATTAAAAAATATAAAATACAAAACGAATGTTATATATAAAAAAAAGTTAATTGTTTGGAATTGCATTTGTGACATAAATCTTATAAAAAGAGAGTAAGCCTTATCTCCTTATTTGTATGGCACAAGGTTTTTTTTCGCAAGAGTTTCAATGTAAAGCTTTCATTAAAGGAATCCCTATATATCAGACATCTCATGTTTGATAAAATTGTCATTATCCTTCTATAATATAAAATTGAAACAGAATTTATGCACTTAATATTGCCTTATATATTATGTGGTCTGATAAATACGTGTCTAAATATAGAAAAACACAAATCCTTCCTCCTATTAGGCTCAATACATTTAGTCCAGCGGTCTTTTAACATTTCCACAATTTTTGTATAATACGATTTCTGAAGCTCTACAAAAAATGCCTCAGTTTTGGATTCAACCTCTTCATTAGATTGAAATCTCTTTCTTTGAAGTAATCTTTTCAAGTTTGGAAACAAATAATAGTCGCTCGGAATCATATCTGAAGAATACGGTGGATGGGGAGGCCATTCCCAACGTATATTTTGTACATTATAATATTTCTTAATCTTGGTACTCTTATTAAATTGTAAGATATAGTGTTTTTTTAAGCGTTTCTACCTTCGGTTGATTTTTTCAAAAAATTTGCTAAAACATTTTTGTTCTAGATAGGATGTCTGATATACATGATTATTCGTTATAAGTGAACGCTAAGAATAGGACATTGTACGCTGATGGTTTGAATAAGGATATTTAAGTTCAGCATGACTTATTTGGTGATTACTTCTTAATAAAACCATTTTTAAATTACCATAAAGAGTCGAAATTGGCAAACAAAAAAATTAAAAATTAGCCAACCTTGTCCTGAAGAGATCAATTCAATGATATTTTGTGATTTTTTTTTTGTATCTTATCTAGATTTAATTTTAATTATAATATTTTTGAATAATTATGAAAAAAAAAATTAAAATTGTCTATCTAAATATTATTTGATTTACTAGATTTGTTTTAGACGAGTTTTTTCTTTAATTATATAAAAATCTTCTTCGTTTTTATAAAACAGCACCAAAATATAAAATAAATATCAAAAATTAAATATAAATATATAAAAAAAACTAAACAAATTTATAAAAATAACAATTAATATAACAAATTGGGCAGTTTTAAAAAAGAAAAAACATTCATGATCTTTTTTGAACTGCTAAATAAAAATTCATATCAATTTATCCAGATTGAACAATTGAACAATATCCGAAATTAATGGATTTTTAAATGAGGCCTTAAGATTGAGATTAAGTTTTAGGGTATTCCTGTACTGCTACGATTTATTGTACAAACTCTTCTTTAGTGCACTAGTTAGGTTAACTTCCCTTTCTAGAGCACCTCCTCCAGGCCTATTTCTCTGGGGAATTTCAGTATCCGGAATGGGTTAAGAGATTGTATTTCAAGAGAAGCAGTATGCCTCCAAGTGTTTCCTCCTGCATTGAAGTTTCTTCGCCCACTTCGCAGAATCTGCAGATACTTTCTAGTTCAATTCCTTTTATATCATGCAAATTGAAATTTCACTACAAACGATTACATATATGAAAATATATTTGAATTTTCGTTTGTCATTTTATCTAAGCACCAATTCAATACGTATTTTCATCGATAGTAGAATAACTGATCCGATATTTATTCAACTTATCCAAATTTGTGGAAACACACATGTTAACCATCAAAATTTTTGAACTCTTCAAATTCGTAGAGTTTAGGAAGTCTACAAACTTCAAAATAAATACTTTTATTTCGATGTCATGTCATATGTAATTTTTGTATATTGATATTTTATTGATCATGAATGTTTTTATATAATGCTTAACGTTTAAAAAAAAAAAAGATTAAAAAGAAAAATATATATTTTATATGACTTAGATTTTTTCATATTTTCTTCGAATTTAATCTCGAATTAATTTTTTTCGTTCCCATGCAACTTGCATAGACCAAATACTTAATGGTCGCATATAACCAATTGCACGATAACGTTTTTCAGCATATATTGCTTCTGGTGTTTCATAATTCATACCAAAACGTTCAGATATCGATTGATACATTCCGCCAGCCGTTTGAAATGCTTGTTCGTTCATTCCCTTTAAAAATATAATAAAATAGAAATCAATAATAAACATAAAAAACAAAACAATAAAACGGATATACTTCTTGTATCATTGTTGCTGCTAATGCATACGTAACACCAGTCCATACTTCTTCACTTTGAATTGTATTTGTATCTGGATGTCCTGGTTTATCAGGATCTGAATTTGGTATGAAACCATTAACAGCACCCATTGATGCATTACAAAAATTTAATACATTATTATTATAAATTGTTTTCAATGTTGATCGGACATTTTCTTTTGGAAAAACCTAAAAAGAAAATGAGAATTTTTGAAAATCTTATTTTTTTTTAATTTATTGTTTCTTACATCATAATCAAATCCACATGTTCTTAAATACCAATGACCACATAATTGATCTGCCATAATTGTATCCTTACAATTATTTGATAAATCAAATTTATAATATTTTCCATTCCATAAAATCTTTTCGAGTGATTGTTTACCTTTTTCTAAAATTTCTTGATATCGAATACAATCATTCGGTTGATCTAATTTTGTTGCCATTGCTGAGATACATTGAAGTGCTGCCAACCATAAACCTGAACAATATGCACTGGAAGAAAGGAAAACAAATAGTTTTTTTAAACAAAATTTTGAATAAATTTCATATTCTATTCAAACCTGGGTCCTTCCATTACCCAACTATCATATGTTTGATCTGGTGTTTTTGTATTTTCAATTAAACCATCATCATCTTTATCCCATTCTAAAGTTTTATCCATAATTGTTTTACATGATGAATACATTGCTTTTAAATATGTTAAAGCATCCATTAAATAGACTTTTCCATTTGTTTCATTAATATACATTGAAGCAGATTTTTTATTTTCTAGAAAAATTAAGAATTCATTTCTTTTGTTTTCAATATTTTTACTTCTAAAAATTCATTACGTTTTTCATCTGGTGATAATTTATTTCGATTATCTTGCAAATACATTTCAAATAGACTATCCTTATCGATAAATTCAATTGAACTAAATTTACTAGCATTATCAGCTTGCTGTTGTGCCAATTCATTTAATACATAATAATCACGATAAGTTTGTAAAACAAATTTAATATTTAGATCTCTCCATTCGCTAACATCATGAATTGGATAACTATTAATTGAGACAAATGGTTCTTCATCTAGAATTATGAAAATATCTAAATTAGAAGAGAACATTTCGTTTATTAGAAAAAACACTAACCTGGATCACCAAGATCATGTGGTACAGAATTTTTTAATTTTCTTGGTGTTAATTTACCATCATATAAATGTTTACGATTTTCTGTTAATTCTGTTGTTATAGCATCTTTAAAATCATATTGAAGACTAACCTGAGATAAATGAAAATGATTTTATATCAGAATTTTTTTTAAAAACAATTTTAATTCCATTTTACTTGTAAATTAGGCCATAAATGTGCAAGAGCATGTGATGCATAAAAATGTACATCATAAGTGTTATACATACGATATTCATGACCTTCCAAATAGGCAAATCTTCCATATGCTAATCTAGAAAATATTATTTTGATTATCATAACTATTAATAAAAAAAAAGCGGTTCTATTCAAATACACCTTGGATCATCGTATTCCAATTCTTTGTCAAAAGATGAATCAATATTAAGCCAAAGTGTTCCACCATCTGATATAAAATATAATTCATTAAAAATAGCACTTTTATACCAATCAGGAAGACCGCTAAAAATAAAATTAGATGAGTGATGGATTGTTTAAAAAAATGAATACGAACATCATTTACGATGGGTGATTGATAATTCAGGAAAAGACGAGAAATTATCCTCATTTACTATCTTGAAAAAGTAAAAGTTATAACAGGATCCCTACTATTGGTCCATTTGAATGAAGAAACTAAAAGAAAAACTTCTCATTTGAAAAAGAAAAGTTCCCTTTCGTAAGGAAAATGCACCGATAGTCGATTGTAATGGTAAAATTCAACGTATTACAATATAAAATGCTTCTTCTCCCAAGATTTGATGGCTAGTTATTACTTATTGTTTCCAAACTAGAAAAATGGTTGGCACGACAAGGATTTTCATCGTATAACGAAATAATAAGTGGAACTTATGGAGACCTATAATAAATAATACTGCGGAAGGAGTTAAAGCATCTTGAGAAACGTCAGATTTGATTGAACGTTAGATTTGATTATGTTGAAATGAAATTCACTAAATTTTCCATGAATTATTAATCACCCTACGGTATATACGAAATCTCCCAATTTAAACACTCTTACCTATCTTCTAATATCGGTTTTTGCCATGAATCAATTAATTTCTCCCAATTGAAATAATTTCTTAAAGCATAATCGCATATTTTTGGTCCAGCTTGACAATCTTCACCAAAATACTTTGTATAATATCGTGAATATTTTTTAATTTTCTTTGGAAATTGTATAATCGGCATATCCCATGCCAAAATAAATTCTAAATCATAACTTGTATTTGGTTTTATAGATACTTGTGAACAAAGTCCGACAGCACAATCTTTACCTTAAAAAAATTTAAATTATATTATAATAAAAAAATAGTAAATAAATAAATAAAAAAAATACCTTTTAAATTTTCATCTAAAATCTTATCTGGTAATTTTCCAGTATCTTTTAATTCCATCCATAATTTTTCACCATTTCCATTCGGATCAAATTTACAACAACGTGTTATATTGATTTCTGGTAAAACACGACATGCTAAATTATATGTACATGGAATATTACATATTGTTTGTTTAATGGTGACACCTTTTGATTGTCCTTCAGAAAATGTATCCGTTTCGAGTATTTGTGTTTCGGAATCTTGTTTTTTATTTCCAGTACCATTTTTAAATGTAAATGTTATCGAAACTTTACGTTCATCATCACAACAATTTTCAATTGTCCAAATAAATATAGCACATGGTAAACTTGTATCTTTATATTCATGCGGTATTATTGGTGATATTTGACGTCCAATTAAACGTACACCATATTCAGTTAAATCAATTTCTGTCCATGAACGTGGATATAGGCCAGTATAATTACATTTTGATGAATCTAAATTATTCTCCCATGAATTTAAGATACCTTTTGGACGACTACAATTTGATTTTTTAGGTTTCATATTCGAGATTCTGTTTTTCTTATAATTAATTTTAAGGAAATATTCGTGCGATTTTAAAAACAAGAGACAAGAAGCAAAAACAATCCAAATAAATAATGTTAAATATTTTTTTTAGCGTGGTTTTTTGTTTTGGTGTGCATTAAAAATGATAGGAAAAAAAAGAATTTATGTAAACCCATGTGTGATTATATTAATTAAAATTAGAACTCCATTAAAACATATTTAATTAAACGTATTAATGATAGATATTTGGAAAATATTTAAAAATTTCCTTGTAACCTTAGAAACAACATCGACAGGCATTCACAATGTACTAATTTAGAGATTAGTTGGTTATACCATGAGTAATTTTGTACTCAATCGCCTTTCTACAATTGTTTATGTACCCACTACTAAAATTAGCATTATATTTCGTAAAATTCTAACTTAACTAGTTGTCCTTAATTTTATACATTTACATCCATCATAGATTAAATTACTCAGAAAAATAGTTCAGGGCTCTTAACGATCCGTATATAACGTTATTTCTCTATTTAAATGTTAAAATTTTTCGGAATTTCTTTGAAGCAATCATTATGGTCCTATGGTAGGTGCTATCAGGTGGTATATTAGTCTTGTCACTAGGTGTGTAACACATCGAGAATCGAAAGTTATATCGATTTATGCATGTCCGTTCGTCAGTGTACAAGATAACTCAAAAAGGCGTTATCCGATTTTGTTGAAATTTATAATGTGAGTTGATTATTTCTTAACTGGATTTGGTATTACCTTTCATCAAAATCGATTGAGGGAAAGCGAAATTATTAGGAAAAAACCAAAGTGACCAGAAAGTTTTGTCGTTTTTTTTATATGGTTTTTAGGATTTAATTGGAAAATTTGTAAAGCAATTTTGTTTAAGTTAATTATATTGTTAAATACATAAATTGACGATACCATGTTAAATTTCAGTACAATCGGTCTAAGGAGAAAGAATGAATTCTAAGAGAAAATAAGTCTGTTCAAAAAGTTTTTCCGACGTATTTTAAAAACTTATATACCGATTTCAATAAAATTTGCGAAATATGTTTATGCTGTTTGTCCCTAGCCTACTTGTGAATTTGAGCGAATTTGAAAAAGATGAAACGAAGTTATGGAGAAAAAACCTTGAAATATTAGTAGTTTTGGTGTTTCTTTCTCAGAATTAATTCATTGAACTATACATTTGTTAACTACGAGTCCCATTTCTACCATAGGACATCAAAAAATCGGCTATAGGCTTTTTTACCTTATTATATGTTTTATTTATTCGATTCTATATTTGGAAACATGTTATTAACAAAGGTTAGGTCAAAAACCACATAACTATTAGTGAAACATTTTAAATAGAAACAAAATCTATTTTTAATAAATAAATACTTTTAAATAAATAAAATTTATTTTGGAATTGATTTTGATTTCATTGCTGAATAAATTTAATTGAATATCGATTTAAATATGGACACAAAACATGAAGTAATTTGTGTTTGAATATTTAATTTTTGTATACAAAAAATTTGATTTAAAAAAAATTGGTAAAACCAATTTTCCGATGGAAATTCTACACTTTCAGAAATTCGACCATAAATAGCATAAATACCATCCATCTATCGAATGTCGAATATCTGAAAACTTTATTAAATTAAAAACACAATTTTTGACTTATTTGTTTAATAATGTATGATAATGGCGCCTTTTAATAATTGATGCTTTTATTCAATTAGTTATGTAATGGAAGCAATAAAATACTTTTTGAAATTTTATGGCATTGTGGTAAAGATAAATACATTGTAGTTTCATTATTCTTTTAAAACGAGAAGGTAAAATTCCGAAATATACTACATGGATTGATATTGATGTCTTCCCATTAATTGGAATAAAATCTTGTGTCGTTTATCTGCCAGTCTGGTGTATCATAGTGTAACGTGTTATACAATTTGAATGAAATTTAAAGAGTTCATTGATTGCATATATGATGTTATGTGGATCAAAAGGGTTTTTCAAAAAACCAATTGGGAGGATGCAATATGAAAAATGTGATCGAATCATATATATAAGAGTGTTGTAGAACTTTTGTCGTATTATATTTTTCTGTATTAATTTTTGGCAGCATTGCAGGTCTACACAGAATTATATCTCATGATTGGGGTTTATAAAAAAAGACTATAAATGAATATATTTTTATATCCCACAAAAAGCATACAATAAAAAGGTTCCCCAACTTCAATTCTGTTTAGTCACGAATTTTCGGTCTGCAAACAATTTATCTCGTTATTAGTATTTGTAAAAAAAGACTCGGTGTGATATAAAAATACATGTATTTACAGTCTTTTTGTTTACAAACATCAATGATGAGATATACATATTTCTTTGAAGATCTGCAATTGTGAACCTTTAAATATGGCAAAAATTTTGCAACGTATAAATACAATTTAATTTAGATATGATTTGATTGAAAATTAATGTAAAATTTTGAATTTCTAAGATCTTTTTCTTGTATTGCAAAGTTTCAATAAAAATTATTATCACGTAACTTTGTTTAAACATTTTAGAATTCGATTGATTAATAAAATATATAATGTTTCCCGTGTGATATGAATATTTAATTTATGTTCAAAACGTTGAAAATATTTAATAGAAATTATTGGCAAAAAGCAAATAATAAAAAAAAATTTTTCAAAAAATCATGTTAAATAAATTCAGAAATTTTATGAATGATATAAAAAAATGAAAACCAAATCAAATAAATTTTTATGATTAAATCATTACTTTAGGAAAATAATATGTACTAATAATATTATTTTCCAACAATTTATGACTCACCTGTAATTCGATAATAAACTTTGAAATATCGTTTTATCCTTTTCATCCTTTATAGTGATAATAAATTGATTCGCATGAACTGTATTATATTCGTACATTCCGGGTTTCATTTGGAAACGACAAAATTCACCAGCATAACCACGTCCAATAGTACCGGTACCGATACCACCAATTGGTACACCATACATTTGTTTTGCATGTTCAGGATAATAATAATCCATAAGTGCACGACGTCCTTCTCTGGACATTTTCCAATAATATGCCAAATATCTGTAGAAAGTGAATTAACAATTAAAGATTATTATTATTAGTGATTTAGCGGATAATCAAATAAAAAAACAATTAATAAAGAAATGGCTAAATTGTCGCGACAATATACACGATGCAAGACACATGTTGTAGGCTACACGATTCACGATATATTTGTAAAACACATTTAAAATAAAAGTTATGATGCTAGTTA
The DNA here is from genome assembly GCA_963422695.1 of Xylophagus ater. Classification (NCBI taxonomy): domain Eukaryota; kingdom Metazoa; phylum Arthropoda; class Insecta; order Diptera; family Xylophagidae; genus Xylophagus; species Xylophagus ater. The sequence goes on from OY730484.1 coordinate 1,166,437, forward strand.
GTTATTTAATACATTTTTGTATGCTTTAGTCAGACCTTAGAATCACTCATTTTTATTGGAATTAGAAAATACTGACAAGTGGGCAGTACTCCTTTTCTAAGGAGTACTCGATATGTGGGTTTTTTCACTCTTTCAGTGAAATTTCAAATGCACACTAGAATATGGGCGAGAATTTTTAGATCTGGTTTTTATTATCTCATTCTGGTTCCTAGGTAAAATATGGGAGGACTTTAGACTTAGGTGAATTTTATAAAATCATGTTCTTTTCAGTCAAATTAAAACAAAATTCTAAAATCACGAAAGAATTGTAATTTTCCATTTTACATGATATTTTTTTAAATATAAACAATTGGAAATAATAACATGACCCAACAACAGCCATTCTTATCTAAATCTAATAATTCATATGCATATTATTATGCACTTAAAAAGTCAAGGAACTCTTGTTTTTAATATTCGTTCTATTAAAAATTATTGATTTTATATTTTAATTTCATTAAAACTGAGTTGTTTTCCACCATAAAATTTTTTTGAAAATTTTATTTTGAATTTAATATTAGCTTTTTATAAGCTTAAGTAGTGAAAAAGAATTCAAATATCATGCGATTATGGAATTTAGAAACATAAAAGAGAAGCATTTTTTAAATCATTATTTTGTACTTTCTTATACTTAATTAAGGGTATTTAAGTTTATCGAAAAAATTCTGCATTTTTTACCAAGTCAAGTCAGAATTTTTCCATTATTTTCTGAAAAAAAATGTAGATCTCTCAAAATTATTTTATTCGTTTCTTGATCGAAAATAAAGAATTTTCTACATTTTATTTTTGGACGATACCAAGTAATTCTGATCTTAAAATTGTATTCTTTTAATAGAGCTGAATCAAAAATCCCGAGACCTAAAAATGCTACATTTTCCAGGTAAAAATCATTGATCAGAATCAGTTAAAATGAAGTATATTTACGAGTTTTCACTTAAATACTCTTTCTATTATTTAAATGAAAATATGTATTTATATATTATTAAATTCTGAACTAACATGCTTATTCTGGCATTGTGACAGTTTTGCGGTCAGAAATATTTATGACAATAATATTCTGACTGTAATTATGACTGCTATGAAAATTCGTATTCTGGCGAACGGGTCATAATAATGTACAAAATATGAATTTATACCACTTTAAACTGTTATAATTCGAGCGAGCTTTCGTGGTTATTTGAGAAACACTCTCGAAAATGTTTGTATGGATTTTAAATTTTTCTATACGTGTAAAATTATTTGTATGTCTAAAAGAAAGGTGGAAATTATTCCATATTTATCAATTGAATCACTCAGAGAACCCATATAAAATTCCGTTATGATGTAAAATATTGTCGGTCAGAACTTATGATATTTTTTTTTGACAGTTGTTAGTTATGAGCGCGTCAGACTACCAAATAGTATTAAAAAAAAAGTTATGACAATGACGTCATTTTATGACAGTCAGAACTTGTTATAACTGCGTTCAGAATAAGGGGGTAAATCTTTTCAATGCTATTAATTTGGTTTACATTTTTTTCCTATCTTCTATTGTTTATGAGAAAATTAAACTTGAATTTGTTATCTATAAGAAAATTTTGATTGAGGTTTTCCTTCATAACAGATATTTTGTACAACAATGTTTTTATGAGAAGCTATTTTCTTTTAATAAAATAATTTTCCCATTGTTTTTATGTCTGGAAAATTAACAAAATAATACCGATTTCATTAACGGATTATCAGATAATTTATTACACGCGATTTTATTACAAAATACAAAGTAAACTTGTAATTGGAACAAAGATAATACAATACACAATTCGAATATAATTTCATTGATATTTATTCCAATTTAAAAGAAGTATATTGTTTTGTAGGCAAACTTTACATGCAAAAAAGAGAGGAAATTTACTTTATTAAATTCAATAACTCTTTTGGGATTCTTAAAGCGTATGAGAAACTATCTAATTTTGCTTATAAAATTGTATTAAATACTGAAAGGTATAAAAAGTTATATAAACATTTAGCACAAGTGCACTCCACACAGGTTAGATACTATGTATACTATGTTCCTTCTTAAAGAAATCCTCCTACAACCAACTAATTTCTATAAATCCACCTTTTTAAACCTCTTAAATCTTGCTCTATTCAAGCTTTTTTTTTTTATGGATTTAAATTTGTTCCGTGTTTCATATATCCACTTAAAAAAAAGGTCTGCTTTATCTTCATCTTTTTTTTATCGTTGGTCTTTTCTTTGCAGAAGAAGTTTGGTTTTAATGATATTTAAATTAAATAAACCAATTTTTATACAGAATTTTCAATAATCAATCAAATTTTTAATCAATAATGAAATTTATAACAACTTCATGAATAAATAAATTATTAAAATTGTTTTTGAATAACCAAGAAACGTTCGTACATGAGGGAAAAAGATACTAGTAAGTAAAAGGAATTGACTATATAATCCTGTTGAGTATATGCTTCACGTATGTTGACCCAGCTTTTATATGACGATGATTTATTGAACCTTGTATGACTATCATTGATTTTCGATAACATTTATTGTGTACAAAAGCTCCTGTTCTTAAGAATTTAGTTAAGAGTAAAGCAGCTATCATTGCCATTGCCTGAACAGTATGAATCGTATTAAATCGGAATTTTTCGATATTTTATCAGAAAAACTTCTACTCTGCCACTGCACTATATAGATCAGAAGTCCCCGTTTTGAAAACTTTTTCTCATTAAATAAAATTGCATTTTGTGTTTAAATAAAAAAAAGTTTATCTTTTGTAGTGCAACTTGATCTAATTAATTAAGCCAAATGGTTAACTATTTACATAACTCAATGCGTATTTATTTAGAGTTATATGTTTGTATCGTTTAATATAAATAAAAAAAAAATAAAACTTCATTTTCTTTTTGGGTCACTTCAAGTTTCTTGATAGGAAATTAAAATTTACGCTAATTAAATAAGAACAAAATATTTCCACTTGAAATTTTGCTGAATTAGAAATGGAAATAATAACGTTAAAACACTTTCATTTTCAGTTAATTAAAATATTTTTATTTTAAGATAAAACTTAATAGAAAATGCAATGTTTTCTTAGCTAATGATATTTTTTACTCTATAGTAGATACTATTAGCGTTTTATATTATTGTGAATAGTCTATTAAATAAAGTGCAACTAGTCTTTGAATTGAAAATTGAACATGTTTTATTGATTAAATATTCTAGCATTCTTGGGTTGTAAAATTATAGTACTTTTCTACGGCAAAAATGATCTCATTCTGTTTGAATTTTTCCATTAGTATCAATAATTTAAAAATGAATTGTTTCCTAACATAAGGCCTTACAGTTCCCATGTGAACAATATTTATATAATTTTCAGATATCGTAACTAACTCAAGATTCTATTTTTATAGCAAAATACAAAATTTTAAACTATTAACTATAAAATATTCTCATACAAACTTATTGGATGGGTCACAAAGCGATCGCGCTGTTAATGATGATAAAATAAAGACATTGATCCACACTATAGATTGCTCAGAATCTCATCATATTGAAGTCGAGCGTTTAAAACCACTAACCAAGCTTCCAGAATTGGCAAAATGGTTGTGTTCCATCACATACAATCTTGAATATTCGTCAAAAATTTTGAGAGGTTGCCCGCGGATTTTTGATGCACCCATAGTGTAGTCCTGATCTTGCACCATCAGAACTCCTTTAATGATGCGTAAGTTAGAATTTGAAAGAAGCTCTTGAATAAGATTTGTCTCAGTTTTTCCGCCAAGAGTTCTACTAAGAAAATGGCAAGATGTTTATACAAGTATACTTTTTAATAAAGTTTTTGTTTCCCCATGAAAATTCACTATTCATTTACAGAGCGTAAGTCTAGCACCGAGAAAAAAACGTAATAATTTTTTGGCCCATCCAATGCTTTTTTCGTTTATGTCATTAAATTAGTATGAAAAAAAAAAAAAAACAGAACTATTTTCGAGTAAAATAAAATAATAAAATATATTATTCGTCCAGAATGAGGAAAACATTTTCAGATAACTTTTCCTTAACTTAAAACTAGAACACATCAAGAAATCGATTATAGTATAGAGAAGTCAGCAGCATTTTCCGTGCCTATAATATACGGGAAAAACGATATCATAAAAATAATTTACTGCCGTTTCACCAATAGTCCACAAACAAATAGAAAAAATAAGAAAAAACCAGACACTGTGGCACTGTTGGGCGGCGATGGTTAAATGCTTAGTAAAAGAATTTAGAAATTCGGAATAACTTTATATTGTATACGTCGTATTTATAGTACCTTACGTATAAGTTTTCCAGGTTTTAAAATATGAGCCAAAATGATGAAAGTTGAACAAAATGATACAGAATGAAAAGAAAGTTTTATTAAATAAAGTTTTTTAATAAAACGTCTTAGTTTTTTTAGAACACATAATTTTACTATTAAGGAAATTGGCATTTTTACCCGAAAAAAATATGGTACGTTCCTGACTTTTCTTTAGATAATTGATTTCAGTTTCGAAGCATAAAATTCGTGGACTTAACTGAAAGTGAACATTGTGATATGAGCGTACGGAATGCATATTAGTGTGCTTGGTATGGACGTAAAATGCTTTCTCGGAAGTTGCGCTTGTTGTCGAGTTATGTGTACATTAGAGTAGGTCAAATTTTTATTGGAGGAAAAGAATTTGAAATCTCTAGCTTTGCTCCTAAAATTCAATTTTGTTTAATTATAGATTTCAAATATTTACAATTTATTGTTCAAATTTCTAGGAATTCAAATAATTAAGCTAATTAACCTAATTTTATTACCTGTTTTTCCCAATATTTGGAAGGACACACTGCCAAAATTTCCTAGAATTAAGGTACAATTTTTTCGCCCCTATAACTATCATTAAGGGATATTCATTATTTTAGATAAGTTAATTAATATTTCAATTTTTTTATTGCATTGCAATAAATAAGAAACTAACACAGAAGGAATAGGAAGGGATATGAAATTTGGAGACTTTACAATTGCTTTTAGGTACTTTATAAGCACCTATTTTTTGATCGTGAGTTTTTAGTCGATATTTGTCGAGCGTTCAGATAAGTTGTCAACTTAGAAGTCGGACTGATTTTAATTTTAATACAAAAGTGGTTATAACACTTAAAATTTTGCAATTTAATTTTTGTGTAAATTTTTTCAACAAGTGAATAAAAAAAGTTCAAAATGGGTCGCCGATCTAAAATTGGTAAAAATACGAATCCAGCAGATCAAGCTCGTAAGTGTTTTTTATTTATTTGTAATTACTTACGAACAAAATAGTTAATAATAAAATTGAAATATTTTAGGAAAGGAAGATCGAAAAAAAGAACTAAAAAAGAATAAAAAGAAAAGGCAAATTGCTCGAGTAAATGTGTTAAAGGAAAAAGATCCTGGACAGATTTTAAAAGAAATGGAACAAATTGATGAAATGGGTTAGTAAATAATTTTAGTCGATAATAAATTAGAAATAACTAACTTTAATTTTATTTTGAAAAACTTATAGAATACAACGTTTATCAACCTTCATCTTTAAATGAAAATGTTCTTTCGGAAAAACGGAGGAAATTGAAAGGAACTTTTAACCAACTGATGAGACTTTATGTAAGTTTTTAGTATTATTTAAATAGAATACGTTATAAATTTATATACTTTTTTTTTTTTTAGTATAATGATGATCCTGAATTATGGACTGAACTCAAGCGAAAAGAATTTGAATACGAAAATTCGCGACTTAAAAAGCAACAATATTCTGAAAGTGTTAAACGTGCGCAAACAGTTCAAGTGGATGAAATCCCGCTTCCGCCTGCAGCTGCAAGTGCTCAATTTCCAAATCAAGGAAGGATACCAATATCGTTTTCTTTTGGACCCGCGGCTAGTACAACAAAACCAGAGGAAAATACAACAGAAAGTAAAAAGAAAAAGCCTCCTGGTTGCCCACCTGGTCCACCCCCTGATTTATTGAAAATGAAAGAATTAGATTCAGATTATGAGGATGAAGATCTTCAGGAAGCAAAGAAATACAAATCTATTCAATTTTCCGATGACATTATGAAACCAATTTTCCAGGAACATAAAATTTTGCCTATAACTTATCAAAATGTTAATGATTTTATGAAAGAAATGGAAAATATTCAAAAGGAACAAGAAAAAGATTCGGACAGCGGTAAACAATCAAATGAAGAAGGAGACGAATCTGATGATGATTCAAATATCAAAAAAGAAGGTAAAGATGACTTTTCGAAAATGTTACTTTTTATTGATTTAAATTTTTTAATTAGATAATGATGATGAGAAAACTTCAGATCAAGACGAATCTCATGATAAGGAAGAGGAGAAAAGGGCAAATGATATGGAATCAGAAAAAAAAGTACAAGAACCTCAGATATCATTACCTCGAACTTATTCGAGCATATTTACAAGTGGTCTTCCCCTACCATCACCTATTGGGTTTTCATCTGCTATGATGATTAGTTCACCAACGCTGCACTCAGTAATTCCTGGTTTAGCAATAAGAATGCCTCCAGGACCACCACCCGGACGTCCAGTTATTACACGATTAGGGATTCGAATGCCCCCAGGACCACCTCCAGGCTTACCAAGATCTCAATTAATGAATCATCATAATCAAAAGAATCAATCAAATAGAGATTCGAAGGGTGTGACAACTATTACTGCTAAGCCTCAAATAAGGTTTGTAATAATTTTGCATTTACATATATGAAAAAGGAAGTCATTTTATTGTTTTTATTTTTTCCATAGAAATCTAATCTCTGAAGTTACGCAATTTGTGCCTTCAACATTACGAGTTAAACGAGAAGATAAAGTAAAGCCGAGATTGAGACCTTATCATCAAGAATTTAAACAGATAAAAACTAATAAAGGGGTCACAAAAGATGACGCTTATATGCAATTTATGCGTGAAATGCAAGAACTGTTGTAAAAAAAAAATGGCGAACTAGTTTGTAAATATTTTATATAAATTTTAAAATAAATAAATATTTGTATGCGAAAAGAATTTTATTATATTGGAATGGGCCGCACAGTTGCGGAGGAATGTCTCTTATCACGATAACACTGGTGAGAAAAAAAAGTTAGTAGATATTATAAAAACAACAAATCTAACTAAAAATAAAAATTCTTTATCAGAGAGCATAGTTTCACGTCATTGGTATTTTCTTAAGAAATCTTCCAACAATATAAAAATGGGGCGATGACTTTCATGAAGATATTATCAAAGATTTTCATCTTATGAAATTGGCTAATTTTCTAAAAAGAAAATGGAAAAAAAGAAAAAGAAAATTCTTACAATAGAAATAAAATTTTTTTTTTGGTACGTATAAACAACTCGAATACGTTCTTGAACTTCGTTTTCTTGAATACAAACATTTCAATGGACATGGGAAAAAAGTATAACAAGGCCAATGTTCTAGAAAATATTAGATTTATTTCATGTTTGTTTGAGTTAAGACATCAAGTTTTAGATGTTAATATAAAAATTCTTAAGTAGAGACCTATACATACGACGGGTGTGACCGACCTCCCTTTTTATATCTTGTATATAATTTTCACAGTTTCCTCTGATATGTAATAATATTAAGATAAGCTTTAAATAGCTTTAAGGATACAAAATACGAAAATGTATATACAATGATTTTTAATCTAAAATTGTTTCCAAATTCTATGATGTGAAAAAATATCAAAGTCGATTTTTAATAATAAAGAACAAAATGCTAAAGTTTAATTTTTTATCAGCAAAGAAATATAACCACAGTGCTTTACATAGCCACGCCACTGATATTTAGGCATTTTAGATTAAAATTTCAAATGAATTTTTGTGTGACATTTAAGATTTTCTTTGAAATTTCTATTTTTATTGAAAGATCCTAAAATTGTCATTAGGGTACAAGGGCTAACACATATGGACTATTAAACTAGTCCTTCGGTAGTTAATGTCTTGGTTCAGATTGACGATTTTTTCTTCCTTTTGAGAAGCATTTCGATGAAGTTTCTATGTGATTAAAACTAAGTTACGATTGACACAGAATATTATCGATTTACAATTTATGTAATAATTATTAGTAGCTATTTTAGTTTCTCTTTGATAAGTCCCTTAGGAAGGAATAAATAATATTAAGTATATAATATTATTATGATATTTAATCTACTTTTTCACATGAAAAGGAATACATTTTTTTTTTTTTGATAAAAGCAATATGCTTTTATTTTAATTTCAGATTTAATGATTAGATAGAAAATGTTTTTATTTAATTCGATTTCATTTTTCATATAGAATTTCATTTCAAAAAGAAAATGAGCTCAAAAATTTGTATTTCTTATTTATTTTTGTAATCAAAAAACATTATTGATTAAATTACACGCAAGTTTAAAATTGATTCAAAGTAAATCCGCTTTTATTAACCAATTCTGATATTTTTTTTGATAAAAGTAGTAAATATTTCAAATTAAAGCTACTTTAAAATATATTCATCCATCTTATCGAAATGTCGAATTCGATTAGTTTTCAAAAATAATGCAATAATAATTCCCAAAAGCAGTCAAAAAAGTAAGAAAATCAATAATTTCGTAATCTAAAACTAACGAAACGAAGAGATTCCTTTGGGATGTGTTTTTGTATTCTAGGACGTCTTCACTTTTTGGTTGTAAAAATGTTTATTCCCAATGTGATTGCATTTACAAGTTTTTTAGGCACTCAAGTGATATTGTATTCTATTTTAACATTTGAAAAGAACTTTTTTCAATTTTTCACTTTCAGTTTTAGTTAGTTCATATACAATTTTAAAATCTTTCGATTCCTTAAGTAACTGTTCACGCATTCCTTGGTTTGATATTAGTAAAAAACATATCGCTAACTATAATAGTATCAACTTTTTTTTAATCTAATTTTGAATTGAATACCTAAAATAGGTTTAACATACCCTTTTGACTAGAGTCCATATACTTATATATTTGATAACTAAAATTAATGACAAGATTAAAACGAATAGAAGATCAAACATTAACATAACATAACATTGGACATATTCATTAACTAGATAAGATTTCATATAGAAAAGACTTCCCTAATCCCATCATAATACGGTATGACATTACATGGAACTGGTTTTATATGCTAGATAGGTACTTTTAGGGTCGGAATACGACATATTCAAAATAAAATATTCACATGTTTTTTATCAATTAGTTAGCTTTTGTTAATTTTTGTTAGATATTTATGTAATTATATTTATAAGCAAAATATTATTTTTATGTAGAATTTGCATTATCACAAAATAAGCTTATTATCAGGAAATTACGGACTATAAACAGAATTATTTTATCTTAGTATTTATGGAAATTGTAGGAAGTTGCTTTTGGTGTACATAAATAATTAAGATTTTTATTGTTTTAATAATAATCAAGCAATAAACATCTCGAATACAGTGCTAAGTGGTTCCTGTTGCTTTAGGACTTTTTTTGCTAATAACTAATAAAAACTCAGGTGTTTCGATCCTTGTTCTGGGTTCTTTATCAAGTATTTTTGACTACTTATGACTACAAAAATACAAACAAAAAATTAAACAAACTAAACTTTGCCTGTTTGGTGATATAAAGACATTTATCGAGTCTTTTCCTGTTTAAAAGAAAAACACAAATTCATGTGCTTTTAACAATACAAATTTAAAAACAAACTCAAACCACCTATTTCAATATTTTTCATTTTTTTTCTTAAATAAGATAAATATTTGATAAGTTAAATATTTAAACAGTAAAATACATTATCATTAAAGTTGATTAATTATTATTACATCACATGAAAAGAAACATTCTTAATTAAATAAGAAAATATTTGAAGAAATGCAATTTTGATAACAAATGCTTTTTAATTATGAAATAAGTACATATCAAAAACATAGTTATTTATATGGCAAGATTGTTAATTTATGTTTCTTTATGTTTATTAAAAGAAAAACATTTTTTTTATCTTCTTTTCAATTCTTAGGAATAGATTAAAAGTTTTCGGAATGAATATCGTGAATTATTTCATTTCTTATAATTCTTATTTAAGATTTTTGAACACGAATTGAAATTTTCAAAATTAATACTTATCAAAGTGGGGCACGATATACCCGACAGGGTAAAACGGGCCACCATTTCGTAGAACTACTAACACTATCAAATCGAAACTAGGAAAATGATTTCCCGGTAAATACTTCATTTTAACCCGAAAACTGTGTACTTTTACACAGGGTCTACATTGGCCAATATTTCTGGTATACCAATTGGCTTACCAGAAATAAAATACTACCAGTTTTTTTTACGTATACCAATTCAGTATCTGACATGCCGTTGAAACGAGAACAGAAAATAAAAATAGCCAAAATATTGGCTTTAAAGTGTCGAAATCCAATTCTGTGGCAATATCTTCTCATGCCCTTTTTTTAAAATCAATCCTTCTATATTTTTCTTCATTTTCTCGAAACATATTTATCAATTTGATAATTTCACTCCGCATAAATTTAGTTTCAGCCATTTTATTAAATGCAAATGTCAAAAATTGGTATACCAGCACTGTCTACGAAAATGGTATACCAGAATTGGCATACCAGAAAAATTGGTATACCAGCAGGGTCTACACTAGCTTTTTAGCAACCAATTTTGCTGGTATACCAGAAATATTGGCCAATGTAGACCCTGGGTTATAATACTTGTATATTACAATTTCTTCTGTGTCTCCTATTTGGAGTTTATGTGAAAACTATACTCGAATATTGTGTATACATACCATACCAAATGTTTATATATGAATCAATAATGGTGTAACATTTTTAATAAATCCAATTATAAGTGAAGATAGAAAAGAAATTTTGATCCAATAAGAATTACAATGGAATCAAGAAGAAACTTGATATTGTTGATAAAAAAAAAGTTCTTTGAAACATGACTATTTCAGGTGATATTTAAAAGAGCATTAAAAACTAAACGACATAGTTCGGAGGATTATTTTATGGCATAAAACAATGTTATTAAAATTGTTAAAAATAAACTCTTTAACATAAAAAAGACTTAATGGAAACACGCTTTTAATGAAGTAGATAAAATAAACAGAAGTGTTATTCACTTATTTTAAATGGTAAAACCAGAAGAGGACATCTTTTAAATGGAACACCTACACGAAATGGTAAATGGCTTTTAAAAGACCGGAAAAAAAATATATTTCACAGAATCAGCAACAAACAAGCACTTGTTGAGTTCAACTTTAAGAAGTATTTTTAATATGCGATCAGAATAATAAATAAGTAGGTATATGGAAAATTATGAAAAATATAAATTTTGGTAACAGCTGAGATAAGCTTTAAAAGTTTTCTTTTGGTGGCTTTCCTAAAGTGGTAATATAATGCGCAACAACCTAAGATCGGTCTCGGGTCTCCTATTTATTATTTTCTAGACCAGCCTAACAATTTATCTGCTATTACAAGTTCCGCTTGTAATTTGTCATGAATTATAAACCATGAAACTATTTAATCTGGAGACGGTTAAATCAAGTACAACTTTAATCTGGCGATTTGCAAGTGCTTAGAAATTGTAAAGTAGATTACTGAAACGTGTGAAATTATGAAAGTAATAATTGAGTATATTAAATGAAAACATAAATGCAACTTCAGAGTCCATTTGGAAGACGTTATACCTTAACAAAAAGGTAGAAATTATGTAAAATTGTAATGGCTACGAAAAATTCTTCTGAATGAACATTGTTGATCTAAGACAGAAAGGATGTAAGTTGTCAGTACAAATATGTATATCTATGTTATCACGGAATAAGTATGGAATACTTTTTCGCTATTTGTACATGTCGTTAAAAACAAATACAATGGAAGAAATGTTCACCTTAATATATCGGCATAATAAATCTTTATTAAAAAAGTTTGGGATTTGGAGTTTTATCAGTTATCAGTAGCTATGTAAAGGTTTTCCAAGAATTTTTTGATATTAGATTTAAAGAAGATAATATTTGTTATCTAAGTGTCTAGTTATGGGATAATCCAGAGCCCAAAGAAAACAATTATGCGCTAAGGAAAAATCAGACAAAAGGATCAATTTTCACTTGTTCCATTATTTTCTTCAAGCTCGTTATTTTCCTATAAGTAGTTACTGTTCAACAGGATTGACATAACGCGATTTGTCTAAGTTTGTGATATCATACGAATATGTAACTTATAAATTTATGCGAGTTTAAATTTTTAGTTCCAGAGTCCTTTCTCGAAAGAAGCAAATCTAATAAGTATAATCTCTTCTGATGTGATTAACTGTATAATAGTCGAGCTTATTAATTCGTATTCGATTTAATAACATAATTTTATGCTTTAATGACCGCAAATTGACGTGTTTTGTGCCGGTGCGAAAAAGTTAAAAATAGCTTTTAATTAAATAAAAATTCCTAGACTATGAAAATGGTAACAACAAAAAAAGGGCTATTAAATAATTCTTTGAATAATTATTCTGGCGCCAGGACGATTTTTTTCTGTTTTTTTATAAATCATTCCAAAAGAAGGTCGGGAGAAAAAGGAGGTGACTTCATTTTTATACGAAGGTTAAAATATATGTATTATAAAATTGCGTGTCCTTTCTTAAACCATTTAAAAAATTTGGCGCAATCGTGTTAACACTATATGGATATAGAAAATTTATGGTGTGGTAGAATGGTCAGGTTTTCCGATAATAACCGTCATAATGAAAATTCAGTTAATTGTAATTTCTTCAGATACAAGGTTGTGATCACCAAATAAGTAATTTTCCAATATTTTCATTTTTACGGATGCAAATCATTGATTTGGATGGAATTAAAAGCGACAACTTTTCATATTAACCTGCCTCACGATATATTTGAATAAGTAAAAGTAAATAGAAATGAAAATTTACCTGCATGCCAATGGTATGAAAGGAATTGATTGTTTTATTGTTGGGCGAAGATTTTGGCTACGCTTTTCCGGGAATACATGATTAAATTTTAATTTAACACCATATTTTGGAATTGCTGTGATTTCCTTTTTTAAATCAAAATTAAGACTTTCATTGTCGCCGGCTGCTGTTGCTGATGTCATATTTTTTTTTTTAAACTTTTGTTTTTATTTTAATTGAAAAACTAGTTTTAACACAAAATTATACAAATGAAAAAAAAAAATCAATTGGAATTTTTATTCGATTTTATTCGATTTTTTTTTCACATTAATTTTTCAAAATCAATCAAAGTGGAAAACGTTTTAACTTTCTTTTTATTTTTTTTTTTGATTAAATCTATTTCAAAATTGCATTTATTAAAAGCGAAAAAAAAAAAATTTTTAATAAATTATTTTGGCCTTGATAACTTTTTTCTATATGGCCACAGAAAAAATCACTCGCGGAACTTTTTCCACCTAGCTCCAAAAGCGGTATTAACTCAACTGTGGAGAAAATCAAATGTCAAATTATTCCAAAAGAAAATTTTTTTTTTTTCGTATTTTACGAAATTCAAACGAAAATAAACGAACATAAATTTCCCTTTAAATCAAAAATGGGGGGCCCGTTTTCTTATTAATGAGAAAATTTGGTTGATGTATTTGCTATATAGGCGAAAGCTTAATTTGTTTCCGAAACTTATGGTTTATGTATTCGATATAAAATGATTTGGAATATTTCTAAAAAAAGTTTTTATTTAAATTTGAAAAAGATACGTTATTTAGATTTTAATAGAATTAAATGGACTAATTTTAAATAACATCAAAAACTGACGCAATTCTTGTTTTCTATTTCAATTGACCAATTTAAGACGAAGTAGGTCCTTGAAAATAAGTCCTGGGCTGTTAGGACGTAAGTTGTTTCACACTTTTGATTCGAGGTTGGGTTTTCATATGGCTGAAACAAGTTACTTGCTTCCAACAGTCCTGTTTTTTGTTAGTCCTGGACGAGACAGAATAATGATGTTCACATGTGTGATAGCCAAGCTCTTAGATATTCCAGTAGTTCTTGATAAGTTTTTATCTTACATAAATTATAATTAAGAATATTCTTACCAGAAAAAACGTCTAGCTTCTGGATACTGGAACTTGCTGATTCAGAAATGGTGGTTGTGATTAAATTTTAAAGTCTCTGATTCCCGGTCTGTAGCCAGTTATAAGTTGTGGTCAAGATTGAGCATTAAAACACTAGTATTCCTGAACAAATAAACCAAGTTTATCGTAGAGTTCTAATCATCCATGAAATGAAATTTTTGGTTTGCAATATTTTGGTACTTAAAACCGATATTTTTATCTCCTTCGGGTATTAAGAAACGTATCCTTGATTAAGATCAAAAAAATTCTTTTGTATTAATTAAAATTATTTCTTTTTTCTTACAGAAGCTTCTTTCTGAAAGCAGCTTCTCTTCCGAAAAGGTTAGTGCAGACTTTTTTTTTTATCCAAACCGTATTTTCAGAATGCTGTTCTAGGAGGTTTGTATGTATTTTATTGATATTTTGAAGAACTCAGAAAAAGTGTCCAATTTCACTAATCCAATAAATGTGCATTAGAGATACATTAATGAGCTGTAAATATTTTTATCTAATCGAAACTTATCGAACCAATTTGAGTCTGAAGGCGTTGAAATCATTTGAATTTTTGAATTTTATGCACGCATCCTAATCGAAAATCACCTGCTGTTATTTAATTTCTGTTATTCAAACTAAAATGAATCAATTTTTTCATCTTACATGTTGTTTCGAATCAATGAACGCATTTCGTTTTATGTAAAATTTTCTTTTGATTTAATATTTAAGATAAAGAAAAAAGAACCGTCCGTGTTCTAATTTATGGCAAGATTCTTGTGGACCAAAATATATCACAATTCCAGATTTAGTTGATTTTTTATATTCGCTTATATCTAGTTAGTATAAACAAGTCTTTCAGATATTAAAAAGGTAGACACGTAAAAATTCCGTAAACATACGCACACGTAATTGGCTTGGCCTGAGTACAAGTGCATTTATTTAAAAAAAAAGAAAAAAACAAGTTTTGTTTATATTCCTCATATATAAGTACACGTACTCACCCTTTTCCTTCCTTATATTGCATCGTATTCACGTTTTATTATTTTTTAGTTCTTATTTTAATAAATAATTGCATTTAAATATAAATTTAAAATGCGAGGAGTAATCAAAAACTTTTGTCTGATTTTTGTCGGCTAAATTTGAATGGGAAATGATGTACAAAATCAAATTGGCTTATATTACTTAGAAGTTATAAGTTCAATTGAATTTAGGTCTTAAAAGCCAGGAAGTGTCACGCGGAAACACTTTGAAGAAGAGAATTTTTTAAATAACCCTCCTAATAGTATTTCACAATATTGTCATACATAATTTTATATGTAGCAAGTATATTTCAAATATTTGAGGCGGTTCCGTTTATGGGCTGGGCCACTTACCCATACAATATCTTTAAAGACCGACTTTTTATATTAAAATATACATCTTTTAGTTGGTATTCCCTCATTAACCGAGAAAAATATATTACCATAAAAATAAAATTGAATACTTCTGTTTTTATGGTCAAATATAGATGACAATGATTATATTTTGTCGCTCCCTTTTATCCTATTTTAAGAAAAAGGTATTTGCAAGAATGTTTTACATATATGACAAAATTCATGCCAACAGAATAATTCATCGTAATCTTGTACTTTTTTTTTGTTTTTATAGAACAAATAAATGATCACACAAACCATCGAACCATATACAATAAGCTAAAGAATCTTTGATCACACCCAAATTTAGATTGAGGTTGGTTGGCCACTATTAAAATAATGATCATCACAAAAAAATGTAGTTCAGTAAATTTGTTTTCGTTGACAGGTTTTCACAGATGACAGACCTTTATTTAAGCCCTTCGATTGTGCGCGGTTTTGTCTGGAATAATGTTTTGTGGTATAAATACACCAGGTTAGTTTGAGGATGAAAAGTATATAGTAAGAGATCGTTTTTACTGTGTCGAGTTTGGTCAATATTTCGTATGGTATGTGAAGTGCGATTTACACGATCAAAATTTCATCATATTAAGATAATATTTTACTTGAATTGTTAGTCAAAACGGCAGGATCTCTACGCTTTTAGGCATATTTACATAGTGTTTTGTCAATCTAGATATTTAAGAATACCTCTCATAAACAGTGATCGTGTAGATCAGCCTTAACCACATTTTAAGATCTTTGATTATTTACCATGAAAAATTTAAGAAGAATGGTTTTTCTTATGATTTTCATATTATAATTGATAAAAAAACGTAGTTTTTGGGGTCAACTTTTAAAGAGAAATGTATATAGTTAATCTTTAAAAAACGATCTTTAAGTAATTGGTTTTTTTTTAGTATCCAAAATAAAGAAATTGTTCGTATTCAATGTTGGCCCGATCGAATTTCGTCAAAAAGAAAAAAAGGAAACAAGATATCATAAGTAAAAACTTGTATCCTAAATTTGGAAGTCTTGTAAACCGGAACTGTACTATAAATACAGAGAAATTTCTTTTTATTAAAAATATTATTTATTAAAATTTTTAAAAGAACTTTCATTTATTTTATAAGAGATCAAACGTCGGTGATGGACATTTAAGATTATGTTAACATAACATATCTTTTGTAGTTAGTTAGATTTTTCTATTCTCTCAAGAATAGTTCAGCAATACCCGATCAGGACTTTGCAGAATATCAAATTGGCTATTATGGTTATAAGTTCTTCTTTTTTTTTTTTGTACATTTATGGTATTTTACAAGAGATCCGGAATTTTAAAAGTTCGAGAATTTTTATCCAACTATAGATAGTTAGTTAGTTTGGTTTTATATTAACAAAACATAGTTTCATTTGTTTAAAAATATAGAATATATTCTCTTATATCTATCTTCATTTTGTATGCCTATTAAAAATCATGGTTTATGATGAGAATACGTTCGATATAGTAAAAACCCTTTTTAAAAAAGGCCTTTAACATCTTCGTGTGTTGTGTTCTTTTATCTTCTAGATATGCGTCTATTAGGGGATATCATCATTTTTTATTGTTGTTATAGTATAATCTACTTCTTTTGCTTTCGTTGAAGTCAATTTCATTTTAAGAACAAGATCTATGTACACAATATTCCAATATCAAATGATGTACCATATATGGGATCCAATGGTAAAAACGTGACGGATTCATGGGAAATATATTGTTTTAGTTTCGCGAGTTCTAGTTATTTCCTTATTATATTTTATAATTATATACTTTTTTTTTAGTTCGAATATAATTGGTACTTATAGTTGCTAAATTTTGAAGGTTTATTTAGTAGTGTAATTTGAAATGTCTTAATTTGTAAATTAACTTCCCTTAGTTCTTCTATTTAGCATTGAATGTCTTGTTCTCTTAATGTGATGTTGCATCTGATGTGTGATGTGATTGATCGATAATTAAGATTAATTTATTTTATTATATCAACTTTTTACAAGATCTCTTCCAATAAAATTGTAAACAAAAGGCTTTTGTCAGTTTCAAAAACCCGTTCTGAGGTCGGAATCTTTTACAATTTCTACATTTGTATAACGTATGTCACTACATATATGTTTCTAAAGAACTTCTAGTCTAAAAAAAACAATCAAGACATTGTAATTGTTATAGTTTCACACAATTTTCTTAGGTACACTGATCATTCAAATCCATTCGTCCTTTCATAAAATACTCTATGTTATAATATGTTTAAGATATCTGCATTAAGCACGTAAATGTTACCCGAAATTGGTCATAATTAATACATTAATTGATTCGTTGGCCTTAAAACTAAAATAAATATCTAATAAAATATTCGGAACAAATCGATTGATGAATTTATGAACCATTAAAATCGAAAAATTTGCACATATTAATTTGGATCTAGAAATTTTATCTGCGATATCATGTTTTTAGATGTCATAAAATAACCCGAATCTGTCGGTTAAAATAAGGAAAAAAAAACAGCAACAAAAAAATTGCCACAAAATATCTTAAATATAAAATAGATCTTCTTAAGAGAATGCCGATCATGTAATGTACACACGCCCCGATAAACAAGGGCATAGGTTGACCATCATCATATCATGATCACAATCTTCACAGAAGTCTTTCAAGTGGCGCCTATCTCTAATTTAACATGCAAGAACGAATTTCGAACAACAACAACAACAAACACTATACCTATTTATTTTTGGTTTCTGGTTCTTCTTTTTTTCTGCATTTTAATTTTAGCGATTCTTTTATGTCCCACAACCCTTCACAATACTATTCAGAAGATTACTTTCCTATGCCTCTACGTCTTATAGTCTTATAGCCGCAATATAATGATTACACGGAAACGGGTAGCGAGCTTAAACTAAAGATGCTTGTTAACACCAACCAGACGATTGAATTAAGCACAATTGTCGATGGAGCAATCTCGAATGACCATTCATTTATGCCTGTAGTGATGATCAACAGTGGATATTATACTTTCATTTTAAATGTACTTAAAAAATTCTATGTAATAATAATTTTTCTTAAATATCTATTACTGCGGTTTCCAACAATTGTTTCGTGGGACAATGTAAAAATTACCAGGATGTATTATTTTCGTTCATTGTTGAAAATATTGACCAAGAATCCGGAATATTGTACATCAGAGGTTCCCATCTTTTTGTCTCGTGGACCACTTGCCATGTTTTTCGGTTTTGGGTAGACATCAATTTTTTCAACGATGCAGGAAACTGTGAGCTTCAGAAGAGTATATTGGACAAGACATTTGTCGTTTTGATCATCTACTATTTCTGTGGCGAATGTCTGCATGCATACGATTTTAGGGATTCTAATTTTCTTGTTGTAGTATTTGCAAACTTCTTACAGATATACATAGTCTGTGTACCTTTGAAAAGTTTCGCGAATACTGTAAGAATAATAATAATTATATCTTTATTTTTCTTTAGTAATAGTTAATATATTTGATAGCACTTTCTTGTTGAAAGGTTAATTGATGGCTCTTATTAGTTATTTATCGTTTTGTAACTAACGGTATCAAATAAGATAATAACTAAGAACAAGTGGTAAAACATTTTTTTACGCTTACAGCGCTTATGATTTGTTATGATTTTAACTAGAAAATTATATGCAACTGTGCTTAAGATCTCTATAATCAAACATTTTTTTTATTAACGATCATTTTTATTATTGGATTATTTCAAAATGTCAATTAGCCTGTTAATCAATAGATATTGATCTAGCACTTCAGGGAAGTGATTATAAAGTTGTACTAGTTGAAGCGAAGAACTGGTTTTCATTTGAATTGGAATCTGATAATGAAATTTTAATCATCATGATTTTTAGTAGATTTTTAATTAACTAGCTATGACTATAATAAAATTATTGAATAACGATTATTACACATTTAATTGAAAAAAAAACTAAGTAAGATTTGAACGAAATTGGATGAAGTCGAGACCTTTATCTGATAAATTAAATTAGCTTCTTGAGGATTCAATGCTTTCTCAATTCAATTTTTATTTTAAACTATCTAATCAGATTCGATATTCTAATATTACTATTGATAAATTAATTGGTTAGAAAACTCTATTTGAATATTCTTCTAGTCATAACTAGTCATCATTAAAATATAAGCTGATAGTCTAGTCTGTCACCAGTAAAAACCTGAAGAAAAAATATATCTACGCCAATGGTATGATAGTACTATGTGCTTCCATTAAATGTCTGAAATATATTAGAACTTAAAAAGAAGACTCTTCCGTTCAGCCTACAGAACATTTATGGAAATGATGTGCAAATCAAAGTTTTCAAAGTGATAATCTTAAGATTATCACGAGTTTCTTCTACCAATAACATTATATCGATTAGACAAATTTAATTTTCTATCTTTCGTTTTTTTTAATTGAATCTTCCACATTTGGTATTTCGAGTTCTATCACGTCGTGTATGAATTTAAATGCGGTAAAATATTATAAAAGAATGAAAAATTTTTCAATACATTTTCCATTTATTATATTATTTACAACATTTGCTGTTAATTAAAGAAAGACAATTTAATAAATATTAATAAACATAAATTATGCAATATTCTGAATGGAACTTATTGCATTTAAACTACCAAAAGTGGTATAAAATAATTGCAAATCTTATGTAAACATTTTGGAAAATTTTTTACGATAGACTTTTGTTTTGACTAGATTTTCAATAGATAATAAATGAAAAGAATTTTCTTCAGTCCATATTTAAATTATAATCAATTATTTTACTTTAAGGCATTCGATAACGAAACCGAAAATGTTCGATAGTTGTGCTATCCGAAATAATTGCTCAATTAAATTTTTCGAATTTTTAAAGAATGTTTTTAATTGGGTGTTAACTTTTATTTTATCTTGTTTTTTAGATTATTTTCAACATACTGTTATGTAAGTAATGTAATCGAATGAAGAAAATGAAAATCCCGCTTACCTTAAGGTATGCTAATTAGCCTAATTGAAGTTTTACTGATCTTTCGATAAATATTTTGATATTTTTCTTGTTTCACTGTTTTTCTTCGAAATTTTTAGATTAAAGTAATAATTATATATAATACAGAGTGTTACAAAAAGCTATTTTTTATATTTAAATAATTAAGTTATAAATTCTTATAAAGCGTTTTGTCTAAAGCAAGGGTGTCCAACCTTTTCGTTTCCCTGGGCCGCATTGGAAGAACACATGGTGTTTTGGGCCACAAGTATATTACTATGTATAAATCCATATCATAAAATGAATGTGATACTTAGCATTGAAGTTGAGAAACTAAACCGTCAATATCTGGTTCGATTGACGTGGTTGCAATTCTCAGGCAGTTCTCAAGGTGTTCATCCAACATGTTGGTTCTAATTTTACACTTAGTATGTTTCATTCTTCACTTAAGCCACCGGTTGACAAACAACAGAACAGTGTAGCTGTGTGAACAACGCAAACAGAAAGAGAATTTACTGCATAACAAAGAGCTTCTGTTCTGGTCCTGTTTCTGTTGTTTGTCACTTGGCAGTTTTAGCACGAGAGCGCAAACACACAAATCATTCCTCAGAAAAATGGACATGCTTCAGTAACTTTGAATATTTTCGGGCCGCATTGATATTTGCCTTGAGCCGTATGTGGCCCGCGGGCCGCGGGTTGGACAGCCTTCGTCTAAAGCAACATATGCGTTCCATTCATTTATGCGAATAATTTAGTTCCGCAAAAAAGCACGTAAATGGAGCCAAAAGTTAATAAGTTTTTCAACCTCACTATTGTAGTTAATATTGTTAATATTTTAATAAAACAAGATGCTTCGATTGGGTTGAAAAATGTAGGGATTCCAATAGGAGAAGAATACACAAAACATTGATCAGATTCTAGGGATTTTTACAGTCGAGCAAGAATACTTCTCTATTAAATCCTGCTCAAAAAGGAATCAGATCAACTTCACAATAAAATCCAAAAAATAATAATGAAAGTTCCAGTGGAATAATTGAGAGAATTTGATCTGTTATAGTTTGATTTAGTTTTTGGTAAGAATTTTATTTGATATATAGTACGAAGAATCATTGATTTGGGAATAGAAGTTATTTGTTCGTTATCTGATTCGGATTCTATGTTCTTCCTGAATTTCATATTGAACGACGCCCAATACCGTAGTTAGTTCATATAACATAATCAAGAAATATATGTGTACCTCATCCATTATAGGAGATGAAAATTCCACTATCAGAACTTATTTGATTATTTTTTTTGGAAATAATTTATTCCTAACTTGAATTAATCGGTTCACCAAAGCCTAACCGGTTTTATAACTGTCCAATAAATATCTTTTTATGAATCGATTTTCAATTTTATTAATGATTTTATACTTAAAACATATTTAATTTAATTAAAACAATATTTTAAATGCACGCACTTTTGAATTCAATTAAAATTACATACAAAATAATTACAGTTAATGAAATAATTAATTCATATTGATTTGATTTCTTGGAAGGCAAAAAAAAAGAACCAAATGAGTTTTAATTTAAAGGCATTGAAAAAAAAACTGATCGTTTTTTCCATGTAATCTCATTAAGAAATGATTTCAATTCAAAATAAGCCTAAATCGAATTTGATGTCCGTGATTAGAATCGAAAAAAAGAAAGTTTTTTTAATTTAAAATGAATGCATTTTTTTGGTTCATTTTAAATCATATTATATTTAATAGTTTATAATAGCAAAAAGTGATTTTATCTTAAAGAAATATTTTCGAAATAAATTTAAATGAAAAAAAGTTTGGAATTTTCATATTAAAACAGTCATAAATTTTGACAGTGACAGTCACAAAGATTTTAACTAAATATAAATTGTATTTCAGTCATAATTTCACTGTTTTTTGTTTTGTTTTAAAAAATGTTTATTTAGCCAGAATAATTTTTACAATAGCTCTTAGAAATACTTAGTTTTACTAACAAACTAATAACTTACATAATAATTCTTAAACTAACTTACTGACATTCATGATGTACTCTAAGTTATACATTTTATTAAATTCAATTCCCCATATTTAGGTTTTACTTTAACTTTACATAAATTGTATTACTTTGAATATAAAACTTGATTTGGTAAGCAAAAAAGGCTATAAAAGCTTACTTCATTTAAGGAGAAAAAAAAAAGTTTTTGTCTTAACCTAACTTAACCTAACTATTTACTCTTAGAACTACCCAACACCAATTACATTATTTGATTATATAAAAAATTATAATTTTTGTTTTGTTTTACATATTTTTTTATTCTTCCAGCCACCAGTATTTTCGGATATTTTGTCTGGAGTTGTCGTCTTTATCAATTTTCGGGATGGTCATGTTGTATCTCCATATCGGCAGGTTCTGCAGGCCATCAAAGTTCCTCTCGTATGTGATGCATTTGTTCATTGCGTGGCGGTAAACATGAAAAATAATTGGAATGTTGTGAGTATCTTGTAAATATACTTCCTTATCGAGGTAAAAGAATGCTTGAGGAGGGATATGTCCGGTTTTTAAGGTTTTCTCTATATAGTTCCCGGTTTCGTGACAAGGTCCTAATACTAGATTATTTGTGGAAGTTGATGCTTTCGCGAAATGGTTGCGAGTTAGCTGAATAATATGGTTATCTATACGTTGGACACCGGCCATATCATATATTTCATAATTTCACTGTAGGTAGTCATAAAGTCTGTATGTCTGCAAATCAGCCATATCTTTCGTTAAGGTTGGTAATTCACACACAGTCACGTCACTTGTTGATTGAAGTGACGTGCTTGTGATAATAATCTTGATTATTATTATGCAAATTTATTATGAAAATTTATATGATTCTAAGAAAAATAATGGGGCTTGTTTTGTAGAAAAACTTTTTACTTAAGAAACTTTACAAATTCCAACAAAGTGATTTTAAAAAATTATTATATTTTATTATTTCTTTTTTTTTTTTGTATTAATATTTTCTTTTGTAAACTAAAATTAATTTTATAGTTCATTTAAAAAACTAAAAAACGTTATTAACTAAAGAATTTTAAATTTGTTTACCATTTAAAAATGTTCTTTTAAAATGTCTGTTCTTTAATTACAAAGATTGAATAAAAAATTTCTAAAGTTGACTTTTTCAATTTACATATTTCAGCAATGAAAATATTCATTTCATTTATAATAGTATTTTTTATATATAAATAATGAAGAAAATAATATTATGGACATTTTGGAAATATGTAAATGATGAATTTTATTCAAGAAAAAGTTTCTATCTTTAAGGTTCGAATTGAAACTGTGGTCAAAATCACACAATTTATTATGAAGTAGTTCTTCTTCACACAGAAAAATTATGAAGTTTCGACAACTGAATTTTCAGTTCTAAGTGCTCAATAGTCACAGCTAGCCAATAAGATCATAATCTTTCTGTGTATTACAATCATTTAATGTGAAAAATCGTCTTATAAAGGGTTTTTCATTAAGGACATAACAATTCAACATAAATCGATTGTAACGTGTGCTGTGTGGTTTGTAGCACTGTCTTGTTGAAACCACACATCGCCGATATCAATTTCATCTAATTCTGGCCAAAAATAATTCTCCAACATGACACGGTAGCGCTCTCCATTGACGGTAGCAAAAATACAGCCCAATCACGCCTCCGGCATGTAAACCGCACCATACAGTGATTTTTTGTAGAAGCAATGGTGTCTCTTGAAGCACATGTGGGTTTGTTGCTGTCCAATAACGCATATTTTGCTTGTTGACAAATCCATTTAGCCAAAAATTAGTCCATCGCTGAGGATGATTTTTCGCTTTTAAAGTTGCGGCGACTCGGAATTTCGGTAGTAATTTTTAATAATTTCCAAGCGTTGCTCGTTCGTGAACTTTACCATGATGAAAATGTTGACTTTAATCTATGTTTCGACATTGACAGGTCATTATTAATGTTTAAGGGTGCGTTCATATAAAGATACAAAACTGTTATGTCCCTATTAAAAGAAACTATATAATCATATGGTATGCAAATTGCAGCTTAATTCGTGAGATATCTTGGTTCTTTTTTAATTATCCTAGTAATCCTTTTTCGGAAGTTTTACATTTCAGTCTGATACAATTTTTTTTGTTGGTGAAACAATAATTAAAAAATTGTACTAGATTGTAGACAAAACAAAATTCGTGTATTATTGTTAAAATTTATTCTACAATATGTATTTTACAAAGAATAAAATGTTGTGACCTTAAATGAAATACCATATAGTCGGTATAGATCTGAAGAAAAATTACGATAGTTGTAAAAGAAAATGTACATTTATTATTGTTTTGTATTTTCCATAAAAATTATTTCTATGAATCGATCTTAAGATCACGACAATTTTTCTTTGTAGAAGAAGAATTAAATAAATTTAAGTTTTTTTTCTTCAAATAATTTGCATATAATTTGCAATAAAATTCAATTCGAATTTCGATAAATGTAATTTTTCCATAGATCTCTGATAAAATGTCCATGAACTTGTCTATAATATTTTTATCTAGCAAAAAGGTCAATTTCCAAAACAATTATTATATAATATCATAAATGATTTATGATAAATTTTTCATAAGCATGAATTATACAGAAATTTACTATGTAATTCATTTTTATCGTAAAATAAAGATTATAAATTTAATTGAATTACATTTGTAAATTTTTTCGGGTAATTCTTCAAGCTAGGGGAAAGTTCATTGCTTGAGTGCCCTAAACCTATGAACTAAGTAATTAATTAATTCATTAAAGAATGTTATTGAACTTATGTTGTAATTGCTTAGTATACAAATCCAGGATGTGGTTGATCTCAAAAACCAAATTTTGTGACGTGTTTTTGAAGCCTAAAAATGATACCCTTGTTATCATATTAAAGTGGACAAAATAGGATTTCTATAAAATGATTTAAATCTATACATTTTCAACTTAAAATTGAGAATTATGAATTTCAAATTGAAAATAGTCAACTTCAAAATTAAGAATAATTTATTTCAAATATCGATTAGTCGTGATGATGCTTTAATTGGAGACGTATTTCAGGAAGAATCATAAGGATCTAAATGGTGATCCTTTCTTTCTCCATTTAGTCCGATGTCAAACTCTATCGAACTTGTTTGGTCAAACCTTAAATCAGACATTAAATAGGATTGGTGAGAGATCTTACTGTTGTTAATTGTATCAAAATTTTTCACTTATTTTCAAAGATTGATAATACGTGATGTATTAAATATGCATGATATTTTTTGTTGAGAATTTAATTAAACAATATATTGTATTGATTGAACAAGTGAGGTTGCTGGTTAAGTGGTTAAAAGTCTAACGCTTAGTATGGAGTGATCTGGAGTTCAAATCCCAGTGATCGCAATTTTCCATTTTGTTGAGTTATTTAGTTTTCCAGTTTATAACAATATAACTTTTTAAATTGTGCAATCTTCTATATAAATAAAAATTAAGTGCTGTTCGTTGGTAAGCGCGCATCACTTGAGAACAGCTGAACCGATTTCGCTAATTTTTTTGTTAAAATGTTCGTAGTAGTCCGAAAAGGGTTCTTACATAAAGATAAATGGGAAAATCTGCCTGGAAAATTGGAAAATTCTGGAAAAACTGAAAGTGCTTTTCTTCAATGGGATTTTTGTAGCAGAAATACGTTTTTTTCTCATTTTTACCTTGTTTACATAGCTTTTTACAAATACACAAAATGATCACAAACAAATGTATTGAAATTTGGACAGGACAACAATGTCTGTTGGGTCAGCTAGTATATAATAATATTCTCAATTTGATTTTGACTATTTCGAATTTGAATTTGAAAAGGTATAAGAAAAATAGAAACCATTTCTCTTCTTTCATATTTTTGTCTGTAATAATTTTATTCTAGCATATTTTTTCTCATTATATTATATAGTGTTAATTCAAGAACAACGCGCGGTCCTTTAGTATATACATTTGAGAAAATAATAACATCACATGTGATCATTAAAATAAAGTTTATAACCAATAAATTGTCTCAAAAAATCTATAATAATATTCCAAAACAGCGGTTAATCTTATAGAATTCAAAATTTTCCCTTTTTTTTAAAAATATATAATTGAATTAATATGATTTTTATTTATTATATTGCTTAGAATTGAATCTAATTAACATTTGATCAATGGAAATAACATGATATGAAATTTTAATATGAATTCAGAAGTTAAACATTGGATAATGTATTGTAATGTAGTTTAACATAATTCTAAAAGTTCTGTGTTTTGAATAGATTCAAAAAAAAAAGACAAAAATGGAAAACCAAATGTTATTTATTTTTATTAACATATATGAGAAAATCTTTTTAAAATGGTAACCTGCTGTCATTACTTTGGAAACAATTAATTTCATAAATCAATGTAATAATAATAAAGACCTTTAAGGTATATGTATTTTCAAAGGCAAAGAAAAACAATTTCCTAAAAAAAGGGTCTCCAATAAATTGATCAAATAACCACTCACAAATTAATGACTTTTATGCTTTTGGGCATATCAAAATTAATCGATGGCCAATCAATGAAATTTGTTTATTGGTCAGGTATTTTCTTTTATATTTTCAACGGGATATTATTTGGGATGAAATAAAATGCAGGTCAAAAGAATAGTTTTATTAAGTTGAATGTTGAATAATACAGGCAATACTTTCATAGTGCTGTAGATATGTTTCGCGTTATAAACGAATTCACGTTATAAGAGGGTTACTTATATAATACGTTTCTTGAAGACAAATTCGATAAAAGGGAAATAAAAAAAATAGTTTTTCAAAAATCATTTAATACCAATAAATATTTTAATATTGAATTTTGGAGTATATTCAATAAAGTGGTAATAAATTTGAAATTTATTTTTAATAAACTCTTAATTATGACAATTTTATGGATGTTATAAAATTCAATTATACGCGATTATTGGAAATGACAGCGGTATACTAAAAAAAGGAGCACTCGTTTTAATTGAATTTTATTATATACCATCAGTAATTTCTTCTCTCTTTTTCTATGCCCTAAACAAATATATATTCCAGATCCCGACAAATTATATATCATTCGACGGGGAATTTAATTCTGAATCAGAATCTGTTATCCTTTTTCGAAAAGATTTACTTTTAGAATAAGAAAGCACGAAAAACCAATTTTTGAAGAATTAGACGCCCGGAGATGGAGCAGGACGGAATTTTGGAAGGATCTATTAAATTTTTTACTCTTTGATTGATTTATGTGGTGGCCCTGATAAGGGCCGTTTTTAATTATATTCGTGGCCCCAATAAGGGCCGTTTTTTATTTTAACCTGTTCATTAAAGTAAGATTGTTGTTTCAACTTTTGAGGAAAACTCGGGACAACCGAGGGCTAGCCCTATTAAAGGCTCATAGTTCCGGTATTAAGAATTCTTAACTGTTGAAAATAAGTGTCCTGTGATCTGCTTGAACAAATACGTCGGGCATAAAAAACAGAGGCTAACCACCAGCGATTTCTTCAAAAATTGGTTTTTCGTAGTTTTCTCTTCCTAAAATGAATATTTTCGAAAAAGGATAACAGATTCTGATTCAGAATTAAATTCTCCGTCGAATGATATATAATTCGTCTGGAATATATAATTTTTTAGGGCATAAAAACAGAGGCTAACCACCAGCGATTTCTTCAAAAATTGGTTTTTCGTAGTTTTCTCCAACCAACATTTATTAATTTTTTAATATTTGTTAGGTTTCTTTATATATAATTTTAAATCAGGAATCACGCTTATACAATTACAGAGCTAAGACTCTTTAAGTTGAGACTTGAAAGCAGTGAACTGTAACATTATAAATAATGAAGTCCTATGACTAGTTGTGTATAATATAAAATGTACTCTCATTTCAACACAGTTTAATGATTTCTTCTAGATTCAGGTATATTTACGCAATTCAATATACATGTTATGGAATCAGTTTATTTCATAATACAGATTACAAAACTAATTTTATTGCAAATCATTTATCTAAATCTTTTGTTTAGACAAGAAATTTCATTTTGTAATTGATCAGGTTTTCAATCCTCTTAAATTGACCATTTCCATATTCAATTTAATAATCTTGATTAAGCTGTTGATAATGAAATGATTTTTATCTATTAACAAATTAGAAAATAAACTACTATGACTTGGAGCCATATTAATTCGTTTTGAATTCTCGCAATATTGTAAATTTATATGTCTTAAAATCAACTATGTATATAATTGCACGTCTATACGTTCCTTATAATGGCATTCATTGATTTAAGACCGATTAAAGAAAGTTAATTTGCATTTTCATTGTCATCGTCAACGCATATAAACTGTAATTATTCAATTTATTATATTTTGTATCATCATCATAACCATAGGCGTCACTGCTAGTTACATATAGTATATCATAATAATTTCTTTGCTACAGAAATTGCTTTCACTCAAATGGAAGAGATCAAGTTATAAGATTCATTTTATCCTGACGATTTATATTGTCGTGAGCGCACGAAAAACTTAAAATAAAATATAAAATGTGTTCAATCACTTCATATCCTAAACAAACTAAAGATTGATACTAAATTATGATACAATATCCTTTTGCCAATCAAATACAATCATGGATTATGGACACTCTATATAGTGACTAAAAAGGATTTATTTCACCGACATATCGGTCTAAATTTTGTAGTTATATGATTGAATTAATTCTGCATTCTTTATCATAATAAATGAGCCTCTTTAATTTAGTGTAAAAAGAAGTTGTATTTTTAGTAAATTTTTAGTACAACAGATGGCAATATAATGTGATACTGTCAAACTTAATAACTGCAGTCAGAAATATTCTTCTTTGTTTAAATAATGTTATTACTTATACACTAATTTAATGCACATATAAAGATTTAGAATTGACTACGAAGTGGACTATCGTGCACCGTTCCCATTTTTCTTGATGCCGCCTATGAGTACAATATTATAAATGTAGAATATGTTTTGTATTGAACCTTTAATAAACTTGACATGTGTATATGAGTTCGATTCGATTATGATTAGTTGCTTATTTTGTCTTCAATTCAAATACAGTTGAATACCCTCTTAGCTAATCATTTCATAGGAAAGTATTATGACGTGAAATAATATTGTTGTAACTTTCAATTATTCTCTAGAATTTTACATTAAGGTCATAGCAAATTTCTCACATCCTATTAAGAATTCTTGACATTTAATTTAATACTTTAATACAGTGTCGTGTAAGAATATATCCAATTATATTATTTAAACATTGAACTAACTACAAGACTAACACTCTATATAATGGACGCCAATGGAATACATTAAGGGCATCAAAATTATCGTTATTATGAATTGAATAAGCCATCATTATATCTAAATTCTTTTACTGTTGGATTAATAGGCGGCAAAGATGATGATAATGATGAGGATGATCTTTGAAAGAACTCCATATAATGGTCAATCGGGTGCCAAAACAATGAATAAATGCATTTTTGATCCATATTGAAAATACAACAAAAAGAAAAGGGTGTGGATTCTATTGTACATAATTTGTATAATATTAGACTCTGTAATGGTTCGAAATGAGTATTACCAATGTTAGTTTTAGCCTCTGGGCAATATGGTTTATAATATGGTTTTCGTTTGCTTCTTTTGAGGAACAAAAATTATTTGATTATTTTGTGAAGAAAGGTGAAGAAGGAAATCTTTTGCGTTTATAAAAGCAACGATTTAATTTTGAATTTTATTATTACTATTATTATTATTTTAGTTTTTGTTTGTGCATTGTTAGAACGTATGAAGTCTTTTTCTGAAAGGTTCTCATTTTTTTTTTATACTTGGAATCCTAATGGATATAAAAGATTATCCATTCATGTTGAAAGGCTTCCCTGGAGGATATATAGTTTTTTGTCTTCTTTCGTTGAAAGGGTTATTGTTAAATCTGTCGGTTCGAAAGAATAAAGGAGAAAGTTATATAATAGAGCCAAAAAAAATACTCATATTTGAGATTGCATTGTTTTGATCAACAAGAAAAAGATTCATGGAAGAATTCTAATTTTTGAAAATATTTCCGGTTTTTTGGTCGATAAAAAGAATGAAATTTTAGAAGTTTTACAATAAACCAAATATTATGTTTTGATGTTTAGATTTCTTAAAGATGTTATCTGTTACGGAGACAAATAATTGGGATTAGTCAGATTCCTTTCAGGAGTAGAGCAGGTATACAGGCTGTTCAAGAATTATGCCTATCCTACCAGACGAAAATTTTCTTGTAGTTTTGCATTATCTAAAATGCTGAGATTTGATACTGAGTTTTATTGGTGTAAGGAAAAAATCTTGGAATGATGCTTAATCGACAGATCGATCCAAATTCCCAATTATTCGAAAGATCAGTGACGTATTGTTATTCAGATTATCAACATTGGCATTTATATTATATTATACTATAAAATATTACCTATAATCAAATTAGGAGTTCCTCAATTTATACACAAGGAACTCATTTGTCTAAGAAATATTGTTTACTTCCAGTCGTACGAGGTAAAGTCCTATAACTTACGTGTTAGTTTATAGAATTCTTTAACATTAAATTGTAACATTTACAGTTTTTTTCTCTTTTATTTCATTCAATTCAAATATAATAATAATTTATCAAATCACATTACTAAACTCAATCACGTCTATTTAACTTGAAACATAAATTTTTCTTTTTCTGGAATTCTCTATAAGAATTAAACACATAATAATTTTCATATGTTTAGCAATAAAAATGTTGCAACATAAACAGAAACATATCTACATAAATTTTAATGCCAATTTATCTATCGTGGAAAGTTAAATTTTTATGGATCTTGTCCAATTTCGATCAGTTCCAATCTAAGTATGGAATTTCTGAAAGATCAGCTCAAAATAAGCATGTGTCATTTGAATAGAATCATAAATCTAATTCTTTAAAATCCAGAAGAAAAAAAAGAGTTTCACGCGAAAACAGACAGTTTTTTGCTGAAAAGTCGTGTTTTACGTCTACCTTTTTTTCTTATTATTACTTAAGTACAGTGTAACGTGTTGGGTTTGTTACGTCTAAAAAAATTCAGATTTCTGTCTGATAATGTAAAATGTAAACACTTTTGCAAGTTCTTCATTTTTTATTCAAAATTAGAATTTTTCTCAAGTGTCAGAGAGTTTTATTCGATGGATAAATGTCAGATGTAAACAAGCTTGAAAGGTACATTGATATATGATTAAAGAAATAATTCTTCAATAGAAGATTCAGAATTTCTTTGCGCATGCTAAGTGGAGAACACTTATAAACCGATTTTTATGAAATTTGAAACTTAACCATTTTTTGTAAAGCGTTCTTAGCCACGCAGTTTTGTAGATAATAATTTTACCAATAATTTATTTGAACGAAAATGCGAACTATCAAATACCAAATTGTATTTGAATTGCCAGTATTAAAAAATTGGTAGAATCGAGGTGTTATTGTATTTTTTTTTGAATTTAATTTTTATGTAAAGCATGCAATTTGTTCACACAATATTTAAAAAAGAAATTCTACAAGAAATAAATAAGATTTCGTTTTGTTGTATTTTGAAATTTAAATTAAATTTGTTTATATTTTCCATTTAAATTTTTAATTTTTAAGGAATTTCACGTTTACATATTATAAAAACCACGATCCAAATTGTAATAGAAATGAACTTTCGGAATTACATGATGTACAACCTTTTATAGAGTTACTAATAATAGTTGGAAAATTTGATTGCACGAAATTCTTTCAAAATCGAATTACCTTTATTGAAAAAGTTTCTAAAAGATTGTATGGGAATGGACAATATCATTTGTCGGTATCCTTCTAAGCATAAGTTTATACTATATATGGTATTAGATAATAGCGCAACTAATCTTTGATGTAAATTTAATATCTGTTAGTACAACTGAATTGGAACTAACTAGTTCTAATGAAAAGAAAGAAAAGGTGACTTATTTGTAATTGTAATATTTCTTTGTTTACGTATGCAAGAAATGGGCAAGGACCTGGAATTCTTTTGTTTCCTTAAAAAACTATAGCTTTCATTCCCAAAATGATATTTTCAGGACTATGCAATCATCAAAGTATATGAACCGTCTTATTGTGTACGTAGATAGATAACCTTTTAAAAATACGACACTCATCTAATACCAATAAAAATTCAAGTTTCATCGTTTACATTATCTTAAACTCTCCAATTTCTTTAATTTGGTTAAGGTTTATTCATTTCTAAATATCTTTTTAAGATCCTTTAAATGTCATCATGAATTAGGCGCCGGATGTTTTTCTTAGAAAGGAACAATATAGATAGTTCTAGTTTTTTGTCGGTATAATACCTTTTCTTATACGTGATTTAATTTTATCCAAAAATAGAACGAAACCAAAAATTTTCTACCGTCTTGGTTGTAATACAAAAAGATATGTGCTCTCCGATGAAATTTAATAAATGTCTAGATAAGTGTTAAACGTAACAAATTGCATCCCTAGGGGGTCTTCTATATAGATCGGTTAAGTGAATAAAAAAATGAATACACAATTTATGGTGGAGTTTTTTCTTTTTTTTTTTGGTTTTCTTCACTTTCATCGAACACCTTTTGGGTCTTCTGATTGAACAAACTTAAGAAATATAGAAGGCGCCGGCATTATTATTGTTATTATTATTATTGTACTTAATATTAGCGCAGACATCGTATTTGAAATCATATTTCTAAACTACGTTTGCCTATCCAATAGTATAGTGTATACTTGGAACCAATTTTCATTTTTCTTCTATATCGGAAAATGATGATTATGCGCGATTTATTATTATAATCCCAAGAAGGCTCAAGAAAAGTTGTTTTTATATATATTTCTTTTCTATCTAATTACTACATACTCCTTACGATGACGCTTCTGGGTATTATATTAGCGTTTTTTCTTGTATTGCGTGATTTTAATCGTAAGAAAATTTTTGCGATTTTACAGTGTAATATAAATAATACATAATCGTTCGATCGATGGATGGAAAATTGAAATAAATTGAGAAAATGATGCGTCTACTTTAATATACGCGGATACAAGAGTAAAATATAATAGCGTGAGAAATCTTCAATTCATATCGCAATTAATCTTGAAAATTAAATGAAGTTATAATATTAAACAAACCAGTTACATACTTGGATTTATATATTTACATTGTTTCTCACCAACATTTTTCAACATAAATTATAATTTCAAGTATTTTATGAATTTTTTAAAAGAAATATTCAATCATAAATCGGTGCTTTTGAAGACGATGAAATTAGTTACTTAAGAAGAAAATAGAAAGAAAAGTTTTCGGTTATAAAAATTCTGTTAAATAGTTGTTCACGAAAAGTTTTCCTAATCTTATATTGTTCATGTGTTCCACAGAAAATGAACTATTTGTATTGTAACCAAGAAAACCCTATATTATTTTTGGTTTAAGAAATTTTACAGTTCGAAGTATATATTAAGTAAGAAAATGAAAATGTTAAGTCACTTAGGTCCGATTTCACAGTGGTGGCTTAAGCCTAGTTTGTTGCTTAAGCAATACTTAAGCTACAAAGTGCATTTCACAGTGCGGTTTATTCAGAGATTAAGAAGAGCTTAAGTTAGTAATATCGAGAGCTTTAGCTCAATTTTTTCAATCATGCTTCGGCTTAAGTTAGGCTTAAACCACCGCTATGAAATCGGCCCTTATTGTACTATGAGGGAGGTTTTAACTATAATTAAATAAGTTAATGAAGAAAATGTAATTACACAAATAAAGTCCTGTCACTGTTATTAGTTTGAAATTATTATTTCGTGTACAAATCATATTTTAAAAGCATTTTGGTAACTAAAAAAAAAATTGTTCTGCGAGAACGTTAAAATAATGAACAATAATTATATTTAAACTCGAAATAAAATCATATAAAATATAATTTAAAAAAAAAAGAGTACTCGTTATATGATTTTGTATAATAATGAATTATAATTCAACAATAACGAAGAGAATGAATAATTTCGCGGTTGATAATAATTAAAGGTGAGAAGAATTCTGTATTTTCTGGTACGCTTTACTTAAAAACGTATCTGATCCCATCAGTTACTCTATAATTTCTGTATTTTGGATCTTATATATTTATGTTACCAATCTGATATTTAATGGTAACTTAATACTTAAGAGGATAATAATGCCAAAAGGATCAATTATATATTTTTGATGGAATTTTCTGTTATTCAATATTATATAAGTATGATTTTGCAAACTAGTTGATGCGAGATAATTGGAAGAATCCGATTGAAATATAATTCTTGGTCACATTTGTGTCATCTTAGATGTAAGCATGAATTGATAAATAAATGATAATACTTAATCCCTTGGCCTTATTCTTTTAACACGTTTTATTATTGACAAACTATAAATAGTAGATAAATCTGATAAATAGTTTATGTTAATAACTCTTTCTAAATATCCAATATGTCTACGAAATGAGGGATGTAATGGTTGACCCGATAAGAGGAATTGTCTACCGAATTAGAAAATGACTTATTTGTATTTCTAAAAGTAATATCGATTACTGTACTGAGATCAGTAAAACTTCACAAAACTAGTTTGGCTAAATCAGTAATTCTAATTAATTTCAGTTTATAAAAAACGAATTTAACAAATTATAATTTGTTTAACGGATTTCTGAATTTATTTATTGTTGGAAAATATTCTTTGAAGATGATGTGAAAAATGTCCAAGAAAAATTCTAAATTTTCAAATAAGAAATTCTTAAGAAAGATCATTTTTCCAATTCGAAAATTTTTAACGATAATTGGATACTCTACTAATTTATCTAAAAACGAAATCTTTATATCTTAATCAACCCATTTTATCCAATCAGTCTATTAAATCATTTTTTGTTATATAAAGAAACTTTTCAAGACTAAAACATTCTATACTACATATTCTTAATTTAGAATATCATAAAAACATATCGAAGAGGAAGAAACCTAATTTTCTTTTATCCAAAATAGATAACACCATGTTCTTATATCACATTTTATTCCATCATAATCAAAAAGTGACTTTAATCGCTTGTTGATTGGATACTGGTTTTTATTGCCCTTAAATATCAATTTCATGATCACGATCATCAAGAAAGATCGACGAAAAAATCCACATGATCTTATTTTCTTATACAGAAATGACTCCTACTTAGGTTTTTTTTTCTTCTTATTATTATGGGGTATCTTGTATCTCTAAAAAAAAAAGAAAAGTTAAAATTTCATTCATTCTTCTCTGTCCTTAAAGTAAATTCGATCCGATTTTTATAGAAATTTAAGTATATCAATACCAATTGACCTCTGATATTCTGATATCTAACTGATCATGTTTAACGTGATCGAAGATACTACCAGCATTATTATTGTACATTTAGAGATCGATTCCCTGTCGAGAGCAAAAGAATGTACCTGTCGTAAGGTATTCAAATCGATATAAACAAGATTTCCGGCTTTTATAAAATGCAAATAAAAAAACAAGAAAAAGAAAAGAATATTACTCTAATCTGAAAAACAAGAAATATTATTATTTGAACTGGTTCCTGGATTTGGATTTCTTTTTCTTTTTTTTTTCGGGTATCTTGAATACAAAAAAAAAACAACGAAGATTTTCAAAATGAAAGATTTTCTTTGGAAAGTGGCTTCTTTTATTTTCTTTTTTTCTTAATTCTTCCATTTTCGTGACTCTTCATCGATCGTTTCCAAGTTTTCTTGAGATGAAATCTGATTTATTGAAAATGTCATTTAATTCGATTCCGAATAATTAATTCTTTCGATTGTTGTACCTCAAAACATCGTTCATTTCTTTTGTGTGCATAATCACGAATTCAAAATTTTGTAAAGTCGAATACGGTCCAGAAGATTCGAGTTACGATGAGTGTGTGTTTTCGAATCAAACTCATAAAATGATTTTGGATAAGAAGAGTGGACTATGGGCTTTTAAATTATTCAGCTTATATGCTGGACCAAATGTGCCTTAAGTATAAGAAATTTACATGAGGTATAAGAAAAAGAATATGATAAAAATAATGTTGACCAATAAAGTTCTGGATTTGAACCGATTACATGATAATATTATATAAGACTACAATTTATTTATGATATGATTTGAATTATGTTTAAAGATTTTCTTTTCTGTTAAAGATTCAACAAGAAAATCAAATAGTATTCTACGTTTTTAAAATTCGTTATCAAAATCTTATTTCTAATAAATAAAACTAATAATAATAATAATAACAATTCATATATCTTTAAGCAATATTAATTTATAAGATATGGTTGAAAACTGTTAGAAGAAGAATTTAAGAAATTCTTCTTTGATTTATTTCAGTTTGAATATCAATAAGCATAATGTTTTTTATGTTTAATTTAAGTACATATATTTTGCTTCATATACAAATTCATACCACCTAAATCTGTTACCATATTATTGCGTGCTACCCCTCTGGTTCGAATGTTATAGAATGACAACACTTTTTTTTTATGTGATTTTAGTGTATAAACTTTATTTACAATTATTTCTGCGTTAACAACTAGTCTTAAAAATATTTGTCTATTAATTATTATTAATTTATATAAGATTAATTTATACACAATTTATTTTCACTCGAAAACACTATTAATTATTTTTTACTTTAATATTTCGCTGATGTACACACTGCTGCTGCGCTGCTTGATTTCAACTGTGTCGTTTCAGCGATGTTCCTTCCTTAAATAGTCATCGTTTCAAACTCAAGAAGTTTCGCTGTATGCATAGAAACGTGTTTTCGATAAACGTCAAGAAAGTTCTTTGAAAGAACGTCAAACGACATGTAATTTTTGTTTTCTTTTTATTTTAAATTAATAATGTGTTTTGTGTTTGAAATATATAGTGCAATATATACGTAATTCGAGGATGTATGAATTAAAATTTTGAACAAACCAATTTCTTAACTGATGATTGATTTTTAATGTATTTCTCAAAGAAAACGATAAGTTAGAATTACATAAATCGAAGAAGTTGATCATGTTTTCATGTTTTTTTTTTTTAAATGTAGTTACTGTAGTTCCTTTTAATTATTTTAAAATATTTCAAAATACCATACAAAACTTTTTTTTATTGGTCATCAAGTTTGATTCATTTGAATATAAAAATACCGACAAAAAAGATCATAATTCATAAAGTTATGTGTACCTTCCATACATATATGGTAAATATCATTTATTACATTGCATGCTTAACATGGCTACCAGAAAAAAAGCCAAGTAGCTTATTACCATCCAGAATACATGTTATGAAACATTTATAAATTTTTGTAGGAAATTGAAGAATTCCTTTTGGTAAAAAAACAATTTAACTAATTTGTTTATCTGAACAAAATTTTATCGTTCCTTTTCGCTGTAAAACTGTCAATAAATCTTTATGAAAATTGTACAATTTATCATCATTTCGTTTTTGATATACTAACTTGCCTAAAGTGTATTCGACTAAAAGAATAATTTTAATTTATTACCTTTTAAATAGGGTCTTTTTTTAGCAAAACAGATTTTAAAATATACTTGTTCCCGAAATAAAGAGCGTTTTAATTATATAGGAATGAAATACAAATGTTCCAGCAAAATTCGGGTAATTCGAACTCTCCACAATAAAAATCTTCTTCATTAAATAACTCACAAAATCTGCAAATTCATTTGGTACCACCTAAAAAGGATAGTGTAAAAGATTATTGTATACTTTTTCGGATCCAAAACATTCATTAAATATTAAATTCTTTGATCCTAGAAGTTACACCAAGAGATGTAAGACGTCAATTGGGTATGCTTTCTTTAATAACATTGGATGAACCAAGAAGTTATTGTGTTTCCGTTGAGGACATATTAAAGGTATTGTTTGAATCCAATCGGTGCAAGATATTAAATCTTAACGTATTAAAATCGAGCATTGAAAACCAACCATCAAATAGAAGTTTCCAGAATTGGTGGGTCATCAAATTTTTATGTTTCATAATGATGATCCATCAAAAGTTGAGAGAATTTGGCCGGGAACTTTTGATACATCTACTGAATAGTCCCGATTTTGCGGAACTATTTTAATGGTGTAAATTTTAGTTCAAAAGAAAGCTTGTGAAATTGAGTTCTTTTCGTCCAGATATCCCAGAAATTATATAGTGATAGCATAATAGCTCTTACAGACATTATATTATTTAAAAAAATTATGTTTACCATGAAAAATTCGTATGTTATTCACACATAGAGAAAATGTAGGGATTTTTTAGTCCATCTCGACATCAAAGGAAGTCTTATACGAATACAAAATCTTGAAAGTCTTTAGATAGACAGCAAGCAGACTGAATTAATACAGTTTCGAAACTTTTCTTATGATTGCGTAAGAGTGAAAACAAAGGTATATTCAGGTTTAAAAATGCATTTCAGGTGGAAAATATTTAATTTTGGGATCCGCATCTAAAAAATATACAAATATTAAGCATGTCCGACACTTTATGTGCACTAGTTTATGATCAGTAGTATGTTTGATGTATGTAGAGCTTAGTTATGTGATAATATACGATTGCATAAGGAAAGCTGCTTGATAAGATGGGAGTAA
Source organism: Xylophagus ater (assembly GCA_963422695.1). Classification (NCBI taxonomy): domain Eukaryota; kingdom Metazoa; phylum Arthropoda; class Insecta; order Diptera; family Xylophagidae; genus Xylophagus; species Xylophagus ater. The sequence goes on from OY730484.1 coordinate 1,205,709, forward strand.
CTCTTTATGTACAAAAACAAATCTCGATACTATGAGTAAAATTAGAGAATTTTCATGAGATCAGTACATCGACACATGAACTCAACGACTTGTATTGCAAATTTTATATATCTTAATTTCATGAGCTCTTATTTAAATTCATACTATTCTTAAATATATCTAATAAATCCTCTTAGAATTTAAATCTGTTGATTTTTTGAATAAATTTGAGACTAGACTCTTGTGTAATGTCTAAATTTGAATATTTTATTCAAGGGATTTGATTAAAATTTTATACATTTATAATTAAGCCCATGACTTTGATTGAAAATTAATCAATTTTTTTTTTGCCAAGAAATTAATTATCTATGAACCTGTAGGTCAATAACCATTTAATTTTTTTTTATGTATTTTAATTTTTATTATACTAATTTATTGAATTATAAAAATATCGACTTTTTAGCATAATTCAAAGTTTAACACAGGTTGCTTGTTGTTTTTCTTATTAATTGTTTTAGTTTTTTTATATTACGACAAGAATAATTTAATTTAATTTAATTTTAATCAATTAATTAATTTTTAACGAATAAATTAACAAATTATTTACATGATAAACAAAATTTTAGTAAAATTGGTTGTTTTTGTTAATGTCTGGTGCAATTCTAGATCGCGACCGAAAATACTTCTTTTGAAACAAATAGAAATAAAAAACTGAATGACTAATTATTGAGAAATGAATCACAGCCGGTCTTTTTCTTACTTAAAAAATACATGAATATGGGAAAAATTTTTACTCTCTGAATTGAACTAAATCATATAAATTTTCATACAGGTAAGAGATTTTTGTGGGTTCATAATTCTGAAAATACGATCAATATTTTTCTCAGGTATATACTAAGGTAACTTCGCAATAAGAAGAAAATCATATTGCTAAGAATGTGTTCGAACTGGACATGTACAATATTTTTGCAGTTTTCTGACAAACATAAACGGTTATATACTATATATAAAGCGAAAACATGATTTACTCGAATGTCCATAAATATGTTTCCTAGGTATAGAAAAAGTGCATTATATGATCAAGTGCATATTTGTTTCTGTCGTTTTTTTCTTTTTTTATATGTTTTAAACTTCCCAAACAAACAAAACCCACCTCATTTTCATATATGTATATATGTTTGTTTTGGATTGTATATTTTCGGCTTTCGCTTTCTTAAAAGAAATTCGAAGACGGATGGTGATCGTATACGCGCCTATGTATATCACTGCCAGAGATTTACTCGCCTCGCGCTAAAGAAAAAACTGCAACCAAAAAAAAAAAAAAAGAAAAGAAAGAAGGTAAGAATTTTTTTTTCTTTTCTATTTGTATATATAAATGCATTCAAAATTCAAATACAATCGCATCTAAGAAATGCATACATAATAATGAAAATCTCAAGAAATTCACTTCTAATATATGTATGTAGAATGAGTGATCTTCAAGTGATCGAGAGTAAACATATCGAACTAAAAGGCATTCAACTAAAAACCATCAGTTCAGAAGAAGAAGTCCAAACCCAATTACCAGACCAAAGATTTTCGAGTTTTCAGTCTCTCATCGACTTTCGTGTTATACGTTGATAAAAACGGACGGAAAATTTTTGTTTTGCTTTTTCCTTGTTGTTTCGTTGATTTTAAAAATAATTTTCAAATTGAAATTTTCTTTTATTTTCACTTTAAAAAAAAAAAAGTACATTTTAATGAACGGAAGAAGTTTTCCTTTATTTTGATATTTTTTCAAAAATACAGATCTTGTTGTTTCGTATAGTGTATTTTTGTGATGTTTTTCCATAGAATATGTAATTTATGCTATTTTAGCATTGACAAAAGGATATACGAAAATAGCAATGTGATCGCGCAAACGCATAAACTTTTATGCGTAATTCATTTTTCATAAAAAAAAAAAAAACAAGAAAAAAATCTTTAATGAAATTTTAAAATTGTCTTAAGAACGTGTTGATTTAGTGACGAACGAATAATATAAAATATCGCGTGCTCGTGTCGCGATCATTAAACTAATTATTTTTTTTTATTGCAATTATTATTATTTCGCGATCAAAAGGAACAAGGATTACACATAAATCTATGTAAATAATACTTTTTATTATCATCACAAAGTATGTATCAAATACGATCAAATGATCATCATCGTTGTTGCGTCAACAAACAAGATCACCATAAATGCCGGATGAATCTTCTTATTTAAGAAAAAGTGTTCTCTATGTGGATTATAATAACAACACAAAAAAATCTCGGTTAATCTAATTTAAAGAAAATTGAATCAATTTGAAAACACAAAAAAGAAAAAAATTTAATTAAATTTAATTTCGTCTGAAAAAAAATAGAAGTGATCAAAGAAAGATCATATATGATCAAAATTCTTGATGTGAATAAAATAACGAAGTGAATAGTTTTTATATATTAAAAATGAGTGTTTTTAATTGTGTTTTTATACTAATTTCGTTAATTAATTATGTAGAAATTTTAAATGCTGAAAATTCAAAATGGATGATTAATAATAATAATCCAAAAAATTTTCATCAGAATTTTCATCAGAATGATGGAAATTATCAAAATTTAGAAATGTTTAATTATACACATACACGTAATCATCGAAATCGTAAAAATCATAATCGAAATAATAATCGGAAAAATCAAAATAATAATAAATTTATGATCGATTCGGAAAATCAATATGAAAATGCACCAGATGAATACTTTTCTACATCAACAATTGGTATTATTAAACGGAATCATAGAAGACGAGGTGGTGGTGGTAGAGGTCAACGACAAAGGATGAACAAAAATGGTAAAGTATTGAGTCTTCTTGTTTTAGGTCTTATATCACCATTTTTGGATAAAGATATTGTATATTGTGATGGTCAAGAAATCGATTTTATTATATATTCTACAAGTATATACGAACGTTAAAGTCTAAAATACCATAGAGACGTGGTTTTGTATTCTATTGTATTTTTTTATTTGTTTAGATTGCAACTATTTCATATAGTACGTGATATTGCGAAATTGCACTAAGTTGAAAATTCTTTCCAATATTTTAAAGTTTTCCTTAATCGGATTATTAAATTATTCAAAATAGAAATTTCTGTAGTTTATTTTAATATAAATTTTAATGAAATTATAATTCATAATGGACTCATAGTAATTAATAGCTTAGGAACTATTTTACTGATCCACTTATTAAGATGACGAAACGAATTATCAAATCCGATACGAAAGAGTTAAAAATTTAAACTATTTTTATTCAATACTTACGTTTTTAATGGTTTTCTTTAATGGAAAACAATAAAATTATATTGACAAGCCCTCCCAAGTAGAACCTTTATACGATCGTAAACAATCGAAAATTTTTCAAAATACTACTAGGACTAAGTGTTTGAACCTAAGCAGACATTATAATTCACATTGAGATTTCGATGCAACTGATATGTTATAAAACATTGCCAATGTGTGTTGCCCATTGGATGACAAACAACGGAAAGTTTAGTGCATTCGAAAAGAAATCAGTAGAATTTGGGAAATATGAGAAGAGATTTCCATTGGTCACGAGAAAACAATGATCATTAGCCCAGTGGATTTCTAGGAAAAAATTAAACTTATAAGTAATAAGTAAGGGGTGTTAAATATATAAATTGTCTAGGGACCCAAGCTAGCATAACGTAGGAGTAGTAAAGTTGAACATTTCTTCTTAAATAAGTAATTTTCTTGGTTACTTCATATGTACTTTCCTTCAATTCTTTAACGAACATGGTTTTCCTCATCTGTTGGGGTCACGAAACCCCATATGTATTGAAAATTTGAACATGTCTAAAGAATTTTTAGATTAATTTCTAAGTAAACATAAAATGTTTCGTTAATTATGGATGAAAATCATATTCTGACATGTCAAATTGCAACATAAGAAAAATGATAGAAAAATATTTTTCTTATGACAAAAAACATTTCAGTTCAAGAAGTTCATGAAAAGTTGTCATTTAAAAATTTCTTTCGTGTCAAAAACCTATCTTCAAGAAAAAAATATGATAGTGAAAAATGTTCTGTAAATACCTACTTTAGTTTATTTTTGGTTTTTTTGTAATTAAGAAAACTTTTTAAAATCTTATTTTCTGAATGCGCATTTTTGAAAATATCATAGTTTTTCCTTCTTCATTATTTTTGTTGGAATAAAAAGTCCCTTCAAATTCTTATCCAAAGATAAAAAGAATATTTCTGATGATTCATTATTCAAGTGAATTTCAGGTGGAATTGTAAGAACTAGAAAACCAAAAAAAAAACTACAACATTATTTACATTTGGTGTGGTCACCTTTTTCAGGAAAATTTTTTCTTATAAAAATACCTTAAAAACGATGCCCTTTTTCCCATTTAAAAGTTATTATCTTTTAAAAGATATGCAAATAGAATTTTTGGTGTTCATTTGATCGAATAACAATCGTTTCTTCAGGTAAAATATCCAAAATAAAAAAACATGATTAAGAATTTGATCAGGTGTATTTGAAGAACACCTTCGAGGATAAATAAAATAAAAAAAAAAAAAACAGATATATTGGACCCTATGGAGGAACTGTCTAAAGTTATGATTATAATGTTTTCAATAAATGGATTTCGAATGAGTGTTCTAACAAAATTTAAAACTTTCTTTATGTTTTTTGGGTAATAATAATTTAACGCCACCAAACAAGTATATGTTGATTATACAAGATATTTTCCATATATGATTAAGGGTTTTCGATTTTAATAAAAAAAAAAAATCTTGTTTTAGAGGCGCCGATAAGGACCCCAATCTTCAGAATTTTCTTCACATGATTAATTTTGATAAATCATTTTAAACATGATTTTTAGAATTTTATTAAAATGATTTACATGATTTCTTAAATATGTTAAAAGATCGTTTAATTTGAAAGTGATAAATTATTTTTTTCTTATATAAAATTTTGATATTGGAATTTTTCGTAATTGGATTTAGAGATATTCCTAATCTTGGTATATAGATTTTGGGAATCGAATTATATATTCATAAAACGTTTCTAATTTCTTAGAAGTTTATAAATTAATTAATTATTGAGACAAGATGAAATTTGAAGAGTTTCTTTAAGATAAATTGAAAAAAATTCAAATTCTTGCCAGATATGTCCATTTAGGTCCATTTGGGATGGCTAAAAAGTTCTTCTGTATTTTTTCTATGAAACATACGGTAACTTAAATTAAATGTACTTAGTGGTTGCCATTTTATCTTATATCACGTAATAGAAAAACTAATCCAGGAAGAAAACATAGTCCGCTTCATAAAACGCGGAAACTCAAAATGTGCTGGCTAGATAGTACGAATGCCAGACCAATATTCGAGGTGCTCGAACAATACCACTAAATATTCGAAGTCATTATTGCATATTGGATGTGTTATTCACTTTTAAAACTGTTAGAAAGCAAGACTATGTTTAATATGTTTAACAAAGTCTTATGACCAGTACTGTTTTTATGTCACTACATACTCGTATTTATTTAAACATTCTAGTCCTTTAAAGGACATTACGATATATGTATGTTGCCATTGCAAAAACATAATTTTCGCATAACTATTTGAAGACAAAAACTTTTCAATCGAAAATTTCAAAAAAATTCCACATCAATTCTCTTAGGTATTATTTTTAAAAGGAATTTTTAAGAATCATAAAAACACAAGATGCTTAGAAATGAAAATATTTTCAGACATGCCTGCAAATTTTGCATTTGCAGTGGGAATAAATTTGGCAATAGTATTTTAAAGGATCATAAAATTGTTTTTAAACGGAACTATCAAAAATTGATGGAATTCTTTTCAAGAAAAAAAAAGTCTGCTCAATACCATTGTTTCGAGATCAAAGAAAACGAATTCATTATATGGCTTCACGTATGTTGAATTCTTTCGTTGAGACTTTCTCCCAGAATACTAAAGGAAAGACTAAAGTTGTGAATATATATTACAAATGTGCTTCTGAAAGACCATAAAATTGGTGTAATGCGCTACTTTAAATAATATCTAACTATTTTTTTTTATTTGAAAGACTTGTTTAAATAAAAAACGAAAAAAAAAGAAATGATTTTGACATTTAGCTCTGAGACTATTCAAAATTCAGTTAACATGAACTTTAATCATAAATTAACACTGGTTCAACAAGAAATTATTTTTCCAGCGTCTTTATGTGGTAGGTCTAAAAAGTCTACAAAGAAATAAATATTCTTCTATAGATATATTTTATAATAGGTTGTAATATGATATTTAAATCCTCCCGCTTTTGACATGATGTTTGAAAATTCCATATATTTGAAAGAATCATTTAACATCATGCAAGTTAAAGATCTTTGGTAAAAGGATTTCCAACAAAAGTACATACTGTTTTTTCATGGTTTTCTTTATACTATATTTAAATGCTCGTGAGGTGTGCGCATGGAAAAGGTAATGAGAGCTCTTCAGAAACGCATAAAGTTCCATTTATTATATTTCTTTTAAAACAAATACTATAGAACCACCTGGGTAAAGTGAAATGAAGGTGAGATGATGATGGTGGTTGTTGGACAACAAAGTATTAGTATTGAAATTTATGAAGTTCCAACAATTAAATTTCACCGTCGTTTTTTTCTTTCTTTGTAAGTGCTTTTCTTTTTGTTTTATTGTTAAGACTGTATTTCCTGTACAGGAAAAAATGTATATTTAAGATTTTGACATTGGTTTTATTTCAAATCTAACAATAGTTGTCGTCCGTCTACACTTCTTTGGATTCCTTTCCAAAGTAAACACTTTTTTTTGTTTTCTGAAATTACAAATTACCATGATAGTAAAAGTGGTCTTGACAAGTCTCTAGTGTTCTAGTAACTACAGGGTGATTCTTGGATATTCATATATGTATGATATTTGTCTATAGATATACAAAACATATATTATAAAAGGTCCTGACAGATCATTGAGTTATTTTAATCAATTCTTTATGCTTCATTTTTGGTCAATTTTTAAAGCCTGGAAGTGGCCAATTACATTGATAAATGCGTTTTTAATTCCACTCTGTTCATTTATCCTTTTTTCGCAAATCAGTTCATTCGGGAGCATCTTGAAGTCTTGCGTATTTAATTTAAAAGATTATATTGTTAATAAAGTGCTAAGTGCTAAGGCCAGCAAATGTGCGAGCCCCTCCAATACAATACAATACAATACAATAACAAAACTATAATGTAGTTATAATATCAGTCGAGTTTTAAAAGTGTATAACTATGTCGGAGGTTTCAAAAATAAATACAAACTATCCTAATTTTGCTGCGACAGAAATATAGTAGTAGGTAAGTAGAAGCGTTATATTGATTACTTATCTTGATTCCATAGATCCAATCAATATTTTTAACACTAAACAACTTCGCCCACTGCCCAAATTAGCATAATATATAATTAATGTAAATTTTGTGTTAATTGTTTGACACTCGGGAACGCTTGCATATTTAAAATTTAGATGTTCGAGTTAATTAAAAAATTGTATTCGATTTATTTAAATGTGGACGCTTTTCAAATTTCTTATAGTTAAATACATTTTTTGGTTTTTTGATTTCATATTTGAGAATCACCCTGTTTTATTCAATAGAATTCATATCAATCTACAAGATACTCCATTTGTACATACCATTTGTATATTCTTGTTTGGTGGTGACTCCAACAAAAATCGCATCTTCCAACATCACACTAGGCATTTTGTTCTTATAACAACATCAACAACAAAATATAATACCATAGCATAATAAATTTATACCAGCGGCATATTATTTAACTTGTTAATCGTTTTCTACTTGATTTTTCTAAACACATAAAAGAACATTGTTTGAGAGAAAAAAAAAAACCTGGAAGAGTTAACTTCTTTTAACTTCTTCGTTTTAAGTTCTAATAATACAAAGAAAAAATTGATATGTTTTGATGTGAGAACAACTTCAGCAGGCTTTATACATTCTATAGCTTTTTGCTAAGAAAAAACAATTCTTTTTAGAAATTTTACTTAAATATTACTTCTTTGGATATTAGTTCTTCGATACAAAGTTCTTTGCGTCGTAAAGTCTACAGACATTTTATTATAAAGATTTTGTAGTTTTTACTAAGAAATTTCTGTCATTTCTAGACGATTTAAAGATGCATGAACTTATTCTGAACTGTATTTACTATACCAGTCTAGACTCAAGAGGAAAACCTTTTTTCTTTTTAAATTTTTGCTAAAAACTGAAGCAATGTTTAGAGAACGATATAATATATTCTGCGCTACTGTATTAATATTATGGAAAGATGACATCATAAGAAAAGGATTATATCCATATTTAAGTATATTATGGACTTTACTTCTTAATTGATGGATAATTTCATGACTTCTCATGACTCAGACTAGTTTTATATTTGCAGTTGTTGCAAATTTTATGTGCAATTTTCATTAAAAATAAAAGCAGAGTACTTATAACATATATTATCTTTAACAAGTTATTGTATTAAATTCTAATTTTAGCACCTATTTGCTTCCATACGGTCCTCCTTGTAAAGTGTTTTTTAGTATAATTTTTGTAAGACTCAAGTCAAGTTCGTAATCACAATATCTACTTAGAATCCGATTATTTGAACGAAAAATCATTTGTTATAAATACAAGTATATTAGATAAGATTCCTCAAAATCGTGCGTTCTCGAAAAACTTTCGAAATTTACGAATTCGAACGTTTTGGTCAAAATCTAATTGCTTAGAATAAGTCATATACAGTTCCTGTATAAAATATTTGTACTAAGAGTACTAGTTTATTATTACCAAACCATATTATTTCTGTTTACAATTAATAACCAATATACGAATACCATCCTACCTGTTTCTAGCCCAATATTAAGAAGTCAAAACAATTCACTGGTCTTCTAAGTTAGACGGAAGTAGATTAAATTTTAGTATTTTCACACAAAGCTCAAAATTCTTTAAATTCGGAAGCCAAAATTTTTAAAATAAAGAAACAAACGAATTAATCCCCTTTTTGGAAATATCTTAAATATTCATTATTCATTAACTATGATGAAAGATGATTATCAGTGTCAAGTCGCCTTTTTAACGATTGCCTAGAGTTTATTTTAACATACTCAGCGGATCTCGATATACATAATTAATTGAAAACTTAAGAACTGGATAATCTTCTAGTTAATATAAAGCTACTTGATGTAATAACAATAATAAATTGCATAAAAATATCGTAGGAAATAAAAGATACTCATTTTCATTTAAATTTCTTAGGTATTGCATTGAAATACTTGCCTATAGAAATGTATATCCATAATAAATCAAAATAGGTGTTCCACATCTTAAGAAAAACTGTCATAACTTGGATACATAATATTTTATTCCATTTTCATATTCTAACTAATTAACTTTAAATGTTTAAAATTTTATTAACAGTTATCAATAAAGTTTTAACCAAAAAAAATGAAATAAGAAAACAAGCTAAGATATTGGAAATATTTAAAGAATTGTAAATCTTATAATTATATGCAACTTTTATTTTTCTTTTTTTTGGATGCATTTCGGTTTGGTAATTTCCAAGACACAGAACAGAACAGCTTGGCGGTGTATCATTGACAAACAATATATCACCAATAAATTTTCGCTAACGATCACTAAAAACTACAGGGTGCGGCACTATGATTGATGATCGATAATAGTATGTAACTGGTTTTTTTTTTATATTCCACTGGAGTTATTTGAATTGTTAACTACAGAGTATTTAGTAGTGTAAGGCAAAGAAAAGTAGAGAAAAAGTGAAGAACCGAGACCTGGATTTGAACCAGGGTCTCATCAGTCTCATGAGGCGAGGTCAAGGTCTTAACCAACTGGAGTAGCCTAGTAGAACAGTTTTTAGTCTTAAGACTTATTATTTGAACAGAAAGTTATTTTCCATTCATTCTAGACCAGCAGTTGTTTGATTCTTCATATCATTGGGAAGTGCGTAAGTTTGTTACAAAGAAAAGTTGTTCCTTCAAAATACTTATGTATTAATCCTTGAAAAATATATTTAAAAAAGAGAACAGCTACTTTTCATTGACACTAGCCAGTGAAATTATTGGTCACGACCTATTCGGATGCCAAATCTGAATTTTTGTGAATTTTATCAATTTTCTCATGAAGGAGTATACTTTTAAAATATGCAAAACAAAAAGTTAATAGTTTGTCTCTCTAGTGAACTTAAATAAAGCAAGAAATCGTTGATTTCATAATAACACTTGTCTCTGCTGTACTCTGTATGGGAATTTTAAATCGATTTCCAAAATATAAATTAATTCAAAGATATTCTCAGGCCTAATTAAAAGGCAAAAAATATATTTTTTCGAGAAGATACTCTACTAGTCTTTAAAAATCAATCGAATGAAAAAAGCCTAAATCTTGTTAGTTCAGAGATTGAGAAACTTTGAGAGGTTTTGAAATTATCGGAATTAGATAGTAGGAGCTTAGGTTTTATAGTTCCTCAAGTGGCTTTTTAAAGTACCTATAACTAATTTGTAATGATTAGTCAAAGAAAAACTATTATCATTTTAAATTCGATAATTAATGATAGTGTTATTAAAATCTTCAAATATAAAAATATTTGAAATGCTGAAGATGAGGCGCTAATTCCATGTCACACATTATTGTATAAATACAAATGGAATTTATTATTATTATTTTTTTTTATGAATAGATTTAAATTTAATCTCAATCTTATGGAAAGACGACAGTTAATATGAAAATAATATTTTTATATGGAAAAATTTTTATGATGTGACGCGGTTAACTTCAAAAGTGAGACGTGTTTTTTTTTCGTCTTTCTTGATGAGAATATGATTTTTGTATGCCACAAGAATTATCAACGATAAACTAAGATTATGAAATTAATTAGAAAATCATAATTCACTAAGAAATTTCATTTAAAAAGCTGTAAATTATTAATTTTAATAACTAAATATTTTGTTTAAAAAATATAAATTCTTTTTAAGTTTGCAATCAAAGAAGATTTATACACTCAAACTCTGTATTGTATAAAAGCGCTAAGAATGTCAGAAGTTTAACATATTTTGTTTAATTTTAGGTAAATTTAAATTCCGGTCCATTAAGCGGAATCGATTTCTTACTATAGTAGAAATTTACGATTAACTTATAACAATTGTATCTCTTCTGATCCATCATCACTTTTGTGATAACTAATGGAATGGAATCGTCATATTGATTTCCTCACTTCGATCACTATTCTTCAAGGAAATTATTCAGCTGTTTATATGGTCTTAAATTCCTAATAACTTTCAATAACAAAAGATTAATTTCAAAAAGCCCGCCAAAAATGTAAATGAATGACTTAGCTTTTCTGAGTATACGAAAGTAATTATGATGTTTATTTTCTTTCAATTATTTTCTTTGTGAAAAATTAACTTTTTGAGATCATGTTTGTCCCGAAAATAAAATCGAAAATATCTTATTTTTTGCGTGATCGCGTGTATTTTTAACATTAGCGAAAAACTTAAGACAAATAATTAGTAAGAAAACACGAATTTATAAAAATATAACAAAACCTTATAAATAGTTCTGTCCAATTTTTCGGTTCTTCTTGTTTGTTAAAAATAAATTAGACATAATTTTTCTATTTAGGTTAGTGATCTTTTATTAACACAATTGAGTCCATTTTTTTTTCTCACACAAAATCTGAAATAGTATTAATTATATCAAACTAACTATATTATTAAAATTTTCTTCGTTAATTTAAATTTTAAATATACTCTTTTCCCATACATTAAAAGCTTTTGAAGCTGTAAATCCATTCAACTATTTAAATAACCCAATTTATATGATCCAAAACTTTTTTCTCTTTCACGTCATTTGGACGCGATTAACCTGTGTAATATATAAATACTATACGTATCTAGAAGAATTATTCTTCAGGTAAGGAAATCACGTTTCAGGTCATATATGGCACATTTACACTTGAGAACTGCATGCGTGAATCAATTCGTTTTATTTTAATTGCTATTGCGAACAATTCAAGTACCATAAATTGAATGTGTTCTCGGTTGAACCCTTTTCACGCTAAAATTGCGGTTTATATGATTACGATATATTATAATAATTGTGTACTTGTATTGTACAGGAGTAATCAAAAGCTGTTATTTGAAATTCGAGAAAGTTTAAGTTATACGCGCCTTAATAGTTTAGTTATGCAACTTTCGTCAAAAGAACTGCTAAAATATGCTCGAATGACGTATTTTTGACGTCACTCGAGATCAATACGATTCTAGGTTGTTATTTTGTTTGTTCGTAAGTATATGTCAGTTGTCTTTCAAAGTTTCAACAATTATGTCTTGATGAGAGGACTACTACTACTTTTTGTATATATGGATTTGTAATATTTTCGAAAAGCATTGTATTGTATTGTATTATAATGTATGCTGGATCTGCAAAGTTGAAGGTTTCTGCTCATTGGCCATTGTATTTCCTTCTTAATAGATTTCCTTCTGATGTAAAACTATATATTGCTTACGTTTAGAGTAGTTAACCTTTTCCTTTTTTAGAATACACAAGGATTCGTTCTGGAAAAGGCCGGACATTCAGACAGGTGTGTAACAGGGTTATTGATCTTGGAACATATTGGTATTAATCAAATACAATCTAATTACTGTAGACTCTTGCATTTGGTAATATATATGAATAAATACGGTGAATATTTTTTTAAATCTTACCAGGTCCTGTCTAACTTCTTCAATTTAGAAAAATTACTAAATAACCATACTTGTTGTATCTCGAACTAATTTCTTCATTCCAAAAAGTTTTAATTTACATATGACAGACTTTTTAATTCCTATTAAATACATTTCATTAGTTTTTCTGATATATAACACGATTTCAAAGAATTTGAATAAAACCAATTAAAAGAGCTGTCGTCGGCAACATTTAATTTGTCTATGATATTAAATATGATTTAAAATTCACATGACTCTCGTTACCAGTAACGGAAAGAACAATTCTAAAATGTTCTTCAAGAATTTCTTAAAGAGTCTCTTGAAGACACACAAATTATGCTAAATTTCACAGAGCAGTTATATTTTTAATCATACAACTTCAAGATTTCATCTTTATCTTTATTACATTTGATTAAAAAGATTATCTTTCTTATAAATTTTATATTTCTTATAAGTTTTCTTTTAATTTGAAATTTTCGTCGGATACCGATTAAAGCGGTTATATGCTTACAATATGTTATGAAATTTTATTCTTATTTCTATAAAGGAATGATCTAAAGAGTCAAGATAATTCAGAAAGAAGTAATTGGCCTGGCCGTAAAGTTTAGTCGTTTTTTTAGGTTTTCGCATGTACTATATTTCAAAAACTGATATACCGATTTGAATAAAATTTGCAGATTTATAAGTAATATTAGGGCTATTCCGGCCTAAGTCAGCTTTAAATTAGAGCAAGATTGTGTTCTGAAGAAGTGTTTTGTTAATTCATTGAACTATTGAGTTTTTAACTACGAATCCCATTTCTATTATGATTTTTAAAAAAATCGCCTATTATACGATTTGAAGATGTTTTAATAGCTATTCTTTTTAGTTCTCTGAGGTTGAAAAGCTTAACACAGTTTTATATTTTGTCACTGTTAAAAGATTAATCAAATGTTATGAATGAAATTGATGAAAGGTTGTTCTTTTCTAGTTTAAATGTTAAATTTATTAATTTTGGTTATAAATCTTATATGAAGAATATTTTTATCAATAAAAAATGAAAATAAAATTCTTTTTCTTTTATTTGATTTAAATATAAAATTGAATTTTATTTTCCTAATTGTTTTTTTTTATGGTCAGAAAATGTGTTATTAAATTTTATTATTATTTTTATTTATTGTTTTTTATTGTATTTTGAAAAAAAAAAACGTTTAGTTTATTGTAGAAAGTTTACTCGGCGTTTCTTTCTCGCTAAGAAGAAGTAAATTTAAAAAGCACAAAAAGTGAGTTATAAAGAAAGCACATATTCGTACTCAGTGAAGTGTTCACACTAGTTGAACATTTATACGATGTCCAGATCAGATTCTTTTGACTAAACTGAAGTTGATTTTAGGATAGCATTAAAAAATTTAATTTCCTTTTCCTGTTAAATTTTTACGTTCGCCTGAAAATAGACAACTTATAATTTCCTGATGAAAATTTATAAATTTCTCAAATTTTTTGTGTCTGAAACTTTGGCTTTCGCTTAATACGATATAATTAAAATTACTAGCATGTTCCTCTTGAAGGATGCAACTTAAATTAGTTAATATTATCGCATTATTAATACATAATTTCGTCAAGCAATAATTTCCATCAAATTGAACATATTTTCTTACACTATACTGAAAAGAAAATTTAATTACTTCTTATGAAGTAATAATTTTAATCTTCTTTAAATAGACAGACAAATGTCTGTGAAATAAATGATTATAAATAATTAAAATAAACAAAATAATTTAAAGAATTGACTCTCAAAAGGTTTGTTTGTTATATTTTGGATATTTTAAAACCACTTCATCAGCAATCAATGGTGGCGGTATTGATCTGATGTAAAGTTTCACTATTTCAAATTCATCTTTACAATGATCTCTGCATAATCAACTAATATAAATAGAAATAATAACAACAAGAAAAGGTGTTAATAATCAATTGAGGAAAACCGAATTAAAAAAACTTTGATTTGCAATTAATTTTCGCGGAAATCTTCACGAGTACTAACTGAATAAGTAAATATAATATATTGTTTATTGATATATTTTATTATGAAACGTAAATGATCCGATGTGATATTGTAAATAGAAAATATTTAGACATTAGTTATAGTGTTTATTTTGAGGTGTAATTTAAAAATACACCGAAAACGTTTTATACTATTTATACTATTTTTGATGCGGCTTTTCAATTCATAATAAAAACAATATCTATTTGTGTATGTAATATAACAGAATCTATTTCGCCTTATAGGTAAAATAACTCATCAAATTTTAATTAAATCGAATAATATCTGCCACAAACAGATAAACAGACAGATTTTCTTAAATAAAAGTCGAAATATGAAAATCCGATCAAAGACTGGACATATTTTTTTTACTGACCAAAAACCTTATTCCCATTATATAGGAAGAATATGTAATATTGTCAATGACACATGCCGAAATAACTGCCAATTATAATTAAAATTTTAATACTGATCCTCGATTTACGACTCAACATGAATTGGGGATTATTTGTACAATATTTTTGTTTATTTTCGAAATCTGATATTATGTACATTTATAAGAACTAATTATTCCACAACTGATGTGGAAATAAAGTAATCTTCCATTTGAAGATTTTCTTTTAGTAAGATTATTTCGCGATTATTGGCAGATTATTGTTGTTTTAAAATCAACAAGTATACTAAGATTGTCATTTTATGGGTGTTGGAAAAAACAATTTTATTTAATTGTAATTTTGTAGTGTCATAACTCGAAAAATAAACGACGTAATAACGAGGAAGAATTCATTTATTAGTGACAAAAGTTATTATTATTTGAATTTTTAAATATTATTTTGATGATACTAAACGAGTTGAAACCGCTTAATTATAAAAAAAATATCTGTTTTTATTGGAATTAAAACATTATTTAATATTGGTATTAACACATAACATTGCTGCTTTAGGCCAAACACTTATAATATCTCAATATATTATTTTGTTTCTGTTGTGGCCTAAAGGTGAATTATAGTCAATATTTTTGTATATAGTATGCGCTCCGGCATAAGTTCATAGATACCTAGATTGAACTGCATATAGTCATATATTTAGGTAGTTAATATTGTATACTGCTACTATCTTCGTGTATGTTAATACCTAAGAAATACTAACCAATATTTATTATATATAAATTGTAATAGAATACTATTTGCTAGGTAATTTTTACATTCTTTAAAGAACCCATATATCATATTTCTATGTTTGGTGATTGAATTACTATAAAAAGTAATTTTAAATCCAATTTAAGAATGACGATTTCAATCTTTCACATCATTATTTTAATGATCTTATATCAAATATTCCTTTTTTAGTATGAGAAAAACATTCTTTTTCAATATAAAATAAGTAATCTTACGCAAAAGAATGATATCGATTGCAAAAAAAACCTTACTTTAATTCGATCGAACATAATTTTATTTATGTATTTCTTTCACTTCAAACGTTATGTCTTCAATTATGATGCACTTGAAGCCAGAAGACACTGAATTATGTCAGGTAAAGCAAAAAAAAAAACAGTATGTACGATCATCCACCAATATTATATTTACTTGTGATAGTGGTGGTGGTTACTACGGTCAAGATCATGACCAGAACAGTTCCATAAAATACAGAATCAAGTTCAAGATAATTCTTCTCGTTAAACCAGGTAGTGTAGCTATCGTATATATCTAGAACCTTGGAGATATGAATTTCTAGGTTTTGTTTTTCTTTTTACCTTTTACCGATCATCATTTTCACATATTTATGTCATCGTAAATTCTTTCTAGGAACATCTTCTTTTTTTTCCTGTTAACTAAAGGACTGACTGTGTTTTTTTTTTCGTTAGGTTTTTTATTATGGATTTTCTTAAATGGTTTCTCAGACTTGTCCATCACCTTTTTAGTTGTTTTTTTTTTTTTGTGTATGACAAAAATACGAATACGAGCACATACTGTGTAACAAAAAAATCCTTTTTCGAAAACATGATACCATATCCGATACTGTATTCTAAAATTTGTCGAATATTCGGTGATCGTATCGATCTGTGATTGGTTTTTTTTTATTTATTGACTATATATATTTTATAATGATGATTGAAAACTCTTTGGGTGGTATTTTCTTTTTAATTGGTTACTAAAAGGAGTTGTGTATTTCAGAAATGATTTTAAGTTCCAAAAAAAATTTAAGTTAAAATTAATAAGATAGTAAATTTACGATAATGAACCCTTTTATTTTCAATACGTATTTACATTTATTATTTAAAAAGGTGTCTAAAATTACAAACTTTTATCAAACACTACTTTTTTGTGTATTTATACGTATTTCGTTTTATTGAATTCAATGAAAATATGTAAAATTGCACATAGGAGAAGGAATATTGTACTTGACAAAACTGTCTTTGTGTAAGTTCACGATATTTTGCTTAAATTTACATTTTACTATTTTTCAGTTTTCTATATATGCAAAATACCGCAAATTTTTCAAAGTTTTGTGATTTACTAATGTAAAATATCGATCTTACGAATTAATGTGGTTTTACTAAAGCAATCAAATTCTTCGTATTTCAAAATTTGTGCCTTAAAAAAAAAGGTTGACAGATCAGTTTTTGAACATAATACGATTTGATTAAGATTTAATATCGATAATTAAGTATGGTCATTAAAATATTTGAGAAATTAAATTTTATTTTTACGTTTCTGTTGAATTTTTAAAGATCTTTCGGATAGAATCTAATTTTATCGGGTTTAAGAGAAAAACAAACAAAAAAAACTGTAAAAAAGCCTCCACAATACGCCTTAAACCTCTAAAAGAAAAGCTAATCATTAACCATCTGATTTTCAGAGATTTCTTAATTAACTAAACAAATTTTCACATCCGGAAACACTGTCAAATATTTCGGATACGATAGTATATTAGTATAATATGAAGATGATAAATTTATCTAAAGAAAAATCCTCCCAAAATGTTAAAATCATCACTAATTAACAATTCTTGTAATTTTCATATAATTAGTATGTACTTTATTTTTAGTACATACGTATATGATGACGAATTTTCATTTTTTACCTCAAAAAGAAAAAAAAAATGCCTTTATAAAAATAGCTTAATAAATTTCCTTGAAGACAAATGATCCAACAATATTCTATAAATTACTCAAATTTTAGTCTTGTAAGATTATTAATCAAATTATATAGTATGTTATTTTTTTGTTTGTTTCATTATTTTCTTCTATTATTTCCAGCTTTACGACTTCTATCTGGAAGTACAGATATAAATATTGAAAATGGTAATGGCGGTGCATATCCGCCTTTATTCAATATTGTACCAAGATCTATAATAACAGTGAATGCAACTTGTGGACTAAACGGACGTGAAGAATATTGTAAATTGGTTGATGCTCATCCGCATAAAACATGGGCGACACAATGCGGTATTTGTAATGGTTATAATTTAGATTTGGATAAAAAACATCCAATCGAAGCAGTCTTAGATAACTCAAATGGATGGTGGCAAAGTCCAACATTACAATATGGAAATCAATATGAATATGTTACAATAACATTGGATTTAAAACAGGTAATTTTTAATGTATAATTAGTTGGAATTATGGGTGGTGATTTTTTGGGAGTTTCTTTTTTAATCATAGAAGTCAGTTAACAAAACGAAAGTAATAAAGAAACTAATATCGGTACGTTTACATTTAATTAGGCTTAATTTAAATGAAAAGAAGCGATTCTGATGTTTAAACTGAATCTTAGATAGAGCTGTCCGACAGACGAAATCATTTTATGTACTATATGCAACCAATGTGAAATTTCGGATCCCGTTGATCTTGGGTTTGATGCATCATAAAGTCATTTCATAGTAGGTGGCATAGGATAACATACGTTTATACAATTTCATTTTTTTTTACTATCGAAGATGATTTATAACTATTTACGCCTTCTCATTTACCGCGTAATGGTATGGGAAGAAGTGATTACGTTCTCAAGTCTTAAAAAACTCTCAATAATTGCATAACATATATTTTCTTGAGATCAAAGCTAGACATTAGATTGTTTGAGAACACCCATTTTTTTTTTATTCTATTAACATGGTTAAACTAACCTCTTTTCAATCCTTTTTTTCTAATGATTTTATAAAGGAACATCTTCAATTCTCGACAAAAACTTCTGGAAATTGAAACTAAAGATATAACACTATTTTTGGTCATGCAGATCGCATCACATTACTTTCTAAATAGTAAGAGTTTGAAGAAATGTTGTATGTACGTGCAGGGACAGCAATATTTTACGATAAAAACAAAAAATACAATAACATGAAATAATTACATTTCTAAAGTACAACCAAATTTGGTAGTATCTTATCCAGAATCGAAATATTGCAACAACTTAGTTATCACTTCAAAATTGAATTGAGTTGCTCGTTTGGAATTTGTGATCCTCACTTTTGTTGTTTTCTACAAAAAGGATCTGGACGAATTTAATTTTGGTCACAAGTTTTTATTGCGACAAGAAAAGACATACAAATATAATAAAGTCGAAATAAGAAGAAATAAAAATATGATAAAAAAAAGCGAACAAGAAGAAGAATCTAACCATTTATGGGAAAATATTTTCGGGATTTTTTTATTTATCACAAACAAAATGAAAGTCAAAGTACGTATCAGCACGTCGTCTTCTATCATATGGATCTAATTTATTTGTTTCGTACAAAAAAATGCAAAAAAATATTTCACTTTGATCCCCATTTAAGGATTACAGATCAAGTTCGTCATCATCATCATCGATATTGTTACTTGGATTTGATTTTTCCGTATGATCTCGTATAGTAATAACAAAAGACATGTACCACACATAAAATCTCCACTGTCATTTATATCACTATCTGCGAAGTTCATTAAAAATTTAACAAAACCAGACATCAGGATGATTGGCGACATAACTATGCGGTCAAACATTATAATGTTCCGCGATCATTGGTCGATCAATCTTGACCATAAGTGGAAAAAGAATTTTCATTTTTAAAATCATGAAGTCAATAACGATGAAAATTCCAAATCAATGATTTGTTTTTAACGAATGAATATATATTTTTATCCATTTTTGGGCAACACCTTCTTTAGAGACCTTTTATGATGTCGGATGGAATAATATAAATTGGTTTTCGGATATAATTCGTATTGGTTAAAAGGAAATTTTTATTGAAAATCTTGTATATCGGAAAATTAACTTATTACGAATGGATTTTTTGACAAAACTTTGTTTTTCTATGAATTATTGAAAAGTCTCTAAGACGCAATGAAACTATTGTTTCTATGAGTTTGGATTTATATTGTGTGTGAGACTTGGAATAATTGTAATTTAACTATTCGGTAAGGATTTGTATTAAGTCCAATTATCAATTGTATAAAAATACGTAACGATCAATATTTGAGATTATAGTGGCAATGGAACTGTTGCCAATTTCCATTTCTATTGCTAATAAATACAACGATAGTGCACACGTATGATTATTACAGCTTTAATCTCGATATCTGGGATTAACTTTTCGAATATCAGGAAACTATTATACGGTTTTCAGTGCGTTTAAAAGTTGAAATAAATAGTTTTTGGCATAAACCTATAACAGTTACCTATTTGTTAAATTATTTTTAAAACCATACCAATTGAATTAATTTAAAAAATATATGAAACAAGTGACTATAAGGACAGCGTATTATGTGGCTTGTTTGGAATCTCTACATACAAGTTTTATGTAGATAATTGCTTCATTAATGGATACCAAATATGGATAAAGTTTTAAACATTTGTTTAGTATTTGACAAGCATAATACGCAATTTAGATACTATAAATATTCTATGTGTAATTCAATATAAATAATGGAATGGAAATTGGAAAACTCCGTGGATATATGGAGCCAAATCGAATGAGAAAATTTAATGACGATGAAAACTTTCGTTGTTAGAAAACATTTAAATCGTGATTGAATGTTGGAATTCAAATGAATTTATTTAATAAAATTCGAATTTAAATAATTATATATACCTGTTCGGCTATCAGAATGTTGTCTTTAATTTTTAATATCATTACGCCTCCCAAGTTTAGTAAGATACAATTTTATAGACCATATTTACTTAATGTTTCCATAAAATACACATAAACTTAGTTCCAATGTGTCTTTTGTGTCCAACTGTTTCTTTAAAACTATTGCTATCTGCTCCTTCGAGCTATATACAACGTAGTTCCTTCGATGAACGTGATAACATTTAATCATAAGCTCTTCTTTTGTGTAATGAAGATAGTTCTAATAAATTAATGAAATAAGAATTCACAGACTATAATATGTTCCCAACAAATTTTTGTATTCCAAAAAAAAGTCTAGAACCGATTCATCTTTAGACAAAAAAAAAAAACAACATCCTTTCATTAAATTTATTTTAAAATTCATTTCCTTTATTAAATTGTGAATTTTATTTAACTATGTTGTTGACAAAGCTTACCACCATGATGATACAGTATCCACACATCTCTCCAGATGGTCGTGATCAGGAAAATGTTCAACCTTTGAATGACACATCGATGTGTCGAGTTTATAATGATTGTCGGAATGGTACAACCAAAAAAAAAAGAAGAACGATAGATTATTTTTAGCTTCCATGTTTCCATGTAGAAACATTTCCAAAGAAACATTTCTTGTTCGCCGGTAGAGTAATCTTTCTTTTTGGAGAAGCTCAAAATAATATACGAAAGAAGGAAATTAAAATAGTAAAACTTTTCTTCGGAGTTTTTGGATTCAGACAAGGCAACCACATAAAGAACAACCACATTCTTAGGATTCATCCAGATGTTGATCATTTCATTTTCCAATTATCATTCCACCACGACATTTTTCAGTGATTATATTTTTCTAATTTTTTATAGACTGTGAAGATTTTTAATTTTAGTCACATTTTATGAGTAAAATTCTTAAAAATGTTTTTTATTATCTTAAAATTGTTGTCATTTGTTGATTATTTTGAAGGAAAATATCGATTAAAATTTTTCGTTAATAATATTTTAATGGTGTGAATTTTTTGGAAACATTTTTTCTTCCCCCATTATTTTTCTTATAGATCATTTATCTTCCGCGTTAATAGAAAATTAAGATTCTTTTCGATGAGGGTATAAATTTTTAAACTGCATAGTGTTTATGTAGTTGATTATGGCATTTTATCGCCTCTTTGATACCCGGGAAATCGTTGCTCTTTCTGTACCTTTGAAGGTTCCATTAGTGAAAAGTATATTATGGAAGAATCATCTTTTATTTGGTATAAATAAAAGTCAAAACATATATTCGCATGAGAGGCTTATCACAAGTCTGCAAAAGCTGCCCTAGGGCCATGCTTGGTTTATGACTTAATTTGTTTTTTCTTTGTAATGAAGTGTTTACATCAAAAGTGAAAGTGATTTTTATTTTTAATATTCAACTTTCATTTAATATAAAAAATTAGTTTCCACGGTTTTTTTTTTCTTCTTTAAAATTTTAATTTCCTAAACACATCATAAATCAGCTTTTCTACTTATCATATTGAATTGTATACAAAATCCCATAAATTTCATATCTCAAAATTTCACTAACTTAAAAAAGGTTTTTTTTTTAGTAACAAGCAAGCCCTAGAGAAAAAAAACGAAAGGTTGCATTAAAAATACAGTAAAGCTTTAAATCTTGTTGAAATTACTTAACATCAATTAAAAGATAACCAAATCTTAAATCCAAAAGGTTTATGATGTAAAGACTTTTTCATACAATCTTTGTTTCCAATTTGTAAATAGTATCAGATAGATCAGTATATATGCAAAGGATGAGAAAATAATCAGAAAATATCAAAGGTAACAAAGATTATCAAACTGAATACAATATATCGATTATAAGAAAGTATTGGGAACATTAAAATTTGGACAAATATTAAGGGAAACAGATGAAAACCGAGATGATCTTAAAATCATGATGATGATATATGGTGATATATCCATTCACCTCGTCACGACCATAATATTGATTCTATAATTGAAAATTCAATTGATTGTATTTGTTTTATAGAATCAAATATGATCCAATCTTGTCTCTTTAATGTTTTATGCAACAATAACATAAAAAGGAAAATCCAATAAACCGCAATTTTAATCAAAGCAGATGGTTTCAATATGGATCTTGAAATTTCTTTAGAATATTGTTTCTTGATGGATAAAGATTACGTCTTAAAGTAAATATAAGAATATGCCTTTATATCCGGACGGGTTATGATACTATTTCAAATTGGATAACAAAACAATTTTTTACATACAGTTTTACTTTCTCTATATTCAAATCTAAAGAAGAAATTTTAATTTAACTAGATGGAAGTCTATCAATAAGGGCGAGGAAAAATGGGATACAAATTATTTTGTTTGAGGCTGGAATTCGAACTCATGTGTTTCCGATAAAAAAAGAAATATGCAACTCTTCATCAAGAAATTGTTAGTTGCCTATTTTCAGGCTCGCATGAAAATAGGATACATATTCAGATGTTTAGATTAAGGAAATTATATACTTTTAAGAAGAGACAATTCTTTAAATTTTTTAATACTATATACAAGCTGCAAGGAAGTATAAAAAACTATATTATTTATCTTTGGTATGTCCTACTGCATTTAGAAAACGGAACACAATTTAGGCAGGTTAAGTTGTCCTCCATAGCGATAGTACAGTTCATTCTTTAACTTTACGAAATACCATAGGCATATACAAAGTGTTTTTAAAGATTAAAAAAAATTTTCTCTTGAGATCTTGGATGTTGTTTTTTGGAAACTCTTTCGATTATCGACATTTTATCACATACATAATATCCTCTACGAATATGTTAAAGAAACGTTTTGTTTTGTTTTTGAAAGTTATCAAAAGAAACATGATAAAAATATACAAAAATCAAATACGAAAAATTTGATGGGAAATCTTTGAAAGGAATCTTTCATCCTTTTAAATTTTACTTTTTCTTTTTATATAAACAGTAATATTTTCTCAATATATGATTTTCGATTTACGATCTTCCAATATCTTATTGAAAACCAAAAATTTGTTGATACTTTAAAATTATTCTTTAAGAAGTTTTTTGAACGAATTATGTCGTAATGTCAAGAAATTTCCGTTAAGTAATTTCGGTTTTTCTCAATTCAGTATGATCATGTCAATATCAACGAAAAACAAAAGATACATGATTAATCAGTTAAGATAAATGTTTATATTTTGCATTTTTAAAAGGAAGTTAACTGAAATATTGGTCCAGAGGGAATTTGATAAAAATGTTTGGCCTTTTAAATGTTATGCCTATAAGTATTATAATAAATTTCTGGGAATATTTATATATCGGGGCGGATTTAATAACATTTAACGATATTTAACGATATTCACTTTTAAAATTCAAGCATATTAACTCTATAGTTTCGATCAAGTGGTTATGAGTGCGAACACATTATGTATGAGATTTTTAAGGGACAAAACACATCTTCAATTAGATGAAGCCGACCGATAATTTAAAGTGAGAAATATAAACATAATAAGTTTAAAATATTCGCCTGGAATATAACAATTATGTATATTTACCAGAAAAAAATACATCTATGAGCCTCAGGCCCATCAATCGTCAATACCCTGAGAACTACGCATATGTAAATAATGAAAAAAAAAAGAAAAATATTAAAGATCAACAAAGATTCAAAAGAAATACCTTCTTTTTTTCAATTTTTCGGGTGCAGTCTAGTATATCAGAAAAAGTACCTTTAAAAGAAAATCAAATAAACGAAGAAAAATTAAGTTAAAATGCGCTTGAATGATAAAATACAAAATGATCCGACAATTTTCTTTTATATTTTTACTCAAAAACAAACAAAATTCTTGAAAAAATATTTCATATATTTCGGTATTCCATGAATTCTTGAATTGTTTGATTATTTTGTTGATAAAAGGGGAAAAAAACACTTGAATTTATAAAAAAGAAACCTTTGATTGAATCTTGAAGTTTAATGTGATATTTCCAAGTTAGTGAGATTAAACTTTAGTAAAGCACATTCATTTATTACTTGAAGGGCTTAGTTTTGGAATAAAATAGAAAATTTATCATTCTGCCAGAAGTTACTGTATGCACGTATGTGTCTTTAAGGCCTGGAAAATGATGTCTTTTGAACGAGACGAATGAAATAACAATCTGCGAAGAAAGGGTTGCTAAATCGACCTGGGTCTAAATACATATGTATAAACTGTTTCTGATACATTTGAAAAAGGATGTGTATTTATGTGTAGACCTGTTGTAATAATCATTGTAACTTTACAGCAGACCTACAACATTATTAGCTACGACACTTACAACTTTCAAAAGGAGTCTTGCAAAATTGGTAAAAATGTTGCAAATATAAGAATCTTTTAATGATTTAAAGCTAAAAATTAAAATAAAAGTCGAGAAGGATCTAGAGTAAAAATTGTATGCCCATTTTGGTTATTTCATCCAATAAATATAATACTAAGTCCAAGGAATATATTAGAAACAGTATAAAAAAACGAACCTCCATCAATTTCTGGCAATCTCATTTTTTCTTTTTTAATTCCAAAATGATTAACTTTATCAAATTTCAACTGAATTCTAATTAATCTCGTGTAATTAACAAAACGCAAAATAAATACAATAATATTAAAGAACACAGAACAGATGCATTTCCCGAAAATTTTCCAACCAAAAAAAAAAAGAAAACCTAATAAATATCATTTTAACATACTAGACTCTCTTTTTGGGTGTGTTTTTATTATGTTTTTCCCGAAAAAAACTAACTCCAGTCCATATCTTATCTATTTCTCTAATAAAAGAACTTTTGAACGCATTTTCTTTTCGTTAAAAAAACTGTTAATTGATAAAAAACAGATCCAATTTTGAAAATATAAATTCAGTTTTTCGAATGCACTTTTTTACACTTCTTACATTTATTATGTTTTCATTTAATGGTAATTATGTAAACAATAAACAATGTGAATAAATAAATAGAAATTATATAAACTAAAAAAAATGCTGGCATAAGAAGATACATTTTCTTTTAGATTTGAAAGTGTATAAATTGCCAAAATAGTTTTAAACCGTTGAGGTATTTTCATATACCTTATGGTAGAATGTCAGATATTTTCAATTCTATATTAAATTCCAGCAAAATCTAAGAAAAATTCTTGGCAATGAGAATTATGGTTTAGTATCACACAGTTAAATTACTTTTACCATAGACTAATAATAAAGATTTCCAACGACTGTGCATTCAACTGATTCTTTTTGTACTGTGATATCCCGGTACAATATAGAATCTTCTCTTTCTTTCAGATTAAACTTTTTTTCATCCATTCTTCTTTAAGTTCACCTACAACCACAACACATCACTCTGCTCATTTGGCTTGGACATCTAGGTATAATAATCTATGCTTTTACGAAGTTACTTGACGAAACTATTGATGCTCAGTGTTAGTTTTATGCTTTTTTATCGAGTTAGCCGGTTCTAGCTGGAAACTTGAATTGGAAACCCCGTTTTTTTAGTCCTAGATTTCAATAAATTCCATTAGAATATAATCTAATTGCATTTGACTGGAATCAGGAGTGGAATCGTGCAATTCGATTGAGAGTAAATCGTACTAAAAATACATTGGCATTTCTATGCTTTTTCGGTACGATTTGGTTCAAATTACACAATTCTACCACAGAATTCTATATAAACATTTTAACTAGGTATTCCTGATTAATTTCAGTAGATTGTTATTTTGTTTTATTAGAAATCTATTTAATCATTTAAATTAAAATCATATTTAATCTACTTTAACTAGATTTTTAACTAGGAGCTCCAATTTTATGGATATTCTAGTTGAAAAACTTTTACTAGATATGCTATAAGATCTTTACTTTTACTTCGTTTACCACACGACTCCATTGGACTTATTTCAAGACTTATTTTCAGTCGGACTGACGACTAGTAGTCCTATCATTTAACTACCAACGTTATTATTTAATTTCACTAAATCTTCGACTGAAAATTGGCTGTTTTATTACTCATATAGTACATAAAATCAAATTACATCCTAAAAATCTAAAAGGAAACTTTGTGAAATAAGAAATACCAAACAATATCATTTCACTTTTAAACTTCACACATCTTGTAACTACATAACTAAACCAGAAACAGAAGAAACTAAACACGAAATCGGTGATAGTTAATAAACATGATTTAAAAATTAAAGAAAAACTAAAATCTAATAATAATACTCGACTTTCCACGATATCTTAAAGTAAAGTGTATTCACGTCGTCTATGTAGAATCTTTTTAATTCAATTTAAATAATTCAACTCAGTACGAATCTCATCAAAGACTATGTTGCTGATGGGCATTACAATATATTTAATGTTTGCTTTTCAAAGAAGATCGTCGAGACACTACAATGTTCCAAAAATAGTGATCAACTAAAATGTATTTTCGAGTGTCGAAGAATAATGATATCTCTCTAAAACGCATATACGTCATAATCAATTTCATTAAAATAATCAAAACAGCAGGCTCCTAATATACGTATATACCGTATTTCTTAAATCTAATCTTAAAACGATCTTGTAAATTAATCCATAATTTTTAATGATCATGTCATAATCAATTTTATTATAGAGATCAACTGACAGGTTTGATTAGAAATTTTCAAAGTATTTTTCTTGGTGTGATCTTTCTTCAAATTTGATTATAGTACAGACATATAAATGGGGAGGAGAGACATCAAGAAAACACACAAATCTATTTCATTGAATGAAAGATCCTATTTCTGGATATTATTTGTCTGGATTTGGATTATGTTCTGTATTCCAACGAAATCTAAAATAATGTCATCTTACATATTCTTTATTGATTGCGGTAGGCAATGGTTACTACAACAGTTTTTGTTTTTCTTGTGGTTTTAACGGTATCCATTAATGTCGTCTAAAATATAATTCATTCGAGCTGACACTAAAATGGATATATATTTTCTTTAGTTATGTATAAACAGGGTGTTTTATTAATATTAATTCTGGAGATTGAAAGAAGTTCCAGATGAAATTTGGTGAGGAAACCTAGGAGATGATGGTACTATAAGGGAACCTGTAAGACTTTTGAAAAGAACATGAAGAGAAGAGGATCAGTGACAGATCAGTGAAAATCCTTTGAACTCTCTACGATATGGTCAATATTTCATTTCTATTTATTAGTAACTCTTTAATAGCTATCTTAGCTTGCATTTCTTTCGGTTCCTACGTATGGAATTGAAGGCGGGATAGTTTTTGAGTTATCACTAAAATGTTTTGAGACATTCTAGATGTGGGTATATATATTTTGAGGATCAGTTGAATCTCCTTCGGGGAATTAAGAAAAACTTGGATATTTTGCATATTTTAAGAAAAACGAAACAAAATACCGGATAAGGAAAAATTCAGGCAAAATACCTCCTGGAAGAACAAAGATATGTTTGCTTAAAGATTTAAGAAAGTGGTATGCAAGACCAGATGTCAGTGAAAATTTTGCGAGCAGTAGATGATAATATAAAAACGACCAACATGATAGTCCACAGTCCAGAGAATATGGTACGTGAAGAAGGTTTCGGACATATTTAAACACCCTGTCTAAATGAACATAATAAATATTCTTTGTTTTTTTATTTGTAGAAGGTGCAATAGCAAGAAGTTCATTGTGGTTGTATTCTTAAGTTATTATCTTATAAGAAAAACGAAAGAATTTCTGTAAAATTGAATTTGTCGTATTTTTCTTATTTTGTTCAGTGATTGAATGTGGTTAAATTGAGTGATTATCACTATTACACAATTTGCCATAGTACGAGGGAATATCTTTAAGTTCTTGAATTAAGATATACCAAATACCCTAAAAAGATATTCAGGGAAAATATGTATATTGGTACACCAAGTCGCCATCTAGAACTCCGTGACGTACCATAAGAATAAATATACAAAAATTGCTATGTTTTCGTGTCCTCCGTAAACGGTCTATATTTCCTCCTGTTGTAGCATTGAACCGCAGCACACCTAGCAAAATCTCGAGGCACACTCCTTGCGTAACTTTGGTTTATAGGTTTATAATAAAAAATGGACGTTCCATGTAAATTTGAAAGCTAGTTTTTGTTGGAAAGGGTAATAAGACCACAGTGTAATGTAGTAAGATAAAATACTACAGAAGCTTATTAGAAAGATACCAATTTATCATTAAAACTTGAGTCAAATCCTATTAAATATTAATAATTTACCTGCTTCTCTTTTAGGTTTATCAAGTATTTTTTATAATGCTAAAAGCAGCTGTATCACCACGTCCAGCATCATGGATTCTCGAAAGATCAATGGATAATATTACATTTGAACCGTGGCAATATTTTGGCTTAAGCGATGGTGACTGTCGTCGTCGATACGGTCTTGCTGGACAAAATGGAAAATATGCTTTTGAAAATGATAATGAAATAATTTGTACAACACAATTTTCAAAACCGATGCCATTAGAAAATGGGGAAATTCATGTATCATTATTAAAAAATCGTCCTGGTGCTCTACATCAATCCTCAGATCTGATGAAATTCATTACAGCACGTTATATACGTATACGTTTTCAAGGAATGCATTCTACTGCTAATTCAGATAATAGTGTCGGATGGTTATTGGATGCACCAGCAATGAAAAAACGAAGTTTCTATTCTCTGAAATTAATTCGTGTTAGCGGTCGTTTAGCATGTCATGGACATGCTATCCAAACTATTGAAACAATGAAATCGAATGGTGAAATGATTATGGAATGTGATTGTATACATAACACATGCGGAAGTGACTGCCGTCAATGTTGTCCATTATACAATCAAAAATTATTTCGTGAAGGAACTGATAAGGATAAAAATGAATGTGAAAAATGTCAGGTAAAAAACTATGCTCTAATGATATTAATATGGATAAGATATCTTAACGAATATTTCTTTTATAGTGTAATGGACATGCAACTTCTTGTGAATATGATGAACTGATTGGTGGTGGAGTATGTCAAAATTGTACGGTAAGGCTGGAAGATTTACTTAATCAAAAAAAAAGAAATACCAATGTAACAAAAAAATTAAACTTCTTCCAGGATTTTACAATGGGTATTAATTGTGAAAAATGTCTACCAGGTTATTTTCGTCCGGCTGGAATTCATTCGAATTTGAATCTACCATGTGAAAAATGTGAATGTGATTCAATCGGTTCAATGGACACATGTAATCCAGAAGGTGGAGAATGTATTTGTCGTGAAGGATTTCGTGGATTTCATTGTGAATTATGTGATGAAGGATATACAGGTGAACATTGTACAAAATGTTCTTGTAATCCGCAAGGAACAATGCCTGGCGGTGAGTGTGAAGAAAATTGTCAATGTAAATTACATGTCGAAGGTTTGACATGTTCTCAATGTGTTTCTGGATATTTTGGTTTGCGCGCAGAAAATCCAGAAGGTTGTTTAAAATGTTATTGTTCTGGAATTGGAACTTCATGTAAAAGTGCTGAAATCGAATGGAAATCTTATAATACTTTGGATGGATGGAAAGTTACGGATATAACAAAATCAGATTTTGCATATCCAACATTTGATAATGATACAGGAAATTTAATTTTTGGAATGTATGAACTACCAGATGTACAATCGATTTATTGGTGGGCACCAAAATTGTATGCCGACAATAAACTAACAAGTTATGGCTCGAAATTTAGCTATAATATGTCATGGGTTGTTATACGTGGTGATACAAGTGGAAAACCAACATCAGGACCAAATATAATATTATTCGGACGTAATGGAATGAAAATTGCTTATGGTGATGAAATATTTCATGGATCGAATGCTTTAATTGAGATTCGTTTAAATGAAGAAGGCTGGTATCATATACCAAAAACTGTTAAAGATATTGTGACTCGTTTGAAACGTACCGAATATCATGGTGATCCAGTTACCCGTGTACAATTTATGTCGGTTTTAAGTGATATCGAAACTATTTTAATTCGTGGAACATTTCATACAGATCAAGTTGAAACAATTTTGGCAGAAGCAGTTTTATATTCGGGTGGAAATCGTATCGAAGAAAATCAATTAAATCTGGTCGAACAATGTTTTTGTCCACCTGGTTATGAAGGATTTTCATGTGAAAAATGTATGTTTGGTTATATTCGTGTTTATGAAAATTCAACGGCACATGAATTAATCGGAAAATGTATTCCTTGTCCATGTAATGGACATGCAGAAATTTGTAATCTAGAGGCTGGAACATGTACCAATTGTATGCATAATACATTTGGAGAAAGGTAAAAACAAGATAGAAGGAAAAACACATTTTCTTTTACCAATTTTCTTATTTTCTTTTTTTTAGATGTGAAAGATGTATGGTTGGTTTCTTTGGTAATCCAATGAATGGTACTCCGAATGATTGTAAACGATGTGCCTGCCCTCTACTAGAAGATAGCAATAACTTTTCACCAAGTTGTCAATTGAGTCGTGTATCAGATTTTGGAATTGAAAAACTTTCTCAAGATGAATCCGAATTTATTTGTACACAATGCCCGCCAGGTTACGTTGGTGATCACTGTGAAATGTATAGCATTTTTCTGGATAGAAAACAATTTTTTTAAACATATTTTTACTATTACAGGTGTGATGACGGTTATTATGGTGATCCAACAATTTTAGGATCTAAATGTCTTCCTTGTTTGTGTAACGGTGGACCATGTGATCCGGACACTGGACAATGTATTACATGCCAGTAAATAATTTATTATAGCAATTTTTTTTGTTCATCTGGACACTAATCCTTGATGTTTTTATTTATTTTTTTTTTTAGCGGCAACACTGAAGGATGGCGATGTGAAAGATGTAAGACTGGTTATTGGGGTGATCCTTTAATTGAATGTGAATTGTGCGAATGTTATGGCGATGGTTCTCGGAATACGATTTGTAATTCAGAAACAGGACAATGTGAATGTAAAGAACATTTTACAGGATTAAAATGTGATGAATGTGATACAGGATATGCAAATCTAGAATTAGAATGTCCATCATGTGAATGTAGCCGTAATGGTTCAATTGAATATGAAATTTGTGATCCATTCGATGGACAATGTTTATGTAAGGATGGTGTTGAAGGATTAAAGTGTGATTCTTGTCAAGATGAATATTATGATTTAACATTTGATGGATGTAAAGGTAAGTTTTTTTAATAATTTTATAAAATACATAAGATTTTGGCGAACTTCCAAGATTTATTTTGCTAATATACTGCTTAGTTGTCTCTCTAGTGAAAATGATCATATGTTAGTTTCTGTTTTCTTTGGCAATAATCCCGTGTAATCTACATAACTAGATTTTCGTAGCCAACAAAATATAATGAAATAAATAGGAAAAATATCTCCAGACTTCCTTTATTTAATAATAATATGTATTTTTATGAAAATAACTGACAAATATTTTTTTTTTTCTGTTTTGAAGACATTAAGTTCTAATGTGTTGTATTAAACACATCGGCCTACATCCGATTTTTTGATACTCTATAATAGAAGTGGGACTTATCCTTAAAAATTGTATAGGTCAATGAATTAACTCTCTCGTTTTTTTAGATTTTGATGTAACCTAGAAGATCCCAAGAGCAAAAATTTATACTGCAAAAAAATAACGAAAGAACTTTGTGGCCAGACCAATTTTAATATACAACTACTTTTCTCTGCACTATCCTTCGTTCGATTGTATCGAAATGCAGCATAATCTCGTCTATTTATGTAATCAATCTATGCAATTGATTTGAACAAAATTACTACACAAATTTTCCAATTATATCCGATTTTCTAGTCATCCTGATTTTGTTCGTTCCTTCTCAGGCGATTTTACTAAAGTGCACAATACCAAATCGAGTTGCATAATAACCAACACACATTTTAAATTTTATTAAAATCAGACAATGCGTTTTTGAGTTATCTCGAACAGACGGCCATGCATAAATCGATATAACAACTATACCATGAGATCGTTCTTCGATGATTACAAATGTAATGACAAAACTAATGTATCCTTTAATCTAGTACCTACCATAAGGTATGAAGAAAGATAATAAATTTTCTTAAAGACTTTTTGAAAATCCATGAAAACGCACAAAACAAATATTCTTAAAAGTCATCATAAAATCTCAGACGTCCACATGGATGTGATCCAAAATAAATGATAATTAATTGCAGAAACACTTTAATTTTATTAGACTTTTCTTTTTTGTACAAAAACTGTGAATCTTGTTCTTGGGTTTTTCTTTTTTTTGTATTTCAATATTAGTTGGAAATATTTTACTGATGAGATTGTTGTTATGTTATATCTGGCTATATGATGTTATGGCCACCAACAACTAACGATCTATGTAATGAAATAATATAACTGTGCCAACGATAATGAGATATCGTGAAAAATACTACACTATTTCGATGTGACGAGAAAATTGTATCTAAGATAATTTAAGATTTTCTATCATTTTGGACGATTAAAGTTGATATATTCTCATTCATTGATAGAATGACTAATGTTGATTGGATTAGATTTTACAACATGTTCAAGAAAACAGGAAAGGAAAAACAAAAAAAACCGAAATTTATGTTTTATGAATATTGATTACCATTTTCCCGTCGTTTTTTTGTATCGCAATAAAGATTCATAATTAATCTTTCAGGGTCTTGTTTTTTTCTTTTAGAAGTTTTCTTCGACATTTCGACACAATTTGTGGAGTTATAAGTTTTGATAACTAACATTAATTTTCAGATATGTTGGAACTGTTCTACTTTTTATGTGGACATGTTTTCCGAGTGATCAGATTACCTTTTTTGAACAGGACTTATTTATTAAATGGGTAAAAAAGTCGTTGGATAAAACTACTTGATTTCTAAATACTCATTTATTTAATACAAAAAAGGAAGTTCAAATTACAGTGAAGTGTTAGAGGAATGGTACTCAAACTATTTTGGTCGCGGAACCCCTAGACATTTTTCTAAAGATCGTGGAAACCTTGTTTTTTCAAGAACGGCTCCTCCAAATTAAATGAAACAAATATTGGTTTGGTACATATGTGCTTCAAACTCGCGTAACTATCGATATTTTGTTTTTGTCGCAGCATACTTGGAAACTCCGGCTTCACACAAATAAGTGGTTGCAAATAGTAATATAATTCGAAAGCCTGTTTGGCTAAACTTGGATATTCGTCATATACACATATACATTTCGTTCTTTAAGAAGTTCGGAAAATACCCAGTCATCTATTCCAATAAGCAGGACAGATGGATTTTTATATCATCACGGATTTCCATTATCCTACTCCACTTCAGATTCTGTAAGAAAATCATTAAGCGTCGGGAAATATTCAAAAAAGCCGTAAAGATTTGACTGGATTGGGCCGTTATCAGCATTCAATAAGCTTCCACGATGTCGATGCCTTCGTACAATAATTCAATATATTTCTTTGCAAAGATTTCCATAGTTCCAC
The DNA here is from genome assembly GCA_963422695.1 of Xylophagus ater. Taxonomy (NCBI): domain Eukaryota; kingdom Metazoa; phylum Arthropoda; class Insecta; order Diptera; family Xylophagidae; genus Xylophagus; species Xylophagus ater. The sequence continues at coordinate 1,240,101 of OY730484.1, forward strand.
AATACTTTGAAAAACTGTAAATGCAAGTTATATGAAAATATTTGTAGCGTATCTAGAAAATTATTAGAAATATGGGAATTGGCGCGAATAAAAATAGAAATTCGTGCCGATTCCCTTATCCCTATAACATTTTCAGATGTACGATATTTACAGGACATTTCTTTCCGGCAATATCAATAAATTTTGATTTAAAAAACACCATATTAAATTACAGAACTTCATATACCGAACATCAGATTTAACGCGGCACTCTATAATCCTATTTATACTATTTATTCTTAAAACTTTATAGGAACTTTTATTTTAGCAACATGCAACATGTTAATAGGTTATAAACTTAAATGACACGTGTTTGACATTAGGTACTGTCATGAATTTTTCCAGTCGAAAGAAGGGATGAGACTGTTCAAGATTTCCACTATAGCAGAGTTGAGTAAAGGTTCGAGTCTTTTCTAATTGATGACAATAAAAATATAATAACATCGAGTTTGACTTCTTCGTTTAAGAATAAGAATTTTAATTCAACATAATTCTGTTAAACAAAATATCATTTATTTTATTTTTAAACAATTGTTTACCAAATAGTAACCAAGACAAAATCTTGCGCACCTCCAAGATAGCTTCACAAAACAAAAAATAAAAGCTTTTCTCCCCGAGCTTTTTTGAAAACTTTTGATTCCGATTAGCCTGAAATTTCAAATGTAATATTTCATGGCAAGTTTTATGGGAAATATTTAAAATATGAACGTTTTTCGTATCAAAATGATGATCTGAAAAGCAAGATTTTAAAGTTTTTATAATCTATTAAAAGAACCGGTAATTGTAAGGACGTTTTCTGTTATGATTAGGACGTGGCATACCTAAATGTCGAAGCCATGCGAGCAGCTTGATATTCAGTCTTGTTATTGTAGATAAAATTGAGAAAAAATGCATGCATCAAGAGGTTTAATAAGAAAGAAAGAAAGAGAAAAATTTGTAATGTGTAGAGATATTAGTATACAACAAGAGTCAGTTCTACAGTCGTTGGAAATATGTGTTATTAGTCTATGGTTAGGATTAGTAAGTCCATTGGAAATCTTTTGGAAATTATGTTTAACAGCGAAGATGAGCATATTTGATTGTAAATCAATTCTTTTAAATATCAAAATTGTGAAAAAACCTGCCACAGTTTGTAGGAATCCCTATCAGAGATGCAAACCGGTTTCTTTGAACCACTTTGAACCGAACCAAAACCACTGAACCATCGAAATTTTCCGAACAAAAACCAAAACCAAAACCAAACCACTTTTAAAATGATTCGGTCGAACCAAACCAAAACCAAACCACTTTTAAAATTAATACTTGAACCGAACCATAAACCGAAATTTTTCTATTGGTTTATGGTTCGGTTCAACAGAAAAAATTGTCCTATAATTTACATTTTCCTTTTAAAAAAACTAAAAAAGTCTACTACATTTTCTTATAAAAACGATGGTTAATCAACATTCAACAGTTTGCCAGTTTTCAAATTTGTTTTTAACGAGTAATCAAACACGACACAGCTTTTCATTTAGTGAAATCATAATTAAAATAAAAACAGAAACAAACACAAGAAGGAAGAATATACTTAAAATTAAAAGATATAAAATTCATATCTAAATGACAAATGTAAGCAAGTCTGTATATTTTTGAGTTTAATAATAATTTTTTTAGTATTTCCTAAAAGAAAATGTCAGGCAACAAAGACAAAAATTACCCGGTTTTTGAAAAATTTGTTTGTGATTCAATAACAAATAGCAGTAAGTACAATGAATGCTGCATTGTTATGACAAATAATCACCCAGAAAATTTAATGCGGCATCTTAAAAAAGCACTCCGAATCCTATGACATAATTGACACGAAGCGAACAAAAAAAACAGCTGAAAAAATTTGCCAAGCAAATCTACATTGGCTTCCTTCGTTTCTGTCACAACCACTAAGAAAAAAAACATATTAGTTCAGAACCAAAACCAAAACCAAAAATTATGTAGTCTTTAAACCAGAACCAAACCAAAACCAAATTTTGAAATATTTAGAAACCAAAACCAAACCAAAAACCAAAAAGAAGGTTTATGCTTAAACCAAAACCGAACCAACTGTAAAAAAGTCTTGGTTTGCATCTCTGATCCCTATGTGTATGACCACATAACATAACATACATAGAAACCTGTCCAATGCTTTAACTGTAAACTGAAAGTAAAATACTCAATCCTTCTTCCTAAGTTATGTCTGTTTCAGAAAGACAAATTCTTAAAAGTTAGATTCCCAAAAATTGAGAAAAGAATTTTTTTTTTTTGGATACTGGATCAAAAGATAGTCAATCACTTCATAAGTATGTCCATGAATACTAACCAGTTCTGTGATAGAGAGGATGATTACCATCGTCATCATTCACAATATAATATATTGTAGTAGAAGAATTTTTTTCCTTTCAAGATAATCCGGTTCAGATTCCTTGAGCATATATGGTCAAAATGCATGAAAATAGTTGTCCACACAAAACGGAATATAATAGTAGTTGAAGATTGCAACAGAAATTTTGTGTTTGTTCTTAAAAATTTGTATAAGTTTATTGGGAATTTTTACCTTTTCGTATTTCGTAATAAATCGAAGTGAAAAATGTATTGAACCTATTCAATCATATATTTCAAAATGAGTGGGTTTTTTGATTGCCGATAAGACGTAGTCTAACCAATAATGGTAATAATTGCATATTTTTGTTTTTTTTAGAAAGGTTTAAAATATGTACAATAAAAACGTTGTTTGTTCAAACAAATTAATATCAAAGAGTATAGAAATTGGATTTCGACATTCATTTAAAAACGAAATTAACAGTCAACAATTAACTTATTTAAATAATTTTACATTTGACTATCTTCCAGTTAGATTATATAGCTTATGCCATTTAACTACTGTGTTATTACCATCCTTTATTCAATTTGAAAGAATCTTATACGTATATGTTTACGCATTTTCTTGTAAATGGATTTTCACTCAGAACTGCATGGTTCCATCGTCCACTATTTCAAGATTTCTATTAAAATTGGTTTTCTGCAGAAGTAATCTAAGTAAAATGACATAATTTTCTGCATATTTTTTTTTCTTATCTGAACAGCAAAAACCATTATATTAATGACGTACTTACAATATATATAAAATGGAAAAATATGGTACAAAAGATTTTTATGGTTGCGTAAGTTTTTCTTCAAGGAATCAATGGACATAATGGAAAAGTATACTACATATATATGATGTGTAGAAGTATATCATTTATGTGTACTACTGTGATCGAAAAATATCGTTATTGGTTAAATAAAGCGAAAGTTTCAAATATATTCATTCAAATTTATTTCATCATCTTCATAGTAACATAATCTCCTATCGCTGCAAAACACTTATACCAATGTTTTTTCGAGTCATCGAAATACATATGCGGTAATCGATGTCTAGTATTTTCTTGAGAACGTGCAGCGAATTCTCTTTTATTTCATCTATTGATTCAAAACGGTGCCCGCAAAGTAGTCATTTCAACCGAGAGAACTGGAAAAACTCCCATGTTTCTATATCTGCTGAATACGATTGTATGAAATTTAGTTAATATTTGGTAAACAATTCACGAACAATTAACGATGTGTGAGTTGGAGTATTATCATGATGTTACAATTCAGGCCGTTTCCTACGGATAGTTCACGCAAACTACACAGCCCAAATTGGCTTTAAAAACTGACTGAACTGATCTAATTACTATTCTAGTGATCTCCAATCTCTAATTGTTGATCGACGATTACCAAGTAGTAAACCTTGATTTTTTTTTTTTTGGATGCCAGAAGGACATTTTCCAAACAAGCGTTTTTTTTATTTTGTAAACGATTGAAGGTATTGAAATGATATTTTAGGCAAATTATCTACCTATTTTTCTTTTTTTATATCTTTTATGCGCGTATACTTGAAATTAACCAATCTTCTTATTTTTTGATCACAGTAGTATACAATCTGTACATATATACCGCCCTAGTAAGGTAGTTGTATAATGCATTCAAGTGCAAGATAGTTGTATAATGCACTCAAGAGCAAAATAGTTTCCGATTACAAACAATTGAAAATCTACGTTTTAACGTTGCTATTGTAATATTAAGAAATCTCTATCAAGAATTTGGTAGTATATATCATCAGTAGTAGTTGGATAGCATAGCCTCCAGTTATAATAGAATATCTCTTTCTTATACCCACCCACATTTGATATGGTCTGGTTTACTTTTTATTTCGAATCTCTTTATAAATATGAAAAATTTTGTTAACAACTAAAATCCTTCGAAGATCTTTTACTACATACCGAATATTATATTACGATATTTTATGCTTTTATATTATGTTAACTTCTAAACAAAATACATAAAGACTATTGCCCTAATTTTATGCTGTCATCTTGAATTTCATATATACAAGAAAAATGGTTAAAAAAGATGTTAGAAATATCAAATTTTTGCCTAAGAAAGCGTTGTGGTCCTTTAAGGCTAGCTAATGCATATCAAGAACATTATTTTATTTATTTATAATATTCACTGACCATAAAATAAATAAATGTAATTAATCTTATTTATTTATATGAAATAAGATCGCATGATTTAAACTAATTTTAATATCAAATTAAAAATTACATATATATGAATTTGTCCAAGTGTTCACACATAATGGACACATTCGATAACAATGTTGCAAAAGATTCTATTTAAGAAATTAAACACCTACTGTGTTTTTAAGTACATTTTTGGATAATCTATGTTTTATTGGTTAATTTCCTTATAAAAAGATATAAATAATGCAAATACATAAGAAAAGAAATTATGGTACTTTCAATTTGATCTTAAATATGTTGTTTTATATGAAATTGTTGTCATTACTTTTTTTTTCTGTATGGTATTTTCATAGAACCGATATGGTCAACATTTCAACTTGAATTTTTGTTGATCTTGAACAAGTTTGAAGACAAAAATCTTGTACATTCCTTCATTATTTCAAGATTATTTATTTTGGTGCTATTTTATAAGCAGGTGACAGTAACGACAACAATTCCAGTTATATACAGTACCTGACTATGATATTACTACTGTAGAACTACGTCCGATACACTTTATAGGTGTATCACAGTTCTACATTAAACACTATTAAAATAACTTGGACTAACTAGCCTGGCGCCCTTACCAACGATAAGCTTCGAACGTTGTCTTCGATGCTCAAATGAGACTGCTCTCCACTACATATTCGACCCCCGTTATCACCAGAGCTAGCTGCCTCCTCTACTTTTAGAGGCAGAATATACCTACGATCCTGGCTATATGTATGAGAAGGTATTTTATCTTATGTCATATAACTAAACAGGATCTTTTCGTTCTACAATACCATGATATCTTTGTTTCTTTTTTTATATGAACAGAGGAAGAAATATTCTATATTTATCTATGACAAGAACAGCATCATCATCATCATCATCATACGTCTCTCTTATAGATTTAGCCGCTAGGACAGCTGTTTTGGTCAGTAGTCCTTCCCCTTAAGTTTTTATGTTCAGATTTTACATCTTCGAATAGTCTAGTTATTGGCAGCTCTTATGTACGCTTATCTTTCGGTTTATTGTTGTAACTAAGAAATCCTGATTTATACGCCTTTCCCTATGTGTCCTTCCTATTATATTCTTATTATCTATAAATTCATCGAATTCATGATTCATCCTGATTTTAAAATCTTGTTTCACACCGACTTAAAACAAACTCTTTCATATTTAAATTTTTCACTATCGAATGTCACGATTGGCGTTTATAGGATTTTTCTATTAATTTAAAAATCTAAATTCGATTGGCGGTACTAATAAGTTGTTCAGCAATTGTATTTATTATGAAAAGAAAAACAACATACATATTGAATTTAATTCAATATATTGTAGAGCTTTGGTACGGATGTCGAGTTTTATCTATTTGAAAAATAAAAAAATATAAAAACTCGACTTTTAACAAGACTTAGAAGGTGGAACGAATAATGTCCAATTAATAAATTTACGACAAATCAAAGAATTAATGGACAACCGAGTTAAAATATTTGAAAATGTTGTCGAGAAAATAATTGTAATTATTTAAAGATGACTTCTGCTATTCGGAAAAAAATATTTTCTTCTTGTAATTTAAAAATTAGAATTTGATATAAGTATTTCTTGTGAATATTGATTATTTGATTTAATTATGACAATTCATAATTATAATACTTTTATTAGACTTGATGATAGAAAGAACAGTTGTTCTTCTGTACCTTAGCTCCTTGGTTTTCTTAGACAAAACGGACGAAACATTTTTGTATTATAAGAATTCTTTTGATGCTCTACTAGTACCATATTAATTAGATCGTTATCTTATACCAAAGGATTTAATTGAGACATCATTACCTCATTAACTTGATCATGTTAAAACATAGTTTCAATACTAAAAACTAATCCTTATGAAATCCATAACATATCTTCGAAAAACACCGACAAAAATTCTAATAATAATATTTCAAATATCAGGAAATATTTGCAATAAATGAGCAAGAAAATAAATTGGAATGATAATCTTGTTTACCATTGGTTCATTTTCCATTGACATTTTCTGGTAATTACGCGTCTTAACTTGTACTGTCAATTTCGTATGTTATCATTATCGAATAATATCCAACGATATATTGACTATCTCTACATTGTGTCCGAACTGTTTTCATTGCCAATACAGCAACATATATGTATGTTGTTATACATAATACTGGATTAAATTCAAATAAAAGGAGTTTTTCATCTTTGAAAATAATTTCTACTTTCAAGTTTGTTGTGTTCTTCAATTTATTTTTGTAGCCGGTTTTTTTTTTGCAAAGATTCTTGAAATTGAAGTTGGAATGCCTCCACGTATATTCGTTTTAATGCATCAACAGACGTATTGGAGCCAAATAAAATGACTATCATGCGAATTTTCTTTTTTTTTGTTTTGTTTAAGAAGAACACTTTTTTTCATAAAAGAATATTTTAAGATATTTAAATTATTTATTCAAATTTTATATTTAATGATAATTTTGTTGGTGTTTGGGGCAGGTAGGTAGGTAGAGTAAGGGGTACTGCGTACAATACCAGGCACCTTATGAGCCCATTGGGAAACTTATTCCTCTTCAAAGCATTTGATTTTCCTGGAAAATTTCATTAGACTGCTCATGTCAGTTGCTTGAAGCATCCCTAAATTCCCGAAGAAATAGTTGCCCAAAAAGTTGTTATGAGCTCGAGAGAAAGCTGAGCATTCACATAAAATGAATTTGATGCCTTCAGCCACTCCTATGTCTCCACTGTACCGACAGAGGTTTGTTTGCACCAATCTTTTAGCGTGCTTTTTGGTGTTTAAATCTTTTAACTTTACGTCTATAGAAAATGGGTTTGTGCCTTTATTGTATTGTAGAAAAAATAATCTTGTCGAATGAAGATGCTAGAACAATTGTATAAGCTCAAAAATAGTAGTGTTTAGTGTAAGACGTGGATATGAAGCTTTGATAAGTTGTTTAGTTTGGTTTAAATTGTTCGTTGTTAAAATTCATAGTTTAATATCTGAAGTGGTTATACACTTAACAGTCCCTAGTCATCTTGTAGGCTCCTTATCTAGGTTATCACTTGTAAGTCGTCCTTTCAATAGCCATCCTACATATACCATTGTGAGTCGGAATCGTATTGTGATTCCATATAATTCAAACGTGTATTGTATTTGGTTCACCCTGTATTAAATATAACTACAATATTTTGTAATAGAAACATTTTTAGTGTAAATTTTTTTCGATTTACCACCAATATTATAAATATATGAATAATATTAGATGAAAACAGTCAAGATACTTCATCAGAGATCACTTTTAAACTACCACAGATATACGACTACATCTCTGGAGTGATGATTTCTAATAAAAAACAAAAATTTCCGCATGCTGTTAATATCAAAGATTTATATTTTAATGCGTTTTATGACAGTGTTTTTATGCCTTTTAGCAGATCAATGCAAAATATGCAGAAAGAAAAACGATTTTTTAACACTCTTTAGTGTTTTTATTACGAAACGATCTTCATACTGTATTTTTATGTAATAAAAATTATTATTATGATAATCAATATGTGATTACATATAATAATAACATTTCAAATTATTCACGGTTAATGGAATAAAGATAGTTTTATTTTGTAAAGTAAAAAAAAAAAATATATAGGAAGAGATAAAATAAAATGATACTTAATATTAATTTATCGATTCTAATAGAGTTTGCCAATACGAGAAAAGAAAATCCATTATCAAAACATAATATTAGAAAATTATATTCAAGATCATGGATCAATTAAATTATCATTAAATCGTGATAAGAATATGACTTTAATGCGAGAATATTAAAATATTAATGGATTAAATTTTATTAAATTGAAATACGAAACAAGTTTTGTATTCTAATGTTCATGTCGCGTAATTCAAATAAATATTGTCATTGATTCCGGGAAATTAAATAGATTTTGATTATTTTAGCGACCTATGGAAATTTTTGTTCCAAGTTGTTTGTTGATCTCTGCCTCTAGCAGATTTCTCTACATAAATTGGAATTAGAAGAATTATCTTAGGTAGTAAAATTTCAGTAGGTGAAAAATTTGGAGTACCAAAATATCCATATCATGGTAGGCATCTACTTTTTGTCCGGCTGCGCCATTTTTTAATATAGAAAATGGAAGTACTTATTTTGAATTTAGAGAAATCTTAGGGATGTCGGAAAATATTGAAATAATGGCTTGTTTATTTAGTATTTGTTACTTAATTATTTGATTAACGTCCATTATATAGTGGGTTCGGACTTGCTACACCGTAATGATTCTCAGTTAGTTTTTTGACGATTGTTATCTATCCTAGTTTTGATTAAATAGATATTGACTGTGAAATTTTCGAAAAAAAAAATACCTAGTATATGTATATGACATCTTAAGATATAATATCAAAAAATATAATATCGTTACTTCGATCCAACAAAAAAAAAATGTTCCCGATGTCATATTACGAAGAAAAGATAAGTGCATCTTTCGATTGTATAAATTAATATTAACTACACCCACTCTTCTTGGCAAATTGAATCACTGCCTAGACTTGTCTTTTAATGAAAATACCAAAGATGCAGTTATATATTTTCTTCTCACAGCAATCCTGTACTAAGAGAATCATTATTCCATGGTCGTCACTATAATCATTGTTGTCGGATTATTGGAATCTTCTTTATCACTACGACACTATATAATATAAGAAACCAAAAAAAACAACAACATAAAAACTAGATGTACAACATAAGATGGAAAGAAAATAACTAAGAAAAAACGAAAAATGTTATTACAAAACATTGTGTAGTACGGAAAACTAGCAGCCCGACATGATTTCATGTAAATAATTTAAAATGTACAAAACAATAACGTATATATACGTAGATATATTTTATAGAAATTAAATATATTAAATATTCAAGATACGTAATAATTTCTCATTTAAAAAAAGGTTTTCCTAGAGTTCACAATTTTCTTTCTATCAATTTGATGTTTGTTTAATTAAAATCTAATGTTCGTTATTTACGTGATGCTATTCAATTATAGATTACTTTTTTTTATTTATTTATTTTAGTATATTAACTATTACTTTGTGTAAAAATAGTGTTATGTCCTTTGAGAGAAAATAACATTTAAAAATGATATTTTATTAAAATTAATTTCAATTTGCAATGATTTGAAATGTTTTTCGTATTTTAAAGATAATAAATAAACGATCTTTAAGCAAAGATATAAATGTGTAAAGATATGTATGTAAAATTCTACAAAGCTTTTAACATGAGTAAATTACATTAGATCTTACGTGAAAGATTTTAAGAAAGTTGAAGCTCACGCCATAAGACCTAATGTAATTTACTTATATTCTATAAAATCTTTTTTGAACTTTCAATATCTTCCCTTTGTTTATATCTTTGATGTAAGCATGGCGGTAGTAAGTCTTCAATTCAAAAGTGCGTCTATCTGAACACCATTAATATAGTGCACTCAACCGTATTTCTATCTTTCATGTATGATAATAGCTGTGTTTTTTTCATCGGGGTCAGGGTCTAGGTCTGCTTCATAACATGTAAAAGCAACAACAACATAACCCAAATATTTATCGATGTCAGAGCCTGAGACCCCTATAGATTTTATTACCTAAAATTGCAAGAGATGGCGCAGCCATCGTTTTCCATATAATGTGGATATTGTAATATAATCAATTTCATAAATTCGTGACTCAGATCGTTTTTTTCAAAATAGGATCTGACCCAGCAAATATAAATCCGTGCAAATTTCTTGAGATTTGATTCGTTCTTAATTTACAAGAGTCGCTGATTCAAGTGTTTATGTGATAAAAGAAATGCTGCTATATCTTTAAGCATCAATTGTGATAATAATCTCTAACAATGTAGAAGAAATATTACGTTAACTTGCCTTGCCTAAATTCAAAAATTCCATAAATGAGTTGTCAAACCTTAGGAAATTATCAGTGTTGTTTTATTGGGATTCTGCAGGTACTTGCAAGTACTAAAATGTGTCTTGACTATAATACAATGTACAGGTTTACAAGTGTACTAGATCTAGTCACACTGATTTACACTAATATTTCTATGCCTATATTATTTAAAAAATTATAGTCCCAAAATGTTTCGGTAATTATTTGAATTTTTGTTTTATGATAATGAATTTTTTAATTTCTTTTAAATTTCTTCATAATAATAATTTACACATAAAAATGCCTTAATAACTTCATTAAAAATTTTAATTTGAAATGTTTTTTTTTTTTTTTGATTACGTGCAAAACTTATTAATTGTTTAATTGCTTTTTGAAAAAATATTTCCATATTTTCTTGATGTAAGAAACAAGTCTGAGTAAATAAAACGAGTTTCTTCTAATTTCGAATAAAGGTGTGTATTTCCTTAAACGACATCATGTTAAACCATTAAAATAAAATGTTATAAGAAATCTTCATTCCTTAATGACTATAATCGATCAAATTAAATTAAAAGTAATTAATTCTAAAATATTTCAGATCATATGGACTGACAAAAAAGAAATATTATTTATATAGTAAATTTAAATAATAAGTCCATGTTTAAATTCATGAATATTATAAGGAAAATGTTAGGAAAACTATTTAAAAAATCTACTTCAGATCATTCTTAATTCGCTAGGATGAATCAAAATTGAAACCACAAGAATATAGGAGCAGGTACGCATATTTCCAAAATCCTAAATGCAGTTACATTAGTGACTTTTTACGTACAAGTTCAGCTGCAGTGTTCTTAAATCTGGATCCCATGCGACCATAGAAAATTTCTTTCTCTACTTAAGAGAAATGGTGAACCAATATTTAAGGAAGAAATTAGTACGAAAATATAACCGTCTCCCATTCTACATTTTGAAATAAAAGGATGTCTTGTCTTTCAGTTAACTACCTTTTGCCAGTGCCTGGACACAACGTAAATATAGTATTAATATGGTATAAGTAGGCTGGCAGTTAAATGGAGAATAACGTAAAAAAAACGATGAAACTTGGACTGAGCTATAGGCATGAGCGAAGGATAATTTTTTTTCTGTTAGGACCTCTAAACACCTAAGAGAAGTGTGCCGAAGTTTGCCCTAGTTGTTTAGGATCAAGATTTCTAGAAGTTATGAAAAGTCTGGAGTTAAAATCTGACATTTGGTCATTATATAATTTTTCTGTTGTCTACAATTCTTAGGTCATCATCAATACGGTCTATAACTTATCTTGGGATTCCTAAAATCATTCTAATAAATATATAATTTTTATAATTTATAAGTTTTCTCAAATTTCTGGTACATGTTTCACAAAATAACGATATAAGAGGTTATAAAATATTATTTCCAATAAACTTTAATATTTTTCTTTAATTAATGTATAAAAGTAGAAAAGGATTCGTATTCGCATCGATCTGGATAAAAAATTTCAAATAATATTTCATTTAGTATTAAAGCAAATCGTGCTCTTCCTCAAACCCAGATGATTTTTGATATAATTTTTCATATAAACATCCGCTTTGGCATAAAGGTATAATTCCCGTATGTGAAATAATATCATAAATGTAATGATTCCGTTTTTCTAGATATCATATCAAAAATTGTAGAGGTTTTAAGTTCAATAGGTCATCAACATAAAAGATTATGTTTTCATGTGTCTTACATGCGTGGATTTGAAAAAAAAAGAAAAGAAAATACCTTTGCTTGAGGCGCCCTTTCATATTCATCTAATATTTCAGAGTATAGTACATGAACATGTACCTTCGACGTCATATCAAATGTGAATCTTTAAAGAAACAGTGTTTTTTTCTTTTCTTTGAAAAATTGTTAGGATATATGAACATGAATTTCTTTAAATGAAATTGTAAGAAAACGCGTCTTCCATAATAATATCATCTGATAAGTTTCTTTATACGCGATCGCAAAAAACCAAATTTGTAATATTTTAAATAAAGTGCATTAAAAGTTCAAGATATGAATATATTATCTAATATGAATATGGAAGTTATTTCATATCTCAACAAAGTTACTTAACAAAAACCACATTGTTTGGTGGATAACTAGAAGACCTTATTCTCATCTTTTAAAATGTTTCAGTAAAACGGAAGTCTTTCATTGCATTGCGCACAATGACATATTTTAAAATGCAACATAAAACAAGTCACCGTGTATGTCATGTGTTTCTTTCAAAAGTTACATGGGAATTTGTCACATGTACAAGATAAGAAAAATGATGATAATATGAAAGAAGGAGGGTCAAAAAAGATGTCATAAAGGTAGGAATATTATTAGGGCTGTGTTTAAATCCTCAAGTGAAAAACAACTTTAATCATCATCAATCGGTTTTCAATAAACAACAGTCACTGGTATTGTATTCTTGTATTGTATTGTATTGGAGGGACCCACATAGTTGCGGGCCTTAGCACGTAAGCCTTACTGGCCCATTGTACCTCCTCCTAAAAGGTTGAAGCGGTTAGTCCTTCTAATGAAGGTCAGCACCGTATTTAGGCGCAAGGTAGCTAACCCCTCCTTACTCAGAGTGCAAGTACCCAGTGTAGCAAGTCTCGTTCTAGAAAAGGCCGGGTATTTGCACACAAAAATGTTCTACGTGACTCATTTTCTTTCAGACAGGCTCCGCTTATCCGACTCTCGGCCACCCCTATTTTCCACATGTGTTCATTAAAGGAGCAATTTTCTGTCACAATACCCACAATGGTTCTAAGGGTAGTCACTGGTATATAATACAATATACAATATGATTCATAACACATCGAATAAAAAAAGGATCAAATGTAGTATATAGTGTTATTCACAGCTCTGAGGAAGGTGCGAACAGCAAGCTATTAGTAAATTAATTAGATGATGCATAAACGTAAATTGGGAGGGTTTTAAGAAATATTTTCCTTGAAAGAAATAGGTCATAGTTCGGATTGCAATTGACATTTCGGTTTCTTCCCGTATGCTTAGAATAGAGTTTTTTTGACAATCATTGCTTATATATTGAGGAATGATGATGTCAATTTGGTCAGTAAGTTGAATTGCATCAAACAATTAACGATTGATCCACACACTTAAATCTTTGTATTTTCTTGGAAAAATTCCTGGAAACTCGTACGACATGTACCCTTTCCTTGCTTCCTTTTTTATTCTTTTTTTCACTCATTTTGGTTCATTTCTCCTGAAGGCTATATATCAAGGCTAAATAAATTGAGAAGACTAAATTAGAGTTTAGATAGTAAGTATAGCCTTCTCTTAAGCATAATTTTTATGGGAAAATTCGAATGTTTAAAACTCGCCTTACTATAAATGATTATGAAAACAAACAAATAGATATCAGATAACGAGACAACATTGTATACATAGGTACATGTTTCCAACTATAATCTTTTGACCTAGGTACAAAAAAGAAGAAAACATTCCCAGATAAATTTAAAATATTATAAAATTCTCATGAATATACACCAATTTTTGTTGTTGACAAAATTTCCATTCATTCCATCATTGAGTCCACCTGAAATATCTTAGATATTATATATAAGATTTCTTTGAATGTGTTTATTTAATTTTATTGTAGCACAGTTAAAAAAACGTATAAATTCCGGGCTCATATCATTCATGAAATTTATCAATGCGTCTTTTATGAACGTTGTTTTCATATGTAAAGTGTTTTAAATGCTTCAAAATTAATTAATCGAAAATTTCGTTCCGCTCGTTTTCATAATTATGAACTCTACACCCATAAAAACGAGCTTTTTAAAGAAAAAAAGCCTACAATATTTATTTTTGTATTCATTATGCATATTCAAATAATATTAGATTATTAATTTCCTACATTTTCTTATTTTTTTTTGAGGTTATTCTTAATTTTAACGATATGCAAAGAATTCTTTTGATGCACTTTGAAGATGCATCTTTGAATTTCCATTCTTTGGAAAAGAAATTTCTTTCTTTTTCGTTTAATTAAATTTCTAATATTTTTTTTTTTCTTTCTATGAAATTGAATTGAATTGAATTTTCATTAATATTTTATTATCATTAATTTAATATGAATGAAAGACTTTTTTTCTTTTTCAAATATTTATTTAAGGAAATTTTAATTAAACAAAAAGAAAAATAATGCAGCCTACGTAAAAATTATTGAATAATGATTTATTTAAATGAGATATTCATTAGGATTATGAATTTTTTTTGTAAATTCGAATTTCTTATTAGTGGGGCATCTTTATCTGACTTTGTTTTCGAAAAATCTCATCCTGTTAAATTTTTAGGATAGTCCAAAGACTCACTTTTTTATAACAGTATCACAATTTTAGTATCCTTTTTTGTTTAGACCTTCCTGCCTTTTGTACTAACGGAAATGCATTCTGAGCTGTCCTAATTCTATATACTAAACTTTTAAACCGCGTTGACACCATACGAATTACTCGTACAAATTGTTCGTACGAATCGTTTCGAATTCCTGAATTCAGCTATGTGCTGGATCATTTCATGTGTAGCCTGAAATTTTGCATTCCTACGACTAGATCGCATGGTTCGTACGAGTCGTTTACACGATGAGAATGACGCTCGTACGACTATTTCATATAATCCCGACGAGACTTTACTTCTAATAAACAAACTAAGTACTGGATTAGTCACAATACAATATAGCTATATCATAGATTAGTATACCTAGATTTCCAAGCCAAATGAGTAGCGTGATGTTCAGTATTGTTGTTTTAGGTGAACTTCAAGAAGATGAAAAGAGGTTTAATATGAAAGAAAGAGAAGAATCTATATTGTGTCGCGATATCACGGTACAAAAAGAATCACTTGAATGCACAGTCGTTGGGAATCTTTATTATTAGTCTATGGCTATATCTTCAATTATAATTTATATAATGGTATGATTACTTCTTCGTGTTCACAATGGTCAAATACCCGCTACTCATGCTTGATCTTCCAAATAGTTGCTTTTGTATAGAAGTTACGTTTTTATTATGACTTTCAAAAGCTGAATGTTTATAATAATAATCAATTAATATTGCTTCAACTCTGAACTCTTCATTTTACAATTAGATGTACGATAATTAGGTTTACAACTAATATTTATAGATACTAACAATATGACAATGGCTACGTATTTCTATCCGTACTTAAGTCTCCGAGAAAAATATGTTTCCTAAATTATGTTTTTTTTTTCGTGTTATTTATTATACTATTGTTAAATTAATAGAACATTTATAGGCATTTTCACAACACAGATCGATTAGCTGAGACATTCTGGACCAACAAAAATTACCATATAGCTAAACTGCAAATACCTTTAATATGTTTTCGGAAATAATTTTCTAATTTGTATACCTGTCCTGAAAAAAATTTAAGATAACATTCTTTTTGAAATAAAAAATAATTATTTTTATAGTCTAAAATCTAATAAAATAACAGGCACAAAAACAAAATAGTATTTGTGTGCCTGAAAATAAATGATGACATCGTCGTCTTAGCATATCTTTTAAAGTTTTAACAATTTGAAGAAAAAAAAAAATACGACCAAAAATAATAAATCTTATCTGAAAAATATTATAGGCTCATATATGACTTGAAAGCTCTCTACACATAAGTTTCTAAATAATTAAATATTGATGAAAAGAACTTGAATTTGAAATTAGTCATGTTTACTTTATTTGAATGAGTTTTTTTTTTCTTCTTTTCAGCGGTTTATGCTTATTTCAATTCTTTAATTAAATGTCGTGTATAGCAAAACTCTAAAATATCTAATTATCACACAATAGGCTACAATTTATAACTTTTTTTTTTCGAGGCATAGATATTCTAAACACATAATTCATGTGAATTAACATTTTCGAATACCACTCTTTTAACAAAAATTTACGAGTTTGTCAAAGAATTACCGAATAGTGTGAAATTCTAATTAACACGAATAGAATATTTCATTGGAAAATTGATTAAATATAGGAATTATATTTAGCATCGTGGTAGGCCGGCCTTTGAGAGGACAATTATGATGAAAAGTTCATTCATGAATATTTTTTGAGCCTGTTTTATTGCATTTTGATGATGATATTTCAGAGGTCTATGCAATATGCATACTTACGATAGTAACTGATAATTGTTAAAGACCCCAAAATCTATGATTAGCATATTGGTATTCTGAGTTAAATCACAAGCATCTACGCTGAGCAGAGGTATAGGATAAATCTTGAAAAAATATTACTTGATTTAAATTTGGCTTAATTTTACAAAGTCTACATCGACATCTTGAACCTTAACAATTTTTTCAATGTTTTTCACTAACTTTTATTAAGAAAACTCTATCAACACGTAACTTTACTTGAACAATATTCATACATGATCTGACAATTAAGTTCTGAAACTTCTCCAATATCTTTCTCCAAAGAAAACACCCAAAGTTCCACCAAAAATTAAGACAATATTCATTGTTATCTTCGTTTGTGATGACTTTAATTTGGAAGTTTACAGCTGGACTTTGTTAACCAGAATATCATGAATTAGAGACGATAATGCATCAAATAACAATTTGTTTATTGTTCGTCAATTTTCAAGTCTATGGTTTTGTTTACACCGACAAATTTTTAGGTCACCTAACTAAAAGTTATAAGTTTGGTCACACGTGTTTATACCGTACTAGACTTAAGTCTAAAACAACGCCATATGTGAGCATTTATGGAACTTGGACATCAAGAGATGAGATGTCATCTGTCAAAGCTTTCAGGGAAATTTAACTACTGAAGTCATCTAATCAGCTGTCATAAAGTTCTTAGGTCGATTTAAATTTAAGGTAGGTCTGCAATTTAGGTGACCTAACCTAACCTACTTTGGACGCGTTTACACCGTCATATTTAGGTCGGTCTAAGCACTTAGGTCTCTTTTTAAGTCTCGGTGTAAACGTAGCCTATGTGTTGAGTCATTCACCATATTAACCTAATTAAACATCATGTGACTTTTCACTATTCCCAAAAATTAAAATGAACATGCATTTGAATCACTATTAAATCGTTGTAAAAAGTGCACTGAATTAAAAGGATTATACTTTGAAGTTTGGAACTTTATTGTAGCACCATGTATATTATCTAAAAAGTAAGAACTTGTAAGAGTTAAAAATAGGATACAACTGAATTTGGTAAAAACAATTGAGAGGTTAAGACAAAATAGTTGTAATGATTTGATAATATTATCGTAGAGGAAAAGGCAAATGAACAGAGGCTAGTAGAGATAGTGTAGAATGGTCTAGTTGGTTAAAATCTCGACCTCGCCTCATGAAACTGATGAAACCCTGGTTCAAATCCAAGTCTCGGTTCTTCACTTTTTTTTCTACTTTTCTTTGCCTTACAAACTTAAACAATTTCTTCTGAAACAGTTTGTATTAAATATGTATTTTTTGCAAACTTCGAATGAATGAAATGTGAGAATACAAAAATCTTTTACCTCTGATCTTGACACTCCACCAAATGGCGATATGGCTATATTATAATATCCATAAAAATATAAGAATATTAGCATAAGAAAAAAAAAAACTCATTGAACTATATAAACTGCAAACGTTAAATTCATTCATGCAGATAAGTGCAATAAAATTGTGTGCCTGATTTCTTGTAACCGAATAAAATACGTACATGTTATTATTGAACGAATTTGATTTCCTCTTCTTATAAGAGATTGTGGTTTAGTATATACCAACGAAAACTTGAGAGCTTCATGATATTATTTTTGTGGTAGAAGAAATTCTTAAGAAATCTCAGAAAAGTTGCCCGGAACTGTGTAGGATGTCTTGTTGTCTGGACGATTTTTTTTTCTTTTTTTTTTGTACGTTCTTGCTTTACATTATGTAGTTTAACACTTCCACTATATAGTAATGAGTTAAAGTGTCGAAGACGTAATTGTTTTATTTACTTTTATATACGATATAATACACCCAACAAGCTCATACCTTCTTGATGATGTCATTCTATTCAATTTAGATTATTTTACTCTTTTTTAAATAAACTTACTTGAATTGGTGTACAAAATTTGTATACCCTTCGGTATAGAATACCAACACGGTTGGATTTTTGTATGGTATTATCAATGTCCATCTAGTTATACAGGCAAGTATCAAGGATAAAATTTTCAGGGAAGCTAACACACGGTGGTGCAATCTTAGTGGGCACGAAGTGTCAAAAAGTTTGTGGCCGAAAATGAATCAGAAAAGTCGAGTCTCATAATAGAATGGAATAGGAATCATCTACGAACAATTATTGGAATACTTATGGGACATTGTCTGTTAAGGAAGCACGCTAAAAGACTGGGCTTGGTGCAAACCGACCTCTGTCGATACTGGGGAGACATAGGAGTGGCTGAAGACATCAACCATATTTTATGCGAATGCTCAGCTCTCTCTCGAGCTCGTAACAACTTTTTGGGCAACCATTTTTTCGGGAATTTAGGGATGCTTCAGGCGACTGACATGAGAAGTCTAATGAAGTTTTGTAGGAAAATTAAATGCTTTGAAGAAGAATAGGTCTCCCAATAGGGTAACTCTTGGTCTCGTAGGGATCACAATGGGCCCATAAGGTGCCTGGTGTTGTACGTAGTACCCCTACTCTACCTACCTACCTATACAGGTAATAACTTAAAAACAGTTTAATTGAAATTTGAAATATAAGTTTATTACTAATATTGGAGATTTTCGAAACGATATTATAAAAGTAAAGTCTGTCCAGCTAGAATTGAATGTTGCTGCCACGTTTCTGCAACTAGTGGCAACATACTAAAATATAGCAGATTCGTAACAGCTACTGATAATTAACTGATTATTATTGTTATTGTTTTTTTTTGGATTTAGTGCTATAACTCATCAAAGACCAAAATTTGAAGAATTTATTAAAGACACTAAAACTCAAAATAGTTTAATTACTACAATATCGAATCTAAATATTTGCTTCTAGGCCAATTTTAGTTTTATATCTTTTTTTTTCCGGTAAATGACTTATAAAATGGATTTAGCAAAATTTCTAACACATGAAATCTGATTAAAAAAAAATTGAATTAAATTAAATTAGAATTAATATTAGGTTCCAGCTGAGAGAATAAGTTCAAAGGTCCTATTGAAGTTTGATCGCCATTTCCAAACAACATTATGACCATAACATTATATGACAATATAGATAGTTCATATATTCTTAGGGACAGTATAACCTATTCCGTATTTTATTGAACTTTGTCAGTTTAGATCTAGAACTTTGATAAAACAAACGTGCCTAGATGCTGTCTGTCATTCAACGAATTCATGATCAGGAATATAATAAAAGAAATCGATCACCTGAATCCTAAGTGATTCTATTAGGCTCGAAAGGTATAAAAGATTGATTCATAATGATCGAAATTTGAATAAATGATCATCAAATATACAAATTAAATAATAGTTTCGAGAAAAAATATGTTTTAATAGTGTTTTGTCGAACTTGTGACACGTCCATACATTTTAGAGTGGCAAATCTCCCAAAACTCTTAAAACATAGTTCATTTAATTTTGAATCTAATTTGTTAATGTTTTATGAATTACTGATCGAAATGTGATAAACATATACTGTTTAGTAATATATTGTTTAATTTACTAGTTTATAAATAACTCGCGTTAAAACAATACAAAATCGAATAGTTTTGAAGTTGATTGAATCGACACTTAGAATAATTCGTGATTTGCATATGAAAACATTTAAAGTTTGTTGAATATTTTGGTTTTTATTTGGTTTCTTTGTCGTCATTTCTACAGTTAATTGGTTTTAGAAACATTTTTTAATGTCTAGAAATTTATTTACAAAATGACATCATATATAGTGCCGCAACTTTTAAATTCAATTAAAAAAAAAAGCTCTTTACAAACGATTTCTAATGAATATGTTTGCTCTAATTTTTCTATTAATTTTTTATATCTAAATTCGATCGTTTTTATATTAAATTTTCTTCTTTTTTTTCTTTAATTATATATAATTAACTATGAAGAAATAAATCTATCGTTTTCCGTTTAAAAATCATCGAATATAATTTCAATTAATTAACACGAACAGGCGAAATAAATTTATTTTGAAAATTTATATCTAAAAAGACTATATTCCTTAGAATTGTTTTCTTTCGTAACTAAAGATAAATTTTTTTCTATTTAAAAAAGAATGATTTTAATATTATTAAAATAAATTACACGATAGATTCGATAAGTAAAAATTTAAGATATGAAAAAAAAAAGGAAAAAAAAATTACCAAGTTAATAAAACACGAGTAGTCGCGTTTATAATAGATGATCAAAAAAGACGATATGACGACAGAACCCTGAGGTGGTTGAATATATGTAGATACACTTTATCAAATAGATAGGATTTTAACCAAAGTTATACAAAGGTAAATAAATATAGTAGAAGAAAAACCAACCGTATCAGACATTATATATCGTTTTTTTTTTCAAGAAAAACTTCCTTATATAAAAAAACAGTGGACACTGAAGATCAACGATCGTCATCAAGAAATCATCTTAGTATTTTAGTAGTTTTCATTCGAAACTATATAAAAACATATATAGAATATATTTTACAGTACCTAGAGTACCTTAGTTTATTATGGAGCAGCACATGAAGTATACACGATCAATTTGATTGATTGAGAACGTGCACGAGCGGATGCAAATATATGACTTATATGCAGTTTTTATCATCCATTTTTTTTTGTATTCAAACTTTTATAATATGATATCATTTTAGTAAACATATAGTTGAACTATTTGTGGTCTTGGTAAAATCTGATTTTATACAAATAAGTGATCATGCTAAAAGTATATAACATTGGGCAAAAAAAAAATCGTATGTAATGATCTTGTTACTAGCATAACTTACAAGAAAATCGTGATCTTTTAATATATTTGGTATTTAAAAACATAATACTTGTATGATCGCTGTAAAATATGCAAATTGTATATAAAATTTGGATATTGGATACGGATTTTAGCATATTTCTCTTTTAACCGGAACTAATCTATGATCATTTGAAATTTTTAAATTTAATTTATTATAATTGCTTAATTAATAAAAAAAAAACTCGTTCAAAAGAAGTATCTTTAAATTATTATTTATGTAGGAAGCTAAGTCTTTAAAATTGAAAATAGATCGCGATCCTTGCCTAAATGTAGCTAAATTCTCTAAAACAAACAATAAAAAATGGATCCTATTTTCATATTAATTAGAAATTTAAAATTTAGTACTTTTGACGTATTTTATTGAGATAAGATACATTTTTAAATATTTTTGAAGGAATTTTTTTAAACACAAAACAACTTTAATTAAGATAATGTCTCTATTCTAAAATAAGTTTTAAAAATCACACTTTAAATTCCATTTTTTTTATCTAATTGATCTGCTAATATTCCATTTCGACTAGCAATAAGTAAAAATTTATCAACTTTCTTTTTTGTTTTTATTACAAATTAAAAATTCATCAATATTTAAGATGTTTTCAAAACCAGATAAACAATGTCTCAAGAAAATAATCAATTCCCAATTAGTATGTTAAATTATCACCTGACAAGTAATAACAATTTTATGATCATTTCTCTCCTGTTTTAGTGTACCGAAATCAACATCAAATTTTTATATTTTTTTCTTGTATCTTCGATCGAAAACAGATCATCTCAACTCAATTAATTATTTTAGTTAACGCAATGTAAACTTTTTTCTTAATACTGTGATTGTCTAAAAGATCAATTCCTCAACGAATTTCACATAGTTTCTATCAGATTTTCTTTTTTTTTTTTTTACAAAAATACTAATGCTAAAAAAAAAACGATCGCCATCATATATCGATCGTTAAGATACGATTTTATTGGTAATTGATAAATTTATTAATGATCGCATTTTTAACGACCTAACATAACAGTTTTATGTCTTAAGAAAAAAGGGTACACATCTGGTCACCAAAAATAAATAATAAAGACCAAACTTATTTTTAAATTTTAATCTGGACACGATCAGCAAATCTGAATAGAAAATCGCTGACATCATTTTAATATGTGTATAAATAAATTATTAGTACAAGAAATACGAAGAATATGTGTAATGAAGGCACACTGATCACTGATCTTGTAAAATTTCAATATCTAATTTATTTTTTTTGTTTATAAATTAAAAAATGAAATCCTTTGAATAGATTTTAACCACCTCTTAATAAAATTAAACAAATCCAATATCAATTTAGGTAGATAGAAGCCGTATTACACGATCAGTAATACCACAACATTTTTAAAAATATAAACCATTTTTTTATTTTTAAAAATCTACTAAAAAGTACTTCAAGAAATCAGTGCTTTGAAATTTCGTAATAAAACTAAAATATATATATATGATGAACAAGAAACAGATCGCGATCCTCGCAAACTAAAACAGATCTGTTTATAAAAAATTGTTCTTGTTTTTGTTTTTCATTATTTCTTTTCTAAATCAACATTAAGGTGAAACTCTCCACCACTTTTGTGCTGCTCCACACTCCAATGCCAATGAATGAATGGCTTTTTGGGATGGATGGAAGATCTTCAATCTTTAAACACTACGATCAACATAAAACATAAACCAAAGTAGTAGCTTTGGAGACTTCGTGGCGTAAAGATTTAAGAGAAAAAAAAAATATTTTTGCGGGACCGTTTTTTTTCTTCGGGTTTTAGTTTGTTTTGTGTTTTTCTTGTTGCAATTCAAAAGAAGTGAATTTTATTTATAATAAAATATATTATAAAAAAAAAAAATCATGAAAAGTGTTTGCCAAGATTATTTAGTTTCTGAGACGTTTTGACTTCTTGTTTTTATTGTTTCGGTTTGTTTCTTTTGCACCTTTTTAAGAGTTTAATCGATCGACTAAAATCGATCTGATAAAAATTTGTGCCGAACTTATTTTCTTTGATCGTGGATTTTGAAAAATTTTTAAAAACTAAATTTTTTAATTAAATAATTAATAATTTTGGAAAAAAAATATTTGATTTTTTTTTGCGAATTAATTAATTATGATTAAGAATTCTTTCTTGAATTTTAAATGATGTAATTTTAATTGCTTTTTTTGTTTTTGTTAAAATATTCTGAACACCTTAAAATCTGATTAGGTTAAATTTAATTAAATAGTTTCATTTAAATATACGCGAGTACTTAGTTTTAATTCTATTCATATTGGTTTTTCATTTCGGAACTTATCCCATCAAAGAGACTCGCGAGTATAATTCATTTAAGCACGCATTATTTTGACTAAAAGTTTGTGACAAATAATTACTGGTCACTGGCAGCAGTTTGTTGGACACAAAAACAAAAAAAAAGTATTTATTTTCTAATTAAAAATCCGTGACTTTAATGCAATTTAATTTTCTTCAGTGATTAAAATCGTTCAATAACTTTTTTAAATTTCAAGATTCCATCCATTTTTTTTTTTAATACAAGTTAAATTCTTTTCAAAAATATCGGTGTTAATTATATTTGAAAATAAAAAAAGAAAACCTATAAAAAAAATTTGTACCCAGGAGCAATCGATTAAGCAAGCGCTAAAAATCACTTTAAGTTTATCTTTAAGTTTACGTACAAAAATTACAGGGGCTCTAAAAAGTATGCGATCGTCATATCTGAAGGTTGGACAAAATATACAATATTTATCCAAAAAAATAATACATTATTTAAAAAATTGTATTGCACCTAAAGGTGCCGCTACACGAGGTGCCTTTACATCTCCTTTCACATAGCAAAATAGGACAAAAATTACAAAAATATTTTTATTACACATGTAATTAAATTTGGTGATCATACGTCATGTGAAATACGTTTGTTTTTGAATGTGTTCTGGTTTTCGTTTTCGAATAGTGAAAATTCCAACATAATATTATAATTTTTGCTTTAATTTCATCCTTTTTTTGGTGTTTTTGGTTTCAATCCTTAAAAAATGCTGAATTCAAATTTGTATCTAGTTTCTTGGCTTTAAATTCGATCGAATTTGATCAATAACAAATCTGAAAATTCAGACAAATGGATCTAGTGACATTTTTTCATATGTGTTGGAATAGAAATGAAACAATATTTTACATCTGGACATAAAAAATTGTCCCAAATGGAAACACATCTATAAAAGCATATATGAAAACACGTCGTGTAGCAAAACCTTTAGTGTATGAATACATTTCTCAGTCCCTGTAAGTGACAACAATTTCTGCATTATTACTACCGTTGCTACCGCATCGAAACCTTTTATAGATCCTTCTCCATGAACCACAAAAAAAAAAACTACAGCAAAATCAAACAAATTATGTGTAATAAATTGTTTAAAGTAATTTTCACCAATAAATAACTTCAGTGTTTACATTGATCGTGTCAATTTCTTGAGGAATATATTTTCTTTCTTTTTTTTTTTATCGATCATCAAGATTCTTATCTTAAGTAATAAAAAATTATTATATCATACTTTTTTATTATTATTAAAATATATATAAATACTTTTTTTCGTGGTCAAAAATTAAGTGAAATATGCAAATATAAAAAACGATCGATTGATCGCGCGACAATTATCTCTACCTCCGGTTTTTTTACAGAATTTTGAAACGGTAAAAACTTTTCAGAAAACCTCATGAATCAATTTTTTATGGTTAAAGTAGCCTAAAGGTTTTCAAGAAATTCAATCAAAATCGATAATCATTTTTCTCTTTTTTTTTTTCTTTAGGGATTTTATGTGTACTATACCAAGAAGTTATGAATATTGTTTATATAGGTAGATGCAAATCTGTTAGAGATTATTATCTCTCCGAAATTTTTGTATATTTTCATAAAACTTGTTCTGTAAAAATCAAAAATTCGTAGGAAATTTGGTTGATTTGAGAATGTCTAACATAAGTCTATGTCTAGGATTATACGACCTATAAGTCATCAAATTGAAATAATAAATTGATTACATTTGTTATTTAAAAAAACTCATTAATAACATAGCTAATTGTTACTACTTCCGGGCAAATTTTTAGCAATTTCCAATATTTGAAAAACGTACAAGTCTTTTAGGAATTAGAATGACAGATCTAAATTATTTGGTTCTAAAACATAAAGTATAAGAACAGATACCATTATTTTCATATCTTGATTATGAATGAAATCACGTAAAAATTCACTTAGATCCACTTAAATCCGGATACCTTCAATTCAAATTGCCAAAAATCTGTTTAGAATTTAGAACTCACCCAGATTTTTGATCATAGTTACAAATCCAAAGCTTCAAACCTCTTTTTTAAGTCAATGTTGAAGATTATAGTCTCAATTTTTACCTACGATCAATTGTGGAATTGTCAATGACACGATTTTCAATGTTAACTTTCAAAAATTTTAAATCTTAACAAAATCTCATTTCATAGTATGTACTTTTTTTTTAAAACCTAAAAGTCGAATCAATATCGAATTAAGATCTTTTAATTTCTAATTTGTTAAAGTCTCTAAAAAAAAAAGATATTTCATTTTTGCGGTTGTTGTTACTTGTCTTTGGATCTACGCAATACAATTTGCTATAAAAGTTTATAATTTATGAAATGTTTGTAATAACCTTAGGGGCCCTTTTCCATAGTCACAGGTGGATTTGAATTGCCATTGAATTATCATATTACATTCTTTTTATAATCATATAATTGAATAGAGTTTAAAAGAAACATATTTTCTATTTTTATAATCTACTAAGGTCACGCAATAAATAAAATTTTAAATCACAGATTGGCACACTTAAAATACTATATACTATATTTTTTTATGCTATATTTTCAGCATAAAACATAAGACAATATAAATTATGATAAGTGAAAAAAAAAACATAGCAAAAATTATATCTTTGTGTGACATGCAAAAACGATCTTCAGAAGATCAATTTCCAAAGGTGGTTTACATTATAACGTTTATCTTTCATAGCTTCTTTTCTCTTTATTATTTTTTTTTTGTTCATCTTCTCTAGATGCTTCATAATACCCCGAGTATATAGAGATCTTCGAATATACTATATAATTATGTAATTCTTTTAGACATGTCGGTGGTCTTTTACTTCAAACAACATAAATATTGTTGATTTCAGATATAACATATTGTATATATAGTTATAATATAACTACTTTAACTGATTATTTATATCTATAATATCTCGATCGTATACTATGCTATTATATTGTATAATATACTATCGATCGATCGGATCGATCAACGATCGGAATTTATATATAAGAAAAATCTATAAGAACAGATTTTCAATGGTCATGAAGATAAGATAAACTATTTATACGTATGTATAACTATGCATTTTCGACATTTTGTCTAGATATTTTGTAGATATAATATACTAGTACGTATTCCTTTATATACTGAAGATAATTTTCTTAAGGGCTACTGGTGGCAAGAAATTAAATGATTAAATATATGTTTTATAGAAGAGAAAGATCTAATCATTTTGTGTGATGATCAGTTTTTCGTTTTTTTTTTCTTCATCTATTTTTACGTGATTTTCATCGAATATATTGAGTATGTTATTTCCAGAAAACGATATACTTGATCGAAAATTATTTAATTGCATGATCTCATAAAAATGATATTCGATTTTGGCACACCTTATTTAAAGGAGAATTTTTAGATTAAACTTTTATGACAGAGTTTTTTTATTTTGAGGAAGAAAGAAGTTCACTTACTTTTCAGTAGCGTTATTAGATCCTAAACGTATTGATCCTGCACAATTTAAGATCATGTATGTACTGATTTTTTTTCTATAACGAATAGTATGATGAAAATAGCTGTGTTTGTGGGAATCATGGGAATATCCTGTACTAAATATTCTAGTATATATAGGGTGTTTGTTTCGTCGTAGATAATCACATTTTACCCTACTAGCCAATTTATGGTAAAACATAATCCTATTAAATTTTTAAAACTTAAAATTTCGGTTTGTTTTAGTAATGAAATGATCCTCTTAGCTTAAGTATCTTTTTCTACGAATAGCACAACTTAAAAAGGCTCCATTTTTCCTACGCCAGTGTTTGAGTCGTCTCTTAATAATAATCTATTTAATAAAATCCATAATCAAGTGATTATTTCCGACCGAAATGTTAATTTAGTTGTGTACATATAAAAAGAATTTAGATATTTTGGCGCCTTTTTGTTGTATTTCTTCATCGACACCCGTTCCCTCATGATCTACTAAACGTATATTTAAAATATACTATGTACTTAATGTATCTTATCTTTATTTATTCAGTTTTTTCTGTTAACAAAATACACTTTCATAAAATCCTAATTTTTCTTCATTCATTGCTCTTTAAGAAATTTTTATGAAGACCTCAAAAAAAAGTGATAATTATACAAACACACAAAAATTAGTAATCTATGAAATTATATGTTGATAATTCAATTATGTAGTGAGTGTCTTATCAGAAAGGAAAGAAAAAAAAATTCTTTAATCAAAATGATGGAAATGAAGGAAAAAAGAAATATTCGCACTATCTTACTAACTAAAAAATTCTGTTCTAATTTTTAAAAATTTTTAGCTAAAAATTAGTCAAAATGTTCACAATGAATGGGTCGCACGCGAATTTAAAAGCGATTTAAAAACGGTGGTGGCGGTATGAAAACGGCAAAAACGCGAAAATATGATCATAAAAATAATATAATTAAATTGTTGCTTTTTTTTTTAATTTAGAAAAAATGTTGTTAAAACTAATTAAATTACGGGCAAAATACAATATAAAGTGAAATTGTTGTAATTTATTGTTAGTAAAAATGAAAATTTAATTAAAAATGGCTAATCAACGACGAAAAAAGAAATCCATTATAAAATTTTCGTATTTATTTTATTTAATACGAATCAGTTTATATCTAGTCGGTGGAATATACACGATTCATAATAATCCAACAAACGCATTAGAAGTGAAACATAATATTTATAATTTAAATAATAATAATAATTTAAATACAACAAATAAATTTATTCAACAAAATTCGTTACCAATTAGTTATGAAAATTTATTAAAAATTAATATTAGTCATATTAGTGATCGTTTTAATAATAATCAAAATACTAGTGGAGCCCTAAAGTTTCGACATAATTTAAAACGTAAAAATACAAATAATAAAAAATTAATTAATAATAATCGAAAAAAGAAAACACGAAGAAAATTATTACATAATTATAATAATAATCAACAATATATAAATAATCATAAAAATTTACAAAATAATCAAAGAAATAATTCACATTTAATTCGACACGATCGTTTAAATATTAATAATAATAATAATAATAATAATACACCAAAGATTAGTAATAATATTATAAATAATAGCAATTATAAAAATGAAACTAAATTAAATGATCGTTATTTTAATAATACTAATATTAATAATAATAAATATGATAATAATGATAAAAAAATTCGTACCAAAAAGGATCAATTGGTTATCAGAGAAGACGAAGGATATGTTATTTATCGTAAATTTCAAAGTAATATGCCATGCCCACCGATTTCAATACCGTTGCCAAATCGCCCAATTGTAAGAATTCGTGGTAAGACATATTATTATTATTACAAATTATTATTATTTAAGTTATTATCGATGATGATAAAAGAAAATCCACAAAATATCATATTGATCTTTTCTTTTGTCAAAAATATGAAAATTATAAATTTGTTAAGGATAATTTATTTTGGAAATTATACTTTAAAGATTTTTATGTTTACAATGTGATCAGTAAGTGTGGAAATATCAGAATATTAAAAATCGTATGATAAATGTTTTACAAGTATATACTAAAATATTAAGTAGCTTTCCATTTGCGCACTTCAAGAACTTGTAAGTACTTGAATAGTTAATATTTAAATGTATTCCCTATCAAGAGCTTTCCATTTTCACACTTCAAGTACTTTAATATAAAGTTTCCAAGTACTTACATGTTCTGAAAGACTGCAAATGGAAAGCGACTAATGTGTCTTGGCTAAAATTTCTTATAGTATATATTTTTAATGTTAAATTCGAACATCTTATTATTATGGTTTTTTATAGACGAAATTATTAGTACAATATTTACTTTGTGTAAAGTTTGATAAAGCATATGCTAGCAAGTTTATCTTAATCAGGCCCATTAGGTATAGTTGTAAGCACTTGCAGTATCCCAGTATGGACAATACTAAATATTTGATGATTGTAATTTTGAGAACATATAAAATCTTATTATTTTTGGTACAATATTTGGCTACTTTTAGCACTCAATTTGTTAACAGTTCATAGTAATCAAATTCGAATTTATTATTGTGCTAATAACGACATATTCCACATTTTCTCGCCACTAAAATTCTAAATAAAAAGCATAATTGTTGTTAAAAGTAAAAAATTTTCTGAATTCTGGATTTTGCTGCTATGCATATCATGATAGAGCTTTCAACATTTGGTTTTTTTTTACATTTTTGATATTATTCACAATTCTAGATACTTTATAAATTTCTCAGAAATAATTCTAAAGCTTACTCAGACTTTTTGACTTTTAAATGACTAACAAAACAACCGGAATCCAATTAGTAATTTTTAAAGACTATTTTTTCACAGAAATACATTAATTATATTAAATTATAAATTTAAAATTATCATAAGTTCTTTGTGAACATACTGTTCTTTCAAAACATGTAATTCGTATCAGAGGGATGATTGTAAGGAATTTTTTCATGTTCCATATGGTTTCGTATGGGCATTATATGACCATACGGAACATGAATTTATTCATTCGATATTACCAAAGCAAATTGCAAAAGAAACCTCCTCCTCGTCCTCCAACATAAATACTTATATGTAAAATTTTTTATTTAATTTTATTTTTGCAAAATATTTATTTTATGAAGATTAAAAATTTCTTTTCACAAAATTGCTTTTCTTTTTCATTTCAAATAACATTAAAATCGCCTAGACAGAAATAAATCGCTTCCTGTATAAAGATTTTCGAAACTGGTTAGATTAGCTTTGTTGAAGTTGAATGAATTCTTACTCTGTGCGCTTTTAAAAATATACAAAATATACACCAAAAAAAAAGCAGCATATACTAATCAACACACTAAACTGTCTTAAATCGATTTTCTACAGTTGTTATCCCATCTCCTATAAAGATTAGGAATAAAGTAAAAAGGTGTAATTTTAAATGGCTACTTATTTATAACTAATATATGACCATTAAACAGAACATAATGCTTACGATGTACTATCATTAATATTTGCAATGAAAACAAGAAAAACCAAGACTGGAAAATTTTTATGAATGAAATTTAATACGAAAATCTCTAAGGAGTGGGATGCTTCAATGGATGATGAAATCAACCTATACTTGTCCATTGTTTTTGATCATGTCTCGAGCAATTTTTTGCTAGTTTTTGGTCAGAGATTAATCATTGTAATGTATTTACGAGTATTACTGAGAAATACTATAAGTCTATTTCATTTCCATTCCAATTCGTATTCCATCTATTGGAGATAACCAATATACAGTAGATGAAATTGCTACAAAACAATTCAACATTGAATAGAATTGAATAGAATAGGAATCCTAGTCTTTAAAATCGACAATAACTAATAAGTTATTAATATAATTTTAATTTATTTGAAATTTCAAAACACGCGCCAAACTCTTGACCTATAATAAGCCTATTACTATTGCAATACCATTGAACGTCTTTTTATAAAATTATCTTGTGTGGGAGAATAGGTTTCTTTTTGTATGTTCTTGTATAAATTCTTTAATTTCTTTAAGTTTAGTGAAGGTTTTCTAACATTCAATTGTCCAACAGTGTGTACCAATTGTGACATCCTCCTTGAACAAATTCTAACTGATATTATTTCTGGCAAAATATTTAGTTTCAACATTATTTAGAGCATATTAAAGATGACTATGAATGATTGTTGTTCTGTACTTTTATTATCATTTTAGACAGGTGAGTAATT
Source organism: Xylophagus ater (assembly GCA_963422695.1). NCBI lineage: Eukaryota > Metazoa > Arthropoda > Insecta > Diptera > Xylophagidae > Xylophagus > Xylophagus ater. The sequence goes on from OY730484.1 coordinate 1,271,735, forward strand.
AGATTCCAAAAATGGTCATCGAGGCATATCCATAAAAGCAGATCTCTTGAATCAACAACCTCAAAGAAAAAGAAAAAAAAACGTCGGACATCAGTACATATTATTTATGTTTGTTCTGATGTTGGACTTTTTTTCGGATATTTATTTAATATTAAAACAACATAAATAAAATCTAATAAAAATATTTTGACATGAAAGAAAAGTCAAAGAAAAAAATTGTGGACTTTTTTGAAAGTTTAAATTTTTTCTTTTTTATATTTTTGTTTTAATTAATTTGAATGATTTTATTTTTAATAAAACAACTCAACTGATAAAAAAGTGTAGGCGAAACAACGTACAATGTTAATAAATGGTCCATTGCACTCTTAAAGATTTTGACCGTTATCGTATCTATTCCAGAAGAAAAAAAATTTAAAAACATAATTTTGTATATAATGATGAACACAGAAAACGATGGAACCATTTCAATTTAAACCTAATGAAGCCGTTTCTCATTCTACGTAGGTTAACTATTTCGATTCCTAATGTATATGTTCATTATTCATTAGTGGAAATCATCATCATTCTTATAACTGGCTGGCGCTATAGCTCTGTGTCTTGGCTTGGCCTCCTCAAGAAGCTTTATTTGTGAAAATCGCCAAGCAATTCATTCATAAAACAAAAGACAAAGACTAGAAGTCTTCAGATGGTTATTGTTATATTTGTAAATTGTTTCATCTTGCTAACACAGTAGATGACTTTTGTGACTATAACCATCATGGTTGATGGATATGATTACTAAAACCTAATAATAACGCCATTACTAAAGCGATATTTCCAAATTCTCGTTTTTTATGAACTTTCTTTTTGTAGGAATACGGTCTTCTCAATCACAACCAGCTCACAGTATGTTAAGAACTTGTAAATGAATTGTTTCCAATTTTAGACTAGAGGAGAAGTGTCTTTGGTGTCATTCCCAAGACATTTAATATCAAATCTTGTGTCAATAAAGCTAATTGGGAAAAAAGTAGTTGGTTATTTATCGTAAATTTAGTGGGAATTCTGCAGCCATGAATAAATGGGTAAACAAACAAAATTTTCATCCACTTTAAGGATAATACTATAGTTCTCTAGAATAGTTGTAATTTCTACAGTATAGTAGTCACGTACTTGTATACTTGTTTTATTCATTATTGAAATATTAAGACGTTGATCTTTGATACACATAAAATATGACACAATGTTAATAGGTCAAGTCGTCATCTCCAATATCTTTGTTAAACAATAGATTGTATTGAAAAATCGAAACATGAAATATTATTTGAAATAGATTTTTCTTAGATCTGTTTTTCTCGAGTTTTTCTTAAACTATACTTAAGTATATTTAACATGTAATTTCTATTAAAACAATCTACGTTCTTTTTAGCATTATAGTATAAATTTTTATATATTGTCGTGTATGATAGGTTTTTCTTTTTTACCATAGAGGTAGATATATTCGTATAATAAAGTGAATATGCCACCATCGTTATCTATAAGTTAATATACTATATATATATATTTTTTTTTTGGTTTCAGGCTTTTGACTTTAACGATATATTATTTTCTATAGAAAAATACTATTGACCACACACATACCGTAATTTTTCTTCGGTACGCGGTTTCCTTTTAAACAGATCTAAATATTATTTGCGGTTGCAAATATCGTGAATTTTAGTTTTATCCTATTTTTATTATATGAATTGATAATAATAGTATAATATAGTAATAGAATAGAAAAAAGTATTTTTTAACAAACAAACAAAATCAAATATATGACAAAGATTCAATGTGATATTTTTTTCAAGAAATAGAAAAGATGAATGAATCAAATCTATGCCCTCGACCGGAGTTAAGACATTATCAATATGAAATATTATATATAGTCACAGGCATTATTATCGAATCGGGTCTCAATGCGAATTAAATTGATGATTTTTCTATGTTTAGTCTGAGAAATACATTTGTTTAACTGATAAGACTAGTAAATATCTTTGCTTTTTTTTTTTGTTAAGTAAGTTCATATTTCATTGAAGAAAAAACATTTCCTGTACTATTATTTTGGCACGACGATGTTGTTAAGAAGATAGTCGTTTGAAATTTAATATATATAATAAGAATTGTCAAAATTTGACTTTTGAATAGGTAAATTTTTATTATTAATTTCTTTAAAATATGTTAAAATATACTTTTATAGCCTATGGCAATTCTCTGTTGGAGAAAAATCATATATGACCAATTAAGAATGTTTTGAATTTTGACTTTTACTGTCTATTCACGATCATTACAAGTGATCATGGTAGATCTTTTTCATAAATTCTATCATCAGGTCAAAATCCAAAAGTGTAGACATATTTGGCCTATGGAATGCGAAGGATCTGTTTAGTTTTGAGCAATTGTAATTTATTCACACAGACAAATTGTAAAGTTATTGCCTAGTTGTGACAACTGAATTTTAGTTGTAACAACACTCAATTGTCAAAACCAGGTAATGACTTCACAATTTTTCCTTGTGCTGTATTCAGGTGGATTTGTAAAATATCAAAACTCATTTAGATTTTTCCATGTCGTACAACGAAATTTGGGAAGTATAGTATATCAAAAACTTAGTTCACTCTGGACAATGTTTTCTTGACAACATACAGACGATGGTGACGTCTTATATTCCATTGCCCATGGCCTGATATGATATCTGGAAGGAATTCTTCTGGAATATTGAATTCCTTCAATCATTTACCTAATTTGTTACTCAATTTATCTTTCTTCAATAAAATCTGTCTCATACTTGACGAAAAAAAAAGCAAAACAAATGCTTTTAAAAGTGAAATTCATCTATTCTTGGGTCAATAATTGTGGATATATTTGTTATAACATTAAAATCTTCTATAAAGTTAGATGCTGTAAGGTGTTTGCCTTATCTTTACAGGTTACAACCTAATTAGATAAGAATCTATAATGAAATTTTTTATATTTTTTTATAGTTTTAATTTTTGGGAAAGAATTTTATCTCTCCAAAAATAAAAAAGAAAAAAAATTATCAAGAAATTAACCAAAAGAGTTACTTATGGAAAACATTCAGTCTTAATAAAAAACCTGGAAATGAAAACAATTTTGAAGTAGTTTTGTTTGATTAAGATCTTTAAAATGTTTTACATTATTTTTATACCGCACCTACATAAATATCAAATATCATATTTTGCATAAATTTATCATTCAAACTTTTTTCCTTTCTATTTTTTCCGCCAATCATAAAATCATCTTTTAACTAAACGACAATATGAATATGATGTCGCTATATACTGACGATGATGATGATGATGATGATGATGATAACTCTATCTAAAATGGATATTAAAATGCGTATTCAAAGAAATATAATTTCAAAATAATGTCTTCGAAGATTTCCCATGATTATTCTCAAGAAAACTATAATACACCAACATTGCAAATGTTGATCACACGTAATATGAATATTTTCAATATTAAATTCTTGTCAGGCATGTGAAATGAATTGGAATATTAAAAACTTTTAGTAATAATATTTAATTTATATATCTTTTCGATTTGGATACTTAAATTTTATGATTTTGTAAATAGAATGCACGCACTTTTTGTATTATAATAAAAGATTCCTTTGATTCGGGGCTTTTATGGGTCAAACAGAAAGTATTTCGAAGAAAAATATGAAATCTTGAAAATATGAAATTTACATAATAAAAAATTTTCCAGAAATTCAATAAGAAAAAATGGGCAATTATATTAATTTTTTTTTTGAAAAATGAATTCACACTATCGGAATGTTAATTTTATCTCTTGTTGAGTTGTTAAGTTTGTCTTACAAGACATTTACTTTAGAAATATCAGATTGAATATATTTCCTATCAACATTAATTTACATTCCAAAATACCTTAAGATTAATTGTTTTTGAGTTTGTGGTTTTCGCTGTCGATTAACCCCGTACTGGAATGTACAACAGCCAGAAAATAGAAAAAGGGTGAAAATCTTATTCGATTTCAATCTCTAAATTGTATAACAAAAATTAATTAATGATTATGAATGATTATCATATTTTTCTAGGAAATTAAATGCAGTATTGAAAAACCAGTACAGTGTCTACGAAACCTGTACCAAAAAAATTGCAATTCAAAATTAATTTTCTTTTAGACTAAAATAAAAGAATTGCTCAGTATCCGGATTTATGCAGTAATTGCTCTTAAATTCCATGATTCGTATTGTTTGTAGGGTAGTGAATTAGATTACGATTACGTATATACTTGTACTGAAGAAATTCGTACTTTTACATCGACCATCTCTAAAACATGTCGTTTTCCACGTCATATACTGAAAATTATTCAGAAATCAATCACTGTAGCTTTTTGCATATTTTAAGTACTTGCAAGTACTGTCATGTACTTATTTTATACAGTAGATACGTTCCAATTTTGTATACAACGGGAAAATCTAGAATTTGTATAAAATACACACCTCGCATAACTTCAAAAGCACATAAAAAATATACCTATAAAACTAGGTTTCAGGAAAACGATGTAAACATAGCAAATGTTTCAATATTTGAAATCAGAAAACTTATTTTAAAATATAAGATTTTATTGATCTGGTTTTCAACATTTCAGAAACTTCTGAGTTTATTAATCTTTGAAGTCCGTCCTGATTTTATCTCGGAGTCCGTTCACTTATCTCAATCTTTAATTAATTTATGTTCGTTATTTAATAGATAAAACTGGCATGCTGTTTTTTTTACATGTGCTAATTTTAGATTAATTTTTTTTCTTCTCATTTTGATTCAAATTTTTTCCATAAATTTAAAGTACAGAGAGTAATTACGAAACCACTTTACACACATAATAATTTCCACTTTTTTTCCTGATTTATTTTATATACATAGTTGTCCATTTCTATAATTAGATTCGGTCAGTATTGGTTAGTATTATTAGTAAAAGAAAATTTGAGTTGAAGAATTTTTTTTATATTTAGCATAGGAAATTTTATATTCCAAAATATTCCACCTAGTAACATTCGCTCATTTCTTTGGGGAAATTAAATAAATTTATTGGGAAAAATGAAATCATTCCTATGGTTAGAAATAGTAAACAAATAGGTGAAAATTGCAGACCCTTAGCGGGTTCATGTGGTGGCGAAAATATAAATATATTTAACCTTTTTACTGCGGAATTTTAGCAATCTGTGATATCTGACGTAGGCATTTATGAAAACAATAAGATATCATGAGATGTTCTATTCTTCCATCAAATTTATCGAAAATATTATAACCTTGATTAACTCTGAATCCACCCAATCTGGAGGGATGATAGTCAGGATGTTTTGAAAGAAATTATCCGAAACTATGTGACACAAATGATGATTGCAAAGAACTTCTCGTTCCATAATATTGTAGGAAAAGTTAACCCAAGTTAACTCAAGTCTTCGTATCAATTTCTTAATTATATGACAATTTCTTTGAAAAATTGTGATCAATTAATCAAAAACGATCCAATAATTTCAGATCCCTAATCACGATTATTAGACAATTTTAATAGAAAAATTTTGTAATTAAGATTTTGTGTTTTTTTCTAAGAAAGTCATAGTTTCATCGCGATCACAATCCGCGAACATCATTCTGAGCTAATTATTAAAGTAAATAATGAAGATATTTTCAGTTCGTATTTAAAAATATTGCTTCTGTATGATGTTTTAAGATAGGACACACCTAAATTAAATTTTTTATTTAGGTAACAAATATTTTTTCTTTTTCTTTTTTGAGTTATATTTAACTCGAAACTAAAGTAACCAATTACATTGTAACTAGTAAACAGATTGTATACATTAAATATGATTTTCTACATGGTTAATAACTTTCAGCTTGATCCATGATCAAAGGGGCTGATAATGTAAACATTAATGATCGTATTTATAATATTGAAGTATGATCGAATTAAATCATAACATCTTTATATTTCTTATAATATGATTTTATATTTAGAAAAAGAAAAAAAAGAACAAAAACTAGGACGGATATTATTTGATAATAATCTATTTAATATGAACATGAAAGATCGATTAAAATTTTTATAATTAATCGATTCCGAATAGATTGTATATGGAATGCAATGAGGGAGTAATTACTATTATTATTAATATGTGAGTGCAATTTAGAATAATCGAATATTTTTATAGAAAACTATTCATTATTTTCCTTTTCGATTTAATTATATAGATTTTGTTGAATTTGTTTACACAAGATCTTGTTATAATAATTAAAGTACTTGCAGCTTTCTTTAAGGTATTTTAAAATTGATACAAAAATGGGAAATTTCTAAATTATTTTGGTATAAAATATAGATTTTTATGTTACATAGTAGTCGTCACACGATTGTATAAATAAAATGGTTTAAAATAATCCAAGTTTTAATTTCTTATCTAAATTTTCCTGGCGTTGCTCGGACTTTAAGTGGGTCGAGGATTGGTGAGATAGGGTTGAGAAAGGATGATAAAAAATGGTCTTTTTAACCTGAACATTTATACAATATTAAAAATGTTATGTTATGTTAACGCTTGTAGGATAGATGAAAATCTGCTCAGTATTGTCAGAATTAGGAGCGTTTTTTTATTTTTGTAATTCAGACAACCTCCGTACCGAATAGAAGCATACTAAAATTTTGAAGTGGGTTCATGCAGTATATAAATTCCAATTTTCATGAAAATCTCCTGAATATTGACCAAATTACGGACGTTTTCTATTTTCGTCCACCACGTTAGGAGGTTTATAGATTAGATCCAACAGAAATTTGATATTATCAGCAGCCCAAAATGCTATATCTAAATCTTCCAATTTAATTATACTTCAAAATCATTTAAAATCTACTTGATAAATCGATAAATCATCTAAATATTTATCACATAATAGTATCTGTTTCTTCAGTCTAAAATTTATGACGTATAAAAACTCTCGATATATAGTTATTAAGAGATTTTAATTTAGAGATCAATAATATCAGAATCACTGTAATTTTAAATGAATACCATTTATCCTTAAGATTATTTCTGCACTTCATTTGAAAATGTTGTCTGCAACATTATTTACATAGTATATAATATTTTTCTTCAATATGTATATTATTTCATATTCGAATTCACTTCTTTAAGATTGCATCTGCTTCCAGAGTTGCATACGAGCGAGTTCAATTCGATATCGTCTCTATTTTTAATCTTATAGACTTATAAACTATAACTGGACTATATCAAATGAATGACTTCATAAAATGTATCTAAGTTTAATTATAGGATATGCTAAAAGTGAATTGAATTATTATATAGAAAATATATCAAAAAAGAAAAATTATTTTTATTACTACAAATCGTTGTTCTATCATCCAAAAAAAAATTTCCATGTTTCTAGACAACAGCATTATTTTGTATAGTGAAAGGAAAATTACGAAAATTATGAAAATTTCAACATTACTACAAGAGTATTGTGTTCTATAATTAAAAACAAAAACAACGAACATTTTAATGTAAAAATATGTTTTTATTGAACTATATGTAAACATATATAGTCGAAATAACACGACATACCAATTAGTACTCTCAGACAATATGAAATCATGTGTGCTAAAATAATGGCAGCTAATGTCTATTATAATATTATGTGTTTATGTAAAAAAAAAAGAATGAATTTCTTCAAGTCGAATACCTGTCCCCCGCAGTCATGACACCATCATGACAACGAAATTGCATATAATAATATAGTGCTTGATTGAATCTTTGTTGTTCTTTTGAGAAACCTACAATTAGCACTTCTAGTCTAATCTACATAATCTCTGTTAGTTGTTTGGCGAAAGGAAAAGTGAAAAATCACAGGAAACTATAAAACGAAGAAAAACAAAGTATATAGTTTTCCCATCACAAATAAACATTATTTACATACATCAGAGGAATGCGCTATGTGGAGGAGAGGAGGATAGTAGAAGGCAACTGCTGTCGTTTTTCGAGCTAAGAAACCATAAATCTGAAAATAAACAAAACGTTCTTTTTTTCTTCTTTTATTAAAATGTCGAGTGTAGCAACTGAGCGATCATAGCACACTTTCAATTTCAAATTATGGTTTCAAACACATCATCAAATTAAACAAAAATTCTTGCTTATATGATGACCACTGGATACTATCCCGATTTTGTATATATATGATAAAGTTCATTGGCATCTTTAATATTTTCCAATTAATATCTTTAAGGTGTAGAAAATCGATTGAAGCTGGGAAAATATTAGGTATATCAAAAATTTGTCGGCTGTATAATAGATGTCGCTGATAATGTTCCCATTTTCTTTAATATGATACTATTATCATATGAATACGTGTAAAGTTCACCATCGATCTGTCATTAGTTTAATTTTGACAGTCATTCAAAGCGAAGAACTTTTCCATTTCACCAAATATCGATCAATGATTAGTAGATGGATTGGGAAATGTGTATGAGGAAATCAGAGAAAAGTTATAGCTTGCACTTTCGATGACAACCATCAAATATTAATTTAAAAATTTAAACAATAGACTAATTGCATGTAGGACGGCTAATTCATAATCTTCCATACTATCCAGAGTTATCTTCGTGTGAATATTGCCTGTATCCAAACATGAAGAAATCGCTTGGGTGTAGAAGATTTTCGTCGAATTCGGAAGTTATCGACGATATTATCTGGAAGGAATGGTTGAAAACGCGTTTGACTAAATGTATCGAGCTTGTATGAGGTTCGACTGAAAAATCAAGTATATTTTTAGGCCCAGAATTTTTTGATGTACCTTGTATTTACGTACACGATAACCATATAAGCCTTTTTATTTCAGCATTTGGCTAAACCTTAAGATAACTTCCGTTCATTCCTGAATATTAACTTCAAGCAGGTTGGGAAAATAAATTAATAGCTTTTAAAATACAAGTTAAAGGTTAAGGGACTAAGGTGTGAATTAATTTTGAGACTTTTATATTAAAATTATAACCAATTAGATATTATATTGGGAATAGCATGATCATATTTGTATATTCTGTTATATTGCAATATTATGTAGAAAATATGTGCTTTTTTAATAAAATAAAAATAATTTTAAAGTGCATTTAACTGTAATTTAAAGTGAATGGATTCAAAGAAATAGATTAAAAAATTTTCTTTATTATTAGAGAAGAAAATTCCAAAAAAAAAAGATATACTTTACACACGAACTGCATCAAGTCACGCTAAGTAATGCCAATTTTCATACCAAAAACTTGGATAATATAGTCTCAAATATGCTTGTAATATGTTCACATTGCACGCATATTACATTTATTGAGTAAATTTTATGATTTTCATATTAGATAATCAGCATGAGGTTAATTTAAAAATATTAAATATTATTGGAAAAAAATATCACATTCGTTTAAAATGAATTTCAATAAAATTCACTTAAAATATTACACCAATAAGTTTAGTTTTGGATTTAAAAATAGCCGCGATTTTTTTCGAGACTTATAGAAAGTTTGTTCCTTGATGCATTGGGAGTTAAAAATTGTGTTGGTTTACATTTTTTAAAGAAACTACTCGTATATAGATAGCCCCATTTTGGTTTCCATCAAGTACATATGTAAGAGCTTTTAAATTGCGATCATTAGCATATAGATTTCCAGATTGAAGATATGTAAGGATATGCCAGCAAGGTGGTAATGTGAAAATGAGTTTATAGTATTCACGGAAAAACATTCTACAAAGGTTCATAGTAGTTAAATGTTTTTCTTCATTCATTTTTTTCATCAAACATAAACAGTTTTATTGAAGATAATATGTGGATCACTTTTGTTATCAAGTTCCTTATCGAACTGGAAAGTAAAGTATAGATTGATAACCCATTTTATAGTATAATATATGATTTAATACTTACTTAACCCATTTTTCCAATGATTTTCCCGAAAGAAACGGGAAATGTGTCATAAGTAGAAACAATAAATCGTAATTTCATAAATTTAAATTCTATTCTAAATTGAATTATTCGTAACTAATTAAGATCAAAAAAATAAATAAATATTCATTCAAAAAAAAAATTTAGAAATTTCTTTGATATTAATTGGGCATGCTCTATTAACTTAAATCACTAAATCTAATTTCACCCACAAGAAGGCTTTCTTTAATAAGCCCTCTATTGAACAAATACATATTTCGTATGATTTAGTAATGGTTTAATAAGATTACTGATTTTGAATAATGGCCATTGCTCAATATTGTTGTTAAAATAATGTTTTAAGCTTCAAAGAGATATTTTAAATCGAATGTTTTAAAACGAATTATGTTGTTGATTTGCATGATGGAGCAAAATAGACACGCTTTCAATCGCATTCATAGTTTTAACAATGAAACATCATTTTTTCTTCATTACGTAATAATCACCAATATTATGGCCCTCTGGAAATAAGCACAGAAAGAATGGGAGTCAATGCAGACCACACAAAAAAAAAATTTTAGGATAAAAAATATTCTAAATCATTTCTAAAGAAATAGTAACAAAGTAGCTAATAAGTATATAGTAATGTTAATTCGAAGTCATTGCGATAGAATCTTATACAACATGCACTTTATGGTTGCACATGCATATGGTTTCTCGGTGATCGCATCATTATATGAAAGGTACTTTTCTCGTGTATCGATTTTCTTCGGTATATAAAGTCAATAACTAATCGTAATGGAAATTTTGAATTTTCTTGAGACAAGACTTTCAAGACTTCTTTATAATTAAATCCAATTTTATATATTATAAAAATTGTCTTAAAGATGACTCTACTGTTTTCTGTTTCGAGTAAAATATCAGATAAACATATTTTTTTTGTACCTAATAAATAATCATGAAAATATAATTAAAATATTGTTTTTATATTATTGAGTTTTAGTGTTTTTTTTCTCAACGTTTTCAATCAATAATTTGATTTATTTATCGTAATTTATAAGAGAGACTTTTAAAAGGAAATAATTTGTAGTCAAATTTTATAGTTCCATTCACTATTACCTAAGATTTTGTTAAAAATACTTTCTTGGCTTTTTAATCAACACTTTTTATCATTTTAATTATATGCAATTTATATTCAATTATAGTCACCAATTAGGCATACATGTTTCGGTATATTTCTTAAGCAAGGGCTACATTTTAAAATTTTAGCAGAGTCATCAAAAGTCTATCAAGATTTTTTATTCTTTTTAAAGTGCGTCCAAATCAAAACAAGCAAATAAGAATACGCACTTGTGAGCATTCGTCGATGTTTCCACTTACCATGGATCATCAGTGACAGAGAGCTAGCAAAGTTATACCTGTTCGCGGTCAGAGATCTCTTGGTTTTGATATGCCTTCATACAAGTGTGACTAAAATCAAAAAGAAGAATGTACCAAAAAGTATGCAATAAATAAAGTCCTAAACTGATATTCTGATTCATTTGCATAACAAAATACAACTATACAACAATACACCACGTTTTACAACGATTACGGAATACCTATATTATATCCTTAGGGTTTTCTTTAATTCAACTTATGATGATTGAATAACATCATTTAAATATTCGGAACCAATCATATCGTACCTCGAAGGTAGACATATACTGCATCTTTAGGCGATTTTAAACAAAAAAAAATTCTTTAAATTATTATATTAAATTTCATTTTACAATGTTAACATGCAGTTAAATTTATCGTGCACATTTTTTCTATATCAAACGATCTTTTATCTTAATTTATGTAATCAGGTTAATTAACTTATTTATATTATGCAAAAAATACGATCTTCTAAGTTTTTATGTATATTCACTTAAGGCCATTAATACCGTTTGTTTTATAAAGTCTAGCCATAACTATAGTAAATCGAAGATTGAAAATACGATCTTTACGCAACAATTGAATATTTACAAACTTTGTATTGCTCCATGATCTTGTACTTTGAGGGAATGCCAAATAATTGATTGACTATTATTTCACATTTTAAATTGTATACAAAAGAAATGCAAACAATGTTAATTGAGTTTTGTATATACTAAACATTAAATTTTTAAGTCGGAAGAATAAGTTGTATAGTTCATAATTACAATACCTCATCGTAAATATAGTATAATTGATTTATTTCATTACTAAAGGGGATTTCAGACTGTCTGTTTTGTCATATGACTTCGTATAAGTTTTACCAAAATTGTCCACTCAGATAGCGTGAACTCATATGGAACACATTGATATCGTACAAACGCATATGACAAAGCTTCTGCGTTTTTTAATATTAGAAATGTTTAGAGATATTTCTATTGCCTAATTTTTGGCAGAATTTATGGAAAGACATATGACAAAACAAATGATCTGAAGGCATAATTAAACTAATTCAAATTATGAATCTTGAATGGGTTTTTCACACGACTTATCATAACATATAACAAATAAAACATCTTTTTTGTAAATCGATATTAATTAAAACGATTATAAATTGAAAATTTCTATAGAACGATGGTAGACTGTTTACTATTAGCAATTTTATGCATTATGGAATACAAATCTCTAAGGAAAAAACATACAAATACTCATTATTTTATTTATGCAAATAAGAGAATCGTTTCTGAATAGGAAAAAAAAAGCTAAGTGTTGAATTGAATTAATTAATTAAATTGAAAATAACCACATGGAATATGATCAATGTTATTAAATTGAAAATAAATAAATTGAATTGTTTATTAAAGTGATTAAACTTTTCATATGGACATATGCCATTCTGAAAATTACAATTATTATTGGAAGTTAATTCCTTAAACAGAGAATGTTATATACGTTATATTACTGTGATCGAAAAACAAAGGGATTAGTTAATATAGGCAGCAAATTATATTGGTAAAACTGTTGCCGACATATGCGTAAAATTTGATTTTAGTACCTTTGATAGTTTATGAAGAAACGCTATAATATCATTCCATCGTATTCACCAAATTATGGTGTACCATATGACTGTTTCTATGTTCTTCATTTAATATCATAGAAATGGTCATGCTACGTATATAGGTACCCTTGGTATTCTATACTAAATAGAGGTATACAGTACATACATATGCATAGATCAATATCATCCTAAAAATGGAGCTACATATGTCTCCATATACTTTTTTCTTACGATTAAGCTTTACATGATATGGGATACGTATATCATTATTGTGATTAACTATAAAGGAACACTTATAAAATACCAGACTTTCTGCGTTTCAAATACATATTTGAAAATTTTCCAATTGAAACATTCCTCCTTTGTCGTTCACTGCAATTCAATACAAATTGATTTGATGATTTACTTTAGTTTGTTGCTTTTGTACATATCTTGAAATAAAACAGATCAATTCAAAAGTAACATATTAATTGAAAATTGAAATAGTAAAATGGTTTTAAATAAATTCAATTCGAAAAATATCTGGTTATCAACGAAAATAATGTTGCCGGACCAATCTCCAACTCTTTGCATTTGCATGGAATATTTTATAATATTCCAAAGGAAAATAATAGATTTTATACCTTTGAGTAGGTGAACGTTTTCTTCATTCTTCTCATATTGGAAATTATTATTTCAATCCTACTTTTATTTTTTTTTTTATTGGTAAGTTCATTCCTACGCAGATTCTCTTCTTTTCCGCTAAGTCTTTGGTTATTATTATAAAACATATACCAGTTTTCTAGACATACTAAGAGTGATAAATATATATACTATTATTTGCCATTTTTTCTTTTTTTAATATCTTGAAGCAAAATGCACTTTATAGGATATTTATTCATTTTATTCGCTTATGATACTTGAACTTCTGATAATAATATTAATACTGCCATATTGTTGATTGATACTCTATCATCGTACAATAACCACACACTTGATTATTATTTCATATATTGAGACATTAAACTTTAATACTATATCAAAAGTAAATGATTTTCATATATTAAGAAGTATAAACAATTTAAATTGTTTAATAAATATGTGTATGGTTTTTTTTAATACTAGTTTATAGTGGCCCAACGTGCAAAATTTTAAGAAAAAAGAAACATTGATAGTCGCTGTTGGGTCTGGGATAATACACCAGATCCTAATCGTCATCTTGAAAAAGGAACAAAAATAATAATGTTGATGTTTCAACTAACGTCGGTCTCTCCTAACTTTAATATCTTCTGTCACACAAAAAAAATGACAGAGGATGACTAAATATACGTTCACAGAAAGTAACTTTTCATTCTTTTAGAAATAGAAAATTAAAAACCCTTTTTAAAATGAAATTTTCAAATCCTTTCGATATCTTTCTGTGAATTAATGGTTTTTTTTCCTACTCAATATTAGAAACTGGGTCAGTACTTAATTGTTGACAATCCGTATAGATGTCATTCTATGTTATATATCCATGTTAATCAATGTTTTCACATTTCTTTACAATTTCAAATATAAATAACGATTTTATGCCACCCATTTTATGTTCTTTTCTTTTTCTGACAAAGAAATCACTTATCTTGTCCTGCCCCATCTAATTATCATAAATCATAATCACACAGTTGTATCTCATTAGGCTTTTTTTTCATTTATTTATTTCAAATCTTGCTTAATTTAATTTTATTCATAATTTTCCAAATTTTTTTTTTTTTCTTTTTTATCAAATCATTAACATAATTAATATTCGAAAAGTTTTATTCGAAAAAGAGTAATTTATTATATATATAAGCCCAAAAAAAAAATAGGGAAGAAATTCCGTGAAAAAATTAAAGTTTGTTTACAAAATAATAAAAAAGATAAGAAAACCCCAAAAAAATTATGAATATTAAAATGCATGCTGCTGAGTTTTGGGACCGTAAACTCACTCTGAACATGTGTTACCTGTTCTTTCTATAACCGCGCAATATTTTAAGATGAAAAGCACCTGTTTTAAAAGACTTATAGTTTTCAATTCACAGACACATTACATTGATTAAGGTGGGTGCATATTGGTCATTTGGATGAATGAATATCGCGTGTGGGATTATCTTCAAAGAAAACAAGAAAAAACCAGACGAGCAGCTCATTCGAATGAAGAATTACATATACGCATATTAAATTTTGGCCTCAACAAAAAGTATGTTTGGTAATGAATAATCGGACTTAAGATTTGTATTTAACAAAAGTGATTTGTGTCTTAAGAACAACATTTCAAATACACCTACTCATTCATCCTTAACGTTTTTTTGCAATAATACAATTTTCATTCATAAAATTCAGTTTTCCAAATGTTCCAAAAAGAAAAGTGTGGTAAATTTGAAAATACTAGTTTTAATATATAGTTTAATTCTTATTATTAATGACGTCATTTAAAGAAACAAAAACTAAAAACCACCTTCCCACCCATTTTTTTTTTTATAAACATACCTAAACTTTTTTATAATGTGGAGGCGAATTTTGATGTTGTGTTAAAAACTATTACAAAATTTCCGTCAGGCATTTATGAAAAGTCTTTAATCTGCAAACATATAAAAAGTATATAGGAAAATAATTACAACAAATAAACATATGAGAGGACAATATTAATGAAATCCATAAAAAAACATAAATAAATCTATTCGAAATAAACAAAACCATTTTTCTTTTCTTTTTATTTTTGTCTTGCCTTTGGCCATTTATGATTTATTCTAACTTTCAAGACCTAACATTAAAATTTGTTCAGTTGTCAAGTTGGAGAATTATGATTTTCAATCAAACATAGAAAAAACATAAAAATTATCATAGTTTTCTTTTACCTATATATTGCGATTTGACCAATGGACTTGAAAAATGTGATAAATAGTTGACATACAATATTCACTTATGTTGGAATTATATTTGTTCATTAGAAAAAAAGGTGGAGTAATTTATTGGAATATTATATTGATTGAAATTTATTTGTAAAATAATATTTATTATATTTCACCAAAGGAAAAATATACAATCACTTACAGACAATTTGAAACTACTTCTTCACTAAGCGGCCATATACTAGATGTGGGGACTCGATCTACACACTGTATTTAGCTTCTCATTCAAATATTGCAAATGCCAAGAACTTCCAAACATAGTGTATTCAGACCTTTATATCATTTAAAGCATTAAAAAGTGCAAATTTACAGAAAAAGTCAGTTCATATTATGGTATTACTCGTTCCTCTTGCACATTTATTTACTTAAGTGGAAATTTAATTTAATGCACCTTTATTTTTTTTACTGCTCACAATAAATGCGCATTTTATTTTATACATTACGCCATTATAATTGTCCCCGAAACTGTCATATTCTATGTCGAATTCTTCTAATTCTGCAACCATATTTAACTAGATACTATAGAAGGAGTTTTTAATGTTTTTTGACAGAACCTTCATGTCTTATTCCATCCAAAAAGGTTTTATTAACGAAATCCTTTCTTAAATTTCAACCAATATGTCCTCACAATGGTGAATCTTCTAATATGATTACTTGAACAAAAAGAAGTTTGGATAAAGGTTCAATATATCATATTGAATCCTAGATGTTCAATGCAGGTCAAAACCTATATAAAAATGCATTTTCTTTTCATTCTTTTGGGTTTTATAGGTCACAAGCTAAGTATTTAACCATTTCATATCGGTTTATGAATTGGTGTCAGTTTTATATAGCTTTAAGAGTTTAAAAAGAGTTTTTACAAGATTTTAAATTATCTAAAAACAAATAATTAACATACATCCATCTGAATAATGAATTTAAAAATTCAAAAAAATTCTATTAAAGAAGCTTTATGAAATGATAAAAAGGAATTAATCTCAAATTTATGGCACACCATTTTCATTGAAATAGATTTTATAAAATTCAGTTTAAAAGTAGTTTAGTTAAAAAAAATTTTAATTTTTCTTTTGATAGCTAATAAATTTATGAATAGTAAAAGCCACACACCCATATTAAAATGTTCGTATATCAATTTATATTATGCGTTGTGGCGCCTCTGCTCCACCACCGCATCAAATTTCCATTTCAACCTGATGGCTATTTGTCATGTGCGAATGAATTAAATTTCCATTTATCAAAATGAAAATATTTTTATCGTCAGTTTTATGAAAATTTCTTTAGGAATCAGTATTTTATAATTCATTTCGAAGAAAAACTTGATTTGTGAATGAATCAAAAGAAAATTTAAATACCGCAAATCAGGGATATTTTGATAACTTTTTTAGACGTGACTTCATTTTGGCAGCACAGAGTTTACCAGGCAACACCATTATACTTTTTTCAAGACTTATTTTCTGTCGGACTAAAAAAAAGTCTTGAAATAAGTCTAATGGAGTCGTGGGGTTATGTAAGAGTTGAAAAATAGGATACAACTGAATTTGGTTTGATAAAACAATTGAGAGGTTTAAGACAAAAACAGTTGTAATGATTTGATAATATAAAATATTAGAGGAAAAAGGCAAATGAACAGATTAGTAGAGACAGTGTAGAATGGTCTAGTTGGTTAAGACCTCGACCTCGCCTCATGAGACTGATCAGGCCCTGGTTCAAATCCAGGTCTCGGTTCTTCACTTTTTATCTACTTTTCTTTGCCTTACAGTTAGAAACGAATTTGTTAATGATTAAATTGTCCAAACTTTTTTTCATTTTAAATAAAGATTTTGTTCACTTAATTTGGCATTTGTAATATTTTGCGTAGACTTAGTTATTTATTCGATTTAATTCAGGCACACAAGTTAATCAATACAAATAAGTACTTATTACTTATAGGTAAACTGAGTATATCAAATTTAATTAGACAATTTGAAGGAAAGAAAGCGTCCCATGTCAAATTTTGAAGAATCCTCTTATGCTTATTTTCCCGCTGGCTACAAGTATAAACTATAATCATTATTTTACCTTTTCCGGTAAAATTATACCTGATAAACCCTATTTTAAATTGTTGAAGTAGCCTAGTTCTTCTTTCTTTTTTCGATAAATATTAAATATTTTTATCATTTATAAAGTATTAATTACAAATTTTAGTTAATATATTAATGGGAAAATACTTTCTAACAATTTGAAATGACATACGACAGACAAGAAGACTTTTCTGGTCGAAATGGTTAGATCGTTTTGGTTTTTGAAAATAATTAATAGATAAAATTACATTCTCCAAGGTGTGCATTACATTTTATTGTAAAAATGTCCACGTGAAAAAGATTAATTGTTCATAATTACAATCTTGAACCTTTCTCAAATAAATATCATAAACTAGAAAAGAAAATATCACGACGAAACCTGACCTTTTTAGAAAGATTTTCTCATAACCAAAAAAAAAGGCCAAAACATGAAATCAAGTAAAAATACTCATTTCTCAATAAAACTAATTAAAATTAAAAATAGGGTCATATTAGAAAAATGCAGTTGTTTTAATTTCCGTTAATTAAAATACCAAAACAACCAAAAAAAATAAACACTGATCTAGCTTTTTCTTAACATCCCACATAAGATCGCCAAAATGCATTTCCTTGAAATCTTAAAATAGATTTTTAATAGCGTTTAAATTGCTTTCAATTAAATGAAAATTAAAAATTATTTCTTTTTTCTTTCTAGAATGCCACTGCCATCACATTGGATCAAAGGGAAGATCATGCGATCGCCATACTGGACAATGTTCATGCCATATAAATGTAACTGGAAAAAAATGTGAAAAATGTCAATCAGGAACATGGAATTTAACAGTAGGAGTTGGTTGTCATGACTGTCAATGTGATTTAATTGGATCACAAACAAAAGATTGCCATCAATGGACAGGACAATGTGAGTGTAAACCTGGAATTGGTGGTCGTCGATGTGATCAATGTCAAGAAGGATACTTTGGTTTCTCTAGTCAAGGATGTAAAAATTGCGATATATGTACATCGACTGGTCATATATGCGATACAGATACCGGACGTTGTATATGTCCGCCGAATAGTATTGGACCAGATTGTCAACAATGTTCTGCAAGTACCTGGGCATGGAAACCGAAATTGGGTTGTGATTCATGTAATTGTGATGTATCTGGTTCGATTGGACAATCATGTGATTCAGAAAGTGGTCAATGTATTTGTCGTGAAGGATATTCAGGACGTCGATGTGATACATGTGCAATTGGATATTTTAATTATCCAGAATGTACTCGATGTAATTGTAATATTGATGGTTCTGTAATACGTTCTGATGGTCTTATTGAATGCGATTTTTTGGGACAATGTCCATGTAAGAATTTAGTGACTGGAGAAAAATGTGATACTTGTCGACAAGCCACATTTGGTATGTCGAAAATGAATCATGATGGGTGTACACGTTGTTTCTGTTTTGGACGTTCACAGGAATGTGAACAGAGTGAATTATCATGGGGACATATTCGTATGCAAGGAGCAAGAAATTTAAGTGTTCAATATAATACTCCAACCTTAGTTCCGAACGAAGAATTTGAATATGTCGTGGTAAATATGTTTATATCTTGAATTTTTCTCATATAAAAACAATTTGGTTTTAGGTTATTCAAATGGAAGGAACAAGAACATATAAAGAAGATGCAGAAATTAAAGTTATGAATGGACTTAACTTAATACCAAGTTCAACTGGAAATGTTTCGATTGGAGCTTATACTGGCTTTTTTTATCCTCTATATTTTCAATTGCCACCGAATTTTTATGGTGATCGAACCAGCAGTTATGGTGGTTTCTTAAGATTTAGCTTATTAACTGATGGTTGCAACACACAATTGGAAAAACGAATTTTACAACAATTTCCTTTAGTTCAAATACATTCACATAATAAATTGGTTTTAGATTACTTTGAAGTAAGCCAGTCGTATTCAGTTTTATTTTTAGTTATGGAATTATTAATTATTATCATTTAAGGCTGAACCATCTGAACTAGCATTAAACGAAACGTTTATAATACCTTTGCACGAAACCTATTGGAAATATCATACAAATATGCAGGAGGTTAATAGAGCGGTATTAATGACGGCTCTAGAAAATATCAAACATATATTTCTAAGAGGAACATCATGGACTGATTTCACTGAGGTCGTGTAGGTTGAACTTTGTTTATTTTTTTTTTCTACGAAGGTTATTCATAAAGTTCTAGTGCGATATTAACTTTTATCTAAAGAGTAATCTTTCCACATTACTTTTTTGGGATTGAATTACAGTACTAAGATTTCATAGGCGGTAGATATTCTATATTGTCTGATACCAACTGAATTTGAAGCTAATAAATCTAGAACAAAACCTAAATGACCCTTCCTAGAAGCTACAAAAATTTGTATAAAATAATAAGAATGCATAATAATAATTAATTTATTTAAAATAGCCTTTATAATGTCCATATGGATTCGGCAATCTATCTAGAAGGATCAACAAATATCATTGCACATGGTATTGAGAAATGTCATTGTCCAAGCCGTTTTGATGGTCTTTCATGTCAAGATCCTGGTCAAGGATATTATCGTTGGCGTAATAGAACCGAAACAGAAACTCTTATTTTGGAAGATCTCATTGGAAGAGTTGTACCATGCGATTGTAGTGGCCGAAGTGATGAATGTGACCGTGAAACTGGAATTTGTATTGTAAGACTGCATTATTTCGAATATTGCTGAAACGCTAATTAATTATACTTGTTTTCTTAGAATTGTCGAAATAATTCGGGTGGTAATCATTGTGAACGTTGTGCCGAAGGATTTTATGGTGATCCAAATTTTGGTGGTTGTAAATCATGTCCATGTCCAGAAACGAGTCGTAATTTTGCACGTGGCTGTAGTGTGTGGAATGATGAAGTAAGTTGTGTTTGTAAACCTGGATATATCGGACAACTTTGTGACCGTTGTATGAACGGTTATTTCGGTTATCCAAATACATTGAATGGTAAATGTGAATCATGTAATTGTAATTTGGATGGAATCGTTTCGGATGAATGTGATGAAGAAACTGGACAATGTAATTGTAAAGCTGGTGTAATTGGACGAGCTTGTGATCGTTGTGAAGCTGACCGGCATATTTTAGATGATGGACAATGCAGAAGTAAGTTTTTTCTATTGTTGTTTTTAATGAAATGTAATTAATGAGTTTTTCTTTTTTTTTTGTAGTCTGTGACAATTGTACTTTAATTCTTCTGGATTATATGGATAACATATCAAATCAATATCGACGTGGTGTTGCACATATTGATTTAAATGGTGTACCACCACCATGGATGAAATTAAATGAATATGAAGAATATTTTAAAGATTTCTCATTTGTTCTACAGGATTTTGTAAATGCTAAAGAAAATATCGAAAGTTTTGATAGCAATCCAATTGATAAGGTTGATAGATTTGATAGGATTTCGTTGATATACATTTTTTATTTACTTTTTTTTGTTTTTAGCTTAATTCTCGTGTTGAGAATTTGAAGATTCAATGGCGTAAACAAAATTCAATTGGTGAAAAATATACACAAACATCAACACGAATTCGTAATGAATTAAATGAGATTTTATTGAAATTAAAAGCACATCATAATAATATACAGAAAATAATTTTCGATCTTAATAATTATGGTAGTCATGATAATCATATTAATATATCGATTGCTTTGAATAAAGCGAAATTATATTTAGATGAAATTAAGTATCATGATAATACACAGAATGTGTTACGAGATTCATGGAAATGTGCATGGACAAATTATTATTTTTATGGTAATGCATCTGATATTGTACAAGATCAATTAGTTGATTTAGAACAATTTAAAATTGTTCTAAACAATATCAATTATCGTCTAACCGATGCAATGAGAAAAGGTGATGATACAATTGAATTATTAAATGAAGCTGATGATATTAATGAACATAATTTCAATTTAAAAAATCGTCTACTTGATGATTATGAAGTAATCTATGAATTCGATAGAGATATTAAAAAAAATTTAAATAATAGTTTAATATCAGATAGTGAAACAATAATTGGTATTGTTGAAAATGATCTTGATGAAATTGATGGACAATTAGAGACTATCGATGAATTACGAAATGTATTAAATGAATCGATTCATGAAAGTAATAATAGTTTACGTGATATTAAAAAACATTGGGTATCAAAATCATGGCGACATACAAATCGTTTATTAGAAAAATCAAATAATTATGCAAAACAATTTCAAACAACTAAAGATGGTGCACGAGTTGCATTACTTGCAAGGTTTAGAGAATTGATTGATTTTTTTATTTTTAAATAATACATAAATCTATATATTTTTGGTGTTTTTTAGTTCAGCACATCAGAATATATCGGATGCTATAGAATCAGCACGTCAAGCAACCGAAGAAGCTAAAAATCGTGTTCTTATGGCACGTGATAAACTTTATCCAACTGATGGTATATCAGTTATTGAACGTGGTCATAATTCATTGTCGATATCAAAACAATTAGAAAAAGATGCTATTCATGAAATGGAGAAAACTGACGGTTTGTCATATTAGTTTCTATAATAATATTAAGAAAACTTTACCAAACATAAGATTTCTGTAGTTTCAATGTTTTATGAACTTATAACCGTTTAACACGCGATTAATAAGACATGGAATCATTTTTAAAGCTTATTGTTCATTTTTGGATAAATATATATTTTTAAACGTTCTAAAAAGTTTTAAGGATTAATTATATGATCCATTTTTAGAGTGGTTAACATATTGTTTCGTGGTTACAACTTCCGGAATTTGTGTATTCGTGGGTGGTATTTGTTGCCTGACATTGATAATCAAATTGAACAATGTTTACTTTTGTTTGACAATCAACATTACCACGAATAACAATCATCGTTATGTTTCTGTTTTTTTTGTAACTTGTTGAATATATTCCTGATGTACGTACACGGATTCATTTTGTTAATCGAAATTCAAGGAAATTTTGTTATTACTATCCCAACACCACCCATCAAGAGTTTGAATCCTTTTTTAATCGAATTTCTAACACGCAAACATAAAAGAAGAAAAGCTTTTTTTGAACGTTTAAAATAATGTTGTTTTGTTGACTTTGAAAAGTTTTATGTTTTCCTGTATTTATCTTTAACTTTTCTAATCAATTTGGTCAGAGCTGTTGTCTGTTACTTCGGCTTTTCTTTTCGTGGAAAATACACAAGATACATTTTTTTTTATTTCTTTCTATAAAATTAATTGGGTTTTTCATTTGATACTGAATTTGGTCGTATGAATAGAAATGAACATCTTATTTTGGAATTTGGGATGTCACTGTATCTGATTTTTATTTTCTTCTTTATCTTAAGGGAATTTTGGAATTAGGTATTTTAAAAGTCAGCCTTTTTGGCACTAATTCTGGACGGTTTCAGTATTAAAAATGTTTTAGCAAGTTAAAAAGTCATCCTACAATATCGTTACCCAACATTTTTCTTCTTGCAACTCGGTCTAATATAGAGTAGAGTGAAATATTGGTGAAACGGAAGAAAAATTTCCGTTGTACAACTTAGGCTTTTCAATTACTTTCTATAATAAAATGTTGTATAATATAATCTTATTTCAACGTTCATTAAATCTATAAATTTTTACTTTAATAGGTTTAAGAAATGCTCTCAAACATCATGAAGATAAAGTTGATTCAATTAAATCAATAATATGGCAAGCTGGTTTAAAAAATAATAATATATCATCATCATTAGAAATGTTAGATAATGATGCAGCAATGAAATTGATTCGTGATAATCTAGAAATGTCAATGAAAATCTCCGAACAAATGCGTACCGAAAATCGTAAAGCAATTGATTTTAAATCGGAAATATATAAATTACGACAAAAATTCGCAAATTTAGAACCAGATTGGGATACGAAATATAGTTTAGCCGATGAGAATATATCGGAAACGTTTAGTAATATTGAAAAAGCAAATATTACATTAAATAATATTGAAGTACAAGGAAAGAAAACTAATTTGAAATTTCAAGAATGGAATAATACGGTTTCAAAACAATTACAAGATTTAAAAGATAAAATTGCAAAAGCTCGACATGCTGCTGAAGGTGTAAGTTAGCTAATTTAAATTAAGATATATTTAAATTTATATTTAATCCTTTTGTTTAGATAAAAATTTCAATGGAATCATTAAAAACGAAATGTATTCGATCATATATGCCATCATCTTATGGTCTATCAACATCGAACACTATTAAATTAACATTTGCATTAAATAATGAAAATGGAAATTCACCATTAATTTATATCCAAGGACAAGATAATCGTTATATCGCTTTAGAAATGGTTAAACGTAAAATCCGTTTAGTATGGAATTTAGGTGGTGAAACTGGATTTGTAATTCATCCAATGGAAATTCATACACGTGATCCAAAATATGATGATGCATGGTATCATATCGAAGCGAATCGTACATTAAATATTGGTAGTTTAATAGTTCGACGAATGACAAATATTGGTGTATTAAATGAATCGCTATTATATTCGGCTGTTACAAATTCCGAGCATACAAGATTCTTTCGAACAATCAAAAATCGTGTTTGGTTAGGTGGTGTACCAAATGATTATCATATAAATGATCTAGTTGCTGAATCTGGTTTGAATGTTATCGTTCATCAAGTTTATATTGATAATAAACCATTAGGAATATGGAATTTCGTACATTCCGAAGGACAATGTGGTGGTGGTATGTTGGGTGCACAAGAAACATCATCAACATCAAATGCACGTCATTTTAATGGTGAAGGTTATGCTGAAGTACGAAAATCACGTCCAAGACCATATCGAAAGAATATTTTTGCATTACAAATGACTTTTAAAACGCTCGATGAAAATGCTTTACTATTTCTGGCGGTTGATGAAAAAAATGTAAGATCTTTGTTTTTCTAATCTTTTTCTAGAATTATTTGAATTTTTTTTTTTTGGTATTTTCTAGAATCGCTCAGTTTCAGTAACATTAAATAAAGGTTGTATAGTATTTCGAATTGATTATGGTGATGAATCAAAATTAGAAATTAATACAACAAAAAAATATAATACTGGAAAATGGGTTAGTATTGAAGCGGCACGAGAATTTGCACCGAA
Organism: Xylophagus ater; assembly: GCA_963422695.1. NCBI lineage: Eukaryota > Metazoa > Arthropoda > Insecta > Diptera > Xylophagidae > Xylophagus > Xylophagus ater. The sequence continues at coordinate 1,296,847 of OY730484.1, forward strand.
ACGTGGTACAGAAAATGGTAGTCTTAAAGTGAATACAGAAGAACCGATGACAGGTTCACCAACAACACCGATAACATCTACAATGTTACCGGATTTATCGAAAGCAATATATTATTTAGGAGGTGTACCACCAGGTTAGATATAAAATTCATTATAATCGTAATTAGATAATTTACACAATATTATTTTCTTATAGGATTTAGATCTGGTACAACAAAAGCACCTGGAGCTGATAATCCTTTTATGGGTTGTATGATGGATGTACAAATTAATGGTGAAACTTATGACCCTCTCGAAAGTATATCATATTTTGGTATTGAACAATCTTGTAAGGATATCATCACAAAGTGAGTTCTATATATATATCTCTATTGAAAACAAATTTTACACCTAAAAAATAATGTTCTTAGAGCTGGATTTTATGGAAAAGGATATATTGAATTACCATCGGAATCATTACGTAAACGTGCAAATGCCGGTTTCGTTTTTCGTACACTTCAATCGGAATGTTTACTTTTATTATCCGCATATCCACCATCAATTAAAGATGATTATGATGCAAAAGATGTACGTGGTAATTATTCAATTAGTTTAATTGATGGTCATATACATGTTTGGCTAGAAACTGGTCGTAGTTCATTGAAAATTTCATCGAATATAACACTTAATGATGGTGAATATCATGTTATTAATATGATTAAATTTGGACGACGTATTGAGTTATGGATTGATGATGAATTGCATGTAACAAGAAGTTTAACAGGTTCACCGACCATTATAAATATGCCAAAAGATGGTGGCGGTTTATATTTTGGTGGTGCACCAAATTATAGTGATTATGAAATGTTAACACCAACATTTATTGGTCTCGAAGGATCAATACGTGATATTGTTTTTAATAATCGAACGATACCATTCAATGAAGCGATTAGTTTTACGAATGTTCATATTGGAAGATCTGGACCAGAAATGGGAACATACAATGGAATGATGATTGATGTTTTAATGAAAACTGAACCGATTGGAAAAAGTTTTACAGCAGCACCAGAAGGATGTCAAAGGGTATGTTATTGATTTTCTTTTGTACAATTTGTACAATTATAAAGTAGATATTAGGATTGTATGACCTTTTAGATAATCGAAATATCGAATAATTTTAGATTACTCTTTTAGTTTTGGACTTTAAAAATTTTTTCTTGTTTCAATTAAATTAAAATAACATAAAAATAGTAGCACTATTTTCCTTCTTCTTCTTTTGTTTTGTTTTTCTTTTATAATTTTTCTTTTTCGTAGGGCGATTGTTGACATCACAAAAGTACTAACCAACTACTACTACTACTACTAGGCACAAGGTTTTAAGGTTTCTTTACCTTTTCGGACTGTTCTGTTTTAATTTTTTTTTATAATATTTTTAATTAATTTTTTTTTTTCTTGTGAGTAAATTTTGATATGTATTTGTGAAAAGGATGGATTGGGAAAAAAGGCACTCTAAAAAAAGAAAGAACAAAAATACTAAAGTGGTTATGGTTAATTTTTCGAAGCACTATTAATTAATATAATTAATCTTAGTATTAGTCGCAGTATATTTTGGTAAATTATATTTTAGCTTTTTGCCAAAAGAAACAAGTTTTGCAAAAAGAAATAAATAAAAAGCATTTTGTAACTTTTAAAGAACGTAGTTTACAGAATTAATTCTTATTTCTTTCCTTTTTTTAAAATAAAAATAAAGCTTTTTTAAAACAAAAACAAATAATAATCATAGAATTGGGTGAATACGATCTCTTTTGGGTGTTTCTCTTGGTATACAGAAGTTGTTTAAGTTAAATATCCGAATGGTGTAAAAATATCCCAAGTAACATAAAAATTAAGTATTATAGCTAAATAATTTCTAAATCACAGCTACCTAGTTGTAGTAGGGTTTTTAATCCTTAAAAAATTACAAAAAAATTAATTTGTGCTTTATGTCATCGTCCAGAATGGTGAATAAGATCTTTACTCTTTTTTACTAAGTAAAAACCTATTGAGCCTTTTGTTATGAGAACATGATCACAAAATTCGGTTTTTAGTGAGGTGGTAGACTGAATATTGTACTATAATCCTTTGTTCTTTACTGAACATGTACAAGACCGAAAACTGGGTCTCATGGCACTCAATGTCTTTTTAAACTTTTTAAACTTTTCATCGACAGAACTTTAGTTTTTGACTTTGCATCTGGACCATGACGACACACCTAAGTACAAATGCCAACACGTTTTATTCATATTCGTTCATTTTCTGCTTTTGCATGTATTGAAAAACGCCACATTATTATCTCGCGATATATCGATTGCGGAGCTCTGATCTGAAGAGCTAACATACTGAAAAAAAAAATTCGAATTATTATAGCGCCTTGTGATCCTATTCACCCCATTCTATGGTGCTAAATTAGTTTTATTAACATTTTCCTTGTGAACTAAAGCTTATTGCGAGGTGTTTCTTCTTTTTTTTTTTTAGCTTAATTGTGACTATTTGTGTACAAAAATTATAAATTAAAATGTATAAAAGAAAAAAAAAAAAAAAAAAAAAGAAAATTTTGTCTATAAAATGGTTATGAGCAACCCTTTTAACAATAATATTTTGTATATATTTCATCAGGGTATATAATAATTACCAACATTTATTATTATTATTAAAACAAACAACTATTCTAACTAACAAAAATCTAATAAATATTTAACCAAACTAATATATATCCCTTAAATTTCAAAAAACACTTCCTGATAATTACGGTACCTGTACCTTTATTTTATTCTATCGTTTCCATTCAAATTTAAGTCAACAATCTCCGAATTCTAGAAAATATATTCATCTTAATTTCTAATTTAAACCTTCTGAAAGATTTACTTATATGAACCTCTAAAAAATAAGGTTTAATCTTTCTCTTAGATAAATTTTAACCAAATAGAAATTATTATTATTATTATCCTGAGGGAAACATTTTTGTATCCTTAATAATGCTCTAATACAAAATTCTATATTGGATGGGCTAAAAAGTTATTGAGTTGTTGATTACGACAAAAAAAGACGGTATTGATAAAATCCTTTCGGCGTTTAACGATACGAGAGATTGCCCAGGATCGGACCATATCGAAATCGTACATTGAAAACTATTAAAAACGTTCAGAATAGATGAATCGCAAAAGTATTGTCACTACTCGTCAGAAATTGAGAAAGCTTGGCTGGGAATTTTCATAGAATCCATCGTATAGTCGTGAGCTTATTCAATATGAATAGCATTTGTTTCGGTCTCTGTGCAGAGCTCTTTTAATAGTGTAAATTTGATTTCAAAAGAATCCTGTGCAAATGACTTGTCTCAGTTTTCACTCTGAAAACTTAGAAGTTCTACAGTGACAGAATAATGGATCTGCCAGGAAAGCGGCAGAAGGTTATCGAACAAAATAGAGAATATATTGTTATGAAAATTCGCATTTTCATTTATACAGAGAAATAAATACAACGACTTTTTGGCTCATCCAATCCGTATTAATTTTATAAAAAAGCCCTAAAGGTAAAAGTTCAATTTGTGATTTCTAATTTCTTTTTTAATTCCTACTTCATAATATTAATTATACAAAAATAAACTGTGTATATAGGTTGGAAGCTATTCATATGAGCCGAACGCTTTTAAATTCGGTGATGGACAACATTCACATTCACAATTAAATATTCCGGTAAGGAATTTTTGGCAGAAAAATTTCCAAATAAATTTCGATTTTCGTACATTCTATCCGAATGGAATAATTTTAATAGCGCCAGGAACTAAAGAGAAACAAAAACATTTTGTTAATTTATTATTAAAAGATGGCCATTTATTATTAACTGTACGTGGCCGACGAAAAGAGGAATTAAAATTAACAGCAAAATTAAATGATGGCCAATGGCATCATGTACAAATTGTATGTCAAGATCGTAAATTAACGATGAGTGTTGAAATTGGTGATACCGAACAAAAAACCTCAGCACAAATGAAAATACCAAAGAAAATTAGCGCATCGAATATGTTTTTTATTGGTGGATTACCTGATAATAGTATATCATTACCAAATGAATTAATAATGAAATTGGAAAGTTTTAAAGGTTGTTTACGGAAAATTATTATCAATAATACAACACAAGATTTAGCAAGACCCGGTAAACATTTAAATGTCGGTCAATGTTTTCCAAGAGTTGAAAAAGGCTCATATTTTCCAGGAGATGCATATGCTGTTTACAGTAAGTATAGTAATTAATAGTTTTCTTTAGTGTGGGATAGTTTATGGGATTTTGAGATATTTTCAATGTTCATTTTTTGATCAAAACATTTGGGAAAAATAAATCCTACAGGTTACAGGGTTACTGACTATCAACAAAAACCATTATAAAATAAAAAGTTTGGACACCTTCGAAGAATGTGTGTAAAAGACGTAAAGCCTATATTTTAATGGAAGTCAACGTCCATCGTTGCTATTATTAGATGCAAAAGCTAAGTCATCAAGCAAAACACACTCTACATATGAAAAAAGGATACGCATATTTTACACAAACTCTTTTATTGGTTCCGAATCTTTGTCGATTTGTTCTACTCCGGAGCAAGGAGTAAATAAGCCGGGCCTAATATTGTAGTTATCCAATTCCAAAAGGAAACCTTAAAATTTTTGTTAATTAAACTTTTTGTGTTCATAACATAAAAAAAGCTTAAAATTCTGTAAACTTCTTACCTACCCCTTGTATATTAAAAATTAAATGAAAATTGTTTTCCTAATTTTCTTTTATTAGAAAAAAATTTCCATGTTGGAAAATATTTAGAATTGGAACTTGAATTCCGTACATCCGAATTGAATGGCGTTTTATTGAGTGTCTCGGAACCAGTTGGTTTTCCAGCATTATCATTGGAAATTTACAATGGAAATGTAATTAAATATTTAAATTGTTGTTCTTTTTTTCTTTAATATATTTTTTATATAATTTTTCCAGATAATTTTCTCCTGTGATTTAGGTGATGGAAATCCATTTCGTGTTGAATCAATATTTCCATCAAAATATGCTATTTGTAATAATAAATGGCATAATATATCAGCTTTATATGATTTTGAACAAATCGCATTAAGAATTGATAATCATCCGGCGATTGTATCTTTGGCACAGCATCGTGTTGCTGGAAAAGTTCATACAAAATCTTCATTATATATTGGTGGATTACCAGGTCTAGGAAAACTACTTCTATATCATAACGAATTTATTTATTAACATAGATTTTTTTTTGCACTCAACAGATATTGCACAGAGTGGAACACTTTTAAGTCGTGACAATTTTAAAGGTTGTATCCGTAATGTTTCAATACGAAATGAAAGACGTGATTGGATTGATATGGATGGACTTCATAATGTTTTACTTAATGAATGTTTAGCTGTTAATTAAATTTTCATGATGATTTATTAACTTTCTTTACATTGAAATGACGAGTTCAACTCGTCATAGGCTTTCTATAACAAATTATGCTATGATGAGGCAGGTTAATTCCAATAGAAGGAGTTAAAGTGTAGAAAAAAAAATCGGGATTATAGAAATATTATAATTTCAAAGTATTATTTTTAGATGAAGTAAAAGAAAGTTGGAAAAATCTTATTGAATTGCGATACAATTTCTAAAATCAATGAAAAACCTTTCTAAAAATTTATGCCATGAATTTCAGTTTTATCAATATTCCAATTTTGTATTTTTGTAAGTTATTTTTTCGCGCATTTCGTTTTTAATTTTTTAAAATAAATGAAATTTTCTTCGATTATTTTCATTTTCTTTGAATTATAAGAAAATGATTTAATTTACGCTTAAATATTCTTTTTGTTTTAAGTTATATTTTCTTTTTTTTTTAATTTATTTATTATTTTGTTATTAAATAATTATTTAAATCTATAGAAACTATATCGGAGAGGCTGAATTCAGTTTCAAAACAACTGCCATTATTTAAGCGCGGCTTAAATATTTATTAAAATAAATTTCTTTTTTCTTATTTTTAGAAATTTCGTAAGGAATTTTATGAACAAATTCGTAACAAATACTATTTTTAACAAACTAAAGGAAGAAAATATTTTCTTTTTTATTTAGAACCAATAAAATACAGTGAAAGATTCTAATAGAATTATATTTATATCCGAAACAACTTTCAAATCAGTTCAACCAAAGGTTTTCCATATATTGGGTTGTTGTCCGGAAATTTCATGCCAATTTCTAGAAGACGACATTGAAACATATCTTGTGAAACATATATCGTTGTTGAAAACATAAGGCTTGTATAAATATTTTGAAAGAAGACATTTTAACGCTTAAACTGATCACTGCCTCACAAGCTACAAAAAAGATGTGAACCTTTTCTCCTGATATTGCATCTTCAGATAATGACTTATTCAGGTCTTTAGAAAATTGTCTTAACGGCAAGAACTTCAACTAATTAGATGACATTGCAAATCGTTTTGAGGAGTTTTTTCCTGAAAAGAAACCTGATAAATTCAGGGAGAATGAAATCTTCAAGTTGCGTAAAAGAAAAAGAAAAGTTGTGAAACAAAACGATGATTAAATAATTATATAAAAATTAGCACGAAATTTCCGGACAGCCCAATATTTATCGAATCACCTTGCAAATTGGATAATATTTTCCTGGCACCCATATCTCGTTCAATCAGGAAGTTTTATGATATTATGTTTTAATGCCAAAAAAAAAAAAACAAATCTAATACCTTGACTTTTATAACCTTTAACTTTTATTTAAAAACTTCTTAAGAAAAACTTCGACATTTGAACTATTTGAAAGACTATTCTTTTGATATTTCAATATAAGAATCCAATAGAAAATTTGTTCTCTGATAAAAATGGATGATAAGTGATTTTTCTACTTAAACGATTTACAAAAGTTTTCGATTTTTCATTGAATCATGATTTTTCAATTGTTCTATTAATAGAAAAACATGATTTTTCCGTATTTTTATTTGATAAAATATACTTAAATGAACATTTTCTGAAAATTTCAATAAAATTTGTTATTTAACAAAAAGTGTACTCATCGATTTCCATCAAGATAATGGATTTATAAGACGAAAAACGAAGAAAATCGATTCAGATCTATGACTAATCTTTTTATAGCTAAAGATTACGAATTAGTTCGTTCATCCTTCTTAATAAGAAAAGGAAATGTGTTTATACACTTTTCAAGTAGAAAATGAAAAATGTATATTTTTTCAACATCGTCATATTATCATTAATATCATTCTAAATATATAAAAATCATCATTAAAATTGTTTTATAATGTAGAACTTTTTTTATAGCCCAGGAACAGTTTCCTATTACTAATTTGTTTAGGGAAAATAAGTACCCAATTATATATTTTTAATATTATTCCAAAGTAAAAGAAGTCCCTCACCTACGAAAGAATTTTGACTCGAACATCAGAACGTAAATGACTAATTTTGATGTAGTCATTCCAATTTTTTTTAGACACAACCGCTACTACAGTTTTAATGCTTTATGAACACATTTTCATGAATGTCCATAGTTATATTGTATAATATCGTTATTCAATTTCCTTAACTTATAGCTTTTAAACCAAGGAGTACTAAATAATCTCAAGAAAATAGCTTCTTTAGTTCACGCAGGAAAGAGCTTGTTCTTCCAATAGTATTTTTCCATAATCCTGGTCGAAATTTTTTGACGTTGACTTCACTATTTCTATCCGAATATTTAGTCTTGCACTGTTCTCGATTTAAGGTCTTGTTGGTGTAAATAAGCTAAAAATCTTCGACCATTAAAAGTCGAAATCCTGTCTCAGGTTGGAAAGTTAAAAAGCACTGTGAAAGCCTTAAAAAAGATGGTATGTATAAGTGTTTGAAATAATCGTTTTGAACCACTTCACCACCCCATTTTAGAGAGACCATATAAAATAAGAAGATGAAATGTTTCAAAATTTTTAGACACAATTGAAGGACCGTAGTAAATTCTCCATTTTAAGCTGACAATAAAAATAAGACGTTTGAAAATATTTGTATGATAAAGTAGTTTGCTCAACTGCTGCTCTTCAAGTTTGGTATTTTGGAAATGGAAAATTAAATCTCACAAAGGTTTTTGTTAACGAATGAATACTCTAAACCCGGGATTTTCTACATCAATTTAAAAATGTCGTTGAAGACTTTATAATTCTTAGTAATTTTCAAATTTTCAGAAGATTTTTTGTCTGTTTTTTAATTTAAATTGCTTTTTTTAATAACAAAGATTTAATTTTATATTTTCTTATTTCCATTTTTGTTACGAATTTTGTTGCCAAAAAAAAAAAAAAAAATCATTACAAAATATAAAATAAGAAAAATTAAAGAAAAACAAGAAAATCGTAGTACAATTATTTAAATTTATCACTTAATTTACAAAACAACAAAAAACATTAATTAATTATAATTTACAAAAATAAATGCCACGAAAAAAAAAGTTAAATGTATTTTAAAATTAAATTAAATAATTAAGCAATTTTTTTTTTTATTTTTAAAATTTTAATTATTTAAAAATATTTCCGTGTGTTCGTTTTTTTTTCATAAATTGTAAATAATTACTAATTTTAAGTAGATATTTCTTTTTTGTATGTAATTTTTAAAAAAATTTAAATTTTATTTATGTTTATTTCTCATTTAAATATTATTAAATAAAATATATTTACAAAATACGCGTAAAAATATTAATTAAATTAAATTAAAAAAAAGCGAATAAATGTTTCTAGTTTTTAAGAAAACACACAAACAAACAATTTTATGTAAAAAAAATTGTAATTTAGTTAAGAAAAATTTGTAATTTTATGATAATATTTATGCGTAAAATTAATTAAAAATATATAAAAATAAAAAAAATATGCAATGAAAATATTTCTATGAAATATAAAAACAGATGAAATTTTTTTCGTTTAATTTAATTACATAATTTTCTTATGCCAGAATTTGTAGGGCATTGCAAATTCTTACCATTTGTATGGTTTAGTTGGAGACAAATTAAAAAGAAATGGACAGTGATATCCTTTAAATCGGAATTGATTAAAAATTTTCCAGTTAAACTCGAAAAACCATATAAAAAAAACGACAAAAACTTTCTGGTCACCCTGGTTTTTGCTAAATAACTTCGCACCCACTAGGTGAATTTTGTTCAAATACAATACCAAATCTAGTTAAGGAATAACCAGCTCACATTTTAAATTTCAAACAAATTGAATGACGCGTCTTTGAGTTATCTTGTACACAGACGGACGAACATGCATAAATCAATATAACTTTGGATTCCCTACACAACCATACCCTTAAAACTGTTCTGCGATGATTATTTCGATGCGTTACACACTTAGTGATAAAACTAATATACCTTCTGGTAGTACCTACCATAGGGCATAAAAATTCATAAATTAGAGAAAAGTAGCAACCATTGCATTGAATTAAATACGTGGTAACTACGTCATGACTCTTTGAACTGTTACGGAGGCAGTAAAAAAATATATTAGTATGTTTGAATTCTATGTTTATGAATTTATTGTGTGAAGATTCGAGGCAATGTGAGCTTCTAGAGGACATCTCCTCCTGTCCTCGCCAAAATTTTAACTTATCTCCTGAATTCTATCCTTCCCAAGGAACAGTTCATTCGAATTATATCCAATTTCCAAGAATTTTTTCTTTTCAAAATTTAATTTTATTATTTTAAACTCAAAATTATTGGTTCTAAAATATAACAATTTGTTAAAGAAGCTCAAATAATTCACAAGGTTTCTCAGGTCACCTTAAATTGAAATTTGAAAGGAATAAAATCCATGAAAAATACACGCGGCTGAAAATATTTTCCAAAAAAAGAAACTCGTGCAATTTTCAGTAAAAATGATATATTTTCTAAAAAAAAGCCTAAGTTCACATGGCTTTACCAATAAATTAAAATACCACAAGAAGAAGGCTGGCAAAATTATAAAAGAACTAAAAATACCCCATAAGAATTTCGTTATATTAACGTGGTGAATTATTTAGGAGTATTCTTAAGCAGGAAATAATAACGATGAAGGTGTTAAGTTTTTAAATCGCATTCACGTTGGGTCGAACGTGAACGATTATTGTAGGCGAATCGATTAAGAAAGTATTCTAGTGAAATTATTCAGGTGTGAAAGTCGTCTCATTTTCTTTCAGGAAGGAAAATGTTTTTAAGACGGCAAAAAAAATAATCCAATAATTTTATTAAAGTGGATACAAAAATGGTCACCCAGTATAGAATAACAATATCATAATTTCTTCACGGATGATTAAATAACTTGGAATTTTGTTAAAAGCTTTTTAAGGGTGATTTTTTAAATAAGGTTATAGTAATTTTGGATATTCTTGTTTCGTTTTAATCTATTTAAAAAAATCGTTTGAGATCTACAAAATTCATCTTTTTAGTGGAAACGATAAGTTTAAAGAAAACAAAACTAGTAAATATACAGCAGAACCTCTCTAAATTGAGATCATCTAAGTAGGAAGAAATCTTCGTCCATATATACTGTGTTTAAATGATCTATTTGACTTCAACCCAAAAATCATGCATGTGAATTTCGATCGGCTTGAATGCGACTTGAGTCGATCCGATCATAAACATTTTTCTGATCGACTTGAAATTTTTCATAAAAACGCAGATCGATTTGAAAATTTAAAATGGAGTAAGAACGGAGGCGAAACTTAACCTAAGAAATTAAAATTTGTTTGCAAGCGTCTAACAATTTGAAGCTGATTTAGAGTCGATTTTAAGTAAATCTATCAATCTGTTAAAGCTAAAAAAGCCGGATTGGGTTTCAGTTTCAAATCGATTTCAAATCAATTTTCAAGTTGACATGTAAACGAAATAATAGAGAAAATAAAATCCTTAAAATAATATGAAAATCAATCTTTTTATGCCGATCTTTTGGTAGAACCATTTTTGACTGTCTGATTCAAAACGATCAAGTCGATCGATATTTTTTGGGAAAATCGGCACTCATACTCCTTGCTCGAAATAAAAAAAATCTACTTTCTTCACCTTTTCATAATTAGCGGGCACAATTAGAAAACATTGTAATACCCCTTTTTATTGGGACCTCACTGGATTCACGATCGATAAAAAAGCTCAATTTGAGAATAGAGAAATTAATTCGTCTTGTTGCTCAAAAGTGTTTTAAGAAAAACGAATAAAAATGAAACATCCAAAGCTCCAGCGATCGTGAATAATAAAGTATTTTGGGAAGATCTTGTTCCTATGTGGTTTTTAATAGTTCGTTCAATATGAGAGTTGAAATAAAATGACGCGATCGTTTTTAACATTAATGTAATGTTAAAAGCGATCGCGTAAATAAATTTCCAACGGAATTTTTTTTTTTATTGAGAAATTTATTCATGCATGATCTTGATCATATGTTGTATGACGTTGCCCGTGACCGTATAGATTGGGAAAAAGCTTTTAAATCGCAAAATATCATTTATCTTGATCACAATTTTTTCCCCATATGATTCATATTTGGAACATGTATGCAAATGGATTTTTTCTTTCTCTAAATTGATAATAAGCCTACCTACTGTGACGACGATCATTTGGACTACTAGATTTCGCGGGGTTAAGCACTGTTTTATTTTTTTTTCTGTAACGGTATAATGACAAAAAATCTTCTATTTTTTTTTTCGTTAAATATTAATCAAATAAGAAAATAAAAGCTTTCTAAAATAAAAAAAACCGGTTCTATATTTTTAATTTTTTTGGCTTCAAGTTAATTTTATATTTTGGCTGGTTCGTAATTCGCCTCCCACTTAGGCCAAGGTAACTGTAACCAACAAAAAGCATTAATGTTATTCATTCTTAAACAATAATAATAATAAGTTTTTTTTTTTTCTTAAGATTTCTGGAGGTTTGTTTGGAAATGTTTTTTAATTTCTTAAATTTGATCTTTCAAGCCAAAAAAATACATAATAATTTTGGTTTTGTATTTTTCTTTTTGATCGGGTCAGAGTTTAAGTTTTGATTATTTTGAATTCAAAGAAATCAAATTATATGTTTGGCATTGATTTTTTTTTTTTTTGGTTGCCAATGATAAAATATATTGATTTTGAAATATTAACATAAATATGAATCAGGTGATGACGACTGGGGAAAAGAACCAACCCCCTTCAACATATGTTAATAAAGAAAAATAATCTTTAAAATAATTAATAATGCGTGAATCATTTTACGATCAATGAATTCTTAAAAGATACGTGATTTTTATCACTAAAATAAAATTTTAAAAAAATTATATGATATCCAAGTTTTAAGAATTTACTAAGTTGTTTCCAGAAATAAGATGAATAACTTCCGTTTTTAAGATGCTATGACAATATTATTCATTTTTAAAAGTTTCATTGAATAGTTTTAAACATTTATTAATGTCTTCTATTTCGATAAGACAATTTCTAAATAGAAAAAAATATCAGTAGCGTAACATGAAGATGGATACATCAGGTAAGAAGGGATCAATAAAAAACCCTATTGGATCGGAGTCTTCCTACTTGATTGCCATTCAATCCTTTTACGAAATTAATCAGCATTTTGTTTTGAAAATTGGACAGAAATAACACAAGTATCTTGGTAGGTAGCTTCACCTTCACAAACACCTTCATACTATGAGCATCATACTTAATATCATCTGTCACAAATGCAGAGCTACAGAGGAAAATTCATTACACGTTCTTTGTTTATTTAATGCCTTGGTAGCCATACGTAAACATGATTTTTGGTTTTGTCAGATGCTGGAAAGCTGAAGATGGAATCTATACTCAATTACCTGAACAACACAGAACTGTTTTCTGAAATAGGATGGCCCTAAAACCAAGTTGAAGATATTCTATATGCAGGATTTCAGGACACTCTAGAGCTACAATAGGCAACAATGTCTCAGGATGATTCTCTCGAAGAACATTATAATAAAACAAAACAAAAAATCATAATTCAGAGAGTATCCATAGAAACCCCTGAATAATTGCAACCAAAAGAAGCAAATTAAAACGATACACAATACTTTCCTAATGTCAACCATTGATGATTCCATAAAAATAAACATGACTGAAATATATATAAAATCAATAGACAGAACACCTATTCTTCATTCATATACTACGCCTCTGATATACATACAATGTATTATAGCAACATTTTTCTTTGCCTTCGAGAAGGAAAAACAGTTAAACGACCACCAAAACATCATCACATTAAATTCAAATGTATTCTCTGGGGTGCGCTTGTAACTTGGAATATTGTAAATGTTTAAAGGAACTAGGATCTAATACATTAATAGACCAGATCCCATCAAAATTTCATGTATCTGCATGAAGCATGACTTTTAAAGATTTTCTTAAAGATTTTCATCTTTATTGAAAGAAAAATGCTATAAAAATTAAAATGACATCAGGGAAAAAAAGTTTGTATACGAATTCTGATGAAACGAATGTCCTTAATGAGCTAATTACACTAGACAGCATGTAATTATATATTTAGATTACCTAATTTTAGTTACTAACGACCATCAAATGGTCCAGTAATTGAAAAATATATACATTTAAAAAAAATCCGTAATTACTAAATCCTAAAATCAAAATTATTTTGCTACGAAACGTCCAATTTTTTACTTTTTCTGCATAACTTCTTCGAAAACATACTATATCGCGCAGTATGAACTCGTCATCTTTGGTAAACTGTCTAGGATAATTTTACCATATATCTTTGTAATACAAAGTGCTTTTGTTGTGAACTCGTGCCTACCAAAATGGAAATAAATTTCCGTATTTTTTAAATTGTTCTTAAAATGTCCATGAAATTCATGTTTAGGAAAAAAAAAAAACGAAAACAATGTATAGTAGATATTACAATAATTATTGCACTTAGTTAGTAGCTCCGCGAATAGACACGCAGAAAAAAAAATCAAATTCAATTAATTTTGATGAAGGTTATTTCGTAACAGAAAAAACAAAAAAACAATACATTTTACCTTCGATTTTCGATTAGTTTCTAAGCTTAAGATTTTACAGACTTAAAAGCTCAATCAAATAATCTCTCTCTGTATATAAAATGTAAAAATTGCTAATCGAACAATTAGTTTGTATAATGAAAAATAAGGTCGAAAGGTCCAAGGCAGTATGGAACCACTGTACCTTAACGTCATTTTATTTAAACTAACCTTGATGGACTACGTATTATATACTTTAGTTTCCAGACACCATTTAAAAAGTTCGTAATCTATATAAAATCATTTGTCTATTTGTTTACGTACAACTTTGCGCTCTTCTTACATCAATTCATGTTACGTCAATTCCATTCAGACCTAAATATCCTATCCTATCGAATCATATAAAGGTATGAACATATTCCTATAGGAATGAAATCTTCCATTATTAAGACAATTGATTTACATAAGATTATGATATTCCAAACACCAAAAGGAAGTACTTGCATAGATTTAACCGACACGGAATATAGAATGTTATCTGTCGTACTTCTCATGGTTTTTCCTAATGTTTCAATCAAGAGCAGGGACAATAGTGTGTTACAATTTTCTTCAAGGGCTGAGAGAGAGATATTTATCCAAATTTCCATTTTTCATCGTAATTAGAGTAAGTCCAATGAGGTGACTCTACCAAAGTAGTCGACTGTCTTATACAGCGCTTCACTTTCATGATGTAGGACGTACTTTTAAAGTTAAAGAATAAAATATGTTATTTGATGTTGAGCTTAGAAATCCTTCCGATTACCATCTCTCCGCGTGCAATCTTAATTTTTAGTACAATATATCGAACAGTCCTAGTATTTTATCTGCTGTATATTAATTAATTTTTCTTATCATTTAATAGTAAAACTATATCTAGCTATTATACACTTTATCACGTGATGAATCCCGAATTTTTAAAAAAGCTTTCACTGGATGAAAGTTGACTAAAGTTGAAGGAGATGTGTTTGCATTTGTGCCAATTCAATTAGATTAATTCTAATGTTTTCTTTTGAAGCCACTGACTGTACTAAGCAAAAAACTTAACTGAATTTGTTTCGTTAAACAAAGCTCCCAGTTTCAAACTCAATCTTTAAGTCAGTCAACTCATGTTTGCGTACAAAAATGGGAACATACGTCCTCACAAAAGATGCTGTAATAATATTTTAATGACAATTCAAAAAAAGAACTCACTTTAATTACATTGAACTCATTTTCATAAAGATTTTAAAAAGAAAACATTGTAAATAAAATTTCTTCCTTAAAGAATTTTCCAAGAAAAGATATTTTTATTTAGTTTTAAAAAATTTTCATTTAAAAGTATTTGTCAAGATTTGTTTGTTTTTTGCTTCATTTTCATTCTAATTTATTTTTATTTCTTTTTTGTCGGGCATACATCATATTAATTTTTTAAAAAGCCAAAAAAACAAAAATCAGACATTTTCAATGAACTGTTTCTTTCGTTAAAAATGAAAAGCTGAAGATAAAATTTTCCGTAGAAAATTATTCATAGAAGAAAAAAAAAATTTTAAATTCAGAAAAATCTATTTCTTCTCTCACGTTTTTCCCAGAATAATAAACTTAATGAAAATTCGGCTACAATTAAAACGTGTGGTCAAGTGCCAAAATGCGTAGGTTTCCTTTGATTGGGACACAACATTTGCTTGATGGAAAACGCGTATAATAATTTGATTTGATTTCTATTAAGTTCATCAAGATTTTAAAAAGTTGGTCGACCGAATGATTTACGATACTAGGAACTGATATCGTGTCTCATCATCCCAAATCTCTATCGTCTCGGAAAAGAAAAACAAAATAACATTAAGATGCGACACATATAATGTTCACACATTCGCTTCTTTAATACATACATTTTCCCATTTTCACAACAAGAAAGTCACGAACTTTCTGTCAATTCCAATTAACACTCCACAATATTTTCCATTTTGGTTTGATGATTTTCTTTCAACACATATGAATTTTCTTTAGAAATTTTCTAGTTTCTATATAGTGAATTTTTCGATATTTTCTTTTAGGTTTTTCTTTTCATGAGTTCTATATTTTTTCACAATTTTTTTTGTATCCAGGTTAGTGCGTTTGGTGATTTTCGCGCGTGCAGAAGAATATTTATGATCGAAAAGAAATAGTGCATTAAGAAAAAAGTGATATTATTATTAAGATAGGATTGCGTGATATGAAAATATTCGAAGAATTTAAATAAATTCAAATTAATTAAAAATTTTGGATTAAAAATAATTGTTAAAAAAAAGTTGTGTTCATTTTTAATGTGAAGAAAGTTTTCCATCACACATCTTTTTTTTTAAGATAGTGAATTTTCTTTTTGATTTTATAATCTAAAAAAGAAAGGACAGAGGCAAAATGCTTGACGTTCTGACGACTGGACTAATGTCAACATTTATAAGGTTCTTTTTTTATAAATTTAAAATTGGAATAACTTTAATTATATGTCTTATATTACTTGTTTAGGAGTCTGAAACATTTTTGTATGTATCCTTTACCGGATGCGCCAAATCGAATTATCGAGGTTCGTAAAAAAGTGTGTTATTTTTATATGATTGTTTTAACAACACATATTGGGCATGGGAATTAAAAGTCACAGTTTTTCATATTGGAAAATCACTTATCCTTCTAGTTTTTCTCGCAATTCTCGCTTCAAATTGATTAATTGTTGTCGATAACGATCAACATTAACTATTTTACAGCTGACAGCTGATCAGGACGTTGTTTGTCTTTAAGATCTTTAACTTTATCATTACTTCAAATATTCTCTATAAACTTCCACAACAAAAACGTTAAACATTAAATTTGTTGCCGTTTCAACTTTTACATGCAAGAAATACTACTTACGACATCCATTAAAAAAAGACGATTTTTAATTCCTATACCCAATACTATTGAAATGAGAGTCTGTGCTAGTTTAATTTTAATTCTTACTCAGTATAATATCAATGCTTGTTTTAACGCTTTATCAAAATTTCGTCCAAATTCGTAAAAGTCGCTAGAATCAATCGATATACAGTACAAGTACATGTGCGCCCAGTCTGAGTCGAATCTAATATTTTTAACTTGCTCTTATCAACTATGGAACGTTTGCAAGAAATTGTTTTATTCTAACATAAGTTAACAACTTGTTTAACAGTTTTTACTAACAATAAAATCTACTAATAAAATTTGAGTGAACTTTTAATGACGCAACTAAGAATTGGATCCCAAAACCTGCTGATTCGAAACAATAATGCTTAGGGATGATTCAAAATAATTTTAATGCGATGATAACTTTAAGGAGTACCCTGTACATAATTTCTATAGAGAATAAAATAGAAGTACATAGTAATTAAAAAATAACCTAAGTCAAATGAAAATTGTCGATACAGAAATTTCTGAAAATACAAGTACTCCAGATCTGTTCGACCCTAACGATTAAGGAGGACATTCCACTCTAACAGATAGACAGTATATTTATGACAAAATAGTCTAAATTAGAGGATACATTTCTGTTGTTGACGAATTGGTACTGGATGTGTTTATAGAAAATAATTAATCCTAAGACAATCTACTGATAGTGTAAATGAAAATTTGGTCTCATCCGTTAAAGCTTTATTGCTGTTACACCCAAAGAAAATACTGAATATCAACTAAATTGAAATTACTAAAATTTGGTTAGCTTTTAGAATTTTTGGAATTGGTTGTCAAATTTTACATCGGGCCCACAAGGATTTGATGTATTTTCTCTCAGTGTATGGCGCCACATTTTGATTACATGAATGGCTTCCAAACTAAAGCATTATTTGTTTTTTTGGTAAATATGTATATCGAATGAAAAATGTTACATTCTGATATAAATTTTGGGTTGACTAGCCTCTAGAAGAATAATTATATCAAACTATTGAAACCCGTACTGTAATTTAAGTAACATTAATTAAACTCTTTTAAAATAAAATTTAATGACTTTCACTAATTTCTTGTACATGCTCTGCTTATTTAACAAGTTATAAACTCCATGTACGCATATGCTTAATTTATTTTAAAAAAACCATTTGCCAAGTACATACATTCGTCTATATAGTAATTTCTTACTTATGTTACAATGATTACAATATTGTAATCCAATGTTGGCATTGTGTCATCATTTTAATTTTAATTTTAAAAAAACACAATAATTCATATATGTACATACATACAACATTATCGTATCGCAAATTATGTTTACTTTCATTTACGCAGGCGTAACGTAATTTAAACATAATTTTACTCTCAATTTCACTTAAAGCACGTGCTTAATGAATAAAAAAACATTAATTTTTTTTTATTGTCTAAATTAAAATTGGAGGAAAGTACGTGTTTTATCCGCGGTGCAGTAATTAAAGTGCATTGACCGAGGAATTTGTCTATATTAGTATTTTCTGTTCATAATTAATGTCATTTACAATTTTCCTATTCAAAAGAAAAACGCTTTTTATTTACAAACCGAGAAGTGTTACTTTATTTATGCGTTCTTTGACCTTTTTTATACGCGAAACAACCAAAATAATAAGAAATGATTATCAAAAAAAAAAGAAAAATTCATTTTATACAAAATATGATCGCGTGTTTTAATTTAAATTTCATTCATTAAGACATTAGCCGGCTTTTTTATGGTGTCTTAATTAAAATCATTAAAAACTTATTTAATTGGTTGGCAAAAAATTCCATGCCAAATAATGATAAATTTTTTTGATAATGAAAATACAATATTTCAAAAAGGTGTGAAAATGTTCAAATTACAATTTTCATAGGAAAATTTCAGGAACATAATATACGATTGTAAAGTAACTATCTCCTGTGGACATTATCCTTATGTTAACTATCAATTTTGTATGCTATTTCTGTGAAGAAGTGAGCTCCACTTAAATCAATAAATACTCTCGGTTTGATGTTAAAAATAATAACACTTTTTATTTATAATTAATCGGTTGCATAGGTATTATATTTCCAATATTTTTGCAATTACAATTGCACTTAAAAATATTTGTTTTTGTCCCTGCAACAGAAAAACACTATTTCTAATAATTGCTAATAAAATCACTGTTTAAAAAGGCGTGTCAACAGCTACTGTTCTGAACTAGGCTTTACTACATAATGTTGTCTTTTAGGACTTACAAATGAAAACTGTTCTATCGCTTTTCTATAACTATACTAAACACAATCACTTTAATCTAATCACCTGTGTGCTCCAATGAGAACTGTACTAGTCTTTCAGTTTCAACTTACTTTTATACAGTATGAAAACCTTCTAGGTTAGAATCGAAATATCTAGCTTTCCTAACAAAGACAACCCTTCCAGACCTTTTAAAAAATGACACGACCTAAGAAATTCTGCCCTGAACTATTTAGAAGATATTTCTAGCCGACACTGCACTCCAATGTATATTTAAATATTAATAAATTAATTAAATGGCGAACAAATGGAAATATTCAATTAAAGATAATTTTCACAAAATAATTGCTGATAATGAAAACATAATAAATAATAAATTATTTCGAATGATAACTGATAGAAATGTGTATTTTTTTTTCTTTCTTATTACTATAAAAGACTTATTACTTTGTAAGTGTCATCCTCTTAATCTTAATAAAGATTAACAAAATTCTGAAATAATGGACATTAATATAAACAAAAATTATTTCAATTGATAATATTGGATTGTTTTTTGAATCTACTTTATTTACATACGCGACATTATTTAAAGCTAGACGATTCTTTTGGGATTCCATTCATATGAATAAGTTTTTTTAGTTTTATGAAGACGCCAATATATATATATATTTTAAATCTTTAATTTGTATGCAATCCGCACTAGCAATGGAATTTAAATTTAAAGTGATTCGTTATATAATTTTTTTTGAAAATAAAATTCTTAAATATATTTATTTTCTTCTATTCATATATATTCGTTAAAAGAAATTACGAGGGGCATATTTTAAATTCAAGAAAACTACTTACCCGGGCAGGGACAGCCCTGCGAAGTCTGCAGAAAAATGCTCTACTCCGACTTATTCATTTACTATGTACATATGTACATCAACTACACCAGTCTCGGATTTTTATACATTTTATTAAGAATTTTCAATAGTTGTGACAACTGAATTTTAGTTGTGCAAACTTAAAATTTAGTTGTCACAACTAAACTTCAGTTGTTGAAACTTCAGAATTTTCCTGTGTGTAGGAGTGGTGGTAGTCGTGATCAAAATTCTTCTGAACTTCGGTCTCGAGTTAGACGCAAATTATTTCTTCCTAAGAACGCACATTCAAGACCAAAAACCTTGGAAATTACTTACACTCAAAGAAAAATTGGTTAGCAGAACTCGATTTTTAAAGAACTAAGTTTTTAGTTGAAATCAGTTTTTGTGATCATAAAAGCAAAATATGTCTTTATAAAGTCGAGAAATTGTGAGATGAATTTGAATCCGACATAAAAAAGCATAATCAATTTAGAACGAATTTAATCTAATAAATATTGAATTTATTGCTTTATAAACAAAATATTTATTATCTCTTTCATGTGTGAAAATAAAATATTAAATTGATAACGTCTCTTTTGGCTTAATCAAAATGATAACAATAAATAAATACTATGAAAATATTTCCAGCTAAATATATATGACTGAAAAGTAATCATCATGGGTAACCTTGTTCGTAAGAAATCATTTAAAGTCAGTCGCGTTTACGCTTTTCATTAAGAAACTTGATAACTTAAGAAATCCGGTGTTATAAAAGGTACTTTGTTTGATTTCTTCACTGGTATCGGAATCACGTTGTTTATCATTTTGGGATAAATTTTCAACAAATAGCTCGTGTATAGTAATTATTTGGTCGATCATTAAAGACATTGTATTTATTTTACTATAAATATATCTATTTTTGTGTTCTTAATCCATGAGCTTGGTCGAGGTCATCCGTCCTCTCTCACATTGTACAAATAATAACATAATTAGGTATATAAGAAAAAAGCGTGGACATTATCGATTGATAAAACCTTACAAATACGTGAACTTCTTGGTTTTTTTGTTGTGTGTTTTCTTGTGTTAAATATAATTAAAATTATCACCTGTTTTATTTAGTTATACTAGTACCAAGTCTTTTACAGTCTTCTATAGTGAAAATATTTGTCATTTTTCTTTTACATATCAACCGGTATTTTTTTTTTTACATGAGTTATTATTTCGCGGAAAAAATTCAATTTAATTAGTCATTTTCAAAAAGCTTGAAAAGTTTTACAAACAAATTAAATATTATTAACATTTAGTTTTTGCTGAGGTGTGAGATTAACCGAATTGAAGGTAAAAATTGTTAAGTTTTTGGACAATTTCTTTAACAAGTTTTCTTTTAATCACTTTTTTTTTTAAATTAAACGTAATTTTTTTTCTTAGATGTGTGTAATCTTAAAAATGTGATTAATTTTAATAGAAAAAAAAAGAGAAAATAAAAACCAACCAAAAGAAAGTGTTTAAAAAGTGTTTTTTGATAAGAAAAAAAAAATTGATAACGCGTTTTTGTTTTATTGTATTTGTTTTTTATATTAAAGAAAAGCAAAGATTATTTAATGAATAGAAATATTAAACTCTCTGACATTAGTTAATCACTATTATTTAATTCAACGGAAAATATGTTACAAGTTGAGGTAAGTCATTTTTGTTTTGTTGCAAAAAATTTCTCAAGAATTTTTTGGAAATCAACTTAGTCATTGCTTTTTTTCTGTGTAATAGAATTTAACCATATTTTATTAACAAAATCATTGTGATAGACTCTCATACTATATTATGACGTAACTATAATTTCCCTGTGACGTATAAATACCAAAAAATTTCTCTATGGTCAACAATCATATCCTTCTTGATTTAATTTGATTTCATTTTATTTGACATATATTTGTTGGCTTAATTTCATTTGGCCTTTTAACAATTTCACGTTTCTCATTTTAAATTCGATAAATCCAAATGAAAACTCAACGAAATGACACTCTATTGAACTAGTTTACTTTACTGAGAATAACTTTCTTTTAAAAACAATTTTATTTTTTAAAATATGATCAATACACATGAATTAAAGATCCTATGTTTTAAATTCTTCTTTTTTTACCTACATATATACGTCATCAGTGCCCCATCATAAATTTGAAGTACGGAATTCCCTTTTTATACTTATATTTTTTTAATTAAAATAAATAAAAACATCATGACAATCATGGCTTCTAATACGTCAGGTAGATAATTTCCAAATGACTGGGATACGTAATCTTGTATCCTTTGATTCAGAATTAACGTTTATCCTTTTAAACATTGGGATATTCCTACTTAAGTTTACCACAATAATTTGGTTTATGGTGATGAATAATTTCCAAATAAGATTTCGGATTAGTTAGATGTTACTTAATTTGCATATAAGAAATTTCTGAAATATCAGATCGCAAATAAAAACAGAAAATTCTTTATTCAATTAAAATGACGCATTGTATTTCTTTCTTTTCATTTGACACAATTTTCCAGAACAAAAATTCTCTCAAAATTGAATTAAAACAAATAAAAATACCTTCAGTGTTCTTATTGTATACGACTTGAAAATAATATTAATATATTTTCAATACTATTGATGACGATAATAAACTATAGTTTATATCTGATCCTATAGTATAGAATACAACAGAATTTTAAAAGCTTTGATACAATGTTCGGATAGCTGCTATAATATATGCGAGTAAAGAATTAAAAGAGACTTAAAATTCTGTATCATTTCATTGAAATTGAGGACATAGATTTGTAATATAAAATAATGTAATAAAAACTATTGAATTCCTAATGAATTTTAATTAAAAACATGTAAAGGAAACGATAATACAACTAGTCAAAAAACTGTTAAATCAATATATTGAATATTGTATTGTATATTCCCCGTCAAAACTGACTGCGAAATAGAGATAGAAATAATGAGCGTAAGACTCGAGCATACGCTTCAGGCAAATTTTCATCAAGAAATTATAGATTGCCGATTTAGAGGCGTACAACAAAATGAAACAAACAAGGAAATTAAAATTTTTTTTTTTTGTAATTCATGGCTTTTAGTTGTTGAGACAATTGGTATACAAAATATTAGGATGATTTTATATGGTTTTTCAGGTTCCATTATATTTATTCTTTAACGTATACATAAAATTTTATCTTAATTATTCTGATGTTATGATAAAAAAAAAACAAAAAAATAATAATAATAATGAAAGATGAGATCATAATTAAACCATTGTAAAATAACCCTTTTCTATAAAAGACCCTTCTTGAAACAAAGGATACGAAAAAAAGAAATTTTTTAATAAATACAGAAAAAAAAGGGTTGAAAATTGGCAAGTTATAATTCTCTATAGGCACACTGGTATTATAAGAGCTTTATTGAAGTTTCAGTAAAAAATTTGGTTTTGGCACAATCCTCTTAAAACGGAAAAAAAAAATAAATATTTTTTTTTGAAAGTAACCAAAACAAAAAACCTGGCCAAGTTATTTTCATAAAAATTTTTAAATCTATAAGTAGGTACTTAAGTCCATGAAATCAAATAAAATCTTATATTTTCTTAACTATACTGACCTCTAAAATATAAGCCAAAAAGAAAAAAATAAACTTAAAATAAAAGGAAAACACGTTGAACAAGTCCGATCATATTTAAAAAAAAAAAATAAAGATCGTGGTGAAATGATCTTTCTCCACCAAAAAAAAGAAGAAAAAACTTGATCTTGTCTAGCATTTCAAATTTGATTAATAAAAATACCTCAAAGCAAATCTTGATAATAAAAAAAAAATATATATATGCAATTCTTTTCTTTAATTTATGTTATTTACCCAAAGGCGAGCAAAATAAAAAAAAAATAACCACCTAAGTGAAAATCGATAATGAATTTGCACCGAAATCAATAATAAAAAAAAAAAAAAAACAACCAACTAAATATCGGCCAAATGATTGTATAGTATATGTGCTCGAATTAAAACTTACAGTTTTCAAATCCAGGTGAAAACATGTTTTTCCAGAGAGAAAATCTTAGCGGCAGTCTTATGATTTTTGTTGATGTTATTTTTATGATATTATTTTTGTTTAAATTATAATTTTCGTTGAAAAAGATATTTTTTAAAAAAAATGCTGTTTTGTACAGGTTTTGGAAAGAAAAAATAACATACCACCGCGCCACGATATGAGTGATGATTGGGAATATTTTATAAAAGAAAGTGATAATATATACATCGATTTGGACATATATCACCGTTGGTCATATATGTTTAAAGAACCGGAACCACTATGAACCACTATGAACCACTATGCAGCTGCAAACAACAAAACTGAATCTGATAATGAGTAGCGTTTTTTTTTCTTACTCTGAACTAAAAATATTCATAATATGTTTGAAGTACATTCAAAATGTTTTTAAAACTAATGATATCCGCGTAATGTTTTGACATCGAAGTCATAAAATTATGTTTTTTATTTATAATGAAAATTTAGAAATCACATAAATAACTTAACATATAAAAAATTATGAAACGTACAAAATCTACTTGAAAATCTTTAATAATGAAATAAATTAAATAAAAATTCATTTCAAAAAAGCTAAGGGCCATCTTCACAGGGTTACTACAGCATCAGGTCATCTTGCTTTTTAGTTAATACTAAAGATTTCTTAAATGTACACATAAAAGTCTTTATTGTTAGACCCATCAAAAAACATTGGAGAAATAGGCTTCGAAAATTAGTATTCTTTATAGAATATCTGCTAAAGCTTATGGTTGAAGTACAATTTCTGTTTAGTGCTACCAATCTACATAATATTATGTTGAAAATTTAAACCCAAGATACGAATATGTATAATAGTATTGACGAAACAGAATTGATTAAACAAGTGAGGTTACGGGCTTACTATTTAAGAGTCTGATGCTTAGTATCGAGGTTGATTTGGAGTTCAAACCCTAGTCAGAGTAGTTTTACAATTTTTTCAGTTATTCAGTTTATACAGTCCATAAACACTATTAGTACCATTATTCTACATATGATTATGCTTGCCCAGTGATCTTCTATTTGATTTGGAAACATTTTTCTGGAAATCCTGGTGATATTCATTTGTTTCGAATTTTTATAATTTAATTAGTTAAAAATCAGAAATTTAATCTTAATATTCAAAAATTCGTAATTGTACTTTCGCCTATAGTACATTCCATTTGCATTCATAAGAATTCACGGTTGCTGACCGTAATTGTATTTTTGTATATACATCTGTTGATTTCAATATCGAACATGGATTGTAAAACAATTATTACGTTACGTGTTTCCTAGACTACGCCGCAATGATCCTTCTAAATTACCAAAACTTTCAAATATGTTCTAAGAAATTTCTATTGGATGGATCAAATGATGGAAAATATCTTCTTATGAATTACAAATTTCAATTCCAATTGCTGCAACCTACATCCAACTACATGTGGATGCATCTTTACATTGTTTATTCATAAGATAAAAACGAAAGAAACATTTTTTCTGTATTTCATATAATGTTTTCTTGAAACTAAATTCAATATTGTTCGTGCGCGTGTTTTGCTCATGTTTACTTTGAATAATTATTTTTATTTTAGTATTTATTATTAAAAAAAAAAGAAGAAAAATAAATGCTTTTTCCAAAAATACCAAGTCAAACAATTACGAACACAGCATAGTTTCTTCAGTTTCACACGGATTTTTGTCTTAAATTCCATCTAAATTCGATTTGACTAATGATAATAATGATTCTCCAACGGATACAAACCTTTTGTTTATAAACAAACAATTTTTTGATCTTCTATTTTTTCACTTAGTCTTTTTAACATGAAAAGATGTAATGTAAAAATAGTGATCGTTTATTTTATTTTAATGGGTTGTGAAAATTCGTGGATCAAAACACGATAGTAGTACTATAATTTCTTGGCACGTGCTAAAAGATTCACATAAATTTGGTAGTCCAATCGTTTGTTTCCAACCGAATATATCAAAATAGCACTTGAAACCGAATTCTCAGAACACTACCGTGATTACTAGATACATATCTATGTTCAAGAACTACGTATATACATACGTAAAGTCAAAAGATCAATATCGACTCGCTTTAAAATCGAGTCTAAATATAGTCACCCAAGTTAATGAAAATGATAACATAGATGGCGTACACATGGAGAGTCCAAGCCAGATAGAAACTGGGTCAGAACGTTGACTAAATCTGTTGAGTTTTCGTGGCCATGTTGGGGTTTTCATTTTCTTAATCAAAAGTTTTCGACTCTCAACATTTCGACTCATATATTTGTAGCTATCGACTCGACATAAATTTCAATCCAATTTCTTAATTTCCAAGTTTTTCTCAAAGGAATAAATGATAAACTCGATTAAGCAAAAACCATATAATTAATATCAAAAATTCTTTTGCAAATCAATTTTAATTATATCATTTCAATTAATTTATTATCTAACATATGAAACACATGATATTTCATCTTATTCATATAAAAATGTCAAATTTTATGATTGTGATAAGCTTTTCATCATATCATAAAATACAGTAATTATTCACTTCAAACTATATGAGAGCAAAAAAAAAAGGTGTAATATGATTACTTTTGATGTGTGCAAGCAAATGTGAGGGAATCATATGTGTACACAGGATCAGGCTTTTTAATTATGTGAAAAAAAAGGATATACTCAAATATGACGATGTTATTCATCATAAATACGTCCTTAAAACTACCGCAATAGAGTTTTGAGAGTGAGCTTTATCCTTCTTTTTTTTCAATTCGTATATAATTACGAACTTTTTTCCACCAAAAAACTAACCAACAATCAACAATCATATCATATTATTTTGTATCCAAAACCATTTTTATATTTTAACTTTTCTATATTTTTTATGGTTTTTTGGAAATTAATATTTTGTACATAGAAACATATTAACGAAAGGTATAAAAACAGTGACGTCACAACAGTTATTCCAACACCCACCAAAGCTTTTTAATGTTCCACAAAAATGTCGTCATCAATTTATGTATTTTCTCTATTTCTAGTCTATTCTTAAATTGGATTTAATCCAAACCAAAAAGAAAAACAAGGAAAATTCTCACATAGAAAACGATTTTCCAGTATATACTATATATAGGCAAAAGTTGACGGAAGCCAAACTAATACATATATTTGGGTATAGGATAGGCTGACTGTCAGTCAGATATTTGATACAGCTGCTGCGCCGATCGATATCTTAATTCCTCTTTCTCTTTTCGTGTATAGTGGACATAATGACTTCCTTCCTGCCTTCCAAATTTCCGTTTTTCTTTTCGCATTTTGAAGCAGGTAGGTAAATAAAATAAATGAAAACCTAGGCACATTTTCTACATACACTATAAATCACTAATACCCCAAGAAAGAGAAACACTTAACACCTACAATATAACCCTTTTTTTGATGAAATATGATTTTCTTCTTCTAGCTTCTTTTAAGGATACTTAGTTTTTTGCTGTTTTGACTTTTCAGATTACTTAATTTTTATCAAATTGGCTCATATACTTGACCTTACTCTCTATACATGAGAAGAAGGCACCAACCATGAATCATAATAAATCGATTTCAAAAGCTATACTTGAACATTATCCTTTATGGATGAGTTATTTGTACGAGTATAGTCTCTTTTTTTTGTAGTAAATAATTAATTAATTTTGTATTTTCTTAAAACTAAGAAAATTATGTTCATGTAAATTTTTCAATGATTTTAACATCGTCTTGTATGTAGTTTATGTTCGCGTGATGGAATCATTAAGAATTTTAAAAATATACTACATGATTATTATGAAAACGTACAATTATGAAAAGCACACGCCATTTTTAGCACTTCTTTGAATTACAAATCTTCTAAATTAACAGTGGTTTAGTTTGTGTTTGTTATTTTCTATTCCAACAATTAGTTGTAAACATTTCATAATGTAAAAATAAATTATTCAAATAGATAAATAGAGACATAATTCATGGACAGACGTATATTAAAGTTTACTCGACTCTCATAAACGAAAATTCTTCTAACTTATTGTTAGAGTAAATTCGGGTGAAGTGGAAATTATGAAAATCATTGGAATTTGTATTAAAAAAAGTTCCTAGTCGGTATCTAGTTTTGAGCCACAATAAAATCAGGTTTTAAAGCCTTATTCTGAAATGAAATTGTTGAGTCTTTAAAAATTCTTAAATTCTTATAATTCGATTTCATATCGTTAAAAATTCAAATCGCTATTCTGAAAACTTTAACATGATCGTTAAATCAATCCCTAAATTGTTTTAAGGATATGGAAATATGAACCTGGTAAATCGAGCATTTTTATTTACCAACAATTTCTGCAATTTGGACAGAATTGACTTGATTTGGCATTTACTAATAACTCAGCTATCATTTGAAATTATATCAACCAACAGTGGACAACTCAAAGAAATTTGAAGCTTGTTATACTTTAAACTTCAAATGCTTATTGGCATCTACAGAAAGAAATGTATCACGTTATTTTTGAGAAATTCTAATTCCTTTCGTAGTCTCTCCTTGCCAATGATTTTCAACTGAAAATAAAACGAATCTTAAAAGACTAAGGTATATCAAAATAGCTCGAATTTACTCTATACAGAATATTTTTTCTGTAAAATCTTACGAATGCAAATCTTAAGCTTTTCATTTCCATAAATCTATAAATCCGTTATTTTTGCCTATAAGCGTAATATTAAAAATTCCTCGACAACTTTTGAAAGTTGTATGTAAATTTCCATTTATAAGGTGTGCCACCTCATTGCTTCTATTTATTTTTTTTTTTGTTTAACGTAAAAATAATTTTAATATTTTTTATGAAAATTATATTAAAATTTATTACTTAAAAATAATATGTCTTAAAGTAGAATAAGATAAGATTAAAAACTGAGTTTGAATAAAACAAATTGAACTCAGTTTTGGAAAATCCTAAAAAGTTTCTTGTATGGATAAGTTTTTTTTATATAAAGTTTTTCTTATTATAATATAAAACTTTCCAAGTTCATGATTAGATATCCTTTTTCACGTAAAATATTTATTGAAAAAAGGAAAAGTGTTAAAGTATATGAAAACATTTCTTTTTCGATGTTTTATATAATATTCAAAAGAAACTTTAAGATGAAAAATTCCCCCAAAAAACATGTTGAACAATATAATTTTTTACTAATTCGAATTTCATTTTTCTAAGTCACTAAAGGCCTGGTTAACTTAGTTACATAAATGTCTTCAATTTAATTTAATATTTTCATATCGAAGATGTATGAAACATGTTTTTGCTCAAGTCAATCTATTTTAAGATTAGAAAAGTCAGCTGAACTTTAAAAGTTAGATAGGTTGTAGAACAATTGTAAGAATGAGGAAAAATAGGGCAGCTTTTCTGGGATTTTGCATTAAAGATGGTTATACGAATATCAGGGGGGAATTTAATCTAATCTAACTTTGCAGTTAAACTGAGCAATT
Organism: Xylophagus ater; assembly: GCA_963422695.1. Lineage (NCBI taxonomy): Eukaryota > Metazoa > Arthropoda > Insecta > Diptera > Xylophagidae > Xylophagus > Xylophagus ater. The sequence goes on from OY730484.1 coordinate 1,326,445, forward strand.
GATACGTTTTTTACGCGCTTATTGAGATTTTTTCATTTGTTGCCGCAGAGTTGAGGAGAATTTTAACATATAAACCTAAGAAACCAGTAAAAATTTTAAGGGAACAATGACGTATGGTATAAAGGTCCAAATAGTATGACGGATCCACAACGGATTCATGACGCATTTGAATTTTAAATGTATACATTTTCAATTAAACTACACAGAACGCGACATATCCACGACAGACTATTGAATCCGTCGTAGATCCGTCATTCTGTTTCACGCATAATACCCGCTTGGTTTTACTTCGGTTTCCTCCGATGGCGTTCAAGATCTACTTGTTCAATACTAGATCATAATTAATTGTTAATAATTTATCGATCTGACAAATTAGTAATTATTTTGAAACTAATTTAAGGATTTTGATTAGAACTCTTCAAATATTTGACTCCACGAAAATTCACTGCACTGTAAACTAGGCTTAAAGCTAATTAATATTATCATTCGTTTCTTTCATATTAAGATAAATCAGTACATTTATGAGATATGAGAAAAAAATGTATTTTAAAAAAAAAAGGAAAATGTTATATTCTATATATCGAACGAAATAACATTTCGAAATCATTATGCAGTCTAATGAAAAATCTGAAGAAAAATCCAAAAGTTTTCATGAAAACTTTTCTATGAAATATTCATGAATTCTGCAAAAAAAAGAAAGGAAAATTCCAAAAATTTGTCTTGGTTTCCTTTTTTGTGTTTTTTTTTTATTGTCGAATAAAAACATATTTTCGGATCAGAATAAATTTTCCGTTTTATCAAAAAAAGAAAAAGGAAAAAGAAAATTATTTCGCTAGTTAGAAAATGTTTACACTAAATTAATTTAAAATTAATTCAGAACAATAAATTAATACTAATTGAATTAAAATGAAAATAATTTTCAAAAATAATTAAAATATTTTATTATCTCATAAAAACGAAGATAAGAAAATAAATCTAAGATTTTTTTCAATTAATAACTCACCCAGCATCGCACGCAGCCAACATCAATTTTCTTGGAGAAACTTTTCCACATTTTCTTCGATTTTAATATGAAAAAATATATGAAAAGAAAAGAGAAAATAATCATTAAAAAAAAATTGTAATAAAAAAAATTTTAATAAATAAGCAAAAAAAAAATCAAAATCGAAAATTGATTTACATCACAGTTGAAGAAAATATTCTTTTTAAATGAAAAACGATCCCATTACGTTAATTTTTTTTTGAATTGAATAAAGTAAAGTAATTTCAAATTAAAAAAAAAGAAATAAAAAAAAAACTCGGAGAAAGTTGTTGAGTTTTTAATTACCATGAATAAAATACCTTATCATTTTTCGGTAGTATTATATTATTTAACGCGTCATAGAATCTTTTATTTAAGTCTTTTATTCGTTTAGTTTTTAATTTAGCGGTAAATTTAATGAATACACTTATATCTTATTCAATATATATCTAATTAAAACATTAAAATGGGCGACTATAATACGAAATAATATCGTAGTTCTTTTATGTAGTAATTTAAGTTTGGTTTTTTTCTTCTTCTTGACACCAGATCTAATCAGATTGAAATAAAAGTCTTGAAGGAAAAAAGTACATATTTTTTAGTAAATTTCATTTAAAAATGAAATCACAATCACAATTTCTTTAAGTCGAAACTATATCATAATCCATGAAATTCGATAAGACATGTATGTAAGCGATTTAAATTAAATATATAACAATTTCTATTATCTTAATTAGTAAAAAAGAATTACTTATATGTTGAAGATAACAAAAGACTGTAAAATCTTTTTTCTATGATATAATATAAGACATAGAATACGAAATACTGAACAAATGAACTTTTGATTTCCCAATTTCCAAAAGTCAATTGTGCGAATTTTCTCTAGAAAATTAACTTGAATCCCTTTTTGGAGATATATTCAGTTGGTATTAATTTGGCCTTTGTAAGGTTTGAGGAAGATCTGACAACAAAAGGGATATCCCAGCAGTAAGTGGAATTTATACAGTATCTTAGCTGCATTAATAAATGGTTCCTGAAGAGTAGAGTAGTTCCGCTTATTTTATGACTTTTTTCCATCCATAATTTTAACATAACGATATCCTAGGCGAGAATTTATATCAGATAATATTTGCAAAACCGATAATAACATCAATAGAAATGAGTGATGGAAGTGAAGAACTGAAAATTTATTAAATTGACATCACTGGGATTCGAACTTGGTAACTAAACAACAAGCTTTCCAAACAAACCATCAATTCGATTTATGTATTCCAGTAATTCACGCCAGAAAATATAGCCAAGGTCCGAGCACGAATTTGAACTAGAGACTTCTCAACTACTATCAATTTTAATACTGAAACCAGGTTGTAGCAACAAGTACCACTATTAATTCTGTTTTTAATTTGTCTCATATGAGATTTTTAGTTTCTTATGGGTAAGAATCGCGTGAAAAATATAACTTGTAATAATTAAATTAAAGGCTATTAGTGGATCTGGCGAAACTAGAAATCTTTCAATTGCGTAACCAAAGATCCTATAGTAGCAATATGTATACTATTTTCGGTGTGACGATTTAATATTTCAAATGGAATAGAAAAAAGGAGAGATTTGGATTCTGGAAATTAATTTTGCGATAACCCATTTCTGATAGGAATAATAAATAGAAATGTTTTTCGTTTTAGATTTCTTTGGAACTGCCCTTTATTGTACAGAAGCATGTCCTTTACCATTTCAAGATTTTATCCTAATAACAATTTATATTATATTATATTTCTGTATTTAAAATTAAATTGTTGTTAAAACGTTTGATTGATTCTTAAAATAAAATTTCAAATTAAATTTTTTGTTCTTAGAAAAGTTTCTATAAATAACAAAATTTCTGAAAATAACTTATTTTTTTTATAAATAACATAAAATTACTCACAAAAATATAAAAATTCATTAAAATAAAATTCAATTTACGTGGGATCACATTTTTTATTGCTTTGATAAAGTTCGAATTATTGTTTTTTTGCTTTTTTGTGGTTTTTATAAGGAAAAAATTAATTAATCTCAAATAATAGAAAACCTACATCAAAAAAAGCTTAAGCATAACCCTGGAGGCAATCTCGACGGACGCGACGGACGCAATGAACGCGTGAATTGTCAAAAACGTTAGTGACGGTATAAATATTTTTGTGTGGGCAAACTCGACGCCGTCGATGAAATTTGTAATTTTTATTATTATTTGATATAATCTTTGTGTTATAAATTAAAATAGTTTTATAAGTAGTGTAAATTAATAAAAAAACTAAAATACGGTTTTTAAATGGAATTTTCACAAAATAATTCCCACACAAAAATTTTAAAATGACATTTGAACGCGTCCGTCACGTAAAAGTTGAACACGAATCAACTTTACAACGTCTTAACCGTCGCGTCCGTCACGTCTACGTCGAGATTGCCACCTCCCATACATTTCATATGAAATTAACTTTTATTTGACACTTCACGCGTCCGTCGCGTTCATTGCGTCGTTCGCGTCCGTCGAGATTGCCTCCAGGGTAATAATTCTGATTAATTTTCAGAAATAATTTCTAAAAACAATTACAAATGACATTTAGAAAATATATTTCTGAAAAATGGGTTTAATTTCAATTTATCAAAGAAATAAAACACCTTTCAAAAATAAGATATAAATAAAAATTGATTTGGAAAAATTTTTACTTCATATTTTCAATTTTGAATTTCCGCTCGTTTTATCTGAATTTTCTTAGATATATTTGAAAAAGTTAAATTGAAAATTTCACCCTCAATATTTTCACTGAAAATTTTCCACTTTCACACGAAATAATTTTGGGTTAATAAATAAACTGCCTATGTCATACACTAGGAGAGAATGAATTACTTTTCAAATATCCTCAATTATCCTTTTCGATTGTAAGTTAGTTTCTTTTGTCCAGTTTAATCCTTTTTCATTCAGATATAAAATTTAATATTAGTTAAAAACTTACTAAGCTAAATAGATCCTGGACTTATACTTAATGAATTCCCGAAATTTCATTGAAATCGGTTAACGCGTTTTTGAGTGATATACAAGAAACAGACTGTTGGACAAATAGACATGATTTTGTTTTTCGGACTTTTGACATCTCAAAAATATGAAAATCCATCAAAAAGCTCAAAGTCGTAAATTTTTACCCGACACCAAACTGTACTCCCATTAATGTGAAGAAATCATAAAATGTATCACAATTTTCCTCCCACACGGAAAATGTTTAACATGCTTTTATGTATTTACGTGAAAAATATTTCGGTTCAACAGTAAATTATAACTAGGAAAATATTTACGTCAAGTTCATAAGGAAATCCCTATGATGGGAACAAGGTACCTTATTATCCTCGTGAATTTGAATTTAAATAAATAAGAATGTATGAAACGACCGTGAAAGTGTAAAAGAAGAAATTTTATCGTGTTTTGAAAGAAATTTTTTAAAAATTTTTCGAAAGATGTACAATCGAATTGAATTTCATTGGAAATTTCGGAGGTTTCTTTTATTCCTAAAGGATTTCAATTGTCAATGATTTGATTTGATATATTAAATATATTTCCAAAACTGACAAAAGTACAATATTTTTATATCTATCCATCGGAAGTCTACTCATAACTCATAGCTGTAACATGGTGTCGTCATTTTGACGTCACACAATTCCTCATAGCTCATAGCTGTAACATGGTGTCGTCATTTTGACGTCACACTGTCTAAATTTCTTGAACTGGTATTCTCTAATTGATTTTTTTTACTGTATTTTTTGCACGTCATAATAAAATTACGGAAAAACTTAACACATATTTTTTAATCTGAATCATATTCAATTTTTTTTCTTATTCATCATAAAGAAACAATTCAATTACTTAAGTAGTGCATATGTTCATATGCTCATAAGTGTTTTTGAAGGATAAGTAATTGTATTTCTGTAAAGCATTTGCTTAAGGCAGAATTTTATAAAGTACTTTTCCATCTAGTTTTTTTTTCTTCACCGTTTACATTAGTCTGTAAAATAGATTAATATCGAATATGATTTCATTGTCTCATGGAGTTCCGACAGCTGCAATAACCTTGAACTATAAGCATTTTCTTTAGAAATTTTTTCCCCATATAAGAAGTATATGTATATGCAAATTTTTCCTTATATAAAAATCTTAAAAATTGTTTACCCATTCCCTTTATGATATCCTTTCAATTTTCAAATTCATTTTAGCTTTATTTTTAGGTTCTGAAGGAGTGAATACAAGATTTCTAAATTTAATCGGTTTTTCTCTGACAATATATGTGATTTCCTTTCATTTCCGTAATTTGATTACGTCAATATTTTTTCTGTATCCACAAGCATAAAATATGAAAATAAAAAACATATATGCTGGAAACAATATTCTACTAATTCCCGTAGGTTTTATATTGGACTAACCAAAATACTGAATATTATCCTGAAAATTTAAATACTGAAAACATTAGGAGACCATAGTTAGGCACAAATGGTCGATTAAATAGTCAAAATAAAAAATCTTCATAAAAAAAAAAAAATAGTCATAAAAAGCAATGTACTCCAATATTTTTATTTTTATCCCAAAATTTTTATATAACAAAAAAAAATACAATAAATTTAAATTTTAAATGAACAATAATATCCTTAATATCGTGCAACCTACTTCAATCATTCTGGGATAAATAATAAATTTCAGGACCTTTTAGGAAACTGATTCTGTTCACTATTGTATTATAGAATCAAATGTTTCTCAAACTTTTGTTTATAAAAATTATAACAAACGTACATCACCATAGGTTTGTTCATCACAACACATCCTTTAATTTTACTCTTCCGTTACGTATTTCTATATAAGGATCGCTAATATTTGAAGAGGTACACCAAGAAGTGTCTACATTTAATAATTTCGCTACCATAACCTTTACTGTGAAAGAGGGACGTAGTTTAAGCACATGAATCAAATAACACAAGTTCGTGTATCCTGGCGATTTTGGAAATTTTTTGTGACGTATTATGAGCCCCTTTCTATGTCATGGGACGGTTTTTATTTATTTTATTTAAAGAGAACAATAAGCGTCAAAAGGACTTTGATTTAAATATTTATGTTTTATTTCATACTTAAAATTTATACCGGGGCACTGCTTACGTATATAGTGCAAAAAGAAAACCATTTTGAAAGACGGGAAAGCATAATTTATCCGCTCTTTCGTAAGATATATAACAAAAGAGGTTTCGCACAACCATGTAGGGTGGTTGACATCTCAAAAATTCGTTTACTTTAATTTGAGAATATTTTTTTTATAATAATAGAAAGTATTTTCTTCAAGAATTCATCTTTCAATAATGTTTCTCTATATTTTCATTTGTGTCTCTATTTTTATTCCTACCCAATTTCAACTCCTTTTTGAATTCGTTATGCCAATTTTGCGTTTTAGTATGGAATCTAAAAAAAAGCACTCTTCCTGATGTATGTAGATGTATTCCCTAATATCCATGGTCAGGCTAATATAAAAACTGTTCGAACTCCGAACAAATTAAGATATGTATACGTGAACATACTCATAAAATTTTATTGTATTCAAATTTTCTTTTTCGGGGGATGCTGGTAGATTAATACTTGGTTCTATATACATCCTGTGTATATTTCTATTGAGAAGGCCAAGGCCCGCAAACTTTGTGTCAATTGTAATATTGCTTGATTTGTTGTGACTGGTGAGTTTTCTTTTAATGTAGTAGTAGTAGTAGTATTGCTGCAGAATTATATATTAACTAAAAATGTATTGTATTATTCTACTATAAAGGTGAACAATTTGTGGGTGGGTTTATAAAAGTTTTCCATAAGGAAAAAGGAAAAAACGAAAAAGCTTTCTTACTACTAATGCAAAAGGTTTTCCATCAATTCTACAATGATGGTGTATGTATTTGCGAAAAACTTTCCATATACTATATTGATATTCTCTTTCGGAAAACTTTCTCTTGAGCTTGTGCAGTACAATATATTTTAACGAATATTATGAACATTATTTTCAAAGTGTTTTCCAATTTTCACTTTATATATCAAGTATTTTTTTTTGTTTTGTTTTTTGTTATGTTTATATGATTTTATAACAAAAAAGCTTTAATCAAATTCGAAATGCTTTATGTATAAGTTAAAGCTTAGCAATTTTTGTTTTTGAAAAAAAAGAGTAAATTTATTGTGTATAGACGATGGGATTTGGAACGGAACAATGACGTAGTTGTATAATAAGCATTTTAAAATTTTCTTTGCTTTCATATGCTCTCAAAATACGTATGTACTATGCGGGAGTGCGATAGTTGTTTTCATATAATCTTTGAAAATGTTTTTTGTCAGTATTTTTTATATAGGAAATTTTCTTATATTTTGAATTGCATATTATTTTCGTGATAGTATTAGAGATGACGTTTTCTATACGAAAACATAATTTATGTAGTACCACGTTTATATGCAGAGTTTTTGAAAAATCGAGGTTAAATAAAATTTTCATAAATATGGAGGATTGAATGATCGAATGGAAACGTTTTCACACCTTCGGATTAAAGATGTCATTCCCTTCTCAATGCAGGTCTCGTTAATATCAAAAAGGCATTGAGCTATACCCGGTATACATAAGGAGTACGTACAAGGCCAAAACTGGTTCGAAATTCATATGAACGATGGTCTAGTCCGAATTTAGGTGTTACGGTTTTCATTTTATTGGTAAAACACGAATCCCAATTTCATCCCAATCCCGATTCCTATTTTCCACCTCTCCATGTATACGTACCACTGGTATACATCAAAACGGAGTCGAGATCAGTACTATATAATTTCGACTTGACTTGCGTATACATAAAGTTCAACCCGATTTCAATTAGGGGTTCGACTATGCATGTATACTATATACAATTTTCCTTTAGCATAAAAGCTGTCAAACATACATACATAACTGGAAAGACTTGTTTTTAATGTTTTTTCTTTTCTGTTTGTTTGTTTTGTTCAGGAATCTCCTCACGAATACATTTTAATAAAGATTGCTTTTTTCTGCCACAATCAAACAAAAAGCTGATCAATTTCGAGTTCGTAAAATTTTGGTGTAGCGAGAGTAGGTTTTAATACACTAGATGGCAAGTAGGCATTTTAGTCCGGGACGGTATCTACGATTAGCAAGTTTGAAACAAGAGAATATTTGTGATTGCAGTTTCATTTTTCTGCTGTTGGGCTGCCGTTTCTTGCTGACACACAAGAAAAATAAAAAAAATTAATTATTTTATATTATTTTAATTCGTTTTTTTTTTTGGTTGTTTTTTTTGAATTTTTTTTTTTTTGAAAGGTATTTTTTAATTTTCCCCAATTGATTTGTGTCTAATAAAAACGTAGAGCCAATATAAATATGTTATGTGTCTAATATGTTTTTAAAAATTTCATTTTAAGAAAAGTGTTAACAAACTAGTGCAACTAGTTCCTTAATGAAAAGTGCATTTTTTTTTCGTTTTTAATTCAAAATTTTGTTCTAAAAAAAAAAATATGTGATAACAATTTTATCAAAACAACAAAAAAAATTATTTTCTTTTTTAATCAGAATTATTGTTTTTAATGTGATTAAGAAAAGTACTTAACCATCCATTCTATTAAGAAAATTCATTTAGCCATATTTTATAAGAAAGAATAACTCTTTTTTTTTTCATGTTGTTGTTTTACAAATAAATTTTGTTCTTCCCCATACGTTAAAATTGTATGTTGTACGATAGTGTATAGTACAAATTGTGTTGTTCACATTTTATGTCCAGACACTAAATAAAATCGTAGAGAATCATATTAAAACAGATTTTCCTGTGCCTGTCGTCGTTGTCTTTAACAGAATTCTTAAAATTTATTCATCTTTGTCTTACGTTCCATATCAAGAATAATAATTAAAAATAATAAATAAAAGTTAATAACAAATAAGGAGAGAAGTGCATATAAAGAATGAATAATTAATGACTGTAAAATGTTAATTGTTCCAAGTGAATTCGTTTAATAGAAAAAAAAAAAATGATTTATTTATAAAATGTAAAAAAAAGAATTATTTTCATGAACAAAAATATTCTCCTTCTGGATGCTCTTCTTTTTCTAATGACAACAAAAAAGAAATTATAATTCATAATTCCAATAATTAAACATCTTCAAGAATTGAAAGACCAAAGAAAATCCTGATATTATAAATATAGTTCAGGTTGATCCTGGACTAAATTAATGAAAGTAAAGGAAAACTATCAAAATAGAATCAATTATCAAAAAAATCAAAGGATACAACATTCAGGATTTTGGGATGCTTTTCGGTGTAAGTTTTAAATTTTTTTTTTAGAAGATTTTATAAAATTATTAAATATCTAACCTCTTGAATATCTGAAATGACGAGTCTAACTCGTCATAAATACTTGAAAGAGGAAATTATTTGCAAGTTTTGAAAGAATACATTTCGTTTATCGAAAATACAGGGACTAATAATAAAGTTCCGGGAGTTCTCGCAATATCTCTGAAATTAAAAGATAAATTTTAAATCTTATATATTTCTGAACAAACTCTCAAAATTTTAGAGTTATTAAAATTTTTGTAAAAGGTACATTGAACCAGTACAATAGAAGATGTTTTTGAATAAAGAAAAAGAGAAACTTAAAAAAGTCACGGAACTTTATTGTAACACCATGTATAAATTCGAATATTTATATTTCGTTTGAAAATACAGTACGAACACAATTTCTTTCTCCCAAATTGATATTTAACGACATTTTCGTTTGAAATTTTTACCTGCTTATAGTTTTTAAAATGAAATATCTAACTGATATTAAAAATTCCTCTGATTCGATCCCAGTTTTCTAAATTTTTTTCATTTCCTACATATTATAGTATCTAACAAAAGGCAAAATTTTAAAATATTCCATTGTTCTTTTGTATACTTTAAAAACCCTAAAAGGTAGACGTAGATATATTCGATAGGTTTCAAACTAATCGGATATTTATGCCCAGTTTTTCAGGCGAAAGTTAAACTTAAGTTTAGTTGATCCGAATACTTCGTTTAAATTCGCAGTTTAAACCAAATGATGTTTTATCGTTTGATCGAAGTTTATATACTGTAAAACCGAAAAAATTCTTAATCTGAAAATTAAACGCGGAACAGAGTTTAAACTTGAACTGAAAAACTGGCCGATGATAATGTTGAATAAAAGAATGTTGTAATTATCATGAACGTACTGTATAAGTCTTGAATTTCATTCTTTCTCATAATGTGAATGTAAATTATTTAATTCCATATCTCTCATTTTAACCTTAGAAAAGAAAAACATTAACCATCATTATTTTATATCGTTAAAAAAAAACATGTTTAAAAAAAAAATTACATAGGATTGTAGAGAGACCCACTATCAGCGGAACAACAACATCAGAGACAAGGGATAGAATATACCAGTTCTTGTCTTGTATGTTCTTGTTTTTTTTGAGTCCCAAGCAATTTCCTGTTGGTTGGTGGTGTGTTGTTTCATGACATTCATATGCAGGCCTGGGCTGGTTTTCTTTCTGTTTTTTTTTTGAAAAATTCCAACATTGCCAGATTAAATTCAACAGACCCGTATATTGTATACAAAAATATGATATTTTTAATAAAAACATAGAAATAGTAGAATAAATCGTTTGCGAAAAATAAAAAAAAAATTAAAAATAAATATAATATGGAAAATATAAGGTGTGAAATATGAATAGGAGGAAAATATGCAAGCAAGTTTATCATGTTATTGCTTAAAAGTCGTTTAATTTAAGTTTTTAGTTTCTCCAATTTAAATGGAAATTTATGGTATTTGCAAAAAAAACCTTCAGGAAAATTTTGTATTTTCTTATTAAATGAATATTGAAAGCGAATTAATGTGTCTTTGTCCTTATTTGATTATTTGTTTTGTTTATTTGAATTCAGGAAGTCAATAAACATTCTTTTTTTTTAGAACACGATAATATTACTCATTTTATATCAATTTCATTGTTAAGAATTTATAAAGTTTTTATTAAAATGAACAAAGCGTGCAAAATATTAATGAAATAATTAGTGATTAAGCATCATTTTATGTATGAATAAGTTTACTATACTTGTTGTTTATCGCTAAAACTATTATATTATTTTGTTGAGCTCATTTGGAATGCCAGATCATTTGGATTGGTATTATGAGCCTGCTCAAAATCAATATTCATGTTAGGATCGTTAGTAATCAATTGCCTTTCAATTATATTGGTCGAATTCGTCATAATATTTCCATTGGTCTGCTGATTTGAATTGGTATTATGAGTCTCCAAATGACACTTTCATAGGAACATAGAAAAAGGCTTTAGTTAATTAATTTCATTTTAATCTCTTTCCAAACAGTTTGTGAGATTTTGTCTGACAAACTGGCTCATAGACCTAGTCCAACTTGAATAGCAATCTAACCTAACCTAGTCATCTTTTTCGTGGCCTTCCCTTTCTTTCACTCGTAATAGGCCTTCCATTAAAACCACTTCTTTGTTATACATATGTTCTTTCTCTGGTAGAAGTGCACTCTTTGACGTGGCCAAATGTCGGAATCCTAGTCTGCAATAATTATACTAACAACGATTGTACTATTTCTGGTGTAAAATACCACTTTCAAAAAAAAATATTATTGAGTTCTGCGAAATTTCAAAAATCGGTTTTAAAAATTACAACGCTGTTCAAAACTCAAGAGTCCCTAATACAAAAAAATCTTAAAATCTTAAAGGAAAAAAAAAACGAATATCTACCTGTATAAGATTTCTTGAAAAGCAGATGTTAAGGAAATACAAATCTGTACAAAGAACAAGAAAAAAAAAACAGCATGAATCAGTTTCTTACTAAATCGCTAAGCAAAAACACGTACACAAAGCAACTTAAAAGGTTCCAGAATTCACTTGAAATCATCTCATCTGAATTCTTCACACAGATATTATATATTGTATATGGTAATGCTGTTGTTGTTACCAACTACAACTATTTTTTTGAAAAAAAAAATCCTGTTGCCTACCCAACCAGGAACAAAAAAAACAGTCCTATCCATATGAAATGAACACCAAAGAATATACGAATTTCAACAGTTTGAATAACATTTTTTTTTTTATTCGCTTAGTAAATGTATATGAAGATGAAGATTTCTGAATAATATGAACATATGGAAGCGTTATTCTACATGTAAGAACATGTTTTGAAAGAACAAAAAAAAACATGAGCAAAGACCCACAGTAACTACGTACATATATACCTATTTTATGACTTACCTGTATCTGAAAAAGTTCTTGAAAATAAGTCTTTACAATGCCTCTGTATCTTAACAATAGAGTAATGCTGTACAACGAAACGGTGCCACACCAAGAAAAAAAAATTACATTACTATTTTAGGAAGTAATATGAAACGAGTTTTGGTCCATAGAATCAACCCAATTTGAACTCTCATGTTTCTCACCTTTAAAATTTCGATGTTAATCATATGCATATATACTTATTTTGTTGGGTTCGTTGTTTTGGATACGTGCAATGACTTTGGATGCCAAAAAAAACTTAACTTTAGCACTATTACTACACTGTTACGAATTCACTATATACATTTATTAAATCACCCGAAATTCATTGCTTTTTTGTTGTCCAAAAAGCTAAACTGAAAAATCATTTTCAATGTCATTGAACGCGCAAATTCTGCTGAAAATAGCAGCGCGAATACAAGAAACGGATCTATAATCTCAACTGACAAAAAAAACAACAAAAAAATAACCACAAATGTATTCTAATGAATTCAATTTAAATTTTAGACGGCGGTTTTTTATGGCGTTTTCTGTTCGTTTTTTGTCTGTGCTCTTCTTTTTAAAGCTGCAAAGGCACAATTTAATGATTTCGTTTAGAAGATGTTTAATGAAATTGATTCTGGTTCGATATTTTCGATTCGACAAGAAAATATTCTCATTCCACATTCATTTCTTAATTATCAACGTTTTCTTTTATTTTTGAAAATAGCATCTAAATTGTCTTGTGAATTCTCATCTGAAATAAAAAAAAAAAAACGGCAGAAAGAAAGATTATAAGGTCAGGACCTGGGAACATAAAAATACCCCCATGAGACAAAGACTGCGGGATTAAATTGAACTCTTGTAATTTATGGACTGTAGACATTTCTTTTCTATGAATTCACTGATTTCTTATTTAAAAAAATTCTTGTGGGATTCATATTTTAAGGAATTTAAGTCATAATTTATAAGGATTCCGCTGTTTATTTGAAATTAATCCCAAATTGATATTAAAATTTAGTTAAAATGAAAATAATATGTCTCTTTAAATTGTCAGAAAAGTAAGAATTATTGCGGATTCTTGAATATTTGAGGCTATTTATTTATTTGCTAAATAAAGCAGGATAATTTTTAGAATAAATTTGAGATTCCCATACTTACTTTATCGAAAGCAAACAAAGAAAAAATGCGAATCTTGTCCTAGACTCAAAATCGAGCTCAACCACTTTTAATTGTTAAGCAAAAGAAGCTTTACTCACCGAACTAACCAAAGCTTTTCTCATCAATCTTTTCTAACCGCAGCTATATGCCATATATTTAAAGTTTAACTAAATCATATGAATGTCATTTATTTGCATAACGGCTACATAAATTCTATTTGAATTTCTTGGAGATAATAATTACTTTTTTTAATTAAAAGTCATTAGACTAGAAAGTTTTCGGAATTAAAAAAAAAATGGATAACTTCAAGAAATGAGAAGAATTCAAATATAAACTGGACTGACGGTTTTTAAGACGATTTAATAAATTTGAAATTAAATTTTTGTGGTCGCTTGAGTACATATCTCAAGGTCTAAAAAGGGGATTTTTGTTTAGGCACTATACTTTATTCAAGGAAGATGAATGAATGATGATTTAAACTGCTTCCACCTACGATTTTTCTAAATGGTTTAGGTCTTAGCTTTTTGAATTTTTCAACAAAAATAGACGAAATGAGTATAAATAAAAATTGTTAAATGCAAGAAAACACCTCTTCATTAATATAAAAAGTGAAATTACTAAAATTTATAATTTTCTAATTAATTTTGCCAACAAAAATAAACCTAAATCTTTTTCTGCAAATGAAATTTATTCATTGAAATTTTAATGATATTATCATTTAAGAAACGAAATACATTATTATGTCACATACAAGGTGTATCTAAAAGGTTCTCGGCAAAAAATAAATAAATATATATATATATATAATAATAAATAAAGTATGTTTCTATGCAATTGGCCGACTGTGCCGTTCTTCATAATAAGCGCTAGTACGACCATATATTTGAGTTTTTGAAATCAATATCTGTGATGGTAATCATCGAAGGTGTAAGGTCTTCATAGACAGTGTATAACCAAAGATCATATAATATCCTATAATATGTATGGTACGATTTTTGGTATACCTTTTCGTTGATTTTTTGACATGATACCCCATCAAAATCGATATTGTATTTTTTCCATGTTTGATAAAAAGAAAAAGTTGTTCACTTTGAATACCTATGAAAACTAAGCTAATTGATTCATATGAAAATAGTTCCATATAAAATGGTGACACTAGGAGCAATATTTATTATCAGATATCGATAACGTTTTGATACACCTAGTAAATCTAAAATCGCGAAGAACTGGTCAAAACTATTTTATTGTATAAGAATTTAGGCCGTTTCTATTTTTAATTATAACAAAATGTACCAATATACTATATTTTCCGCTTTAAACAATTTCGAGAAGCGCTACAATTAAAATTATAGTACCTCGCGTATTTTTACCTAGTTTCCTAGATAATTAAATCTAATAATATAATTATAATAAATTGATATAGACTTTTGGATTGGCAGATAAAGAAGAAAAAAAAGGATAAAATTTTTGGTCTAGATTTTCGGGTTTCATTTAATCAGAAATATTTGTAGAAACATCAAATTGGGACGTGATTTGATCAATTAATTTGATAGGAATAAAAGTTTTCTTGATTTCAAAAGTAATAGCGCCCACTCAATCTCCAAGGATTTTTATGAACAAATCTTCCATGAACTTTCTAAGTTTTTTGTTAGTGTTTTTTTTTTCGTTTACTTCATATGGCCTCAATAGTTGGATAAAAGAACATTTTGGTGTCACATAACATGTTTTCTTGAAATACAATTTCTTAATGAATTCTTTGAAATTACAGTACCACAAATAAATAATTTGGATGCTACTAATTTGAATTCAATGTTTTTTGTAATCTATGGGTGTTACCAATTCATTGGTGAACGACTGTAATCACCTTAACAATTTTAACAAGATGACAAATTACCAAATGGATGAATAGTTCTTGAAATATTCTTTTCCCAAAAATAGAAATGGATTAACGGAATATAATCATGTGATTGATAATTATACCCATTCGTGTAGTTCGAAACTGATGTGTATTTTTCACAAGAATCTCATCTAAGAAACAGAAACAAATTATATTCTTCGAATCTTCTACCTCTTGTCTTATTAGAACATTCGAAAAATTGAATGGAATTTATCCAATAAACATTTTAATATACGATAGTAATAAATAATACACCTTTTTTTTTGTTTGGATAAATTCTTCTGATTAATTACATGCCAAACCGTAATTCTGCTTGAAGGCGATTAATTAATTTTCAAAAATATTCAAAAACTATAGAGTAAAATAATTACTTGGAAATCCCAATAGAAGTGGGTGACTAAAGTCATTGAAACTTGACATAAAAACAATGAAAAACCGACGATGAAATACACTTTCAAAATATTATCTGAAGAATTCCATATAAACTGTGAAAATTGTAGGAAATTTTGTATGTATGTTATTTGAATTGAATATGTTATATGTGTACTATGTCGAGTATTCTACTTAAAGTGCACTTTCTATGATAGTTAGAAGCAACAACAAAAAAAACCAGAGTCCTTTAAAAGGCGTTGACATTCAATGAACAAAAGAACTTTAAAGCACAAGAGACCTATTTCAAACCAAAAAAAAAAAACCTTCATAGTATAATAATTTGATAAAATTATAATATTTTTTATCTTTTAATCAATATTAAGAATATATGAGCTAGAAATGCATATACACGTATCGACGAAATTGTTAGAATCTCCTGCTTAGTAGCCGGCATGGTTCGGAGTTCAAATCCCGATCCTACTAATTTTGAATTCCTACAGTTCAGTTTTTTCAGTCTATAATAATAGGAAAAAAAGTTATTTTTCAAAAAAACGAGAAATATTTTAATTTTCCATTTAAAAACAAAATAGAAAAAAAGTGAAATGTCGCGACATTATATTGTCGCGTCGTCGAGTTCGCGATGACAATTATAAAAATGAAATTATACAAAAAAAAAAAAAAACGAACAAAACATAATTGCATTTTATGCTTTGGCAGCACATTATGATTAAGCATTATAAATAAAGATTGGCCATTAAAATAGAAACGTACACACAGACAAACTAATTTTCAAAATGATTAAAAAAAACCAAAAAAACGTAGGCACTAAAATATTAAATCGCGTGGTAACTAACTATACACATAGTAGGCATAATAAAAATGAAATAACCGCAATATTAGGTGGTAAACAGCCATATATGCTGTAAATTTTATGCTCAAACACTGAAACGAATTGAAAATTCTATGGTTTTTTTTAAGGTTGCACTTTTATTATTGACATTTTACCTGATGCTGATAACCAGAACTACAAAAAAAAGAAAATCCAATATCTTACCTTCCTGCGAGACTGCAGGTCAATATTGTGGACTCGAAATAAAATAAGTTCTGTACAAAAACAAAAAGGGAAATTTGTGTCAAACTAATTTCCAGAAAACCAAGCATATTTCGTTTTTATGTTGATTATGGTCAACTTTTTATCGGTTAGCCTAGAACTTGTTTTTGTTTCAACATTTCATTTCAAATTGGATTGGACTTTTTCCGGAAATCCGTTACAAATTTTTAAAGAGATTTTTTCTTTTCAAATTGGATAGAACTTGTTTATGCTTTTTGGAAGAAGAATCTCCAATTTTAACATCAAAATCGAAATTGAAAATGGAAGAAATTTATACTATAAAATTAAAGTCGTATAAACGAAATTTAAGATTTTGTAAAATACTATTACTACACTGATAGAAATGACCATTTCAACATCAAATTTGTACGAAAAAGTTGATACTTTTCAATACTAGCATAGATAAGTATACCTAGATGTCCAAGCCAAATAAGCAGCATGATGTTCAGTGTTGTTGTTGTAGGTGAAGTTAAAGAAGAATGAATGAAAAGTAGTTTAATGTGAAAGAAAGAGAAGAATCTATATTGTACTGGGATATCACTGTACAAAAAGAATCAGTTGAATGCATAGTCGTTGGAAATCTTTATTATTAGTCTATGGTACTAGTAATGATACAAAAACTACGCGAGCTAACTCCGATAGTTTTCCTAACTCCGACCCCTTCCTTAGTTTTATCAATAACATGAGCTTAGAAAGGTGAAAATTAGTTGGAACGTCTAATACTTACTGCAACTAGTGTTGTTATAGGGGTTTGAATTAGGCAGGGTGTTAGAATTTATTAAATTGATTTCATTTTAGTTAGAAAAAAGAACATATTTTCGTATTCATCTTCGTGTAAGATGAAATACATCAATTTTCGTATTTTAGGCAATGTCTTCAGGAATAATGGAAATTGTGAAAAAATCATATTCTTACAAATTTATGCATTCTGAAGAGATTAATTGCCTTTATTCCATTGTTGAATCGTCAAATTTCTTCAGAAAACATAAAGCGCTAGTAAATTTAGTTTGTACGAATTGTGCTGGGAACGATTATCTTATTAGAACAATCATAAAACAAATTGCGATCATAAATGTTTTGAAGTACTATAATTATATGTTAACTTAAAAGACAAGATACTTATGTTCTCTTGTAATTGTAAAGAAATATGTAGAAGGAGATAACGGCTTGTATGCAAATGTATATATGGTAGTTACTATAACAATTTGGTCAAATTCCTTAAAATCTTTGTACTTTTTGGAATCCAACCACACAGGTTTCATTTGTAGTTGGACTCAGGAAACTACCATTCATAGATTTGCAAGAAAACTAAATAAAACTAACATTTGTAAGTATTTAGTTATATAGAAAAAACTGACGCCCTCCCAAGCTTATATGGTTGATTTCCATATGTTTTTTTTTCATATTTTTCCTGAAAACAATATGATAAAAATTATATTATTATTAATTTCTTCTTCGTTCTTTTTTTTTTTTGTAATGTGATAAAGTTGTTCTGGAATTGAAATTTATATCTTTATTTATATTACGATTTATTCTTAGTATACAATAATTTCTTGTTATTATTATAGTTGTATAAATATTATGATTTAAAAATGCATAAAATATGATATTTTTATGAAATCTATAAAAACTTGTTGGTTTAGTTAGAATTAATTTTTATAAAAAAAATAAAAGACAATATCATAAAACAAGGTAAAATTAATTAATATACTGGAAGAGACGTAGTAGATCCAGTCAAGTTCAAGCTAATATAACAATAAATGGAATTAAATATATTTTGATAAACATTAAAATTAATAATAAAATTTAATTGAAAAGAAAATTCAATTTGAAAATAATTCTTCGAAGGAAAGAAAATATTAAAATTTAATTTAAAATAACTTTATTAACTTTCGAAGAAGATATACGTAGGTGAACGCGATTGAATGAGTTTTATATGTTTTTATTAAATATTAAATTAATATCTTAAATGGAATTGTAATTAAAATTGTTTACCTTAAAAAGTTAATGTCTTAAATCAATTAATTCGATGTAAAAAAAGAAACTTAATTCAGTGCAGGTACTATCAAACATTTCCATGTCGTAAAGTTTTTCCATCAGCGGATATGGTCAGTAAGTGTAAATTTTCTTGGGATTTTTATGTTTTGTTACGTTTAAAATTCAATTTGAATTAACAGGTGTATTGAGATTTCTGGGCAATAACTACGATACATTCATTAGAAGAGCTAGACAAGGCACCCCTTTTTAAACAAAATTATATTCCATCTGTCGATCAGGACATTTATAATATACATAGAATCGAAAGTGTTATCAAACGTGGTTTAACAGGATGTGGTCAACATCAAAACAGGATATATAACACATATACATAAGAATATGAAGTCTACTTGACGTAGATTTGAATTTTATATATGCTATAGAAAGTAACGTTAAACTTTTCTACTTTGTGGTACTTGTATTGTGTTTAACTTGTAAAAGTTTCTGTTCCATTTACCGATTGATATCCTTGATATTTAAGTACTTAAAATGTGGAAATCGTATTTTTGATATAATTAAATGTCTTAAAAATTTCTCACTACATTTTTTCTTTTCAAATAACTAAATATCGAGACTAAATAATAAATCACTGAAATCGATTAAAGTTCAATTGATTTTTCTTATATGATTTTAATCAGCACTAACCTAAACAATGATTAATGATCTCTGAACTTTAATATTTAATAGTTGCGTTTATTTTTCATATATGTATAAAATTCCCATTCGATCACCTCATAAATTTTTCTATCCATTTAATATACGACTATAATTCTTTATTCGATTGTACTCTATTCTATTAGAGTATACTGAACTAGAATTGCAATTTTAAACTTCCGTCTCTACAAAAAAAGAATAAAAAATAGCGATCACATATTTAACTTTTGAATAAATTGAGTTAAAAATTTTAATGATCATGATAACAACAATTGATCGCAGATTTCATTGTAATTTATTGAATCAATTTTGAAAGAGTCGATGTACCTCTTCTTATCTATACTCTATCACAAAAGCAAAAAAAAAAAAATCCATTACCAGTATTAGTACTTCAAGAAAGTTCAAGAAAACTAAGATTATTTTTCATATAGTTTATACGTGATCATTAAATTGTCTGTCGTCAAATTTATCTTTGATCAGTTTTTTCTTTTTTGATCAATTGACTTTTATAAATTATTTTGTAGAGATGAATAAAAAGCAAAAAAAAAATAGGCTAGGCTATTTTAAAACTCTTCTTCCAATATCATATTACTTTATTAGTTTCACTGTAATAATTTATATGGTGGTAGAAAATTCATGTTCATATCAATTTTTTTTTTCGACGATCGTTTTCAAATTGATCATGAAAAAGATTTAAATTGATAATAATAGAATCTTATGGCGTTGATCTTAATTAGATATTCATATAAAATATATTTTTTTTTAAGTTACGATCGCTCATAGTTTCGATTTACGATATGTCTTCCAGAGCATCGAACGATCGTTCATTTAATGATCGTATATACTATGATCATTTAAGTATATGGTATATATAGGCAGATCTTTCATTATTTGAAAAAATGATTTTTTGCCAGGCATGTACTAAATATCTGATTTTTAGCTTAACTGCAGATTATTTGATCGCCATTATTATGATTTTAAAATTAGGTTAGTCGGTTGAGCATATTTTGCTGGATTACTTGTTTTCATATGAAAACCATCAAATTGTCTATAAATTTAAAATTATTATCATGTTAGTCAAATGATCACGACGATCATGTCGATTTTCACGATAGGAGGATAGAAGAATAACTGATCGTGACACGTTGATTGTCGGACCAGACCACTTCAGTCTTCTGACTATTTTTTTGTTGTCTCGATGGTTCACATGTTTTCCATTCCCAGAGACTCCTCTCTCTATACATAACTCTGTATTTATAAATTTGTCCGTTTTATTTTTGCAATAAATTTTTAGTTTTTCTTTACATAATGTAATATAAATTTATATGTTTATATGAACATGTTTATTTTAGTTTTAAGATGCTATTGAGTGAAATGTTGTGGTCCAATTAACAATGATGAAATGCTGTTTTCTTTATATTTTACGGAATTATTTCATAACCTTGAATGAACATGAATATGAAATCAAATGAGGTTTTTGTTATATGATTTTCAATTATTTGAAATTGTTATAAAATAACATAAAAATGATTTTTCTTTAGAAGAATATAGTTTCTTAGATTTTCGTTGTTTCTTTAAACGAGATTATAGAAAAACTAGATTGAGATTATAGTTACTCGTACTAAAAATTTTACCGACCTTATTTTTGTAAGACAAAAAAAAAAAAAAAACTATTTCAATAACATTTTCTTTTAATAAATTTATGTTATTTTTATAAATTTTATTTTGTTTAAGATTTTAAAAAATTGTTGAACAAATTTCATCCAAAGATACGAGTAATAGGGTGACTGAACCAGTTGTTGTTATAGATCAAGATGTTGACTACTATCTACATGTGCTGGCGGTTATGAAAGTGGACTAAGCCAAAATTTCTAGTTAAGCATTTTAATTGTGTACTTATAACTAAAAAATAGTACTTTCATTTTTATACCAACATGCCGAATATTTGAAATTGTATTGCAATCATTGTATTGCAAATCAGCTCGTAAATCGAAATCAAAACAATTGCCTTAGTCCACTTTCATAATCATTAGCACATACTTTTCTTTTATTAAACTCAAAAATATATGACACAACTTGAGTTCGAATGTTAACAACTAAGTGGATGTACAAAGTTCTCTTTTAAGTATAGATTGTTACAATTAAACCCTTTGTCACAAAACTACTTATAATAATGAAATATCAAGAATTATTAATTGACAAAGAAATTAAAGCACTTAATGGGAACTATTGTTGATTTTTAATATATATTCGATGACAAACATAACTTAATTACATATTTTTTTCAATGCGCTTTGAGCATCTATTAAAATTATATGAAATGAAAAGAAATTTAAAAATATCAATTACTGGTGCATTTACCCTATTCCAAAAATTGTCACTTAATTTCTTTCTATCTCAAAGAATTATTACTGATAATCAGAATTATATTAAATCGCCTAATAACCCATTTCTCAAGGAGTAATTTCATAATTTCGCCGAAGTTTAATTTTATGCAAAAAAAACCATGTTTATGTATATTTTTTTAATTACTAATAATTAATATTGTTTAATTAATTTGTATACACACTGTTTTTCTTGCCATTGTTTGTATTTTAATAATAAAAATATTTTGTAACAAGATTAAAGTATTTAAATTAATTAAAACGAATAATATTTAATTTTTAATGTAATTACTTAAAGGAAATAATAAATTTCTTCCAATGCCATGAATATTGACAAATTTTCTTAAAACATTTTTTTTATTTCAGTATGTTTGATTGACAATCTTTGGTTGAAAATTTTCCTATAAATGATTATTTTTAAATATTTGAAGGCTAAATATATCGATAAATTAATTAAAAAAAAAAAACAAAAGCATTGATTGCACGCAGCAACAAAATAATGTGTAAAATTAACAATTAGGCAGGGACACAAAACGTTCTAAAGCATACCAGAAGAAAGAAACATATTCTAAAATGCCAATTATTGATTATTTACTATGGTTTAATTTTCAATGGTTTCGGTCCCTGCAATTACGCCTATATTATTTTAGTTTGAAATTGATTTATCAGCACTTTACAGTGTATGTGCCAAGTCCGGTCATTTACATTTATTACAAAAATAGAAAAACAAAATTACATATTAATTTTTTTTTCTTTTTTTGTGAATAATAATAAATAATGTAATCGTAATCATTGTAGTTTTAATAAAATATGTAAAAAAAAATTCGTTGGTAGAAGAAATAACGACGTTGAAAGAAATTTTCGAAATTCTCGAAGAGAACCAATTTGTTTTGTGCCTTTGCCAAAAATAACTTTGAAAAGCATTCACATTCTCTTAGGTTAGGTATTTTTAGTACAAAAAAAATTTAGTGCGCTTACAACATACTACAATTTTTTGTAATATAATATATAATGGATGTAAAATTCGGGAACATATGATTTAATTTAAATTTATAGTAATAGTTTTGAGAGTTTAAACACTTTATTTCGTAACTAATTAAGTAACTAACTGAAAAAAAAATTATTTATAATATTTCGGTTGTTTGGTCAAAATGTGTTCTACACACGGTTTACCATTCGAAATCATTAAAAATCCTAATGAAATATTAATTTTTATAAAAGCAATTTGAATATTGGAATATGTCCAATTTGTTCAGGGACAAAAATTCACACAAAGAAAAAAATTACAGGAATTTCCAGGAATTATTCATACCATAAAATCTATTAAAATATGAAATTTATTTGCCATGCCATCGATATTATTCTAAGTGGAGTTAATTCTCATATAAAGAACCGAATTAGACGAGGTCTTTCTGGTCATTTACCTTTCATAAAGTCTTATGCACATCTTAAAAAGATAGGACTTGATCAAGATAGCACCTGCAGATTTTGCGAGGGAGACGAAGAGACCCCAATGCACATTCCCTCCGATTGTGAGGCACTACTCCGTAGGAGAAGGAAATATCTAGGGGCATACTACCTCTCCCCGAGTGAGATACAATCTCTTGACCCATTCCGGATACTAAAATTCCTAAGAGAAATAGTCCTGGAGGAGGTACTGTAGAATTGGAAATTTACATAACTACTGCACTAAAGGAGAGAGATCTCTAAGGTCGCAGTACAAGAACACCCTAAAACTTAATCTAATTTTATCTAATCTTCATTAGAGTCTTGCCTATTTGATTGAAATCTAGTAACTGTTCAGACAAAATTCCGTAAAGTGACGCTTCAATAAAATCTAAATTTCTTTTTAATCAATTTCAAATGAAATCAGAAAATTCGAAGTCCTGTTTTTTTTGTTATAATTCAATTCGTTGTTTTTTTCTTCTTTGTAATTTAATTGATCTACCAAATTGAAATCATTGTTAGGTGTCCTAGGACATTGAATTGTGACAATCTCTGTCCACTTTTCAGGATCTTAAGAAATTCTTAACAGATTCGATTTCTTTTTTAAAAAAAACACCTTCAAAATTTAAATCAGCTCTCGAAAATTGACGACAAAAAATTCGACAGATTTATAGTTTCTTTTTGTTTTCTTGTACATTATTTTGTATTTATTAACTTTAATTGTAATTAATTAGTTTGTCGCATGTAATTAAATATTCAAGGACAATATAAAAATTTATTCAATTTCGGATTTTTACTTAATATATTATATTCTATGAATCACGGAATTTTTCTTATATTATGATAAATAAGTAACGATAATAAAAAGAATTTCCTGTAAAATACGAATTTTCATACAGGAAGAATACTTTTTTTTTTCTTACATAACTATTAATTCATTGAACACGGAAGAATTTGTGTTGCTTGTCCACAAGAAAATTATTATCAAAAGCTTATGCATTTACGTAAGAAAATGTTTTTTTTATATAGCAATTTTGTTTAAAACGTAAAGAAAAATCTATTTTTCTTTGAATTTCTTCTTTCCTAATATGACAAACAATTCATCTTGGCAAGAAAAAATATGCCTATTGAGAAAAGATTCTTTTTTTTATCAAATATTACATCATTTTAACAATACCCTAAATAAAATCACATAAAACTAACAAAAAGGAAAAAGGATTCTTTCTTTGAAAACTGTTATACAATGATTTTTATCATTTTCATCAAAGTTATCTAATCTATTTGTGATATATTACTTTTTTTTTTAGAATATTGTATATAAAAATTAATATAATAGAATTGAAAAGGTTTTCTTGTACTAGCACTTTTTCTAAAGGAAAATGGTAAGAAAATAGAAGAACATTTTTATTCATGAACAAAAAAGAAACTGGTAAATAAATGATTTCTTGTCCAAAAGTGCGTCCAAACCAATCGAGCGAGCAGTACTCAGGTGCTGTGGACACATCAAAAAGCACGGAAAAGCATGCCTTTGCTCGCACTCGCTCACTAGTGATCCGTAGAGAATGAGTCAATTAGCGAATGCTCGAAAATAACTTCTTGCTCGCTCACCTAGTTTGAATGCACTTTAAAAGGAACTAATTTAATTTCTTAATTATCCTGAATTGTATCTATGCGGAAACAATTTTAAATTGGAATTTCGGATGTATTCCTTACGAGCACACAATTATCTAATATTCAAAACATGTTTCTTTCGGGAAAAATATTGACAGTTATCATACCCAATTATTTAAGCAATGTAATAATAGTTATCACTGTTTACTTTTAACAGAGCTATTCAATGTTATATTTGAGAAATAGATGGCATTATTCAAAACATACAAGGTGGAGTCCAAAGTAATCAGGACTTTAAAAAAAAAAACAGAACAAATGGTTTTTTCGGCAAAATCAATTGATTTTATTCAAAATAGTCTCCTTCTGCTTCAATACAGCTTTTTGCACGGTCCAAAAGCATGTCGAACGAGTGTTTTAGCTCGTTGGCCTGTATGGCCGCCAGTATGCCGGTGCAAGCCTTTTGAAAGGCCTCTACGTCTGCATAACGCTTTCCTTTCATCGGAAAATGCATTTTTCCGAAAAGGTAGAAGTCGCACGGTGCCATATCCGGTGAATACGGGGAGTGGTTGATGGATTTTTGGTGAGATAATCGGTCACAAGCGTCGATCGATGAGACGGCGCATTATCGTGCAACAAACGCCAACTTCCATCTTCGCGATATTCGGGCCGAACACGTCGAATACGGCGCACCAAACGCTTCAAAACTCCTAGGTAGAATACCGCATTAACGTTTTGACCGGGTGGAACAAATTCTTTGTGGACAATACCCTTGGAATCATAAAAACAAATCAGCATTCTTCACTTTTGACTTCTCCAGGCGCGATTTTTTGGGTTTCGGCTCGTCCGGCGCCTTCCATTCAGCACTCTGGCGTTTCGTTTCGGGATCATATTGAAAACACCACGTTTCGTCACCAGTCACAATGTTATAAAGGAAGTTTTTGTCCTTTTTGACCTCTTTAATGATGTCCTTCGAATGTTGAATTCTGAGCAATTTTTGGTCGTCGAAGCTCATTTTCGCACCGATGACACAAACATACTGCACTTAAAACGCAATAACTTCACTTTCAATAGATGAAACGTCATGAAATTCTCACAGGAAGTCGATAAAGGATAGCAGATTCTAACGCACCAGTCGGCATATAGATGGCGCCACTAGGGGCGCTAGATTCAAAAAGTCCTGATTACTTTGGACCCCACCATGTATACTATGTATTTATTTTCTCTTTTTTTGATTTGAAATTAAACCTATTTTTCTTTGAATAAAATTAATGTACTGTGCTTATATTTAGCATTGATGTTTTTAAGCAATTAAATATTACTTGGGAGTGATGTTTACCATTAACAATACATATGCAGAGGGTAAATACGTTGATTGCCGTAATTATTTGAAACCGCGTTCTAGGGAGCCACTTCTATTTAGAATTACTGGGACTATATACGTAATTATAGATGGTAAAGTATTACCAAATATAATCAATAATTCTATGAAATTATTGATTATTTAGAAAACTTTGAATTTTATATTTTCATAGAGATTCAATTATTTTCATTTTTGTTCTTGATCTCAAGAATTTCCGCGGAAATTTTCTTTTCAATTTTAAAAATTCTATTTTTTTATCTAATAATACATGAAAAACAATTATTTAATGATATTATTAGATATTTCGGAAAGAAAATATGCTGGTACAAAGGTACGGCCTTAAAATTGGTATTTTAATGATTTAAAAAGCTAATTAATTATATTTTAAAATAATAAATAATAATCCATGACATTTTGAACTTCGAAAAATAGAAAATCTCTTGATATTTGATATTTAAGTTTTTATATTTTTTTTTAAATACAACAAATTCAATATCATTTATAACATGTGAAATTCTCCATATGGTTTTTTTTTTATAGTATCCAAAAAATCAATTGTGCCTAATAATTTTGAAAATTTTTTTTGTTTTGGAGTAAATAATTTCGTTAATAATTTATTAAGAGAATTTCAAATTTTCAACATTTTCCTATATAGATTTTATCAACCAATCCTATTCCACCCACATAAAACCACCATAAAAGAACAAAAAAAAAACGGATTCAATTGAATTTTGATATTTTCAATTTATATAATAATTCGATTTATGTTTTTTTAACGTATTTTTCGCGTAACTCGAATGTCACATATTCGTGCATAATAAATAAACATAGTTTTTTTTTTCGTTGATTTCAGTTATTTATTACTTTGTTTGGGAAACGAAAATTTTATATCAAAATAAAATGCATCCCTTTTAAAAATGAAAAAGAAAATTTATTGGTTTTATATCATCTAGAATTATTCATTTCGATTTTCCTGTAAGAATAGTATATCCTGACAAAATACCATAAGTCGAATACATGCGGATATATGTAATAGCACCTTCCATTTTTATATGTTATATGTTTACATATTTCTTAAGGTGACATCGAAAACTCATTTCATTCAAGTCTAATCCTAAAAGGTGTTTCAATTCTTAGTATATAGCGTGCATATACAAGGTGGAGTCCAAAGTAATCAGGACTTTAAAAAAAAAGAACAGAACAAATGGTTTTTTCGGCAAAATCAATTGATTTTATTCAAAATAGTCTCCTTCTGCTTCAATACAGCTTTTTGCACGGTCCAAAAGCATGTCGAACGAGTGTTTTAGCTCGTTGGCCTGTATGGCCGCCAGTATGCCGGTGCAAGCCTTCTGAATGGCCTCTACGTCTGCATAACGCTTTCCTTTCATCGGGAAATGCATTTTTCCGAAAAGGTAGAAGTCGCACGGTGCCATATCCGGTGAATACGGGGAGTGGTTGATGGATTTTTGGTGAGATAATCGGTCACAAGTGTCGATCGATGAGACGGCGCATTATCGTGCAACAAACGCCAACTTCCATCTTCGCGATATTCGGGCCAAACACGTCGAATACGGCGCACCAAACGCTTCAAAACTCCTAGGTAGAATACCGCATTAACGTTTTGACCGGGTGGAACAAATTCTTTGTGTACAATACCCTTGGAATCATAAAACAAATCAGCATTGTCTTCACTTTTGACTTCTCCAGGCGCGATTTTTTGGGTTTCGGCTCGTCCGGCGCCTTCCATTGAGCACTCTGGCGTTTCGTTTCGGGATCATATTGAAAACACCACGTTTCGTCACCAGTCACAATGTTATAAAGGAAGTTTTTGTCCTTTTTGACCTCTTTAATGATGTCCTTCGAATGTTGAATTCTGAGCAATTTTTGGTCGTCGAAGCTCATTTTCGCACCGATGACACAAACATACTGCACTTAAAACGCAATAACTTCACTTTCAATAGATGAAATGTCTTGAAATTCTCACAGGAAGTCGATAAAGGATAGCAGATTCTAACGCACCAGTCGGCATATAGATGGCGCCACTAGGGGCGCTAGATTCAAAAAGTCCTAATTACTTTGGACTCCTCCTTGTAATAACGCCAAACATTTCAAGATTACTATTAATTGTACACAATTTTCAGATAGTCTCCAAAATATTATCGTTATGTATGTGGAAATTCTCAGGTTTAAAATTCTATATAAAGTCATTGTTAAAGGTGGCATCATTTACCTTCCGCCAAAAAAAAAAATTTCTAGAACAAGAATAGTAAGTCGTTGGGGATGGGCGACTAAACCAAAACTAAAACAAACATAATTTATTCCTTATCTATAAAACTATAGGTAATATCATTTTTGGATTACTGGGGTGATTCCCCTTTTTGTTTGTTAAGGAAAGGAAACTTATTCAAGGAAAATATAGTAAATAACTATCTCATCCCATATTTATACTATTAAGTTTGATAGTTATGGAACTTTATAGGACATATATAGTTGGTTTTTTCGTTCCTTAAAAAAACGGGAATTGTTTCGATATTTATATTCCCGGTTTTTTTAAGGTTATTTTTTGTTCATTTCAATAGGAAAATCGATAACAAAATGAACAGAGCTCATAAAATCGGAAAATTTCAAATATAATATGATTCTGGCATTTGATAGAATTCTTAATTTTTTTCACTTTATTAAAATACACGTATTTAGAGAAAAAGAAACTTTTACGAGTATTTACGAGAAATTTCTTTACGAAAAAAGTCTTCTTAATTATTTGCGAAAAAAAATGGGTTTTTCTGGTTAAGTTTTGTTTCTCTGAAGAAAATACTTTAAAATTTTGGTTAACTTATTTTTAGTCTAGAAAGAGGAACCAGAAGAAGAACGTATTATCCATGATTTTCGCAAGTCACCTGAAACCATTTAAACTCCATCTCCAGACTCACAGGTGAACGTTCTCGGGAATTTAATGAATTTATTTTCTTTACGTTTTTAAGGTATTTTCTTTTAAAAAAAAAAAATTAAAGAAGAATTTCTTTTTTGGATTTTTTTTTTCGTTTTCAGTTATTTTAATTTCCTGATCAAAATTTATACATCTTTTTCTTTTTTGGTAATTTTAATTAGCTTTAATATGAATTTAATTTGATAAAAATAAAGACTATTAAATTCGATTGAAAGTAATTAAAAACTACACGAATCTAGATGAGACATTAGTAATTCTTTTCAAATTTGAAAAATGAATTAAAAAAAAAACGAAAAGATTAATAAACTTTTAATTAATTTATTACATTTTTGATGCACGGTCGGTAGTTTTTTGTCTGATTAAAAATTACCGACATTAACCTCAAAAATAAATTTTTGTCCGGTTGTGTTGATGGGTTCGATGAACCTAACAAATTGTTCAGGTTGGGCTTGTTTTTTTTTTTTTTTTTTTGGTTTTGGTTTTATTTCAGGCATAACCAAAACAAATTGATTGATAGTAAACTCTTTTCCTACACACATTATGAAGAACAACAATTTTTTTTTCTGTTTTTTTTTTTGTAATTGTTTTCCCTTATAACCTTATTTTAGGTTGATTACCTTGTTTTTTTTTTTTTTGTTTTTCAAAATCAAAGGGTTCAAAGCTCTGATTATATCGTCAAAAAATGAAAAGACTAAAAAAAAAACTTACAATCATTACAGTTAAAAACATTTCCGTACACAAAAATCGTTTGATTAATGATTTTAGAGTACGTTATAGTATAGTGACCACAATTATCATAATTATAGGCCGTTTTTTTTTTTGGAAGGGAAATTTTCAATTTTACGTATTTTTAACTTACGATATTCATTTGGGTCATAACATTTGCTTGATGGTTGATTGTTTGAAACCAATTGTGTCATAACTCAGAAACTTACTGGTAGAAATACTTTTAAAGATAATTTATTCGATTGTTCTTGGTTATTATTTGGAATTAGATACAGAGTGATCCTCAAATGGGAAGCGATCAATACTTATGTGTGTTTCAAGTAAAAGTATTAGAAAATTGAAAAATTCACAATTTTAGTGAAGAGAATCTTAGGTTTATAACACCAATTTTTTGTGACTATGTACATAAGTAGTCACAGAAAGGTTACAATAACAACTTTATGTGGTTTTAGTAATCGAAATAAAGTCATGTACTGATTTGATAGTGACATGTTTATCTAGTAATAACATTTATGGACACAATATAGATACATACTAGGCAGTTTGCAAAGAAAAAAGGGTTTCAGAGATGTTTGTATTTATCTGATATATTTAAACAAATTGAACAACAAGAAAAGATTCAAAGATTGATAGTCTTTTAGAGTTTCTCTGGGTTCCAAAAATTGTTTACACTACTCAAAAGTCTTTGATAAATAAACGTTTCCATGGTCAAGTTTTGTGTATAATTTTTTTTTTTAAAAATTTATTTTAACATGTACATTTTTTTGACAAGCATCTTAAAATTGACAAATGTCAATCGATAACACAAAACTTTTGAAGATTTGTCCCACCAAGCCCAACTGCAGAGATAACCACAGTATCAGTTTTGAGTTTTTCTTGTCGTATATAGGTCTTAGCGATGCTTATACAATCTTATAAGTAGTAAATCCGTGTATCACCAAAACTTTCCACATTTTAAGTCAATCAATTTTTTGATGACTAACAAATATGATGAAATTAATGATAAATTGCACATTTGATAGTTGATATTTTGTAATTCTGATAAAAGTTATTGGGTATCATTATTTATTTAAGAATCACCTTGTATATATATTTGATATAAACAAATTGGTTAAATTCATAAACCACATTAAAAAAAAGAATAATTTCAACAGCGTTATTAAATTTTCTTTCGTATATATCGTTTGTCACTCTACCGAAAACCAAAAAAAAACAACAAACCTAGAAAATTACAGGTATAAATATGTATAAAAGTGATACCATCAAAATTTCAAAATCTTCTATTATAAATGTGTAAATACAGAACGACCTCGAAAATCAACTAACTATATAATTAAAATAATAATCAAAAAAAGAGTGTTTAATCAATGTGAACAGTTTTGAAGTCTTATATATTCATATAATTGCATCATAATATCGTGTTTAACGTCTTTAACGGTTTTATATCAAACCAACATATATGAGCAACCCACACACATTATGAATGGAATATAATCTTGAAGAAAAATAGACTGGTATAATGATTACAGTAAAAAAAAAATGAAATCAATATCAATTCTATCGAATAGTTTTAGTTATTGAAATTCAATATATTTTTTGGTGGTTATTATTATTAACTGAAACAGCAAATTGTGTGATAATAAGATAAGAAACTTAAATGGAACTCTTCACACTTAATTGAACTGGATTTTCTGTTGAAATAATAATTAAGCTTTTTTTCCAAAATTTACTAACCTCAATTTTTCACAGAATTTATAGATGCACATGGATTTTCTAATTCGCTCAAATAAATATAATAATTGGATAAATTTTATCTTGACAAGTTTAATAAAGCCATAATTCAAAGTTAAGTTTATTATGATAAGTGTCATATAAAGCATATATGAAAAGTAGATTAGAAACTAAGAGGAACTGAATAAGAAGGAAACTAGAAAGTTTTTTGGTGCTCATTAGGATAACTTAGAGTCAGTTCTCGGAAGTAGTCATGAATAACCAAAACTAAAACTTGTTTAGGACTCTAAAGCAAGGATTTTATTTAAAAATATCTTTAAAAGAACGCTCCCCAGTCGTCCATTAAGTATATAGTAAGGGTTTTCCAACTAGATAGTTTCGCCAATAATAATAAATTACTAGATTTAACTATAAATCTAGTCAATAGTTCAAAAACTTTGAAAATAATTGAAATTCCGTCCAATAATCTAGTTTTTACATTACGAAATTTAAGTAAATGAATACCTAGTAAAAATTAACTAGAATTTTATCCTACTGTGTAGAATTCTTGAAATGTTGGACATAAATTAGTAAGAGCTTTCCATTCGTACACTTCAAGAGCGTGTAAGTACTTCAAAGCCTAATATCAAAGTACGTACTTGAAATGTGCAAGTGAGGTCTTGTCAACATTTCACGTTATACGTTCTTGAAGGATACAAATGGAAAGCTAGTATTGTTGCTTTACTAAATAAACATGAGAATAACTTAAACTATAAATCATATATTTTCCGAAGAAGTTCAATATGTAAGTTAATCCTAAATCAGGACATTAGCAAAACTATTCCAAATTTGTCTGAACTCACCTTTATTTTCCAATTTGTGTACGTTTATAGTCGAATTTATTTAGGTTAAAAAAAAAATCTATTCTTTTATTATTTACTATATTTATTCACGTGTGTTTTTCATTAAACCAATAACCTAAATATTCTATAAGGACGATTTCAACGGCATCCAATTGTCCAAAGTATTCGTGGAAGCACTTAAAAATTTCTATACAAATATTGAAAAAATGAATTCAAGTGGATATATATTCAATACAATATTTGTATGCTCGATTTAATATCACTTCTTTGCGGGAGCGTTGAAATTAGGCCTTTTTCTCTCATCATATTTATATTACTTTAATAGACTTTCTTCATAACAAATTTGATGATGATAGGCCTTTTAGATTTTTCGAAGTTTTTTGTGAAACATAATATTATGAAATCATATTTCTATGGTTTTTTTTTCTGGTTCATCGGCTTTTAAATCATATTTTTGATATATATTTAGAGAAAAAAAAGTTATTTTCATATTTTTAAAAACATCAGAAAATAGTAAAAAAGAAAAGAAAAAAAAACAACGATATATAAAGAAAATTTCGTTAAAAATAAATTGAGTTTAATGAGTGAAACCGAAAGAAAAGTTAACTTACAGCCATCATCATCATCAACATTAATGTCGCCGGATGAAATGAATTTTTATAGAGTAAAACATAAAAAGAAATGTTCCAGAATAGGCTAGATAAAGAATGGTTAAGTTTCCATTTACGAAAATGAAGATGTGTGACGTTTAGTACCTCCAGTCGCTTAAATAGTGGCATTAACAATTTAAAAATTTAGTATGAAATAAACTTAATCTTCCTTTTTGAACATTTGAAAATGAAAATACACGTGTTGGAAAAACTAAAGCACCATCGACTCTCTTTCTTTTACAGTGACCACACAGGAATTTGGTGTGGTTCTAATAAAGTACTAACAAAGTCCAGTCAGTTGGTTCTTTAGATTAGAGCAGCGATTTTTAAAAAAAATCTGAAATCTGCGGACTATTAACCAACATTTTATAATGAAATAACAAACATCCAATACAGCAAATTCTCGACCTAAGCTCGAGATACAGTACAACGAATTACTCGAGCTAAAGAGGAGATGGTTAGTCTTTAGAGTACCTTGGCGAGGTGGTAATCTCCACAGAATTTGAGCGGATACATTGAATGGTCTAAAACCTTCACCTAACCAACAAAAAATCGATTCAGGTTGGGTTGGCTGGATGAAAAAATGTTTCAACTATCTTGTTTTCTTTCTGAAAATCGCTTGAAAGATTACATTTTTTAAGGAGTTTTAAAATTAAATAGAATTGAAACACTATGAATATTTATTTTTGAATAGAATTCTATTAATTTGAATAGTCTTACAAATTCTTTACTCTGACAATAGTTCCTGCTAAACAATTTCAAATTCAAGTTTGAATAAAAATATTCAAATCAATTTTTAAAAACAAAAAGAAAAACCCTTCTTTTATTAACGACAACCTTTGTTTCTTTCATTTACTTTTTCATATTCATTTGAATAAGTGTTTCCGAAATAAATTTGTATTGTAATTAATTTTAAAAATATCAACTTTGTAATTTCATTTCACTGATCAACTCATTCAAGTATTTTTCTTCCTTCTTTTTTTTTTAAAAAGAAAAACAAAACACACCTTTAATTAGTTATGTTTGGTTTTTTTAATGGAAAATACATTTTTCTTATTCATACATAAATTAACAATAAAGTTCCGTGAATGTTCCTATAAAAATGAGACGAAACAATATTTCTCAATTTTCTTTATTCGGTCTGGTGTAATATCCCGGACCCAATAACAAAGTCATTGTAATATATTTGGAACCAATCAGTATAAATCCTTAAAAGAGGGTAGCGAGCGGAGCTTAGCGCAGCGAGCATGCATTAAGTCACTACTAATATCATAAAAATAAGAAAAATTTTTAAAAAAATAATTCATAACTAAATGACAAATGTTGATAGTTGATGTTGGGTTCGGGAAATTACACCAGATCCTCTTTATTCAAAGTAATCTGATTTAAATACGTGTTCAAGCTGATTTGGTGGTATTCCCTCCAAATCACATGCAGCCTTTGGAATGGTATCAATATGATTGAAACAACATCCTTTCAATTTCATTTTAAATTTTGGGAATTGTGAAAAAGTCACCTGGTATTTAATCAGGTTAATACAAAACACAGACTTGATTTCGTGTCAAAAATTGACGAAGGATCAATGAATTATGATTTGGTGCATTACCGTGTAACAAGCATCAGGTGTCTATTTCATGATATTCTGATCGAACTCTACAAATAAACTCTATCTATCAAACCTCGTAAAACTTCCAAATAAAAATCATCAATTGAAATGAACTCTTTGTGGATGATAACTTTTAGATCGAAGAAAATAATGAAGATTGGTCTCAATCTTTGATGGAATTTCTAGTGTTGTGTTCTTGCCTTCGAGGGTTTGTTCAGAAATGTCTAAAGTTTAAAATAATACTAACCACACGACTCTATTGGACTTCTTTCAAGACATATTTTCAGTTGGACTAAAAAAAAAGTCTTGTGGAGACTCTAAAATAAGTCCAATGGAGTCGTGGGGTAAGGGATGATGGCTCTGTTGTAGAGATATTGGAGAAGTTCCGGAACTTTATTGAAAGACCGTGTATTTTTTATCCATAATAACTAAAAAAGAAAAATATCTTTATAATTTATTCTTCCTTCATTAGGTTCGGAGTTTGTGATTTAATAATGAAATTAGTCGAGAGTTTTGTTTTTGAATGAAAAACAAAGCGATTACAACGTGAGAATATTTCTTTTTCAAACATAATAAACGTGCAATTTATTAAGTTAATAAAAAAAAAAAATCATAATTAATTACGTTAATGAGTACAATTTAAAAAACGACGAAGAAAAACCAACAGAAAAAAAAAATCGTGGCACTGTTTTTATTTTCCCATTTATTCTCTATTAAGAATTTAATATATTATTGTGAAGCCATATTTGCTAATAGAAAATAAATAATATGCTTGATCGGGAATCAATGCCAGTAAGTAAAATTGTTAAAATGCATGTAAATTTAGTCTAGAAACAATTCTGTTTTAGAATTTAGAAAGAAAAAAAAGAATTCACATTTAAAATCCACAAAAATTTCCATTTCATACCAAAAACCCCAAGAAATACACCCATTTACTAAAAATGCATCTTTTTTAATTACAGGTTCAAATTGATAACGACAAATGTCGTCGAGAACGAGAAAATCGCCTCTCCGGATCACGTTTAGATTTATCCGCATTATGTACAGGAACAGCACGTAATACATCTAGAACAGGAAGATGTCTTGATTCGCATGGTAATTCGTTGCCACCATTAAGTCCGCCAGCAACACATACACATAATAATAATCTTCCATCACCATCGACAACGACAACATCATCATCATCATCATCATCAACAATAAATGGTTTATCAAAATCAAATTCGAATAATGGTACGAAATGTGATCAGAAACCATTAACACCATCAGGTAAATATAATTGATTTTAAAATTCGATTAGAATATTTGAGATTCTTGAAAACTTGATAGAAAAAAGAAAATTATAGTTTTCCCCGTCATTATTAATTTGTGTTCTACGAAATAATCAAAAACCCTATCAAAAATTTATCTATAAATTTCCATAAATTTTTGGAATTCATCTCTAAATCAATATTTTTCACCAATTTCTTTGGATAAATTTTCAATCATTTTTGTTTGGAATTTTTGATTTAGAAATTTTAATTAACAAAACAAAAGCTTAGTGTTTTTAATGGGGTTAAACACGGTGACAATTATTAATTGATATTTTAAGAAGATTTAAAGCCAAAGGGCATGTTGAAATTCTAAAAAAAAATCCTCATTGAAGCCGCATTGCAGCATTTTATCTGACAAGTTAAAATTTCAAATAAGTTTTTATTGAAAAACACTCAAACACCTTTTGATATATCGACTAGCACGTGACTTGATGATTGAGGTGGGTGATCGAAAAAATACTTAGGCCTTTAGCTACCCATTTGTTTGGAAGTTACGTATTAACCCCGACAAAGCACAGGCATAGGGAAATTGAAATCATAAATTCAAACCAAGAACGTATAAGTTTTTAGGTAATGCTTTTGGGTAATTTCAGAAAAGTTTCGTATCCTAGTAAATCTGGGAAACCTGGAATAGCGACTAAGAAACAAAGTAGTTATTAATAATTCTAAAGAATACTTAGAAAAACAATTTTAAAGGAAGTATTCTTAAAATCTTCCGGCTTCGCTGGATTATCGCAAAGAGATAATCATTAATTGAAATGAGTATAATAAGCCTGTTCTAGCTTTATACTAAAAAAAAAAGCAAGAAACCAAGAATATGAACACTGATGGGGTGTTATATATGATAATGTCAACAAGAAACAAACTTAAAACCCTTTCTTTTTTCGTTTAAAGAAACCATTTCCACAAATTACTTTAGATGATGAAAACTTTTCAATTTTCTTCTTCAACGTTTATAATATTAACTTTCTAAAGTATTACATTTTTCTTTTGTGAAATTTGATATTCACATTTTAAATGAAAATCCGTTTATACTATATCATTTTTTTTTCTCTTCTTTATTAAATTGTTATTACATAGATCCTTTTTTAAAGGATGCCTTTTATTGTGTTTCCTCGTTTAGATTTTTGATAAACAAAAGTATAATTCAAATACGTGACCATAATATGAATACTAATTTGATAAACAATTTTCCTTTTGTAAATTTTAAGAATATAGAATGTTCATAATGTGTTCATATAAGAACATTAATTTTAATGATGAAATGTTCATAAATATTGATCTTGAAAAGGTACCAAAGAATCAACAATTCCATTCTTAACGTGATAACACCTTTTTGAAAATTTAATAAATTCTTATTCAGAAATTTATACACAGTCTTGGGAGACTAACTACTCAATAAACCCATTGAAATGTTTTATTTAAGTAATTTTAAAGATATTTATTATACGAAAGAAGAAACGTGAAATTTAAATTCTTGTACAAAATACGACGTAAATTCATATCTAAATTATTTAACAAAAATATAATGCGGCGTTATACAAGTATAGTAGAACAGATTTCTTGAAGTAAAAATGTTTCTTTGCGATGTTTAAATGTGTAACAGCTCTTTCTTGAAGTTTGGAGCTCTTTTAGATGTATTAAAACTTGGTGTTTCTAACACTTTGCACTTGTATGTTATGCTAGGGATGATAATACCCAATTACGTTGAAAATAAATCTAGTGCAGAGGTTAATTCATATTCTATTAAAAACTAAAAGATACTCTACCTAAGTTATATGAAGTCTTAGATATCAACTATTTATCATTTTGAAAACTAAAGATATGGGACACGCATATCAAATCTAATTACTTTTTCTAATCCATAATTTGATTGATACTTCAACCGAATTCTAATAGTGACGACAAGAATTTCTTTTCCAAATTAAGGGGCTTTACTTACCTAGAAAAAAATGAAATTGATTTTTATATTTTTAAACTTTCTGAAAGCTTCAAGTTTTAAGAATATATATTAAAAAAGTTTTTCCTTTCCAATATGCTTAAATTTCGATGCTAAATCGTTCATTATTCATCAATGCAATGATGTTCATTCAATTTTCTATCGATTTCTACAAATTCTAATTTTCAAATCCATTACTAAATATATGAATATATATTTAGCGAAAAACAAGACGTATAAACCATAATTCAATTAGAATTAGAAAATTAAGTTTTCAAATTCCAATTTCAGTAAGACTTGTACTTAATTTTTGAACAAAAAAAAAATTTTTCTCTACAAAAATTTGTTTTGAAAATAAAAATTTTAAAATGAAAATAGTTTTATAAGTCAATTGCTTTTCAAAAATATAATAAAAACAAAAACATAAAATGAAAATTAAACCACTTTACATCATGATGGAAAAAAGTAGGAAAATTCTGTAAATAAATTTTCATGAAAATGTACTAAAATAAAATTGTTGTTAAACATTTCTGGTGAAATTGAAAAGAGAGTTTTTCATTGATGCCATAAATTTTTCCAAACTTTTCTTTTTTTTGTTTCCCCAAGAACAAAAAACAACAAGTACCCGCCAATTAAGGAAATGGCTAAAAGTCATAATGAATATAAAAAATTGTTATAGAAAGTTTTTTCTTTTTTTTTGCTCAGAAATAAGAAGTTTAAAGGAAAAAAATATGTTATACACTTGAATAAATTCGTAAGGGTATAAAAATTTGATTAAAGTAATTTAAAAAAAAAAGAGTTAAAAAAAGAAGAGTTAGAAGAAGAGGTAAAAAAATATCTCTAACTAAACCAAAAAACTAATATTTGTTAATGAACCTACCCACCTCAATAGATGACCTAGTCTCTGTTAATTAATATTGAATGAGTATACTCTTATTTCATTGGGGATGAATCTACGTATCCATGGAAAAGGAGGTATATACGTATCTATAAATATATATTAGATAAAATGGAAACTAGAAACTAGGATAACAGAAAATGTACAAATAGAATACGTTTCATTATTATTTTTAATTAAATCTAAAGTCAAATACTAGATAGAAATACTGTATTTTGTAGAGATATACAAAAAAGTATATACGCACAGGGATTCAAGGATTCTAGCTTTAATAATATATATGGTATTTATTTGGTGATGAAGTTTTATTCTGGATAATACAAAATAATCCTAAATAAATATAAATTTAAAGAAGGCATTTCTGTACAATAAATTTTAGGTTAATGTACCACAAAATCAATAGAAAACAGCAAATATTGAATTGAATCTAACAAAAGTCATCAAACTGTTTGACTATTTAAACGCACAGAAAATT
The DNA here is from genome assembly GCA_963422695.1 of Xylophagus ater. Taxonomy (NCBI): domain Eukaryota; kingdom Metazoa; phylum Arthropoda; class Insecta; order Diptera; family Xylophagidae; genus Xylophagus; species Xylophagus ater. The sequence goes on from OY730484.1 coordinate 1,365,943, forward strand.
TTTCTATGGAATTTCTTATAAAAATGATAAATAATTTAAGAAGATAAAAATTCTAGACTGCGATGCGTGCCTTTAAAGTATAAAATACAAAAAACAAATCCGATAGATTATTAATTAGGAATATTAATAAATAAGGCATAGAACAAGGTCATGGATATGATCCTCCTAAAATATTAACCAATTCGTAAATCGAACCATCTATATCAATAGTCTCAAAGTTTAAGAACCTTTAAATATAAAATCTTGGATGTTTTTTCGAACAGTAGATGATACTTTGAAGTACGGAGGTGCTTGACGAAATAATAGGAATGATAAAGATTTAAATTCCAGACGTCCATTTTAACATTGAATCAGTAGGGTCATACAAAACCCTAATAATATCGATGATTGATACGAATGTCTAGTCTCTCCAGATCATAAGGAAATGCTGTTACAATAAAAATTAAACGCCATTAAAACTATATACGTCCAGATCAATTCTCATGTGTGTGAAGAATAAATTGCGATCATTGTAGATAAATTCAAATTGCTTGGTTATGTTTAGTAAATGGTGTATAGAACTTTTCTATAAGACGTCTGAAAGACATGGTTTAATTCAACATTCAATTAATAGACAAAATCAAATTTAACTACCTTGGAAATTCTGTGATTGCGGATAAGTCAGGCAGGCTTAAATAATCGTAAAATCTTTAAAAGCTCTATGAAGGCATACACTTTTCTAATATTAAATTTTGTCAAGTTTTTGCCTAATTTTTTGAACAGCATTTTAAAATTATTATTTCTTTTCTTCTTATAGGTTTATATAAAAAGTATAGCAATCATTTGACCGAAATGGAATTCGATGAATCAAAACCGTATTCAGAAATTTGGTATTTTGGACAATCGGCAAATAAAGTGAACGCAAAAGTAAATTCATCAATGAATTGTGGTTATGATGATGAAAATGGAAATTATAAGATTGTAAGTAAAATAATACTGAAATTTTAAATTATTACATAAAATTTATATTTTAATATCTTGTTTTCTTTTTCTTCATCATATTTTCAATAGATCGAACACGACCATATCGCGTATCGATATGAAGTACTTGAAGTAATTGGTAAAGGAAGTTTTGGACAAGTTATTCGTGCATTAGATCATAAAACAAATCAACATGTAGCTATTAAAATAATACGTAATAAGAAACGTTTTTTGAATCAAGCTGTCGTCGAGCTAAATATACTCGATGAATTAAGAGAGAAAGATTCTGATGGTGCACATAATGTTATACATATGTTAGATTATACATATTTTCGAAAACATTTGTGCATAACATTTGAGCTAATGAGGTAAGAATTTAAAATTTAAAATAAATGTCAAATAATACGTTAAATTTCCTTATTAAAAGAGGATAACTGAACCTATATCAATCTCTTATCTAACTGCTACATAAAAGGAAATCACATTGTGATCCAATACAATTTCAGCCGTCCTTAAGTGAACTTTTAAGGTGCATTCAGACTGTTTCTGTTATCTCATATGCCTTCGTATAAATTTTGTCAAAAATGTCCACTCCGATAGCGTAAAATCATGGGGAACACATTGGTACAATGACAAAGTTTATGCACTTTTTGAAATGATTAATTTCTAATATCTTAATTTTTGACAAAATTCATGGGAAGACATATGATAAAACAGATAGACTATCTGAAGGTACCTTCACTTTAATTTTATTGATACTAAAATTCCTAGTCACTATAGTCATTTAATTCGTCACTACTTTATACAGCACGTCCCAAACTTTTTGTAGAAATCTTTAAATTTAAAAATCAAAAACAGATGAATGTAATTTATTCAATATTGTAAAATCTACGTTTTAAAAAGTAGTATATATTTGATGAATTTCATAAACAGAATTGTATCCTAAAAATCCGTTTAAATTCAAACAAATTTCCATTGCCTATAGAACTTTGAGAACATCCTAAATCAATATTATTGGTCTGATACTGACACTAATCCATTATGTTACAGTAGCACATAGATTAATGACCAGATAACTAAACTATATAAAAGGAAATTTTTTATTATTTATTACAATTATAAGATTTCGAGGACTTTATCCTTGAATTTTATTATATTTACTACCTGTACAAAGTCTCAAACTACAAATCTTCAAAATGATGATTACTATCGAATTTCGATTACCTTTTTAATTTTATTTTCATGAAAAAAACCAATAAATAAATCATTTAATAAATTATCCCCAATCACCATAAATTTATTCATTTTCTTTTTTATTGAAGAAATTAGAAAAGCTAATTTTTGGAAACAAATAATGTAAATTTTAAAAAATAATATCCCTTTCTTTTTTGAAGAAAGAAAACCTTTCTTTTTCCTACTTTTATTATCGTAAAAAGATCTTTTCAAGGAAATTTTTATTTGTTTTGGAAAATCGTAGATAAAGAAAATTCGTCTTTTTATTATCGTGATAGAGTTCTAAAGGAAAATAACAAATATTTTAATGCAATATCCTTTTTTTTGGCATTGAATTTTCATAATGACGACATAATATATTTAATAAGTTCCTATAAAAAGGAAAATGCATGTTAAATTGTCATCATACATAATTATAATTAAAAGAGTACGTATTTATAAATTGGAAAATATTATTAAAAATAAATTATTATTATCTAAAATAAAGATCATAATATAAATATGCCGAAAATTATTGTTTTGTACCAGGACTCATATCGACTTGAATAAATTTCGTACATATATGATTTATTACAAACAGTGAAATTTTGATATACTATATTTGAAAAATGTTGTTTATTTATTGACGTAATGAAATTTTCTTTAATTTCCATTATTAGACTTCTTTTTTATGGGACTTTTCTTTCATTTATCATTAACTTTTAATTGACTCAAAGATACTTCTATTAAAATTAGTTTATTCAAAAATTTCAAAGTTCAATCCTTTCTTAACTAAACTAAAAAGAAAACTAAATAAAAGTAAAATATTAAATATTTCAAGGCTTGTATGTTATTTAATGGAAGAAAATATCAGCCCATATTTATATTGCTTGTAAAATAATGTTCTTTTAAAATAAGGGAAAAATTTATAGACTGTTTATTTTGTCATCAGAATTCGTACCAGCTAGTACCTAAATATATACTAAATCAAATATAATTACAAAATTAAGTTGACATGTAACATTTTTTTTTTTCAAACTTAAATTATCAAAATTAATACTATAGAAATATGAGCGTACGTAATTATTATTATATTTGTTACCTAAACGTTTAAAGTTTACTTGAATGAGGAAAATTATAGTATCTATGAAAATTTAAATGTTTTGTACTAGCTTTCAACAATCAATATTAATTGTCTCAAATTATTTATACAATTTTAAAAATGAAGAACGCATATTTATAACCTATTTTTAGTTTATAATAATTGTGAAAATAAATGGAGTTTTTGAGGTTTTAATAATGATAATGTTAAGAAGTATCATCATGACTTATTGATGTCCAGTTCAACATTTCTCCGCCTCAGTTAGAGTTCGAATACAAAATATTTTCGTTAAGTTATGATGCATACAATATAGACGGAGTATGAAATTGTAGAAAGCTAATATATATTGCACAAATAGAACTGTTAGTTTATCACATGAAAATATTGATCTCAATAATGCAACATTTTTTGGAACATCGTAAATGTAATACGAACGAGAGAATAGTCTTTCTAGGGAAATATTTTATCAAAAATTCTGACTATGATGTGGAATTGGAAAATTCTAGCTGTACTGACACAGGAGTTTCTTGTTTAATTATAATAATTACATATATTAGATTTCAACTATTAAATAAATAATTTGTTCACGTCCTTCATAGTTGCTTCAAGCTTGAAAATCTATAACAACATTTTGTGGTAAATATTTAAAGCTTTTAGCATTTGAATAGCGAATAAAACGTTTAAATTATTTTTTCTGAACCAAAAGACACCGCTGTATTGCTTTGAAATAAACACAGTCTGAATTGTAATCAGTTTAATACCTAATCCTTTAATGTCTAGGAATAGAAGGAATTTAAGTTATAAAAATGGGTATACAACCATATTATAACGACCTCAATTACTGTTTATCGAAAATCTACACTATTCAGGCTTCGACTCGATTCGTTTGTTAACTCATTTTAGTAACAAGACTTAAAATTATAAAGATATCCAATATATATTTATAATATTTATATTCATAAGCCTATTCGAGTATGGTTTTGTTATAAAAGTCTAACAAAATTCTACATAATTCAAACGAATGATAGATTATAGCAATTCATCTGAACTAAGTACCTACTATTTGTTGATATTATTGTATTATTTTCTTTTGTAGACATGTCATAGAAAAATTATTGGATGAGTCAAAATGTCATGGCGTTTTTCTTTTCTGTGCAACTAATTTTCATAAACTTCTTTTGAGCTTGAATTTACATCATTAAAGGAGTTCTGCAGAAACCGAAGGAAATAATAGTCTGCTAATGGAAGATCAGGACTATACGGGTGGATGCGTTAAAGGTTAACAGCCAAGCTCTCTCAATTTTTGACGAGTGACAAAACTTGTTATCATTATAAAACACTTTGCAATTCACCAATTCTGAAGACTTCGTCTGTTTGATAGTTTTCAACAATCAAGCAGTCTTTTGTTGTGTGACTTTTTAGCCCATCGAACAGATTTTCTATTTTATAGTATCTTATCTAGTTGACAATTTATTATATTCTAATAGATTCCAGAAAAAAATAAGATCCTTTTAAAATTCAATCAATCTTTTTCTAAATTCCATTACAAAATATTTTATGACTTTCTCAGTTTAAGAATTTTAGATGAAAAGAATGGAACCCATTACCAACTCATCATTTTTATACAATATAGTATAGTATAGTATAGTACTATATATAGTATGTAACAAAATTTTTATCGATAAATCCTGACAAAAACGACAATCCATTAGATTTGAATTTACGTTGTAATTATGTGACTACCTGTAAAAATTATTTCATACAATTTAACATGAAGGAAACAAAAAAAATAATAAGGATTCGTAAATGAAAATTTTACCCCAAAACAGCCTAGAGTATAGAACTCCAACAGCCTAAATGATTTACGAGATTACACTTTCATAAATTGCTTCGACTTTTTTTAGTACATGGGTGTTTTTTCTGCGTGTTTACGATAAAACCATGAGGTTTTGACAAGTCGATATCATTCATTTACCCTATCAGAATTCAAGAAGAAAATGGAAAAGTAGAAGTTGGAAAATTTTCACCCTACTCAGAGGAAAATTTTATTTGAACAAGACGTGCTGCTTACACTAAACAACCAATAAACAAAAAAAAAGAAATTCAACCAATTTTGAATAATAAAATTAAATTTATCTTTCCTTCTTCGAAGAGAAACTAAAAAACCATTTTGAAAATATTATAACAATAAATAATATGAAAATATTAATATTTTTATTGATCTAATTCGTTGTTCATTTTGAATGTTGCCTCGTGTTTTATCGAGAGTCGAGGTTCCCAGTACTATGGGAATGGTGAAACTTGTTTTCTAGATTTTTGTCATTGTTTTTTTCTTACCAAAAGATGAATGCTATTTAAGTTTCTTTGAAGTATTATTTCTTCTTTTGCGTAGACATTTTCATTCATAAGTATATTGCATGACAATCAACAATTTCTATGATTTTTGTCGAATCAAATTAGTTAAGTATATTATGTTGGTTATTTACATTTTCAGGAAAACTCCCAACAAAATAGGATATAACGAAAACGATTCTATTTACTCCTCGTGTTTAGTTTTTTTATTTGCTGATTATTTTTGAATAAAATATAATAGCAATAGTAATGATTAAATCGTAATGAGTAAAATATGTCCTTCTGCTTGTTAAGGACTGAAAATTCAATTGATTCGATTAAATGGTCGGAGATTTGAAAAATCTGAAAATCACTATTTCAAAAAGGTCCTGATAAGAATAATACACTCTTTTTACGCCAAATACAACCTTTTAATAAATATCAAATTCAACTAAATTCATCGTTTTGCAAACTAAATTCCTTTTTTGCAAAACAAATTCAACTTTTTGCAAATCAAATTCTTTTTTTGCAAACCAAATTCATTGCTTCCCAACCAAATTCAACTTTCACAAATCAAATTCAACTTTTCGAATCAAGGACCACAAAGAATTAGTCCTAAGGGATGCGTTCCATCATGGTGTTGTGAGATTATGAGTTGTGAATTTGTTTCTTACGTTAGATTGTTTCGAAAATGTAGCGAAAATTACCATCCAACTTTTTCTATAATAAATAAAATAGTAAATTTATTGATAAAACTATAATATTTTTTCTATTTTATTTAAATAAAATTCTTGTGAATAGAATAAATAATATCGAAATGCGAAAACTTGGAACTAAACGAATTGCCACAGAAACATGTTTTCCTAACATACTGGAAACATAAAAATAATTCTTCTGACTAACACATAAAATCTAAAGATAAATTTGCTAATCGGCTATTATCTACTAGATTATAGCACAAATCTTTAAATCCCAGATTTAGAAATGCTTAAAAAAGGATTATATGAAACAAATATCATTTTTTATAATATTTCGCGACATAAAATTGAAATTTATTATTTCTTTTTGTGACTTGATCCAATATAAAAACGTTTACTTATTTCTTAAAATATATTTTATAGTTTTATGATTTTCGATTTAGAATAGTAAATTGATTATCGATAAAATTTGTTAATACAAAAGATAAACGTAAATATTGGATGGGCGAAAAAGTTGTTACGTTTCAAACAAAGTCGAATTTTTAATGGAAAAAAATGGTTTACCACAACAAAACTTTGTTTATTTTGGTCTGGTGCGGCCACTATCTCGTCAATGTAAACTTCTGGGTTTTCTGGATGAAAAGCCCTTTCTCGTGTCATTAAACACCAACTGGATTCCATCAATTCCTTCATTATGCTGTCATAAACAACGCAAAGACTATTTAGTTCGTTTAACATTTTAAAAAAAACTACATATAAGACCACTTGTTTTTGACTCGTCCTAACCCCATTAGTTAAAACTGTTAACTTAAAATAAAGTTGAAATCAATTTTAGTTAAAGGCAAGTATCTGTTTTATCAATTTCTTTTTTAGTTTAATATCCAATTGCACTGGCACAGGGGTTTCTGGATCTATTAATTAATAAAATCGCTAAAATAAACAATTACACTTCTTACATTGGAATATCTTTTAATGTTGATATATAAAAAATGTTATAACATATATTATCTTCGTATTTAATTATATTTGAGGTAGATATGAAAAGTGTCAAAAAAAAGACGTATCATTAAGAATCATTATAGTACACGTTCTACGTTATATAATTAGAAAACATTGATTGTCATTCTACCTTCAAACTCTTCCATTAATCAACGTTTTCATCATAGTATATCTTAAAAATAGATATTCACACCAGATCTCTCTATGGCTGATGGCTATTTGCTTAAGCTAAAAAGATATATAATATTCTATTTTTATATCCTTGGTTAATGGAGCAAATCTAATGGTGTTCTAACCTTGATATTCTGATCTACTTAGTTTATATTTTGTAGCAGTGATGTAGATTAATTCCTTTTCTACTCCTATATATACTAGTTTATGTATTTGGGTTATTCCAACGATATTTATGTACATTTTATTGACATAGAGATAATATAATTAAATATTAAAATGTTTTCAAATTTATTTTTAAAATGTCATTTTTTCACTATAATCATCATTCTTTTTCTATTTCTAGCTTAAATCTTTATGAATTAATTAAAAAGAATAATTACCAAGGATTCAGTCTTAGTTTGATTAGAAGATTTTGCAATTCAATTCTAAAATGTTTACGTTTACTTTATCAAGAAAATATTATTCATTGTGATCTAAAACCGGTAAGTTTAATTAAATTCTATTTTTTTTCAATTTTCAAAAATTTAAATATTTGAATAATCTCAAGATTTATCCCATATGGATTTTTGTCTACCTTTTTTCTTATAATGTATCTATTTCAAAACTAATTCTATTTTTTCTATATATCTATATTTCAGGAGAACATATTATTAAAACAACGGGGGAGTAGTTCCATTAAAGTGATTGATTTTGGAAGTTCATGTTATACAAATCGAAAGATATATACTTATATCCAATCGAGATTTTATCGTTCACCTGAAGTTATTTTAGGTTTACCATATGGAACACCAATTGACATGTGGAGCTTAGGTAAGTTGAAAAAAACAAAAAAAAACAAAATTAAAATTGAGAATGAAAAGGGTTAAATTTAAATAAATTGAAAAAGATATTAGAATAGGTTTTAGTTTTAATGAAATCTTTCATCAAAACATATTTTATAAATTATATCATTTTAATCAATAAAATCCTTCTCCTTTTTATGGGTATGATGGAAATCAAAGAGAACTCATAAATTTACTAGTACCCAATTTCACAGTGACAGCTGAAGCTTAATTTAAATTAAGCTTAAGCTCTACTTAAGTTTTTGTTGCATTTCTGATTGATTTTTACAAGTACGTGATAGACTGTGAAAGTGAATGACAAGAAAGGTTAAGATTTACTTAAGCTTAGCTCAAATATTGACCTTGAACTTCTTTTATTATTTAAGCACAACTTAAGCTTCAATCGCTGCTTCAGCTATCACAGTAAAATTGGGTTTAAGTATATCAGTTATGCATAAGTAGAATCTGACACTAATAACTACTACATAAGAAACAAAATCTACTATTTATTCTTCTAATAGAAATCTAAGGATATATTTTACCAACCACACATTCAATAGGTCCAAAAAAGATAACTCAGAGCATCATACGAAGGAAAATTATCGTATCATATGAATATGTAATGAGTTCCCTTCCCTGAGGCTTACACAATTACAGTATATTTCAATGAAAGTTTTTATAGTACAAAAAAAGAATAGTATTTGGTTTCATAAGGCTCTTTTTTGGATATTCATATACTTTAAACAATTCATCATCCAATTAAAACTATTTTCATAATCTAATTTCTGTGCCATCAAAGGAAAACTATCCTTTTTGTTTTCATCATTTTTATCAACTTTGAAAAGATAACTCTTATACTGTCAAGGATCATGAAACATTTAGGTTATATAAAATAACTTCTATGAATAGATGTTAGGTTTTCCTAAAAAAATTTCTGGTTAACAAATGAATCTCTGATGAATGCCAGACATTCTTTTAATTATGTATGTGCGAGACTTTTATTTACGTCACTAGTTTAAATAATTAGAACTGATGACATTGTCGTACAGAAAAAAAAAAACGAAAAACAAAAACAAAATTAATGAGACCCTGAATACATTTTCCTGATGGGTGGTGGGATTAAAAATTTTTAATTATATTTTATTTTGAAATATGAATTACTTTTCTTTTCACTAATATTATACCATTTAATTGTCGTCGTATACATTTCCTAGTTATTTGAGTATTATTCATATTCAAAACTTTTGAAAGAATTTTTCATAAATGACCTGTTTTTTAATGAAACTTAATATAAAGTAATTTTATTTATGTTTTTTTTGATAAATTCTCATAAATAAAAACTTTCTATACAACAGTTAAAAAGTAGAAAAGTTTCTAAAATTTCTTTAAGAAAATTTAGGGTTTTTCTTTTTTATAAATATTGTTGTACATTTCTGAAAGCTTATGGTGTATTGATAAAATATGATCTATTACTTAAAGGGCTACATCTACGTAGACAAACAATAAAATTGACTTTTATATTCTTGCAGTTTTGCACGATTGCATCTTTTCGAGCAGAAAACAAATTTATTTCCTAAAATTCCGCTGTAAATTGGTCTGTACGGACTATGCAAGCACGATACAGGTCGCAATTGCAATTAATTAGTTTTTGATTGGTTTTGATTTATAAACAAACACACACTATTTGCTTGCTCATCTATTATTGAAACTATTAACATGAAAAATCGACTAAAACACAGTTAAATATATTCCTTTTGTAGGTACTCAGGATTATTTTCATTTCGAGTATTCAAATTCAAAATTCTAAAACAAAAAGAGATCTCATTTTAAGGATCCTAGTGGAAAAAAAAAAGAAAAACAAATTCTATTATATTTTCAAGGGCTTTTAAAGTAATTTATTTATTCAAATTTTTATGTGAAATATATTCATGGAACCAAAAAAAAATAAATAAACCAGAAAACCCCACTTTTCGCACTTTTTCACTTCATAAATTTATTTTCCATTTAGCACATTAATTTTTATGACAGAACAAAAGAGAAACCTTCCTAAAATTTAGTCCTAATACTTTAAAAAAAAAAAATAAACATTAAATAAATTGCTACAAACAAAATGACAAAAAAAAAAACACTGTAAAACATATACTAGAAACCTAAAATCGGCCTACAGCTAGATAGATTTCATTTACAGACACCAGCATAAATCTATTCTGCAAATTTTATTCAAATCGGTATATCAATTTTTGTAGTAAACTTGAAAAACCAAACAAAATTTTATGCCTAAGCCAATTTTTCCATACAATTATTTTTTTTTTCCTAGAATACTTTGATCGATTTTACCGAAATTTAGCATAACATCTTGTTCTCTTTATGAAGTCAACCTGCATAATTAATATAAACCAAGTTACTGCACAAATTTTCGAAAAACTGATAAAACTTTCTGGTCATCGTGATTTTTCCCTTATAATTTCCTTGGGCCGCAGTCAATTTTGATAAAATGCAATAACAAATCAAGTTGATGAATGGTTAATCTCCATTCCAAATTCCATTCAAATTGACCAACTAGTTTTCGAGTTATCGTGTATCAATTTTAGTTATAAAACGTATATACTATATACGTCAATTTAAATGGAATTTGAGTATATACTATACACCCTCTGGTAGTATCTACCATAGGAGATAAACATGATTATAAAGCTGTTATAATAAAGTCATCCACTTTTGTTTAACTTTTAATTCAATTTCAAAAATATAAATTTTCCCTTAAAACAAGATACATACAAATACAAAAATGAAAAAAGAATTCCTTTGAAATATGAAAGACGAAGATAATGTTCAAAAATAAGGTATCGAGAAGAGATATGGAGATCTCAAGGATTCCTTGTGTTTGCCATTAATAAATAATGACAACGGAATTCATCTGGATATATGTCATTTACATATTTACGAATATAAAATTTTCCAGTATATATTTTATTTTCATATCATAATTATGAAAAAAAAAAACATCCTTAGAAATATATGGCTTCATTTTTGTTATCACCATAATGTTTGGATTGTTTCATTTTTTTCTAATCAAAAAAAAAGGAAATATAAAATGTAGGTCCTCTGATTTTCTGGCATCATGCCATTATTTTTAACTACATAAACTAGATGGCATATTTTCTTCTTACATAGCTATATCATATTTTTATATTCAAATACTACAATATTATATATTATGACATAAAAACTATCATTCCAATATATATATAGTTTCGGCCTCCCTGGAGAGTAAATAAATGCCCATATAAAACACCTTATGTATTCTTTAAAGAATATCGAAATGACCTAAAAAAAAAAAAGATATTGGAAGACGCAAAATATTCTAATATTAAGTTTTCTTCTAATATATTTAACAAAATGAAAAAAGGGAGAAGACCCAACACAAAATTCAATATGATTTCATTAAATTCTATCTAAGACATCATAAAAGTAAAATATAGAACATCTATTAAGTAAATTGTATCTAGGAAAATGTTTAAAGGTTTTCCTTATGAGAAAATATATAGGATACAAATTTTGTAGTAGATAGAATACAAAAAAAAGAAAAGTCAATTTTTCTCTTAGAATATACTAAACATAAATTGACTTACACAATGACGATAATAATAATGATAATAACATGGAGTTTTCTTCTATTTTTTTTTGTATTTATTTTTATTTTTATCATCTACCATATTGCGTTAACAAATTGTTATATGTAGATACCAAAGAAAATTCGAACCTTTATTTTATTTCGTTAAAATAAAATATAATTTAGGGTAAACTCGGATAGATATGGTACACCTTTATCAGCCTACAAATGATTTCCATTTATCATTTTATAAGTCATTTATGAACATCTAAAAGGTACAAGATTTTATCTAGTTTAGACAAAAAAGAAAAAATCAAGAAAATTTTGTGAACATTTTATCTTCTATAAAAAGATTATACTGTTTCTGGAATGATCTACAAAGAAACAATAAAATATCATAACTGGATGCAAGTACATTAAATTACCTTTCATTAGTATCAAAAGTCACAATATATTTTCGTTTAATGATTATATTTGGTTGTCCTATTTGAGATTTTCAATTTTGAAACCTGATATTGTACTAAAAGTCTAAAAAGAGTTATGTTTTTCGCATCTTGATAATATTAGCTTTCATAGTTGAAGATCTAATTCATGGCAATTAAATAGAATCATAAAAACAAAATGTTTGACTTTTGTATATTGTGACTTTCGATACTACGCCCCTTATATGCTAGAAGTGTTCACACAATGCTTTTTCATCTTTTTAGACACTTCCAGGAATAAAAACAAGCAAGGATCAATACAATTTTGGTTATATGTATTATATACAAATTTTTAAGCGAAATACAAAATAAATTTGCATGGTTTCGCAATTATTATACAAATAACTGTTGTATTGTTTGAAGAAGTATCAACTATATATAAAAATGCAAATTGAATAGATTATCTCGTTTCTAGAAACCGATAAGCACCCCAACTCAAATTCTGAGATCGGTTTTTCCTTTCTTAAGTTATTAAGGAATGAAATTTTCCAAATACTTGCCATTGTGTTGATTCTTCAAAGTTATTATAAAAATAAATAAAATACTCCATATATCCAATTCCCTACTTTACCCTATATTATATCTACTTTATATACAATAGTTCTCAACCTTAGTTGAGAATGGCACCTCTATATAAAATATGACAAATTCAAGGCAATAACCCTAACATTCATTGGTGAACCAATAGAATAATTATTTGGATCATATTTCAGAAATTAGAGCATCTATACCCTACGGAGCACTCTGGTTGAGAATCACTGGTTTAACATATCTTTTAGATACATTTTAAGACTTCATATAACATAGTACTGAAAGAAAATAAGAAGTATTGATGAGGCTAAGATTTTATTTGTAACGTAGTGGAATAATAAATTTAATCTGTAGGGAAATTGAATGATATAAATAACGTAAACATTGTCGACAATTGTTGTCGCGTAGATAAGATAAAAATGGTGTGCACATAAAATATATCAATTTTCGGTGAATTTTGTTTTAAATTAAGATGATAGGTGAAAACCATAAAAGATTTGATTTCTATAGTTGTTGTTATATTATGTATTGTAATATGTTACGTGAGTGAATTTTTAAATTTATGTATTCCTGTAGGTCCTAGACAAGTTTTATTAAAAATTGGGTACTCCTCTTCTCCTTTAGTCTTGTCCTTTACTTTTGCTTCTAGTCAAGTACGTGTACTGTTCCTTCAGTTGGTTATTTTAACGATATGAAGTCCTTTTTGTATTTTATCTATAGTTAAGAATTGGCTCAGGTCTTCCGTTTTCGAATAAAAATGAAAACTTTTCTAATTTTTAGAAGCATATTCTAAAATTTGCTTAAAATTATGACAAACTAGGATATTTCATTCAAATTCTGACGTCAAGTCTTTTAAATCTGGTTAAATTCACTGCCAATCCAAACTAAACTAAGGATCTAGATAATATATCCTAGTCTATCACAAGTAGTTAGTCGCGTATAGTTAGAAGAGATCAGTAATAAATTATATTAATTTTTTAATGATTATTTTTTTTCTTTTTATAATCATATTTTTAAATCAATTTTCTTACAGGTTGTATTTTAGCAGAACTTTATACTGGTTTTCCAATATTTCCTGGTGAAAATGAAGTTGAACAATTAGCATGTATTATGGAAATTCTTGGTTTACCACCAGAAGATTTAATAAATACAGCAAATCGTCGTCGTTTATTTTTTGATTCACGTGGCAGTCCACGTTGTATAACAAATTTGAAAGGACGTAAACGTCGGCCGGGTAGTAAAACCTTAGCACAAGCATTACGTTGTACGGATAGTGTATTTATTGATTTTGTAAGTCGTTGTTTAGAATGGGATCCAAAAAAACGTATGACACCCGATGAAGCAGCACATCACGAATGGCTGCAGCCAAGTTCATCATCATCATATAATCTATCAAAAGTTCGTGAACGTCAGGAGAATATTGAAAATCATATTGCACATATATCACCAAAAAATCATCATCATCTACAACAACAACAACAACAACAGCAGAAAAGCCAAAGATCACAACAACATTTAATTGTGACAGCAACATTAACACCAAATACAATCCTGCCCGATATTAAGACAACATCAATTACTAATAATAAATATGGTAGTATGCATAAAATGACAACATCAAATCGTATAACATCAACAAAACATAATAATACACTGGGCCTAACATCATCAGCATCCGATTTAGATGTACAACATTATTCATTACATCGAATGTATCATCATGGCCATCATCCGACATCAACAACATTACGTAGTAGTAAAACAATTTCTGGTACAATTGGCGGAGGAACTACAAATGGTATTAATAATGGTTCATCATCAACATCAAAATATGGTTCAAATTCAAATCATAATAATAATAATAATAATAATAATAATAATACTAATGGTAGTGGTATGTCACATTCACAAAGTACAGGAGATGTATCAACTATATTTGGACGAGCATGACGTGTTCAGGGTGTTGATCTCGAATTAAAAAAATATAAACTAGTCAATATGGTGGATTTTTGGAGCTAAAATTTAGTAGAACAAAAACAAACAAAAAAATTTGATATAAAACAAAAACAAAACATATAATTTGAATCGAAAATTTGGTTTTCTTTTAGAATGTCGTCTCCCCCGTAATCTTGACAGTTTTCTATTTCCATACCATTTTCTTTTTTTAAAGAATTCAATTTAAAATTAGATACCAGATCAGATGGGGTCTGTTCAAAATCTTTCTGATAGTTAAGCAATTGTTTAGCAAATTTATGAAATTTCAATTGTAACTATAGCGTATTAAAGATCAAAAGATTGTTACTTTATTGGTTACAAATGTTTAAAGGCTTAGGACTACATCTGAAAACTATCGTAGTAAGTTTTCAGAAGTAGTCGCGACATGGACCGAAATGTGTCTTGTAAAACTAGTTTTCGACTAGTTTTTAAATAAACTATTTAATCAACTTTAAATCATTATAAATCAAATTATATATGCCTAATTGAAATTAAACTCATTTCTTATGAATAGATGTCAAACTTAGACCTTCAGGAATGGTATAATTCGATTGAGATTAAATCGAATCGAAAAAGGATTGTCATTTGTTATACTTTTTCGGTACGATTTAGGATCACAAAGATCAAGTTACACGATTCCATTCCAGGCACATACTTAATCAAAATAGATTTTTAACTAGTTTGTGTTAAAAATTCCACAGGCGACACTGTTTCAGTTAGTTATTGTTTCAGAGGCCTTTGTAACAGTAACAATCATCAGTAACTATCGTTAACATTATGAACAGACTCCAGATAATAAGTAAAATAAATAAAATATATACTTCCTTCTTTTTTAAAAATAAAATATTAAAAAAAAATAAAAAATAAATAAAAATAGAAAAATTACTATATTTAATACAATTTTTAATTTTTAATTTTTTTCTTTAAATTAGTTTTTAATTTTTAATTTTTTTCTTTAAATTAGTTTTTATTTTTATCTTTTGTGTTTATTTTTTGTATTATTTTTAACTTTAAAAAAAAAGTAGCTTGATAAAAAACAATAAAAAAAAAAAATAATTAAATATAAAAAATACTTAAACGAAATTATTTTAATTATTCAATATAGAATTTTTTTTTTTTAAATAAAATAAATAAGTAAAACAATAAAATAAATAAAAAAAGAAGAAAAAAAATAAAGAAAATATAATTATTATTATTTACGAAATAAAACTGCTACAAGTGTTATGTAACTCAAATTATTATTATAATTATTATTAATTAATTAATTCAACTCTTATAATTATTATTATGAAAATATATACAAAATAAAATATATATAAATAAAAAGAAAATTCTGAAATTTATGTATTTTTTGTTTGAAAACAAGAAACTTTTCTTTTCGGTGTAAGATAAAGACTGTGTAGTAAAAGTTAATTTTAAGAAAATTTACTGTAGTGAAAATATTTCGAGAAAAAAGATTATCAAAAAATGTATTAGAAAAAAATATTTAATTAGTTTTTTTGGAGTTAATTCAAAAAATACAGTACTTAATCAGCAATTGAATAGTTTAATTCGATTATGACTAAATCGAATCGAAGCCGTATATTGTTATACCTATGCGTTTACGATACGATTTGGACCAAGTCCAGTAACACGATTCTACATCAGGTGTTGAATTGTGTAAATTGATTTGGACTAAAACCGTACGAGAAAAAATATAGTATCTCGATTCGATTTAGTTTCAATCGAATTACATAATTCTACGCTTGCTTTTCGGCTACAATAAGGCATACATTTTAAAAAGAGTTCTCAATTTGAATTCTCTAGTGGAATCATGTAACTCGATTAAGACTAAATCGTATCGAAAAAGCATTGTTATCCCTATCGTTTGTCGATACGATTTAATTTAAATCGAATTAAACGATTCCACTTCTGATTTTATCACATTTGCAGTCTGAAAATCATGCCTTCTTATTAATAGTATTTGTAAAAATGGATGTGTGATATTTAAAATGCATATATTTACAATTTTTTTTTACAAATACTACTAATAAGATGACATGCTTTGCAGACTGGAGATGTGACTAAAAATTAATACACATAGAGAACTCTATTTAGGTGTACTCTGTGATGCTAAGGGTCGATTGGTTTAATTTGTTGGCTTAAATTTATGATTTTGAAATATTAATTCTGGAATCTTTACGATTATCTTTCTGTATCATTTTGTTTATGATTATTTTGATTGAGCAGTTCAAGAAAAATGCCTGAAGTTTGTGTTAAATGTCATGTCAAATTTCGTTAATATTAATTATCTTTTGACCTAAAAAAAGACTCACATTTACAACTAAGCTAAGCTATAGCCAAAAAAATTATTTTATTATTACCCTTTAACGAAAACTATTTGATAAGAGACCAATCTTTTATTTCGTCATGCCGATAGTTCGATCTTTGCCTGCGTCGTAAAAAGGTGAGTGCTATCAACGACGAGATTACTATAATCTCAACAACTAGTAAATGAAATAGCACGAATTCAGTCGAGAGAAGGGGTCTAAAGACTAAAATACAGACTGTATAGATATAGATTTCTTTGGGAAACCATTTTGACGGCATACGAATTAAACAAGGTTTGATCCGTAAAGCATATATAGTATAATATTTTGAGAATTCATTGCAAGATCCCTGCAGTATTTCCGTTGAAACAGATATGCTAGAACTAGAAACCTTTTAAGAAGATATTCTAAATAAGTCAACTTGATATAAATTTATGACAAACGAAAAGCTATATAGTATTTCCGCAGAACACAAAAGACCTAACTCCTTGCATATGAATAGTTTTTCTTTAACCATATGAAGGAAATTGAAAAGAACTGAGTATAAAAAATAAGAATTTAGGGACATTTAAATATTATTAAGAATTATGAGTAGATTTTCTATAACGTAGTTCAGAAACGACTTTCTTCATTACTTTCTTATTAAAAGAAAGATTTTTTTTTTTCTAAGCAAAAATGTCTTGCAAGTAGTTTAAGATATTTCGTACGACCTAAAAAAAAAGGAAATTGGAAATTTTATGACTGATATTTAGATAGATATAAATTTATAGTTATTTTAATTTTGTTAATATTGGAATAGAGTAGTTATTGCCTAAAATGCCAACGGATTATTTGTATAAAATTTTACAGTCCAAGACTATGGCTTGGGAAGAAATTCCAATTGCTCTAAATAAATTTTATTTTTGCATTTTAGAAAACAAACAAGATCCTAAAATACTATTAGAAATAATTGCATCAGATTTACATATCGGATCTTAAGGTGTTAAAATAAATCTTTTCGGAACATGCAAAGTTCTGTAATTCCTAAATAAAAACCATTTTGCTCAAAATTGTCTTCGTTAAAAAAAAGGTATTCTAGTACATTTAGTTTTTTACACGATCGAATGATCACTTTTTTTTTTGAACCCGCCTAAAAATATGCAATTTTTTAATTTAAATTCTCGAAAGAAAAATTCAAAGCTTTTATTAAAACTGCTTAATCAAAGTAATTATAAATTTCTATTTAAAAAAAAACAAAAGTACGGGTTTTATTTTTATTAATAATGGCCTATAAAAATATATAGTTTTGCGATTAGAAGCAATAAATAGTAATAAAATATATGTATTTGCTGTAATTTAACAAAATGATGTTTCACAAAATAGAATCAAATTAATTATTACTCCAAAATTGAATCTTATATAGAGTTGATACTAAAACTATTGGCACACTGGTATCATATCAAATTATAAATCAGGGAGCATCGATATTTAGTATCGTAAAGAATAATAAAATCGGTTCAATACAGTTTATACAATTTAAAAATGTTAATTTGCATGTAAAAACATTTTATAATATCACATAAAATAATCCATAACCTGAATTTATATTTTGCAACGATATCGGCTCCCATAATTTCCACTTTAGATCGATATTTTGTCAAATCATTGCGAATAGAGCATTTCCATTTGCACATTTTTAATACTTCCGAGTATTAGCAAAAAAAAAACATTTGCTATTTGTGGGTTGTTGTCAAAGCTATTTAAATACTTTGTAAATGCAAATGGAAAGCTGTTAAATATTTTGCTTGAATACTTTTCAGATTATTATCAATGAATTACACATTTTCGACCAGAAATATAGTATATCAGTGATCTTAATATAATATTTTAAATTAAATCAAAAACATCTCAAAATATGTGTCTCATGAATGTATCTGTATAGAATGTTAACAAAGTAATAAATTCGTGTAGAAGAAAAATCAATAAAAATTGATAAAAATCAATTGTTTTTTCTTATAAAAAAACATTTGATAAATAAAGCGAAATTTAATTTCAGAAAAGATAAAAAAAACAATATTTAAAACTATATAAAAAAAACATATAGCAACTGAAAATTGGCCTATAGCTGATGTTTTGATGCCCTATGGTAGAAATGGGACAGAAAAACTGTCAAAACTAACATTATTTCAAGGATTTTCCTCCATAACTTTGTTTCCTCTTTTCAAAATTTCTTCTAATTGCCAGGTAACCCTGATAGCATAAGTCTAAACTGCAAAATTTATTCAAATCGGTGGATTAGTTTTTAAAGTAAATCAAAAATAGTTTTTTCTCCTTGGATTATTTCTTTGTCCACTATCCTTATACCGAAATGACTGAAATTTACCATGGTATCGTCTATTTGTGTAATTAACCTATATAATTAATTTAAACAAACTTGGTTCACAAATTTTCCAATTAAATCTGAAAAACCATAAACAAAAAAACAACAAAACTTTCTGGTCACTCTGGGTTTTCCTTTATAACTTTGCTCCCCCTGGATCGATTTTGCTGAAATGCAATACCAAATCAAGTTAAGGAATAAGCAACTCTCATTGCAAATTCCATCAAAATCAGATGATGCGTTTTTCAGTACCATAGGGCATAAAAATTTACAAAATTTTGCATCTTATAAAAATGATGCACGTATTTCTTTAGAAATTGAAAAATAATCTAAAATCTGAATTTTAAAATTATTGTTTTAAAATTGAAAATTAAAAAATCATAAAATTACAAACCAAAAAAAATTATAAAATTAATAATAATAGAAAATATATCAATTAATTGTATTTGATGGAAAAAAAAAACGTCTTCTAAATTTTTACTTGTAAATATATTTTAAGAATTAAATTAAAAAACAAAAAATTTGTATAGATTTAAAAAAAAAACAAGAAAAACATTAATTAAAAAAATTAAAAATTATATGTTTAAAAACAAGTTCTTTATAATCCCGAACTATAAAACCCAATTTCGCCCACAATTATTAAAATAAATAATTAAATAATAATAATTAGTAATAAATGAGAAAAAAAAAATTAAAAATAATTTTGTAGTTTAGATTTGACCAATAAAATTAATAATATTGTAAAATTTCAATAAAAAAAAATAATAAGAATATTAAAAATTTCAATAATTTGTTTTCAATTTCGACAAAAGATTAGATTAGATTGGATTAGATTAGTACTAGGGGCTGGGCTTACAACCCAAAAACCACCGCGGCCAAAACTGACCTATTGTGGTACCCTAAAAATCCTAGAGCTCTCACACGAACGCTAGGTTGCCAATAAACCTAGAAACGTCCTTGAGAGGGCTAGATGTGATATCGACGGGTATTAGAAAACTTTGCCCGAGGATTTTGAATCTACATGTAGATAGCCCATCACAGTCACAAAGAATGTGCTTGGCCGTTTCGACTAAAGATAGCACCAATAAAAGGTATTGGCCACCCTTTTGGATTTATAAATTGATAGGAATTATCGGATTACTTAATCGCTTAACATTAAAAACAAGCTTTTAATACAAAACTATAGAAAATTTAAATCTATAACATACTTGTAGAACTCTTAGTTAACAATGAAAAACACAACCAAAACTAACTCTTATAACTAACTAACTTTGTTTCCGGTTCTTCAAATTTCCTCGAATACAGGTTTACCTAGGCTCTAATAGCATAAATCTTGTCTATTTTGTTGGTTTATTATGATAAAATTCATTTAACTGATCTGGATAAATTACTATGCTTGATTGTGGCATAAAAGACTGTATCAACAACTCATATATTCTGTTCAGGGTATAGTTGGCTTGGTTCAAGGAATGTTCACGGATGAGTGAGTTATTTAAATCCACGCAAATTTAAAAAGTGATCTAGATCAAACAAGGTGGAGAATAGACTATTTTAATTCGTTAAATATCAAGAAAATGAAAACGGTCGACACTTCAACGTTCCAATGATGGCGAACCGCTTTGTCTCCTGTTTGCAAGGATTCTAAACCTGAACATAATGTCAATTTATACCAAAAAGGATCATCGACATCTACAAAAATGTTATTTGAAACAAACGGCTCGTAAGTAAAGTAAGGTAATTGTGTCTGATTATAATTTAAACAATATTAACTAATCACTGATATTTTTAGCTCAAATTCAGAAGCTCTTACAAAATTAGCGATCATTTTTTTTGGCAATTTGTTTTTTTCAAATAAACAATATTTTCTTTCGTATCGAATATCAATTGAACTACAAAAAAATATGCAAAGCACGTAATTTGAACAAGGCTGAAGATGAAAAACATCTTAGAGATGGCATAACAAACCACGAACCAACCTTGAAGGATTCCCATTATTTATAATTTGAAGAAAAAATATTTGAATAGTTCGAACTAAATCTTAATTAAAGACGATTTATTTGGGAACAAATATTTTCTTTTTTTGTGTTTACAAAATATTAAATAATAAATAAAAGATGTTTTTCTTAATACTTTTTTACAATACCGAAAATTAAATAAATAAAAAGTATTAAATTTTATTATAATAAAAATTTCATGGCGCCTTTTTTGAAATTTCAGTCAAAAAAATTACTTTATTTATGTGAATACTTTTTTCGCGGATTTAGTATTCAATTCAATTTCATCTTTATTAGTTATATTTTTATGAAATAGAATAATTAAATGTTGGACGCGTTTTTTTCTTTCTTTGGGAGATCTTTTTTGGTTTGCTATTCAAGTGCCATGACAATGTCTTATTTTTTCTTCTTCCTTGTGAATACTAAACTTTATTTCTTTTTAAAGAAATTAGTTCAATGAAAATAATATTTAAAGAAAAAAATTATGTACTCTTTTTCTTATATAATTGGCGGTCGTTGATGTTCCAAATTGAAGCTGGAATTTCGCAAGACCTAATTTAGTTGGTAGTTTTATTCGTGAGCTTCAGAGTTGTCTTTGAACTATTTTACCATAGATTTTATTCTATAATTAGTTGGGCTTCTTTCCAATTAAACCTTCTGGAAAGTTTAACTAGCTTGATGCGTAGGTGTTACAGGCCCGTAACTAGAATAGGGCCCTCAAGAAAATTTAAAGAATACTTCGATATATGTTATATTTATATATTTATGATACGAGCTCATTTATGCCCACCCTGATATTCAGTTCTGGTTAAAAGGCGTTAAAAAAAGGTGTTACTATAGTAATTAAAGAAATAAGATCAAAAAATGTAACAAATTCTTGAAAATCTTCGATTACTATCAGATACAATTTTTCTACAATATCTATTTTCTTGCAATATCCTTCTTTAAGATCATTCCTTTTCGGACTAGCCACCATAGCTCCAGATTTCTTATCGGACTAACCAAAATAGCTCCAGATCGACAAATTATAGTAACCATATGTTTTAGTGGAAGCTACCAAAGTTTTTGGGAAATATCGAAATCACAAGAGTTGACCAAAATGGGTTAGGTCATCATATCTTCTCATAATATGTAACAAATTTTTTTATTTCCAAAACTATTACATATTTTGTTTTCTTAAATTTTACTGATTTAATTATCATTTTTATTAAATTGATCTAACCAAAGAAAAAAGCTCTAGAATTAAGAAATATGGTAATTATGATTTTTACATGAAATATAGGTGAACATGAGTTCAAAACAATTGAATGGATTGTTGTAATTTTGTAATCATTTTATAGGATTAGAAAGAAAAAACGGTTAAATATAATAATCAGCTTTTCTCGTAATCATAAAGTTTTGTTTTCTTCTGTGTGATAAATTTTTGGGAAGCTTTTTTACACCATATATAATGAATTCTTAATATTAGGTTAGTTTGTCTACTCATTATGTTCATAATGTTTAAAAATCATATAAAATTGTACGCATATCATAAATATTGTGATATTGTTAATAAGATGCATCACTTTATATAATCTCAAACAAACGAAAATGATATATTCACAGGGAAACCTTTTACTTGGAACGTCATATCGAATTCTATCATATAAGATCCCATGTCTAATTTATGGAAAGTTATATGACAAAAGAGATAGTCTGAAGGGAGGCACCTTCAATTAAATACTTTGAAGTCCTTTACAAAGGTTTCACTGTAGGTAGATTAATTTTATAGAAATAAAAACTTTAAATATCGGTCATAAAAAATTAAAAATCAATATTAAAAATCAATATTTCATCAATTAGTATACCTAATAACGAAATACAAAAAAAAACAAAATAGAAACTTAATTCCCCTATATTAAATTAATTATTTTTGGTCTTTCTTGAAGTTTACAAGGTAACCCGTATTCATATTAAAATTTAATTATTATAGAAAAAAAAGGCAAATGTAATTAGATATAATGTTGGAAATGTTCATGCTTCGAATTACACTCGTTTATAAGTTCAATGTTGAATAGAAGAAATTCAACAAGTACCAAGATCAATGTTAAGATCGGCTTAAGGTGATCAAGATCATCATCATTATTTGGTAGAGAAGTATTTTTTTTTTCCTTGAAATTATAATATTTCGTGATAATATGTTTTTTGAAAGCTAGTCTTTCAATTTTATTTGATAAAATTATAATTAAGTTGCCCTTTAACGAACTTAGTAATCTAGCTTTATTATATTGTATTTTGAATTTAAATATTATTGAAAAACACTGGCTTTTAATTAACTAAGTCCCTTCTTCCATTTCCAATTTTCGACAACGAGAAATCCTATCAGTCGAATCGAAAATCCTAACAATACCTTTTTATATATGAATCTAAAAGGGTGCATGTTGGAAGCTTTATTAAATAGTGGCTAAATTCTTACAACTTTTTATTAAATGGAAAAATAAAATGTTTGGTCAAACTACAATAAATTTACCCTATTGGCAATGAAGTACTTAATCTGAGATTGAAAATATCTTCTAAACTAGTGCACAAAACTTACGTTCTGACACAACTGATCTGTAATATCCAGTATTATGTTAAGTATTTTAAAATTCTTAAGTTTTAGTGACAAATTACCTCTAATGATTAGACTCGATATAATTTCAGGATAGTAGATACATTTCTGCAACCAAATAATACTCTAAACTGGGTCACAATTGTACATCAAAATGAATATTTATTACACCCAGAAAAATTGTGAAATTATAGTCTACTTTTAAGAATTGAATTATATTTGTGACGACTGAATTTTAGTTGCGACAACTAAATATGCCAATATTATATTCTGAAGCGATATTTCTATTAAGATTTATTATACTAGTTCTTTTCTCATAAACCAAAAATTATGATTGAACTTGATTATCTTATTACAGAAATATTATTTATTGATTATGATTCAATAAGTCAAAAAATTTCATGAACAAATTAAATTAAGATTGTAATAGAAATCAATAAAATTGTGCGTGCCTTAAAGTAATTCTGGTTTCGAACTTAATTTTATTGTGATTTGATGATGATTGCAAATTTCTATACGCAAAAAAAATGAAAATCAAATATATTACTCGATTTATAGTCACTATACTTAATATAATTTGTAAGTTTCGAAATTTCCCTTTCATTTATCATAATATTTCACTGAAGCTGCTACAAAATTACTATAATCACGAAAATTTACATATGACTGTAAATACAACTGATTCTTTTTGGGTACTAATATCCCTTCACATTATAGATATTTCTCTTTCTTCAACATTAAGGTTGTTATTCATAAATTCTAAATTCACTTTGTAACCGTAAAGATCCGATCAATTCATAAATTGGCATACTCTGAAATCATATGTCTATGTAACTGCTCTGTAAGTTCCTGTCTGTAACTTTATGATTGGGTTATTGGAACACTTTAAAAAGTGAAATAACATTCCAAATTCTGTATTAATAAAAGGAAAATTGAAGTGGAAATAATTTCAAATATGTTTAAATCAGATAAAAATGAAAGTAAATCAATAATTATGCAAAATTTCTTATTTTCTTCATAGAAGGCGTATTTATTTTACAAAGGACGAAATAGATACAGATTTAGAATACGAATTAAGGACTATTTTGGGTGTCTTTTTCTTTAATTTTACCTATAAAAACAACACAGAAAATCATGCTGCTTCGACATCTAGGCATACTAAGTCTATGCTATAACAAGTATCACTCGTACAAATGCTGATGGAGACTATCAAAAAATTAATCCATTTAAGTCTTAGTCTTTTTATATCGCACAAAACAAACATTAAATACTAGCTGATTAAGAAATCAATGTAAAAGTCTTAACAAAATACTTAACCTGGAAATTGAAATTGTTTAAAAATCATATTGCAAAAAAAAAAGTAAATAATATTGTACTAAATTAATTTGGTTTATCATCTTCCCAAAAAAAAAGGCTCACTTTTATGTTACGAAATTGTTGCTATTTGGAAGATCAATCTGAGAAAAATAATTCAAATCATAAGCGTTCTCAAGATCTAATGAAATAAAATAATTTATATAATTTTTTAATTTTTTGTACTTCACGAATTTTATTTTCTTAACCCGTCCACATTAAAATATTTTCGAAGATTCAAGTTGCACGTGAGTTTTTCTTGAAATTCTCCAAAAAAAAAAAAACTTCATCATTCATTATTAAAATCCAGTTAAAATGGGTGAAGGGAGGTGAGAGGAAAATCTCGTTTTTTCTTATATATATTCAAAAAAAAAAAAAAAGTATTTATGAATAAAAACGCAATAAAAAAAAAGTAAGATCCACAAAAAATTTCACTTTCGAAAAAATGTCTTCAAAGAAGAAAAAGTGATATTTTGAAAAAAACAAGAAATACCATCAAGATGACCATTTCTTCGTTATTACAAGAGAAGAAATCATAAAGATGATGATGATCCTATATGGAATGTCAATAAAGTTCTGGGACTTGTTTAATATCTCTATAACTGAATAAGGAAACCCATGACGTCTTGGTTAGACATTTCTGAATAAATTCTTAAAATTTTGAATATTATCGGTGGACATTCCTAAATTTTATGATACTTTATTTATCAGTCAAACAATTTATTGGCTAAAATAAAATCATGGAACAAAGAGCTGTTTTATTAAATCCCATGCAAAACTTGCCACAATAGTCACAGAAAGGTAGAAAATGATACAAAAAGTTTATCGTGATAATTGTTTATCAAAGTCGAAAACTTTTGACCAGCATAAACGATTTTTGGAAAGGTGAGAAACAAAAAAAACGCGAAAAGTTTCCATCAAAAATTAAAACCATGTAATTTTAGATTGCGTTCCTTGATAACAAAGTCAACACCCACAAAGTTACTGGTGATTTTGTTTGAAAGTTTTACAACGTTTGGTGGCTAGAATTCGTTCTGTTCGATCAGAATATCGTGAATTAACATACACAGTTGATGTTTTTTAAACGATAGTGTAACAAGTCACATTCATTGATTGTTCGTCTAGTTTTGAGATGAAATCAAGTCTGTGTGTTGAATCTTTCGACGTATTCACCTGATTTAGCATCAGATAACTTTGCAATATTCCCAAAAATTAGAATGAAATAAATGAAAGGATGCCTTTTCCAAAATATTGAGACCATTCAAAAGATTTCTACCCGACCTTTGGAGACAATACCACAAAATGAGCTTCGACATAATTTTGAATCACTATCAAATCATTCTAAAAAATATATTGAATCAGAAAAAGATTACTTTAAATAAAGGAGAACACTGAAAAATATTGTTTCGCATTAATTTTTATAGCAACAATCGCGGAACTTTATTGCCACATCATGTATGCACGAACAATGCTATTGAATGAATGGACTTTACGACAAAAATTTACTCCCGAAAAAACCAACCAGCAACAACCAAACAAGAAAAAATATTAAAAATGCGAATTAAAAATTATAGGAAAATAATTAACTTGTTTTGAAAAAATGTGTATTTACAAAAGTTAAATAAAGTTCCACCGTTGTTTGTTGTCTTTATATACATCGCGGATGGCACAGGTGAAAGCCATTGTGCGAATAAAAATTAACAAAACAACAACAAGAATTTCAAAAAAAAGACACACAACACAAGAAATGATGAACGCATCAAATACGAATCATCTTCGAAATCATCCAAACGTAAAGAAAATCTTCTTATTTTTTTTTTTTAAATAGCCTCCTTCAAAACGTGGATCATGCACAAACCGATTAAAATGGAAAAACGTTGATAATGGTGAAGATTTGGTGTTGATGGTATGTTGTTGGTGATTTTATGATGATGATTGGCTTTGGCTGCTACTTTTGTGATAGTGAAGAAGATCTTAGTTTTTGTGGTTCCGGTATTATTATATCGATTGGGGACAAATTTTTGGAAAAAAACGAAGAAAAATATTCGACCCACCTTGCAAAAAATATGTATTTCTTTTTTTTTTGAATGAAAACTTTTTAATCGAGTTTTGAAAATAATTCAAATATTTACTTATATACTTTGCTGGACTCCGGAAATAACAAATCGGATCGAAAGTGTCATCAGACTAAGGTCGAAACGTTTTCATAACATTTTCAGTTTTACTTTTTAATTATTGTTTATTAAATTAAACAATTATAATGAATTACAGTTAAGTTAAACATTCTTCGTTAAGCTTCGAACACAAAATAATATATTCAACGAATTTATCATATATCCGAACCGGAAGAAAATAAATTGTTGGCAATCTTTTAGGCAACATATGGAGTATAAAATCGTAGAAAGCATTTATTTAACGCAAACTTGGCAAACATTTATTTCAAATGAAAATATTGCATTTCCAGCGAAACAAAATTTAATACTTTGCACTCGAGATCATGCTGCCCTAAAATATTAAAACAAATTTTAAATTGATCCGCTCCATAGTATTCGAGTGCAAAATGTTAAAGACTTTAATCCTAGTAATATTGAGGAGCATGAATTTAAGTAATTCATGGCATTGATTGATGGAATGCAAACATTATGAAGCAAATGGAACTTACACTACGATATGATATGAAATTTCTTAATTTCGCTAATGTTAATGAAAAATAGACTGATAAATTCAGAGATTGTTGGCCTATTAATATATTACACTTGTTTTATTGACTTAACCATGAAACATTTAAACCGCCTATACTTCATATAAATATATCCACCCATATTTTTTCCATGGAGACAGTAATGTAATAAATTTTAGTAGGAATAACACTTTCCCTTTTCAACTAAATCAGCAGATCCATGTCAGAGATTCTCATTTTCTTATCTTTATCTTGAAATCATATTTCATAGTTTATTTATTAACTTAAAAATTCAGACAAGATATTTCAATTAAACGGATTTTAAAGGATTTTGCGGCAAAATAAAATACTATACAACAGAAAACTTTATACGACAACCTGACTTATTTATGTTTCTCTCAAAACGTGTCTCAGAGATATTAAGTGTTTTATTAACATAAACGAAATATTTAGGTTAAAAACAATATAATTTATAAAATTTGATATCAGGTGCATTTGCCTTTTTTTTTTACGACTTTTTAAAAATTATTCAAAATAAGAAAAATTCAATTTTTATATATAAAACACCGAAATGTTTATATTTTCATAAATTTAGATAAAAGCCCCATAAATATTTTTTTAGGCTTGATTTTATCGATGAAATTTCTTATATCGATTTGATTGTAAATTAAAACCGATTTGTAATATCTTTCTAAAATTAACAAGATGAAAAATCGAAACGTAAGATCATTCAAAAACTTGATTATTTGAATTAATTGATTTTATTTAAATATTTCGGCGCGTCATAAAATGATGGATTTTTTTTCGGCATCAATTTCACTAAAACAGCTTTCTCAGGCAAACGACATTTTTGTAGACAATTTGTCTGGTGGATATCGCGTCTTAAAATTTGTTCATATCATTTCCATCCATCTCATGGATATAAGATATAATTGAAATATGTAAGGCAATCGCAAAAAAAAAGAAATAAGAATTTCGAAATTTAGTATCAGCTTTTTTTTTTCTTTAATATCAATACTAACAGTTTAAAACAAGACTTCGGAAATTATGCAAAGACCTATTCGATGCAATCTTTGGATTTGTAAATTGGAGAAATGCTAATTTAAAAGTGAACAGGAATTTGTATATGAAATTTTGATAAACCGCCAAATTTTAGACAATAGAACTGGACCTAAAAATGTTGCTAGTAGAAATCTTTTATTTTAAATATCCTGCTTTTTCTTTATTGGACATGTCTATATTGAACCTTGGGGCATCAGATAAATATTAATGTGGTTCTTTTTAACAACAAAAATAACATATTTTGAATAACTTATTTATGGATGATATTTTGAAACTTTAGCACGTACCAATTCTAAACAAATTCTATATCAATAATTAAATACTTTTCAATGAAATATGACTTTTTTGTACAAGATTTTAATATTCTAACTTGATACCCAAAACAGGATAAACTTATTACAAACAAAATGCTATTTTTCTCATGTATTTTAAGTAATTTTTTCTTTTATAAAATTTACTTATGTAAAAAATACTAATTTACATTCTTAAATTAACTTATTTGTGAAAACTTTTTACTTTAAACCAAACAAAATTTAATTTAAAGTACTTTACACAATTTACACGGTATTGTATTCATAAAATTGGAAATATCTTTGACCATCTTACATAGTGGCAATTTTTCTTTACATCATCTCAATTGTTTTAGCTTTAAACGTAATTAAATAAAATTCATTCGTTTTTTTTTCTTTTACTATCACCGAATTTATTTAAGTTTTTCAAATATATTTGCAAAAAATAGAAATGTTCACTTAAAGTAATTTGACACACATGAATTTTTGTGTCACTGTAAAACTTTTGGGTTTTCCGAGCGAAAATCAGAGACAAGTGATTTTCATAAGGTTAGTAAACTCGAAAATATACTTTTGTGTGTGTGTTTATCAAGAAAACAGAAAGGTGTAGCATTAATCTTGTAACTAAACTAACATTTGAAGTCTATCTATCAGTTCCTACATAGTTCTAGCTATGCCCTATGGTAGGTACTATCAGTAATATCAAACTTTCCATGTCCGTTCGTCCGTGTATCGATAGCTCAAAAACACGTTATCCAATTTTGATAAAATTAACAATGTGAATTAGTTCTTCTTTAATTTAACGTTAAAAAGATGAAAAAACGTTAATTCATTGAACAATTTATTAACTACGAGACTCATATCCACCTTAGGGTATCAGAAAATCGGCTATATACCGTTTCTAAGTTACGATATGTTCGTATATAGCCTCTTCAGGCTTTCTAATCACAGTATTTTGATATAGTTAAAAATTATGTAGTATCTATTAGCTGGAAAAACTTCCTAATATTTCAAGAATATACTCCTACTCTACCTGAAATACTTTAAATTCATAAATCGAATCGAAATAAAAGAATTTATTGGTAATTAAAAGAAGATATTATAAAAATATGATTATGAATACATGTTTATTGCGTGTGACTATTGTTGCAAAAATAACGCGGTAGTTATAACTTCTTTTTTTTTTACTTTCTCATACTATATAAAACATACTAAAACATCTCATCTAGATAATGTTTAGAGACCAATAAACCAACTAACCGAGTGCCTATGGTAATTCAAATTGAATACAATTTTCCCTATTTCACAATTATTCATTACCCATTTTTTATTCATGAAAAATTGAAATAGACAACAACAAAAAACTGTAATTATTTTATATTTTAGACTTATATTTATGTCTTGTCTAAATTCTTTAATATATAACAATATTTCGAAGAAGCTCTCAGTGATATAAAAGAAATGTCTCACAATAATATTCACCAAATTGAAATTTTCTTTTTAACTTATACAAGATTTGACCATAAGAAAAACAAACAGATGATGTTATATAGTAGTAAAAACCAAAGAGGAATATGAAGACGCTAGTTGTTTGCTACTACTTCAGTATATCTTTGTACTATACTACTACCTCGGAAATGGCACTAAAAAAAAATTCCCATGATTCAAGTATGTTACACACTATACTGTTAGGTATCTTGTATATAAATATATAAGATATCCTCTTCTTCTTCTACGTATAATATCTTTACTCTTCTGCAAAATGTTAAATGATAAAAGAAATCACTTCAATATAATATTATTGGTACTGTATGCTATAGTTGCTGTCTGTCAATGTTGTGTTGTTTTTTCTTTTTTATAAAAGAAACAGCCTTTGGGGCCGCCGCATATTTATTTTTTTTTTCTTCTTTTCATTTTTTTGATTTGCGGAAAGAGAAAAGAAATTTTCTGCAGACTTTTGGTAGAGTTTATTAAGAAGATACAAAACATCAGATCGAATCCAGGGTCTTAACAGTTCGCACATAATAATATTATTTCTGTGCTCGAATATTAGATTTCAATCGTGATTTACCTTGGCAAGAGTTACAATACCTGTCTATATATATACATATATTAAAATCGGTGGTTTTTTTTTAATACAACTTTTTTGGTGGAACAAAATCAAAATTCATCCCACAAGATATTTCAGTTCATTTGGGAACTTTGATTAGAAAGGAACTAAATAAAAATTAAAACGTTTTTCTTTTACTACTTTTCGAGAGTAGTTTTTGTTTTTAATATAAAAAAAACGGTTTTATATTTTGGTCGCTATTATTTATTTAAATAATCCGTTCAAAATTTCACTTTAACGAATTTATAAAGAAAAAAAAAAAGAAAAAACAAAAAGAAAGAAGTTATTTAAATATATCGTAAATAATATTGGACTTAAAAATTTCTTATATTTCGGATTTGTGAAGTGTGTTAATTTTTAATCGATTGAATAGAAAAAAAAAATTAATAGTGATTATAAAATTACGAATATTTCGTAAATTTTAATATAAAATAATATTTTTGACTCTTTTTTAACTGGATTAACATAGAAATACATTTTATAATTATGAAGATTTTTCTGGTGCTATTTGGCACCTTGTGCCTTTTATTAATTGAAATCAAATCACAAGGATTTGTACAACCACATGATTCCGTAAGTTTGTGATAAAATTTATTAAGCTTTTATATTTAGTTCGCTTTATTAACAATTAAAATTGCTATTTTGCTAATTTTTGTGACCTAATTTTAAATTTAATTGCTCATATTAGTTTGTTGTTCGAAAAGATTCATAAAATTAATAATATTTTTAGCAAATTAAAATGATTTTCATGTTTTAATCGCCGCCAAATAGTTTTTGCAGTAATTAAATTAAGCTTTTTTTTAAAAGTCGAAAAATACATACAAAATTAAGAAATGTTAAAAACTCGAAGAAAATTCCAGATTTTTAACATTTTCTTTCACTTTTATTATATTTTTCAATGACTTATTAAATGTATGTCAATTTTGGATTTTATTGGAAAATATTCAATTTGGGAGTATTTTTTGTATTCATTTAAAATTAGAAAAATTATTACCAAAACTTATCATCAAATAATAAAGTAAATTGACTCATTTTTGTCAAATTGCAAATTGCATCCTTTATAACTGTCCTAAAAATTGTATTTGGCATTTAAATCACTTAACAATTAAATTTCTACGAAAGACTTTACAAAAATTACTAATTTCGCAAACAAAATCAATCAAATTTAGGCACACACACAAAAAAAATAATAATTTTAATTAAAAGTTTCAATTAAATTCGAATTGAAATGCACTTTTTAATATTTGCTAATTTTCATCATCTCTAACCCAAAAACTGAAGAAACCGAAAAACACTTTGCAATTTTCTCCTAGGAAGTTGTGAGAAAAAAACATTATGCAAAGTATGACTTTTCAAAATTCAAAAAAATATGCAAACAAAATGAATTTCCGCGAAAATAAAAATTTATTGTCAAAATTAAAATTACCTTTATAGAAAGTAAAATACGAAATAATATTATTTTAAAATATTTTTAATTGAAATTTAAAAAGAAAACTAAAAATCTTAAGCAACAATTTTTTCATATTTAGTCATTTTTCTTGAGAAATTATGATTAAACCTTTTTCCGTTAAGTTTAAAAATGCCGAATAATATTTTCTTAAGACATTTTTATATAAAAAGCAAATTGACGGTTTTATTAAATTTATTATTATTACTTATTTTTTTTCCAAAAGCCAAGAAAGATTTGTTTATGCTTTTTCATTTTTCGTTTTTAATTTTTCTCACACGCAAATCACATAATCAAAAAATTTTATGTTTTAAATTTAAAGAATTTTTGAAAATTTCAATTTTGGAATTATTATATAATTTTTTAAATTCGAACTCAATAAATTTTTAAGTTTTCAATAAAATTAATTGATTTCATAAATCTTTAGTGAATCTCAATTTTATTTTTATTTTTTTTGTAAGCGATTACTTAATAGACTTCATCAATCCATCACCTTTCATATTTCTTACTATTTTATTTCATATAAAAGTCAGGTCCAAATCAAATTTATTTTGAAAACATTATCTTTTTTCCTTATTGGAGTTCGAAAATCAAAAAAAAAGTTCGTCACTTAAGTCTTTTGTTTATTGAAATGAGTTTTAAACTTTTTGAAAACTATTTTTACATGTTTGAAAACGAGAAAAATTTTAATTTTGAAATTTTCTTGTAATATTTTATGATTTTCTAAAAGCAATAAAATTAAAAAATTATGACTAATTAATATATTAATTCGATTATTAATTCGAAACAAAATTATAATCAAAATTTCGTAATTTAAATTTTATACAAATTGTCTAAAAGTTTAAGAATATATTTTTGGGTACTTTATGAGTTGAATTATAAAACAAATACAGTTGGAATAATCTTAATAAATTTCTTATTACAACAAAACATTGAAATGCTTAGAAGGCATTAATGTTAAATAATTACTAAATCACAGTACATTAATAGCTGTTAAGCTGTAATAGCACTTTTAATGCTAAAAAATTGGAGAAAATTTTACTTGGATACGTTCAAATTAATCTCACCTTAGTACGAGTATACTTGCGGCATTGCTTTACGACTATTTTTCAATTCTATCAAATATTATTTAATGTTATTAACAACACTGAAATGCCATACATATGTGGATAGAAGTTGTTTCTTATACGTGATTTCATTCGTTTTTAGAAATTTAAAAAAATTGAAAACCGTTTCTATATATTTATCGGTAAAATTTAATTTCGAATAATTCAGTTCCTTCCTATATACTATAATATAGTGGTTATTAGGCTATTGCACTATGTCCTGAGGTGAAATTAATTTCACAGTTCACGTTTGTCGGCTGAAATACGTTATTATATGTAATGTACTTTTTTTTTTAAATCCTTCAAACAAATGTTTTGGGATAGTTAAGTGTGAGAAAAACATTTAATATTTAATGAACAAGCAATTTTAGATTACTCCAAAGAAATTTATTCGTTTTAGAGGATTACTGTGAGAAATTAATTAAATAATTCGTAAATTTTGGATGGTTTCAGCAATATACTGTACTATACTAAAGATTTTTATAAAATCCAAAATGGTTATAGTGTTAATATCTAAATACCCGTAATCCCTTTGTACTATGATTGATAATATTGGGAGTAATGCCTATTGGCACTCTCGGCACTTAGACCACGAATTGGGTCCATTGGGTACACTAGAAGAATGAGTCCTTAGATTGTGGCATTGGCCAGATTGGAAGAGTCATTTATCAGAGTCATGGACGCTAAATGATAATTAAGTCGGCAGTGCACAGTTAGGACACTTACAACGGGCTGAATTTTTGCTTTACTGAGAGCTAGCAGTTCTTTCGATCTCTTTATACTATACTATAGGGATTGAATTCGTACTGATTTAATTTCACTTTTTTACACGAATCACATACTGACTTTTCTTGCCTAAACAAAACTGTCATGAAAAGTACAAATGCGGCAATCTAGATTTATGAAAATTCTTTGCAAATATCGAGACTTATTCGCAATTCCCGGTGTTGTGTCATCAAATATATATAACAGAAAAAAAAAAACATTTAACATTTATTGGCTTGACTTCACGTAACGTCCGGTAAAGATAAAACCCTTGAGAATAAATTAAATAAAAGTTTCACAAGAAAACCAAAAAAATTTGCGAAAATATTAATCCAAAAGCTTTCCATTTCAATATTTCGTGACCTTTTTCCGGAACTTTTTTCACATTTAAATATCTTAAATTTTAAACAGGATTTTAACAGTCAAATATTACAACTTGTTATATTCAAGAAGTACATAATTTACTACAAATTAAAAGATATTTATCATGAAACTAAAAGGGTTATTAATTTTGTTTTTTTTTTTGCGTAAAATCCAATCAAAATCATAATTCATAACTGATTTATTTAATTCTTAATATTTTTTTTTCTTTCTTATATTGATCTTGAAAAATGTATTTAATTTTTTCTTATATAGGAATTTTTTTTTGTTTTAAAGAAAGTTGGTCAACAGGTTCGCAGACTGCCTGATTGGGAGTGTGTTTTATAGTTATATTATTTATTTTTATATTTAAAAGAAAAAAATATATATAAATATAGTGAAAGTTTGAAGATATACCTTTCAATTCTTTCAGTTTTGTCAAACATTATATTTTATAAATTATTACATTTGTTGTTTTTTGTTTAGTGTTGTTTCTTTTATATTTAACATTAATTTTATGCTATATAAAAATTCTTTTAAAAATCGATTTAGATTTAATGAACTTGACAATGAAAACTGCGAGTTCGATAATTAATGAAAAGGCCAATGTCAAGAAACTAAATTGAGCAAGAAAAACTATCTTTTTTTTGTGCTAAATTTGTGTTATTTTAACACCAATTTTTTGAAAATGACAGAAAATAAATCTAGGTGTGAATTTTGGTATCTTTTTTATTATTATTTATTTTCTGTTGCCGGATATTCTTGTTACAACCGAATCAATTGTCATGATGTCATCCAATGATGTTGTTCCAAATTAGGTTTAGTTTCCGGTAATTAACTGTGTCTAATTACGATCTTGTTAATTGAAGTATATTCTTAGTAAGGGTATAGGTAAAAACTTTAAAAATATCGGAAAAAGACGACTTGATGACCCTATATGATCAAATAACGTATTTTTCTTTTTTGTGGTAGGCCGATTAGAATGCAGCAAACTTTTATATGAAAAGCTTCCCAAAATGTAAATTAAAATTACATTTTCTACCAATCTGAAAACATTATTACAGAACATTGTATTCGACGAAAAACTAACTCTGGCTAAGTTTAATTCAAAAAGAAACTTCATTTCAAAATTAAAAATCACGGCCACCATTTCCTTATTTGACTATAAGAAGTTGTTATTGAATCCTATCAAAAGATATGTCAGAATTATTTAGAATTCTTTGATTTTCAAAATCTATAACATTGCTGTTGGTGAAAAATTAGTAATTCCTGATATTCCTCATATTTAAACCTAAGCAAAAATGCAAGAATATATGTTTAACAACAAAATAACACAGTAAGACTATTTAAAACATTCCGGAAGTTTTCAACACCTTACAACTCATTTCAAAAAACGAATTTTTAACATTATTCTGTTCAAGTGTAACTCTATCAAAATATTTAATAATATTTATAAAATCCCTTTGGAAGTAACAAAAAACGATATGACCTCCGTGTTCAAGTATTATATTTCTTTAAGAAAAACCAGTTAACTTGTTTTCACTTGCCTTCTTCATATGGTTATATACCATGTTGAACCGATCTTCAGCATCATCGTGCACGATCATCAGTCGTCGTCGTCATCATCATCATTTTAAAACTCACTTTCTTCGAAGAATTTCCAATCTTATAAGAGTGTGACTACATCATTTTCTGTTTCAATTCAACTGGGATTTTTTGGTCGTGATTATGATGATGATCATGCTCACTTCATTAATATGTATATATAGGTGTATATACATATATTTACAGTTTGTTCATCGGTTTTCTTCTTGACCTACTCTCTCTCTATCTCTTTCAAAAAAGACCATATGAAGAGGAGCAATCCGTATCTTTGAGAAATTATCTTTCTTTCTGGTGTATTTTTTTCAAAATTACAATAAAAATATTCACATACAAAATATGAAGGAAATAAAAACCTCCCATATAAATATTATGATTTTCCAAAACAAAAAAAAAAAACTTATTATTTAAAGTTCATTGAGGTCAAAAATGTATTTATATTAATAATTTTAATTGTAAAATAATTTCTTCAAAAATTGATATTATCCTCGTTGAAGTCTTAAAAGATATAAAATCTCTAATTAAAGTTTTTTTGATAAATTTTCTCTAAATGAAACGATTATAAGAAAATTATTGTACAAAATTGCTATGTGAAAATTCCATGACCTTTTCCCTCCAGAAATATTAAAGAAATTCTTTGGAAACGAACACAAATTATCATTTTTGAGAAACAAGAAACTTTGTAATTCCTGCTTAAAGAAAATAAAATAAGAAATTAACAATGTACAAGATATGTAGTGAGGAAATGGTGTATGTCTTTCCAGACATTTCTTTAGCATGTATTCAATTTCCTGATTGAACTGAAAAGCTAAAATTTGATACTAGGTTTCGTGGATACCTGAGAAGGATATAAGTTCTGGGAAAAAGCGGTGAGCTACGGTTGAAGGTCCTAATTCTATTGGAAAAATTTGCTCAAATTTGATAAAATTCTTGGTACTCCTTGATTGCTAAATAACCTGACCCCAAAATATGGTTTGATGAGAAAAGCTAGCATCTATGAGAGACAGGATTAAATACCAAGTTTCTTAAATAATTATTATCAGTCTAGATTCAAACATACCTAATCTAAATTTTAAATTTTTGACTGCACCCCCGAAAATTTTTATGAAAACTGATTTTAAAAAATCCAAAAAATTGGAATTAAATTAAATTTGATTTATTCAAAAAAAAAAAAAAAAATACAAAATTTATATATTAACATAAATCGAAGACAAAATAACATTCCCAAAAGAAAAGTAAAAAATTAGTCAATTTTTATGATAGAAATTTACTCAAAACACAAATTCTTGATTGGAAAGTGATTTTTGTTGTTTAAATTAAAAGAAAATAAATAAAAAAAAAAAACAGCAAAAGACACATATTTTTTCATTTTATGATGTTATTAATGAAAAGAAAAGAAACTTATATAGAAAACTCTTCTAACATGATAGTCGAACTAACTACACACGGCAATAATTCTAATATGCACGATTTATAGTTCACTTTATAACTTCCTTAACTTTGTTATAAGCATTAAATTTCCATTACACAAAAAAAAAGAGAAATATATTAAATAGATTTGCAATTAAGAAATTGCAAAACTTTAAGATTCCTTAAGAAATAGAAATGGTCGATTGAATTTATGGAAATTTTTTCTGGTCAGTTAAGAGTAACGTACTCAATATTCAAATAATGTAATAATTTATCCGATTATATTAAGTTAACATGAATAATTCCGAATAACAACAATTTTTATATTAATTAATCTTCTTAAAAAGTTTACACTTAAAGAAAATCTTTTATTTTCAAAGAATTAACTTTAAGGAGCTTGTAAATTTACGTTACATCATTGTAGCGATTCTTATCTAATGTTGATAATCATTGTTGAGTAGATTAGCTTTCAAATCCTTATAAATATCAGAGTTCAAATTTTCTCGCCAGGAAATTCTTTTGAATAAATAAAGGCATTGATCGAATCAAATCGGCGCTTAATGACATGATATAGCTCATAACATATCGAAATTGAAGATTGAAAACCATCAAATAAGAGGTCATCGACCAACAGGACAATATGTTGATTAATAAAGTTTTTGTTTTTCATGAAAAATTTGCCTTTCATTTACACAGAAAAATGAGAAACGACCCAGCAGGTATACAAATAGTACAAGTAACATTATGATCAGTCAAAGAAATTTTTTCATTTAATTTGAATACGCCTTTATGAGAGAGTTCCATTCATCTACGAATCTAATACTATAATTTTTCAAAAAATAGACCTCAGATTGTTTCGTATATAAGATCTATTCAAATTCGGATATCTAAGATTTGAATTTGAACGATTAAAAGTGTAATTAAAATTCGGAGATTAAATAAAATTTAAAATTTTGAATTGGATTTATGAATATTTCAAAAATACAATAAATGACTTCCTTTTAAAATTTTGAAAAACGGAAATGTGCTTTTTAAATGACAATAATATAGTTTCGATCATATATTTTAACGTGTTTCATAAGTTGGAGTTTACATCTGAAAATATAGTTACTGGAATCAGTACCAAGGTCTAAATAGATTAGTAGTTTTTCCTAAGTTTAGCAGCTACGTATATCTTCGTTACAAGCTTTTTTCCTGGTAAAATTCGTTCCTTTTATTAAGAATTTTCTTCAAGATTATTAGTATATACCATCAATATTTGTATAATAGATTCAAATTCCTTTGGAGGATTAAAGATTTTTGCAAAATTTGTCGATTTATAAATCTTTCAAAATATTTTTATGAATTACAACTCATTTTAGCATCTAAAAAACTGCGAGCTAAAAGCAACTACATAATAATCCTATTTCTTATGCGAAATTAATTAGTGTTAAAATCAATCAATTAAATGTTATGTAATACCTTTCTAATTGAAAAAATGTATTCTTTAAAATCCGCTAATTAAAAGGTCTTCTATTTTTTTAAATCGCATATTTTGGGTGAATTTTTATAAACAATCAAAATCTAATGAAAATTTTACAATTTAAACTGAAAGTATTTTTTTTTTCTTTTTCTTCATTTTAAATGAAATTCCATCAAATTTAAAATTACATTTAACTAAAAGATGATGTTTTCATTAAATTACATAATAAGTGACAAAACATATAAAGTAATTTTATTTCGATTTCAATGAAATTTTTCGTTTTAAAACAATTTAAATAATAGTTTCTTTCAAAACAATTAAAATGAAAATTTTCATTCATTTCGAAAACATACAACAGTATTAAATTCTTATAAGTTTTCTTAATTTTCATTTTTAAAAACAAATTAAAAAATTTATACAAAAAAACGAAAAGAAAAAAAACGCCTCTCTTTAAGGAATGTCTTAGTTTAAAGCGCTTTCATTTTCTATTCAAATAAACTTATTGAAAAGTCTCTTCTTCTTTAAGAAAATATATTTAAAAAAATTGAAGAATCTCTCATACTTTCACTAGTTAGAGTGACCTTTACATAAAAAAATCAAACAAATTAACAAACCGAAAATATACAAAAATCTTAATTTGTAAAGTGGCTTAACAACATTTTTTTTTTTTTTTTGGGGGAATCAAAGAAGACCGTTTATATTGGTTAACCACTCATTAACACAAAACCGATAGAATTAAATCCAAAGAAACAAAGATGAAAGCTTTATTTAATATGAGGAATAAAAAAAGCTCACCATCATCGTCTTCACTTTCTTTTTCATGTATAATTTTACACCTGTCCCAGGGGTGAGACGATAACAAACCAAGGTACTCGCGTTTACAATTCATCCATTTTAATTAAAGATATGAATTTTCTTTTTTGTCGATGCTTTTTAAATCGATAAAAATTAACATCTCCCACAGTACACACGGGAAACCTTCCATGGTAGTTATAAATAAGATTTTTGATCGATTGATTTGATGGATTTGTAAGTGTTAAAATTTTAATGAACTACAAAAAAAAATTCTGCTTAATTTAATGACCTGACAAACTCATAAAATATTTGATTTCAATCAATCAAAATGAAAGAAGAAATTTTTCTGACATATAATGTATTCTTGAGTTACATTATTTCAACTTACAAATTGGAATACATGTTTTTTTTATATTTAAGCAATTATTATCTCGACACCAGTTTTAGTTTCGATTTAGTAGCCCAATTTTTCAAATACAATGGGCGATTTCGAACTTGGTCATTCATTTTTGAAACAAGTTGAAAATTGGGCCTGAAAATCAACGTAGAAACTAGAACTGAAACTGTTTCAATATTATTTCTGGTATATACTCTGCAAGAAGAGAAGCTAGTGATAAGATGATGTATGCAAATTTAGTTTTTCCTCCTGGAAAATCCTTTTATATCATAGCGAAAGAATAGAGTTTGAAGTTAGAGGTCTACACCACTTTATCGTGATTTCCTTATGAAAGGTTACAATGGAATAATAGGGAATAGGTATGATAAAACATGATAAAAAAATATGGTCTATTAAGATCTATGCGTTCCGATTTAATCAATCTTTAGTAAGAAATAATATAAATGAAAGAATAACTATTCTTTTGACTAACATAACTTCAAATAGTTTGTAAAAACGCGAAAGAAAAACGACTGGACAGGACGCTTTAATTTAAACTAGGAGCTTTCTCCCATAGTACATCAAGTCAAATTCGAGATCGTGGGTCAATGGGTAGCACATTAAACAATGCAGTTTGTGATCGCCGGTTCGAATCCCAGTTCGAATCAGGTAGAAAGAAAGAAAGAAAGAAAAAAATTTTCATCTGTTTTTACTTTGAATTTGTGAGTCTAGTCGCTTGTCTTATTGACTTATTGTCATAGATAATAAAAGATTAGCAAAACACAAAAAACCCAATCCTGATTTAA
Organism: Xylophagus ater; assembly: GCA_963422695.1. Lineage (NCBI taxonomy): Eukaryota > Metazoa > Arthropoda > Insecta > Diptera > Xylophagidae > Xylophagus > Xylophagus ater. Next base: position 1,407,737 of record OY730484.1, read on the forward strand.
TCAATGTTGCTAATAGTAAGGGACATTATCTATTATATTTATTAGATGTCCCGAAATTGTTTATAACAATTTTCTTAAAGAAAAACCCTACACGTAAAAAAATTATGAAGTTTTGATAACTGAAGTTTAGTTGTTAGAACCAAATTTTAGTAATACAACTAAAATTCAATTGTCACAATTAGCCAATAACTTCAAAATTATTCTGTATATGTACAAAATTCAAGTAACATAAATAATAATCATAAATAGCATTCAATCAATATTGCTAACAAGATCCGGATTTCTTTCTTGTCAAGATCATTGAATTCCAAAATGAAATCTGTTTTTCATGAATCAATCGATAATTTGATAATAAATGAAAAATTACAATAAAAAATAAATCAAATATATACAAAAAAAGAAACATATTAAAAAGAGGAAATCATATTACAAATAGCATATCATGGATATAAACTAATTGTTGAGAATATTGTAGATACTATAGCTGAGTTCAATGAAATCAATATAATAATATCGTAGATATTTTTTAAATAGAGAAATTATTTGTTATTACGAGTATTATTGTATTATTTTTTTCTCAGGAAAACATTATTCATATATACGTAAAGTATGTACGATCAATTTTCCAAATGTTGGTCAGTAGAACTTCTTCAATTAAGTGAAAAAAATACACTTAAGAAAAATTTGTTGTAAACTAACTTAAAACCTTGATTGAAAGAACCAAACTTATGCAGTATTAGGTTATTATAACCTAACCTTTTTTACTTATGTTTCTCTTCTCAGTATCCCACTACTGATATTAGAAAAAAAGATTTGAATTGAATTATAATTATATTTATTTAGTACATCAATAGTTTTGATTAACTATGATCTTGCCATTATAAGATTTTATTATGTATTTTTCATATCAATCAAAGAAAATGCCTAATTTTATTAAATTTCACAATTTATCTGCGATCAATCTGAATAATTGCTTATATCAGAGTTATAATGTTTTTATTGAGTGAAATTTTAGTCCGGAGGAAATAGTTTTTTTCTAATAATTTCATTGAAATCTTATAAAGTCATATTAAATATTAGTAAGAAATAGTTTTAAACTCAATTCACGAAGATTTTTTAATACAAATTCTGACAAATTATTGTTGTCCAATTTGCCAGAACTTATAAAAAACAAAATACTTTTCCATTAAAAGCCCCGAGTGTTAAGTTCTTCCCATATTCTTGTCATTACGGGCTATATTATTCGAATCCTTAGATCCAGTAGTTGCCGATCGAGATCAAGATCGAGATGTTGTAAACTTTAAATCAAAACCATACAATGAATTTGGTACTAGTTTACTTTCCCGGAACGACCAACAATAAACTTAATAGTTTAAACCACATACATTATTGTCTTCGGTATTGTGAATACCAGAGACATGAAATGATCGTTAAATCTACAAATAATTAAAATTTCCACCTTTATATTTAACACCTTTACATAAAAAAAAAAAATCTTGCGTGATTTTATCAATTAATTAATTTATATCGTATTTAATTCTCACCAACAATTATTTATAAACAAAATATTTTATAATAGCCAGCCCCATTAAAAATGGTATTAATACTATAAGTTTTCCTAGTACATATGTGGACTTTTACTATTTAGCAATTATTTAGAGCATTACAAATAAAAGTATTAATAATATTAAACAAATTATTTTATTCAGGCATAGTTTTCTCAATTCTATTCCTTATAGTTTTTTGTTTGTGGTTTTGTTTTTATTACATTTAATTGTAATCGAAAACATTATCTACAACATGCAATATTGATATTGTTGCACGTACATCAAATTCACGTATGTTATCTTCTCTTTTTTGTTGCAAAGAAAATATAACTTAACAAAATATAAACTACATAACAAGAAAACAAGTTTTTCCTTTAGTACTTCCATATTTTGTAGAGTATTTTTATATCCTATGGTAGATACTACGAAAAGGGTATATATGTTGCTCGATTTTAATGCATTTTAATGCATTTCAGCAAAATCGGTCAAGGGGAAACGAAGTTACAACAAAGTTTTATCGTTTTTGTTTTTGTCTTTCGAACTTAATTGGAAAGTTTGTAGAGCAAATTCATTTAAATAAATGGACGATATTATGTTGCATTTCGATAAAATCAGTCCAACTATAGTGCAGAAAGAAATAGTTATAGAGAAAAATTTTAGTCAGGCTATAAAGTGTTGTCGTTTTTCAGATGTATTTAAAAAGCTGATATACTTAATTGAATACAATTTGTAGACACTATGATAGACCGAGTTACTTTTAAATTAAAACAAATTCGAAGAAGAGGAAACAGAAAGCCAATCTCCACACAGCCGACATCCTATTTCTGATGCAAGTATAGGATAAAATTATACAAAGATTGGTTAAACAGAAAGGGAGAAAACAATCATCCTACAAATTTTGTCGACTTCTGCATTTCTCATTTCCCCAACCGATTTTCGATTTGCAGATGATTCCCCTCAAAAGCAGATGAACTTGTTTATCTGATTTATATGGCAGTTCATCTGCGGGTGTATACTCTCACAATAATCACACACGATACCTTCGCACAATACCAATCTTTCTAAATTGTGTGGGGAGACTCTGATGTTTTTATTCGATCAATCCTAGCAAAAATTGCAAAAGTCCATCTCTTTCTAGTTTTCTTATTTTTACCACAAGGTATCAAAAAATAGGCTATATGCCGATTTTAGGTTTTTATATGTTTATAGTTTTAAAAATACTTATATTTACTATTTGCAATTGGATGTTGTCGTTATTTTCTTCTTTTATTTTGATTCACTAATTTTAAAGTGAAATTTATCGTTTTTTTTTATTTTTTTAGAAAGAAAATTTCTCTTCTTCAATATGATTTTGAAAAAATAAAAATATTCGAAAAAAACAAAATGGCAAGAAAAGTAAATAAAAATATTTTTATTTAATAAAATTTATCAATTAATTTAATGATATTTAAATGATCAAATGTAAGAAACGCCTAAATTTATGTATTAATTAATTATTTGTATCACCAATGTCGTTTAAAACCACTTTCGATCTAACTCGTGTAGGCAAAGAAAAATAAATACATGAAGAACCGAGACCCGGATTTGAACCAGGGTCTCGTCAGTTTCTAGAAACGAGGTCTCAACCGACTAGACCATTCTACACTGTAGTTATTAATCTATTCAGTTTGCCTTTTCTAAACATTATTCAAACAATGCAACTGTTATTCGAAATATAACAATTATTTTATAAACTACACTCGTTTTCTTATAATAGCCTGAAAGTCCTCATCAGATGTTGTATCTTCATTATTAAGTCTAATTGAATTAGATGAAAACATGGGTGTAACTTTGTAATACTGTCAAAAGCCCTTGAGAAAAAGCTAAGTAGTTTTGCAGCTCTATTCTAAACTTTCCATTACGCACTAAAAAAGGATCTTTATCTATGAAGTAAAGTTCTAATATTTTAGACAAGTCTATTCACCTTTGTAAATCCTTTAAACTTAAATTTGGTGGTTTTAGTCGTACTATATGTGGAATTTCCTAGCCTGTCAAGTTGTATTAAGTGGAAACTGTGTTGTCTGAATGCCTTGGTAGACGTAGACTGTCGCAATTTTTGCACCGTCTTATCAGAATACTGTGTTTTAGAAGGACTGAGTGTATATTTAAAACATCATCATCATTTTAAAATATATATTATTTTACCACAAAACACAAATAAAAAAAACAATTTAAAAAGTTTCTTATTTTCTTCACAGTAAAGTGATCAAAAAAACACGATCTTAAATTTGCGTTTAATGCGATTGAAATCAATTGAAATAAATTTATTTTGTTAATGCCATTTTTTTTTCTTTAAATTTAATTTAGCATAAAAAACCCAAAAAGCATTAAAATGATAATTAAAAAAAAAATCTTTTGAGGATCATCATCATGCGTGAAAATTATTATAAATGACGATGATGTTTTTTTTTAGCATAATTACCGATGGTTGAATAACCTTTAATTTGTAAAGTAATTAAGACATAATTAAATTTTATTTTTTGATATTGAATTCAATAAATGATCATTATGTTAATTAATGAAATCAATTAACCTAAAAATCATATAAAAGAAAAAAATTATAAATGACCAGAAATGAAGTGATCTTGCAGATAATATGATGATGATCATATACATTTGCAAGATCAATTCCATTTGGGTACATTGGTCTCAGTCAGATTAAAAGGTGAAAATTCAAGTGTCACGATAATCGAATAGTTCAAAATGTTAATCGAAATGTTTTTTTACATAAATACCAAACAAATTAATATGACATTTATTGATAAATCTAAGAAATTATGATGATCATTCATTTCATATACATTACATATTTATAATCAATCATATTGTACGAGTACTATAGTATATTATAAATTTCTCCAAAGACCTCACATGATGAAATTCACACGTCTAAAAATCATTTAAATACAAACAATTGTAAAATTCCATACAATCCCCGTTTTGGTACCACGATCTTTTTTAATTGAGACAATTAACACATATATTTGTGTGCGTTCCGTGTACACAAATAGTGTTCCTTTCGTATATAATTATTTCCAATTGATCATCGTCTTCGATAAGTCTTCAATTAGATCTTTGAATACGCACATTCCGTAAACCATATTAGTGAAGGCACGAAAATATAAAAAAAAAAACTTTCAAGGTGTCACACTGACCCAGTGTCAAGATCTTTAAGCTTTCTTTTGCGTGTGATCTTCACAACAACAAAAAAATTTTTTTTCTTGTCATTATTGATGTTTTGCCAATCAGATAAAATGTTGATTTTTATATTGTTGAAATCTTTTTTCATTTTCTTCCAAATTTTTTAAAGAAACTCTTTTTTTTTAAATAAAATACTTTTACTTGGTGACAAATATGATAATAATTTGTAGAAATCAATAATTTATTGATTTTCGAATAATTTATAAAAATCCTCGCGAAATCTTTGAGATGCTTGTTTTGTATGCCAAATATTTGAAATATTTATTTGGAGCAAAAATATGCAATAAGTGCGATGTACAATTTACGATGATGACAGAAGGTCCACAAGCAAAGGAAAACATAGGAAAATGATTCGGGATTTTGTAGGATATCATGCCGAATGACATATTTGACTTATCTTAAGAACTTTTAACTAAAATTCAGTTGTGACCACTAAGCTTTAGTTGTCGAAACTTGACAATTTTTTTCAGGCCTTTTAACTCCCATTTGAAAAGATAATAGGTCTGTTTTATTTGCCACCTGCTCTGGGGTAGAGCAAATTTTTACATTGAAAACAAAAACAACAAAAGTGCAAATCCTACACTACTTTCAAACCAGGGGCAGCTCTCACACCGAAATTAGTTCAGTTTTCTACCATAAAAAGTGTACTAGCTAAAAGTTTCTCATTTAATTATAATATGATTGCTAAGCAGCGCTACAAACATTTGAATTAAAGTTTTTTTCTGCTCCTGCTCGTTTTATTTGCCACTTACCCTGCTCCGCTGTAGGGTATGGCAAATAAAATAGAGCTAATATGTGGAAGTCTTTACTCCCAATGCAAAAGTTTTTATCATATACTAAAAGTAATTAGGAAGAAATACAATGGGCCAGTAAGGCATACGTGCTCTAATGCAATACAATATAATACAAGAGTAATTAAACAAAATTTACTTAACTAAGCAACAATAATTAAACAGTAAAATTTAACTAAAATTCAATGAAATTTAGAATGTTAGATGTTTTTATATACATTTCCAAATACAAAATATGATCCAGTTCAGTTTTTATATCAATAAAATTGAAAGAAATAAAAGTATTCTTTTAATAAAACGATTTCCCTTTCAATTTTATCAACAAATCAAATATTTCTAACTACATAAAAGAAACAAACAGCACACCGAGATCAAAATAGCCTAGCCTCTAACCTCAGGCAATACAATTATAAGATATATTAATTGATATCTCTACAATTTAATATCATCTAATTATGTTGCTACTAAAAAAAACACTAACCAAAAAAAAAATCCCAAACATAGTTAATCGTTTTCGATGAAAAGGAAAAATTTGAAAGTTGTATTTTAAGTAATTTTATATTTTTAATTTAAAAAATTGTTCTAGAAATAATTGCGCAAATATTTTATTAAACAAAAAAAAAACAAATACCAGTTGTTGAATCTCTATAAATTTTAAACAAATTTAATTAGTTTCATTTTGATTACGCTAGGCCTTTTATGTTCACTAAAAACTGAACAGATTACTTTCAAAAAATTCGATCTCCTTTCATATTATTAAAAAGGCTACTGTCCCAGCAAATAGTTGCATCATTTCGAATTGCGCGCGTGCATAAACAATTTTACATAAGTTCCGAACCACTTAATATTAATAGTACAACAACCTCATCTTAACTTTTAATTAGGAAAACTTTATGTTAAGGTACTCTAAAAGAATTGTCTTAATTAATATAATATAACAGGGTGTCTTTTATGTCCATTGTGATTTCAGGTGTGTTTGATATCTCGCCATCTTGATATCAAACCACTTAGCGCCTAACTAGGATTCAATTGAACATCTGTTTCGGTATTTTCCATATAGCATCAAGATTTAATACCAATTCTTGAACACAGCATCTAACAAAGTTCTCCGCATTTTCATTACTTACACTTCTGATAGTTCCTTAAAGATTGAAGTGAAAATTGCATGGAAAAGAAAAGCGGTGCCTATTTAAGTCGCATCTTAAAAATAATCAACTGAAAATTAGTCTTAACGTAATTTCCTTTGCATAGTCAAAATTTATAATTTGATATAACGTTTTTATCTCTATAACATGAACGTAATGCTTTAGACAGATCTCTGATTTTAATTACAATAATTATTTTTTAATGATATTTCTGGATGACCCATGGCACATCTTCTTTTTTTCACAATGATCATTATTCTTGTCATTTCAAATGGTTCAAAAAGTTACTATTTTGTTTATAGTTTTCAAAAAAGAATGTTTATTCATTTTGATTCAATAAAATTAATTTTTTTTAAATTGTTTTTAATAAATTTTAAGCAATTTTTACAATAATAAACATTTTTCCTTCTTTTAAGTTTATGTTAAAGAAGAAAACATATCAAAATCACATGAAATTTTTAAAATGTTCAAATGTAGATGGCTCTGTAAACTATGTGAACCAACAATTTGGGACCTCTTCACAATTTCATTTGATAATTAAAACAATAATGATGCTTGAAATAGATACTTAAAATTGATCGTTATTATGTAAATAAAGGTCATTATCGAGTTTTAATGACCGATTGGGTAATAATGAGCATTAAAATCGGAGATCTGTCTAGGATATTATTGAGGCGTTTAATAAATCATGATTAAAATTTTATAATCAACATTTACACTCGTCGAATGCAAAATAGCAAATTGAAAAATTTGCCAGGCAAACATAAAAGAAAAACACCCTGTATATTTAAAATTAATTATTCATTTTTTGTTAATTAAAATCCGGAAATGATTCAACATTGTTATTATTTAATAATATGTACTTACATTTTTTTTTTTTTAGATTGTTTAGAAAATTGTTAAGAAAAATTTTCTTCCCACAGTTTTTTATGCAACCCATTCATTTGGGTAGACATCGAAGAAAGCTTCTGAAATTTGGAATGGTTTTTAAATTTTTTATTAATAATATAAATATGCAAAAATTATAATTACAATACGAGAGCCAGGCCAGTCCATTTCACTATGTTGATTTTTAGTGTATCATAATTTTCTTTCCATTTCGCGAAAAATTCAACGAGTTTTGATGGCTCCGATTTTTTTTTTTGGGAAAGTTCTGAAAATTATGTTTTTTGGTTTATAATGTGGGAAAATAATTTTGTTGTTGAATAAAGTTAATAATAAAAATATGAATTTATTAATAAATAATTTATATTTATTTTCTTCGTCACACCACACCCGATTTTTATGGTATTTTTTTTTTCTTTTCGCAAACAAAATTCACGGATGTTGTGCGATTTTCTTTTTCTTTTCTTATAAATATTTATATGCCTTTGCTAGTCTTGCCTTTTACTCAATGGAGTGCTTGATCCTTTCTTTTGTTCAAATACATTTTCTAATAAATCAAATATGTCCTTTAAAAATCGCAAAAGGTTCAATTGGATTTGCAATAATTAATTTGGTTTGCAAAATACTCAATTTGGTTTGCAAAAGCGCGACCGGTAAGTGCCAAAATCAAGCCTGCTTGTAAAATATAAATGAAATTATGATTGTCCATATTTCAAAGAATTCTTGTTGGAAATCTGTGTTATTCTAACCAAAAATTGAGACAAAGTATATGGAATTATTGCCTAAATTCTATCCTCGAATAGTTCATTAAAGATTTTATAAAATTCTCAGTTCAGTGTAGAACAATTTAGTAAACTTTGGCAGATATCTGTACATAAATTCAAATAGAGAAATTGGTCGCCAAAACTAGATTTTTAAAGATGACATAAATCAGCTCAGTAATAAACCTTTCAAGAACTAAGTCTGTATACCATTACTGGTAAACGAAACTAATTACATTTAGGCTTCTACCCAATTGCCATGCCATATGAAGGAGTCTCTAACACATCGTCTCTGAATTACCAGATAACTAGTTCACTATGCAGAATAGCAATGCATTGCAGAGTCGATTCAAACTGTAATTAATTCGTCAATTTGGAAAAATAAATAACTATGGCAGTAAAAACATAGTAAAAACAATTGCCAGTTGAAGTAAGGTGAATGTGTGAACGGTTTTACATGTCATACAACAAATTTCTAGGCATTTTTGCTTCATAAATACTCAGAAAGATAATAATGTATTGCTGTAATCTTTAACCTAATTTGTCTAAATATCAAAATTTTTACCAATTACCTAATTAAATATGAAATTCTTCACATTACTTCATATTCCTATATATCGACCTTAAACTATGAATTTTAAATGTTGGTCAAATTAAATACAGGATGCGAATTAATCAAATTTAATACTAGTATATTAAGATTTTATATTTCTACAAATTAAATTACTCAAGAGACTGTATAATTATTAAATCGATGCAATTAATATCACAGCAAGTATTTCCATTCTATAATAAAACTTTTCAAAATTTTTGCGCAATCAATTTAGAGATCATCATCGTTAATCGTTAAATATCAATCATATTTTCTAAAAACTATTGAAAAATTTTAAAATTTAGTAAGAATTCGAGTGCATTTTTTTTTTCTTCATTTTTAAAATCGGAAACTATTTATTTAAAAAATTTCAAAATTTTTAAGTATGCAAAACTCTTAAGTAATATCGTTTTGATTTTTTATAGGCTGTGCGAATTTCGTTCTTTTAGCATCTTCATATAACTCAATATAACTCAATAATAACTCATAAATATGTAACATATCTCATCTTTATATAAAGACTTCTTGTTTTTACATATAAGGAGATGAGAGAATGGTATATGCTATTTTTTTTTCTCGTGGTAATTTTATGTTTTTCATTTAAAATATACGAAATTTTCCTTTCACTTTTAACACAATTTATTTCTCTTTTCATTGAAACATAAAAAAAAAATGGTACTGCACTAACCAAATCTAATTGAAAAAAAAAACTTCAATTTAATGCATTTTCGCGTATATGCAATTTAAAATCCATTTTACACACATTGACCGGCAAAAAAATTATTCATTTCATAGAGGAAGAAAAAAACTGTCCGGTTTTAATGAAATCGTGGACATGCATGTAAAATACAGTGAAATCTAAATTAAGTTGGTTGAAAATGATATTGAAGTTTATTATGATAGTCACTTAAATTTGACAAGTGATGTGACTATCGAAATATACCCGATTGTCATCTAGGATATGATATGAAATCATTAATTCTTGTTGTAGCGTTTAAATGTTGATAAAGGGTTCTTCATTAAATGATTGATTCTTTAATTGTGAATAAAATACTTTTACTTTATTGTTAATGAAAGATAATGACATGGCAATTATGAGAAACAATATCAAACTGCCTTCAAATTTTGTTTATTAAAAATTTAGTCCTCCACCCTATAAACCACACCAAACAGTGACTCGTTGTGAATGCGTTGGTTATTCTTTAATCACGTTTGGAATTTAATTTCCCTATATCCGTCAACTGTCCTCATTAACGTATCTTCCAAGTTGAACGAGTGAACCACGTCCGTTTTCATAATATAGCTGCACTATTTAGATATACCTTGTTCTGTAGTATAAGACACAATTTTAATTATTACCAATAATAGTAGTTTAAAAATGTCAAAACAAGGAGGAAATTTAAATGCCATATTTCTGTCAAATAAGGTGTTAAAAGATCAACCTCCCAACCCCACCCAACTCCAATCCTATATATAAACGAATTATTACGCTGGAATTCGAATATAAGTTTTCGATGAAAAACCGTTGATAAATATATAAATTTTCATCAAGAAACAATATCTAAATTGCCTGTTTTTAGGCAAGCATGAAAATAAAACAAGTTATCATAGATTCAAACCAAGAAAATAGTATATTATTCATTTTTGTAATTTTCAATTCGAGACTATAAAAATACTATAAAAAATAGGTAATAGTTAATATTTAATATTACAGAGATAGTAAATATATGAGGTTAAACTGTATAAAAATGTTAAAATTAGATTTGATAGTAATTGAAAAAAATAGTATGGCTATAAACGTTTGATCTGGATTCTTCGGTCAATGCAATTTCATAAGAAAAAAAACCCACAAAAAGACTTTTATTTTTTTTAAAAGAAATAAAAAATACAATAATTTCATTAAGAAAAAACTAGGCTTTCAAGTTGATTTTTTTTCTTCGCGAAATATTAAGCGGATTTTTCCAGTAGCAAGTTTTGACGTTATTTCATGGTAAAGTTAAGAAAAAAACCTATTCAGGTATATTAAAATGAATGCAATTTTAATTATCAGTTGTTTATTTGATATTGACTATAAGTGAATGGAATCTTTCTTTTTTATTGGTTTTTTATAATTTAATAAATTACATAATATTCTTCGCATTGGTCACTTTTTAATATTTTATATCAATAAATATGTTGTAATAAAATTTAATCGTCTAACTCTCTGACCAAATATATAATTGAATTTGATATTAGTAATCGAATGTGCGTACATTCCAAATAAATATCTTAAATTTTCAAAAGAACTACTACGAGTCATTAAAACTACTTAAAGATGTAGTAAAATATTCCAATCACTCGTTTCAATCAAATATTCTTAACTATCATTTCTCAATAAAATTAGTTTTGATAAATTTTGTATAACCTGTAATGGAATAGAATACGAAGGATTGAGCTATATTGAGCTGTTCGGAAACTTCATACCAATTTCCAAGACGAATTGAAACAAAGCACTTCTTGAATAAAATCTGAGAAATTAAATCAAAACAAGAGGCAAAAATTAACTTGGCCAATCAACGCTAATTTTGGTCTATAATTTTGCATAATCCTTTGATTAATTTTGATGAAATTTAATGTGCACACATATAGCTAAGTCAGATACCAAATTTAGCTGAAATTCGTCTTTAGCTCTTTCCAATTATTAGAAATCCGCAAAACTCTTCGTTTTACGGATGTTTTGGTCATGTTGGATTTAATCTCTATAAGTTCGCTCTTCTTTTAAATTAACAATTCAATATTAAAAGAATAACAAAAACAAAACATAAATTAATCAATAAATACGGTTAAAAAAAAAAATTCAGATTGCCAAAAATTAGCATTATTACTAAAAGAAATGAAGTGAAAGTTTTTCTTTTTTTTTCTTACAAGAATTTATGCTTAAGCTTCCAAAAAATTAGCAATTTTATGCTAGGACTTACTCGTATCAGAGTATTTGTTTCTTTTGTGTAAAAATTTACATAATTTAAATTCCATTTTTGTTGTAATTTACATAAATAGAAAATTTTTTATTCATTCTCGATAACTTTTCTTTTAATATTAATAAACAAAAATACTTAGTTCCGGTATAAAATAGAAAAAGCGGAATTTTATCATAATTTTCTTTAATTTTTTATTAGATAAAACGCGTGAAAATTTACACAAATTACAAGATTGTCGCGCGACATAAATTGTGATTACATTTTAATGGATTTTTTGGATGTCTTTATTTATTTTTAAATCAAAATTTGTCATTAATAATGATTCGTTTAGATTTGCTAAAAATTGTACAATTTTTAAATATTTTGAAGTGGCTCGTGAACAAAACTCATTTTGTTAGCGAGTCACCTAATTTGACAGATAAGGTCTGTTTCATTTGCCACTTACTCTGGGGTAGAGCAAATTTTTACTTTGAAAACAAAAACAACAAAAGACCAAATCCTACACTACTTTCAGAGCAGGTGTAAACTATTGCACCCGAATTAGTTCAGTTTTCTACTATAAAAAGTGTATTAGCTAAAACTTTCTCATTTAATTACAATATGGTTGCTAAGCAGCGCTACAAACATTTGAATTAAAACTTTCTCCTACTCCTGCTCGTTTTATTTGCCAATTACTCTGCTCCAGGGTAGGATATGGCAAATAAAACAGACCTATAATGTGACTCTTAGAATATAGGACTGACTAACTAATTTTCATTCATAGTCATTTCATTTTCTAATTCATCACAATATGTTTAATAAGAATTTAATTTCACTCCCCTTGGGAGAATAGAGCCTGTGCAGGTTGTTTCTATTTCGAAAAGTCTTGTCATTTATTTTCTTTTTTATGTGACAATTTTCACTCCTATACAATAGAACCGATTAGATACACACCGCTTTTATGAAGATTTTATATTGAAACTTATTGGCAACAATTTTCCAGACAAACAAGGATATTGGTTATGGTTTTTGGGATTGGATTAGTCTCGAGTTTCTTCGATATCCTTGCATATATTATCGATTACTTAACTGCTATTATATCACAAAAAGCTACACTAATATTCATTTGAACTATTCTATTCTTGATAATTTCTAACTTAAGGGAATGACTTTCGTTTAAGACATCTTCATATTTAGGAAAAACAGTTTTTTTTTTGGAACGTCGATGAGACTTTTGAAACGACATATGTTTAGGCTTGAGATATGTAATTCCAATCCAAATTGTTTTAAGAAACCCATAATATTAATTCAAATTCAGTTCTAAGAATGAATATCTATCAAATTTAAGATTTTGTGGTAAAACTGCACTTTTTCTTTCGATCGTCTATATTTCAAAAAAACAGCATTGAAATTTTGCAATAAATTAATAAAAGAGACCTTAACATTTATAATAAAATTAAACCTAATTTAAGAGTCGCCATTCATAATACCATCATTAAATACTACACTATCGTTAATTTTATTATCCCTGGAAAAATTAATTAGCAAGCATTTCCTAATAATAATATCGAATGCGATATTATAATAAATTTCATAATTTTTTTTTCTTGTCAATATTTTTTAATTATCAAAATATTAAGGAAAAGATTTGATAATATTTAATAATGAATAGAGAGTTTTTTTTCCCACCGACATGTTTAAAACTTAAAAGAATTAAATGTCATAGTAATTTTCTATCTTTGGATATTGCAAAGGCTAAGTGAAGCTAAAAAAAAATGCATACTATACATCTCTTCCATAGCTTGTTTTTTGTTTCTTGTTTTCTTAAAGATTCATCGAAGATTTTAACTGAAAATCCAAAAAAATAAAAACTGCATATAAAAGAGGTGAAAGTTGGAACCATCATTAGAAAGAAAGAAATCACGATGATACTTTCTTATACACTCTTTTATGGTAGATATTATATGAACATGTAGACTGGGGAAAAAGGGCAAGTATTGAACATCAGTTACCAGTTACCGGTATATGCAATGAATTTTATGTAATTAACAAGAAAGAAATGATATTTACTTATATTCTAAAGCCGTATTCATATCCATAATTGGAAATATTAAACCAGGAATTTAAGAAATTAAAAAAGAATTTCAAAAAATGTTTTCAATTGTTGCCTAAAACCTAAATGAACGTCTGAATGTTTGTCCCATTTTTATGAGAGCCTAAAAATAGGCAAATTACAATTTTTAGTGATGAAAATTTTTTTTTTTTTCAAATCTTTTGTATTTGATGCGCGTATGTGAATCCCTCAATTAATTAACTTTTTATACGATAATATTTCTATCAGACTTTTACCTATAGTAACTTAATATTATCATAATTGACGATGATAATCGATTTGTAGTACTGTTCATTTAAATAAAGCTGAATGAGCTTTTTAGAAACGCTAGACGATGATTTAAAAAACTTTGTATTTTCCCAAAATAAGATAGTTTTCTTTTAAATAGACAAATTCTTGTTTTCGAAAATTTCCATGTGAATTTACACTTTATATAAAAACGTGTAAAAAGGTTAGAAAATTTTGAACTTTATAATTTCATTACTATATTTTAACGAAATACCAAAACTGTTGAAGCAACTTTAAAGAGATCCATTATGTTCGCCGACATGATTGGTCCAAAAGATTGGAATTTTTAGGAGCAATAACCATATTGATTTTTTTTTATTATTATAAATTTAATATTATTATTATTGTGTGATGATTAGATAAGTATATAAGGAAAACTTGTCTAGCCGATAGTGTTTAATAGTTTATGGCAAATTTTATTATTGATAAGATATAATTTCACTATTTTCTCTGAATACGTATATAACACTTTATACCTATGTACTCGTACGTACATATATGATCATTACATTATTCAAGCAGAAGATATCATAGATCACAAATAATATTTTCTTATTTACTGATAAATTTTCTTGGGTGTAATCATTCAAACTTGACTTGTTGTTTAGTGTATATTGCATCTTCCATTTGTTTTACTATTTTTGTTGTCCATTTCAATGAATTTTCATGGATTTTTCTTGAATTACGTAACTAGGAAATTATTATGTAGCAAATTGATAAACAATTTTTGTTAGAAAATGGTGGTTCTTTTTTGAATTTGATTGATAACATTTATAAATATAATTTAATCTTATGTAATTAAAAGTTTTCTTAAATTAAGTAATATTAAAACAAATGAATAAGATTTTCGTTGGAAAACTTTTCGGAGAGAAAAACCTTTTTTTTTCATTCATTTTCGAGTTTAATTATAGGCATTTTATAGTTAATTACATAAAAAAGAGGCTAGTTTATTATAAGTACGTGAGAAGAAAAGGGCATAACAATTATTTAAGAAGATTTCGTATTTATGAGAATATTCACACTTTCTAAAGTTTTAGTAAATAATCATGTTATATGAGATATTATGTGTTCGTCGTCATTAGTTTATTGAAAATCTAACGGACAGTATCAGTATCAGATTTCTCCTAAACACCTGCTTGAAAGTCAACAATAAAAGACTATATGGTAGGATGGTGCTTTACGAAGACTTGCTTTACGGTAATTCGAAGGTATGAACATAATAAAACTGGCACAAAATTCGTTATACAAATGAAATTTCAATCACGGAAGCACGGAAGCACTTATTTCATTTAATAATTCAGTTGTAGTCTTCCTACTGCAAGGCCAAAATTAATAGGCTAGAATCTGTCCAACGCGTATATTTGTACATTATGCCTTAAAAACCCTTCCTTGGAATGACACCTTTCAATTTCCTCCATATGAGAATAGATTAAAATTTATCCGACTGCATTCACTGAAAAGGAGACGTCAGGTGGCTGATGTTGTGTTTGTCCAACAAATTATCCACCTTTTCTTTTAGAAAAGATGCATCTTAATATTAATACCCGTTTCTTAAGGTTCGTGAGACTTTTTAAAATAATATATCACAGAACTCATTACGGATGAAATGAATGCTGCAGACAGTCAATGATAATGCCAAACATTGCGACTCTTGCTTTCAACTATAATAAAAAAGAAATAAGAACCATTCATCCCTGTTGTGTACGTTTCTTCTAAATGTATTTTCCCATTAGAAGCAATATAGATCAGAGATTCGTCTCAAACATATCATAATTTTTTTAGATTGCAAAAGAAAACACTTCTTATGAAATGATAGATATAAGATGTTCCAATTAATCATAATTGTTGAAACATTGTTTTAAAAACTAGAGAAATTTTTTGTTACCCAACTTAAAATTTATTGTTTTATCATTTTGAAAGAAAATACATTGGCATATTTGAAATGAATTTTTACCATCTTCTAACATTTCTGATACGTGATCACGAAACAAACAAGTTTTATGTTTATTATAAATTTTCATAATTATATAAAAAAAAAGACATTTTTTCCATTAAAAATAATACAAAAAACAAAAAAGATTTCATTCACTTTCATAACAATTATTATTATTATTGTGTTTTTCAACAACAACACAACAAACACCTCAAATCCACTTTCTTTCTTAAATTGAAAATCATAAAACTAAAATATTAATTTTAATTTTTAAATCATAAATAAGTAATTAATAGTTTGCTTTTTTTTGCATTTCATTTTTATTTCATATAAAATCGCACGCTTTAAAAAAAAATAACAAATATCAATCATAACAAAAAAAAAAAAGACCAAAAATAACATATTCCGAAGACAATTAACACCAGTCCAACAATCAAATATACTAAATGATATTCAACAACATCAGCATAGATTTAATTTTCATTCACCATCACAGAAACAACAACAGCAGCAAAAACAACAACAGTTTTTAATTCAACAACAGCCAAGTATTGAAATACCAGTTGCACCAACACAACAAACGATCATCAATCAAAGACCTCCGCCGTTATCGAATTCGATACGTTTTCCACAAAATTTCAATCGACAAAATGCAAATAATAATTTAATTAATAATGTCCCAATAATACAGCATCATACACAAACGAATTTTATACCAAATTTTCAACAGACTCCACAACAGGCACCTCAACAAAATTTCCAATACCAAAGATCATTACAGAATCAATTAAATTATCCACAACAACCGTTTCAACCACAACCAACTCAGCAAATAGATTTTCAAGCACAAAACTTTTTACGTAATCAATATCAACAACAACAACAAGGAGGAGGATCATCGCAATCATCAAATTTACCAATTTCATTTGCACCAACACAATTTCAAGCTTTACCACAATTTCCAGCAAATCCGCAATTTCAAACGTCACCACAATTTCAAGCAGCTCCGAATTTTGGTGGACAACAAATTCAATCGAAAGGACAATTTCCGCCAACTGGATTACAACAACAACAACAACAAATACCACAACAGTCACAATATCAACCTGTCGCAAATAAACAACATTTCCAAGTTGCTCCACAATTTCAAACAGCACCACAATTTCATATTTCTGGACAATTTCAGACGGAACCACAATTTCCCCAATTTAATAGCGGCTCACCGCCAATCTCGAAAGCCGAACAAGAAGCTAAAGAAAAACTTATCCAAAAACATGAAGCTTTCGTACAAAAACAATATGAAAAACAACAATCTAAAGTTAAACAATTACATGATGAATTCTTACAGAAGCAACAAATCATTAAGCAATTAGGTTTAACTGCACAGGGTGGCTCATTGAATGCACCGAACGGACAAAATGGAAAATCACGTGGTATTCTTCCATCGGAACGTGAACTTTTCGAAAATGCCATTAAAAAATATCAAGAAGAACATCCGACCACTACTGTAACAACTACAACGACAACAGCTGAAAATGATAAAAATGGTGTTGCCAAAGAAGATCCGTTTGAACGCCTTCTTCAAGCACAACGAAAAGATATTTATGCACAATTAGGATTAGAAGGTGATGATCCAAAAATACAAGGAAAATCATCGAACGGTTTAGGACGTGAAGATCTATTGAAACAAATAAAAGCTGCTTTGGGAGATTCGGCACAATTAAATCTGGGAAATCAAGCTGAATCACTAATACAACAATCATCTGGTGACGGTAAAAAGAAAACAGATGACAAACTGAAACAAATTGCACCTTTACATTCCATGGATCTTGTATTACCGGGCGGTGAAAAAGTTGAAATTGTTCGTGCACCAGATCCAAGTTCAGTAGGTGGTCTTACCGATTTATCCGGTGATATATCTAGTCTTTATGCTCAAAGTCTTGGTAACGATGCTAAAATAATTAGTTCCGATGATGGACCACCATCAATTGAAGAATTAGCTAAACGTGGTTTAATCCCAGAAGGTTATGAAATTGTACAACAACCAGCACCTGGTTCAAATGCTGCAGCCCAACAAATAGCAGCTCAAGCAGCACCAGCCCAACCGAAAGCGGCACCAAAGAAAAAACCTACCTATGTCTATTTAGAGGAACAAGCTGATGGTTCATTCAAAGTTCAAGGAGTTAAAGCAAATGGTGAAAAAGAAGCTAAAACTACTGGTGCTGAAGTAGATAGTATTTTGGATCAAATTAAAAAAGGTGATATAAAATTGCCACCATCAGTTAAAAAAGTTCAATTACCATCTGAAGTTGAACCTGAACCACCGAAAACTGTTCGTCCACTTCCTCGAAGTACCGCTGCACAACCAGCTACAGCAGAATCTGTATCATCGACCACAACAACACCAGCTCCTGCATATGTAACATTCCCGAGTAGAACAGTTTCACCATATTCAACCTTATCTCCAGGTATCAGTAGCACAAGTCCAACTCCGATTTCAAGTCGAACAAATCCAAGTACAGTTCATTTAACAACAGCTTCGAGTACATATCAGCCTTCAACGACACCAACATATTCTTCATCGATCAGTTCTACACATACACCAGTCACAGAACGTTTAATAGCCACAACTGTAGATAATGAATATCCGAATCAAGACAAGGAGAAACGCTTTACATCCGGAACAGATCTTATACAAATTCTTAAATCAAATGGATTATTTGCTATGGCAAAATATTTAAAACAATCCGGTTTAGATAGTATCTTAAATGAAACTGGACCATATACTGTTTTTGCACCAACTGATAAAGCATTTAAAAATCTCTTAATACAACTTGGTGGACCAGAACGGGCTGAAGAAAAATTCAAAGCAAATCCAAGACTTTTAAGTGGTGTAAGTAGAAAAGAATACGGAAATATTATTTATAGACATTTAAATATATGAAATATTCTTACAGCTTCTTCTGCATCATGTTATTCCTGGGTCATTTTTAGTATCTTCGCTACAAGACGAAATGACTGGAGTCTCATTGGCCGGTACACAATTACGTGTTAATCAATATTCAATGCATGATCAAGAATGGAATGATGTTTTGGTAAATATTGATAGTTTTGTCCTTTAAGACATTATTTATTTGGCTTTGCTTTTTTTATAGATAACAACAATAAATGGCGCCATGATTGTGAATGAAAAAGAAAATATTAAAATACCACAAGGAATTGCTCATGGAGTTGATCGGGTTATGTTCCCCTTACCTGTTGGTGATTTATTACAAACTCTACAATCGGATCGTGAAAGACGATTTACGAATTTCTTGAAAATTTTATATTCATCTGGACTGTCAGAGCTTCTCCAAAATAAAGGTAAAAATGAAGCTGGTTTCTAAGATAGAAAAAAGGAGGACCAATTCTTGTCTTAAAAAGTCCATACTTTTAAATGTTACTAATTTATTACTTAATTTTCTTTTTATATAGGAACCAAAACATATACAGTATTTGCACCGACTGATAAAGCTTTTGCTGAATTAGATCCAGAAGATTTACAAAAATTAACAAATGATAAAGATGCATCACAAGCGTTTGCAATGCGTCACATAATGCCAGGCACATTATATTCGGCTGGTATGAGATTCTATCAAGTTAAAGACTCTTTATTGCCAGGACAAATGATTACATTACAAAAGACAAGTTCAGGACGAATTAAGGTGAATGATTCCCAAATGATTACATCAAATATTCCTGGAACAAATGGTGTTATTCACGCCTTGGATGGAATACTTTAATTTAGTTTTTTTTTTTTTTAATTAATTATATTTCTATTTTGCTTTTTTTAAAAATCAAAAATTCTATTTGTATAAATTTTATAGAATAGAAAAATTTCTTCTAATTTCTAATTTACGAAATTTATTATGAAATTATTTTTATTTTAAGTAATTTTATTGTTTTATAAAAAAAAAAAGATTTCAATCATGAAAAATAATTAAAATAAATAGAATTAAAATTTGTCTCAAAAGCCAAGAAAAATAGGAAAAAAAAAGAAAATATCAAGTGTGCTACTCTCTTCGCCATTTTATTAGGAAATATTAATTTATATTTTATAAACCACAAACCTTTTTTTATGTTATTATTATTATTATTATTTTTAAATTATTAGTAATTAATTTCATATATTTTTTGTTTAAGAAAAATCTTTTGAAAAATATTTTATTACAAAAAGAAAATTATATATTCTAAAATAAAATTTAAGACAATATCAAGAAGTTTCTGTGCTAAATGATAAACTAAAAATGCATTCAGGATCTTTAATTTTCTCCAGTAAATATTCAATAGAACGCACACAGCTAAGATTTTCAGTCGTTACTGCTATGTAACTGCTACTTATCGTCAAAGATGTAGCATGAATGAAAGAATATACAGATTACCAATTTAAATATTTATTTTGATACTTTTTTGACATCACATGTGATTTGCTTTCAAATAAATAATCGTAATTTTTCACATAAACAATGTATTTCAACTCCCCTGTGACGTAGGTGCGCAGAAAAAACCAATTTGTGAATATGGGAAAGCGTAATATGTATATTCTTTCATTCATGAGGATGTAGCATGAACGTGGCAGCAACATGCAACGCTATCTGGGTGACTTTTAAAATTTAAAACTTAATAAGAGGTTATCTTTCTTTCAACAATATCAAACATAGCTCAATATTCTTGTACATTAGTTGAATTGGGATTTTATTAGGAATCAATATAGTTAATAACTGATTGAACTAAAGGAAATGGTAAAACGCACTGCTTTATGGAACTACAATTGAAAACCTATTTTTGTACTACAAAATAATTTTATTCATGATCATAACCATGATCATAAAGAAGGACAACTAAATCGACAACTAATAAGACTACCAATTTGAATGGTATGGTTACCTTCGTTCGTAATCCCTTCTATAATCAGGATAATCTCTATTACGACTCTAAATCTTTACGAAAAGAACCTCATGAATGTTAGTTATCATTTCTATGAAGAAATCAACCATAAATTCATATTCTATCCTAGCACAATTATTAAAATTGTAAAGTACTATCTGTACTATCTATCACTAACCATAAAAAATATGTCCAACATTATTCGAAAAGGATGGAAATGCAGCTCTTATTTGTAAGACAGCGCAAATAGGGACAGTTAGGGAGTATTTCCGGGACAAAACTCCTTGGTCCTCGAGAGAACTGTTACCAAAGATATTAATAAGTAAAGATATGTATGTAAAATTCAAAAAAGGTTTTATTTAACAAAAGTAAATTACAATATGATATGAGCTTAAAACTCTCTCCATAAGAACTAATGTAATTTATTTATGCAAAATAGAACCTATTTTGAACTTTCCATATCTTTCCTTTATTTATATCTTTGCTGTTACTATCAGTATGCCTGAATTTTGTCAATTTATTCTGTCCTGCAATATGTTTTACAAATTTAGTTTAAATGAGCTAAATTAGTTTTTAGTTTAGTTTTCTTTATCACAGATATTAAAAAAAAAAAAAAAATAGAATTTTGAATTAATTTTTCGACCCTGTACAGTATGAACAAAAATATTCATTAATGAATTTTTTTTTAATTATATTTTTGCTTTAAATAAGAAAATGTCTTTATATTATTTTAAATTAATGAAGATGAATAAATTATATTTAAAAAATAAAAAATATATTTACTTTTATTTGAACCATCGAAAGTTAATCCATTCAAAAATTAACACACCATTTTGGTCATCCCTGACTTTGATTATTCACAAATGAAATAAAATTAAATTCGTTATTAAACAAAAATTTGTTTAACATTTCCAACAATTAAATAATTATTTAATTTAATTTATTCGAAAAGAAAAAAGAAATTAAGAATATTTATTACTTCCTTTTAAAATAAATTAAAACCATTTTAAATATGGTAACACCACATGAAAAATCTACTCCAAACCAGGGTGGGAACTCGTTTTCTTTTGTAGTAGTCTTATTTTGTCAAAGTCGACTATTCAAAAAAGTATCAAAAAGACAAAACAGAGCCATCTATTGATACAAAAAAAAAATGGAGTAGGAATTTATTGATCTTTTTTTGGTCTACATTAGCCAATATTTCTGTTAAGCCAGCTGGTATACCAGAAATATTGGCTAATATAGATCCTGTGTAAATAAATGCTGTCTATTGTTATATTCAATGTAAAATTATGAAAAAAACGGACTTAACATGACACTTTCACCTTTTTTGGGAATATTTTTAGAAGTTCCATTATTAAACTATAAAAAAATCGACAAAAAACTTCAATTTTCATACAAAATTAATTTACCCCCCTTCAAAAAACAACTACTACACGGCTTGTAAAATTTTGTCTCCACTAATCCATCTCTATATAATTTTGACATTCCAAACAAAAGTACTTCATCAACAATTTTCTGCATACCAACATTCCTCCATATATTTAGCTCTGAGCGTCTTGTCATTAAGTAAAAAAACGAAACACAAAACTTGTTTGACAGATCTTATAATTAAAAATTATTAATCAACAAAAAAAAAAAAAGCCACCATAAGCTCTGGACAACGAGAAAAAAAACATAAGCAAAGCTTCTGAGAAAAAAAAATCCTAAAAAGAGAGGGTAGGGAAAAATATAATACAAGTTTTACTAGCGAAAAAAAAAGTTAAATCGAAATTAATTCATTGCGCGATTTTGATCGAGTCAGAGCTTGTGTTTTGTTGTTTTTGTGATTATTTATTTATTTTTATTTTTTTCTGATAGAAAACAACAGTTTTTTGTGTAAATAAACAAGAAAAAAATCGTTACATCCATGACTTCATTCAGTATTAATTTCAATCAAGATTTTACGTAAGTAAACTAAAATAATCGATCGTTTTTAATTAATAAAAAAATATTTTATTTTTTGAAAAACTAAAAACAAGCAAAAAAAAAAAATAAACAAAGACTTGTGATGAAAAAATTGGTGACCTCGATTTTTAGTCGTAGTAATTAAAACTAGTTAAAAGAAAAACAATCTTTGTTTTTTTTTTGCACTTATCTCATTTCTGAGAATAATTTTCTAAACAAAGAACTGGAAATTTTAGAATGTTTGTGCGTTTTTTCCTTTAGAATTTTTGGAACTTTTTTTAATCATAAATGGAAAATTTCAACAAAAAAAAAAGAATTAAAAAATGGACGAAAAATCGTTTTTTTATAATAATATTCAAATTTTCATATATAACTTTTAAATAGTTTGTCATATTATTTGCGCCATTATATGAAATCCAATTCCTCTCTTGTCCTCGCCAAAACAAAACCAAAAACCTTATGAAATCGCACATCGCCACACAAAGCAAGCACTTGGAGAAATGACGTAAAATTTCAAGGCTAAAAATTAGCTTTTATTAAACAAAAGTTTTGTGTTACAACAAAAAGAAAAAAAAAAGTTCGTAATAAATATTATCAGAATTCCATAGCGAGAATGTCATATATGAATATTATGTATTTCTGTGATATGAATTGAAAGTATCAGCTGATTTTACAAGGTACGTAGGAGGTGTAAAATGGAACGCGCAATGAAAAACAGTGTTGGCATATCGAACAGAAAAAATAAAATGGTTACACGGGATTATATATTTTGTTCCAGTTTCCATGATCTTTACTTCAAAGCTGTCCAACTCGCGGCCCGCGGGTCCATTGTGGCCCAAGACAAGTATCAATGCGGCCCGAAAATATTCAAAGTTACTGAAGCATGTCCATTTTTCTGACACCTCATCTCCACACGACATAAATTCAGTCAGATATTATGTTAGTAAATGTCAATTGGGAATGTTAGTGGGTTGATTTTGTTGTAACATTTCATCTCCACAGGACAGAACAGCAGACAAAACACCTGCTCTGACTGAATTTATGCCATGTGTAGACAGATAGTGAGGAATGATTTATGTGTTTTCTGCCAAACGACAAACAACAGAAGCAGGACCAGAACAGAAAGCTTCTTTCGTTCTGTAGTAAATTCTCTTTCTGTTTTCGTTGCTCGCTAAGCTACACTGTCCTGTTCTTTGTCACCTGGTGATTTAAGTGAAAAGAATGAAACATATTAAGTGTAAAATTAGAACCAACATGTTGGATGAAGACTTTGAGAATTGCCTGAGAATTACAACCACGTCAATCGAACCAGATATTGACAGTTTAGTTTCTCAACTTCAATGCCAAGTATCACATTCATTTTATATGATATGGATTTATACATAATGATATACTTGTGGCCCAAAACGCCATATCTTCTTCCAATGCGGCCCAGGGAAACAAAAAGGTTGGACACCCTTATTCTACTTGAAATACTTGAATCGAAAAATAATGTAAATCGGAATTGGAGCACAAACAAAAATAAATTGAAGCTGATTTCAAATCGATTTTAACTCTTATTGGTCGTAAGTCACCTCTGACGTGACAACAGTAGTTTTCTGGAGCGGTCGTATGGCACGTGTGAAGGGACAAGGCGGATCATGTCGAAACATACTGTCTATTAAATATGCATACGTTTATCATTACTAACAGATCATTTAACTTGTAAGTTGCCTGGAGGAAGGAAAACAGCAGTATACTGTTGTAAAACGTGCAAGAGAAAACTATTCCTTCATGTTGTTTCAAAAAATACCGTATATTTATTAAAAATAACTACAACCTGATGAGAATGAAGTATGCGAAAAGTCGCGTCCGATAAGGGTTAATTTTTTAATCTGGAATGAAATCATGTAACTCGATTTCACACAAGTTGTATATCGAAAAAGCATAGCACAATCGCAATAGTTTCGATTCAATTAAGTCACAATCGAATTACAAGATTCCATTTTTGGTCAAGCTAAAGGCAAAAAAAAACTCGAGATTCAGTTGCAAGTCGATGTCAAGCAAAAATTCTTCGCTGACATGACTTCTACTTGAAATCGACTTCAATCTGGAAATTGTGGATCGATTTGCGAAGTTAAAATGGAGTATGAATAAAGGTGAAACCATAATCTAGTAAATAAAAATAATAAAATACTTTTTTAAATAGTTTCGGCATTACTTTTACATCAAAAGTCTAAACGAAGTCGAAATTGGGCTCAAATACACATGCACACTTTGGTCGAGTCGAAATGGGATTGACTGGACTTGACCTGTGGTGGCTTTATCGATTCCAAATAGCGCTGGTTAAAAAGTTGAGTAGTCAAATTGGTGGATAGGTGTTGCGTTTTGTAAAATGGCAATGTTGTTTTTTCTGTGTTGAAGCATTTTATTAATATTTTTTTATGCTTTTTTCTTTCGTATTCCGTTAAATTTAAATTTTTTATGTTTTCCGCGACTAAATTTGGAACTCTGATCTTTTAATCCGTTGTATCCAAATTTTTTTTTATGATTGAAAATTATAAGTAAACTCTTCTCTCTAATATAATTTGCTAAAACCGTTGGTGAAGCATAGTTACGATGAATTTAAGGAATGCTTTTTTAAAACATGACATTGCGTACTCCATTTTGTTGCAATTTCATTATAGAGTTACGTTACGATACCGTTATGACGACACTGCTGAAAAATCAATTTTTTTTTTTTTTTGAATCTCACATTCGTGTGCAGTATTGTTTTGTTCTAACAACTGTTCATAAACTAATCAAGATAATGTGTCCAATAATAAACATAACATCATTGCTTTTATTGGTGTACAACGAACATTCATCAACGATGTTACGGAATTCCAATATACATATGAAAACATCTGGCAGGAAATATGACAATGGTTCCAGTTTCTTAATCTCTTGATTAATGTTTCGCTGTTTTTTTTGTTCTTGGTTGTGTGTGGCTGGCTATCTCTCTAGAGCTTGTAAAACAGGTTGTCATAAATTAAAAAAAACTACATCATCTTTGTTAACAAACCAAGAAAAAAATAACTTTTAATAATATAATTTCTTTCTCCCTTTTTTTTTTAAGTATATTTCCATCAAGAAACTAAAATATATATTTTGTATTTCTTTTTTTTAGGTCTTTATCTATAGTTGGTCCTGCAGGCTATCGACTCTTCTCTCTTCTATCAACAAAAAGAGTTGATGAAATATTTTGCAGTAACTCTGAAAATGTACGAATTGCTGAACGTCTATTTACCAGTAGTTTGGTGGCTGTTGTTACCGTTTCAGAACCAAATAAGCTGACACTACATCATTTTAAAAAGGGCACCGAAATATGCTTTTATTTTTATCCAACAAATATTTTAACGGTCCGTTTAAATCGTAACCGATTAATAGTTTGTTTAAGTGATTCCATTTATATACATAATATACGTGATATGAAATTAATTCATTGCCTAAAATTGGAAACAACAAATCCGAATGGCTTGTGTTCATTATCATTTAATTCATATTTAGCATATCCGAGTTCTGGAAAAAATGGTGATCTACAAATATATAATGCAGCTGATTTGAAAATGGAAATTTATATTAAAGCACATGATTCACCATTGTCAGCAATGAATTTCTCATCGAATGGACATTTTATAGCAACAGCATCTGAACGTGGTACTGTTATACGTGTATTTTGTACAAAAACAGGACAAAAAGTTCATGAATTTCGACGTGGTGTTAAACGTAATGCAACAATAGCATCATTGATATTCAGTTCGAATTCAGATTATTTATGTGCAAGTTCGAATACTGAAACAATTCATATATTTAAATTGGATCCAAAATTAATTGAATATGTTGAATATTTGAATACGATCGAAACAACAAGAAATACCAATTTAACAACAACACATACAGATGATTTAAGTATACGAAATTCATCATCTGGTGGTGGTTCTAGTTGGGCAGGATTTTTAACAAAAGCTGTAAATTTCATACCTAGTCAAGTGAGTGATGTATTCACACAAAATCGAGCTTTCGCAACTGTACAATTATCACAAGCTGGTCTAAAACATGTTTGTACATTGGCGAAATTGAATAATGAAACCAGATTATTGGTGGCATCTGAAGATGGATTTTTATATATATATGATTTTAATGGTACAATAGGAGGAGAATGTAAAATGATACGTGCACATGATCTCAGGAACCCACTGGAAGGAATTACTGGTATATATATATATTTTTTTTTGGTTTTTTTTATCAACACTTTAGAGATTTACGGAATTCATCAAAATTTTGATGGATTTCTAATTTCCATACTAAAAAAAAACTTGATTATAAATATTTTTTTTTTTTTTTTTAGAAGTATTAGCTTTTATTGATGGAATTATATGAATACATATCCTCTAAAACATTTCCCACCGTCGCAACTCTCGTAATTTCACAAATCTGTATAGTATTACCTATTTTTTTTTTTAGAAAAATCTGTCAAATCTTGGTGGGTTGATTAATTTTAAAGTTAATCATAGGCATTTTACTATTATTAAATTATTACTAATAACACTCGCAATTACTACAAAATCTACTGACGGACGATGTGGACTTATTGGAAATCAGATGTCAAGAATATAACCCAAAGGAGAAAGGTTCTCCTTCCTAGAAATCTTTATCGAACGCGTCACCAATTTTGCAATATAATATAAAATTTGTCGAGGATTGTCTTGAAGTCTTTTTATTTTATATTTTTAATACAATAAATACAAAATTATTATTCCTATGTCTAAAAGAATAGATTTCTTAATTATTATGTTAAAAAGTATAGATGTTTTTTTCGATATGATTTATATCAATGAGAATTCAGAAGTAGGAGGTTGATAAGAGGTAGATAACATAGGGTCAAAAGAGTTTGACAAAGGTTGTAAGAGAGATAATGGTCACCGGAGCGATCAACTTACGGTGGTCGTAAGGCTGATGAAAAATGCTCTAAATCCCGTCATTAGTTGATACATCTATCGAAGAGACAGTTCATGCTATTATTAATTGAATGGTATAATTCCTATTGGATATAGAGAAAACTGACAAATGTTTGAATTTCATAAAAAATAACATCGGGCAATTTAATAAATTATAACATTCACAGAAAATTATCAACTGGCAACACTAATTAGGATACGATCCTGTTAAACCTGTTTTAGTCATTATGCCTGGTATTTTTCAGTAAAAATGGGGTAGGGATACAATTCAGCAAGTTTATGCGCTGAATGAACAGGTATAGGTAGACCGGTTAGGTCCTTTTCCCTTTTGAGTTTATTCGCCTTTTTACCCTAACTTGACTTTTCCGCTTTTTTTTATAACTTAATACTAGAGGCACACATAGGGTATTCATACTATAGTTTAAGGATGCAATGTGGTATGTATACCATATGTGTGTCGTAGAATACTAGATGAATACCATTTTAACTACGTAGCATAAATCTGGTATTTAAATTTGAAAAAGTACGTGGTATTTCCTTTTTTACTTAATTTTTTCGGCCACTGTAATCTATTCTTTAGTGATTGTGTCGCCCCTTTATTTATTGAAGCGGAAAATAGCGAATGGAATTTTGAAGGTGAGCTGAGCAATTGACAATATTATAATATTTTAAAAAAGTGAAAAATGTAATTAAATACGCAAAATTGTATGAGTTAATGAAACCTCAAGATTTATAGATGTTTGTAGGAATCATATAGAGGATTTAAGAAGAGCGAAAATAAATTCCCATATTCACGCTGAAATGGCAGAATTTCAAATGTCAAACAAATACCATGTTTTATGTGTGCCAACCCCTTTTTATACCATGGTACAAGGCTATACTGTAGTGTCGATACTAAGGAATGAATACCATATGTGTGCCTTTAGTATAAAAAGCTGTCCAAACGCACAGTTTTTTACTCAGTTTTGCCTGCGCAAATCTTTGGACGGCTCTTTAGTCATTTTATTAACATAAACTTAAAAAATTGCGTCGGTAAGATTTTTCCACTTATAATATAAAGTTGTTTTGTCCGTATCAAACTAATAGACCTAATTGGAACGATACGGTCCAAGTTTATGCGTAGATTTTTTTTTGAACCGGTTCGATCTGCACATAAACGTGCTGATTTATGCCCGTAAATCTAGTATTTAAAAAAAAATATACTATATATTAAATTTAAATCCTTTTTTTCTTTCAATTTCTCCATAGAAATAAGTATGAGTGAAAGTTACTGTGATAATACTACAATAAATAATGATTATGTTAATAATGAGGAAACGCATATTCAAATTAAAACAAATAAAACTAATAAAAATTGCGAAATCAAAAACTCATCAACGGATAAGGAAGCAATTAATGTGATTGACGAGGGACTAAGAACAAAATCGACAACTATCGATACTTATGCTGGTGTTTTGAGAGGCGATCAAAAACATATAATGACAGGTAAACATGAAAATTCATTAAAAAATAATGTTTTAATGATAAAAAACATATTTCAAACCAGCAGAATCTGTGAAATGTCGAGATTTAGATGAAGCTGTTAGTACACCTCCCGAGAGTATATTTGATGATACACAATTTCCACCCGTTAAAGTAAATAATTAAGTAAAAAAAAAATGTTTTTCTAATTTATTTCTAATTTATAAGACATAAGTACCTGACTTAAACTCGGGAATTTAATGTACATTATAAAGAAATTAATATCAAAAAGAGTTCAAATTATTATATTGGCGTTTTTTAATTTTTGGGAAAATTCCAAATTCGAAATTTTTAAAAATTTTTAGAAAAAATTCCATATATTTTTAGTCCTGCAAAAAGTATAACTTTTGTTTGTATTAAAAAAAAAATGTATAAAATAGCTTAGATTTTTTTCGTTGTTTTTAATAATAAAAAAAAAGAAAAGAAAAAATAATTCCAGAATGTTTTCATTTGTTTTTAGTTTTATAATTAAAAACTTAAATTTTAATCTTTGCCCTAATATTCAATATGCAGGTTTAACAATACCAGTCATGTTGGCAAGGAAGGACGAGGCAGTTCAGAAGGTGTAAACTCGATTTGATTCATATCGTATCGATAAAGCACAGCAATGGTGAAACTTCTTCGATTCGATTTAGTCTCAATCGAAGTACACCATTCAATTCCAGCAGAAAGCGAAGAAGTTGACATACTGCACCTCTTCTTTCCGCACATGAAGCATGAGTCAAGGATAAAATTTCCCAAGGAAGTAAGCACTCGCTGGTGCAAAATAAAAGGGGATCAAAAGAATTCGAGTCTTATACTCGATTAGTAATAAATTGCATATGCTCTTAATAGACTTCTAAATAAACACTCTAAAAGACAAGGATTCAGGTTCAAAATGATACTGTGGTACTGTGAAGACATAGGTGCGGCTGAAGACACACATCTTGTTTGAAATCAGGGGCCCAATTATAGAATACGATCTCGTAACGTTAACGTAAGGCGTGTTGTGTTATAGTTTCCCACTAACAACACGTCTTTTGTTTTTGTTGCTGTTTTATATCAGTTATTCAGTTTCCGAGCATATTGTTCGCCTCGGGCTGAAATGCAGCTTGTATATACTTCATAAGACTAGTCTAGCATAGAACACCTTTTTGTTGGATCAATTGTTTGCGATTTCCAACGTTTTCGTGGCATTTTCGATACTTTTCTAGAAAGCGACCAAAAATAAGTTCGATTTTCTTTTCGAAATTTTAGGATAAATTATTAAGGGATATTAATGAAGGAAGTCTTGGATACCCTCCTAACGAACTACCTGGAAACTTATCGGGATTTTACTTGATTGCTATCATTTTTTTCGTGACCAATCTTCAGTAACCATAAAATTAAGGAAGAGGAAAAAACTGATATTCAAATGAATAAATATATAGATTATATCGAGGACAAGAGTCGATCCGATAAAGTAAATATATTTCGCATGGAATTTAAATGTTTTCTTTTTAATAAATTCAAATTTCTATTAAGAAATTCTTTTGCTTTTATTTATCAATAATTTTATTTAATACATTTTAGCGTATTTACTTTTCTAAAAAAAAAAAAAAAACTTTTATCCAAAAATCACAGTGATTTCAAAATGTTCTCATTTCTTTTATAATTATAGTTTTTTTTTTTGTTAAATTTATAATTATTCAAATAATTTTAATTTTATAAATGTATTTTTTCATTTAGTAATATTTGAAATTTGCTTTTTCTTAATCTAATAAAAAATATATACAAACTTTACCAATTCTGCGAATATTTTTTAGTTTGCTACGAAATTTCGGTCTGGTGTAATATCCCGGACCCAACAACAAAGTCATTGTAATATATTTGGAACCAATCAGTATAAATCCTTAAAGGGGGTTAGCGAGCGGAGCGTAGCGCAGCGAGCATGCATTAAGTCACTGCTAATATAAAAAAAAGAAAAAATTAAAAAAAAAACAATTGATAACTAAATGACAAATGTTGATAGTTGTTGTTGGGTCCGGGAAATTACACCAGATCCCGAAATTTTATATTTCTCTGGAAAACTACGTAATTATTTTAATTAAATTTCTAATTTAATATTTTTCTAGAACACTATTTTTATAGAAAAATTACACTTTTTTCGGGAAAAAATAATTCACTGAATGTTAACATAACAAAAAAAAACCACAACTGTCATTTTTCACCGCCATTTTTCTAGTTTGAAAAGTAAAAAATGTACTAGATTTCTTTTGGATTTAATTTTAACGTTAATAATAATAATATTAATAATAATCTTTGTTCTAACTAAATACTAAATAAAGAAAAGAAAAAAACAACCGATTAATATGAATATAAAATAATTTCTTTATAAAAAAAATGGTTTTTATTGGAAAATGTGATGGAATTATCATGTTTTTTTTTTTTTTCTTGAAGTCTTCCGACATTTTGTTTTTTCGCTTTAAGAAATAATATTTTTTTTTTTTTAAATTAACAAATTCTCTAACAAATCTAAAATGTTTTAAATAAAAAAATTTAACATGCATCAGTTTTTTAAACAGTAATTAAAGTACATAAGTTTTTTTTATCTTTTATAAATAATATAAAATTGTTCCTAAAAGTTTTCATATTAAAAATTTCTTTGTTAAATAAAATCCAAAAATTTTTTTTAATTAGCAAATCTCGTTGTGCTTGGGTAACTAGAATTAATTTCTTTTTATTTAAATATTAATAAATTGTTTTTTTGATAAAGTATAAAGTATGTTTTTGTTGCGTTTTTTTTGTCAATTTATTAAAAAAAATTCTTTTTTGGTTGCAAATTTTAAGTATAAAAATTATGTGTTTTTTTTTAAAAAGAAAAATATAATATATTTTAGATTTGAATAATAATAAATGAGTAGGAAAATATTTTAATTCTAAAAATATATATAAATTTTTTTTAGATATTATACACGTGTTGGTGTACCAAAGAATGCAGCTCTACGTGGACTTGGCGATGGATTATTATTAATTGAACGTCTGGGGCACTGCTGTTGGCAATCAGAATATGATCGATCTATAAAGAAATATAAAATGTAAGTATTAATTTATATTAAAAGTTGTGTTAATCATAAAATATGAACAATGAAACATTCTCCATGATGATAATTAGTTATCAGGAGATCTCAATAAAAACCCACATTTAAGGACTAAGAAGTGTCTGACTATATTCTCCTAACGTTTTGTTGATTTATTCTTCTTATGATTACGTACTGACTAGGAATTAAAATTTAGCTTTATTCCTTGCACTGACTGTGATCTAGTTTGTGAAAGTATATGCCTTTTTAAAATTATCCCATTCAGTACCAGCCAGGACTACTAATAGTACAAAATTGCGAAAACTATCCATAGCAAAGAATAGCCATATAATTAAATCGTTCTGGAAAGCAAAACGACTGGATGGACAATCTCAAGAAGTATAAATAAGTTTTATGATGAACAGGCAGTAACAATAAAAGTTGGAAAAGGGAAAATAATTGTTTGTATCTACAGAATTTTACTAAAACACTCCTTCCTTAGATTTTAGATTTTATTTTTAGGGTGTTCCTGTACTGCGACCTTAAGATCTATTGTACCCCCTTTTTCTTTGGTGCAATAGTTAGGTTAACTTCCCATTCTACAACACCTCCTCCAGGCCTATTTCTCTTAGGAATTTTAGTCACTCCTTCCTTTATTACTTAAACAAAATCTAAAAGGAAACATTTTCTTAATATATATTTACCTCGAAATTTCATTCCCTGGGCTTCATTAATGATAGCAACTAAAGCTGGATGTTGATATCTTTCACGAAATATTGCTGAACCATTATTACCATTCAAATGATTATTATGATTTGAATGATTATGATTGAAATTCGAATGACCAGTATTTCCGTTCCCATTGTTATTAGTATTAGTATTAGTAACTTTATAATAACGATTTTGATTTGGATCTAATAATAATTCATGATTTAAACGATTTCCGGATTGAATTGAGGCACAACGATCATCTTCGTTACGTGATTTTAAAATTTTCTCCTGAATACTATAACGTGAATTATTTAGAAAATTCGTTGTATTACCATTATTTATAATATTATTTGTTGTGGCTGTCGTTTGATGATGTTGATGTTGATGTTGATGATGATGTTGTTGTTGATGATGATGTTGTTGTTGATTATTTATTGAGATATGTTTCGAACGAAAACTACCAACAGGCGATACTAGCATTGTTCCACGTGATGATGAGACTGTCGTTTCAGTTGAATCTCGTGGACTCATATAACTGTTATTCATTGTAACATCACGATAACTGGATGGACGATGTGTTGATGGTGGTGTATCTAAACCACTATCACAT
This sequence comes from Xylophagus ater, assembly GCA_963422695.1. Taxonomy (NCBI): domain Eukaryota; kingdom Metazoa; phylum Arthropoda; class Insecta; order Diptera; family Xylophagidae; genus Xylophagus; species Xylophagus ater. Next base: position 1,441,700 of record OY730484.1, read on the forward strand.
GCTGAATAATCGATATCGGTTAAAACTAAAAAAAAAAAGAAGATACAAACAATAAATATAACATAATTAGATTTTCAAAATTAATGAACCAGGAACAAAGTAAACATAATTTTGATTTTTCGTTGGTTTGTTATTTTTTTTTAAACATGATTGAATCATATTTTTTATGAAAATAATGATTATATGATTGTTGATTTAATCAAGCAGAACAAATTATTTGTTTTGCTATAAAATAAATAAATTCTTAAAACTTGAAATTAATATTGGATTTAGCAATTTTCATTTGGACCTCTATTTTTTCATTTGATATTTGGAGGCACGACTACACGATATAGCTTTCGTCCATCATACACTAATATAAACAAGAAAAAAAAATAAGAATTTACTAACCAGAATGTCGATTATCATTTGGTCCTTTTGGTTTACGATACATCCAATCTTTAATATCATTATTATTAATACCATTTTCATTATTGTTATTACGTCTTGGACGTCTTAATTGTACATCACCTTCATCTTCTTCATCGACAATATTATTACTACCGAAATTATTCATTAATATACGTCTTGGTGAACCATAAAATCCAGAATTATTCTGATTCGTATAACTACTACCATTTATTATGTTGTTATTATAACGATTACCATTCGACATATTAATATTACTTGAATATGGTATTTTTTTCGGTGTCGAATGATTTGTTGATAAACCACCATTTGTTGTATGATTCTCATTATTTAATATGCTTAAATCTGGTACAGAATCCGAAAATATGAATGGATTAGCTGAGTTACAGGTTTTATGTCGTGTCATTAACCAATCATCTAATGCACTCGAATATGTACCACCTAAACCGAAATTATTGGTTTGTAAAGATGCATGTGATGGTGGTGCAGCTAATGATGCTCGAGAACGTGGTCCTTGTGTTATTTTTAATGCACGACGACGTTCTTTACTTGTTAATGTACATTCCTAAAATATAAAAACAAAGAATATATTATACTTTTTTTTTGTCGTCAATTTTTTTATTCCGGAAATTGTTTACCTCTAACAATTCAAACCAATCTTCCAGACCATGTTCACAACGTAACAATACACGTCCTTCACGTCCAAGAAATAATCCAATCGCGCTATACGAACGTCGATTTAACCATTCAACTTTTTCTACATCAACTAGCTTTACCTAGAAATTAAAACAAACCAAAAAAAAAGACGAATTAGACTTAAAATTGATTAATTTTCAAATTACATAATTTCTCAATGTTTATTTATTTTTTTTCTTTCATTGTTTGCTCGGGAAATAATGACACTAATCAAAAACATAAAAAAACCGCCTACATTTCTGCTTGACCTGTTGCGTTTTTAATGCGATCAAATAAACTTGAGATAAATATACATAATAGCCTTCAAGATTCCAAAAAAGAAAAACCTAAAACATGACTATTTTAACATTCAATTAGAATACCATATTCATATATTGTTGTGATCGTATTTCTTCCTTGTTTGGTCATTAATGAATGCCCATTTTCATATTGGACATTACTTTTGGAATGTGATATTTTCAAATATATATGAAATTTCCAAACAATATTTATCCATCTATGAAAATCTTAGACAATAAAAGACTTTATTAAGAGATATTTTCAACCATGTCTGGCGAAGACATCCAAACATTTTTTTTCCATATTTTCCTTTTGAGGAGATATTAAATTGGAATTTCTTTTATATAATTTAATTTTGTTATTAATATGAACGGAAGTAAAAGTTTGATGACCGTCTATATGGGATTATTATTCAAATTTGTTCACCACTAGAAGGACAAATGGGGTCTTTTTAGAGAATTTCGATGTAAAAAATGGACATGTGACTTATCCAATTACAATTATATCCAAAATTTCTATTCAAATTGACATAAATTGTAAATATTTAAATTATATTTATTGATTTTTCTTTTCCTTCAATTGAATTTTGTGGTGTGTTTATCTAGTCTTTATTTTTTCAACTAAAATGTACATATATGTATTTTGGACATTTTTAACACTTTATTTCTTCGCCAATATTTGTTGGTCCTGATAGAATCGATTAACCGGTGTTTTATCACAAAAATTTTATTCGTACGTGAGAAGAATTTATAATTAATTTAGACTAGACAGATTATACGAATCATCAAAAACGGAAATGTGGTACTACTACGTATTTTGATTTCGTAAAATCTTCTTACCAAAATATAAACGAAATTTATGGTTCAGAAATTAGCTTCGAACGTTATTTGATTATTAATTTAATATCGATGAGTTTTGTTTAGACTTTGTTTTCTTCTAAAATCTACTATTAAATATTGTATTTATTAATAATTTATGATACCGGAATAAATCTATTAGTATTGTAAACAAACAAAAATATTAATTAGGTACTTGGAAATTCTATTTAGATCATTTTGGACAACGATTTGCTATTATTAGATCTAAAATAATCTAAGAGAAACGCCATTACTACGTCTCTATTCAATCTATTTCAATGCTTAGCAACTTGATTTTTTAAAAATATTATACAAGGCAATGTTACACTTCTATATTAGACGTGTTCAGATGTACTAAGATAGTTCGATAAAACATTTTATTTTAATTGCTAGGACATAATCGATGTGAATGTGTTCTAATCATTAATATTGATAGACTCTAATTATTCTTCTAGTTTAATTTTCAGTTAATGGAATATTATTGATTCGTAGTGAATCCCAAGCAAGGTTTGTTGAGATTTAAAGAAGGAACAAAGTTCCAATATAATTTATGAAGTGTAAAGTTTGTGTAGTTCGCATATGTGAATTTATTCCCCGTGTAATTTTTTAATGTTTTCTTTTTTTGAAACATCATGGGAATAGTAGTATTATAAGAAAACATCTAGATTTTCGTATTTTTAGTAAATTGAAAATTCATGTTGAACATCAACAGGATGATATTGCAAATTGATTGATTTCAATAATGGACAACAACATTCATATACATATGTCGTGTACTTTTGGGATTTAAAAATCAATTTTCACTTCGAAATAAGTTGAAGATATCACATAGTATCACACATGAAAGTCTAAATTTATTTTAATACCCAATTAACATTGAAGTAGAAGCATTATTGATAAGTCACAGCCATAGTAAAAGCCTCCAAGCTATGTAATATCATTTTTAATGTTTTAAAATATCAACAATTTTTACTTAGATAGCGAAGAATTATAGAAATAGTTATTTTTTAAAGGTCTTTCTTTTGATATTAGTAAGAAAAAAATGCATACCTTAAATATAAATTGTCCCATATCAGAAATTCTTTCAGTCGCTGATCCAGAAGCTCTTTTAAAACAATGTAGATAATCACAAGTGAGAACAAAATATCTGTTAAAATATTAAAATAAATTATTTTTAATAAAATTTTTGTATGTAACTTAATAAGTCTTAGATAATTATAATTATAAGAAAAATAAGATATCTTCTTAAAAGTCGTTAATGGAAACTTATAGAAGTTTTTTTAAAAGTAATTATGATGTTTTTTTTTTTCGTTCTCATATATTGGAACTCATTATTTTTATATGACTTTTTACGGGCACTTAAGCGATAAATGTACGCAAGAAAAAATTGGAAAAAACATTTAATGAACATGATTTTGAATTTAACTCTTCTTCATACAACCAGGTAGCATACGATTGGTTTCCGAAATGCACCCAGATGAAATGGTTGAACATCTGCTCGCTCGATTATAATGCACGCCTGAAATCAGGCAATTTATATTTTCTTGATGAAAATTTATGTTTTTCAAATGTTTTTTTGTCTGAAGCACGAGTTTCAGTCGTCTCAGGCTCAACCAAATACAATATTATTATCTACTTTTTCTCTATTATTATTGATGGTATTTCACAATATTTGGTATTTAAATAATTCCAATGTTAAGTATGAATAGTCTCGTTGGTTTCATAAATGAAATAATTTCTCAAAACTATTTGCTTTAAAAATTTTCTGCTAAATTGTAGAGACGATAGAGTACAACAATATTAGACATGAAGTTGTTCTAAATGGTATGCACATTTATTATAGATAATGTACATATAAGATATCCAAGACGTAGAAGATTAATATATGAAAGTGCATCAAGAATGCATAACCCTCTTACTCGTATAATTAAGAATGGCGTATAAATATTTAAAATGTTTTTTCTGCTATATTAAAAATGCACATAAAATAGAAGGTTTCTGGTAGAATCAAGGTTTTGCTATCTTATTTTGATAAGATTTTACCTTGTACTCTTTTTTTTGGTTGTTGTCGTCTTGAATTCTTCTTATTTTTAAAGGTTTTAAATGTTTTTATATAAAAAAAAAATTCTTAGTTTTCGGTTCGACAAATAAAATTCATTAAATTTAAAATTATGAAAATTGATTTCTTCAAATCTTTGAAGTTTCTTTGGAACTAGAACGAAAACAGTCTTTTTTTTTGGGATTTGGATAATTTTTTTTAATACCTTTCTTTCCATCTTGAAAATAAACGATCTCTTTGTTGCCATAGAAGACCTCTTTTAATTGGTCCTGTCATTGAAGCAATTGGTATTCTACCAGCAAGAAGAGATTGCTGTAAAATAAAAGAAAATAAATTTAATAAATGTTAAGAATATTTTTGATTAGTTTAATAAAGACAAAGTGCAAAAAAATATGTGTTAAATAATACATGTTATAAGGTATTTGAAATAAACATTTGTTTACCCTTTAAAGTGCCTTCATTATTATTAACTCACATACCACTAGGACATGTCATAAGGAGTTATAAATCTCATTATCACGTATATCACCCATCGAACCTTCAATTTCAAATTGCTTTCTTGTTTTTATAGGATTTCATAAATTAAAATGTCTATCATTTTCTATTTGACCAGTTTTGAACTGAAAATATTCTTTAAATGAGCACAAAAAAAGGATTTTAAACAGTTCAAGTAGTGACGGAAAACATTTTGAATTATATACCAGGGTATTTACCCTACAACCCTAATCATTGATTATTTCAACCAAACCAAACCATTAGAAAGTTAGATCAAGATTTATATAGTCCGAGTCTGGAGGAGAGTACAATAACCGACAGAATCTCATAAAAAAATATTCAAACTATGCTGTTTATTTATTAATTGATTTTCATATTTCTTATAGTACGCCTCAACCTCATGAAAACCACCACCCAAAAGTCTCGTGGCGGAAGTTTTAATTTATTTTGATTGTCAAATGATTGTCGATCTTTTTGATGCTTCAATAATCCCATGATGCAGTTTTCTATGTGATCTTGGTAATGAATTGATGTCACAATTTATTTATTCTTTGTGATTTTCAATGAATATTAATAATAATTTAATGACAAAGTTTATTACTTTAATGTTTACCTAAAGAGAAAAATTTTAAATGACTATGAAATGCGTGGAAAAGATTTTATTTAAAAAATTTTATGGGAATTTTACTTGAAAACTAGAAACTTGTCGTCTTTAAAGTTCAAAAGTTATCGTATCCCACTTTAATATAATTGAAATGAGAAAACTCTTTTCCATATTCTCATGATATTAATTAACACCTTTGTATCAACTACCGTTTTAGCAAATTACTACAGGTCCCCCCAACTATTATTTATTTCCATTTATAGCCAATAATAATTTTAATTATACAAATTCGAAGGCAACGAAGATCATCTTAAATTTAGTTTCAAAATTAACTTGTTAGACTGAATGACTACAAAAACGCCCAAAATAAAATATATTTTCGATTTAATCATTAATTTAATTAAGTAAAACTTTTGTTACGATCATTTTCAAGGTGTTAATTAAATAATTTTTATTAGTCAAATGTTTTAACCTTTAAACAGCGAGATTTTAATGTTCACACTTTGCAAACAATAATTAAAATAAAACAAAACAAACAAAAAGAAAACTTTGTGACAATATTTATTTAACTACATTTTTTATTCATTACAGTATAGTATACCAAAGGTTGTTATATTAGTTTTGATTCAACATCTTAGAAGAGCCATTTACGCTTAATTATTTAGAAACGTTTTTGACTGATTTTATTTAAATTTGGTATATGAGTTTACGATAGGAGAGCTCGTATCTTTAATATGATTAAATTATCATTAATGCTAATTCGGTTGTACTCCTAGTTTAGCACGCTTTTCTTTATTTATTTTTTTTGTTAAAAATGATTAATAAGCATAGTTTTCTGTTTGCAATTATTTTTTTGTTTGTTTTTGTGTTTAAATAAAACACATTTTTCATTGTCAATAGCAACTGAAATTAATGGAAAACATAGAACTACATATTTAATATCTTATTCATAAATAAAAAAGTGAATGTTGTTAGACTTGGAAACTTGTAAAATAATTTTTTTCAAAAAAATGTCAAAATCATGTAAGATTTGATCATAAATGCTGATAAATATTCACGAAATATTTCTAATATCATCAGAACTAATAGTCCGTATTAAATTACATTTAATACTCCTTGATAGTAAGTTTGAATTCAAACGAAAATAATGTCCTGTTTAACGATTCTTTCAAATCATAAAAATAAACTCAGATTATGAGTCCAAGTCAAACAACATAATTTCGATGATTTGAATATATTGTTCCATTTTATTGTGCGCCTGAATATCGGCAATTTATAATTTCTTGATGAAAATTTTTATATATTCAAAGCATTTATTGTCAGAAGCGCAAGTTCGAATCCAAGATTCAATCAATATATTTTTGTCTTATTTTTGTCCGCGTTTCTACTATATTGATGATTCGATTCGCCTAGTATGATAACCCACCTATAATATGGCATATAGGGGTCTACTCAATTTCAATAGAACTGCGACTTGAGAATCTTCTTAATAAAATTCGTATATTACCCGTAATTTATGTATGAGCTTGTATTAAAGGATTCTGATTAATACACATTAAATCTAACAAAACTAAAACAAGCAATGTGGTTACACATGATTACTTTACTATCGGAAAACCTCATTAAAATCTAAAAGAAAGTGAGAGTTAAGTAGGTTTTTTTGGTTGCTTTTAATGGTGTTAAAATTTAATCAAATTTTACTTTCAATTTTCGAACGAAATCATAACTATTTTCGCCACTTAAGTTTTTAAACAGTTTTAATTAAATGACAGTTTTTTTGGATCAGTTCGAAAATAAAAAAAAAATTAAATCAAAAAAGAAAATAAATACATTTAAATTACTCATCGTTAATTAAGTTAAATTAAAAGTAAAAGGTTGATGTTTAATTAATTTGTTTTTTTTCTTTTTTGATTCATAAACTTTCATAATTAATTTATTTATTTTGGAAAGTTTTTTCTATATTTTAAGAACATCTTATTTAACTACAACTTATAGATTTTCTAATAGCTCAGACGTTTTACTAAAGAAAACTATAGATTGTAGATCTAAGCTGGATCTTGGCCTGTTGGCGTCATTATTAAGACTTTTTCCAATTACTTTCGCTTATAAAAAAAAAATTTATAGTTAAAAATAAAAATGTTATTGAAATGATAATTAATTAATTATTAAAGCAAAATCATGATCTGTTTAAATTCATAATTCAATTAAATTAAGAAACAAAATTATGAATATTTTACTATTTTACTTTCGGAAGTTCAGGCATTTAGAGTAGCGTATCTCAACCGAAACTGAACTACAGACCAGTAAAATATATGATTTTTCACGGTGGATGTGATCTGGTGACATTATTTTTTTTTAGCATTACAATAAAATACAAATTTGCATTAAGAACACACAAATTAGTCGATTTTTGAAGCTTTTCATAGATTGTTTAAAATTTATTCGAGATCCAATGGTTGAGAAAGGCTAATTGGTACTAGGGAAGCTTAACATTAACAGGTTAAACACGGCTTTGGAAACGAAACTATTTTGAAATTGATGTAGATGGTCCCATTATGAGCAACTATTTTTATAATATCCACCAAGAGACAGACAGAGCGTTCGTAAGGACACTTATGAGTACGTAACTTTTGTCACCTGTTTTCAATTACGTTTTTTATGTTTGTGGGCTTCCGAATTTTCAAAAATATACTAAAAGAAATTGTAGCAATAGGTATTAAGTATCTAAAAAGTATCAAATAGAAACCAAAAAGGAACCCCACACTTTTTTGCATATACATACTCTCGTAAGTGTGTATTTTCGTTTCGCATATAACTTTTTATCCAAAATATAAATTGAAGGAATTTTTTTTTTAGTTCATGTGTCAACTTAATATCAGATTTCATGGAATTTTTATAAATTACAAAAAATTGTTCTCTCATCTTCAAGTTTATATATTGAATCCGATTTCATTGCGGTAATGTTCTAAACCGCACTGAAATCGGATATTGCTCTTGAGACGAAAAAAAAAACTAACAGAAGAGTATTTCTTTTAGTTCATTCGGTGTTAAAAATTCGCAATAAGCTAAAGGCACGAACCCAATTTTTACGTCCTTAATTATCATGTTGATGACAAATTGGTTTCACAAAGGTTTTGCACATAAATTTAATGATATATTATTTAAATGTTCTTCAGTTCTCCAAGATACCTACTTTAGAATATTTATTATAAGATGATTCAACATCCTTTGTAGAGAAACAAAACACGACACTAAAAAAATAGATCTTATCTAATATAATTAATTCATTTGCATATTGTGTGATCTTCCATGACATGACAGCACCATTCTCAATACATGATGCCTATATATACCATATATACCCACTGAACTCCATTGAATCTTTCAGTTTCTTAATCTTAGATGGAAAAGAAAAAAAAGAAAAATATGAAATATAATCATTATGATGGACTTAACCTCATTTTTGTATATTTTGGATGGTTGATGTTTTAAATCATTTTCTACAATTTTCGGAATTAGTTTCAAATGTAAATTTATTATATTAGAAAAAAGTTGAAGATGAGTGGAAATATGACTTATTGTATTACATCATTTTTCAGCACAGCACAGTTCACAATATTATCTAGCAATGCCCACTAAAATAGGTATATCTTGTTTTATTTTTATTTTATTTTATTTTTTTGTTTAGTTTCTTAAGTGGGTGGGAAAAGGTGCAGTTTTTTATTTTTATATATATTCAAATTTTCAGAATATTAGAAAATATACTTTTAACCTTTAAATATTAATATTTAAGATAGAAATTTTTATTGGTCAATTCGATTGCATTCGCTTGGCGGCTTTGAAAGTAGTTCAGAATAAATTTTGGTAGTAAAAGCGAGAGGTGATTTCAACGGATGTTTTTCTAGGTCATAAGCATAATAATTGAAGGGTATATCCTGTGGTCTTCACAATAGGTTGCCCAAAAAAAGATTTGTTTGGAAATTTTTCTATCTATAATAAATTATTTTATATCTCTTAAATCATATGAAAAATAGTTTTTTTTTAGAGATTGTTTCATGTCCAAAATATGTACTTCATGGGAAAATCAAAAATCATCACTCAAGATCTTTTATATTTTCAAATCAATCGATATTTTAGTCACAATCACTGTCCATAAATATTTAACTTAATAGGATTAAGTTTCAGGCTCACTTTCTTTTTGATTCCAAATTAAATTATGAGAAATAATTTCAATGATTTGTAATTAATTTATTGATTTAATTGATATTTTCCACCTGTTTTGAATGGGAATTTCGTTTTCAAATATAGAGAATCTCTTGTTCGAAAATCATATGCAAAATGATTGAAAAACAATTTTAAAATAATCAATTTTCAAATAGATTTTCAATTTATATTCAAATTAATACAAACATTTAAGAAATTTCAAGTTTTGAATTAAATTCATACTAAATTCGATACCAATAGAGTTAAGTCATTCGATAAATAACTTCTAAATTGTATTTTCTCGAAATTCTTAGTCGACGTGATGTTAGTTAGACGTTAGAGACTCCAATTTTCAAAATGATAAGTGAAAGTTTTCCAAGTGAAAAAATTAAATTTTTCACATTATAATAGAAAAAATCCAATGAATGTGAATTCTTTTTTTTATTTTCAATTGAAAATCTAATTCAAAAATTGAATCAAAGTATGTTCATGTATAATTACTAAAAAAAAAAAAACTGGTTCACACGATTTGTAATGGGCATAAAATAATACTCTGTGGCAAAATATACTTCTCTTAAAATTCCTATATTTTGATTTAAGTCGTTTTGTCTCATATTTTTTCTACAAACTCATATGTGAAATTGGAACTACACATGACCAATATTATATTTTCTTACTATGGAAACTATAAAATGCTATAAAAAGAATTGAAATCGGTATTATGGTCACTTCATTATATATCTTTAAAAGACAACTTCAACAACTTTATTCACTTTCGCTATTTGTTACTGTTTTCTTTTTTAGCAAAAACGAAATACTTGACCATAACGGTACACTCACTATACTATATATAGTAGAAATATGTTTTGATATGGCAAATATATCCCACACAACTTTCTTGTATACAATTTTTCAAGTTTTTTCTCTTCTTAATATTATAAGAAATTGAGTTCGCGAAAATAATATCGGGCTATTTTCGTTTCATTAACTTGACAGTACTAAAATCTTGACATCTGTCATATGTTATTGTCGCTATGGACGCTATGCACGAAGGAACGGCATTATTATTGACAATTTGTCAAGTTTCGAGCGCCTACCGTGGTCAAAAAGACAATTCTACAAAATTCAAATCATGCGTTTATTTCGGAACATTCTTTATTTAATTAATTATTAAATTCCCCGTTGAATGAGGTATGGTTCATACCTGTAGGACCCAGAATACCTAAGATATACGTATACCTTCATACTAGAGAATTTTTCTATTTCCTGCCCTAAAAATGAATATTTTTGAAAACGTCGAATGGCATTTAATTTGTTATTAAATTGGTCATCGAATGAGGTATGGGTCGTATCTATAGGATCCAGAATACCCGAGATATACACATACTTCTTGTTACGTAAATTAAATCTTGCGCTTTTATTGGAACACCCAATAGAAACTCAAAAATATGTATATTTACCATATTTTAGTCTAAAATACTAGGACGGTATGATAAGTCTCAAATTTGCAAACACTATACTACTTCTTTTGGATGTTCAGTTTATACCAACTTATACTAAAATATAAGAAAGTAAACAAAAACAAAAAAGAAGTCAATGGATATAACTCGGATCAAATTATAGACGTCCATTTGAATCTAGAAGTGTCCATATACCATATAAGAAATATGTATTAAAAAAAAAGAAACAAATAACGGGCAGGTGGAAAAACATGTTCGTGAAGTAAGTTGATATGTGGGAAATGCGGTTGAATATTTTATCGATGTTGGCATAATATAATAAGTACAAACTTACGACCCAAAGACTATGTGAAGTCAATTAGAGGAAAGGATTATATGTATATGAGAATAACAATGAGACTTGATGTTGCGGAATTATGAAAATAAATCCCGTATGGATATAATCTTGTATACCAAAACAATTGAGCATTAATAATTAATAAGAATTTTTATTATACATTCATTTATTATTTTCTTTCCCTAATATTACAACTAAATTTAATTCTTCTATAAACATATTTACTAAGGCTGGATTCACATTAAACTTATACCATACAATATTTCCCAAAATATTATGGCTAGAAATGGCTGGACATTATTAACAAGGAATATGTGTAATATCCTCAGCTAAACCGAAGTCCTCACAGTATCGGCAAAGATCGCTTTGTGTCAAACCTACTTTTTCTTGCATGTTTTCTTAAAAAACAGTGACCAGATAGTATCTCAATTAGTATATACGTAGCTTGTTTCCAATCATTAATAGATTTGGATTTCTTATCATCTAACTTTGATGATAAGCTTTTCGATACTTCCTGCTCTTCAATGTTGTGCCAGTGTATGTTTGCTTCCTTGAGAATTTTATACATGACACTGGCTTTATGTACGGAGAGAGAGGAGGCTTTATGTCAACTATGATATATGAAACGTAATAGATTTGTACATTGAGTTCAAAAATTATCCACTAACTAACTAAGCTTTTGAAAACAACGTGAAATTGGTCATATGTTTGAGGATTCTAAAATCCAAATTATTGATGAGTTTTTATTCAATTCCTAAGCATAGATTTTATTTTAGGGTGTTCCTGTACTGCAACCTTAAGATCTATTGTACCCCTTTTTTTTGGTGCAATAGTTAGGTTAACTTCCCATTCTACAACACCTCCTCCAGGCCTATTTCTCTTAGGTTCCTAAGCATAAAAACCATATCTTTTTAATATGTGAACAAGGCCTAAATGAATATGTCATTTTTTGTGTCCAACTTTAATTTAATATAAAAACAATGATTGAATAATTTCTTAAAGAAAACAGACCTGAGTTTTTTTGAATCATTTATCTTATTTTTTTTCCCTAAAGGTAATCTGGCGAACAATGCGAATCAAAAATTGGTTATAAATGCAGGTCATTGAACAGTTATTTTATGTTATTCTTGGTGCTGTGATAATTTCATAATAATTTTCTTGTATTTTGATCTGATGGGCATCTTAGCGAAAAGAAAAACTTGATTACAAAGTCTAATAATTTCACTCTGACAACAAAATAAAAAAAAAAAGGCAAAAAATATGTACTTTAGAAAGCTACTATACACAATAATTATGTTTTTTTTTTTTTTTTGTGAGAACGATTTTCTCCGGAAAACTTTAAAAGTTTAAAAGAAATAATGAAGGAAATGAACTTTGTTTTTTTTTTGTTCTTTTGAAGATGATAAGCTTTAGAAAATGGCAATTGATTTTGCGTGTGAAAAGTTCAAATTGTTTTTTTTTCCTTTTTGTTTATGTTCAAAGTTATTTTCAAAGTGATTTTCCAAGTCATTTAAAACTTTCTTAAATTTTTTTATAAGAATCCAATAATGTTCATGTTCGATCGCCTTCAAAATAGAATGTTTGGGTTCTACACTATGCTATAGTATATGTATGTCACATTCTGTGTCTCTCAACAAATAGTATTCAAAAACGAAAAGAAAAAGAATTCTAATTAATCATGGAAAAAAAAGAATACTATATATGTGAAACGTAAATTTCTATAATTTATGAGAGAGAAATTTTCCACATGTTCGCTTTTTTTTTTTGGGTAAAAGATTTACTAACATGATCATAAACCACGTTAATCAAAGCCCCTTAATCCAAAATAAGTTTAGTAAAAACTTGAAATAAAATTTAAATAAATTATCTCCATATATACATAAGTACAAACAAAAAAAATGTTGCAGCATAAATTGTATGTTCTCAACATAATCCAATTTTAAATAAAATAATTTGTTAAATTGCACCTGTTTAGAAAACTATATAATATCGTCATATAGTAGGTCGTATTCGAAATGGAAAATGTTAGATATAAATAAAGTTGGAACTATGCAAATGGTGTTGCAATCACCAGGAATTAAGACCCAATATCTTTGAGACATTTATTTCCCAGTTTAAAGATTAAATTAGGCTTATTATAAAATAAATTTCTTTTCGCAACTTAAGCTAAGCTTAAGTAAAATTAATATTTTCAAGAAATCATTTAAAATTATCTATTTACAAATAGCATCTAGTTGCCACAATTATTTCAGCTTCATTTTCTTCTTACTGCAACAAAATTCTGCCCAGAATCTAGTTTAACTTAACTCAGGTTTAAGATTTCACTCAGAAATTGGCCATTAGATGAATAAGTAGAAGAGAAGTGTTTTTAAAAAAAGTAATACCTACTGTGAATTAGGCTGAGCTGTTTAAACTAGGCTTAGCAGAGATATGTATGCTATTTAAAGAGGCTACGAAGATATTCAAACTTGTCAGATTAAAGATTTCTAAAACCCCAAATCGTTGAAATATTTGCAATTAAATTGAATTTTTCAATTTATAATATAAATGGAAATACAGCCTTATGTGACTCGCATATACATAATTAATATGTGTTCAAGAAATTTCTGCGTTAATTAACATTATGTCAGTGCGTTGGTGGATTTTTTATTTTCTTCTTTTTTTTCCAGTTAATGTACAATGGTTATGAGAGATAATATTTTTATGCACGTATACACCTTGGGCCTCGCCTTAAAAGTTTTTTTTTTTGAATTATAACGATATCTCTTTGATGGAAAAATTTTTCTTCTATAATATGCGGTTGGAAATATTTCACACACCAGAGTATAGTTACTATATAGTGGCAAATAAAATGATTAACACTAATTATAGAGTAGCTGCTGAAAAAATATATTCTAATATTCCGCCTCTTTTCCAAAGCGCGAATATGGATGATTTTCTCAACAAATTATATTTAATTCAAAAATTATTACCTAGCTCTTTCGACACATATTTAATTCAAAATCTAGCTAGTCAAAACTGGACACTGGTCTCATAGACTTACATGTATTAATTAGTCATATCTTCACTATGAAACCAGTTGAGAAATCTTGTCGTCATTATTTGAAAGGGAAATTGATAATATAAGATATGCAAAATAAAAATCGTATACTTACTTCCTCTTCTTATATGATATAGGCCTGAATATATTGCCTCAGGCTGATTATATTTTTTTTTCATTTTTGTTGTTTTTTTAACATAATAAAATTTTGGAATGAGTTAAAAATGATAAAATTTAATTACAACGAATCCACATATGGGGAACAGCCTAACTAAAATGATGTCTTTTTTGTCCCGTTTCTCGAAAGATATTTCTGATATATCGCGGTTTTCTAGTTTTCTTGTTTCAATAAAAGATTATGGATGGTTGTTTTTAAAATATGTATTTTTTTTTCTTTTTCTTCTACTAGGAAATAGAATATGGTGATAATTTATGTAGCGGTTTAAATGCAAAAAATATTAAAAAGCAAATATTGAATGTAATTGGCTTGTCAAAAATATGTTTAACTGTTATTTCCGCTGATAATAAAATGTGTTGAACACACTATCATATGAGATAACAAATATGAAGAAGATGATTTTTTTTTCTGTTTTTTCATATAGAAGAAGTTTTTCCTCTTTTTTTTTGTAGAATAACTTGTTTCGAAGTGTAATAAATCGCTACATTGTTAACCTCTTATAAGTAAGAAAATAGCGTAAAGGCCAATCTCCACACAGCCGACATCCTATTCTGACGAGAAAAATCAGAAAAGTAAAAAGAAATGGACTTTTGCAATTTTCGCTAGGATTGACCGAATAAAAACATCAGGGTCTCTCCCCACACAATTTATAATATTATGGGAAGTTTAAGAACATTCCCTTCCATTTTATAGGAAAATGTAGTACCAAATTGTGTTTCAAGCGTGGAGATTTGCAAAACAAATTTTTTTATTTTTTATATACTTCGTATAGAATTTAAAAATTTAACTTGCGTATTTCATCACTAAACCATAAAAATCAATTCGTCATAGAAAAACTTCCTATAAGAAAATTTGGTAGTGTGCAACGATATCATGTATGATTATTGTGAGAGTATGCAAATGCAGATGAAAAGCCATAAATCAGATGAACAAGTTTATCTGTGTTTGAGGGGAATCATCTGGCAGATGAAGAATCAGATGGGGAAATTATAACTGCAGAAGACGACAAAATTCGTAGGATGATTGTTTCTCCCTTTTTGTTTAACGAAATTTTGCATAAGTGCATCCCATACTTTTATCAGAATAGGATGTCGGCTGTGTGGAGATTGGCCTTAATCGACCGATTCCACTCGGTATAATTCCCACTAGGCACAATTTAAACTTGATCGATTCCACTCGGTACAATTACAGTAGGTAACCATTTAACTCGCGCAATTTAACTTTTATTTCTTCAAAGTTTAAATTATTTTCTAATTAATTAACCCTTATTTGAGTTGTACCGAGTGGAATTGTTACAGTTAAATCGCTTCGTACCGGAATTATGCCTAATGGGATCGGCATACAATCGAAAATAGAGTTGACAAACGAGGTTATATAATGTTTTCATGGTTAAATTTTAGGTTTAATTCTTCCATTTTTGTTTTGGTTTTCCCATTTTTTTAAAGAATTTTTTTTTCCAAAAAGAAAATAAACTAAAAACTTTTATGAAAATCATAAAGAATGAATTTTTCATTGTACATATTTAATATATGAAACTGTTGACAACCATTTTAGACTATAAACAACGACAACGACGACGAAAAACAAGTTAACATTCATTTCTTCTTCTAAAAATAAGAAAAGTATTTTTCCTTTTTTTTTTTTATTTTATAAACAAAATCTCGGAAAAATATGTTTATTTTCATATCTTATGAAATGTATGTTTTCTGTATGTTTTGAAAGATCAAGAACAGAATGGGATGTGTCCATATGTACTCATCATCATATTCACCCACTCAATCCAAAAACTCTTTCATATTAGAAAAAATATAATATTATATAAAAGAAAATGAATCTTCCATATGAACATTGCACATACCTTTTCTATCTATTTTTTTGCTAGTATGTTCATGTTTTCGACTACTACACTACGACTATATTACTTCAATGATATTAAATTGGTTCATTTGGGTCGAATGACCTAAATTTTTTGGTTCTACACAAAAAAAAAAAAAAAATACATATTAAATGACGAGTGTGAATATTGTATACTTTCTATATATTTTGTAATATGAGTTTATATATGTTCTAACAACTGAAACCAGTAGTAGCATATTGTAAAAAACACCAGCTGCCTCTGCTGCTAAAATCTTATCGTTCTAAATGTCGCAATTTTTAACACCACCCACAACAAAAAAATATCATATCATTTTTTTTTTATAATATCAGAAAATACTACTGCAAAGCTTTTACTATAGAACCATTTCAATTGAAGTTGTTGAGTTGTTTTGAATATATGAATTTGATGCATTTTAAAAATGTAATATCTTCTTTCTGTATGATATCGATATCAAAACAAGTAGACTTGGGAATTTTTAAAGTGATTCCAATGAACTAATTTTATCATTTAAATTAATATATAAAATTGTATAAAATGTGACAATTAATACAATTTGAAAATAAGTCAGTTTATGGTTAGTTGAGATGTTTTACAGTACTTGTTATAAATGCGTAAGAAAATATAATTAGAACTTTTCCAAATGATATCAGTTTTTAAAAATGACATAATTTTTTTTTTTTTGATATCATAAATTTTGTCCACACTCGCCACAAGTATTATTAATTAGATTTTTTAAAGTTTTTATTAGTCAGAGAGTATATGATTGAATATTTTTTGTTTTAAGAAACTTATATTGATGATTCAACAAAACCCATAATTCTCTAAGTATCCAAAATTTCGTCGAAGATTTCAATGAGAATTTATCATCTTCAGAATAAGATATATTTTTTACTCAGAATATTGCTAAAATATTCTTTAAAAGTGATACCTCAATAGTTGTCGGCTTGATCACTTTCAAATAAGAAATTTGTGAAAGTAAGAATCATTTGCAGAATTCTCTTGTTGAGTATTAGCAAAACTACGAATAAGTTTTTAGCCAAAAAGAATGATTTCCGGTTTCGCTTTTCATGTCGAAATTTAATCAATTCATTCTCTTATTTAAATCTATTTGAATGCCAAATTTGAAGAAGATTGGTTAGGTCGTCCTCGAGTGGTCGTGCATAGGAAACAATTAAGACATACAGACATCATTGCGAAAATAGTCGTTTCGAATTTTTGGACAATTCCATATAGTAGTTTCTTTATTTAGTTTAACATGCTTATTCTGGCATTGTGACAGTTTTGCGGTCAGAAATATTTATGACAATAATATTCTGACTGAAATTATGAATGCTACGAAAATTCGTATTCTGGCGAACGGGTCATAATATGTCCAAAATATGAATTTAAAACACTTTAAAACTGGTATAATTTGAGCGACTTTTCGTGGTTATTTGAGAAATAGTCTCGAAAATGTTTGTATGGGTTTGAAATTTTTCTATCGGTGTAAAATTATTTGTGTGTTGAAAAGAATGGTGGAAATTATTCCATATTTATCAATTGAATCACTCAGAGAACCCATATAAAATTCCGTTGTGATGTAAAATATTGTCGGTCAGAACTTATGATATTTTTTTATGACAGTTGTTAGTTATGAGCGCGCCAGAATACCAAATAGTATTAAAAAAAAAGTTATGACAATGACGTCATTTTATGCCAGTCAGAACTTGTTATGACTGCGTTCAGAATAAGGGGGTAAATCTAACAAAGTAATAATAACTTGTGATATTCCAAATATTAAACTTTAGATGGGAATTGAAATATGGACCTGATGATGATTCAAAATACTATTTCCGTGCCCGTCGCTACCGTTCATAATAATATTTCACGGTCAATTTACTTTTTTCACTTCCGTTTAATGATCAAATATTAAAGCTTTTATTTAAATAAATAAAAAGAAAAAACAAAAGCTTATTTAAATTAGTAGCTTATTATAAAAACACACGCTATATTAATGTATGATTTTTTTTATATCGCGTTTTTACACGTTTTCAATTAAAAATTCATCTTTTGCCTCCTCCAACAAAAAAATTCATTCATTCCTCCAAGTATAGGCAAATTTATCAATGACATTCCTCAACATTTTCTGCTCCCAAACCATGTTTAGTAAAAGAGGAAAAAAAAATACTATATTCTTTACCAAGAATTTTTATCGACGAAAAATTAATTACAAATTAATTGATAATTCCGATAACGTCATTTTGGATAACGCGATGACGCGATAACAACGTCTTATAAAAGACACTGACAACATGTTTATTGATATATTTTGTTTTAGCTGAAAGGTTTTTGAGACTAGACTTGGTTAAAATATGATAAAAGTTGCTCTCTCTAAACTACATCAACTTAGGAATAGCTTATAGAATAGATGACATTATTTTCAATAAAGTCATAATTTTATGGTGAATCATTTACCATCTTTAGTTTTGTTAAAACTTATAAAGAAAGTTTGCAAAAATTCATCAAAATTTCTTCGAAGTTTCTGAGGATTAACTAAAGAAAAATGAGTTACCAACTCTTGTCACATGTGCCATCATGATTTTGAATTGTATGACGGAATTTTGTGGTTTTTTTTAACACGTTTTAAATCAGTCATACTCGTAAGTGGGTGACTATATGACTTTTTGCAACCATAAATGGATTTTCTCGATGATTTTAGAATTTTGTCTAGATTTAAGATTTTAAACCATAAAACGCTATTAAAATCAGCCCTGCTGCAATCCATTCTATTGTTTCTTTTGGGTTTATTACTTTTTTTCGTCCATTCACAAATATACCTTTCCTGATTTTAAACAATATAATATTTTGTCCTGTAATGCTTTATAAAAGGTAGGTCAATTTGAACATTTGTCTTCATTATTCTTTATATACATTTCCAGCAGAGAAAATCAATAAAATGGATCTCCAGATTCTAATCTATTTGTGTCTTTTCCAATGAAATATATGAATTTTTTCAAACACCCATTGATTGGGATTGATGCGTAAACCGTTACAATTCTTCTTAATCCATCTTGAACTATTCAAACAGATTTTTAAATCCAATTTTTCCCATTAAAAGTGTTTATTGGACAAAAAGAAAAAAAAACATTCTTTTAGAAGTTCAAAACAAAATTTAAAATTGTTTTAAAATACTTTTAGTAACACGGAATCAAAAAAAAACTTCGATATAATGATGAGATCAGACAAAAACCTTTTAAAATTCCAAAAAAAGAAATACCTTATAAACGTTTTCTTTATTTAAAAACATACAAAATGAAGGGCCACCAAAAATTCTTTATTCATCATTCAAAATAATTTCAGGATAGTTTTTTACATTATCGAAAATATTTATGAAATTCGAAAATATAATCACTTCCTATTAGATTTAGAAAACTAAAATCAGTTTACACATGGCTAGGTAACCTTTTGACCATGATGGCATGCATTTGTCAGACTTCTGTGAGACATCACAAGTAAAGATATGCCAAGTTCCACATGTTCATTCATATTAACGTGTCTGCCATAAACTATGTGCATTTTATCCTTTTAAAGGGTTTGAAATCTGGGACATATAACATCCTCTTGTGGCAAACCGATGCGGAGCTCTCCCTTACAGGAAGAATCCTTTCAGACTGTGGTTTAATATTTCTTTTGTAGTTATAAGAAATGTCGAATTAAAACTAAAGTATGTCAGGACTAATATAGATTAGGAATGCTTGACTAGAACTCGATGCTAGTGTGATATTCTTATCATTGAGTTAGAGATTCCACTTGCTCAAAAAAAATTCAGAATCGTCAGTAGCCAGATATTCTCTCTGACAAGCAATACTATTTGTATTCTCTACTATAGGCTACAGACTGCAAGAAATATGTACTGTACATCTATTTATTTGAAAAAAAAAAAAAAACAAGTTGTTTAGAATTGCAACATTCTTGAAAGACAAAATTCCCATGGTTTTTTTTTAAAGATGCATGAAAAAACACATGAAAAAAAACCACCAAAAATGCAATGTGTAATATTTTCTTTAGGAATTTCTTAAGAATGATTCCATATAACCTGTTTCCTTTTATTCTGATGATTTACAGACCCAACGACTATGAGGAGAACCCTAAAAATAATAATGTGTTTCTTTTTGCTTTTTGAAAATTTTTTTTATGGATTCTATAAACTCAAACTTCATTGAGTTTTTCTGGAAGTAGTTTTCAAATTTTATTTTCGGGAACTAGTTTTTTATTCAATGGAGCAAACAAAATTAGAGGATCAAAGATTTGATCGTGATTATAAAATTTTGAAAAATTCCCTAGATTTTCAAAGAATGCGTTGATCCTAAGGTTAATTGGTTTTGTAACATTTTGAATGTCCATTGTTTGTAAAAATAGAAACTATATAGATATGAGAACTTACACTGTAAAAGAGAACTTCTTCAATTCAAAAAGGACTCATATAAATTTGTTATCCATGCGTCTATTATCTTAATCTTAATTATACTGTGCCTAAATATAATATAGAAAAGTAACCGATTAGACTAACAATATAAATTTTTAGGTCTCGCAGTGAATGACTGGAGCATTGGCGCCATTTCGTCCCTGTTGAACGATTAGGGATTAGGTATGAATTTTTTCCGAAATTCTTGAATATTTTTTGCAACAACTTTTGTTGTTCATGAAATTTTTTTTTAATGAAAAAAAAATTCAGGACGCTTATAGAAATACCAGATATCACTGTATTTCTGACATTTAAACCCTTGTGCTTCAGGTCAGGTAAAAAATATGCCTATTTTTAAGATATTATCCGGGCAGATGTTTCCAAATATAATAAGTAATGATTGAAAATTCAAACCCTAAAGTCGAATTTTCTCATAAAATTCCAACAAAACAAGTTATAGAGCAAAATCACTGTTCCTTTGAATGCCATAAAATGTATATATTTAAAAATTGATCTAATTCAAAAATTCGCCTTCGCATAAAAAAAGAGAAATGTCAAAAAAAAAAAGAAATATGCGTGCTTTTTACCTTCAAATACAATTGATTTTCGACTTTTTATAATCAATAACATTATTAATATACTTGACCTAAATGAATTTGATATTTTCTAGAAAAAAAAAACTTGTTTTTCTTATGTTTTTCACATGAAATACGCGGAAGTCTATGCGAATAATTCAAATTTGCATTACATTTATGACACAAGCCTTAAAAAACAATTCTCAGTACTTTTATTATATCGAAATCAAAATCACAAGAAATCGATATATAAAATGTGAATCGTGAATGAATAAAAAAAAAAGACGTGAATTTGGAATAAAAATAAATCTAGGGATTTACATTAAAACACGACAGAAAATCCTATTAGAGCCCCCTTACATGTTTGGTTAATGCGGGAATTTTTGTTCAATCAGAATTTATAAAGTCTTTAGAATTTGCATTTCGTCTGATGCCATTAAAACTATTTTCAGAAATCCATTCTTAATTCTAAAGAATCACAAAATATACTCGCGTTTAAATTCAGCTCAAGAATTGAACTATTTTAAATATTCTTCACATTATTTACATTCAAATATTTTTCGCGTGTTTTTCGTCAAACAAAAAACAAAATAGTTTAAATATAGAAACTTTATATCGGTCTATGCTGGATTTTTTGATGCCCTATGTTGGATATGGGACACTAGGTAGATATAACTCTTTTCAAAGTTTTTTCTTTGTAACTTTGTTTGTTCTTCTTCGAATTTGTTCTAATTTAAAGATAAGTTGGATGTTAATATCAGAAATTTGTTCTCCAAATTTTATTCAAATCGATTTATCAATTTTTGAAGCAGGTCTGAAAAATTAAACGAATAGTTTATGACCAAGCTAATTTTTCGCTACAACTATTTCTTTCTACACTATCCTTGGATTGATTTTACCGAACTTTGGAGTAATATCATCTATTTATATAGTCAACCTACATAGTTAACTGAAACGAAATTTCTACACATATTATCGAATTATATCCGAAAAACGATAAAACTTTGTGTGAACCCGGATTTTGACCTTACAACATTTTTTTCCTTTAATTGATTTTGTTGAAATTCAATACCAAATCGAGTTAAGGTATGGTCAATCTATATTCCAAATTTTATTAAAATCGAGCGATGCATTTTTGAGTTATCATATAGTAAATCGATATAACTTTCGATTCTCTACCTCTAGTGCCTTGAAATCATTTTCTGCCTCTAACTTCTGGTACTGCTTACCATAGGACATGAAAAATTTTATGAAAAATTATTGTTAAATCAACATTTCGGTGAAATACTTTGTTCATATATTTATTAAGTGCAAATTTTAGATAAATATTAACAAATAAAAATAACTCTTTCTTTCCTTTAAAAGAAGAATGCCGGACATTGTATTTTCCTAATACAAATTTAACTTTTTGGCGGCGTTTAAATTCACCAAATAGAAAAATATTAAATATTAGACATTTTTTTTCGCTATCTTGTTTTTTTTTTTTTATATAAAATAGATTTAAATATTTATTTAACGATTATGAAACCATTTAAAAAATTAGGTTAATTTTGATAAAACGAAATTATTTCGAAAATATTTATTTAAAAAAATTGAAATTTCCAATTAGAATATTGTTCACGATTTCTGATGTGGTGGAGCTCTGTTTTATTCTCGAATGAGAGTAATAACTACATAGAGTTACCAGGCAACTCCAAGACTTATTTTCTGTCGAACTGAAAAAAAAGTCTTGTGTAGACTCGAAAAATTGGACTTTTTTTCAGTCGGACTGAAAAAGTCTCGTAGAGACTCGAAAAATCTGACTTTTTTTTCAGTCCAACTGAAAATATATCTTGAAATAAGTCTAAAGGAGTCGTGGGGTTAGTAAAATAATAGAACTTATTCCATGTACGTGAATTCAAAATATCTTTCCAAAATCATAGTTAAAAGAGCTGCCTAATGTTTAAACTATAATCTAGAGACTAATTTGTCATATTTGTGACCAGGTATGAACAGGTTCGGGCAATATTTTTTGAGATTTGGCCTGACAAACAAATACTGAGACTTCTTATATGTATAAACTATATAGACCATGATTTTTTTCCAAATGCTTATTTAAACTGAAGTGTATAATTTAATTTTCTTTTGGTTAAAAAATTTATTGTTTGAATTCATTGGTCTCTGTTATATTGCCAACATTTAAAAGTCAAAAACTCAACAAACCATAAAGTGGAAAAAGTATATTAAAAGTCTTTGCAAAAACAAAAAAAAAATGCTTTAAGAAAAAAATAAAAAACAATTAAAAATGAGGATGAGAAGAAAACTGTTTATTGTGGGTGGTAAAATTCCTTTGAAGTACATATACCAAACAGCAAAATGAAATCGTGTACGTAAAATCTCACCGGGATAACGTCTACTAAAACTTTTCATTTTGATTGTTTACAAACATTTAACTTTGGTTAAAGTGTTTTTTGTATTTTATTCGCATTGAAAAGTTCAATTAAATTACAATTCGCTACTATGCGTTTTTTATATTAGTTTTTCTTCTTTTTTTTCTTTTTTTGGTTGTTTAATAATTACTCATTTAAAGAGATTAATTGATGAATATAAATATATAAAACCGTGAAATCTTAACAACACTTTTCTAATTTATTCGTGTAAAGCTTAATGCATAGCAATTGTTGAATATGGCTAAAAATTATAATATAGGAAAGTTTAATGATTTTTTACCATATCACAGAAATTTGCACGAAAATTTCAAATTTATTAATTAGAAAAAACATTTATAATGAAAAATTATTTCATGCATGAAATTTTTCTCATTTTTCTTCATTTTAATCGTTTCATTCGAATAAACAAAATTAATGGTGTTTTCATTCATTTTCATAAAAATAATAACAAATAACAAATTATTTTGGCAACATTTCGCACACCTTTCTCTACACCCAGTACTAATTGAAAATTAATTAATTCAAAAAAAAAAAAAAATAAGTACAAATTACTTTATTTACTTACGTATTTGGCAATAATGTGTTATATGTAAGAGAAAGGTATTTGCATTGGAATTGATCATTTCATAGTCAAAGAAAAAATTGGTCACCAAAACTCCATTTAATTGCAAACATAAGTTTTTTGATTTGATAACCAATTTTATTTATGGAAAATTTTAGTTTAGGTTTCCAAAAAAAAATAGTGAAATTATGACCAAAATTGATTTCTAATTTGGTTAGCGCAGCTCAATGACTTGGGAGTATGCACTTAACAGCTTGCCGCCTTATTTTCTCCAATCGTGTCGATAAATTTATTTATCGGAAATTTTTCGATAGGAATCCAGTAATTAAGAGTAATTAAATTAATAACGTAAAAAAATCGTAGTCGATTCGGTTGATGTTTTAATTGTCTGAAAATTATGATTAAACCAGAAGATAAGATGATATATCAAGAAGGCATTGGCTGTGATCAATTTTCCTTTGAGTGCATTAACGGCAACATGTGGAAGAAATGAATTTAATCACAAATGGAATCATGTACTTTGATTGTGAGACTAAAGCATAGCAAAGTAATAGTGTCTACACACGATCAAATGAAATGTACGTTTTACTTAAAGCATGATTTTGTCGTGCCTTTTAAGAATTGCAATACCTTTTCGATACGTTTACTTTCAAATCGAGTTATACGATTCCACTTCTGATTATGAGAAATTAGTTATTCATTAAAAGGTATGACATAAACACGATTTGTCCCTTTTTAGCATGAAATTCTTTTCCATGTCATAGGCTAAGCTTATGCACATCCCAAACTGCTCTCCATTCGTTCATTGGTCTTCGATCATAGTATAGAGAAAGTAAAAAATAAGTAATCAGTGTAAGTACTTAATAATAAATAATTTTTTTTTTTTAAACCCAATCTAAATCCAAAGATTAAAAAATTATTTAGAATATGAGATAGGTAATGTTTACGTTGTAAAAAAGAAGAAAAACTGAACGTGATAACACGAAAAGGAACTTTTTAAAATTCTTTCAATTTCGCGATTTCAAGTGGTATCATTATAATTTCAACATTTTTATCAAAAGTACATAATTCTTGTGGAATTCAATTACCGTCATTATCAGTTTTTTTGTAAATCACATTTATTTTTTATTTAATTAAAAATTGAGTCATTTCAATTGACGCCAATTTTAATGAAATTTTTAATAATTGAAGATTTTCACGAATCGTATTTCAAGTCAGAAGTTATTTTTATAGTTCCGCGAACATAAATTTCTTTCAACTGTTTAAAAACACAAGCAAAATATATTTATAACTTTTTTTAGTATAAATAATAAAAATGACGTCAATTTTAATGCCATTATCAAAATTAAAGTTATCTTTGTAAAATTGACCTTTTTTCGCGCGATTTCTGGGTTTTTTTTTTTGTTTAGACATTTCATCAACAAAATCACTTAAAGAAAAACTAGAACATAATTTTCTTTTTTAGAACGCAATTATATAAAGTGCGTGCTACATGATTTCTATCCATATTTCCTCATGAAAATACCGCAAACCAAAAAACTATATATAATGAAAATTCTTACCTTTCACCATTAATCAAAGATTAGACATTTCCACACCCTTTAAAGGTGAATTTGGCAAAAAAATTAAAAATAAAATAGATATAGTAAATTCCACCCATTATTATTTCTCATGAGGAAATTTTCAAGAATATCATTAAAACTCTGTAAATCTGTAATTCCATAAAAATGAAATTCTTAAATTCTTGATAAGAATTTAATTTTTTTTTTACTATATTAAAGTCTATTAATTAGAAAAGTTCTTAGAATTTATAATCACAAGAATTTTTGTTAAGATTTATCGTTTTAATCTGTTGGCGCATGTCATATGGGAACTTTTTCCCAATAGGTCGACCTCGACATGAGAGTAATTTGTCAACAAGAATAGTTATTAGAGTTTTTCTTTTTTTTCGTGGAAACCCTTCTTTTATGGATCAATTACAAACCAGAAAAAACAGAAATAATGAACCGGAAAAGAATCGTAATTTAATGGGCCCCTTTGAATATTATTATTTAAGATTACTTAATTTTGTAGTTTAATCGAATTAAGAAAATCTGCTGGTATATAAAAAAAAGAGACATTTCTTTTTCGGAAGGGTTCAAGATTTCTGAACAAGCGATGAGATCTCATGGCTTTTACAAAACCTTAATAAGATATAAGAGAGTATTGTAAACTTTCGGTTTCCAACAGAAATATATGTTTGAGGGTCCCCCGGAATTCGAATTGGGTATTTTCTGTAGTCACTTTTTTTTTTATACATAACCGGAAGTAATCCGTTTGGAAAAAAATACAAATTTTTTTAACTTTTCTGGAGATGATAATTCAAGAACCATATTATCGATTTGAACCAAATTTGGCACACCGGATGAAGAGGTTAATTTTTGGTGACTGTATCCTAATCGCTAGTCTGGATTATAAATGAAATTTAGTACATAAAGCAGATGATATGATACGAACAATTGTTATTTTACGCTTGTGCAGCCACTTCTTTGAATGTATGTATGACAACCCCAAGATGTCTAACTCAATTTTAATCAAATTTGGTAAAAAAGTCGAATATAATCAGATGATGAATTGATTCTATATTATCTAACAAATATTCAAATATTTGAAGTTCTTTTTTATACAAAACCTTTCTTTTTCTTTAAAATATTTTTTGGGAATTTTGTAGGTATTTCATTTTTTCTTTTAAAAAAAAAACTACAATTGTTAAGAATTGACTAGAAACAATCAAATTTAAGGAAGAAATTTATATTTCATTTTTATTTTCTAGGTCACTAAAAATTTGCAGAAGAAAAAAGAAAAACTTTCTTCTAAAGTTAAAAATCGTGTTATAGTTTTTTTTTTTTTCATAAATTACCTTTTACTAAACATAAAAAATCTGATATTCGTTTCATACATAAAATCCGTAAGTATCTCATAGTCTCAGACATTCATTTTTTCTTAAAGAAATGCCTAAATATTATTTGAACTGGAACTAAAAGCACAAAAAAAAAAAAAAACTTCAGGTAATTGTTCAGAAATTTTGCTAATTATAAATATTCATATATGTTAAAGAAAAAAAAAAAAACTCTATACTATAATTTTTCTTTAAGAAAAATAAAAGAAAGAAGGAAAGTTTGTGAATATTTATGTTGATGACCATTTTCATCCGATGACTAACAATTTTAACTGTAAAATAGCAAAAACATTAAATTGCAATTTATTCTACTGTATAACATAATTCCTTTATGGTTGGTATAAGAGAAGCAATCAGATCGTGACATTCGTGCGTAATAATAGGAGTTAGTTCATTTTACAAGTATACACAAGCACCCAACTGTTTTATTTATCTACTAAGGCTACTATTCCACCGATGATAGAAAATGTCTTATAATTTTGAACACCTCCTTCTATACTGTAACTTATTTGCTCGTGGATCGTGTACTCTATTAACCAAAATTGACTAGATTCCGAATATAGGAATCAAGTTTGTTTAAATAGACGAGATTGAAAATTTTAAATACATTCGGAGCATTCTAGTATTCATAAATGAATAGTATATAATTATGGCGACTACGTTTTAAGCAGAGCTATTGAAGCTAAATTCATAACATCCATTGTCAGGACTAAAAATCTGTTGAGTGCAAAAACTAAGAAATCTGTTCTAATAGTTACAGCAATAAGCTAGATTCGAATGAATGTGAAAAGCATCTTATCGTTAAAATTGTGTGAATTGTATGTGCGGGAAATTGAAGCCTATTTTCATATACGATAAAAACCAAAAATCATGACAATTTTTCTAGAAACTAGGTAGTATATCGTCAGCTTGATTCTTCTAGTAATTTTCATCAACTAGATCAAAATTACTAGAAGAATCAACCTGCCATGACTGCATTTCTTGTTTCTTGATAACAAAGAATTTCGCTACCTCCCCTAGAGTAGCACTAGATCATCTAATCTAGTTCAATGTGGAACTAAAAAGGTAGTCAAAAATGTTGAACTAGATTTCAACAATCCTCGAAAGTGGCTGCCATCTCTGCTCTAACTTCTCTATCTACCTGAGTTCAATGGGAATCTTCTTTCTTTGGATACTAACGTCTTCCCTTTCCCGCCTTCCCCAATACTTATTCGTTGCCTTATGAATGGTAATACTTTAAATACAAATTGGGCTCGTCAGTTCCGATACTCTTCAGTGTATATTCTAAGGTATATCCTTGCAATCTCATCTCATGAAGTCAGTGTCAGATCGATTCTCAATCATCAAAAGGATCATGTAGATCAGCTTTAATATATTCCATATTTTGTATGAGATCTGTTTGTAGTCTAAATGAAACTTAAAAATTTTCTTGTTTCTCTATTTTGGTCGACAAGAAAAACGTGATGAAGAAAAATTCTCTTCAAACTTCTTTTATAAGAATGACAACTATAAATATTCTTTGTTATATGTAGAAGGTCAAAGAAGTGCTTGAACCTTTTTAAATATTAACGGGTTAAAAGAATACAAGACAAACCAAAAAAAAAGGTGCCCCAATGTTAAGTATGCGCTGCGCGAACAGCTCATACATATATTTTTCGTGATTATAATTCACCAATCGTTGGTTTGTTCACTTTTGCACAATTTCTTATTTGATTATTTTTCTTAAGGTTAATTTATATATACTTTTTTTGATTAGAATTTAGTGGTAAGAAATTATATACGCACACAGCTTAGAGATACCGTTCATGTATGTAGCCTCTGTACTTTATGTGAAATTAAACACTAATTTATGTTTACGAGTTTGCCAGAAAATAAAAAGGTGTTTAACTTTATATTAAACTTGACTATATATCTCTGTTTTTGCCAGTTAGTTCACTATCCCTGGTTGGTTCTATAGTTTTTGCCATTTCTTAGGTTTTTTTATATGTTGACTATACGACAAAAAAGACATTACTGCAATTTATTTCTTGGGTGTTGTTTTCTGAATATTAAAAATTGCATTTGCCAATTGCAATTATAACAATAGACATAGTCGTCTATCTAATATGACAATGGATAAATGGTAATTCGGATTTGCAACAAGGTTTTCATTTACTTCTTTTTTACATCTTTTTTAACAAAATTTTAATATTTTTTTTTTACTTTACATACTACTAAATATGGTATTGAATGAAATACTTGAAGAAGGCGAATATGAATATGAATATTTTAGCTTCTTTAAGAAATGGTAAAAGAATTTTTGATTGATGTGCAAATTAGTCAAGAAATTTTATATGGAGAGAAAAAAAAGACAATAGTTACATACTGAAAAATATTAGATTTAGGATTGGCATTGGAGATTGAGATTCGAATCCATTGTATAAAATATAGTATATTATGCAATTCGGTGATCATTCTCATCACGATGATGATAACAATTGAATTATTCTATTTAACAACGGAATTTCATATATAATTGACCTCAATTGTTTAATTGTTTATTTTTTTTCGGGGTAATTTATTATTTAATTAGTTAATCTTTTTTTGGTTTGTTCTTCTTTTAGAACGCTGATGAAATGAATCAATATTATTTTTGAGTTTATATATGCCTAAATAAAAAAATACTCACTCTTGGATCTAAAATACTCCTTTCTAAACTGTCCTCACGTTGTCCTGAACCATTGGTGCCAGCTTCCAATCTCAATCGAGCACGTTCAACACGTGCTAGAGTTGGACTATCCAGTATTGATGGTGTTCGGCTTGGTGGGCCAGAATTTGGTTCTGATGTGACTAACATTTTTAAATAATTTGTATTTGCTTCTAAATTTCGTTGTATTTATTTGTAATTAATTTTTTCGATGTATAATTATTTTGAATTTCAAAAAAAAAATAATATAAAAAATAATAAAATTATCCAATAAATCGATATCATTAAATAGTAATCATCGTTCAGAGTTCTTTAATGTTTATCCAAAATTAGTTTTATCAAAAAAAAAAAAAATCCACGGGCAAATTTTTTTCTTACAGTTTCTTTCTTT
The DNA here is from genome assembly GCA_963422695.1 of Xylophagus ater. Taxonomy (NCBI): domain Eukaryota; kingdom Metazoa; phylum Arthropoda; class Insecta; order Diptera; family Xylophagidae; genus Xylophagus; species Xylophagus ater. The sequence continues at coordinate 1,472,220 of OY730484.1, forward strand.
CTTTCTATACAAAAAATTGTTCGGTTGATCTTCTATCTTTCTTTAGAACGTTCTTTAAGAAGGAAATTATTTAAAAGTTCATGACTTCTATAATTGAAGATGTTCCCATTGAACAGTTTTAAATTTCTTGAAATTATTTCCAGAAAAAAACCGCGAATAATGAAATAACAAAAAAAGAAAAAAAATTGCTGCGAGATTTTGCGCTTATTACAAGAATTATAAGAAATTTACTGTTTTAAGTGTTTTTCTTTCAGCATGAAAAGAAAATAACATTAAATTCCGTTAATATATCTTTTTTTTTTTTAAAACAATTTTCTCTGATTTTCATTGTTTCACAAAGAATTCGCGAACTCATTTGAAAAATTCACTTTAAAAATATATTTTTTAATTTTATTAAATTCAAATTTTTTCACTGGTAATCCAAACTAAAAATGAAATTGAGAGAAATTATTAAGAATTGATTTAGAACAATGCATTTCGAAAATTAAAATTCCGACAGCATTTCAAGAATTTATTTTCTTTTTCTTTTATAAAAACTGCATCCTGTGAAATTTGATGAAGGTTCTTGACTTTTAATTAGAATTCAAATTTAATAAAAGGTTCCAAATTTTTTTTTTTCACACAAAACTATTTAAATTCCAAATTTTTTTTTTTTTCATAAAATTAAAAATAATTTCTCTACAAATATAGAAAAATAATAATAATTATTAATTACTAATGAATTTCCACTATACGAAAAGCAAAAAAAAAAAAAAAATCGACAAAAGATTTCTCGAACGTATTTAACGTTCGCAAGTTAACACAAGACTGATTCATTTTTCATTCAATAGAAGACTCAAATTTCAACAAACAGCTGGTTTCCCCACAAATTTCGAATGAATTGTGGGGAAAATTCATTTTATTTCCAGCATTTATTCAGCAGGTTTGATTCATTTACTTCCAAAGTTGGAAATTTCGTATATTGAAAAATGAATTCCAGCGGATTTTCATTCCTGTCCTATTGGGGGAGTTTATATCCTTGTGTTACCAATGCAGTTATGGACTAAAGACGGGACTACATTGAATGCAGTTGCAGTACTGTATAACTTGAACACTTGTTCTTTAAGTGGCCTGTAACTGCATTTGCTTGCAGTATGTCTTTACTGCAGGTATTTGTGGGATTTCTAGGATAGTACAAAATTTAAACACAATTGTAATATTCCCTCAGGCTATCGAACGTTATTTTGTTATCATTTCTAACTTCTCGATTTCCAAAATTTAATGTTTTGTGATTTTCATATTGGACAAAAAATACCAACATTATTTCCCTTTAGTATGTGTCCAAATCCTATTCGAACGTTTTTTTTGTATCCTATTCTAACTAAATTAACAATATGCGCTTGTGTCATAATGAAAAGGGAAATCCAGTTTTGATTTTTGTTTTTCTTTATTTATAACGTCTTTTTTATGGTCATGTCGGCTTACATCCCGTCTAACCTGTTTTATTACCTTTCTTATGTGTAGTGGAATTTACTTCTTAATTGCCAAATTTTAGCCGTTCCTTCTTCTTCACATATAAGTTATTGTTACCTTAACAAAGAACTAGTTTCTAATACTATCAATTTGGAAGTAAATCATAAAAAAAGTCTTAACAAAATCGACCTAGTCGTATTGAAAATGTAACCTTTTTTTTTTAATGGTTATCGATAAATATATAGAACAGAGAGTGTCTTTATCCTATTTTCAAAATCAAAAAAAAATGGGATATTTATTATTTACATTGTTATCTCAAGCTTCCACAAGAGTTTGAAAATGATATTTGGTAAATCTTCCAAAAAAAAATGGTATTCGTTGTTATCAGAACAAGATTCAAGTTTATGTACTCGAATCTATATTGTAAGTAAATAATTCGAACCAGTTATATGCAATTACAGATACTATATAGCAATAATTCGATAGTTGTTTGCTTGGCCACGTCTTAAAATCTTCTATATCTACATCAAAAATACTAGAAGTAGGATTTTTTGTTTTGTTTCTAGAGACTATATAGCCACCTACTACTTCAAAAATCGAATACAATAATCATTATCTACATTGGATTTCTCCTTAGTTTCGCAGTGAATTCTATTCACGTCTTCTGGATCCGAGACAATTATCGTAATTCAGGAGAAAAGAGGGTGCTAATGGATGAAAGTTAGAAAATTGTAATGGCTTGTTGCTTCTTTGTCAATATTTTTGTATATTATTTTATTAGAATGAATGAATCTGATCTAAATTAGAGATTAATGTGATTCAATTAAATATTAATTACATGAATAAAGAATATATTGAAATAGTCACATTATCTTAATGAGAAAAATGAGAAAGATTATGAAATGAAACATTTAAATATTATAGCAATTTAAAGAGTTTCCCATTCGACATTTAATTTTCTTAGAAAAATATAAATACCTGTGAATTTCGTAGGAAATTGAAAGTGAAGAAAATTCTTTGGTATTTTTCTTTTATTTAATAGAGAAAAAATTCAGTAGAACTTTTGGGAAATTCAATTCTAATATGTCAATTTGTAAATTCCATAAAAGACTTAGCATTCAAATTTCAATGTTTTCAAATATTTTAGTCTAATTGAAACATTATTGGAGCTTTAAAAATTGTTTATAAATCCAGGATAAGAAATAGAAGACGAGTGAGAAATGGATTCCAAACTTGCAAACTGGAGCTGCGCGTTTTGCTATTGTCTTAATTGTGTGTCCTGCGCAAATACTAAAACGCAAGTTTCCAAAAATTCTAATTAAATGAAAAATATCAGAAACTTACTGTTTTGCCTAATCGACCATAGAATAAAGTCAATCCCGTTTGAACAAATTTTGCTGTTATGATCGCTTTAGGCGTGCGCAAAACTAAATCAATAATTTTGCAGCGAAAATAGGAGTTATATTGCAATCGGAATTCGCTGCGAAAGATGCGATAAGTTTCAATTACGAATATTTCGTTTGCTTCAGTTGGAAAAGCGAAGAGAAACCGAGCTCAGCTCATTTAGAAATTTTTAATAAACTTGAAATCTGAAATCTGAGAATTGTGTTATTATTTTACAGAACCTTTAGTTTACAAGGTATTGAAAGGTGGTACTGTCCTTTTTCACGTACTTCTAGACGAGTTAGAAAACTGAAATTTGGATTACTTAAGCTTTACTTATGAGAATTCAAAATGATTTCCAACTTACGGGTACAGAAATCCTAGAGAGCTAGTGATCAGATCCTTTTTTCTATAGACCTTTTCCTATTCTTTTTTTTTTCTTTTTCATATTTTTTGAAATTTTTCACAGAGCGTGAATAGCAATGGTTCATTTGGAAGATGTGAAAATCTAAGAGCAGGAAAATTCAAACTGAATTTTCCATCTTTCGGTCAACCCCTTTTTTTGTATAGTATCTATGAAACACAAATATGTAATCATCAATATTGAATATTTTCACCAATATTTTTAGTTTTTGTTGTTATTCTATTAAGATGACTAGCTTAATTCCAAAATTACCACATTTCTTAGGAATGCACCACAATTTCGCATTGCTTCATACTACAGGTATGATGGAATACGTGAAATATTTCACTATTCCACTATATATAAAAATTTTTAAACATTTTTATGAAACTCATCCTTGAAATTGGCTTGAATTTGTAAAATTTTGATGAAATGAATTATATAACTATAAAATGATACAATTAGTAAACGAACCGTGTACAATGGCCTTACATTTAATATGATTAAACTGAGACCTTTCCTTCAGAAACGGAAGTTACTTAATATAATATGAAAAGGTCATAGACTGCTAATTGTAGCTAGAAACGGGTGTATGTGTTTATAATACATAAACTAATGTTTTAGGATTTAAAGATAAAACCTAAACCTAAATAACTTGCATGTTTAGAAATAACTTCCGTTTTTTATTTTTTTATTTACTTTTGTGAAGTCAGAGTTCGTGTCCTTTAAATGGTATTTCTTTTTGTTTTTGGCGCCAATACTGTAATAAAAAAAATCATAAAAATGCTAACAAGATAAGGAAAAACAAAAGATTTTCAAGTCATTTCTAGGAAAAATTATTATAAATTTAGAAAAAGGGTTGATTTTGTTATTCAACAAAAATTTGAATATAATAATTAGAAAATTGTCTAAAAAAAGATTTTTGAATAGAAATTTAATTCTACGAAGTTTTTGATTAAACAATCACAATAGAGAAGAAGAGCTCTATGGATGACCATATAAGAACTTCTTAAAATTAAAGATACCTAGTCGATCTTTAAGATATTTTAATTTAAATGAGGCCACAATATATACAGTTCCGAATATGATGCATGATTTAATTTAGTATGATATAGTAGGTCTGTTTTATTTGTCACTTGCTCTGGGGTAGAGCAAATTTTTACATTGAAAACATAAAAAAACAAAAGAGCAAATCCTACACTACTTTCAGAGCAGGTGTAACTATTACACCCGAATTAGTTCAGTTTTCTACCATAAAAAGTGTATTAGCTAAAAGTTTCTCATTTCATTACAATATGGTTGCTAAGCAGCGCTACAAACATTTGAATTAAAACTCCAGGCTAGGGTATAATGAAACAGACCTAATAAAGTAATTCGCTGATCAGAAAATTAGCATAAAATGACTAATGTGTAAATGATTATATCGTAATTTAACGTTGGGTAGTAAATTCATCCCTTCAACATTCAAATTCCTATCTATTTAATTTGCAAAGCACATTTCAGTGTTCCAATTATAAAACCATCCTTATTATATCAATATTTATCAAATAGTATACTCTGCCATCGTTTGACTTTAACGTTGGCGTGAATTTCATACTAAATAAATCGATTTCGAATTTGAAATTCTATGAAATGAAAACTGAAAAATAAAAAATTGAAATGTTGACAATCACATTTTGAACTCTTTCGATTGATATTTGGAATCATTATTTGATGATTGCAAAAGAGTTTCTTTCTTTTGTGAACATTTAGTTTCAAATTCATCCCATTCCGGACAGTTATTGTCCAAATCCGCCATTTGGTATTTTAATCGTCTGGTAAAAATGTTTGCTGACATTTTGATTTGATAGTCTATTAAACATTTTCGGGCAGCTTTTCAACAAAGTTTAATGTTTTTTTATGATTCAGAAAATTAAATAGGGTAAATAAAATGGAGTTACAAGCAATGTAGTTAGGGATTAGGTATCAAGTTCCATGTCAATATTTTCTCTTATTGAATATTTTGATTGAAATTAATTACTTATATATGTGATATAAGTTAACAGACAAACCTATACGATTTTGCATTAGATAATTGGTGACCATACAAATGTGATTGAAATCTTTAATTTGAAATACTTCCCAAAGTGTGCCCACAAAATCGACTATACTCTGAAGGTACTTAAGAACGGTTGCACATTGACTTTACAATTATCACATGTCTCGAATGAATCCAGTACTCTTCATTGAGTTTGCAATAAATTAGTACAAAGTCAAATAAAGTTTATAAAAAAGGAAATTGTGATATTATGCTTAAAAAAGATGTAATATTTCAAAAATCTTATTCCTTTTTTTTTTTCCTTTCTTTATTCCTTAAGGCATTTTCTCAGAAAATATTCTAAACTTTTCATCATGAAGAATACAAAAGAATTAAAATGAAAAAGTTTCGCACTTAAAATTTAAGAAAACTTTCCAACATAAAAGAAAGTGTATTTTTTTCATAGACTCAAGGAAAGTATTCTCGTTTGCGGTTTAAATTACTTCTAAATGAAGGTTTCGGTTTCATTGTTTTATTTAAACATAACAAACTATTTAGTTAGGCTATGGAGAACGTTTTGTGGGCGCAAAACGTTAACACTTTAATAAAAATTATTTTTTTGATTTCGCAGAAGAAATTTTTGTAGGATTTTAAAAATCTTTTACATAAAAGAGTGGTTAATTATGGATCATGCGGATGCATCACTTTCTTCTGTAAATAGCTTCATTAGAAAATAGTGCCATATAGAAACAACAACAGAGTATGCAGAACTACTAGAATTGTTCATTTACTATAATTACATCCTGTTTATATCATAATTCAATTTAGTTTCGGCAGGTCCTCTTGTTTTCGAAAACATCCGAAGGAGGCCAGATGGTTCTTTTCAATTCAAGACACGTCCAGCAACTTGAGAACTTTTCCGTGCTTAAGAGTTCAAAAATATAATGAAATGTTAAATGCGAAATGCATTCTGATTTTGAAAGAGGAAACGATGATGTGTAGGAAACGTGATGTTTTCCATTCCTTTTAGTCAGTCTAAATGTAGTTCGGACTCCTGAAAAGTATCTTTTTATGGAAAGTTGTGATAATTTATTCAACGTTTTCTAATATGTTTTTTTTTTACTAGCATTTGGATGTTGAATTAGTTATGTTACTATTTCTTTTTTTTTGCTTGGATAGTGAAAATGTAGTTTTTCCTATTTTATTTAACTAAGTGGTCAACTCTAATTTTTGTAAAATTTTAGTTTCAAATTTTTATACACTTTGAGTGGAAAAGAAGCCAATAATTTGAAAAGTTTGATTTAAAAAAGAGTTTTGAATTTATCACCATTTTAGGATAATACACACACTTTTCTTTTGGTAGTTGTTTTCCCAAAGTAGCTACTAAACGCATAATCTCTTAGGAAATCTTATTCAAAGTTGGTTAACATTGCATTCTGAATGCTTTCAAACCTTTGATCGTAAACATTTTTTTTTACAACTTCACCAAATCAGCAGTTCTTTTCGACCACAATAATATAATAAGACTTTCGTTTCTTTATTTTTGTGAGAAAAAGAAATATTGCGGATTTACTATCGAGACAATTTTTCAGTTGTGTTGTACGAGTATTTTGTTATCACGAATATTTGGAACAAGGATGGAGAAGAATGGAGGATATGTAAGGTAAGGATTAGTATGAATTCCATGAAAACAGGCTTCTTTAGAAGCAAGATGGAAATGTTCATGTTGTTTCTTTTGTTTAAATTGTTAGTCGTTCCTTCATTTTCTTTCATATTAACGTATCGCCTTTTTAAGGCGATTTTAAGGAAATATGAGAAACAAGTTTATCAACTGAAAAATTCCAAATAAACTAGCCTAAATGTTTTAAAAAACATTTTTGTTTACATTCACGAATTTCGAGAATCAGATTTGAGGTAAACACATTTTTATTTAAAAATAGAATTCCCGATTTCAGTGTTTGTTTTTGTATTCCAAAGTTCGATGATGGATTCCATTCGATTGCCGGAAAATGACTGGGAATATCATTAATTTCGGAAAGATAAAGAATGATGACGTCTTTTAGAAATAAATATATATTCATTAGAATTAAGATGAGAGTATTATTAGCGATTCAATGTTTTTTAGAATATATAATTTTTCCTAAAACTTGTTAGAAAAACAAAATTAACATAATACTAACTATTAAAGCAAAAATCGTGATCGACTAATTTAAATTTTGGTAATAACATATTTTCCTCATCAGCCATCCCTTAAAGAAACAATTATTATCGTCTAATATTGTCTCATATAATATGCATAAACATATCATGCCAAGAGCTCCATTATTTTCCTTGTTTAGGATATATTTTTGCGAGGGACGAAAATAATTGTGGCGCCACAAAATCTAAAGTTTCCCATTTCGAAACAATGAAATGAAGGTACTTGTTTTCTTTTTTGGCTTATAACCAGCCAATCAGTTATGCATAAATGATGATGAAATTTCATGAAAGTTGGCAGACACGAAAATTGTAATAGCATGTAGATATTTATTTGGAATTGAAGGAAGTATCATCGTCTGGATGTCTACAAGAGCATGCAAATGATAATCCAATTGTTTTTCTGAATCGTAATTTTTGGTTGTTTCATTTGACAAAGTTCTTCTTGATAGGTTTTTCGGAAATCTAAAAATCAAGAAAATAACCTTTAGTAATTATGTAAATACTTTCCATACAACTTTACTTTCGGAAAGGAACGATACCAGTAACTCAAGTCTATTTCGTGCAAATAGAAAATTCGGACATGATAAAAAATTGTGAGGGATAGTATATTGTATTTAGTACAGAAATAACCAAATATTCGCATTCACATCTTCCTTGTCTTGTTGACAGCACCCGAGGGAGAACTAATTCAGGATATTATCATATTTGTTCGCAATGTGTTTCTTGTTCGAAACATATATTTAGATATCCAGTCGTTTTTTTTTCTTTTCCGTTTGTCCCCACATAAACATTCGCATTAAACTCTATACATTTGATACACAACTCGTATATCTCTACTCGGGATCCTACATTATGGAATTATATTTTTCCGTCTTGGAGAAAAGCTATTTCCTTTCCTTTTTACTCTTCATTTATTTCTACTGTATGCGAGGATTTTTTGAGAAATACTGGGGGGCCAAGGATCGAATTCCAAATGATATAAACCTCGATATTATGGAAAGTAGATTCTGGGATCCCTTAGTTTATCCTTTATCGTATTCTTTCTTTCTTAATGTCTAAATAGGGACTCGTTCAAAGTAATGTGGAGAACTATTTTCGTTATTTATTTGCTTTTTTCATGTTTTTGGTAGAAGTGTTAGATATCTTGAAGAGCAAAATTGTAATATTTTGTTGATGCTGTGATGTAAAATTGTGTACTGAGTATTTGAGGGCAATAGAACTTGTTTTAAGTGAAAAATTGTATGTTTTTTTAAAAATCAATTAGTTTTACTTTCTAGTCAATTATTTTTAACACCAGATTATTCCTTTATATATTGGAGCCTCCTCTTTCCTGTTGTTCGAAGATTTGTGATAAAATAATACTAAAATATTTGGTTTTAAATTTTGAGAATGGTTTAAGCATAATCATAATTGTTTACTGTGGCGGAGATTACAATTTTATTTATGAATATTGATCTTCAAAATTTATTGGGAACATTTTTTGTTTCCGAAAACTTTTCGGCTTTTTTCTTTTAAAGAACCATCAAAGTTTGTATCTTGTTATTTTGTTATTTTTTTGGTGATAAAACATTTTTATGACCCATATTTTCAACAGGTCCCTGAAACTCTATAATATGAAAATAAATACTTTTTAGAGTAACATAAAATTGAGAATAAAATAATTTATGGTTTGCTATTTACATTTTTTATTTAAGTCGAATCGAAATAACTTTAAAATTCATTTCGATAGACTTTGCCTATATTTCATTTCTTTAGTCTAAAACTAAAAACTACGAACAAAACTAATTGTTGACGAAGAAATTTCATTAAATTTCTTCTTTTTCAAAGAAATATACAATATTTTCTGTTGAACACATGGAAATGAATCGACATCAAAGGTGGCGAAAAGGAAGTAACGAGAATGCCACCAACCAAGATGCGGGCGGATATTCAATGAACGTGAACGCATAACACTAAACTACATAATGGTGAAGTCGTCGAAAATACCAACAACGAAATTATGCAAAAAAAAGGAATTACCAAGAATTGTTACAAGAAATGCATTCAAGATTATTGTACACCAGAATAAGAAGTAATGCCATTACGCAATATTGGGTTGTCTCAAAAGTTTGTTCGTATGCTTAACAGATAACTGGCATTTTTGTATAAAAATATGAACCCATTTTTCATTTTTATAAGAATTTATTATTAATTTTGGCATAAAATTAGAGGTCAGTAACCAGGCTAGACGGGTTTTAAATGAATCATCGTGAAGATCTCTTGATCGTGACAAGTGATTTTCTTCCAATTTTTAACTTTGCAGGCAAGTATGTAATGCTTATTGAAAATGTATGCGCGGGCAGATTAGTCATTCATATATTAATGAAAGCTGGAATTTGGGATCCCGCGAAATCTTAACGAAAAATTGGCACTAAAGAAAAAGAAACTAATTTCTAAAGATGGATCAATTAGGCCGTTTCTACCATTCGATTAAAGTAACTTTATGTTCTGACAATGTTCTGGCATTTCACTTAATTAGATGTTGACCATGACATGGCAATCTGGGTAGTATGCTTTAAACGTGCTCAATTGGAACTGAAATTACTGAAGCAAAGACAGAAATATGACTCATTTTTTGAACTAAGAGATCATCATCATTTATTTCAATTTTTTTTGAAAGTACTTTCAGTGTATTGACTTTTAAATAAGTTTTAAAATGTTGCCAACAGAATTGTAAGCTAAAACCAAAGATACAACCGCAGTCGAAATGAATCAGAATATGATAATTAGATGAGTTGTTTTTTATTAAATGACTAACTAAACTAAGGTTAAAGAATTGTGTTTTGAAAATAAATGCATTTGAAGAAATGTTAATTTGAAAATTCTTGCACAAATTCGACCATACTTAAATTCCTAAATTTAGTATCTAAAAGTTAAAATTTTGATGGCCGCACTTTTCACATATAGTATTATGCGAAAACTTTCGGCTGCCGCACTTTTGCAACTACTTTTATGGATTATTAGATACAAAAATAGTTATTGCATAGCAATAGAACTGATATAATACCCATGATGTCCTTAACACAATTGAGACATAGAAATACTTGAACGAAGGTTTCCATTTTTGTGTGCGATTGCATCATTATCGTGTCTACAAGTAAAAAGGAATGCCTTTCGGCTACCGTTGAAATTTATTGCAACATTTGGTATGAAACCGTTGTGCTATGTTGAGAAGCTTTTTATAAAAAGGATCTTATATGAAGATCTTGATTTATTGTATTGCGATATCTTTTGTCTCAAACTTTAACTTTTTTTTCTGAATTTCGTCCAAGAGTCTTCCATATTCTTTTTTGGTATTTAAAAAGGGTGTTATGTTCTTTTATTGCTAAAACATGATGCCGAATCCGTTTTATCCAGTGATGATTTTTTTTACTTCTTTGCAAAGAAGAGAATGCTAAAAAGGTTAAACCATCATTAGACGATATTTGCTTTTTTATGCTTTCTGAATAAAATGAATGATTTCTTTCTTTCATAACTTTGGGATAAGAAAAGCAATTCCATGTAAAATGGAAAAAGATATATTTTATAAATATTTAATATTAAAGCATATTTTGCCTTTGGAAATTATCCAAAACGTGCATTCCAGTTAAGTACAATAGTTTACAGTTTACATCCTTTTCATATAGTTCTGAAATTTATGGATACAACGTTGTTCATAGGCCGAACTTTTTGCAATTATTATATACAATTTTCTTTTATTTATTTCGTTGAAAAGCATCCTTTTATAAAGCATCTTAAAAGGAAATGAGTTTAATTCTTTTGATGAAAGTTTTGTATGTAATTTTTGGCAGACTATCAAATGTAATTTTATGAAATCCCTGGAGGCCAAGGCTTGATTTGGATTATAATGGCATCAAAGAACAAGAAGATCAAAAATCACTGTCTTTTTGGTTAGATATTTACGAAATCAGTTTTGACGCTATTCTATGTACAAGTCTTGCCAAATTATATTTTAAAACTTAGTTTTCATATTTTTAGAATGGCTTAGAGCTATTTTGACTTTTATATTTGACTGATTAATCAATGAAAATTCCAGTTCTAATAGATTTTGATTTCTATACCAACAGGGTGTGCATTAATGGCACTAATGTCAAAGGAATAATATAAACCCTTGTATCCTCAAATACTGAACAAAATAATCAAGCAAAAATGGAAGGAAAAGCTTTAGTTTTTTATTGAAATACTTGCTTCATTTTCATTAGAATCTGTTTATCCGCAAAACTAAGCACTATCTTAGACAGAATAATAAACTCTCTTTATTTTAATATATGTAGATATAAAATGTATTTTTCCTAGAAGAGTATATAATCCTTTATCAGGATGAGACTTCAAATAATTTGTTATTCATTTCAATTTCCATTAGAATATTTAAGATACCAAAAAAGAAATCGAAAATTTCTGTTCAAACCTTGTTCATTCGCATCCATGGTAAACTGAAAGAATATCCACGGAAACATCATGATTTGATAGCATATAATAACGATAAAGGAACTGAAAAAATTGCTTGTTCTTCGAATATATTACAAAGGAAGTTGATGAAAAAAATAAATGAAGTAGATCTATACACAAATAGTTGTACCATATCGATCCTTTATGGTTTTTCTACAAAAATTTATCTATTTTGATTTTCTGAACAGCACAAGTAATTTGAATTGTAAAACGATGTAATCTTCTGAATTGGAAAATAGCCTTTTTTTCCTTGATCCACAAACCAGGCTAAAATTTTTGCTATTTCCAATTTTCTTACGAGTTTTTGTGTTTTTTTTACTATTCTTCAAATAAACAAAAGGATTTTAAGAAAAACCAGAAACTTGAGAAAAACATTTCCAGTTAAAATTTAAAAAGCAATCAAGATATCGATACGAAAAAAAAATGCTTAAAAATAGAAGATAATCTTTCGAATTGCTATAAATATACTAAATATACAAATTCTATGTTGTGCAGAATTTTTAAAGGACTCGAAACATTAAACTTACGAGCATAAATTTTAATTTTCGCGGATTTGAATTGAATTACGGAAGCATATAAAATCCGATAGATATAATCCATTTAATCTGTTTAACATGATTTTTTTGAATCCAAGAATTCGAAGTTATTATAATATTTGGAAGGATGAGCAGGCCACAGTATTTCTTTTTTTTTTTGATGAAAATTGAGCTCCAAGACGTACCTTTACGGGTGTAAATCGATACCATTCTTTTGAACGGAATATTCGAATTGCAAGAAATTTGGGAAAACTTCTTCTCTGCTCAATTGTTTAAAATAAAATTGTTTCTGATTGAATTGGATTTTATTTAAGTCGTAAATTTGTTTCCTGTTCAAAAAGAAAGAATATCATTTTTAATATATTGATTTTACTTTCTTAGGCTTTAACTAAAGTCGACTATTTCAATCTTACAAATATTCAAGATCCGCTTTTCAACAGAAATACATGTTCTGAATTCTCTCGACTTCGAATTAACAGTTTCCGCGATGATGTATTGATGTGTGTACGACTTATTCAATTCTACCATATTCAACTCTGAATGCACTAGGCGGCTATTATGACAAGAACAATTGATTAAACTTTGATCGGTAATACTATAGTATATAAATCTATTTGCGAGTATCTAAAATATTCCCTTCCATTTGAATGTTTAATTGATAATGATAGTTCATTCTGAAATTAATATATGTACCCTTTTTAGAACTTGATATCGTAGCACAATTCATTACGATCAGAATATTTTCCGCACTTAATTGGAAATGTATTAAAAGGATAATATACGTATTCAACGTAAAAAAATGATCCTTTTTATGCATAAATTTCATTCCATTTTCTTGCAAAAATTTTATATTCCAAGTTTTTTCATCTAATTCTTATTATAAGCTTTCAAATTACCGCATAATTTGGAAATATTTCTTTCAGTTTTTACCTCGTGTAGCTTGTTTTCTTCCTTATCAGGTCTAAGTGTATATTCTGATGAAAAGAATGAAGTAAAAATCTTCTTTTTTTCTTCGAAGAAGTGAATTTCTTCCCATGCACACGCATACATAAATGTAATCAGAAAATTTATTCGTAATTTGTTTTATCTTTCGCACCTTTTTATAAGATTATAACTCCAATTTCTTCCTTCGCCAATATCTCCAGAATATCTCTTTGAATAGGAATTCGAATATGTACGAACGTATAAGAAAATATAATACCCACCCAAGGGGATCATCGACTGTACATATTGATTCAGAATAAAGGAATGGGTTTGAGATCCTGCTTCCATGGTGTTATAAAGATTCTCTGATGTACGAGTTCCATTACAAATTTTAGGTACTTGAACATTTTTCTTATATTTAAATTGATTTTAAAATTATGTCGCAATATAATATTTTCAATTAGAATATAAAGACCTTTAGAGTACTCCCGCTGATAAAAACCCTTCTGGATCACGTAATGGGGTGAGATTCGCGTACGAGCGGTGATTAAAATTTAATCATATTAATAATTATTATTTCACATATACGAAACTATTTGACATTATTACATAGTTTACGCTATTTCAGTACATTTGTAAACTGTTTTCCCGCTTTACTTTGAATGTTGGTGATGGATTATTTTTGTTATGAATTCCTAAGCGTGTCTAAAGGAAATCTGTAGACGACATTTCTCCCGAATATATGAACGTTGTACACGTAAATATTAAAATAATTTTTTACGATGTGTAAATGGGGAGTTTTTGTTCTACAGGCCTTTTCTTGTTTGAAATATTCATATATACGCTTCATGACCCATATATGCCATTCATAAATTGTTTGTATGGAGCATATCTTAATTTATGGGATACTGAAAGGAGTTTATGTAATTCATATATAGTATATCAAAAAGGAGAGTACTTGGTAAGGCAATTTACTGCAAAAGTGAAAGCCAAATAATTCGTTTTTGTAGTGAGTAGAAGGAGGGAAGACTTTGTTTACTTTTGCCAGACAGTACATAAATGTAATTTATGTGGTTTTAACGGATTTATTACTACTGTTTTACAAGTACTTCAAAGTTGAATTTTTAGAAAATATGCTAATTTCCTTTTTGACATGATGTCTGTGATTTTATATTCATTATGATAATGATGGATCATTTCAGGTATATCTAAAATCTAAATCTTTTGTCATATATCAGAAAAGAGTCTGTTCTTGGTAGGGAAAATTAAATTTCTTATTTAAATTCTATTTTATTTACTATTATTGAGTTTATTTGCTATCATTATGTAAATTTTAATTAAAAGCGAAATTTCCTTATTACTAAATGAAAAAATAGAACTATGTCAATATGTAGAAAAACCCTCAATTTATATGAAAACTAAAAAAGAAAATTTTGAAAATTGAAAATAACAGACTATATTTGCGTTGAAATAAAACATCACATTCCTCTTTAGAAATATCCCGGAAAACCATTTACGAGTAGTATATACATTGGCGGAAATACGAAATTGTCCTCCGGTTTTGCTGATACACATAATATGTGTAGTCGTAATAGGATATTGACTTTTGAGGAATATTGAAAATTGTTTGAAGATAAAGTCAAGCTATCAAGAAAATGGAACAAGAAAATCCTTTTCGAATGATTGTTGAGTATATTATCCTTTAATATGGATAATGAAAATTTGTTGTGGTTTCTTGAGCTTATATTTGATATGAAAGAGAAACTGTTCGAATTATACAATATAGTTTTCAAATTGAACTTTAAATTTAAAGCCATTTTTAGTTAGGTTGAAATAAGTCTAGGTATTCTTAAAGCATGTATTTAAAGTCTTCGAGGATGTCCGCCAGTGGATACTTTAAACTATTCAATCATATCTATAATTTCGGAATCAAAGAGCATAAATGAAGGTTAACGTAAGTTATGAAATTTTTATAAAGTGGATATGGAAATTCTAATAGCGGTTTCTCAGATTTATTTACTTTAAAACTAAATAGAAAAATAAAATACGATCTAAGTGGGAACGAAAACAATACCCAAAACCATACAAATATTATGAAATATGTTTTGGTTTAAAATTTACGAAGGCATTTACATAATTTCCTACACGTCCACATAAAAAAGGTTATGGATAACATCATTACACATCCTTTTTACAAAATATAATGCTTTTTATATAGTGGTTATGAAAAAAAAACCTTTTCCGGGATTCATTCTTAAAAGTTATTACAACATGACCCTTTTCTTCTTTACTACGAATGCGGAAAGCACGAATGAAAATTATAAAGTTGAAAATTTTCCGGAAAAATCGTTTACGTCTTTGAAAAAAGTATTTTCTAGGAGATAGTCCATTTATGACGATTGTGTAAAATCCCATTTAAAAATTTGAATTTGTCCCATCTCACGCCCATGGAAGTTATTTTTTAATCAAAAGAAAAATTGGACGAAACGACATTCTATGAACTCTATTCTACTTCATTCTTATTACCATTTTCGTTTGGATAAAAGGTTGTCTATTGTTAAACCCAAACTAGGAGTACCTTGTTTTTCTCAAGTTTTCAAAATTTATTTTATCATTTTATTACATGTTTTTGAATACTTTTCCAGAATAAGTTCCAGATTTATATTTGCCTGTAAAAATTATAAGATAGTATAAGGAATATTTTGGTGTCATAGATAAGGACTTAATTAATTTTTTGGAATAGATTTTCAGTATTTTTGAATAATATAATGGCAAACTCACATGGTGGTTTGGCTTGTCCATCTATTACTATTATTTTCGACCAAATAATGTGAAATATGTATATGTGACGTCTTATAAAGCTTTAAAAAGGATTATCAGTTTTATAG
Organism: Xylophagus ater; assembly: GCA_963422695.1. Lineage (NCBI taxonomy): Eukaryota > Metazoa > Arthropoda > Insecta > Diptera > Xylophagidae > Xylophagus > Xylophagus ater. The sequence goes on from OY730484.1 coordinate 1,488,510, forward strand.
CATCATACCTTAGCAATATATATAATAAGAATGTTCTTTTTTCTTTCATCACCGATATACGTCTATAGAAGATATTCAATTTCACCGAAATTTATTCATATTTGATGTTTTTCCATCTTAATATTGAAGATGAAACTGAAACATAAAATAAAATTTTACAACTTTACTATGAGTATTTCTTGTACTTTGAAATAGTACAATTTCTAACGAGATTGCGAACTTTTGTATATTTTTTATCATTTCAATAACGTCAACAAAATCGGTTGAAATTGGGATTCATGTCAACATAACGGAAGACTATCATCGTCTACAAAGAATGGAAATGAGAAATATTTACATATGACATGGGTTTTTTGTATCAACGAAATTTTATGTATATTTATACAATGTCCATGTAATAGCACTAGTCCTTGTTTGGGGAACAGTTGGCGCAGACAGATCTTATAGTGAAGGGTACACATTCCATTATTCTTGATGGTTTCTTACAGAACGATACACATTCGCACATTCTTCTACCCGATACTAGGTGGACGTCATCGGAATAATTTTTAAATTTAGAATTTAGTTAATTGATTTGAAATCGTATCCAAAGACACCGAATATAATTAGATGTTAAACTATAGTTACCAAAAATCTTATTTGGAAAAGAAGTCACCCAGAAGATTTCCATAGATATAATGAACCTTTTCTGTTAGTATTGAACATATTGAAATCGATGAGGAAAATAACAATTTGGCCTTTTATTTGCTTAAATCAAGTGTTAGATATTCCCCAATTAATTTTTTTATTGTTTGGTATACAGGAAGGTCTGTAGATAAAGCCCGATCTTAAATCAATTTTGTTTATTTGCTATTTAATGATTTCTAAATAAATCAATTAATGAAACTTATTAAATCGTTTCCTTAGTTTCATAATTAACTCAAAACTTAATGAACTGTGCTGAAGGTTCGCGTTAGAAGTTGTGTTAAGAAAAGGGTTAATCTAAGAAGTGTTCAACTGGAAACAATTTTGATCATTGGGTCATGCAGGGACATTTTGCCTGCTTGCTATTACGATACTTCAATTCATATTAAATACTTTAAGATGTGAATTTAATTTGAAATTTCGATCTCAACATTCAATTTAAATATTTTCCTAAAAATGCATGCACCTTTTTGGTCACTTATAAATAATTACAAATAACTCCTATAAATGAATAATTGAATAGCTTCTATACAAATTGAGCTGTTTTTCTTCTACATAACTTTTCAACAATAAATTTAATAGCTGAACAGGTTAAATTATTGTCCCAGAAAATCCAATAAAACTTCAATAAAAGGAATTTTATCTTTTTAAATTCGAGTACATCATTTTGCTGAACGATTAAGTGGACAAATGGCCAAGAATAGGAACAATACATCTTTTGGGAAGAGCGATTTTATTTTATTGACTTGTATTCGTAAAGAATTCTATTCTTTCAATAAAAACATCTCGTTTTTGGTCAAATACTGTAATATCTTTTGTATGACATTTTTTCTTAAATAAACTTTTCTTTCAGGCCAATCCTTTTCAGTTGGATAAAAAGGATATTTAGGACTATAGGGGTTTCCAAAAAAAAGGAATTTACTTTTTTATGAAAAGGTGAAATTAAAAATTTTCGATCAACTAAAAAGAATTTTCAATTTGTTGTATATTTAGAAGCAAAGAATTGCAAAGAAAACATTGGGATTACTTCTGAATATGAGAGATGTTCCATTATCCTTTCCATGAAAACTTTATCAGATGAAAAACACTTAATTTTTCCGCCTTGTTTGTTTGTTCGTCTTGTTAATCATTTATTTCACATTTTTCTTAATAAATATTTTTGTTTTCTTTTGGGAAAATATCCATGAATGACTGGGAAGACAGGGATGACACACTTTAACAGGGTAATGGTAGACGAGGACTAGTTGTGATGAAAAGAACCAACAATGACAGTAATTTGTTACTACATAATGAGATATTTAAATTGATTGCCATAAGACTTGAATTTATTAGGAAATTTTTTTCGAATGCAATATTAAATTTTGAATTTAGATGTTAACTTGGTTGCCTGATGTTAACTACTTTTTCAATAAATTCGAGTTATAAATGAAGTTCCCCGCAAATATTCAAAAATTGGATTACACTTTAGGGACTTTTTCTATAAAGGATTCTTTAGAAGTTTATGTTAAATTTAAAAGTAAAAAGGTATTCAAAACCGATTCTTTAAATTTTTTGCTAATCTTTTGTATTAATGAATTCCGTACTTCACATGATATTCTCGGGGGTATATAATGTTCTTTCAAATCCCCTATAATAGCTAAGTGGATGCACAAATTTGTTTGTTTCTTCAATCTTTGGAGAGAATATAGTAATATATGTAAGGTGATAACAGAAAAAGTTCTGGAAAGTTTCCAAAAAGTGTGCCATATTGGTATTCTATTATGGAAAGATATTAGAGACTCCCCATTTTGTATTTTTTAATACTAATACAATACAATAGCATTACAATGAGAAGCATGTAAAGTTTTGACGTGTTGGAACGCGGAGTTTGTACTAAAATTTTCAAATAATTTTTAAAATAACAATTAATGAAAATATAAATTGTCCTTTGGAGAAATCTTTGTTTTATCATAGATTAAAATCTTGCGTGTTCAATAAAAATAATATCAGGATAATATATTGCGAAGGAAATTGCTCCTTAATTTCAACAACATTTTTCTATTGAAACTGAAAAGCTCCGTTAAAAGTAAAAGGCTCTGTGAAAAAAGGGGATTGGACTGTGGCGCCAGAATTCTTTACGAGTTTATTATTGTATTTTATGCTTTCGTTTATAGCCAAGAAAAAACTTTGTGCTTTTTCAACATAGTTTATGAAAATGACTAGACTAAAATCTTTTCTGAAAGTTAAAATTGTTTTAGTATTTTGTTGAGATTTCTGATTACATTAGGAAAAAAGTAATTAATTTATGCGAATAAAATTTGATTTGATAAATGAAAAGGGAAAACCGAAGAGAGATGGAGAAATTATTTTCTCGGATTAATTGAAAGTTATTTTATTTCCGTAGTAGAAAATTCTCGTTAATCATTGTTGATGTATCTTGTTTCTTATCCTCTAGTTCCGAATACATATTCTGTCAACTACGGTTATTTTAGAATAGTACTGGAAATGTCTTTAAAATAAAAAACTGTACATTGTAAATGTTTTAACAGACCACAACACATCAAAGAGAGTCTGTTATTTGCATTTTACAACTTTGGATCAATGCTGTTTCATCTACATAGATTCATAAAGTGCATCAGCTGCCACGTAGTGAATGCACATTTATGTGGAAAATTTATTATGTTTCTGTAATTTCCACAAAACTGCACTTAGAAATATGATTAAGTACACAATCTTAAGCCATTTTGTATATTTATATGTACTCACAGCTTTTTCGTTTCTTTAAAATGTTTAAAGTCTTTTTGTTAACTCTTTAAAGAATTTTTGTGCTACAAGTATAACAAAATTATTATGAATCAAATCAAATAAAACAAAAGTTCGTTTTATAAATTCTTAAAACGAATAAATTCGCAGATGAACATCATTCCATAAAGAAAATTGGATTCCTCGATAATTCATGAATGAGTTTCCATCATTTCTAACATATTTGTTTATGGGCGAGAACTTTAGTATGGAATTTTAAGTGTGAAATTAAAATATTATTCCCTTATACTGTAATAGGTAATTCGGTCTGTCGAAATATTAAACATTCCCAATGTTTCATCTTACCTAATTTTATGGCGAACCAACTACAACTTGTTATCACATATAATCAAAACATACGTTTGTAAAAACTGCGAATTGGCCACTGTTAGTGGCATTGATGTAATATTATATTAATATAGAGAAAAAGGCAAAAAGGAATCACAAGACTTTCTTGATAGACTACAGACCCTTTGATATACGTGTATATATTTTGGATTGTATGGTATATCTTCATGAATGGCAATTGTAATCAGATGTTAACCCTCGAAGGCAATTTGCCAATTTTTCCATTTTCGTTCAATATCTGTTATTTGCACACATAAACATGTCCTGAAGGCATTCTAGTGGTTGGAACTCCCCAAAGATGTTCTCATATCCTCTGAAAGATATTTTATTCAGACAAATATATAAATAGAGTGAAAGTGTAGGAGTGTAGTGTATAAGAAGTAGTATTATTAAAGAAGAAAGAATTTTCAAATCAGTTTATATCATTCCATTTGCTGTTAGTCTCGTCCTTCTTTCCAAAGAAAATTGAATAGGTTTTAGAGATCAACGTGTTTTCCAAATAAGAACAAATAAATAAGAATTCTATGACAGAACAGAGCGTATGTATTTCAATAAGATATCTTCAAGGAACTGACAGAAAGACTACAAACAGAAAATGGATGTGGACCAAGTCTTATTCTCTAAGAAAATGACGAAACCTGATAAAAGATAACTTCATATTTTCCTTTCTAAAACTAAATTGAAGTAATTCACAATTCAACGCACGAAACGATTTCGTATGTGAGATCTTATTTTGAAAATTTAAGATATGGAAAAGAGTATACGAGTATGAGAATATTTATGCCATGCGACCAAATCGAATTTGATATAAGGTTTTCCATATTATTATTTAACTAGGCAAAATCAATTTCAGTCAACCCAATTTGGTTTTGCATAACCTATGTGAAAATGGTCGATAATTTCTAGGAGTACTTTCATAAAAAAAAGTTAACCAATATCAAAAATTCAATTCTGGAATTTTTTTCATGTTCAAAGGATACTTTCTAAATCATCTTCCTAATCATTCGTTTATGTTATGATATAACAAAAGTTGGAATGGGTTTTCTGCTACGATCTTTTATTAAAACCCAACATTTTTGAGTTGGGGTCAAAAGAAATTAAATCAAATTGAAAAAAATTTATAATTTGGGAAAGATCCACTCGATTGGATACAATTTGTTTTAGGAAGAAAATAAAGATTTTTACATCTTATGTTATTGTCGAAAGGGAAATTAATTGAGCAAAATAAATTAAAAATCTTGAATAGGAAACACATTGAAACAAATATCAAAAATGGTTTGAAATACCAGAATTATCAATCTTTATATTAATCTACTGCCATAAATATTAATTGCATTGCAATAATCTCAGTTTCACATAACAGGAAACCCTTTCATGCCATATATGAATGCTTTTTGCCACAAATATATTTAATACGATTCTGTAATAATCAACATTCTTATTTTTCACACTCATACTTCTCATTACTTTCTCGCTGCGGATAACCAAGAACCATGAAACAAACATTACCATTTTATTGAGTAATTTTGAGGCTTTAAATATGAAAGACTAGACTCTATAATACAGAAATTCTGGATAGAACATGGTAGGACGATGAACGAGCTCAACCAAACTGGGTATAACGCCAAATCACCGACTGCCAAAAGGTGTACAGTGATGTGCACTATTTACGGTAGATAAATGAGATTATTATAACCCAACATTTTCATCCTAATTTCGGTAAATGGAAGCTTTAAAAGGGATCTGTGTATTAGTTTTGTATTGAAATGAATTATATTATCAATTAGTGAAGCATAAATATTCATTTAACACGGTTTTTATGAGGTGAACTACATTAGGCAATATGAGAATTGAACTTTAAAAAGTATTGTATGCTTGTTTTTGTAAATTCATAATTATCTGTTTAGAAAATAGGGCAAACACACCATTCAAACAGTTAGTACTTTAGTAGGTAGTCCTTATGAGTCCTAGTATATCAAAAATTCTGTAACATAAAATCTCCGAAATCACTGGGAATTTCGTGTGGAACTTCAGGAATTATTTCCGTATAGCGGATTGATAAACAATAAATTCAATTTGAACTGACAAAAAAATATAAGTCTCAAATTGAAAAATTAAAATTTAAATAAGTAAAAAGAATGAAAATTTGAATTGAGTTCATTCCCTTTCTTCTAAGACAGAATAAAACAAATCTAAAAGTTATAAATATCTAATAAAGGTAAAAAGATTCTTTATAAATCAAATTTTCCAAGAAAATATTAAGGAAATGTTAGAAAATTCCGAGAAATAAATCACAAGAATTTTTGAATAAATAATTTCATTAAAATGAGAACAGCTGATAATTAAATATTTAGCAGACTTTTGCAAACTTGAATTGAATAACTTTAAAGAATTTTCTTAAAGGTGCATTCTAGTTCAGCCTCACAAATTCAGTGATTAAAAGCACATAAACATATTTTGTTGGTTTATGATAATTACAATAGTAATTCCAATGTCAAGTCGCATAGTAGGGCATGTTCTCTTATGTCCACAATAATCGAATTTGGGGATGCAATCATATCTTTGATAATTTGTGGCGCTTGGTTGTAAAATGTGTATTCAAAGTCGTATATTTAAATACATAACACTTTATTCTTCTTCAAGCAAAATATTCGTTGAAATATTTGTATAATGAGTACCTTGATACCAATTCGGGTCCGTTTCTTCCTTCGTTCTTTGGAATATTTTATGTAATTTATTAATTCTTCACAAACAGGTATATTAAATTGAACTAATCAAAATTGAATGTTTTTCCAAATTCAATTTCATTTGAAATTAACCAATTAATTTTATTTTAATGAGATTTGAAATGATTAATGAAATCATTTGAAAAGATTAATTCAAAATATAAACCATAAAAATGAATTCATTGTCTTAAATAATAAGAACATTTCCTTAAAGAATAAGATTACATAAAAAGCACCTTAGAGCAATGTAGTTAAATTAGGAAATGTTAATATTCTGGACGAAAAGAGTTTCTAAAAAATATCTACCTAGTTACATATTTTTCCTCACAAGGAAGAGAAGGAATGTTCCAATTCTATTTAATATTGTTTGAGAAAATGAAGGAAAAGTTAGTTTGTTTTAAATTTTTTTTCTAATTAAATTTATACTGCCAGGTAGACAATCTTATAATTTGGTGTAGACAATCCATTTTAAGGAAGTCATATCATAGCCACTGATATATGCAGATTCCTATCACAATCTTGTTGTAACCGTTTGGAGATTTTATAAATTTGAATATCATTCTTTGTTTTTCAATTTAATTCTGTAATTCAGCGAAAACAAACCAGATTAATTTCATACTTACTATACTGGAACATATCCAATTTCTTAAAAAGGAACAAAACTTATCAACCTAAATGTTTTCATCTAACCGTAATTCACTTTTATCCAATCTCTTCAATTACACATTTGTATATCATTTCCCTTTTCTTTTTTAAGAAGAAGACATCTGCTTTTTTCCATTTTCTTTCTTATTCCAATCTTGATTAACAAAGCTTTTCTGAAAATCTGTCACGTTTTTATGCTTTCACTGTTACCCCTTTTCCTTAAAGGTACACATAAGAAGTGTTCTCAAGGGTTTTAACATATTCCGTTCACGCCTATTGAAAATACTAATCAGACATTGCCACGAGGTAAAAGTTGAAGGAACTGTTGACAATGTGTTAAGCCTGATCTTCAATAATGATAATGAAATATAATCAAGTGAGCTTTATACTCATCACTTTTAGAATTCCTTTGACAACAAAAACATGTACTTCTTATATATAGAGATATGGAAAAGCATATAGATTAGAGGCTTTTCGACTTACAGAAAATGAGGATATTTGCTTTACAGGCCGAACTCTAACTAACCATATAGTAGTAGTTCAGGCATTTGAGATTGTCACTCGAGGTTGCCTTTTTGTTTAATATGTTAAGGATTACAACATTTTATATATATAAAAAGACAGAAAAATATTGCATTGAACTGAATTGACATATTCACAATATAAATATCAAATAGTTACAAATTGGCGATAAAAATGCAGCTTCGAGGCACCGAAAACAGGACTAAATGATGAACAATAAATTATTGTTCAGATAACATTTGACTAGTTTCTCTACCAAATTGGAAATATCAGGGAAATTATAGTAAAAAAGATACTTTCTTTAAATTCGAATAAAAATGTTGAAAGTATTGCTTATAAAATTTAATGAATGTAAAGTCTAACCAAATTAACCACGAAATCGCAAAAACCAATTATATTTTGGAATTTTCCAATCGGATTATAAAGTTCCGAAATTCTAATAATATAATAATAATAATATTTAGCAGAAGTCTAGACAGAGGATTAGATAATTTTCTCCAAATTTATTAGGATTTGGTTAGTGGTGCGAATATGAAATATTTAAAGGAAACTTTAATTTAAAATATTAAATATCAGTCGACCAATGGACATTTTGAATGTCACTAGCATTTCAGGAGTATTCAATCCTCATTGTAAATTGAGATGGAATTGGTATATTAGGTGGGTTGCTTGGGTTGCTATATACTCTTTAATATTGAACTATTATTATGCTAAATGCAGCTTACTTTTATTTAAAAATCTCAAATAACGAAAACACCATTTGAATTTTTCCAGTAATAGATTTTAATTAGTGAAAGAAATTGGAACGTTTTTTCAATAAATTTTAATTAAAACCGATTTTCTATCGAAATGTATGTAAATTTTACCGACCTAGTTTGTATTCCAAAGAAAGTTTGATATAATTTACTTGCTAATAAAAGAATTCTGAGGACTTGAAATGGAAAGGAAATGAAATAGGATTTTTATCTTAAAGGTTTTCTTCTAATACGAAAAAGTTTTCATACTCCTTTGTGGGTCATAAATTTAGAAAACTTCTGCGCTCATCTATTTCAATACATATGCATATGTATAAAACCCAGAAAAATCTTTAGACTTTCTTTCTAATAAAACGCTATTCACTGCAACTTTTCATATCCCATTTTTATGTAATGCCAGAAATAAATCGAATAAAAAGACTGCTAAAACAGGTTGAAAAACGCATTCATGCACTATATTCGAAAATTTTCTTCAGTAGAAATCTTACAGAAAATCTATGAATACTAGAAAAGGGATTGAACGGTTCTCCTAAAGACATCATAAATTTCTCAAGTAAAATCCCATGTCTTTAGATTGAATTTCCATATTAAGTCCACTTTATTTTCTTAGTTTTGTTGGCAATATATACCTGGTGCATCCTCGAGGACAGAAAGGATATCATTTTAAAATTTATCACTTTTCACGTTCTTAGATGTTATCTATTTCTTATTATTATTATTAAGAGGAAGTTTTTAAAAGACTTTGAGAGGGAATAAAATTATCAACTATTCTTAACTAATGGAGAAACATAGTTTATTATGCTCTATCGTTTCCTCGAATTATTGTACAATGTTTTTGTAAATTTTTTCTTATATCTATTAAAAAATATAAACTTTCTGATATAAAATTGGTTGTACACGTAGAAGATTCATATCTTCCCAAACAGCGAAACAGTTCTACTCGTACGTGCACTAAGGATAAGGATCAAATTTACTACAATGTCTCAATTACCAAATGGAATTGTTTTGCCAAATATATTCCATAATATTCCTATTCGATTTGGTCTAACAAAATTGTTTGTTAATTATTTGACAAGGAAGAATATAGGTTTGGATATTATAGTTTTGTTTTTCTCGTTTCCACCGTTTTCCAATTTGCCAAAATGGAAATATTATTTAAATTAAAATTCTTGGTAATTTCAGTATGAATAGGATTACCATTAAAGAAGTTATTGTTTTGAAAATGTTATAAAATTGTTCGAGGTTTTCCACATGGATATAGATTCCTAGAATTTCTTACAAAATAGGAGCTTTTTCAGTCTATTTTTAAAATAGACAAAAAATTGTAATGAATATAACTCCACAAGATAAACGAAAGGAATATAGATTTTTAAAATCTTGATAATACAAAGAGGTTCTTATGTGCTTCCATATTTTCAATTTAATTTTAAGTGTAAGAAAGGTGTAAACAGACATAAATAGAAGGTATACGATATTATAACCGTATTCTGTAGTTGATTTGTTTATTATTCCACGCACGTCTAGCCACTCAGAATGTTTCACGTGCTTAAGGATTTATTTCAGGTTCTAATGTAGACAAGTACACACCTTAAAACGTGACGTTTATGATAGACAGACATTCACCCACATAAATATGTTCGCACAAAAACCCAAATCTGGACATTTTAGTTCTACATTATTTTCAAATAAATTTTGAAAATTATGGGTGGTATGCGACTAAAGCCTCAAAATGACAAAACATTTTCTTAAACTGCCTTCTGAGAAACATTTAGATATAATAAAGAAAATTGAAATATAGAAAAGGGTTAATAATTTATTTAAGTAAACAACCAGAAAATTTACTTACATTCCTTTAAGACCTGTTTTGACAAAACTTTAATCCTTCAGAAAATTATTAAACTTTTATTACTATGTGATTTTTTATTAAACTTCATTTTGTTAGAAGAAATTTTAATTATAGTAAATTATTTTTGATTACTTTTGGAAATTGAAAAATTATACCGAATTCATGTAAAATGGTTTATCAACTTTAAAAATGCTACAAAAATATTCTAAAATTTGTACTAGAACGAATTTTGTCTGTTCGGTATTCAGAAGTTGGTTGTTTCAAATACGATTATGCAAATTTTCAGTTTTCAAACATATATTTGCATGTAGACATTGTCTAATGAGACCGAAATCGACCTCCAGCGATGTCTTGATGAAGGAAATGGAAAGTACTACCGCATTGAGGAGGTCTTTTATGTTTTGGGAAGTTTAATAATCAAAAATGATTCAAGAGCTCTATTCGTATATAGTTCCGAAGTTTTAGTGAAAATTGCTTTTGTTACGATGCAGTTCTTGATAGTTCAGGATCTAGGGAAAAAGAGAAAAAATCAGTTTGTATACAAATGAAGGAATTATGAAAATAGCAGCAATTTTAATAAGAATATTATTGACTGTATTCTAAAATCAGAATCTGATAGCAGGATTTACATAAATAGGTAAGAAATAATTTAAGTAAGGTTAAAATAATTGAGATGAAAAACTTGGTAAAAGTTGATTATTGAAAACCCTTTTTACTTTGTTTTAGACAAAAATTTCCGGCTCCTTTTGTCCAAGATCAAATTTATTAAAATCGATATATGTTAATTAGGAATTAAATTGAATTTAATTAATTTAGTATTGAAGACTTTTTTGTAAAAGTAGAATGCATTCAATTAAGATATGAACCTTTTCCTCCTGCCTGGTGTAAAATCGTCTGAAACAATTCTATAAGAAAATTGGTTTCAAATATGTTTTGATATTAGAACATATGATCGCAATGATATCTCCAAGCATCTTTGAATATTCCTTTTCAATATACTTCATTTGATAATCCTGCTCCTTCCGCTTTTCCTTTCGTATTTTTCCATATTAAATTCACTAAAATATGATATTTGAATGATCCTATTTCAAATTCCTACATCCATATATATGTAGGAATATCATATATGGGTTTGTTTTCCTTAGAGGGGAATTCTTAAAAGATGAACTTAGAATATAGAATTTTTTAGTGGATATACGAAAATATAAAATTTATTTTGTTTTTCATAAAAACCAGAAAATATTAGGGTTGGAAAAGCACCACAAATTATTGTATTTGCAGACAAGTTAGATTTTCCTGTGTTAACAGTATTCGATAGGATTAGATTGTTTATTGAATACTTTATCGGGTTTGAAGTGTTTATTGAGGTTAAAATGCAAAAAATATTAAAAAAGAAATTTTTAAATTTGTATTTCAAGGAAACTGTAAATAAATATAGAAAGTGGAAAAGGCTGAAAGAAATTAAAATCGTATTTTTGCGTTCCGGTTTTATCTATGTCTACTTTGGAAATTGGACGTGTCACAACGATCCTATCAGTTTTATAGATATCTATTTCATACACAAATAAGAAGTAAATGTATTTTATTTTGTGGTAGTTAAAAACGTGATCACGAATTCCGCCTTTTCTTACATAAATTTTCCTTCATTTGGTTTTTCGGGCCTTTTTTAAGAAGGAAAAATGTGCTTTTCTTTGTTTTATGATTAATATAAACGCGTGATGCTATAAAAAATGTTTTAGTGAATAAGAAATGGAAAATTGTTTCAATTACATAATTCTATTTGAAAGTGGAACATGTTCAAAAAATGTTCTGTATTCTATTTTTTGTACTTAAGACATTTTTCTTTTGGTAAATAATCGAACAGTAAGGTGAGGTGAGGTTTTCCAATATACTTAAAGTTTCAGCCTTTTTTAACTTACCTTAAGTTTGTATATTGGACAACTCTCAATTTCTTCAAAATTTAACTCGAATCCAAATACGGCATACCTGAAAAAAGAACATCAACAATACAGCGTTAATAAGATTTGTTTTGATTTTAAATTCCATTTTATTAACAATAAATTTTGCCCATGCCAAAAACATAAAACTCCAAATTAATCATTCTCATTCCCTAATTTTACTCCTATTTACCTTTTAAGAATACAAACGAGTGTATACTTTCACAAGTTTAGAATTCCAAAACGTTTCCAATCTTCGATTGAGAAAAATATCACCACAGGATACCAATAAATTGAATATCCTGAATTCTTACGACTTCTCTTTATGTATATGTCAAACGGAATCAATTATTAACCTTCTGTAATTACATCTTTCTTTTATAATTTCCACTTTCGTCGGTAAATTACAGGAAAATGGGAAAATTTCGTGCTCACATAACACAACAATAGGCTTCCTAAGCCTCATTTAATTTATGATACTGACTACGAAGTTCCTAGTATTAAAGGGAAACTCGTGCGAACGAGATGTGACTTTTGTTGAACATTGTTTTGTGTACATAATATTTTATCTGGAATCATTGTGGTTTTCTTTGAAAGCCGACAAATATATATTACACATTATTTGAGATATTTATTGAGTATGATGAAGGAAACAATATTGTGGTGACAAAGGATATATTTTGGGCAATGAGAACACGGAACTAAACAATTTGGAATTGATTTCAACTACCTGTGGATCTTCAATTTTAGAATATTAATCAATCGATTTCCCCAAACTTCGGGTACTTGAAGCGAAATGAAATTGGACTTTATGTAAATATGGTATTTGGTCTATAAATACTTTATAGAACTTATTAGTTAAAATTAGGAACATCTGCCATTAACAACTTGTTTAATGGAAATTTAATATAGTCCTGAGTTGCTCTTTAAAAATAAATTATTAAAATTTATTTGGGCTTTGAGAATTTGAATTCAATGATTTCACAGTAAAATTAAAAAGGAAAAGTAAAATATATTAAATTTTAACTTTCATAAATATTTCGAACTTCATAAAAATTCCAATATACAACCTATTCCCATCGAGTCCCAACAAAGGGAAAATAACTTAGGTAAATCCATATTTTTGTTGGCCTTTTTTCAGGCAGACATAATACAAAACGGGTCCCCCAACAAGTCAGAAATGCACATAAACACGACCCATTCAAATAAAATATTTTACAAAAAATAATGCCTAAAAAAGCCTTTCAAAATATAAATATATAAAATTTGTAAAAAATAAGGTATTAACAGGGATGGGGAAAATTTATTCTAAGCTTTTCACAGTATAGTGAAGTGAAGGGAAACTACATATAAAATTTCTATAAATTATATTTTATAATGTTAGAAAAATATATGTATATGGGTATTGTAAAGCTTCTGACTTTCTTATATTCAAGTTTACTCCTGAATTAGAATGAAGCAGCAAAAGGAACAGTAACATCGAACGTCGTGAATGCTGCAAAATTTAACAGTTGAAACTTTGATTAGTAAAATTAGTTGTCAGCTTGCAAAAAAAATATCAAAATTAGAATTAGAAATGAAGTTGCTGTCGGTAATCTAATTCAACCCATTTGTTATTGCTGTAGCAGTTGCTGTTGCTGCTGCAATCTAATTCGGGCTATACTTATATCGAGGTATAATAAAGTAAGAAAACATATTTATTTTATTTTTGCATATTTTTGTCATACCCTTGAGCATAGTTTAATATTTCAACCCTTTCAAATTTAATTTACTGCATTTTAAATCCTTATTTCCTACAAAAATTTGTTCAACTCTTTGGTAAATCAGAATTAAAAGGACGAAAAAATTCTTGCTGGAATTTTAAATACCTATAAACACTTCAGCAATAAAAATGCATTTGTTTTGGTGGAAAATATCTTCAGTGATATTTTAAATGGAAGAAAATATTTCCAATTAAAAAAATTATAAAATTTGCATTTGATTTCCACCTTCTCCCAATTAAGATAAGGAATAAAAACGACTTTTCCTGGTTCTATGGAATAAATTCAAGGTTAGATTTTTCAGTGGCATATCCATAAATATGTACACACATAAAAGCTATGTTTATTTTTCTTAAGGATTTTTATCTTGAAAACACAAAACTTCTAGAAATAACTAAGTTCCAAAATGTTTTTGGCACGTTCAGGGATAAGAGAACTATCAAAACATTAAAAACCCTTTGGGACGACTGCTTGCAAAAGTTAAAATAAGAACTGTTGATGGTAACATGTGGTTGAGGTTTTATCTAGAAAATGGGGGATAGTTGAGAGAGTTGAAAATAAACACCTTAACTGGTATTGCGTTTTTGGTTTTGAAAGAAATGTCTCAAGTATACTAAAAGGATACAAAATATCAGAGCGAACTGATGGGAATATTTTCGTAAATGAACTTTTATTTTCACGAAAGACACTTTCACAAGGATAAGTATTTGGTTAAAATAAGTGTTATAAACCCTTACGGGTTCATTTAACCCATTTATGTTTATAGCCAACAAAAAAAAATCATGGAAGAAGAAATAGTAATTTTGTGTCTTGTTATCCTTTCCAATTCAAATACTTTTGGTTTCAGAGATTATATATCCTTTTCTTAAGACATTTCTTATTCCAAGTTCTGGATTACGTTTCTGTAACGGGCTTTTATTAGTGTTAGTTGGTTTGAGAACAGTTTTGTATCTCTATAAAAAGGAAGAAAAAGGTATTCATTTCCATCTAAACAAATGAGTTTCTTCGTATTTTATTTGGGACGATTCTTATAGGAAATAATTGCATTTTCTTAAAAAGATTTTAAGTTTTATAACTAAATAAAAAGAAACACAAACTTATGTTAATAATAGTTACTACAAAATGTGAACATAATATCTATGTCAAGCCTTTAGATTAGATGCAAAATTGTCTCTAACATGTTTTCACATTCGTGGATGTAGGAACATATGTATGCAGTAGGTGAGCTGAGATACTTCATTTTAACTAAGAACTGTTAGTTCAGCATAGAATTTACTGAAACAACTTTTACATCTCTGGTATATTGCAGTGATTTATTGAATCGTATTATAGACTGATTAAAATTTATATTCTAATTTTCCTAACTCCAAAAACATGGGAACTTTCAAATTTTGCTACAATAAGAAATATTATAATAAAAGAAAATAGTTTCAAAATTGAAATTTTAATACATATAGTCAAAATGCCGATCTTAAAACTGCTGCAAAATTATCTCTTAACTTCAATATATCATATTTCGATAGAACTTTATCTTGGCACTTGATTTTTCCAACATCGGCTTCAGTTAAGATTTTGTTACATCGTCGTACTATGTTCTATGTTTTATATCTTTTTCGATATGATTTATGAAATTCGATATTTTTAGTATGTGTAGTAAGAATCCTATATAGTATACTATAATGTCTAAATTTTCTTATCCAAATTGCTGATAAAGCAGTTAGTAGTTAGTATAGCTTTATTTCTTAACAGAAAATATGGTTTTATCGCAATTTTCATTTTGTCTAAATTGAAGACTATGAAGAAATAAATCAAATTAATAGAAAACTGTGGTACTTAATAAATAACTGTAACTATAAGATATAAGATTCAGTGATTCTGTCTTCAAGGAGAAGTTGTACATCAATAGGGTTCACAAGGATGCTTAATCAGAATACCTATACCCGGAAAAAGAATTTCTATTCTTCAAGGATATTAAAAATAACAATAATAGAAAGATGTGCATATTAGATCCATTCATTTCCCAATCTAGAAATAAATAACAACAAATTGTTTAGGTCTAAAAGAACAAGGATAAAAGTTCGTAAAGATGCATTTTAACTATATTTGGATAATATGAATGCGTTTTTCAAAGTATTTACTTAATAAAAAAATACACGTAATTAGTTTGAGTAAATACAATTAACTTGAATTTTATTTTAATTAATTGCCTTTGTTTCTATTTAAATTGAATTTCCAAAATTTACTAATTTACTAATTGGTTGAATATGGTTTAAAAGGTTTTATTTTAAATAAACTATAAATTAATGATTTTAGAATGATAATTGAAAACTATTTTAATAATATAGTATTTTGTATTTCAATTGTTGTGAATTAAGGATAAATTCAATGTGTTCCTCAATTGGAACATTTTATTTAGGAACTACTCTTTTTTTTGAATACGTGTTTTTGGGAATAATGCACTACTAAAAGTTTTCCAACTTGTATATGTAATCACATTTCCATAACATAACACATGGAATTTAAGCTTTTTATCATGTACATTAAAATTCGATAAGTTCTTAAAATTTCGTGTTATATATAATAAAATGTCCAGCATAAATAAGTTCCTATATTATACGAAATCGAGTGCATATTTTTCTTTTATATAAAAATAAAATGCATGATTTTAATACGACTTAGTTCTTGTCTGGAAGTCTTATCATGTAAGTTACGATGCCATTTTTTATATTATTTATTTTAGCATACAAAAATAGATTGTGTTAAAAAAAAAACTTGTTATGTGTCACACCATTTTATAAAAGAAACTTACAAGCATTTTTGTGTATCCTTTTAGAGAAGGTAAATTTTAAATGTAAATGACGTCTTTTATGTCCTAAAGGAAGTGAATTTTCGCAAACTTTAGAATTTCATATGCAAGAACAGTATATTTTCTATATTCTTGCATACTAAGAACAACTTCGTAAATTCTAGCCAAAAATTGGAATTCTGTGTATTGTGAAGTATAAAGCAGTGTAATTGTATATTTTTCATTTAAAATAACATTTCTTTAAGTTCTTAAAATCTATTTATGATCAAGCAGAATTCAGGATATAGAAAATCCTCATTTTTCTTTCGAAACATGGTATTTCATACTTCCTTCCTTTGTAATTTTAGACTTATTTTTATTTTATTTTTATTTAAAAGTAATAAATTTCAGGTTATACAGACGACTTCGCAGAAAAAAAACCTGCAAACATTTTTGACGGATTTAATATGAATGTTGTGTCTATCATTTTTCTTTTATTTCAAAACACACGTAAATCATGCATAATTTAAACGCTTTCTTGTACACAAATATCTAAAATATATTCTATCTCTTCAACACTAGTTATATTCTCGTGTCAAAAGTCTATATAGAAAACTTCTATAGAAGGAAATTCATACAAAATGCAATAATTCAATTAAGTTTTTCTTTCTTCAGATTTATTTTGATATGATAGCTAAGGTCTGCAGAGAAGTCTATTTTAGTATATACAAGTTTTCATATTGTGATTTAGTCTTCTTCAAATATTTACTATTTTTGTTCCTGCAAGATTATAGCCTTTTCATTTTGAATAGAATTGGTCTGGCATTTTGATGCATGTTCTAACTCTTAAGAATATATGAATATTCTTTATTTTGATGTCTTCCTGAAGGAAGGAAATGATACCCAACGGATTTAGTGCCGGGATTTTTTATTTTGGTTTAGAATAGTAATAGGTAGATAGAAAAAACTCCTCGTTTCGTTTTATGTCCATTTGATGAAAATATTTTAAGCAATTGTGTATATTATTTTAGTACGTGTCTTGTTACCCAATTATTCTTCTACTTTTCACTTGTACTAAAGCAAAGAACAATTAAAGATTTTTATGCGTGTTCTGAAGTTTTTATATCGAACTTTTAATGCGAACTTTGCATACTGTATAACTCTCTAATTTCTGTTTTATTTAATAATATTTGTAATTTCAAGTCGCTGTGAATTGGTATAATATCCCGTTTTTTCATCATAATATTGTTTCCTTCATCGTACTCAATAAATATCTCAAATATTGTGTAATATATATAAATTTTCCAGATCTTGTCAACTTTCTAAGAAAACCACAATGATTCCAGATAAATTATTATGTACACAAAATAATGTTCAACAAAAGTCTCATCTCAACTGAATCCTGTCTCGTTCGCACGAGTTTCCCTTTAATGCTACGAACTTCGTAGTCAATATCATAAATTAAATGAGGCTTAGGAAGACTATTGTTGTGTTATGTGAGCATGAAATTTTCCCATTTTCCTGTAATTTACCGACGAAAATGGAAATTATAAAAGAAAGATGTAATTACAGAAGGTTAATAATTGATTCCGTTTGACATATACATAAAGAGAAGTCGTAAGAATTCAGGATATTCAATTTATTGGTATCCTGTGGTGATATTTTTCTCAATCGAAAATTGGAAACGGTTTGGAATTCTAAACTTGTGGAAGTATACACTCGTTTGTATTCTTTAAAGGTAAATAGGAGTAAAATTAGGGATGAGAATGATTAATTTGGAGTTTTATGTTTTTGGCATGGGCAAAATTTATTGTTAATAAAATGGAATTTAAAATCAAAACAAATCTTATTAAAGCTGTATTGTTGATGTTCTTTTTTCAGGTATGCCGTATTTGGATTCAAGTTAAATTTTGAAGAAATAAAGAGTTGTCCAATATACAAACTTAAGGTAACTTAAAAAAGGCTGAAACTTTAAATACAATATATTGGAAAATCTCACCTCACCTAACTGTTCGATTATTTACCAAAAGAAAACTGTCTTAAGTACAATAAATAGAATGCAGAACATTTTTTGAACATGTTCCACTCTCAAATAGAATTATGTAATTGAAACAATTTTCCATTTTTTGTTCACTAATACATTTTTTATAGCATCACGCGTTTATATTAATCATAAAACAAAGAAAAGCACATTTTTCCTCCTTAAAAAAGGCCAGAAAAACCAAATGAAAGAAAATTTATGTACGAAAAGGCGGAATTCGTGATCACGTTTTTAACTACCACAAAATAAAATACATTTACTTCTTATTTGGGTATGAAATAGATATCTATAAAACTGATAGGATCGTTGTGACACGTCCAATTTCCAAAGTAGAAATAGATAAAACCGGAACGCAAAAATACGATTTTAATTTCTTTCAGCCTTTTCCACTTTCTATATTTATTTACAGTTTCCTTGAAATACAAATTTAAAAATTTCTTTTTTAATATTTTTTGCATTTTAACCTCAATAAACACTTCAAACCCGATAAAGTATTCAATAAACAATCTAATCCTATCGAATACTGTTAACACAGGAAAATCTAACTTGTCTGCAAATACAATAATTTGTGGTGCTTTTCCAACCCTAATATTTTCTGGTTTTTATGAAAAACAAAATAAATTTTATATTTTCGTATATCCACTAAAAAATTCTATATTCTAAGTTCATCTTTTAAGGATTCCCCTCCAAGGAAAACAAACCCATATATGATATTCTTACATATGTACATATGGATGTAGGAATTTGAAATAGGATCATTCAAATATCATATTTTAGTGAATTTAATATGGAAAAATACGAAAGGAAAAGCGGAAGGAGCAGGATTATAAAATGAAGTATATTGAAAAGGAATATTCAAAGATGCTTGGAGATATCATTGCGATCATATGTTCTAATATCAAAACATATTTGAAACCAATTTTCTTATAGAATTGTTTCAGACAATTTTACATCAGGCAGGAGGAAAAGGTTCATATATTAATTGAATGCATTCTACTTTTAAAAATAAGCCTTCAATACTAAATTAATTAAACTCAATCTAATTCCTAAGTAACATATATCGATTTTAATCAATTTGATACTTGATGAAAGGAGACGAAATTTTTGTCTGAAACAAAAAAGGGTTTTCAACAATGAACTTTTACCAAGTTTTTCATCTCAATTATTTTAACCTTACTTAAATTGTTTCTTACCTATTTATGTAAATCCTGCTATCAGATTCTGATTTTAGAATACAGTCAATAATATTCTTATTAAAATTGCTGCTATTTTCATAATTCCTTCATTTGTATACAAACTGATTTTTTAACCTTTTTCCCAGATCCTGAACTATCAAGAACTGCATCGTAACAAAAGCAATTTTCACTAAAACTTCGGAACTATATACGAGTACAGCTCTTGAATCATTTTTGATTATTAAACTTCCCAAAACATAAAAGACCTCCTCAATGCGGTAGTACATTCCATTTCCTTCATCAAGACATCGCTGGAGGTCGATTTCGGTCTCATTAGACAAAGTCTACATGCAAATATATGTTTGAAAACTGAAAATTTGCATAATCGTATTTGAAACAACCAACTTCTGAATACCGAACAGACAAAATTCGTTCTAGTACAAATTTTAGAATATTTTTGTGGTATTTTTAAAGTTGATAAATCATTTTACATGAATTCAGTATAATTTTTCAATTTCCAAAAGTAATCAAAAATAATTTACTATAATTAAAATTTCTTCTAAAAAACTGAAGTTTAATAAAAAATCACATAGTAATAAAAGTTGAAAAATTTTCTGAAAGATTAAAGTTTAGTCAAAACAGTTCTTAAAGGAATGTAAGTAAATTTTCTGGTTGTTTACTTAAATAAATTATTAACGCTTTTCTATATTTCAATTTTCTTTATTATATCCAAATGTTTCTGAGAAGGCAGTTTAAGAAAATGTTTTGTCATTTTGAGGCTTTAGTCGCATACCACCCACAATTTTCAAAATTTATTTGAAAATAATGTAGAACTAAAATGTCCAGATTTGGGTTTTTTATGCGAACATATTTATGTGGGTGAATGTCTGTCTATCATAAACGTCACGTTTTAAGGTGTGTACTTGTCTACATTAGAACCTGAAATAAATCCTTAAGCACGTGAAACATTCTGAGTGGCTAGACGTGCGTGGAATAATAAACAAATCAACTACAGAATACGGTTCTAATATCGTATACCTTCTATTTATGTCTGGTTACACCTTTCTTACACTTAAACTTAAATTGAAAATATGGAAGCACATAAGAACCTCTTTGTGTTATCAAGATTTATAAGATCTATATTCCTTTCGTTTATCTTGTGGAGTTATATTCATTACCATTTTTTGTCTATTTAAAAAATAGACTGGAAAACCTCCAGTTTTGTAAGGAATTCCAGGAATCTATATCCATGTGGAAAACCGCGCACAATTTCATAACATTTTCAAAACAATAACTTCTTTAATGGTAATCCTATTCATACTGAAAGGCACGATTACCAAGAATTTTAATTTAAATAATATTTCCATTTTGGCAAATTGGAAAACGGTGGAAACGAGAAAAACAAAACTATAATATCCAAACCTATATTCTTCCTTGTCAAATAATTAACAACAATTTTGTTAGACCAAATCGAATAGGAATATTATGGAATATACATATTTGACAAAACAATTCTATTTGGCAATTGAGACATTGTTGTAAATTTGATCCTTATCCTTAGTGCACGTACGAGTAGAACTGTTTCGTTGTTTGGGAAGATATGAATCTTCTTCGTGCAGAACCAATTTTATATCAGAAAACTCATGTTTTTAAATAAATATAAGATAAAATGTCCATAAACATTGTACAATAATCCAAGAAAAACAATCGAACATAATAGACTATGTTCCTCCATTAGTTAAGAATAGTTGATAATTTAATTCCTTCTGAAAGTCTTTTAAAAACTTCCTCTTAATAATAATAATAAGAAATATATAATATCTAAGTACGTGAAAAGTGATAAATTTTAAAATGATATCCTTTCTGTCCTCGAGGATGCACCAGATATATACTGCCAACAAAACTAAGAAAATAAAGTGGACTTAGTATGGAAATTCAATCTAAAGACGTGGGAATTTACTTGAGAAATTTATGATGTCTTTAGGAAAACCGTTCAATCCTTTTTCTAGTATTCATAGATTTCCTGTAAGATTTCCACTGAAGAAAATTTTCGAATATAGTGCATGAATGCGTTTTCCAACCTGCTTAAGCAGTTTTTTATTCGATTTATTTCTGACATTACATAAAAATGGTATATGAAAAGTTGCAGTGAATAGCTTTTTATTAGAAAGCGAAAGAAAGTCTAAAGATTTTTCTGGGTTTTATAAATATACATATGCATATGTATTGAAATAGATGAGAGCAGAAGTTTTCTAAATTTATGACCCACAAAGGAGTATGAAAACTTTTTCGTATTAGAAGAAAACCTTTAAGATAAAAATCCTATTTCATTTCCTTTCCATTTCAAGTCCTCAGAATTCTTTTATTAGCAAGTAAATTATATCAAACTTTCTTTGGAATACAAACTAGGTCGGTAAAATTTACATAAATTTCGATGGAAAATCGGTTTTAATTAAAATTTATTGAAAAAACGTTCCAATTTCTTTCACTAATTAAAATCTATTACTGGAAAAATTCGGAAAAGTTTTTCAAATGGTGTTTTCATTATTCGAGATTTTTAAATAAAAATAAGCTGCATTTGGCATAATAATTGTTTAATATGAAAGAGTATATGGCAATCCACCTAATACACCGATTCCATCTCAATTTACAACGAGGAGTGAGTACTTCTAAAATGTTAATGAAATTCAACATGTCCATTGGTCGGCTGATATTTAATATTTTAAATTAAAGTTTCATTTAAATATTTCATATTCGCACCACTAACCAAATCCTAATAAATTTGGAGAAAATTATCTAATCCTCTGTCTAGACTTCTGCTTAATATCCTGTGGAAAGGACGAAATTCTTCCTCATATAAATAATATTATTAGAATTTCGGAACTTTATAATCCGATTGGAAAATTCCAAAATATAATTGATTTTTGCGACTTCGTGGTTAATTTGGTTAGACTTTTCCAATTCATTAAATTTTATAAGCAATTTTTTCATAATTTTTATTCGAATTTAAAGAAAGTATCTTTTGTAATTTCGCTGATATTTCCAATTTCATGGAGAAACTAAATATAAAAATAAACCCAGTCGAATGTTATCTGAACAATTATTTAGGCCAACTGAAAAGATACGATATGTCTTCATTCAGTGGGTGTGATTGCGACTAGTGTATCTACTCTCGAGTAGCTAATACCCGGGTATTCGGAAATTTTATTGATTTTTCGATTACTCGATTACCCGGATAATAGCATAACTACTTGATTACATTTTAATTGTTTTGTAACATAACAAATTGATTTCATAATGCTAGGTCAAAAGAAAATTTCGCCGGTAGTGTGGAATCATTTCAAAAGGAATGAAACCTGTAAAAAAACGTTTGGCAAATACAGTTCTGCAAGTAAGAAGTGGAGTAATACGTCATATTTACTCAGTTCATCTAGAAAAGGCTAATAAAAAGAAGGAAATGTAAAACATCTCGACTCCCGGGATTGAAAAAACTTTGGAGATTAAGATTCACCTTTTGGGGTCATTCTCCGATGATTATTTTAATGAATCAGAAATGCAGTGACAAAACTAATATACCCTCTAAGAAGTTACTGCCATAATTGCAGTTTAGTTTGAACAGAAATATCATTACTCTATTCAAATCTGTACCAAGAAATGTAATACCAAGATCAGAAACAGTTACTTACCTAAAAGAAAATTATAAGTTATTTTCCGTTTATACCCGATCGATAGCCCAGGAATCGCAATTCATTGACAATTCCATTCCAGAATTCTTTGTTTTAAAAAAAAAAAACTCATAAAAAACTCACTCAAAAAAATTATTTCGAATAAAGAAAAGTTACTCAAAAATCACTCATAAAAAAACTCACTTAAAAAAATCTCCCTTAAAAAACGACACATCTACCCCAAACGATAGTTGACTCGCGACTAGTGTAAGGGTGAGATGTGTTCAATATTGTTTTGGAGATATTTTTTTTTCAATTTTTTTTTTTTTTCAAATAATTTTTCACAAAGAAATAAAAAAAAACCAAATTTTTTCAAAAGAAAATTTGAAACCGAATCTTCATTATTTGCGGTCGTTCGAGTTATTACATGAACCAAAAATAGAAAATGTTTTGATTTGAAATACTTTCGAAAATTCGTCCTAAAGTGGGCTCTGAAAATTTTATTTAAATGGGACAATATGTTGTTGTAGAAACGCAGGCTTGAAACGTTCGATTATATGCGCCACTTGCACAGGAATTTAGTGTAATAATATCCCGGAAATAATACCCAATTGCGGAGGTGAACCACCTGAAATCAATCAATTTTTGACTTTCCAAATGCCAGATGATTATGGTTATGATCCTGAAGAGCAAGAGGAAAATTCTCAGGGAGAGTCCACAATCTCTGACGAACAATATTCTTCAACATTAGCTTTTCCAGAACTTCAATGGATACAAGAAGTTAAATCATTAATTATCTTCAACAAGATGATGAATATTTCGTGGAGTATGCCTATTGGGGATACAGCGGTGAAAAAACGCGCCCTAATACTCTACTTCTAGGTTGGTGTGCGAAGGGGTAAGATGTAAGGGTAAAAAATTAATAAACTGCGGGAAATTTCGTTCAGAAATAAAATTTTCCAAGAAATTGATGAAAGTGCTCACTTTCTACGCGCTGTAGCTTCAAAACTATAATCTTTAGAAAAAAATATTATAAGTAAAAATTATGGAGAATCGTAAGCTCTACATTTTTTTTATGGACCTCAATCAACGTACATATCTCGTACAGGTAACGAGATAATCGCGAAAAAGCGATTTTCCAACCCTTTAAGCCAAGGTCGAAAACTTGGAATTTTAAATAACTTACCTAGTTGAACAATCGTACCAAATATGAAGTTTCCTATACCTTTCGCAAGGTAAAAGTACCCATTGACTGGGCTAATTGTGAACATGTCAATTCAGTTCAATGCAATATTTTTTTGTCTTTTTTTATATATAAAATATTGTAATCCTTAAAATGTTAAACAAAATGGCAACCTCGAGTGACAATCTCAAATGCCTGAACTACTATGGTTAGTTAGTTCGGCCTGTAAAGCAAATATCCTTATTTTCTGTAAGTCGAAAAGCCTCTAATCTATAT
Organism: Xylophagus ater; assembly: GCA_963422695.1. NCBI lineage: Eukaryota > Metazoa > Arthropoda > Insecta > Diptera > Xylophagidae > Xylophagus > Xylophagus ater. The sequence goes on from OY730484.1 coordinate 1,513,639, forward strand.
GCTATTCTATATCTCTATATATAATAAGTACATGTTGTTGTTGTCAAAGGAATTCAAAAAGTGATGAGTATAAAGCTCACTTGATTATATTTCATTATCATTATTGAAGATCAGGCTTAACACATTGTCAACAGTTCCTTCAACTTTTACCTCGTGGCAATGTCTGATTAGTATTTTCAATAGGCGTGAACGGAATATGTTAAAACCCTTGAGAACACTTCTTATGTGTACCTTTAAGGAAAAGGGGTAACAGTGAAAGCATAAAAACGTGACAGATTTTCAGAAAAGCTTTGTTAATCAAGATTGGAATAAGAAAGAAAATAGAAAAAGCAGGTGTCTTCTTCTTAAAAAAGAAAAGGGAAATGATATACAAATGTGTAATTGAAGAGATTGGATAAAAGTGAATTACGGTTAGATGAAAACATTTAGGTTGATAAGTTTTGTTCCTTTTTAAGAAATTGGATATTTTCCAGTATAGTAAGTATGAAATTAATCTGGTTTGTCTTCGCTGAATTACAGAATTAGATCTGCTTATATCAGTGGCTATGAAATGACTTCCTTAAAATAGATTGTCTACACCAAATTAAAAGATTGTCTACCTGGCAGTATAAATTTAATTAGGAAATAAAATTTTAAAACAACCTAACTTTTGCTTCATTTTCTCAAACAATATTAAATAGAATTGGAACATTCCTTCTCTTCCTTGTGAGGAAAAATATGTAACTAGGTAGATATTTTTTAGAAACTCTTTTCGTCCAGAATATTAACATTTCTTAATTTAACTACATTGCTCTAAGGTGCTTTTTATGTAATCTTATTCTTTAAGGAAATGTTCTTATTATTTAAGACAATGAATTCATTTTTATGGTTTATATTTTGAATTAATCTTTTCAAATGATTTCATTAATCATTTCAAATCTCATTAAAATAAAATTAATTGGTTAATTTCAAATGAAATTGAATTTAGAAAAACATTCAATTTTGATTAATTCAATTTCATATACCTGTTTGTGAAGAATTAATAACTTACATAAAATATTCCAAAGAACGAAGGAAGAAACGGACCCGAATTGGTATTAATGTGCTCATTATTCAAATATTTCAAAGAAAATGTATTTCTTGAAGAAGAATAAAGTGTTGTGTATTTAAATATACGACTATGAATACACATTTTACAATCAAGCGCCACAAATTATCAAAGATATGATTGCATCCCCAAATTCGATTAATGTGAGCATTAGAGAACATGACTTACTATGCGACTTGACATTGCAATTATTATTGCAATTATCATAAACCAACATAATATGCTTATGTGATTTTAATTACTGAATTTCTGAGGCTGAATTCGAATGCACCTTTAAGAAAATTCTTTAAAGTTATTCAATTCAAGTTTTCAAAAGTCTGCTAAATATTTAATTATCAGCTTTTCTCATTTTAATGAAATTATTTATTCAAAAATTCTTGTGATTTATTTCTCGGAATTTTCTAACATTTCCTTAATATTTTCTTGGAAAATTTGATTTATAAAGAATCTTTTTACCTTTATTAGATATTTATAACTTTTAGATTTGTTTTATTCTGTCTTAGAAGAAAGCGAATGAATTCAATTCAAATTTTCAGTCTTTTTACTTATTTAAATTTTAATTTTTCAAATTGAGACTTATATTTTTTTGTCAGTTCAAATTGAATTTATTGTTTATCAATCCACTACACAAAAATAATCTTTGAAGATCCACACGAAACTCCCAGTGATTTCAGTGATTTTATGTTACAGTATTTTTGATATACAAGGACTCACCTACTAAAGTACTAACTGTTTGCCCTATTTTCTAAACAGATAATTATGAATTTACAAAACAAGCATACATTACTTTTTAAAGTTCAATTCTAATATTGCCTAATGTAGTTCACCTCATAAAAACCGTGTTAAATGAATATTTATGCTTCACTAATTGATAATATAATTCATTTCAATACAAAACTAATACACAGATCCCTTTTAAAGCTTCCTTTTACCGAAATTAGGATGAAAATGTTGGGTTATAATAATCTCATTTATCTATCGTAAATAGTGCACATCACTGTACACCCTTTGGCAGTCGGTAATTTGGCGTTATACCCAGTTTGGTTGAGTTCGTTCATCGTCCTACCATGTTCTATCCAGAATTCCTGTATTATAGAGTCTAGTCTTTCATATTTAAAGCCTCAAAATTACTCAATAAAATGGTAATGTTTGTTTCATGGTTCTTGGTTATCCGCAGCGAGAAAGTAATGAGAAGTATGAGTGTGAAAAATAAGAATGTTGATTATTACAGAATCGTATTAAATATATTTGTTGCAAAAAACATTCATAGAGATGGGATGAAAGGGTTTCCTGTTATGTGAAACTGAGATTATCGCAATGCAATTAGTATTTGTGGCATTAGATTAAAAAAAAGATTCTTAATTCTGCTATTTCAAAACATTTTTGATGTTCGATTCTATGTGTTTCCTATTCAGGATTTTTCATCTGTTCTACTCAATCAATTTCCCTGTCGACAATAACATAAGATATAAAAACCTTTATTTTCTTCCTAAAACAAATTGTATCCAATCGAGTGGATCTTTCCCAAATTATAAATTTTTTTCAATTTGATTTAATTTCTTTTGACCTAAACTCAAACATTTTGGGTTTTAATAAAAGATCGTAGCAGAAAACCCATTCCAACTTTTATTATATCATAACATAAACGAATGATTAGGAAGATGATTTAGAAAGTATCCTTTGAACATGAAAAAAGTTCCAAAATTGAATTTTTATTTTTTTTTTTATAAAAGTACTCCTAGAAATTGTCGACCGTTTTCACATAGGTTATGCAAAACCAAATTGGGTTGAATGAAATTGATTTTGCCTAGTTAAATAATAGTATGGAAAACCTTACATCAAATTCGATTTGGTCGCATGGCATAAATATTCTCATACTTGTATACTCTTTTTCCATATCTTAAATTTTCAAAATAAGATCTCAAATACGAAATCGTTTCGTGCGTTGAATTGTGAATTACTTCAATTTAGTTTTAGAAAGGAAAATATGAAGTTATCTTTTATCAGGTTTCGTCATTTTCTTAGAGAATAAGACTTGGTCCACATCCATTTTCTGTTTGTAGTTTTTCTGTCAGTTCCTTGAAGATATCTTATTGAAATACATACGCTCTGTTCTGTCATAGAATTCTTATTTATTTGTTCTTATTTGGAAAACACGTTGATCTCTAAAACCTATTCAATTTTCTTTGGAAAAAGGACGAGACTAACAGCAAATGGAATGATATAAACTGATTTGAAAATTCTTTCTTCTTTAATAATACTACTTCTTATACACTACACTTCTACACTTTCACTCTATTTATATATTTGTCTGAATAAAATATCTTTCAGAGGATATGAGAACATCTTTGGGGAGTTCCAACCACTAGAATGCCTTCAGGACATGTTTATGTGTGCAAATAACAGATATTGAACGAAAATGGAAAAATTGGCAAATTACCTTCGAGGGTTAACATCTGATTACAATTGCCATTCATGAAGATATACCATACAATCCAAAATATATATATATACACGTATATCAAAGGGTCTGTAGTCTATCAACAAAGTCTTGTGATTCCTTTTTGCCTTTCGCTTTATATTAATTCGCAGTTTTTCCAAACATATGTTTTGATTATATGTGATAACAAGTTGTTGTTCGCCATAAGATTAGGTAAGATGAAACATTGTGAATGTTTAATATTTCGACAGACCGAATTACCTCGCTATTACAGTATAAGGGAATAATATTTTAATTTCACACTTAAAATTCCATACTAAAGTTCTCGCCCATACACAAATATGTTAGAAATGATGGAAACTCATTCATGAATTATCGAGGAATCCAATTTTCTTTATGGAATGATTTTCATCTGCGAATTATTTCGTTTTAAATATTTATAAAACGAACTTTTGTTTTATTTGATTTGATTCATAATAATTTTGTTATAGCACAAAAATTCTTTAAAGAGTTAACAAAAAGACTTTATATATTTTAAAGAAACAAAAAAGCTGTGAGTACACATTTATATACAGAATGGCTTAAGATTGTGTACTTAATCATATTTCTAAGTGCAGTTTTGTGGAAATTACTGAAACATAGTAGATTTTTCACATAAATGTGCATTCACTACGTGGCAACTGATGTACTTTATGAATCTATGTAGATGTAAACAGCGTGGATCCGAAGTTGTAAAATGCAAATAATAGACTTTTTTTTGATGTGATGTGGTCTGTTAAAACATTTACAATGTACAGTTTTTTGTTTTAGAGACATTTCCAGTACAATTCTGAAATAACCATAGTTGACAGAATATGTATTCGGAACTAGAGGATAAGAAACAAGATACATCAACAATGATTAACGAGAATTTTCTCCTTCGAAAACAAAATAACTTTCAATTAATCCGGGAAAATAATTTCTCCATCTCTCTTCGGTTTTCCCTTTTCATTTATCAAATCAAATTTTATTCGCATAAATTAATTACTTTTTTCCTAATGTAATCAGAAATCTCAACAAAATACTAAAACAATTTTAACTTTCAGAAAAGATTTTAGTCTAGTCATTTTCATAAACTATGTTGAAAAGGCACAAAGTTTTTTCTTGGCTATAAACGAAAGCATAAAATACAATAATAAACTCGTAAAGAATTCTGGCGCCACAATTCAATCCCCTTTTTTCACAGAGCCTTTTACTTTTAACGGAGCCTTTCCGTTTCAATAGGAAAATGTTGTTGGAATTAAGGAGCAATTTCCTTCGCAATATATTATCCTGATATTATTTTTATTGAACACGCAAGATTTTAATCTATGATAAAACAAAGATTTCTCCAAAGGACAATTTATATTTTCATTAATTGTTATTTTAAAAATTATTTGAAAATTTTAGTACAAACTCCGCGTTCCAACACGTCAAAACTTTACATGCTTCTCATTGTAATGCTATTGTATTGTATCAGTATTAAAAAATACAAAATGGGGAGTCTCTAATATCTTTCCATAATAGAATACCAATATGGCACACTTTTTGGAAACTTTCCAGAACTTCTTCTGTAGTACCTTACAAAAATTACAATATTCTCGTGCTCTGGAGGGCATCTCCAAAGATTGAAGGAACAAGCAAATTTGTACATCCACTTAGCTATTATAGGAGATTTGAAAGAACATTATATACCCCCGAGAATATCATGTGAAGTACGGAATTCATCAATGCAAAAGATTAGCAAAAACTTTAAAGAATCGGTTTTGAATACCTTTTTACTTTTAAATTTAACATAAACTTCTAAAGAATCCTTTATAGAAAAAGTCCCTAAAGTGTAATCCAATTTTTGAATATTTGCGGGGAACTTCATTTATAACTCGAATTTATTGAAAAAGTAGTTAACATCAGGCAACCAAGTTAACATCTAAATTCAAAATTTAATATTGCATTCGAAAAAAATTTCCTAATAAATTCAAGTCTTATGGCAATCAATTTAAATATCTCATTATGTAGTAACAAATTACTGTCATTGTTGGTTCTTTTCATCACAACTAGTCCTCGTCTACCATTACCCTGTTAAAGTGTGTCATCCCTGTCTTCCCAGTCATTCATGGATATTTTCCCAAAAGAAAACAAAAATATTTATTAAGAAAAATGTGAAATAAATGATTAACAAGACGAACTAACAAACAAGGCGGAAAAATTAAGTGTTTTTCATCTGATAAAATTTTCAAGAAAAGGATAATGGAAAATATCTCATATTCAGAAGTAATCCCAATGTTTTTTTGCAATTCTTTGCTTCTAAATATACAACAAATTGAAAATTCTTTTCAGTTGAACGTAATTTTTTAATTTCACCTTTTCATAAAGAAATAAATTCCCTTTCCTTACGAATACCTAAAATCCTAAATATCTAACTGAAAAGGATTTGCCTGAAAGAAAAATTTATTTAAGAAAAACTTTCATACAAAAGATATTACAGTATTTGACCAAAACGAGATGTTTTATTGAAAGAATACAATTCTTTACGAATACAAGTCAATAAAATAAAATCGCTCTTCCCAAAAGATGTATTGTTCCTATTCTTGGCCATTTGTCCACTTAATCGTTCAGCAAAATGATGTACTCGAATTTAAAAAGATAAAATTCCTTTTATTGAAGTTTTATTGGATTTTCTGGGACAATAATTAAACCTGTTCAGCTATTAAATTTATTGTTGAAAAGTTATGTAGAAGAAAAACAGCTCAATTTTTATAGAAGCTATTCAATTATTCATTTATAGGACAATTCAAGAGTTATTTGTAATTATCTATAAGTGACCAAAAAGGTGCGTCCATCTTTAAGAAAATATTTAAATTGAATGTTGAGATCGATACTTCAAATTAAATTTGCATCTTAAAGTATTTAATATGAATTGAAGTATCGTAATGGCAACCAGGCAAAATGTCCCTGTGTGACCTAATAATCAAAATTGTTTCCGGTTGAACACTTTTTTAGATTAACCCTTTTCTTAACACAACTTCTAACGCGAACCTTCAGCACAGTTCATTAAGTTTTGAGTTAATTATGAAACTAAGGAAACGATTTAATAAGTTTCATTAATTGATTAATTTAGAAATCATTAAATAGCAAATAAACAAAATTGATTTAAGATCGGGCTTTATCGACAGACCTTCCTGTATACCAAACAAAAAGAAAATTAATTGGGGAATATCTAACACTTGATTTAAGCAAATAAAAGACCAAATTGTTATTTTGCTCATCAATTTCAATATGTTCAATACTAACAGAAAAGGTTCATTATATCTTCAGTGGAAATCTTCTGGGTGACTTCTTTTCCAAATAAGATTTTTTGGAACTAGTTTAACATCTAATTATATTCGGTGTCTTTGGATACGATTTCAAATCATTTAACTAAATTCTAAATTTAAAAATTATTCCGATGACGTCCACCTAGTATCGGGTAGACGAATGTGCGAATGTGTATCGTTCTGTAAGAAACCATCATGGAATGTGTACCCTTCACTATAAGATCTGTCTGCGCCAACTGTTCCCCAAACAAGGACTAGTGTTATTACATGGACATTGTATAAATATACATAAAATTTTGTTGGTACAAAAAACCCATGTCATATGTAAATATTTCTCATTTCCATTCTTTGTAGACGATGATAGTCTTCCGTTATGTTGACATGAATCCCAATTTCAACCGATTTTGTTGACGTTATTGAAAGGATAAAAAATATACAAAAGTTCGCAATCTCGTTACAAATTGTACTATTTCAAAGTACAAGAAATACTCATAGTAAAGTTGTAAAATTTTATTTTATGTTTCAGTTTCATCTTCAATATTAAGATAGAGAAACATCAAATATGAATAAATTTCGGTGAAATTGAATATCTTCTATAGACGTATATCGGTGATGAAAGAAAAAAGAACATTCTTATTATATATATTGCTTTATAGACTAAGGTATGATGCTATAAAACTGATAATCCTTTTTAAAGGTTTATAACATGTCTCATACACATATTTCACATTATTTGGTCGAAAATAATAGTAATAGATGGACAAGTCAAACAACCATGTGTTAACATTCATTTGTGTCATTATATTATTCAAAAATACTGAAAATCTAATCCAAAAAATTAATTAAGTCCTTATCTATGACACCAAAATATTCCTTATACTATCTTATAATTTTTACAGGCAAATATAAATCTGGAACTTATTCCGGAAAAGTATTCAAAAACATGTAATAAAATGATAAAATAAATTTTGAAACTTCAGAAAAGAGAGGACCTCCTAGTTTGAGTTTAACAATAGACAACCTTTTATCCAAACGAAAATGGTAATAAGAATGAAGTAGAATAGAGTTCATAGAATGTCGTTTCGTCCAATTTTTCTTTTGATTAAAAAATAACTTCCATGGGCGTGTGATGGGACAAATTCAAATTTTTAAATGGGATTTTACACAATCGTCATAAATGGACTATCTCCTAGCAAATACTTTTTTTCAAAGACGTAAACGATTTTTCCGGAAAATTTTCAACTTTATAATTTTTGTTCGTGCTTTCCGCATTCGTAGTAAAGAAGAAAAGGGTCATGTTGTAATAACTTTTAAGAATGAATCCCGGAAAAGGTTTTTTTTTCATAACCACTATATAAAAAGCATTATATTTTGTAAAAAGGATGTGTAATGATGTTATCCATAACCTTTTTTATGTGGACGTGTAGGAAATTATGTAAATGCCTTCGTAAATTTTAAACCAAAACATATTTCATAATATTTGTATGGTTTTGGGTATTGTTTTCGTTCCCACTTAGATCCTATTTTATTTTTCTATTTAGTTTTAAAGTAAATAAATCTGAGAAACCGCTATTAGAATTTCCATATCCACTTTATAAAAATTTCATAACTTACGTTAACCTTCATTTATGCTCTTTGATTCCGAAATTATAGATATGATTGAATAGTTTAAAGTATCCACTGGCGGACATCCTCGAAGACTTTAAATACATGCTTTAAGAATACCTAGACTTATTTCAACCTAACTAAAAATAGCTTTAAATTTAAAGTTCCATTTGAAAACTTTATATTGTATAATTCGAACAGTTTCTCTTTCATATCAAATATAAGCTCAAGAAACCACAACAAATTTTCATTATCCATATTAAAGGATAATATACTCAACAATCATTGGAAAACGATTTTCTTGTTCCATTTTCTTGATAGCTTGACTTTATCTTCAAACAATTTTCAATATTCCTCAAAAGTCAATATACTATTACGACTACACATATTATATGTATCAGCAAAACCAGAGGACAATTTCGTATTTCCGCCAACGTATAGTATATACTACTTGTAAATGTTTTTCCGGGATATTTCTAAGGAGGAATATGATGTTTTATTTCAACACAAATATAGCCAATTCAATTTTCAAAGTTTTCTTTTTTAGTTTTCATATAAATTGAGGGTTTCTCTACATATTGACATAGTTCTATTTTTTCATTTAGGTAATAAGGAAATTTCGCTTTTAATTGAAATTTTCATAATGATAGCAAAAAAACTCAATAATAGCAAAGAAAATAGAATTTAAATAAGAAATTTAATTTTCCCTACCAAGAACACCGTTTTTTCTGATTTATCACAAAAGATTTAGATTTTAGATATACCTGAAATGATCCATCATTATCATAATGAATATAAAATCACAGACATCATGTCAAAAAGGAAATTAGCATATTTCGTAAAAATTCAACTTTGAAGTACTTGTAAAACAGTAGTAATAAATCCGTTAAAACCACATAAATTACATTTATGTACTGTCTGGCAAAAGTAAACAAAGTCTTCCCTCCTTCTACTCACTAACAAAAACGAATTATTTGGCTTTCACTTTTTCAGTAAATTGCCTTACCAAGTACTCTCCTCTTTGGTATACTATATATGAATTACATAAACTCCTTTCAGTATCCCATAAATTAAGATATGCTCCATACAAACAATTTATGAATGGCATATATGGGTCATGAAGCGTATATAAGAATATTTCAAACAAGAAAAGGCCTGTAGAACAAAAACTCCCCATTTACACATCATAAAAAATTATTTTAATATTTACGTGTACAACGTTCATATATTTGGGTGAAAAGTCGTCTACAGATTTCCTTTAGACACGCTTAGGAATTCATAACAAAAATAATCCATCACCAACATTCAAAGAAAAGCTGGAAAACAGTTTACAAATGTACTGAAATAGAGTAAACTATGTGATAATGTCAAATAGTTTCGTATATGTGAAATAATAATTATTAATATGATTAAATTTTAACCACTACTCGCATCCAAATCCCATCTCACTACGTGATCCTGAGAGGTATTTATTATCGGAAGCCGTAATCATATGAATGTAAATGGAGTACTGTAAAGGTCTTTCTAATTGAAAATATTACATTGCTACACAATTTTAAAATCAATTTAAATATAAGAAAAATGTTCAAGTAGCTTAAATTTGTTATGGAACTCGTACATCAGAGAATCTTTATAACACCATGGAAGCAGGATCTGAAACCCATTCCTTTATTCTGAATCAATATATAAAGTCGATGATCCCCTTGGGTGGGTATTATATTTTCTTATACGTTCGTACATATTCGAATTCCTATTCAAAGAGATATTCTGGTGTACATATTGGCGAAAGAAGAAATTGGAGTTATAATCTTATAAAAAGGTGCGAAAGATAAAACAAATTACGAATAAATTTTCTGATTACATTTATGTATGCGTGTGCATGGGAAGAAATTCACTTCTTCGAAGAAAAAAAGAAGATTTTTACTTCATTCTTTTCGTCAGAATATACACTTAGACCTGATAAGGAAGAAAACAAGCTACACGAGGTAAAAACTGAAAGAAATATTTCCAAATTATGCGGTAATTTGAAAGCTTATAATAAGAATTAGATGAAAAAACTTGGAATATAAAATTTTTGCAAGAAAATGGAATGAAATTTATGCATAAAAAGGATCATTTTTTTACGTTGAATACGTATATTATCCTTTTAATACATTTCCAATTAAGTGCGGAAAATATTCTGATCGTAATGAATTGTGCTACGATATCAAGTTCTAAAAAGGGTACATATATTAATTTCAGAATGAACTATCATTATCAATTAAACATTCAAATGGAAGGGAATATTTTAGATACTCGCAAATAGATTTATATGCTATAGTATTACCGATCAAAACTTATTCAACTGTTCTTGTCAAACAGTGGTCTTGTGCACTCAAAGTTGAATACAGACATAATCGCGGAAACAGTTAATTCAGATTCGAGGGAATTCAAAACTTGTATTTCTGTTGAAAAGCTGAGCTTGAATATTTGGAAGATTGGAATATGTACTATGTTATACTTTAGTAAAAGCCTAATAAAGTAAAATCAATATATTAAAAATGATATTCATTCTTTTTGAACAGGAAACAAATTTACGACTTAAATAAAATCCAATTCAATCAGAAACAATTTTATTTTAAATAATTGAGCAGAGAAGAAGTTTCACCAAATTTCTTGAAGTTCGAATATTCCGTTCAAAAGAATGGTATCGATTTACACCCGTAAAGGTACGTCTTTGAGCACAATTTTCATCCCAAAAATACTGTGGCCTGCTCATCCTTCAAAATATTATAATAACTTTGAATTTTTGGATACAAAAAAAAATCATGTTAAACAGATTAAATGGATTATATCTATCGGATTTTATATGCTTCCGTAATTCAATTCAAATCTACGCAAATTAAAATTTATGCTCGAAAGTTTAACGTTTTGAGTCCTTTAAAAATTCTGCACAACATAGAATTTGTATATTTAGTATATTTATAGCAATTCGAAAGATTATCTTCTATTTTAAGCATTTTTTCTCATGTCGATATCTTGATTGCTTTTTAAATTTTAACTGGAAATGTTTTTCTCAAGTTTCTGGTTTTTCTTAAAATCCTTTTGTTTATTTGAAGAATAGTAAAAAAAACACAAAAACTCGTAAGAAAATTGGAAATAGCAAAAATTTCAGCCTGGTTTGTGGATCATCGAAAAAAAGGCTATTTTCCAATTCAGAAGATTACATCGTTTTACAATTCAAATTACTTGTGCTGCTCAGAAAATCAAAATAGATAAATTTTTGGAGAAAAACCATAAAGGATCGATATGGTACAACTATTTGTGTATAGATCTACTTCATTTATTTTTTTCATCAACTTCCTTTGTAATATATTCGAAGAACAAGCAATTTTTTCAGTTCCTTTATCGTTATTATATGCTATCAAATCATGATGTTTCCGTGGATATTCTTTCAGTTTACCATGGATGCGAATGAACAAGGTTTGAACAGAAATTTTCGATTTCTTTTTTGGTATCTTAAATATTCTAATGGAAATTGAAATGAATAACAAATTATTTGAAGTCTCATCCTGATAAAGGATTATATACTCTTCTAGGAAAAATACATTTTATATCTACATATATTAAAATAAAGAGAGTTTATTATTCTGTCTAAGATAGTGCTTAGTCTTACGGATAAGCAGATACTAATGAAAATGAAACAAGTATTTCAATAAAACACTAAAACTTTTCCTTCCGTTCTTGCTTCAGTATTCGAGGCTACAAGGGTTTATAATGCTCCTATGACATTAGTGCCATTAATGCACACCCTGTTGGTACAGAAATCAATATATAATAGAACTGGAATTTTCATTGCCTAATCAGTTTTTACCAGCTTTATCCAAAGAATGCGCAATTTAATTGGTTTGTGATTTTTCAATATAAATATGAAACTATAAATAGCTCTAAGCCATTCTAAAAATATGAAAACTAAGTTTTAAAATATAATTTGGCAAGACTTGTATATAGAATAACGTCAAAGCTGATTTCGTAAATATGTAACCAAAAAGACAGTGATTTTTGATCTTCTTGTTCTTTGATGCCATTATAATCCAGCCTTGGCCTCCACAAAGGGATTTCATAAAATTACATTTGATAGTCTACCAAAAATTACATACAAAACTTTCATCAAAAAAATTAAACTCATTTCCTTTTAAGATGCTTTATAAAAGAATGCTTTTCAACGAAATAAATAAAAGAAAATTGTATATAATAATTGCAAAAAGTTCGGCCTATGAACAACGTTGTATCCATAAATTTCAGAACTATATGAAAAGGATGTAAACTGTTGTACTTAACTGAAATGCACGTTTTGGATAATTTCCAAAGGCAAAATATGCTTTAATATTAAATATTTATAAAATATATCTTTTTCCATTTTACATGGAATTGCTTTTCTTATCCCAAAGTTATGAAAGAAAGAAAATCATTCATTTTATTCAGAAAGCATAAAAAAGCAAATACCGTCTAATGATGGTTTAACCTTTTTAGCATTCTCTTCTTTTCAAAGAAGTAAAAAAATCTTCACTGGATAAAACGGATTCGGCATCATGTTTTAGCAATAAAAGAACATAACACCCTTTTTTAAATACCAAAAAAGAATTTGGAAGATTCTTGGACGAAATTCAGAAAAAAAAAGTTAAAGTTTGAGACAAAAGATATCGCAATACAATAAATCAAGATCTTCATATAAGATCTTTTTTATAAAAAGCTTCTCAACATAGCACAACGGTTTCATACCAAATGTTGCAATAAATTTCAACGGTAGCCGAAAGGCATTCCTTTTTACTTGTAGACACGATAATGATGCAATCGCACACAAAAATGGAAACCTTCGTTCAAGTATTTCTATGTCTCAATTGTGTTAAGGACATCATGGATATTATATCAGTTCTATTGCTATGCAATAACTATGTCTGTATCTAATAATCCATAAAAGTAGTTGCAAAAGTGCGGCAACCGATAGTTTTCGCATAATACTATATGTGAAAAGTGTGGCCATCAAAATTTTAACTTTTAGATACCGACTAGGGATTTAAGTATAGTCGAATTTGTGCAAGAATTTTCAAATTAGCATTTCTCCATATGTATTTATTTTCAAAACACAATTCTTTAACCTTAGTTTAGTTAGTCATTTAATAAAAAAACAACTCATCTAATTATCATATTCTGATTCATTTCGACTGCGGTTGTATCTTTGGTATTAGCTTACAATTCTGTTGGCTACATTTTAAAAGTTATTTAAAAGTCAATACACTGAAAGTACTTTCGAAAAAAAATTGAAATAAATGATGATGATCTCTTAGTTCAAAAAATGAGTCATATTTCTGTCTTTGCTTCAGTAATTTCAGATCCAATTCAGCACGTTTAACTCATACTACCCAGATTGTCATGTCATGGTCAACATCTAATTAAGTGAAATGCCAGAACATTGTCAGAACATAAAGTTAACTTTGATCGAATGGTAGAAACATCATAATTGATCCATCTTTAGAAATTGGTTTCTTTTTCTTTAGTGCCAATTTTTCGTTAAGATTTCACAGGGTTCCAAATTCCAGCTTTCATTAATATATGAATGACTAATCTGCCCGCGCATACATTTTCAATAAGCATTACATACTTGCCTGCAAAGTTAAAAATTGGAAGAAAATCACTGATCACGATCAAGAGATCTTCACGATGAATCATTTAAAACCCGTCTAGCCTGGTTACTGACCTCTAATTTTATGCCAAAATTATTAAAAAATTCTTATAAGAATGAAATTGGGTTTAAAGTATATTTTTATACAAAAAATGCCAGTTATCTGTTAAGCATACGAGCAAACTTTTGAGACAACCCAATATTGCGTAATGGCATTGGTTCTTTTTTTCGTGTGCAATAATCTTGAATGCATTTCTTGTAACAATTCTTGGTAATTCCTTTTTTTTGCATAATGTCGTTGTTGGTGTTTTCGACGACTTCACCATTATGTAGTTTAGTGTTATGCGTTCACGTTCATTGAATATCCGCCCGCATCTTGGTTGGTGGCATTCTCGTTACTTCCTTTTCGCCACCTTTGATGTCGATTCATTTCCATGTGTTCAACAGAAAATATTGTATATTTCTTTGAAAGAGAAGAAATTTAATGAAATTTCTTCGTCAACAATTAGTTTTCTTCGTAGTTTTTAGTTTTACTAAAGAAATTAAAAATAGGCAAAGTCTATCGAAATGAATTTTAAAGTGATTTCGATTCGACTTAAATAAAAAATGTAAATAGCAAACCATAAATAATTTTATTCTCACTTTTATGTTACTCTAAAAAGTATTTATTTTTATATTACAGACTTTCGGGGACCTGTTGAAAATATGGTTCATAAAAATGTTTTATCACCAAAAAAATACCGGCATTTTTCGGCAACAAAATAACAAGATACAAAAGTTGATGGTTCTTTAAAAGAAAAAAGTCGAAATTAGAAGAAAATATGGATCCCGTGTTTGTTCACCGCCATTAGAAAAAGGAAGTAGAAACGCCATCGTTGATTAACATCAAAAATAGAGGTAAATAAACTTGTTTTAATTAAATTAAATTCTTTAGTATTTTGAAAAGCTTCTTCTGTTCAGAAAAGGTAGGTGCATATTTTTTTTAGTTTACTAACGCAATACCAAAAATGCATAGAAATATAAAAAACATGAAATTTTTCACTTAAAACAAATTCTGTTGCCTCGGTACACAATTTTACATCACAGCATCAACAAAATATAACAATTTTGCTCTTCAAGATATCTAACACTTCTACCAAAAACATGAAAAAAGCAAATAAATAACGAAAATAGTTCTCCACATTACTTTGAACGAGTCCCTATTTAGACATTAAGAAAGAAAGAATACGATAAAGGATAAACTAAGGGATCCCAGAATCTACTTTCCATAATATCGAGGTTTATATCATTTGGAATTCGATCCTTGGCCCCCCAGTATTTCTCAAAAAATCCTTGCATACAGAAGAAATAACTGAAAAGTAAAAAGGAAAGGAAAAAGCTTTTCTCCAAGAAGGAAAAATATAATTCCATAATGTAGGATCCCGAGTAGAGATATACGAGTTGTGTATCAAATGTATAGAGTTTAATGCGAATGTTTATGTGGGGACAAACGGAAAAGAAAAAGAAAATTACTGGATATCTAAATATATGTTTCGAACAAGAAACACATTGCGAACAAAAATGATAATATCCTGAATTAGTTCTCCCTCGGGCGCTGTCAACAAGACAAGGAAGATGTGAATGCGAATATTTGGTTATTTCTGTACTAAATACAATATACTATCCCTCACAATTTTTATCATGTCCGAATTTTCTATTTGCACGAAATAGACTTGAGTTACTGGTAGCGTTCCTTTGCGAAAGTTAAGTTGTATGAAAAGTATTTACATAATTACTACAGGTTATTTTCATGATTTTTAGATTTCCGAAAAACCTATCAAGAAGAACTTTGTCAAATGAAACAACCAAAAATTACGATTCAGAAAAACAATTGGATTATCATTTGCATGCTCTTGTAGACATCCAGACGATGATACTTCCTTCAATTCCAAATAAATATCTACATGCCATTACCATTTTCGTGTCTGCCAACTTTCATGAAATTTCATCATCATTTATGCATAACTGATTGGCTGGTTATAAGCCAAAAAAGGAAACAAGTACCTCCATTTCATTGTTTTGAAAGGGGAAACTTTAGATTTTGTGGCGCCACAATTATTTTCATCCCTCGCAAAAATATATTCTAAACAAGGAAAATAATGGAGCTCTTGGCATGATATGTTTATACATATTATATGAGACAATATTAGACGATAATAATTGTTTCTTTAAGGGATGGCTGATGAGGAAAATATGTTATTATCGAAATTTAAATTAGTCGATCACGATTTTTCCTTTAATAGTTAGTATTATGTTAATTTTGTTTTTCTAACAAGTTTTAGGAAAAGTTATTTATTCTAGAAAAAATTGAATCGCTAATAATACTCTCATATTAATTCTAATGAATATATATTTATTTCTAAAAGACGTCATCATTCTTTATCTTTCCGAAAATAATGATATTCCCAGTCATTTTCCGGCAATCGAATGGAATCCATCATCGAACTTTGGAATATAAAAAATAAACACTGAAATCGGGAATTCTATTTTTAAATAAAAATGTGTTTACCTCAAATCTGATTCCCGAAATTCGTGAATGTAAACAAAAAATATTATGCATTTAGTAGGTACTTTGGCAAAACAACTATCAAAAGAAAAGTGTGAGTTTTATCCTAAAATGGTGATAAATTCAAAGTCCTTTTTTAAATCAAACTTTTCAAATTATTGGCTTTTTTTCCAGTGAAAGTGTATAAAAACTGAAACTGAAATTTTACAAAAATTGGAGTTGAATAAAAAAGGAGAAACTACATTTTCACTATCCAAGCAAAAAAAAAAATAGTTAACATAACTAATTCAACATCCAAACGCTAGTAAAAAAAAAACATATTAGAAAACGTTGAATAAATTATCACAACTTTCCATAAAAAGATACTTTTCAGGAGTCCGAACTACATTTAGACTGACTAAAAGGAAAGGAAACCATCACGTTTCCTTAACATCATCGTTTCCTCTTTCAAAATCAGAATGCATTTTGCATTTAACATTTCATTATTTTTTTGAACTCTTAAGCACGGAAAATTTCTCAAGTAGCTGGACGTGTCTTGAATTGAAAAGAACCATCTGGCTTCCTTCGGATGTTTTTTGGAAACAAGAGGACCTGCCGAAACTAAATTGAATTATGGTATAAACAGGATGTAATTATAGTAAATGAAAAATTCTATTAGTTCTGCATACTCTGTTGTTGTTGCTACATGGTATTATTTCCTAATGAAGCTATTTACCGAAGAAAGAGATATATCCTCATGATCCATAATTTACCACTCTTTTATATAAAAGATTTTTAAAAATTCTACAAAAATATCTTCTCCGGAATCATAAAAACAATCTTTATTAAAGTGTAACCGTTCTGCGCCCACAAAACGTTCTCCATAGCCTAACTAAATAGTTCTTTATGTTTAAGTAAAACAATGAAACCGAAATCTTCATTTAGAAGCAATTTAAACCGCAAACGAGAATACTTTTTTTGAGTTTGTAGAAGAAAAATATACACTTTCTTTTATTTTGGAAAGTTGTTTTAAGTTTTAAGTGCGAAACTTTTTCATTTTAATTCTTTTGTATTCTTCATGATGAAAAGTTTAGAATATTTTCTAACAAAATGCCTTAAGGAATAAAGAAAGGAAAAAATGAAGGAATAAGGATTTTTGAAATAATACATCTTCTTTCTGCACAATTTGAAAATTCCAATTTTATGAACTAATTTATTGGAAATTGAATCCAGTGCTATTTCCTGGCATATGACAATTGTAGTTAATGTGCAATTGTTGAAATTTCGGTAATTGGAACGTTGTGAGAGATACGATATCTCTCACAGCGAATTCCGATTGCAACGTAACTGCTATTTTCGCTGCAAAATTATCGCTCCAATTTTGTTCATAACAGAAGTTGGAAAAATTTGTTTAAACGGGATTAATTTGATTTATATCGATTTTGTGATATTTTTTGGTTTTAAATATTTTTTTTGTTTATATATATATTTTAATTTTGAAATAATTGCAAATATACGAAATTATACGCAATAATACAGTGAGTTCCTGATAATTTTCATTTCTAATGAATATATATTATAGAACTTTGTATTTTAGTATTTGCTTGGAGGAGGACACAGAATCACAATCAAGGCAATGACAAAACGTTCAGTTTCTATTGCAAGTTTAGAATCCATTTCCGACGAGTCATCCTCTATTTCATCTCATAGTGACGATTGTGGTACTTTAGGTATAATCCATGATGATTGTCTTATAGAAATATTTTCATATCTTGGATGGAAAGAAAGACTATTTTTAGCTGAAATTAATTTCAGATTTGAATCTTTATGTTCACGATTTTTGAGAACTTTTAAATGTGGCTTCGATGAAGATTACGAGAATTTAAGAAAATATATGATAAGATTTGGTCATAAAATTGAAAAATGCGAAATAATTATGAGCGAATGTAATAATTTAATTTGGTTTTTTTTACCATACGTTTGTAAAAATATAAAACATTTAAATGCAAGATTTCACAAAGCTAACATTCATCCAGATGGAGTTGCAACAGTTCTTTCACAGTATACAAATTTAGAAACACTTGTACTATGTGGTATGGATTTAAATCATAATGTTTATTTGGAAATATCAAAAATGAAAGACTTAAAAGAGCTTATGATCATTAAAAGTGACTATATTTATATTCAACTTTTATTTAATTTGAAAAACTTAACTAATATACGTATAGTTTCATGTAAAATAACTTATCCTGATTTAAGGTTGTTAGTTGAAGCACTTCGATTCGAACCATACGTTGTTGGCAAATTCCCTATTGATAATGAAATTCATATGATGTTTTCGATGTCAAAAAAAGGAAAAAGCAAATGTTTAACTCAGTTTTAAGATATTTTACGAAAGTTTAAAATTAAAAAAATATAACTATTTTACTAGTAAACAAATGACCGAATGATATTTATATTATTGGCCAAATAAATGGTGTGCAAAAATATGTTTTGTTAAAACTTATTTCAAAATACTAAAGACAAGGCTAAACTATCTGTTTTAAGTGTATATATAAATTTTGCTAAAAATGTCACAGATGTGGTCTGATATGATACATTAAGAATATCTTTAATTTCATCTGAGAAATCATATGTTTTTTTATTTTTTTATTTTATTAAACTTTTTCAATAAGTTCCCTTTTAAAACTTTTAAAAGAACGTTTTTGAGAAAAGTTCCCAAAAGTAAAAATACCTGAAAACTTTCCAATGATAATTTTATAGATTTGTTGTCTTTCGCTGGATCATAGTTTTTTCTCCTTTTTTTTATTATGTGATCCCATCCTAGATTGTTGATGGAATATTGTAAATTCATAAATAGTGTTTTTTTATGTGAATATCGTGTTTTTTTTCGTGAGACACTTATCTCCTTATTCAACGCTATTGTTAACCAACATCAAGCAAAGAGGTAAATAAACTTATTTTAATTAAATTAAATTCTTTGGTATACTAATTAAAATCATTTCTTTTTCTTGCATGAACTTCTTTCTAAAGGCGGCTTCTCTCCCAAAAAGGTTAGTTCAGAATTTTTTTATTTACTTAACAACACTACATAAAGTACTAGAGTAGAGCCTAAACGCATACAAATTGCTACTTAGTGAAAAGTGTATTTAGTTAAATGATTTGATTGCATTTTTAAACTCTGCAGGTCGTATATTTTCAATAGCACAACGCTTCCATTCTACGTGAAGAAAACAAAACTATCTTGATTTTCCATTTTTGTGGAAGCTTCGGTTAAAATAGACTGAAATATTTGAATACAAAGTCTTTTATGGTGTTTATAAATTGTCATATCAGAATTGAATTTGTCAAAAGTTTTTCTGGATTTTTTTTGCTATTAAATAAAATACCAAAGAATTTTTTTTACTTTCAATTTCCTACGAAATTGACAGGTATTTATACTTTTTCTAAGAAAATTAAATGTCGAATGGGAAACTCTTTAAATTGCTATAATATTTAAATGTTTCATTTCATAATCTTTCTCATTTTTCTCATTAAGATAATGTGACTATTTCAATACATGCTTTATTCATGTAATTAATATTTAATTGAATCACATTAATCTCTAATTTAGATCAGATTCATTCATTCTAATAAAATGATATACAAAAATATTGACAAAGAAGCAACAAGCCATTACAATTTCCCTAACTTTCATCCATTAGCACCCTCTTTTCTCCTGAATTACGATAATTGTCTCGGATCCAGAAGACGTGAATAGAATTCACTGCGGAACTAAGGAGAAATTCAATGTAGATAATGATTATTGTATTCGATTTTTGAAGTACTAGGTGGCTATATAGTCTCTAGAAACAAAGCAAAAAATCCAACTTCTAGTATTTTTGATGTAGATATAGAAGATTTTAAGACGTGGCCAAGCAAACAACTATCGAATTATTGCTATATATAGTATCTGTAATTGCATATAACTGGTTAGAATTATTTACTTGTAAACATACGATATAGATTCGAGTATATAAACTTATTGTTCTGATAATAACGAATACAATTTCTTCTTCTTTTTGGAAGATATACCAAATATCATTTTCATACTGTTGTGGAGCTTGAGATAACAATAGTAAATAACATATTGTTTACAATGTTCTATATACATATATGTATGGTATATCGATAACTATTAAAAAAAGAGAGTACGGCTAGGTCGATCCTCTTAAGACGTTTTTAATATTTACTTCCAAATTGATATTAGTAGAAACTAGTTCTTTATTTAGGTAACAATAAATTGTATTTGAACAAGATTACAAGGCTGGTATTTTGCAATTAAAGAGTATATTCCACTATACATAAGAAAAATGCAAGTCGAAGGAATGTAAAGGAATAAAACAGGTTAGTTAAGGATACCATATGTGCCAGTATAAGCATAAAAAGGTATTATAAATAAAGGAAAACGAAATTCAAAACTACATATGCATCTTTTTCTTCATTGTTAATTTAAAATAGGATACAAAAAAAAAATAGTTTGAACAGAATTTGGACACAGTAATGTTGGTACTTTGTTTTCCCAACATGAACTAAACCTTGTATACTCGTGTAAATAATTTTTCTATCACCAAATTGCTGCTAAATTAATTACACCAATTTTGGTCTGTGCATACCTGCGGTTTTCTTAAGGCTAAAATGCATTGAATGGAGTAACAATACTGTATAACTTGAACCCTTGTATTTTCATCTTGGTTTGCAGCTATTTGCAGTACTGCAATTTTTAGAAATTTCATATCTGAATGACCAATTTTTTTAGTCTCTGCATGTTGGTTTTTCTGCACTCTTTCAATTTAACACCATGATTGGAACTTAAAATCTAGTTTCTTTAAACTTGAATTTAGTCTCCAATATACCAAATTTGGAACGTTGGAAGTGAATGAATCAATCCTGCTGAAGAAATGGCTACAAATAAAATGAATTTTCCCCACAATTCATTCGAAATTTTTGGGGAAACCAGCTGATTTTTTTGAAATTTGAGTCTTCTATTAAATGAAAAATGAATCCAGTCTTGGTTCAACTTGCGGACGATGGACACGTTGGAGGAGTTTTGTGTCGATTTCTTTGCTTTTCATATAGTGCAACTTCATTCGTAATTATTTGTGGGTGGTGGAAAAATTGTTTTTATAATATTTTATGAAATTAAAATAGTTTTTTTTAAACGACTTCTTTAAAATAAAAAGAAAATGAAAGCTTTTTATTAAATTTGAATTTCTATTAAAAGTCAAGAACCTTCATCAAATTACACAGGATGCAGTTTTTATAAAAGAAAAAAGTAAAATTCTTGAAATGCTGTCGGAATTTTAATTTTGGAAATGCATTGTTCTAAATCAATTCTTAATAATTTCTCTCAATTTCATTTTTAGTTTGGATTACCAGTGAAAAAATTTGAATTTAATAAAATTAAAAAATATATTTAAAGTGAATTTTTCAAATGAGTTCGCGAATTCTTTGTGAAACAATGAAAATCAGAAAATTGTTTTTAAAAAAAAGAAGATATATTAACGGAATTTAATGTTATTTTCTTTTCATGCTGAAAGAAAAAACACTTAAAACAGTAAAATTCTTATAATTCTTGTAAAAAGCGCAAAATCTCGCAGCAATTTTTTGTTTTTACTCATTATCCGCGGTTTTTTTCTGGAAATAATTTCAAGTAATTTAAAACTGTTCAATGGGAACATATTCAATTATAAAAGTCATGAACTTTTACTAAATAATTTCCTTCTTTAAGACAATATAAAGAAAATTTACTTCTAAATCCCGACAGTACAGAACATAGTATATGAATGTTGTCCATTATCCAAATTAATCAATTTGCAATATCATCCTGTTGATGTTCAACATGAATTTTCGATTTACTAAAAATACGAAAATCTAAATGTTTTCTTATATAACTCCCACGACGTTCTAGAAACTCTATACTCCATAAGTTACATTTACTTCTTTAAATAATAATTTCAATATGATCTCCTCAACAAACGTTGGAATTCACTATAAATCAAATGAATATAATATTCCAATTAATTGATAAATATAGAATATGAAACTGAAAATGGATATATGTACATAAGTCAAGAAGAATTAGAGTCTATCTAATCAATACTCATGATTAGGGCGCATTCACATCAATTATGTCCTGGCAATTGAAATAAAATGTTTTATCGAACTATCTTAAGTACATCTGAACACGTCTAATATAGAAGTGTAACATTGTCTTGTATTATTTAAATAAAAATCTAGTTGCTAAGCATTGAAATAGATTGAATAGAGAGACGTAGTAATGGCGTTTCTTTTACATTATTTTAGATCTAATAATAGCAAATCGTTGTCCAAAATACTCTAAATAGAATTTCCAAGTACCTAATTAATATTTTTTTTGTTTACAATGCTAATAGATTCATTCCGGTATCATAAATTATTAATAAAAACAATATTTAATAGTAGACAAAGTCTAAATAAAACTCATCGATATTAAATTAATAATCAAATAACGTTCGAAGCTAATTTCTGAACCATAAATTTCGTTTATATTTTGGTAAGAAGATTTTACGAAATCAAAATACGTAGTAGTACCACATTTCCGTTTTTGATGATTCGTATAATCTGTCTAGTCTAAATTAATTATAAATTCTTCTCACGTACGAATAAAATTTTTGTGATAAAACACCGGTTAATCGATTCTATCAGGACCAATATTGGCGAAGAAATAAAGTGTTAAAAAAGCCCAAAATACATATATGTACATTTTAGTTGAAAAAGACTAGGTAAACACATCACCAAATTCAATGGGAGGAAAAGAAAAATCAATAAATATAATTTAAATATTTACAATTTATGTCAATTTGAATAGAAATTTATGATATAATTGTAATTGGATAAGTCACATGTCCATTTTTTACATAGAAATTCTTTTAAAAAACCCCACTTGTCCTTCTAGTGGTTAACAAATTTGAATAATAATCCCATGTAGACGGTCATCAAACTTTTACTTCCGTTCATATTAATAACAAAATTAAATTGTATAAAAGAAATTAATATCTCCTCAAAAGGAAAATATGGAAAAAAAATGTTTGGATGTCTTCGCCAGACATGGTTGAAAATATCTCTTAATAAAGTCTTTTATTGTCTAAGATTTTCATAGATGGATAAATATTGTTTGGAAATTTCATATATATTTGAAAATATCACATTCCAAAAGTAATGTCCAATATGAAAATGGGCATTCATTAATGACCAAACAAGGAAAAAATACGATCATAACAAACAATATGAATATGGTATTCTAATTGAATGTTAAAATAGTCATGTTTTAGGTATTTTCTTTTTTTGGAATCTTGAAGGCTTTTATGTATTTTTATCTCAAGTTTATTTGATCGCATTAAAAACGCAACAGGTCAAGCAGAAATGTAGGCTTTTTTTTTAGGTTTTCCAATAGTGTCAGGATTTTCAGAACAAACAATGAAAAGTTGAATGGTTAAACTCCACCTTCGTATTGTTCGAATGGATTTTGCACGTGAAGGACGTGTTTTGTTACGGTGTGAACATAGTCTGGAAGATTGGTTTGAATTATTGAAGGTAAACAACTTCCTGAATTTAATACAGATGTTTATACTAATTTAATCTTTTTCTTGTACAGGTGATGGATTTTTTCCTGACAAGGATCATAATTGAATAATCAGTATAGTTGGATGAATTACAACACATTTTATTCTCTAAATAAAATCTTCAATCTTCACTTTGTACATATCAAATATTGTATTTCTTGTAAAACTAAATCTATTATTAACATTGTTGAATAAATGAATTGAATAATAATGAAACGTTTATTTCGAGGAGGTTATTTGAAATTATAGTTTTGGATTTAGTATTGCTATTTCGAACTTGAGGTTGTTGTTGATTCGCATTTTAAACAATGATCTTCAACATTTAGCGGTCTGCGGAACCTTTCTAGCTGATGATAAGAA
The DNA here is from genome assembly GCA_963422695.1 of Xylophagus ater. Lineage (NCBI taxonomy): Eukaryota > Metazoa > Arthropoda > Insecta > Diptera > Xylophagidae > Xylophagus > Xylophagus ater. The sequence goes on from OY730484.1 coordinate 1,538,292, forward strand.
TCTCTATTTGGAGTTAATATTTAAGGAAATAAATACACAATGTCTGGGTTGTCTGGGCGAAAAACTGAGAATCTGTTAATTTCACAAGGTATGAAATTTCTATACAGGATTCTTCATATGTATATTATTTGTACGGACAACGATGAAACGAATGAAACAGAAGCCTTTAAACCTTAAAGCTTCTAAATACTTTTAGTTTTATCATGCGATTTGTCCGAAACCGATGATTGGGACAGACTGGTGTTTTCTAATTAAAAAGTGGCAGAAAACTAAAAAATTGTGTAAATGATTATTTTATACGAAACCCAAGAGTTCGATAAATCTGAAGAAATTTATTCAATGGTAATTTGAAAAGCTCACTTCCAATTGAGAGATTCAGAGATTTAGTCTTATATTTCACTGTGGCATAGGCATAGCCAAAAAAAACAAGTAAATCGCTTTTCTAGATGGAATACACAAAAATTTGTAAACAATCACAACAGATGAAATGTAGTTAGCTAAAGTTTACACATCTCAGAGCCTCTATCAATTTGCAGCTTTATTCAGAATTTATTAGTTTCTATGTTCAAATAATATTTTAGAAAATTAGTAATTCAAAAAAGACAAAACCGGGAACATTTGCCATTAACAACTTGTTGTTTGATGGAAATTTAATATGGTCCTGAGTTGCTCTTTACAAATAAATTATTAAAATTTATTTGGGCTTCGAGAATTTGAATTCAATGATTCTTCATAGTAGGATTAAAAAAAGAAGTAAAATAACTTGAAACTTGGCCCTTCATAAACATTTCGAACATCATAAAAATTCCAATAAACAATCTATTCCCATCGAGTCCTTAACAAAGGGAAAATAACTTAGGTAAATCCATATTTTTGTTGGTTTTTTTTCTTTCAAACAGAAATAATATGAAACAGGCTCCCCAACAAGTCAGAAATGCACATAAACACGACCAATTCAAATAAAATATTTTACAAAAAATAATGCCTAAAAAAAGCCTCTCAAAATATAAATATATAAAATTTGTAAAAGGTAAGGTATTAATAGGGATGAGGAAAATGTATTCTAAGCTTTTCACACAGTATAGTGAAGTGAAATATTCAGGAAAACTATATTTTATAATGTTAGAAATATTTGTATGCGAATGGTATAACCATTCAACTTTCTTCTAAACAAATTTGGAAAAACTATCCTCTTTTTTATTGCAGTAACAAATATTATTTTGTCCACCCAAAACAATTTTAACAACCCTTAGGCTTCGGACATTTTTAATATCACAACACTTATATTGTTCGTACAAGGATTTTTTTTTTTTTTGGATACCCATCTTTGTTAGCCCTATCGTTTATATAACACTGGTATTAAGTACCAATGCCTACAGACACACTTCTAAAGGAGTATAAGAAAGTAAGAAAACATATTTATTTTATTTTTGTATATTTTTGTCATACCCTTGGGCCTAATTTAATATTTCAAGATTTCATTTTTTTCTTCAACCCTTTCAAATTTAATTTACTGCATTTTAAATCCTTATTTCTTATAAAAATTTGTTCAACTCGTTTGTAATTCAGAATTAAAAGGTCGAAAAAATTATGGATATAATTTTAAATGCCTATAAACACTTCAACAGAGCTTAAATCTCAAGCAAAACTGCATTTATTCTGGTGGAAAATATCTTCAATGATATTTATTTTAGTAAAACCTAGAAAATATTTCCATAATGAATTTTTCAATTTAACCCCGCGACTCCATTGGACTTATTTCAAGACATAATTTCAATCGGACTGACAAAAAAGTCCAAATTTTCAAGTCTCCATTAGACTTTTTTCAATCCGACTGAAATTGTGTCTTGAAATAAGTCCAATGGAGTCGTATGGTAAGTGTTTTAGTAAAATTATATAAGTTCTTGTTCTTCCAGATCTAAAATGAATCCAATTATCAAAAGCCTACAATCTCAACAAATCATCTTTAGGCCCTAAAGATGGTGTTTAGGGATTTCGAATAATAAAAAAATTGTTTGTTTTCTTAGAATTTCCATCTCCAAATAGAAACGACTTTTCTGGTTCTATAGAATAAATTCAAGGTTAAATTTTTCAGTGGCATATCCATAAATATGTACACACATAAAAGCTATGTTTATTTTTCTAAAGGATTTTATCTTGAAAATACAAAACTTCTAGAAATAAAAGAAATAACTAAGTTCCAAAATGTTTTTGGCACGTTCAGGGATAAGAACTATCAAAACATTAAAAACCCTTTGGGACGACTGCTTGCAAAAGTTAAAATAAGAATCGTTGATGGTAACATGTGGTTGAGGTTTTATCTAGAAAATGGGGAATACTTGAGAGAGTTGCAAATAAACACCTTAACTGATATTGTGCTTTTGGTTTTGGAAGAAATGTCTCAAGTAAATACTAAAAGGATACAAAATATCAGACTGAACTGATGGGAATATTTTTGTAGATGAACTTTTATTTTCACGAAAGACACTTTCACAAGGATAAGTGTTTGGTTAAAATAACTGTTAGAAAGCCTTACGGGTTCATTTAATACATCTATGTTTATAACCCCAAGCAAAAAAAAAACATGCTAATAAAGGAAATAGTAATTCTGTGTCTTGTTATCCTTTCCAATTCAAATACTTTTGGTTTCAAAAATTATATATCATTTTCTTAAGATATTTTTCATTCCAACTTCTCAATTTTGTTTCTGTAACAGGATTTTACTTTTGTTGGTTAGTTTAAGAACAGCTTTGTATGATCTCTAGCAAGGAAGAAAAATATATTCATTCCCATCGAAACAAATAAGTTTCTTCGTATTTTATTTGAGACGATTCTTATACGAAATAATTGCATTTTCTTACAAAAGATACGAAACTTATTTAAAAAAAAATAAAGTTTAGTACCTAAATTAGAGGAAACACAAACTTTTGTTAATAATAGTTTCTTCAAAATATGAATATACTACCTCTGTGTGACTACCAAGCCTTTAGATTAAAATTCGTCTAGAGGTATACAAAATGAGTGAGATGAGATGTCTTAACTTAAAGTTCAGCATAAAAGACCAAACAAAGACCATTTTCCAGTTTTATAAAATTTAATCAAAATGTCGTTTCTTTAAAAGTACTCCAAAATTACTCTTTAACTTCACAATATATCATATTTCGATAGAACTTTATCTTGGCACTTGATTTTTACAATATCAACTTCAGTTAGGATTGTGTTACATCGTCGTTCTATGGTTCTATGATTTATGGAACTCGATATTTTTAGTATATGTAGTAAATATCCTATATATATATAATATCTACAGTTTCTTATCCAATGTGCTGATAAAGCAGTTTTGTTAGCTTTATTTCAGAAAAACAAAAAATATGCTTTTATCAATTTTCATTTGGTCTGAATTGAAGACTATGGAATATGAAGAAATAAATCTGGAATACTTGAAGTTAATAGAAAACTGTCGTATACTTATGTTAATAAATAAACTAGATCCAGTAATTCGGTCTCCTATCATATAATACATTTTTAATTGAAATATCTATATGTGTAAAAGGTAAGACGCACAAGATCCTAAAGGATCAATTATCGGTTTCGAAAACTCACGGGTAAAACAATAGAAAGAGTTGCGATTATCATTCATCCTTTCTCTATATGCAAATAAATAATAGCAAATTTGTAGGTTTCAAAGAACGAAGATGGAATAAATTACTTGAAGGTTGTTTCAATTGAATTTTCAAGATATACTAATTGATTTAATATTGTTAAAAACCTACAACATACACGGTTAAAAGATTTGGATACATTATTTGGAGGTGACATCTTTTGCAGATTGGAGATGTTATCAACAATATATACATGTTTATAGGGCTCTGTTTAGTGTGCAGTGTCAATATTATTTAACCATTAAGAAATACAAATATCCAAATATAATTCATGCCGTTTTAATGTCATGTTCACTGTATTTCACATCAATTAGGTCTGTTTTATTTGCCACTTGCTCTGGGGTAGAGCAAATTTTTACATTGAAAACAAAAAAAAACAAAAGAGCAAATCCTACACTACTTTCAGAGCAGGTGTAACTATTACACCCGAATTAGTTCAGTTTTCTACCATAAAAAGTGTATTAGCTAAAAGTTTCTCATTTAATTAGAGTATGGTTGCTAAGCAGCGCTTACAAACATTTGAATTAAAGCTTTCTGCTACTCCTGCTCGTTTTATTTGCCACTTACCCTGACCTGTTATTATCATTTCTTATGAAAATATAATAATAATTTTAAATATTCGTTACTAAACAGAAACAATAGTTATTTTTCGGACGGCAAAGACTTTTCAAATAACTGCCATCTATGAATTAAAAATTTGATAAAGTCGAATTTCAAAAAAACCACACACGTTCTCCAAATATTAAATTGAATTTTTTAGTAAGAAAAAAAAATCCAAAATTTAATTTAAGTTTATTTAATAAAAATTTCTTTTAATACAATTAAATATTTACAATTCTGTAATGTTTTTCTTTCCGAATTGAATTGTTTTTATTTTCTTTAATTTTTTGCTTGAAAATATTTTTTTTTTTAATTAATTTTCATTATCTTTTTAAAATATCATCAATAATTATCCGCCTAATTATTTACTAGCCTTGTGTTCATGAATAAAAGAATATATTTGATTACACTTTCTCCAATATTTCTAATTGGTTTTTTTCTACGCATCTACGTCACACGTGACATGAAAAATACATTGTTTGTATAAAAAAAAAATCACGATTATTTATTTGAAATGAAATCAATCTCACACACGTGATGCCATAAAAATATGAAAATAAAAATTCAAAATGGCTGACATTCACAATGCGCAATCTTTATATTCTTTCATTCATGGTTAGCCAAAAGAAACAAAATGAATCTATTTTTCACTGTTAAAATAATATTGAATAAGAAAAAAAAAACCTTAAACTATTTAATATTGTTTTAAATTTAAAATTAAGAAAAATAGATGAGAAAAATTAAAAAATAAAAAATTATGAAACTTTTAAAATACATTTTCCCCAATCCATTTTTTTTTTTTTGCTTGCTTTCTTTAAAAATCTAGTTTTATTGTAAAATTCCTAATTCTAATTTATAGCGAAAATTAATCTTGTTTAAATCAAAAAGAAACACAAATTAGTGTAAAAAAGTTTTCATCGAAATATTTAAAATTAAAAAATCAATTTTCATCAGGAAATTTCTTGCTATAAAAATATTTCCAAAAATTTTGATTATACTTATTTTTTTTTTTTTTCATTTTTATTTGAATTTACTTTTTGCACATCATTCAAAAAAGTCCTTAGAAGCTCATATAACCACGAGCTGTTGATTGACGACGTGCAATTAAATATGATACTAATACAATTAATATTAATGCAGCTAATGCAACACCAACAGCAATTGGTACAACATCTGGTGTACTATTGGAATCACAATCTTTAGCTGCTGAAAATTTTGTTGAATTTTTTGTACGGAATGCTTCCATTTGTAAATCCAATAATTTAATAGTGCCAATTGGTTTTTTATCAGCAATTGTAGCAATTAAATTGAATATTTGTTCACGGGTACAATGGTAGGACATATTTCCGGGTGTTTCAAATAAATTTCCAACATAGTATAAGGTAACAGTTTGATTTTCTTGAAAGAAAAAAAAAAATTATTAAATATTTCTTATATACAAATTATTATCTTCTTACCTTTTGCATCTGGGAAATTATCACCGATAATGTCAATATCAAAATGTAAAGTGGTTAAATGAAAGACATGGGTTGTAGTGTTTAAATCAAATTGAATCATTAATGAACTCGGAGTTGTTTTTGAACCCCAATTGAGATGTACTGTATTAGTGTTGGCGTCACATGTGTTATCGTAAGTTTTTGCATCAGTTGGAATATTGTAAAGAGCATAGGCAGTAGTATTATCTGAAATGAGAAGAAAAAATAATATATGGGTGTCCTCCCAAATAAAAGTGCAAGATTTAATTTGCGTAACTGAAGTTTGTGTATATCTCGGGTATTCTGCATCTTATAAAGACGACCCATACCTCATTCGACGATCAATTTAATAAGGAATTAAATTCCATTCACCGTTTTCAAAAATATTCCTTTTTAGGACAGGAAACACAAGAATTATCTTGTATTAAGGTATACGTATATGTCTGGTATTCTGGGTCCTACAGGTATGAATTATACCTCATTCGATAGGGAATTTAATAATTAATTAAATAAAGAATGCTCCGAAAGAAACACACAATTTGAATTTTGTGGAATTGTCTTTTTGACAACAGTAGGCGCTCAAAACTTGACAAACTGTCAATAATAATGTCGTTCCTTCCTGCAAAGTTCCATGACTATTAATAACAAATCTCGCGCTATGTGTATATATGTGTAATATAAAAATACTACACAAAAATTCATATAAACATCCGAATATCATTTCATACAGACACCTATGAATATCAATTTGATAACCAAATTATTGTAAACATATTAATTGAGTGTCTATGAACCAGAAGAATTAATTAATATAATTACATAAGTTAGTAAAATTCAATCAATTGTATTCTTATCTATTTTTTTTTTTTTATGGTTAACACAAAATAATGAGATTAAAGGTTAATCATATTTATACAGCAGTAGGTCATCACTTTTACAGATTGTAAGCCATGTATCCATTGTCCATAAAGTAGGCATGATGTATAATAAGTAATAATACTAGCTTCTTATTCGCCTCACCCACATCAAGAACGTTTTATTACTTGAATAATTTATATTTAAGTTCGTACAGGTACTTGAAGTGTAAATCTTATCAGGCTCTTTCCATTTGCACACATTAAATACTTCAATATCAAGTTCTTGAAGGCTGCGAATGCAAAAAGCATACAATAAAGAGAGTTTTCAACTTAGATTCTCATTTGGGCACGTCTGCAAAAGTTATCTCATTAATAGTATTTGTTAAAAAGACTCTATCTAACCTAATATTATAAAGAGGAAAAATTTGTATGTTTTTGTAACGAATAAACTCAAAAACTACTGGATCGATTTTAAAAATTCTTTCACCATTAGAATGCTACATTATCCCTGAGTAACATGGGCTATATTTATTATTAGAAAAAAATAGGGATCCCTACTAAAACTTAAATAATGTAATTCCGCATACATCTGTATCCAATAATCCTCACATTCATGTCTGTCGTGTCTAATATTCTCTGTAGTCTAACTTCATGCCCAAAGACCCTAATTGAGATTTTACGACTATTGCTATCAATCACCCGATATTCAGTGTCATTAGGGACGTCTGGGATCCCATTGAACCATTGTACAGCCTCTATAGTCTCCAGACTGGCGCCAGGCGCTCGGACCATCAGCGGACTCGCCGGTGGGACCCCAGACTACCCCCTCTCTCTATCTCCGTAAATTTACAAAAAAAATGACGTACGGTAATAATAATAATAAAGTTTTATAAAAACTTGACCACCCTTACCTTTCTTTTCATATGACATATTCAATTGGGCGGCCATTTGAAGTAAAACGCAACTTGTGTTCCAGGTTCCAATTGATGGAGTTGGAGTTGGAGTTGGTTTAACTGTTGTAGTAATTGGTGTTGGCGTGGTTGATGTTGTTGTTGTTGTTGTTGGCTTTGGTGTAGTCGTTGTAGTTGTAGAAGTTGTTGTTGGTTTTGGTGTTGTCGTAGTTGTTGTTGTTGTTGTTATTGAAGTAGTTCGTGGAGCTGCTGTAGTGGTAGTCGTAGTTGTTGTTGTTGTTTTTTTTTCTACATCATTTTTTACTAAATCTTCCGATTCTTTAGCTTCTAATAAAATTGCTGATTCATTTTGAGCTGTTTTTTTTTTTTTTAAAGGAAAAAAGAAATTAAAGAAATTATTTAGTAACTATTTATTTAAACTTAATTAACTGAGGTATCTTTGAAAAATCGAGTGTCCTATGTACTGTAGCTGTAACCAAGCAAACGTACAGCACAAATTTCTTTATAACTTGCTCATTCTTCAATGGTTACAAAGTAGTACATAGATAGATGATTTCATATGAATAGCCCAGTAAAATTGGAATACGTTTGTTTAGTTTTTTAGATGCAATAAATTTGTGTCATAAGAAAGCAAAAACAAAAAAAAAAATGCTTATTTTATATTTTTAATAATATATTATCAGAGAGCAATTTCTCTGACATGGATTTGTTTTCCGTATATTAAAATTTTTATTCTATTATAAATGGTTTACAATTCAAACAAAAAACAAACATTTTCTTATCAAATTTTATGAAAAAAGTGATAATAATGTCTTTAATTACTTAACAATAATTTTCCTTTAGAAAATGTATTTGTAAAAAGAAATATTTTATTGTTTTTGGTCGTTAAATTACTTTCAAAATAGGTTAAAATTCATTAAACTTTATAAGAAAACTAATTTTTGCAAGACTGAAAATATTTGGAAGAAAAAAAATTCATTAAAAACGAACAATTCATGGGAAACGATGCCCCTTTTCAATTTTCCTATAATAGAGTCATTATATCCGATCACTGTAGAACTTCTGGGGGTTGTTTGGGCGAAAAACAGAGAGACCAGTTAATTTCACCAAGGTTTTTTTTTTAAAAGGTAATATTTAAACAAATAAAGGAATTATACAGAGTTCAGAAACAAATAGTAGTATTGATGATTTGAGACGAAATACATCAAAAGTTCCCAAGCAATTCTTGACAAATAAACAAAATTTGATAAAAATTTAAACTTTATCACCAAAATTATAATTTATTTAAGACTCACGGTTTGCCTTATCTTGCATGAATATTTATATACCGATATAAAATAATTATCAGTAATCAAATTGTATTTCTAGTGGCTATTTAGAGAAATATTTTCATATGTAAATTTTGTACTAAGTTAAGTACTAAACCAGAGTCATTGTAAGATTTTTAGTATGAATTCTCCTATACAGGATTCCATTCATCTGTAGATCATTTGTACGGACAACGATTGAATGAAACAGAAGTCTTAAAACCTTCAGGCTTCGATATACTTTCAGTTTAATCATGTAATTTATCCAAAACCGGATGGTAAAACGAAAAGTGTATGATAAAGTTGTTTCTAAAATTAGTTCATGTCTGTGTACTATTATCTATTTAGAATTCTAATAATGACAGACAATTTTCTAAACTGTACAATAAAACTGAGGACTGGGTACTTGAATCAATTGTGATAATAAAGTAGGCACGGGGAAGAACAAACATTCAAGTTCAGTTTCTATTTACTGGCATATTTCACAACACACGTTTTCGTTTTATGTCTCATTGATGCAAATTGGACTTGATCATCAGCATTTTAAATTAACCTATTCGCTTGAATATTTCGGTTGTAACCTATTCATAGAAAAGTTGAAACAACAATCTTGCTTTAACGAACAGATTGAAACACAAAACGGCCCTTATTAGGGCCATGAATGTAAATGAAAACGGCCCTTATCAGGGCCACCAAATAAATCAATCAAAGAGTAAAAAAATGTAATAAATCCTTCCAAAATTCCGCAGTGCTCCCATCTCCCGGCGTATAATTATTCAAAAATTGGTTTTTCGTAGGTTTCTCTTCCCAAAATTAATATTTTCGAAAAAGGATAACAGATTCCGATTCAGAATTAAATTCCCCGTCGAATGATATATAATTCGCCCGGATCTGGAATATATAATTTTTTAGGGTTTAAAAACAGAGGCTAACCATCAGTAATTTCTTCAAAAATTGGTTTTTTGTGCTTTTCTCTTCTAAAAGTGAATCTTTTCGAAAAAGGTTAACAGATTCTGATTCAGAATTAAATTCCCCGTCGAATGAGGTATAATTCATCCAGATCTGAGACATAATTTTTTTTAGGGCATAGAAAACAGAGGCTAACCATCAGTAATTTTTTCAATTTTCGAAAAATTTTCGATTTCGCTAATTTTAGTCTCAAACGACGTATTTGTTCAAGCTGATCACAGGACATTTATTTTCAACACTTTAGAAACTTTAATACGGCAGATATGAGCCTTAAATAGGGCGAGCCATCGGTTGTCCCGAGGTTTCCTCAAAAGTTGTAACAACAATCTTACTTTAATGAACAGATTAAAACAAAAAACGGCCCTTATTAGGGCCACCAATGTAAATAAAAACGGCCCTTATCAGGGCCACCAAATAAATCAATCAAAGAGTAAAAAAATGTAATAAATCCTTCCAAAATTCCGCCCTGCTCCCATCTCTGGGCGTCTAATTCTTCAAAAATTGGTTTTTTGTGCTTTACTCTTCTAAAAGTCAGGATCTGAGATATAACTTTTTTAGGGCATAAAAAAACAGGGGCTAACCATAAGTGATTTTTTCAATTTTCGAAAATTTTTCGATATTGCTAATTTTGGTCTCAAACGACGTATTCTCTTAAGCTGATCACAAGACACTTATTTTCAACACTTTAGAACCCCTCATGCAAAAGATACTTGTTTGGTCTAAAACAGTTTAGACGTAGACCTTATTTGGTCCGCTCCAAAACTAAATACCAAATTGGAACGTAAATATTATGGAAATTGTGACTTACGTAATTGTTCATGTAAACAGACTCTATACTAAGCACTACAAGACTAGGAATGTGGTTGAACTATTTTGTAAATAAGGATAAATCATACTTATTTTGTTTTTCTCTGTCATTTTCAATAATTTAATTAGCTAACTTCATGATTTAAACATTCTTTTTTACTATTTTAAAGAAACATTTCAATATTATTTACGTATTTTATTTACAAATGAAAAAAAAAGTAAGAAAAAGAATCAATTTTTTATACGACATTAATCTTGTATTGACGGAAATTACCAATATGAATATTTTTTTGATAACGAATTTTCATATAATTTCATGGAAGTAATGAACTTTAACGAATTTTGTTTAATAATTCTTGATAACTTTTAAGATGCATATTAATAAGGTGACTAATTTGTAAAATGAATCAAATTGTAAATAATGGAGATTGGAAAAACATGGAGATATTAAAAAATAATTATTATTATTATATGATATTGGAGGTCATCATAATGACCCCTTGCCATAGCACTGTTACATAATGCATCTACTATTTTCCTTTGGTTATTTTACTAGCGCAAAGGAAATCTTCCTGCAGAGTTCTATCTTTGATTGTTGGGGTACTTGTATGGCAATAGTTTTCATTGGAAATATTTTTATCATCATAAAATGTCGTTTCGGGATAACGCAAGAATATTGAAACTTTTAATACAAGAAATGTCTCAAATTATTGTTAATACAGTTTCTAGGGAATTTTTCAACTCTTCAAAACAGAATATTCTGTATCATTTCACACAAACTTATCATAGTAAATATGAAATAATTGCGGATGTGATTCAATCAAAATTCTGCTTAAATATGATTTTTGTGAATAGTCTTCGAACACACATGAAGTGACAATAAAGTTCCGTGACTGCACAACGAACATTTTTCTTTATTCAAAATAATCTTCTTCAGATTTAATATACTTTTTAGAACGATTTAGTAGTACTAATTCAAATCTATCTTCAAACTCATCTTGTGATATTGTCTCCAAGGCACGTGTAGATATTTTTTGATTGATCTCAAAATATCTTCAAAAAAGTATCGTTTCAAATATATTTTAATTTTTTTTTGGAATATTAAGAACTCACATGATGTTTAATCAGGTGTGATTTCGTGCCAAAAATTGACGAACTATCAACAAATTGTGACTTGGTGTATTATCATTGTATAATTCATGATATTCTGATCGAACTCGACGAATTCTAATTATCAAATGTTATACAATTTTAAAATATTCTTTATGGATCATATGTCTTTGTTATCGAAGAAAAGATTATTCAAATTTTTGATGGAACTTCTAGCGTTTATCTGCGTTCCAAAAATCGTTTATGTCACTCAAAAATCTTTGAATTTGATAAGAAATTATCAACATAAATGCTTGCATCATTTTGTATATTCCCTATGGCTGTTAGGCCAGGTTTTGCATGAAATTAAATACCACAGCTCTTTGTTCCATGATTTTATTTCAATAAGTAAATTCATTTTGACTGAGAAACAACGACAAATCTCAACTGATAACGCTAAAATAGTTTGTTGATGAAATGTCTAAGGTTTTTAAATGACATCTTCCATCAAATAAGGTTTACGGCTCTAGTTGGCAGAGATATTGAAGAAATCCCGGAACTTTATACTCAGCCTGTGTATATAAATATGAATCAGGAATATTTATAAAATGCAACACCCTAAAAATCGACATATGTGAATACAATTTTGAATTTTAAAATTTTTCGTGAATGTAAATAATTTAAATTTTAAAATAAATAAAAAAGATTCCTAAAAGAAGTTCGTGATGAACGGCGACATGGAAAAAATGTCGTTGAGCTAAAAATGGAACAAAAAACTGTTTATTTACTCATGCTTGCCACCGCAATTAAATTCTAGAGTTTGCTATTAGAACTTTTCAACAAACAAAAAAGAAAATAAACGCACAAAAATTTATTTTAAAATAAATTATATTCTGATAATGTTTGATGATTAGTCATTTTTATGTAACCCAAATGCGGTATTATTTTCATGGTTTCTTTTCTACATTTCTAAAAATCACTGAACAAGATTTCCTAAGAAACTAAAAACTTGTATTTAAATCTTATTAATTTAATTTCTAATTTAATTTTACTAAGGTGAATAATTTTCAAGGTAAATAATTGAATATGATATTTTTGATTATTGAAACGTTTCTCTTTTGTTGTTTTATTATTAGGCCGGTTATTTAATAAAATGGGCGTTTATTATCAACAAAGTAAAAAAGTTCTTAAGTTTCTTTCGTCGTATTTTGTTTATGTTAGAACAATTTCAGATTTCTTTTCTCGATAATTTCTTAGGAAATCTTAATAGGAAAAAAAAATATGGAAAAAATATATAAAAGTTTGAAATAAAATCTCAGATTTCTTTGCTTGCATTTGATTTAAAACTTTGTATATTTTTATTACAATTTTAATGATAATAATTTATGAAGTTAGTATAAATACGTTATTACAGTCGAACCTCTTTTATCTGAAAATATTTTATTCGGAAACATCTAATATAAAATATATTGGGTTATCCGGGGAAACTTCGAGCCGATTTCCAAAACTGACATTGAAACATATCTGAACATATAAACCGTTTCTGTATATATACCTGAGATATAAATGAGTAAAGATATGTAAAATTCTAAACAGCTTTTATTGAACATGAGTAAACTACATTAGATCTTATGGAAAGAACTTTTAGGAGCTTTAAACTCCTTCGATAAGACGTAATGTAAATTACTTATGTTAAAAAAAGAACTTTCCACATCTTCTCTTTATTAATATCTTTGTATATACTTTAATAGAAATCATTTTAGCACATCTTTTTTTTAAAATCTAGTTTTCTTAAACTAGTTGTTACTCTAGAGCCAATTTACGGTTATGCACGCAAGGTCGAAAAAGGGCTAGAGATTTGCTTGGCCAAATGATCGCCGAAATATAAACCTAATGATTTCAGGCTATCGTTGTAAAGAGACAACAAGGAAGGATCCGTCCAGTAAATATTGCGTAACGCACGCAATTCCAGACAACTCCATATTATATTTGTTCGGTCTTTCCACATAAATTCTGTAAAAATACAAATCTAAAGCGCTCCGAGATGTATTTCTATTATCCGGGAAATTCAATTAATCGGAATCCGTTCAATACCAGAGGTTCAACTGTATTTTCATCTGATTCCAATTGAAATTTGATGCAACTTCAACAATTTAATTTCATTAATTTCAGGCTAGTTTCGATTTTTTTTGTCTGTTTTAAATTTAATGATAAATACATATGCCTTTGTTTTTTTTTTTTTTGCTTGCAATAAGTTTTGCGTCATATGACTACTTTTTTTTATAATTAAATTTGGAACAAAAAAAAAAGAAAACTTTCGAACATAGACTGGCATTTTTCTTTTTCATTATTCCTTTGGGGGGGATTTTTCTTTCTTTATTAATTACATTTTATTTCTTCAAACAAAATACTAAAATTAAAAGGAATTAAACTTATTGTGAAATAAAGAAATACTAAAGAAATTCAAAAACAAAGTCTGAACATTGTTCTTTTCACACAAAAGAAAAGAAAAAAAAAACCCACCTGCATTAATTACGATGGAGCAAAATCCAATCAATGCGAAAATTAATAAATTTCGTTTTGTATTCCACATTTTCCTTAAAGAAAGAAATTCTTCTAATCGTTTTTATATAATCAAACTTAATATTTTGTTAATTTTATTTTTTCCTTTTTTTTTTTGATTTTTTTTTATTTAAATAAAGCCACTTTCGAATTTATATCACAATTAATTAAACTTCTGCGCAAAAATGACCGATACGAAAAAATATTTTTTTTTTCTTTCACTTTGACAGTTCTAGAAAATTGAGTAGACTGCAATATAATTCGAGACTCGTTCATATAATATGATTTCATCTCTTTTCTTCTTATATAATTTGTATACTAAATGTATGTATAGCTTTCTTTTTCTTTTGTATGCATTTAATGGAATTTTTTTTTTAATATCGAAAGGGAAATTTTCAAACAAAGAAAAATATTTTGAAAGGGATTTTTTAACATATTATATTGAGTGAAATGAAATATCGATGTATCGATGATTTTGATTATTTTGATCATCCAATTTTACAATATTAATTTTAAAACTAAAACAAACTGAAAATTTCACTGGAGTTCTATACTTTGGTTGTAAACCTTTTATTACTACTAATCAATATGGTTTTGTGAAAGCAAAGTCCACAATCACGAGCTTAGTAGAACTTGTTTCTGCTTTAACGCCTTGGAAAGAAGAAATAGCGAGGACTGTATAACCACAACCTTCAGAAAACCCTTCAATAATGTATTTCTGTATCTCTGCTTAAGCTGAGCACACTGTCTTTTCCTGATTCTTTTATTGACTGGACTCGGTCATATCATTATGAAAGAAATTACCTACCTTCAATAGCTACTTTGGAATATGCCAGTCAAGTTTGGTCACCTTATCATAAAGTTTATGCCAAGAGATTGGAGCCGGTGTTCAACGTAGATTCATAATCTTTGCATTAAGAGACCTGCCATTCCTTGGAATAACCCCGTATTGTTACTTCCTTACATAGATAGATTAAGGTTAATTGATATGCATTCATTGGAAAATCGGCGTCGTGTGGCTGATATTGTTTTCATCTACCAATTAGTCAATGGGGCTATTGAATTTTAAAGAATATACCTCTAAACACTAATCCACGCTCTTTGAGGTCTGTGGAACTTTTCAAAGCTACCTACACAGAACGGACTATGGTAATAATGAACTGATGTCTTGAATGCTTATCCACAAAATAACGAAATTAAGATAACAAGTCAATTTACTCACATGTTGGGTGTTAGAAAAAACATAGGGAGGTGTACCAATATGAAAAGATTCCACCCATAATACAGAAAAATCGTATATTTTCTTCTTTTTTTTGGTTTTGTTTCATTTATTTATTTCTCAGTAATTTCTGGTTGTTTATTTTCTTTTTTTTTTTTTTTAAATATTTTTCACTTTTATTTAAACAATCTCTAACATAGAATTTCTTATTACTTTTTTTATTTTTTGGAATGATGCTGGCATGTTTTTTTTCTTCTTTTGTTTTTAGGAAAAGAATAAAATTCGAAAAGAAAAATATTTATATATAATAATTATATAAATTTAAAATTAATTTAACAATTAATAATTATTATTTATAATAAATATTTATAATTTCTTTTTTTATTTTTTCTTCTTCAATTTTTTAGAATTTCTCTTTCTTTTGTCAATTTTAATCATAATTTTTACGCTTTTCTTATATTTTCCTTTTTCTTTTTGTTTAATTTTGTCCGTCATTTTTATTTTTCTTGTTATTAAAAACTTTTTTTTTAATCTTTTTATTTTTATTTATTGTTGTTTAGGTTTTTGTCTTCGATTTAAAACACTTTTTACGCACGTCTTTTAATATTTTCTTGTCGTTTGTTTCCTTTGTCTGATTTGGTTTAATTTTCTTCTCTTTTTTTTTTTAATTAAGTTTTAAAATCTTAATTAATTTGCTTCTTCTTTTTAATTAAGTTTTAAAATCTTAATTAATTTGCGTCCTTTTTAATTAAGTTTTAAAATCTTAATTAATTTGCTTCTTCTTTTTAATAAAGTTTTAAGATCTTAATTAATTTGCGTCCTTTTTAATTAAGTTTTAAAATCTTAATTAATTTGCTTCTTCTTTTTAATAAAGTTTTAAAATCTTAATTAATTTGCGTCCTTTTTAATTAAGTTTTAAAATCTTAATTAATTTGCTTCTTCTTTTTAATTAAGTTTTAAAATCTTAATTAATTTGCGTCCTTTTTAATTAAGTTTTAAAATCTTAATTAATTTGCTATTTTTTTTTTAATTAAGTTTTAAAATCCTAATTAATTTGCTTCTTGTTTATAATTAAGTTTTAAAATCTTAATTAATTTCCTTTTATTTAATTAAGTTTTAAGATGCTTCCTATTTAATAATATTTATACAAATTAATCATTTCTGTATTTTGAGTGAAATTGTAAAGTTTTTTTCTTTCTTTTAAATTTTTATGTCTGGAAATTTTCTTCTATGGCTTTTTTTTAAAATTTTCTAAAAATTAAAATTTTATATCTTCTAATTTTTAATTAATTTTATTCAATAATTTATTGTGTTTTTGTGAGTGAAGTAAAAAGAAAATGACGAAAAAAGAAAAACAAAATTGAAAAAGTTTTATTGAAGTTTTTTGTGGAAATTAAAAACATAAAAACAAAAAAAAACCAAATAAATTTCATATCTATGTTTTTTTTTTAATTTTTATTATTTTTTTTTTGTTTTTTTTTATACATTAACTAAAATTATTCGTTTCTTTTCATTTACATTATTAAATTTCATATTTTTTAATTTTAAATATTTTTTTTTACTTTTATTTTTGTATAAATTTTTAATTAATTATATTTATTAAATGTTTTCTTTTAATTTTTTATCATAAAATTTAAAATTTATTGAACATTTTTTGTTGTTTTTATGTTTTTTTTTTTTTGTTTTTAATAATAATATTTTTTTTTTGTCACTAAACATTCGCCCTTGTATTTTCTTATAAATTTTTTTTTTTTAGTTAATTAATTATTATTTAATAATTTAAGAATTTATTTTCTAATTAGCTTTTTTTATTGTTTTAAATGCGCGAAAAAATTCTTATTGATGTTGTTTTTTTAAATATTTATTTATTTTCGGTATTTATAAAGGTGATGCTTTTTGTTTTTAATTTTTTTTTTTTTTTATACTGAAACAAATATTTTTATAGTTTTATAATTTTTAAAAATTTTTTAAATTTTCTTTACTATGTTTTTTTTATATTATATTTTTTTTTTTTTTATTTTTTCTTATTTCTTATTAGCTTAGAAAAACATAAAAATATTTATTTATTTTTTTTTTATTTTGCATAAATTTATTATTTTTTAGGGCAATTAAAAATTAACATTTATTTTAAATATTTTTTTCTTCTTTTTATTATTATTTAATTTCTTTTAGCAGTTTTTATTTTTTGGTATTTTGTTGAATTTTACAATTATTAATATTTGTTTTAATTAGAAATTAATTTTTAAATGATTCTTTTGCATTGCATTTTTTATTTTTGTTTTTAATTACAATTTTTATCATTTTCTTTTTTTTTAATATAGTTTTTTTTATGGGCAGTGAATGGAATATATATGTTTTCTTTTTTTTTTTTTTAAATATAATTAATAATTAACCAAACAAAAGTATATTTTTAAAAATTATATTTGTTTTGTGGGTTATTTAACAATTTTTTAGAGAATTTGTTTTTTGGTTTTAGTAAATTGATTAAGTTTTTAGAGTGCCGGTTATTTTTTTTTTGGTTTGATTTAATACTTTATATAATTTTATTTTTATTTATTAGTTTTTTTTTTTTTGTTTTTATTTTTAAAATATTTAACAAATGTATATATGCATTTTTTCTACAAGGTTTTCTTTTCTTTTGAATCATTTCTTGTGGGGTTTTCCTTTTTTAATATTCGATAATGTGCTAAAAAAAATTATTTAGTTAGAATAATTTAAAATTTTGAAATATTGTTTTTAAAATTTATTTTGAAAACAATGAAACTTTAAGGACATTTAGTTTCCTTGAACAGTTATTTGTTGGTAATTTTTTATGGTAATTTTTTAAGGGAATAGAATTCAATTCATTTGGATAATCCTTAACTAATCTACCAGCGTGTTATTACGCGCGCGGGCCAAACCATAGTTCGGTATAAATTTGTTTCGTATCTTTCACATAAAGGCGTTATATTGAACACATTCAAAAGGATATTCTTTTTTTTTTTAAAGAATCCTCCTTTTTTAGTTGCTAGTTCTTTTGGAATTATATTTTGGAGAGAAATTAAAACAACAGGACTAAGAAAAGGGATTAAATTTGACATTTAGACAAAGAAGGGACATGATTTTTGAACAGATTCTAACAAATAATTGTCTGGGGATACTAAATAATTTTTGGAGGCGAGATATGGTCCTTAAAATATCAAATATTCATAAATAAAATCTTAAATACAAATATTTCAAAATTGAAAAAATGTTCCAAACAAAATATTATCGATTTTTAAAACACATTAGAGTTGTAAAACATAGTGTATCGATGTATCGTTGTATAAGAATTGGTATAGATACGAATAATATACAAGGATACAATATTTCGTAAATATTGTTTGTATTCCGTTAAGAAAAAAGAAACCCACTCTCCTTACTCCTTCTGGGAGCATAGGGCCTTTCATGTTCCGCGTTGTAAATTAATTTTTGTTTTAAAATTGTTATTGATTTTTAAAATATAATTAATTTAAAATTTTTGTAATACTGAAAATGAGACCAAAAAAAAAAGATGGAAACAAATACGTGTTAATCAGTCTCATCAAAAAATATGAATTATTAAAATGAAAATTAATTTTATAATTGAATTTTGCAATTTATTCGCTATGTTAAAATTGTTGTTTTTTTTTATCTTAACTCTTAATTACTTAACTATTAAAATACTTTCTAAAATTTTACATAATACACATTTGAAGGAAATTTGCATTTTTTTTTTGTATTTTAAAGCATTCTAACATATTTATTAATTAAAAAAGAAAAATTGATTAATATTTAAAATCAATTTTTGTTTTTGTTAGTATTTTTGTTATTGATAGAAACACAGCGAAAAATGTTTTTTTTTTTTCTTAAATTTTATTATATATTAAAAATTATATATAATTTTTTTAATTTTTTGGTGTTTTTTTTTTGTTAATAGTAATTAAAACAAATTTTGAATAGAAACAAACAAAACAAAAATAATAACAAAATATCTCGAAAAATGAGACTGATTAATTTTTTTTTCTCAGTAAATCTAATTTAATTTAAACAAAAAATCAATTAAAATTTCGATTAAAGTGGAGGAGTTTTCTCAATGGTTTAGTTTAAGTCTATCTTGATTTGAAAGATTTTAACTATTTGGTCTTTTTTTTGTTGAATGCCTAGTGCCTTTAAAATTTAGCCTGCTTTCAGCAAGACGTATTGTAGATTATTATATTATAAGGGTGGTACACACTCTTCATTGAATCTTTCAAGGTGTATTCAGGTAATAAATATCCACGCATAGAACATGTGGTGAATGAATGGTTTAAAAAGAAAACATTTTTAAACCAGTGTTCTTAATCTTCAGGTTAAATAATTATTTGTCTTTTACCCATTCGTTTGGTTGGTATAAATACACCTAATACATCTCGTACGAGTAAAATGGATACATTTCAAATGTTTCGAATTCATTGTAGTTAAACGTACGACCTGTACTACCCCATTTATATTTTAGATACATTTCTTTTCTGATATACTATTTCAAGTATTTTTTTTTCCGAGAAAACTATGACCCATTGTACTCATTTTTCGTATTGTGATTACGTACTAAACAATCGGGTCCGACAGCTATACGTACCCTCCGAAACACAAATGGGATACTGAAATCAACCTTCCTTTTTTCAACCCGGCTAGGATTCACAATCGCTGGCGAAAATATTCTACATGTATCGACAAAAATAAAATAAATGTCAAATCGCCTAAAAACCCCAGGGATCGAAACTAGTTCTAGTTATTGACGAGAACTTTAAACGACTGGACCTACATGTTTTATTTTCTTGTTTCATTTGAATATTATTTGAACTATTCGATTAGACATCTTGTATAAAATCACGTCATACAATTTCCTGACAGCAAATTGCCAGAACTCGTTACACTTAATAAAGATTTTCGTAAAACTTGGAATATTTAAGTTCAATTTTGAACTAAAAAATTGGTAATTCAGGAACTCGTTAAATGTGAACACAACTTTAGGATTTTATTTTTGTTAGGTATACACTTGTACCAAAGATCCTATAGCAGGACTACTGTAGGATCTTTGCTTGTACTCTTTTGTGACAAGATTTTTTGTTGCACTTTGTTTGTTTGGAAAAATATTCAGAAGATTAGCAGCACAACAAACTAGCAACAAAATTATTGAAACTTAAAAAATCTTTAATTTTTAAATTCTTACGATTTTTTTTTTGTTATATTTAATTAAATTTTAATTATTAAAAATTTTCTTTTCTAATAAATTATTTGGATTTTGAGTTCATTTTTTTTAATAAAGCTATCGATGTGAAATTTAATTAATAAATTAGTTTTTTGTTTTTTTTTTTTTTTTAATATTTATTAAAAAATAAAAAATACAAAAAGCGCACAAAAATTAGCGCACGCGGTATTTTTAATTAAATGCGGCGGCATACAGTTATTTAATTAGTAATTTATTTTTTATTATTAATTTTTTGTTTTTTAATATTTTAATACTTTTGGTTTGTTTTTTATTTAGCATGGCGCGATATTTAAATTTTCTTTTTTTTTTAATTATTTTTTTATATTTATTAGATTTAATTTTTTTTTAATTTTTAATTTTTATTCTGTTTAAAAACCATATAACAATAAATACATTTACTCTATTTTTTTTTTTTTTAATAAAGATTACTAATTTTTTTTAACATCTGTAATTTCCTCTTTCTGCAAAAAACTTCTCTTTTAATTTTCGCTTTGTTTTTAAGATTTTGTTTAAAAAAAAAAAAGTAAATAAATTAAAATAAAAATTAAGAAAATTAACATTAAAGATGAGTAATGATGCTGCTTTCTTTTTTTTTGTTTCTTTGTGGTTAAAATTTAGACAAGGCTTGTTTTTTGGTTTTTTTAATTTTTTTTATTTATTATTAATTTGTATAATTCGTTTTTTTTTTTTTATAAATAATACAAGAATTAACAGAATTTTTTTTTTTTACTTAATTTTTGTAATTAAAAATCATGTTGTAATTTGGTTTTAATTGCTTTCATATGATTTTTTTTCTTTTTTTCTTTTTTGGTTTGTTTTTTTAATTAACACTGATTTAAGAAATCGAACTCGTTTTTTTTACATTTTTTTCTTCTTTTTTTAAGTAATAAAATTTATTTCAAAATAAATAATATTTGAAAAATAGAAAACACAAAAACTTATAATTATAAATTTAAAAAAAAAAAGAAAAAAAAATTAAATATATAGAAAACAAAAAAAAAATTATAATTAAGTAAATTTAGCCACATTTCTTTTCTTGTTCATTCTTTTTTTTTC
Source organism: Xylophagus ater (assembly GCA_963422695.1). Lineage (NCBI taxonomy): Eukaryota > Metazoa > Arthropoda > Insecta > Diptera > Xylophagidae > Xylophagus > Xylophagus ater. Next base: position 1,560,057 of record OY730484.1, read on the forward strand.
TTGGTTCTGCAATTTTTCTTTTTTTCACTAATTTTTTTGTTAATTAAAGATTCTTGAAATTTGTTCGGTTAAGAAATTTTGTAACTCTGTGGTGTATGTGTGTTGAGACTCATTCACTCAAAAAAGAAAAAAAAAACATTTCTATTATTAATATTATTAAATTACTTAATTTTTATTAATTAATTAACAATCAATTAATATAGATTTTTTTTATCATATCTTTTTTTTATTTAAAAATAAATAAATTTGTTAAATTTTGCTTTCATATTTTTATAATAATAATATTTATAATTTTATTATTTTTTATTTTTCTTGGGTTTATATTTATAATTAATTAAATTTAATTATTTATTATTGTAGCTCAGTGTGATTTACGCGAATTTTTAGCATTCTATTAATTTTTATTTATTATTATTTTTTATTCTCTTTTTAATCTTAAATATTAATTAAAGTTTTTTTTTTTTTGTATTTTAATTAATTAAAAATATTTCTTAATTTTTTTTACGATGTTTTAGATGTTGATGGTATCGCTTTTGGAATTTTGTTTTATTGTTTTTTAATTGAATAAAATTTTATTTTTTTATTTTTTTTTTTAGTTATGAAAGTTTTTTATTAATTAATTTAATTTTATTTTTAATTAATAACCTGTTCTACGTTGATTTTGAAATATATATTTTTTAATATATTTTTTTTTATGTCTAATAAACACCATTTTGTTTTTTTTTTTGTAGCATTGTTTTATTAAAATGTTTAAAAGATGTTAAAAATAATTATTTTTTTAATTTATTTTTTTACTACTAAACAAAAAAAAAAAAAATTAAAAAAATTTGTTTATTTTTTTCTGAATTAATTTTTAATGGATTTTTTTTTTGAAAATGTGAATTATTTAAAATCTATTTTTAATATTTTATTTGTTTTTAAATTGTTTTTTTTTTTATTATTAAATTTTCTTAAAAGATTTTAACTTAAAGACAGCGCATTTTTTTACTCATTTTTTACTCATTTTTAAAAATTAATTAATTAAAAGTTGTTTTTGGTGTCAATCTAAAATAGCGTTCAATTTCTATTATAAAGATTACCTCAAATTTATTTATTAATATTTTTATTATTTATTTATTTATTTATTTTTTGTTTAACAACAGAATTTATATTAAAATTTTTATGTTTTTTTTTTGTTTATTTTTAAATTATTTTTGTTTATAATTAAAACACTTATTCGGTGTAATTTATTTGTTTTTTTTTTCTATATGGTTTATTTTTTTTATATATATATATTTAGGTATATATACTTTGTTTTTTTTTAATATAATTACTAAAATTTCTTTTTAATTAATTATTTTTTTTGCGGAATTTTTTTATGTTTTTTTTCTTTTGCTTTCTTTTTTCCTTAAACTACTTAAATTTTAAAATGTTTACATTTTTTTTTCATATAAATTAAAAAGGATTTTTTGTATTTCTAAAATTGGGCGGGGAAGGGAGGGGTGGGCCAAAACAAAAACATTTTTTTTTTTATATAATTTTTCGGTTTTCAGAAAAGTGATTAAATATATAGTATAACTAATTGCGTTTTAGAAATTATGGAAATTTATTGTTTTACTTTTATTTTCTTTTTCTTTTTTGACTTTTCTTTTAATTCTTTTATTCAAAAATTCTGTTTGTTTTTTTAAGAAAAGATTTTTCCTAATATTTTGAAATATTTTTCTTGGGATCGTATTTTTGTGAGTGTAATTTTTGATTGTGATTTTTGAGTTTTTCTCTCTCTAAATATATATATATATATGTATATATCTTTTTTTTTTTAGTGTAGTGGTTTCTTTTTTGTTTATGAAGCATTATTTTTGGTTTTTGGTTTTTGGTTTTATTTTAAATTTGTGTTAATTAATTCTTTTTGTTTTTTTTTTAGTTTTTGTTTGTTTTTTAAACTGTTTAACTTAAATGTGCTGCCTTTTCTTAATCAATCATCAGCTCGAAATGGACGGATCCTCTTCTTTCTGAACGATCATGATGGATATTCCTTGCCCAAGCTTTACATTCAATATTAATAAGAACACCAGCTAAAAAAATTATATAAAATCAAATTAATTAATTAATTTTTATGAACATTAGAAATAAATTTCGGAGTTTTTTGGGGGAGAGAGGGGGGGGGGCATTTTCCCATCAATATTGCATAGACTTAAGTTTAGTTCAAACAGTTGATTGCCAGAATCAGATTTTTAAAGAACTAAGTTTTTCAATTGCATAAGTTTTACCTTTGATAATCAATTTTATGGAAAATTTTAGTTCAGGTTTTCAAATAACTAATAATAGACGCATTCCACTCGCACTCTTCAAGAACATATAAGTATGGTATGTACTTGAAAACTTAATACTGAAATACTTGAAAAGTGTGAAAATGGAAAGAACTTGAAAGGGGTCACAAACTTTTACGTACATGTAACTACTATTTAATATTAAGTATTCAAGTACTTATATGCTTTTGACGAGTACAAATGTAGAGCTACTTAAATTGATCAAAAGCGATTTTTAATTTTGTTAGATCAGCTAAAAACTAGACTGCTAAAAAATATAATTATGGTATTTAGAAATCAGTTTCTGGCAGCATTTTTGTTTTTTTGTTTTTGTTTTTTGTTTATGTTAGTTAAATCTATCCTCTATCTATCCAGGATAATTCCTGTTCGAAATCATCGTAATCATGGGAAAAACAAAATATTTTGTATTGGTTTTTTAACAAAATCATGATGACATTATAGTTCTTTGATGTTTTGTAATAAATGGCTTGTAATTTTAGTTTTTAAAAAGGATAAGCAAACCTTTATACTTACTTTTAGGTTGTTCAAAATGAACAGCAACAAGTGGTGGCATATAACCGCGTTGATTTAAGAATGGGAAATAGTATTCGGGAAAACCTCTTCGTGGAATATAATTAATAGAACCAATACTTTCGACATCATTTGGATTTTCACCTTCACAAGATACCCAAATAACATTTGCCTATTTATAATTAAAAAGCAAAAAATATAAATTAAGATTTATAAAATTAAGATTTTATAAAATCTAATTTACATTTAATTCTCCTCGGTCCAATTCATGTTTAATATGTGATACCAAATCACTTGGCATATTGCTTGGAATATTATCAGTTTTATTAAATAGAGACGGTACCCATTCGTAAATCTAAATAATTTAATAAGTAAAGTTTTTTTTTTAAAAGATATTTTCATTATTTCTTGTTTATACCTTATTTAATTTTAAAAATATACATGGTGATCCTCGATTAAAATTAAATCCGGTTTTATTTGTGCATGCACCGAAATTTTCAAAGTCAACTTTACACACATTACCATTTTCGGCTCTATTATTAAAATCACATGGAACAATATTATCTTTATGTTTTCTGTTATTCTCTTCATATGCTATAAATAATCGGGGAAAAAACAAATAATAATAGTTAATATTGGACAAATATAGATTTCAAACCTTTAAGGAAACTATTAAGTCCATCAATCCAAGGCTTTGTATTGTCAGGTTTAGATATATCATACCAAATTAACGTACTTTCGACATTAACGTCTGGTGGCATTGGTCGAAATCCTAGACCTAGAAATATATAGAAATATTTTAAAATCGGTTGATATTCAAAATAATCTAAGTATTAAAATTTATTGTCAAAAACTGATTATATTTAAGTTTAGGTTTTTAGTTTTCTCTGTAAAACAAGAATTTTATTTGGATTTTAATCCATTAGGTCTGTTTTATTTGCCATACCCTACCCCGGAGCAGAGCAAGTGGCAAATAAAACGAGCAGTAGTAGGAGAAAGCTTTAATTCAAATGCTTGTATCGCTGCTTAGCAACCATTTTGTAATTAAATGAGAAAGTTTTAGCTAATACACTTTTTATGGTAGAAAACTGAACTAATTCGGGTGCAATAGTTTACACTTGCTCTGAAAGTAGTGTAGGATTTGGTCTTTTGTTGTTTTTGTGAGCAAGTGGCAAATAAAACAGACCTAATATGTACAGAATTGTCTGCACTCACTGACATAAACCAGTGACCAATTGTATCCAAGGATGGAAACCATTGAAAATTTTACCAATTTAATCAATGATTCGTGTTTTTGGGTGTTTCTTCTTTTATGATATGCTTCATAACGTTTTCCATCCCTAATTATGTTTTGCTCTTATTCCATTATATCGATCTAGCTACACACTTAGGTAATAAATTGCCTACTTTTGGAGTAGTATAATTTCTTTTTAGATTCAAAACATTTCTATTTCCTTTGGAATATTGAAATCCAATTCGCCAATTTAAAAAAAAACTTTTTATTAGTCTATTTTTCAGGAATTTTAATTCTTTTCAAATACATATCAAATTTCAACACTTTTTATTTATTTAATTAATTGCTAAAAATTTTGTACTTAAAAAAATACGTATTCATTATTTTAAAAACAAAAAACATTTCAATTATTTTTATTAATATCTTTAATTTGTATTTTAAATTTCTTAATTAAATTTTCTTAAACACAATTTTTCTTATTCTCCAACCCACTATAAAATCCTTTAGACTTTACTTCAATATTTGACGTTAAATTTTCCGATGCTAATTATTCAACTTGGTAACCGATTTTTCTTGTTTTTCTTTTTTCCTTCCTTTTGAGATAAAATACAACTTTGGAGAAGGATACAAATGTTTTGGGATGATAAAAAAACACTTTTTGATTAGATTTTGTTTCTATTCAACGATTTCATGATTTGTTACTAGGCTGGATGAAATATAAGCTCGTGAAATGAAAATGTTGAATTGTAATTAAAGTTTTTTTAAAAAAAAAATGTATTTTAATATTTTGTAAAAATATTTTAATTAATAATTATCTCAAATAATTATGAGTAATGTTCTACAGATTGATTTTCAGTACTGTCATCTGTATTGTCTTAACTGTGCTCCAAAACACAGAAGCACCACAAGCTTACGGATGCTGTGGAAATTGCAAATACCAACAGTTATGGCAGTAAAAATAGATAGCTATACTTTATCCTGAATTATGGGATATAGATAGTACAAAAGTTATTAATTGCATTCCTTTTTATCATATTTACTGAGACGTGGGTTTAGTGCGGTCACAAACATTGTAAAAAGAACAAAATTGTCATTGCATCGTTATGTTTACTTGTCTAATGGAGATAGATATCCCGGGAGTCGCGTAATAATTTGTTTTTCTTTTTTAATGAGACGATAAGTCAAATATATTTGCCAAGTTATGGTTTGAACTGAAAAACTGTCGAAATTGAATTTTGAATATTATTTTCGATCACTTTTAGCAACTCTTTATTTCATTCGTATATTTAATAATTATTCAATTTTCATCTAATTTAAAGATATAATTTTATTATTACCTGGATTTGATCCAATTAATCCATCTCCTTGTATCCATTTTGGTCGATCATCACTTAAAGTTTGGAAAAATACAGCTAACATAGCGGCAAAGAATCCAGCTAACGCCGAATAGAACACAATGTAGAAAAATATAATTTTAGCTGTAAATAGAAAAATAGAGAAAATTTAATTAATTTAATTATTTGTATTTCTTTTTGTTTATGAAAAATATAAGATCTAAGAAATAAGATAAGATTAGATTGAGATAAAAAAAAACCTTTTAAGAAATATATAAATTTTCATCAAGAAATTATAAATTACATATTTTCCGGTGCAAATGAAAATGTGACAAACGTTCAGATCGAAATATGTTATGTGATTGAAAAGCATTGTTATAAATTCAACTATTATATTCATATAACCTTCAAATTTTGCATTTTAGAGATGAAGGATCAATATAAGGAAATATCTAAAATTTAAATTGTCTTCCATTTTCAATCTGAATATTGCATAATATTATATGTTAGGGTAATTGTATTCCGTATGTTTTAACCATATGCATAAGTAATAGGTTTACATGAGAAATACTCCTTTTTTTTTCTTTTGTACAACATTTTATCTATAGTCTACATCACTACATATTATCGTGTTCCTTTTCTTTGTTGCCTTTTTTTCAACTATAGAATCTATGAAAGGAAATATTCCCTTCCTTATTCAAGAAAAGAAATAACGATTGTAATCTTTGGTAAACTACATTTATATTGTATTCAATGTCTATCATATGTTATTCTTATGTAGATTTCTAACACAGGCATCGTAAGGATCAGACATATAATACAGGAATATATTCTGTGGTCTTAAGATCTCAATTTATTTAATCTCAATTTGTATTGTTCGACAAACGAAAAAAATATACATATAGTATATTTGCGAAAAATATTGGAAAAGGTTTTTCTTTATAAATTTCAATATATATAAACGAACATGCAAAAATTATGTACTAAAACATAATATTCATTGTTATGTTGGTAGAAAAAAAAAAATTAATGATAATATTAATGGAAATATGTAGTACAAGAAATTGGTGGTAAAAATATATAAGGATATGGGTTTTATATTGCGGCAATGATATTCATATGTACGTCAAATACACACGTATGAGCAAAAAAGAAAACCGCCTTATATGATAAATTACTTCTTTGATCGTCATGATTGTCATTTTAATCTAGTCTCAAGGAAAATGTTTTCCCATCTTTATATCATGTTTTTTTCTTTTTTCTTACTTTTCTTGAAATGACAGCAAAATTTTCTTATTAGATAAAATTGATGGCAATATTAAATGACAACCTAATCATTTTATATTTAATGTTAAGAACGTGATACGATCTAGTTTTTAGTTAACCAATCAGACAGACAGTTTGTCAATAAATAGTTAAGTTTGATATAAATACTATTACGTAGGGACTCAAAGGAAAAACTTAGTCATCAGAACTTGATTTTTAAAGAAAGAAGTTTTTTTTTTAGCTTTTTGAACTTTGATTCGATAGTAGTAAAAGCAATATAGACATAAATACCTATTTTAAGAGTCATATCACTTGTCAAATGAAGTGACGTGACTCTCAGAAAACCACGCAACTATCCTTTTTTAAAGCGTAGATCTTAGTCACGCTTGATCGTGTAGGCTTTGTAAACGTGTAACTATGTCGTAAATGCTCAAAAATGATACTATCGTAAATTCTTTTCTATACTATTTACAAGAGTAATAATTTAATTAAAGTATCAAACGTCCATTTTATAAAATTTCATTGTAAAAATAACCTATTTTCTTGTCTTTTTTTATATAATATGATACTATTGTGAAATGAATAATACTAAAGCGAAAAGCTTTTTCGAAAAAGATAATAATATATAAAAGAGTCAAGAATTCTGCACACTTAAGTGATTTTGAAAGATGTGAAAGGATTTCTTAAATTAGTGTCTACTCTCTTTATACTATATCTTTTAAGTTTTATTCTTTTTCTTTTTTTTATTTGTTTAAGTTTATCTTTTCACAGCAATAATCCACCCGAAAAAATGGGAAGAAATGTATATAAATGCATATATAGTGTTATATAAAGAAATCCTGTATTCTTCTACGTTCAAAATACATCCATTCGAAATCTCTTGTGTTTTATCTTAAATATAGTTTTATCCTTTTGAAGAAGTTTACTTAAATTACAATAAAATAGAACGACTTTACAAAATGGTATTCGTACATATACTATAAACTATACGATATATATATTGGACCTCTTCAAGTATCTATATCCACCAGTTATAGCTTGGGATCAAAGATAAAAACAACAAGTTACATGAATATTTAAGGGTTTAAAGTTAAAGGCGATGATTTCAAATATTATGGATGAATCTAATATCTGGATGTTATCTTGTATACGAATTTAATGGTTAATAGAATACAACCCGTTGTGGTAATTATACAGTGTTTGTCATATTAATGAATAGGATTTAATATGAAAATAAATATAGTTATGTAAATCTTGTGTGTTTAGGAGGAAAATGTCTTTTATAATTGCATGACTGAAGAAAAAAATATGCGATAGTGAGAAAATTTAAAGGATATTGTATTTTATGTATGCCGCCTAAGAAATAATACCCTTTTCACACAACAAACAACCTGTTCATTTGCTGCAAAAGACGAGTTGTTTTAGTATAAGAAATTCTGAAATTTTTTACTTTTCGTTTTTAAATTATTTTTCTTCAATATTATTTTTAAATGTTAAAACTATAATAGGTCCTTTTTTTTGCTCTATTCCGCTTAGAATCAAAGCGGCAAGTAAGAAGTACGATAAAGGAAGAATTGCAGAAACAGAAAGAATATTTTTGCTACAAACCAGAGGAAATATGCAGAGACCATTGCAGTTCTGCAAAGAAATATATCTCGTTTAAATATTTTTATATCACACAGAGTATTTGTTAAAAATACTAATAACAAGATATCTTGTTTGCTGACTGAAAACTTATACCACATGAGATTACTAATTGTTACAACTTACTAAAATCTGGACTTCTATGCTCATAACATTTTCAACTTTTTAAATATAAGATACTACCCGAAGCATCGATTTTACAAATATAACAACACCTGTAAGCGGATACCTTTTTCTTGGGTATCGATTGTATATAGTTAAATCGATTTAATATTTAGATAACCATCTATATTTTAAATTTAACTAAAATATGTAGAAAAGTTAAATTTTTCTATAAATTTACATTCTTTACTCAACAAACATATCAAAGAAAATTTTCCTTTAAAAAAGGATTTGGATTATTTAAACAAAACGAATGGATTTGGATTTTTGGTGCCTTTTTTTCTTGTTTGTTGCCTAGAATTATTGATATTATGTTAACCAAAAAAAGAAAAGAGAAACCTACACAAACATACATATTATTTGTGCTTCCAGTTGATTACATAATCATACTCGACTCACAGAATATATAGTATAGTACTATATATTGATTAATGATTTTAGGTGAAGCCTTTTTTTCACATTTTCATGGTTGTTAGAAGTGAAATATGATGAAAAACACTTTCAAATGAATAGTATTAAATGTATATATTTAGTGATTTAAAAAGCAACGACAGAACATTAAAGCCTTAAAGTTTTTCTTTCTTTCTATGAAATTTTTGGTATATACTTAATCTGGTTGTTTGTTGATATCAAGTGAAGTGTACTTTTATTAGCTTACAAAACAAAACAATGAAATAAAATAGTACACTACGAAAAAAGAAAATATGTCTTCTCAAAAAAAAGAAAAATGAAATCCTTTCAGAGAAATTTCCTGAAAGAATGGATAAATTTCTGGACCCATAATATTATATTCTTCACGAAAAACGTATTATAACTATATCCTGGTTTTATGTACTTGTCTTATTTTATATCTTATAGAAATATTAAATTTCTTTATTATATATTTTGTTGTCAAGGGCAAAGCTTTTTTATTCACAAAGATGTATCAGATATATCTACGTAGTATTGTCTATATATCCTTTGGGACAGAATCTTTGAGTTCTAACTTCGAAGATTATATTTCCAATGTCAAATATATATTGGGTTGTCCGAAAATTTTATGCCAATTTCCAGAAGATAACGTTGGAACACATCTCAAATATATTAATGTTGAAGGAACGCATCTTTAAGACGAAAATGTTTCGAGATAAATTTATTCCTGTATCCTTTTGTAAATGGAAGACAACGAAGTGCATTTTTAGACACATGATACTTTTCTATAACTGACTGAAAAGTCAAAAATATCTCATAAACAATAATAAAAAAATACGGCTGCTATACATGACATTGCATCTTTAGTTTATCACTTATTGACGTCTTTACAAACGATATTAAAAACTACCTTTAGTAATTTTTTGCTGAGAAAATTGAAAAATTCTGGAACCTTGGGATTTTTATGAAACAAAACCATTGAATACATAATTATATAAATAAATAAATGTGCCTTAAAAATAGGCAAGAAGTTTCCAGACAGCCGAATAGTTTTTTGTCATGCTCAAGGAGTAATTGTATGAAGAATTCTATGTCAACCAACATGAGTTAAACTGACAGAAGGATGTTCATTTAGAAGGAAATCGTGGTGTATCGTTGTATAATTCGGTATTTCTATATAGAAAATTATAAAACAATACAACAATACACCACGATTTACAAAACTTTAGAGGATCCCACTACTTTGAATTGGGTAGGCATTTCTTCTCCAAGAAATTCATGACCATTATATCAGTAAATAAGTTCCGCCCTAAGAATAAATAATATACAATATAAACATTCCAAATATGGTATATATATATATGTATCTACTTCAGAGAAAGTCTAAAGATCGAGACTACAACAAATATATTTATTCCTGTTTCTCTGATATAATATTTGATAATGACAAAAGGAAGGAAATTCTTACCCGTTTTCAGAGAAGAGAAAAAAGAAAAAGAAGAAAACTGGGTCATATCCGATAATATTCCTTCAAGCAATGTCTGATGCTCATCCATATAGATATTTTATATTGAATTATATTCTTGTTTTTTATTGAATATATAGAAACATTTAATGGTTGGAGAAATTTTTTTTTATCTTTTTAAGATAAAAATATGTTTAGATACTCGTATATAAGAATTTTATGGATATCCAAAAAAAATGTTCTTGCTATATGGTGAAATATTTTAATGCAAATCGAATAAGTAATTACTATAAATTATTATATCCTGTGAAAAGGATTTTATGGAATACATAAAATATTCAATAACCAAGTCAATATGTGTACTGATATTTGGAGAACTAAAATACCATTGTTTTAGGTACATACTTGCTGTATTTTATTAGGAATTCTATCGGGCGCTAATTTACTCTCTCAAAAGAACGATTTTTTTAATCAATCTTCTTATAACGTTTAATTTCGGATGTTGGTACTACTGATATTATTTGACGGAACAAAACAACAAAAGAACAAAAGAGATCAAAGTTTTGATTTGCGCCATCTACCATCTGGAGGACGCTTAGTCATGTTTTCTATCGAGCGCTAATTTAGCGACCGATATTATAGGGCTCTAAATAAGAACCTATAAAATGTATGATAAGCGCCGATAGAACTCCCAATAAAATACAGCAACTATATATCAATTTTAGGCATATCGAAACGTTTAGGTTAACTATCGTACTTTTTGTTACTTGATAACAATCCTGAAAGGCTGATAAATTTGAAACTAAAACAATAAATAATGAATCTTTTTTTTTTAAATGAAAATAAATACCCTTTAGAGTCATTTTGGGAGTCTGTGCAAGAAAAAAAAATTATAATTTTTTTTATTTGAATAATTAATCACAAAAACTAAAGGACTAGAAATTTGATATATGTTTTCTTTTAATTTTTCTTAAGCTTTAGAAACATAGAAATTTTCTCTTGTTTTTCTTTTCTTTATTTTTTTTCTTTTTTTTTTGTACACAAGAAAGGAAAATCCTCTTTTTATTATTTCATTTATTTATTTATATGAAAAATGAAAAACATAAGACTTTACGTTTCATGTCTTTACCCATGAAAAACGATACTTCATTTTCATGTTATTTTTCTTTTGGGAAGTGTTTTTTAGTTGACAAATGATTAAATGTTTCCTCGTCGTTGGTTTGAGGATAATGTAGATATGAGATCCGGATACGATTTTCTTCTCAAGATTTAATATTACTTGTATTTAACTAAGATTACTATATAATGAATTTAAAGATAAATTAGAAAGGAAAATATAATTTATTTTAAAAAGAATTTTTTTTTTTTTGTAATTTTATACTTGAAGGATTGGTAAAATCATCAAAATTAACTGATTCTATTTTCTTGGTATGGTCAGGAAAATTCTTAGTAGTTTTTCTCTGTGTGAATGAAACTAACGAAATCTCGCATTTATCTTTTATTTTCTTCATTTTCTTTAAGTAGTTTGGATTATCAATTTTAAAAATTAATATTCAATAAGAAAAATGTGAAAATCAGCAAACTCTGTACAACTGCAACTAGTGAAATAAAAACTCACCAAATATCAACTAAATAGGTAGAGAAAATCGTCCAAAATTTGCTTATAATTAAGTTCGATGTTTTTTTAAATGTTTTCTTAAGAACTCATTTATTAGAAAGGAAATTAATATTTCCTTTCATTTATATATATTATATGTACATATATATATATAAATTTTTACAAAAATCATTTCCGTAATATAAATGAAAGGAACTGTGTCAAATTTCATATCGAGAAGTATCAAAATGTTATGTAATAATAGTAACTATAAAGGCTCGTTTCGTCGTAGCACTGTCAACGTAATAAGGAAATAAAACACAGTTTGATTGATAAAAGAAAGTAGAGAAAGCCTCGATGGGTGAACATTTGACATTTTGAAGAAATGCTAAAAGCTTTCCAAAGTGCTTTTATCGATTTATCTTAATTTGAAAAGAATATTTTGTTCGATATTATTAAAGATAAAAATAATAAAAAATCATAATAAATTCCATATGTGAGAGAATGTTCTCGAAATTGGAAGGTATTTGTTGAATCTAATCGAATATAATTTTCTAATAGGAAAACTTCAAGGCTAGAATATTTATATATGTATGTATATTGAAAAGATGAAAGGTAATTTTCTTGCTTGGAATGATGAGAATATATTTTTGAAGAATTGAAGGACTTCTTGTAGAGGTGATCAAAATCTTAAAGATGAATAAATTGAAACTATAAAGAAATTACCATATTCATAATTCTTACATTTTCGATAGATTTTCAATATACAAGTATGTGAAAAATCAAAAATTAAATCAAATTGAATTCGTTTTATAAATTTAAATTTATTTTTGTTCGTTAAGCATAAAAAAAACCGGATTTTCTGCCTGTTCAACAAAATATGCAAATCTTATTTATTCCTTTCGACGTATATGAATTTTTCAATCTGCCTCTGTTTGAATATTATATTAAAAATATATCCTTTTATTTTTCATTATTGCAGGGTGTTTGAAGAATCCGAACAATTACTAACAGAAACGTTTCCAGAAATTCGTCTTAACTTGGATAATACACAAACAAACCTTAATATGTATATAAACATATAAACTCATAAATGTAGCATTATAAAAAGGAGTTTTAAGCAAAATTACAAAGCATTCTGTTCCCAAAGAAGGAAAACACATATAATATAATTTTTTTTATTTGATGAAATCATTTTTATTTGAGTGACAGATTGATATAGACCCATCCCCGACATTGAACAATCAAATCAAATCAAGGATGTTGTATATTTTATAATCTATTATAAATAGTTTCTATAGATTCGATTTTCTAATTTCATATTTCCAATTACGTAAACAATTGTGTTTCCGAAACTGGACTTCTTAATCTAGTTAAATTTGCCGATAATCTACAATAGCCATAGATCCTGAATTTATAAATTTTTTTCCATCCAGTTTGACGTCAGAATCTGGATAAAATATTCTTGTTTATCGTAATTTTCAAAGTCTAGATATTTATAGTTTTTTTTTTTCTGCTTTTTTGGGACATTTTAGTAAGATCAACAATGGCGCATAAATACTATACGTTCGAATGCAAGATATAACGAAAAGTAATTAGTCCTGTCAACCATGAACTGTACGAAATGTACGCCTAAAAGAAAATTGATCACTTAAGATGGACTGGGCATGGGGTAAGGAGAGAGGATTCTTATCCAACTAAATTATTCTTGGCTCACTTTGAGAGAACAGACCAAAGCTAAAATAGTCTGATGAAGTAAGGCAGGGATTTTTTATCAGAATATGTAGATCTGGTACGTTTGCAGCAGATGTAAACACACATGAACCATATTTTACATAATTTTACCTGTAAAAGCATTACGTTTGCAGCCAAGTAACTATTATTTGTGGCAATTAATATTTATTTACAGAAGCGAGAGATTAAAAACATTTTTTAAAAAAACGTGTCCATTCTAAATTCAATACATTGAAATTTATATGGCCACCATTACAAATAGTAGCAGCTTTTTTTATTGGCTATGTGTCCTAATTTTTTAATGCCTTCTTACCAGTCTTTTTAATGATTTTTTAATATCTAATAATAACATAAGAAACGGTTTTATTCATTTTGGACATTGAAGGAATTTCCTAGAATTTCTTTTTTTCCTTTTCGTCAATTTCCAACTGAAGAAGAAGAATTTTCATTATAGAGTATATTTTTGTTCCCTCTGTAAGTACATAAATATAAATATGTAATACGAATCTCAGATATCATGCTTCTTATGAAACGAAATGAATATAATGGAGTTTACCATTTTCTTTTTTGTAACATATAAACTCTATATAATATGTATATAACTATACTTAATATTAAAGCCATATATAGTATATAGAACTTACTAAATTCCTCTTAGCAACAAAAATAAGCTTTTTTTGTTTTTTGATAAAAAGGAATGGTTTTTCAGTAGAATTTTATGTACGCGTGGCAAAACATATTTTCTTTTATCATTTTTATTTTACTGGTTTCGGTTATATTCTTTACCAATCTTGTCCTCCTAGGCATGTATGCTGTTTTTCTTTTAGTCTTATATGCTTAAACGCAATCAAAAAGAAATATATATGTACTTTCTTTTTGTTGGGATTCAAATTTGTTTATCGTTGAATACAAGTAAATAAGGTAACTTTCTTTTTGTATTTAGAAAAGGTTATCATAGTAACCTAAATAATTTAATGAATGATAAAATATTTATAAGAAGATCTGAGAACATCACATAATGTTTTTAACGAAGAAGTTTATACATATAAATATTTTTTTTTATTATTTATAGTACATATATAAACTCAAAAACTAAATAACTTCAGAATTCTTATCAATTAAGTAATATTAGTCCACATCGATTGACCCCCTGTATAACTTTGTTTGATTGAAGTTCTCCCTGTTATTGACTAGTATTCCTAGATGTCCAAGCCATATGGGAATCGTGATGTTCAGTCTTGTTAAATTGTAAAATTGAAGAAAAACCACATTATGTGAAAGAACAAGAAAAATCTAAAATGTATAATAATATTAGAACACAACAACTCAGTTGACTACACAGTCGTTGGAGATCTTTATTATTAGACTATGCCGATACTTTTTTGGCAGAGAACACAATTTTACATTCGATTCTGTTACTTTGATTAAGTAATCCCAAACTATTATTGGACGAAAATACTTATAAAATGTTTCATCAAAATTACACCTTCGTTTTTGGGTATTCACTTCATAAGTGTAGTTGTATTCCAGAAATAACATGTCGCGTGATATGAATAAATAAAAAAGAATTATTTCCTTCCGTATACCCTTTAGCTTTAGCCAAACTACCTTATATAGAAAAAAATAAAGTTCACCTTCTTTTATATCGATGACAGGTCTAGCAAGAGAACTTATGAATATTGTCATTATTTATGTGTTCCTTACGATATTGTTCACTATCACAACATACAGAATAGTATTCGAAAATATGAAAAAGAAAGGGCCTAAATATAGGTATGAGTGCCATTTTATTGTAACATATCCTATTTGGAGAAAGTTTTTCTTGCCTTTTGAATTAAATGTGTAAGTATAAAAAATAAGGTTACATGCACATATTATGCAAAATGTTTATTCAGGATAGATATAATAAATTTGCTTGGCCAACGCCCAACATAGATCTTTTATAGCATAACCTCTTTCCAATTACATAATATATATGAAAATGGTGAACAAAACTTTTACTAGTTTTCTGATGATTGTGCAGTTTCTCATTTAACCTTTTATGCTTTAAAAGTGTCTCTTATAAATTTACTTTTTTTTAGCTTTTATTTAAGATTCTATAAAATAAAACCTTAAAGTTTTGAGTTAATTCTCTAACTCTTAAGAATTATTATATAATAAAGATTTTTTAATTCGAATGACATCGAAATCAGTTATTTTCCAAGTGGTTTCTTAAAAGTTTTCACTGTTTCTAGACTGAAATAAAGAAATTCAAATTGTGTTCAAAAATCTTGAAGAGTCTAAGTTTAACTTCATAGTTAGCGAAGAAAAACTTTTTGTAATACTTTTTTTTTTAGGTTAAAAACTAGTCAAGTACTAGGATATTATTTTAATGATATAATCCTATATAAGAGGAACTCTTCACAAATAAATACAAGTTAAAATTATTATAATTTTATGTTTATCTTAAAGTGCTGCATCTTTCTGTATAATTTTTATATTTTTGGAGTTTTTGCAAGTTTTAAGAATATATCCTGATAGAAATATCGTATCCAAACATCGATAGTAGTAGTATTGTAGTAGTATTCTTAGAACGCTGCATCCGAAGTCGGTGGACAAAATATCTCGAAAACCGTATGATAGATCATTTTCAAATTTACACAAATTACTCTAAGAAACATTAGCATAGTTATTTTTTTTTAAATTGATTTTTATTTTTGAGTGCTTTTTGAAAAAATTGTGATTTTTCTCATGGATATTTTGTGCTTAATTCGTGGTATTTTTATAAAAAACAACTATTTTAAAAATCGCAGATTGTATTTGTTATTATTGTCTCGATGAACTACTTTAGCTGAAAAGTATCCAGCGCCCAATGAATCAAAAAAAAATCGGATCATCTTCCGGCGGCCCTACTTTTTTTGGATTTAGCGATCTTTATATTTAAATGCTCAAATTCGTTATCTTCCCAATTATAGTTCAAGTTACACTAAAACATAGTTTAACTTTTTGCTTTATAATTTTTTAAGATTTAATTAAAATATTTATGTATATTTAAAAATACATGAAAATTTTCAAAATTCTTCCACATAAATTTCTCAATGAAACTTTTTAAATGTTAAGAAAGCAAGGCCTCTTCCAGACATAATATGATTAATTTTTCCTGTATATATATATATATATATATATATATATATATATTAATGTATTACAAAAACTTTTCCAATAAAATATAATTTTCTCGCAGAAAATACAAGTAAACAAAATACAAAAATAGGAACTTTTTGTTATTCAAAGGAAAATTTTTATACATTCATAAATTTGATTAAAACTTTATTTACATGGTTGTTATTTTCCTTTTCTTATGTTTTATTTTTATCCAATTTTCTAATAACTTTTGTTTTGAAACAGTTTTTCTTTTTTTTTTACAATATGTCACTTGAATAAAAATCACATAAACATAAAAGAATCAATAACAAATACGAAAATATGTAGAACGTTGTAATTTTTGAATTTCTTTAATTTATTTTTTGTCTAAGAAAAAGATATTTTAAATTCAATTTAAAAATTTAAAACTTTCCATTTGTTGTTATGTATCTTGTATCTTGAAACTGACATCTTGTATCTTGTAACATGTATGTTGGAGGAAATCATCTTGTATGTATATTTTTAATGTGGGAAACAGAAGACGGATCCACGATGGAATTAAAGGTTTTTGGTTTTCAGATTGTATTAAAAATAGTCCGTCGTGGATTCGTCGCGTTCTGTGTAGTCTAATTGAAAACGTATACATTTAAAATTTTAATGAGTCGTGAAACTCACAGATTGTTTTCAAACATTATAGCAGGACTACTTGACGAACAGAGTTGGATGTATATTTTATAAAATATTTTATTTTAGGTTAGGTTAGGTAGAGTAGCCCTCTTAGAGTGCTTCCATGAGAATTTTATCCTTGATTCGTGCTTTATACGCGGAAAAGGGAGGCAGTACGTCAGTGATTTCGCTTTCTGAACCGTCTGCTCCTTCCTTTGCTAGGGTGAAATAATTTATTTTAACATACAGTAATTTCAGTTATTAGAGAGTTGTAAAGTATCTTGAGCGAATAATAATTACAAATACATTATATTGAACAATACAGATTTCATAAGCAGAGCTACTACCAATTAAGATTTTCAATTAAAATATGTGCCTTCTTTTTCGAGCTGAAAATATGTTATAAAATACATATTTTCTGAAACAATAAAATCCAGAATAACATACAAGAATAGAATATTAGAAAAAGTACTTTTTCTAAAATAAATGGAAAAAAATTCATACCAAATCAACTGCAAAATTAGAACTGCGGTGCGATTATGTAATTTATGTATACTGTATAGGTTTTTATGCTACTGGCATTGCTGTTATTTACCGTTCTAGTTTTATGTTTTTTTCATTTGTATATGAATCATTTATGTTGAAAGTGGGACAAGTCGATTTTTTCTGATTTCGAGTTATAAGCAATTTTGTAAAATAATTTCAATACAAATTACACTAAACAGTTCAAATTTATTTCATTTTTTTCGGTATTTTTCCTGAAAATAACTGACTATTAAATTACTTTAAATTAAAGTATTATATATATATATATATATATGACTATAACGTATCTAATTTAAATTTTTTCAAAAATGGACTTTTGCCCCACTTTCAAAATAAAACGTCTCATATATCGATTTTTCTTTTTTATCCTAATGCTATTTGAAAGAATAATAATATACTATACTGGAAGAAGAAAAAAAACACCAGTTGTGACGCCACACGACATCACAATTGAATGGATGTGGTAGTGGTTTTAATCAAGAAAACATATTCATCCTTCATCATGCCATAGAGTACATATTTTTCTTCGCTGTTTTTTGTTGCCTTGAATAATGACACGTCACGGAAAAACAATAACAGCGAAAAACATCATCAACATAAACATAATAAAAAAAGAAAAATCTTTCAACAGAAAAATACATCAAATTTATGAATTTGTACAATATTATGAAAATCATATCGATTATTCTTGTTACACGGAGCTTGGTGTTGGTATTTTGATGTTCTGTGTAAATGAAAGGAGTAAAAATATATAACCGGCTTGGATACAATTGAGAACATATTTTAAGTTTCTTTTCCATGGGAAATTTATCCATACTTAAGAGACGTTGGCGATATTTTGGAACTTACTTACAACTCTACTGCGTTCAAAAGAAAATCTCTACTCTTTTTTTATTGAAGAAAACCATACACAAGATGATCATACATGATACAGTTGCCAGTTGTACCAATTATAATTGAAAATTTATTCCTTTAAAATGAGATGATACCGATATATTTTGAACACCGTAATATATTCAGATAAAAGGGATTGTCTGATATGAAAAATATTACATAAATTGGACGACACTGTTTATAGGTAGTAGATCATAAAATGTCTTGAACTTTTTCAATTTATATTCTCCTCTTCAGTTTATTGCTCATCATAGGAATATCTCCTCCTAACCATTATCATGTTCTTTTTAGCTTTCAGATATGTAAAAAAAATATATTTATATGGGATAGGTGGAAGGGTATATACTATATATACTAAATATATATGACTATGACTAGATATTATAAAATAACTTATTAAAATGAGGGACACGCGCACGTCTTCTTTTGTCGTATCCTTGCAGAAAACCTAAATACATTCACGAAGAAAAAATATATATTCTTTCTTAATATGTATCCTTATAAATAGAAACGGAAATTCCTGATAAAATTTTCTTATATATACATATATGTATTACAATATTTATGGATGAATGTATTAGATAATATTGGTATTTAAAATGAGTTTTAGTATTAAAAATGGTCCTCTTATAAAAAGAAAAGAACATACTAAAATATACAGATTTATGTTGGCATGGATATACTTTACAGATACATATTTGAAACAAACAAAAAAACAGTCAAAGTTCATACATATTTTCAAGTAGAAAACTTTGTTTTCTTTTTGCTCTAATAATGTTCAAAAATAAGATTTTCAGAAACTTATTAGTAGACCAAAAATAAAACAAATATACCTTGTTGCTATCTAAAGAAAATGTCCTTTTTTTTACATATAAAAGAAAACCATACGTATTTGTACTAAAAATATAAGAAAACAAAGAAAACTTTGAAATTAAGCTTATAAGAAAAAGGTACTTTGAAAACTGAAAAAGGATATATCAAATTATTTGACAATCGCCATATTACAAGGTCGAAAGTTTTCATATGGATTATATTCCATATATATACGCTTTCTATTTCTGGAACCATCTCAATAATATATATATTATATATACTATATAAAAAAATTATTAATATACTAAAAATATCCTTATTGACATATGAAATGGAGAAATAAACCAACAACTCTACCACAAAAATCAAACCAAATGTCAGATGAACAACACAAAAATAAAATGGAAAACTCATGTCATTTATCATTATTTATTTTTGATTAATTATTATTTTTCTAATATTAGTAATATATTGGATAAATACGATCCCAATAACAATGTGAAAAGCTGAGCTGAAGTTATAGATTTCAAATTCTTGCACATACCAACATGTCAGATGAAGTGAAATAGAATTGACTCAATTTTCTCATATTTCAAAATTTTATTTGGTTGGTCAAATATCCTTGAAAACAGACGTGGGATATATTTGTTAATTTTGAGAAAAATTATTTTATGACCACATAAGTATAGAAGTATTACATAATTTATATTTTAATGGTTTTTCCAATATTCACAATAACATATATATAAATAAGTAGTTTAGGTTTTGTCTGTACGAATTTGTTAGATGATTGGAGGCCATAATAAACGTTTTGTCTGCGCCTGTCTGTTTGTTATACCGCATCAGACGATAAGGTCTCTAGATGGATTTTTATATGCAAAACGTGTGCAATCTAGGTAGTCCAACTTCAATTACATGCTATGACTTATTTCAATTAATTCGTTAGTCTTAAATTAGAAAATTACCTTTGCTAAATTTTGATTATTAATGCAATTAGAATAGAAATTTCCAGTGATGGAAAAGGTATGTAATAGGGAATGGATAGAAGAAGTGATCAATATGTCTCTCATGTTTTATTTTGGTTCTAAAAAAAAAAAATGTTTGACCACATTTCATTATTAGTTATATAAAGGATAGGTGGTATTAGTGAATTAGTATCTAGCTAGCTTTTTAGTACAAAATGAAGAAGCTATTTCGCAAAATCGAAAGAAATCTCTGAAACCAAGAAAAGAATCTTTATTGTGTAGCGATTTTACGAAACAATAAGAATCATTTTGAAACTAGCCATAGGCACTCGAACAAGTTTGTCATACTTGAAGCTATTCCTTTAAAAAGTTAACACATTTATGAGATTTTGGTCTGACAAACTAGGTCCATAGACGGTCAAATTTTTAAAGCAACCTAACAAGTTTAATAAACTTGAGTGTCTATGGCTAACTTACTATACTAATACTCTTATAGTTAATTTTGTTTTCATACATTCAATTGGGAGTGGATCTTAAAATAGAAAATCGATTGTCGATAACTAATAAAATGTGATATTCTCGATTGACACAGGGTATTTCAGTTAGTTTTTTTTTATGAATTTTATTTCATAAAAAACTAAAGATCTCAATCAGAATCATTTATTACTAGAAAATCTACTTTCCAAGAAAATAAAATACCATCAATTAAGATATATAATTTCAAGTTTATGTCTGATTGAATTTTGTTGATATATTTAAATCGAATGAAAGAACATATATATTTTATTTATTTTTTAATATATGATTTTCTTTAATTCAAAAGCATAAAAACCTTTTTTTTTATTTTCTTATTGGTAATTGTTTTATATTGATGTCAATTACTTATCTTTAGATATGTTTGAAAGTTTTCATATATGCACGTTTTACGAGTATACTATTTCGTGGAGGTTTTAGAATTCTTTTGTTTATTTTTTTTTTAAATATCAATTTATATAATATGTGATCTATATATTATTCACATGTAAGTGATGACATCATTTATTTTATTAATTGGAAAGTTATTAATCTAATTGGAACACGCATCACGCAAATATTATATTAAATTGATAATGAAAATTATATATAAGATGTATCAATTCTTTTTACATCCGAAACTCATTTTTATATCTGCTATAAAATATCTAATTTCTAAATACAATCTAATTAAATATTTATCTTTAATTATACTTATTAAGTAGAATGTTTATATATGCATATGGAAATCGAGCTAAAGTTAGAATCAAGTACATACTAGGACTATATTGAAATTTGTCATATATGTGAAATAGACAACATGAACTGAATCAATTCTACTATATTAAACATTAGTAAATAAGCTCTAGTATAATACATATTATGCCAATTATGTGTCGGTTTTTCTTTATCTATTTATTACTAAAATTAAAACAATAAACTATTGGGTTGCCTGGAAACTTCGTACCGATTTTTAAGTTTCTTAGCATGAAGCTTTTCTTAATATGGCGTTTAACACGTGAATGCTATAGCATTCATTTTTTCACTGTGATGCCAAATGAGATGAGCTTTTTACTGTCCACGAACGTTTTAATATCGTCCAAAGTATTCGTGTTTTTTGTCCTTAAGAGAATTTTGATAACTGGTAATCTGATGGTAAGAAACTGTTTCTCTTTTCAAAATATGTGTACAAAATCATATGTTTTCAACATCATTAATATGTTGAGATATGTTCAAACGTCATTTTCTAGAAATCGGCACGAAGTATTCGGGCAACCCAATATTAAAATAGTAGATATATAATACAGTATGTTATGCAAATGTGTACAATAAATTTCTAGTAAAATGTACTTAGTTATTACCTAGTCCTATTCGATTAGTATTAATATTCTTACCCAGTTATAACTTATGACAGTCACAAATATCTCTTCATTTATATTTTAGAGATATGACTATCTTGCCAAAATATCAAATTTCATAGTATAAGATTATTATCCTCCAAAGTAAAACTTGTGAAAATTCTCAACTCACAGTGCAAACATTTTTGTTCAATTTATA
Organism: Xylophagus ater; assembly: GCA_963422695.1. NCBI lineage: Eukaryota > Metazoa > Arthropoda > Insecta > Diptera > Xylophagidae > Xylophagus > Xylophagus ater. The sequence continues at coordinate 1,582,800 of OY730484.1, forward strand.
GAGGTTATTAACTTGACAGGTTTAACTGTAAGTAAGTTTTCTGGCTGCAAATCAATCATAAATCTACTTTAAAATGTACTCAACAAAACTGTTCCCCCATATAGAATCTTTCAAAACAATTGGATATAAATTGTTAACTACCAGTCTGTGTTATATACGATAAAATAAATATAAAAAATCTTATTAAACTAAAAATAAATCGATGTCAATGAATTTTTTTCGCAGACATTCAATTTAATTCGAATGTAAAAATCAAAAATGTTCATTCTTAAAATTATTTATTAACAGATCAATAAGAATTAATTCTCGATGATTGTATTTCTGGATACAATTTATTTTATATACGATTCTTTCGTTCAATATGCTATACTACCAGGATTTGATGGCGCCAATTTTCAATAATCATATATTGAAATTTTAATTATCATCTAAATTATCTATAATTGTTTTAAAGTGATCATAAAATATTGAAAAATTCTATATCAATGATTTTTCTATTAGAGTTCTGTTAGCCATATAGTATTTAAAAATCGATAATTATTATTATACATTCTAAAGTAAAAAAAGAAGGAATATTGATTTCAATTTATTTTTAGCTAACACAATTTGTCTTTCATCGATTCACGATAGTTGATTATTATTGAAATATATTTTATTATATAATTTCTTAGTATTTTTATTTTTTTATAGAAATTATGAATTTAATTAACGATGATGGAAATATTTAATCATCAAATTTCTAATGGAAAATCCTAAATTTTCTTCATGAAAAATTTATTCAGGGAAGCCAATTTTTTAAACTAAGTATTAGCCAATTTCTTTGATCGTGGTACTCCTTTTTTTCTGGTACATATAATCAATTTAATAAGTCTTTAAAAAAAAAGGTCATTGCATGAAAAGAAAACTCCTGGTATCTTACTTTTAAGCAGGGATGGAAACTTTTGAAAATTTTGCCATGGCGCGTAGTTTTTTCAAAAATATGCCTGATGTTTACTAGTATGGGTATGATAACTTGCAAGAAATCTTTGCGTATAATTTTCTTTACTATCAACTAAAATCAATTATAACACCATTCTACTATTACTTAGGTTCAAGATACGAACAAAATTATATAACAACTACTAATTAGCACAATTAGTAACTGCAATTATTTTATGATTTTTATTCGATGCCAAGTTTTCATAATTCTAAACTGCTGCTTCTGGTGAAGGTTTTCTTTTATAAAGTAATTAATAATTCATGCTTTAGAATAGTTTTTTTTTTGGTATAATTGAAAACATTTTCCCGTCCCTGATATTTAAGGCTTATCATATTTTGTTTTCAGCAATAAATTTTGAAAGTTAATTTTGGAATTTAGTTTACACAACGCAATTGTAAGGAAGTGACTATTAATTTTGTTTTTTTTTCTTCGAAATAATTTCATGATTACCAAAATGTCTGGAAACTGGAAACTTTATATAACAATTTCGTGCTTATGTAACCGCATTTTAAGTTTTCTATAAATATATATTTCTATACCATAAGTGATTTTCTTTCGAGTTTAAAATATTTATGTGTACCTACACGAGAAAAATCAATTTCAAACGTCATCAAAGTTAAAATTGGGTTTAGAAATATTAATTCCGCATAAAAAAAAAACATACAATATTTCGAACACGTACGTATATAAATAGGCAGGCATACGTATGGTTCAGGTCGTATTAAAATTAAGGTTTTTTTTTGATTATTTTCATGATTTCAACACATCAAATCGAAATGAAAATGGTAAATTAAATTTACCATATATTTAGCTACATTATTTAATATTTTTTCATATAATAATTGATTAAAAAATTATTTATTTTTTTCATCATTACTTCTATTTCATATCATTTATAGAATATGTCTGTTTTTCTTTATATCTCAAAGTTTATTATTCCGTACATAATTTGCCTCGTTGAGTTTAGCACGTAACACGCTATCTAGGGATGGGGACCCGAGGGTGTTTTATATGAAAAGAAATTCACGATATTCACAAGTACAATAGAGTTTTAACGTATTCAAATTATGAATATTTTATAACGTCAATATAGTGCGGAGAGAGCCCACCAAATAGTAGGTGAAAACAACAGTACGATTAGCCTGATTGTCTGTATTGAGTTTTCGTTACCTCAGGTCAGGTTTCACCTCGAAAAGTTAATGATTTTTGTACAACCCTTTTTCGTGTCAAATATAGTTTTGCTATATAGTTAATTTCTGCTAAGGTCAAAATGTCCTGCAGTGTTTCATTACTATAGCAGGAATATTTTATTTTATTTTTAACTTTTATAAAGAGTTTTTTTTTTTGGTGAAACCATTTTTTTACCCGATTATTAAAAAATTGGGTAGACTTTATTTTATGGCGAGTGTTTTTTTTTTTTTTTAATTAAAGCGTTCCGCAACTTTGATAAGAATTAAATACTTTTTCTTACTTTTATCTGAGAATTACGTCATGTCGGTTTTTGTGGTTTTTTTTAAGAAATAAAAATCTAGAAAAAATGTTTAAAACAAATTCTAAATATAGCAAAATATTGAAATATAAATTTTCTGAACTTTTCACCTTTATTAAACTGATAAATTAGTCGCTTTAGACTTGAACTTTCTATCGCTTAATATAATTGCCATTATCATGAAAAAAAAAGTTTCGAAATAAAAATTAAGAAAAATATATTATTCTAAATATTTAATATATTTTTTATTCTTCAATTCTTGAATTCTTAAATTAAAATTAAATAAAAAACGAAATAAGGTTTATGTTTTTATATAAATGTGCAAAAAAAAAAACACTTAAAAATAATGTTTTAACACAAAAGAATCATTAATCATCGTTTTAAAAAGAAAAAATTAAATTTTTATGTTTTTCATTCTATTAAAAAATCTGTTACAATCTTTTCGAAATCTTTTTTAATTGAAGTTTTAATTAAAATCCCACTTCTGCCACCATTAAGAAAAATAGAATAAAATTTAAATACAGGCTCTCCAGTGTAATGTTGAATTAAAAAAAGAAATATTATTATGATTTTTATGTTATTGCCTCCCATTTTTTACATATTTCCTTCTATTTTCTTCTTCTGAAATTACATAATCATGATTTTTTTTCTTTTATGATTTCTTTTAACTAAAATTCAATGTGACCGAAACGACCTCAAATAATTTCTTTTTTAATTTTTATGTTTTTTTTCTTTTTTTGGAAAAATCTCTTTCAAATTCCAGACAAAAAATCTAAAGTCTAGTCCTTTTTTTTTTGTTTTGTAATCACCCTTTTTTTAAAGAAAAAAAAAAAGAAAAGCCTTCAAGGAAAATGATTACATAATTGTATTTTGTTCCAATTTCAATCAATCCTTCTTTCTCGCTTATATAACATATCGGAATTAGAGTGATAAAAAGAGAAAGCATATATAAATACTATAGAAACGTGAAAAGAGCTATACAATTTTCCAAATGAATGTTATTTTTATTTCTTTTATTTATTTGGAATTTTCCTTTTCTTTTTCTGACCATTTTCCAGTAGTATAAATAAATATACATTTTCTTTTTTTCGTTAATTTGGAAATTCTTATCCTACAGATTGTTATAAAAATGCAAATGTTAAGTATCACAAATAAAGAAGAAGAAAAAACAAGGTGTCTCGAGAATTGTGAATTCAGTAGTTGTAATGATTGCATAAGTAATGAAAAGAGAACGATTTTCATTTGCCTGCACGTTTCAAAATTAAGGAAAAATAATACTTGATATTTTTACTTATACATATTTAAAATGAAAAACATACTAACATATAATGAAAAGTCTATATTGTATATATATATATTAAAAAGATTTGAATGAGTAAGTAAGTCAACATTTAGTCAACGAGTTCTAAAAAGGAATACTTCATAGGCATAAAAGAGGGTGGTTGCAAGCTGATCGTATATCCTTTAATATATATATAATAAACACCACACAATCAAATGAAAATGTATATATTTTTTTCTCTCGACTACCACATATAAGACGGGTGTGAATTATCGATCGAAAATAGAATGTTTCAAAAATATCCATTTCTTTCTTCAAACCTTATATATTTTTATGCCTGCGGCAATCCTATCCACTAAAAGTACAAGGACACAGGGAATTTTCTTTCACCTCATATCACAAATGCCACCCCCCCCCCCCATCTCGTTATAAAATCACCCGAAAATTATGTTATGGAAAATTACAAAAAAAAAAAACGAAAGGAAAATAAATATATTAAAATGATATTAGTTAAAAAGAGATAAAACTTATAAATTGAAATAGAAATTTTCTATATAATAAAAATAGGTATTTGTCCTTTTCTAACATTCAACAAAATAAATATATATTCTTACGGAAAGAGAGAAAGAGAGAGAGAGAGAGAGAGAAAAAAAAACACATCAAAATCGTTACATGAAAAATCCTTGGGATTTTCTTGGGCAGCCATTTTGAAAATTATAATATACTTAAAATATATGAAAATTTTTTCAAATCACAAATACATATAAAATTTATGTATAGGAAAATTTCGAGGGGAAAAATATAACTGAAATGAAAAAGGATATTCTTTTTTTCTTTGGTTTTAAGTTATAATACTTTTTTGTTGTTGTTATTGCAATTATATAAAAACTCAACTCAATTATATGCAATTATAAAACTCCCCAAATTATAAAATGTGGAATACTTTAATTTCCGGAATTTTTAAAATGTCCTGTAGCCAACCATCAAATTCATTTATATTAAAATAAATCGTTTTATTATTAATTTCATCTAATTAAATGTTATTTAATATTTTCTTCACTCACCCCAACTTGATCCGGTACGTCCCAAACATTGGCTAGTTTCACCGTTCCACAGGAACATTTTGAAACCTTCCCATTTACCCAATTTTGGTGGTGGTGAATAATATTGTTCGGCAACTTTTTTATCGGCCATGTTTCCTTGTTGTTGTTGTTTTTCTTATTAAAATCTGAACTTTTTCTTTTTTATAAAACTTAACTTTTAAGTTTTCTTCTTTTTCTATTTTTATATAATATTATTTTTTAATATTATTTTTATTTTTTTTTTTTAAATAAATCTGTTTGTCCGAAAGTTTTTGTGTTTTTAAATTAAAAATTTTTATTAATTTTGATTTTAAGTTTATAAAATTCAATTAAAAATATTATTGAATTAAAACGGGGGGAAACAAAAAGGAAAAACTATTGAAAATTTATTAACACCCTGTGCAAAAATTTATCTTTGTTCAATAATTTCGATTCCGTAAAAATTCAAAACTAAAACAAGAAAATTCTTTGATTGATTTTGATATTAGTCAAATACCGAAAAAAAAGAAAAACAAGAAAATGTTAGTATGAAAAATTTTATTTCGATAATTTATTGAAGAAAATCTTACCGAAACTACCCAAGTTATAGTCCGGAATCAAAGAAGATTTTCGAACACGCGACAGAAGTATTCGACAAATAAGATATTAGAAAAAGATAGGAATATCGTAAAAGGACGATTCAACAATTTCCTTAAAATCTCAACTTCTCTTTTTTAGTCGATATTTAACTATCGTTTTTCTTCTTCTTCTTTTTTTTTGTCCCTTATTTTTTTCGGATTTTCCCCTTTTTTCTTTCTTCCGTTTCTCGTGAAAATGAAATAAGGTGGTGTTGGGTGGAAAATAAATTTTCTACAATATTTCAAATTTCCTTTTTTATACTTTTAAATGAATTGCTTATGTAAAAAAAAAAAAAAAAACTGAATTAATTTTTTTCTTTTTTTTTTACCTTTAAATTTATTTCTTTTAGTTTTTATTTATTTTATTTAATTTTATTTATCGAATATTACGAAAACAAAAACAAAAAAACATTTATAAAATTTTTTATATTTTTTTTTTTTTGGAAAATTTGTTTTGGACACCGGGAAATTTTTCACTACAAAAAATTTTGTTTTAATCCTTTTTCTTTTGCTTTTAATTAATTTTAATTTTTATGTAACAACTTTTTTTGTTTTACAAGAATTTACAATTCGTTTGTATTTTATGTAATTTTCGTCTGTATGTATGTGTGTATAGCTTTTTTTTTTTAGTTATGTAACTTTTTCACTTCGGTTTTTCTTTTCCTTTTTTTTTTGGTACGGTTCCTTCTCGTCTTAATTTAGTTCGTATAAATCTCGGGTTCTTTTATATAGATGGGAGTACGATCGGTTTGAAGGCATTTGTGCAAGAATATTCAGAATATAGAGAAAAATGTCCAACAAAAATTGTTCAAGGATGCGAATTTTCTTGAATTTTTTTTTTTCAATTTTCCTTTTATAAACACATTTATCTATTTTTATTTATTTTTTTTTTAATTTTTGTTATATACGAAAACACATATACGTACACTAAATTTTTCTTTTATATTCCGTTATAAATTATGTTTGCACGATTTAATTAAATTAATTAAAAATCTTAAATTTTAGATCTTTTCGATTATATTTAAGCACTTTTTCTTATTTTTTCACATTTATTGAAGAATTTGAAAATTCTATTTAATTAATTCTAACACAGAATTTAGGATTGTTTCAACCGGAATTATTTCTTTTCCTTTCTATGGTTTTTCTTTTTCCTTAAATGAGAAAAACAAAGATTTTCAAAATTTTCAATTACTAGAAATTTGGTATTTAAAACGAGAAGAAAAGAAAGAAAAAAATTACTTCCTTAGTTTCATAAGGATCCTTTTTCACGAACATAAAAAGGAAAATCCTCTTCTTTTTTTTTTGGTATATCAAAAAGAGAGAAAATAGAAAAAACAGGAAAATTTATGAAACTTTTCTTTTCTTTTCGATAAAAAAACTTAAAATTTTTGAAGTTTTTCTTACTTGTGAAATTTCGATGGCTTTTTAAAAGTTCTTTTTATTTGTAATTATTAGAAAATTTTCTTTCTTTCTTTCTGTCTTTAATTTTTATATATATATATATATTTTTTTTTTTGGTTTCCGTTGAAAAAATTCCGTTTTGACAATCCCACTTCCACTGTTAAAATGCCAATGGGACCTGTGAACGAAACTCGAGAGAGAAACCCAAGATGAAAAATTTTTCATCAAATCAAAAATCTATTATTGTATTTGTGAAACATTTTATATTATAATTCAAATGTATTTGTCTCGTTGAAAACAGATTTTCCAGCTTCACGAATACATAGAAAGTAATAAATTGGTTTCAGAAATTAGAAGTTTTCCACTGTTTTTCTTTCTTTTCTTTATACTTTGGAAAAGGGTAGAAGATGATTTTCAATGGTTTTTATCGTGTTTTTTTCTATTTGTATGTGGTTGCAATTTTTTTTAAAAGCTTTTTTGTAAAACTTAAAATGAATTTAAAACGCGTGCGTTAACCAATTTCATGGAAATTTTACAGAGGGTTTTTTTTCATCTTGAAATATTTAATAAAATAAATACTCAGTACACTAGCTATAAGCTTTTTGATTTATAAAAGAAATAGTAATAAGTTTGATATTTAATTTGAATTTCTTTCTAACTAAGTAATTGATTAGAGTTTCTCAAACAGTTTTCGAAAATTTTGAAAAGCTTTTTTGTCAAACTAAATCATTTTAAATATTGTAGAATAAATTTTGAAGGAAAATTCCAGAAACAGGAACAGACAAAACGCTGCTTTTTTCTATAGTAGAACTATGAAGAAGGAAAATTCTAGAAACAAGAAAAGCTCCTTTTTTATAATAGTATTTAGTAGTAGGAAAAATATGAATATTTTTCAGTGGTGGTATAACGGTTTTGTAACGTAAGGAATTTTTCACTGTAATGTTGCATAAAAAGAATAACGAATTAAGGTAAGATTACGATATAATACTAGAGGCACAAATATAGTGTATTCATGCCATAGTTTCTGGATATCATAGACTATAGGTCTATTTTATTTGCCATACCCTGCACCGGAGCAGGGTAAGTGGGAAATAAAACGAGCAGGAGTAGGAGAAAGCTTGAATTCAAACGTTTGTAGCGTTGCTTAGCAACCATATTGTAATTAAATGAGAAACTTTTAGCTAATACACTTTTTATGGTAGAAAACTGAACTAATTTCGGTGTGAGAGCTGCCCCTGGTCTGAAAGTAGTGTATGATTTGCACTTTTGTTGTTTTTGTTTTCAATGTAAAAATTTGCTCTACCCCAGAGCAAAACTTTGATACTACGTTTGATGTGTGCCAATAGTTTTTTATACTATGGTGTAAATTAGTACTAAATTAAGATACAGCATTTTAAAAGTAACCGTTACAAAATTTTCTGAAAACATAACGAAATCATCTTTCACTGGAACCTCAAATGTTTACGGTTACTATTTATTTGTCCGTTATGTCAACACTGATATTTTCCATCCGTTCATGTTTTTGGCAAAAGCTTTTAAAAGATCAAAACTTAACGCATGCTCATGTTCGTAAAATGAAAATTTGAATGAGAAAATTTTTGAAAATCATATTGATTAAAATGTTGCGGTGAAAATTAACTTTGAAATTTTCCAATTTTCAAAATATATTAGTATAGTAGTATTGAGGCATGCGTTATAACCCGGCAAAAATTCCAAAAAATTTATATTAAATAACGAATATAAAGGAATAAAATGGGATTACATATATTAAAAGAAAAATCGAGAGAAACTTCGGAAAATCGAAGCCATTTTTTTTTTTTTTGTTCTGGAGACCATTAGAAAATGTCAATACATACATAATAAAAAATATCCTAGCGACGACACAGGTATATTCATCCTTTCAAAAGTGTTCGTGTTCCAGTTTCATGCATATATGCATATTCGATTTTATTATACAATATGAATAGATGGCGTTGTTCATATAGTATATTCAGTATAGTCGGCGTCATACAATCTCATCATGGTCAAACTGAAAATTGCATACATATGGTTTGGCGAGAGGGTGAAAAAATTGGTGATATGGGTTAAAAGGAGTATATTATTGGGTTGACAAGTATGAGAAAAATTTAGGATAGTTCTGTGAAAAAGTTGATTTTCCTTATTTTGTGATTGTATTGCTCGAATTCTTTCTTAATATATAAAATCTGTTATACAGGCGCCCCTGCAGTAAATTACGTCATACCTCAGCTGTTACCAAAAATATATCCTTTTCGTTATGTGTGTATTGATATTATTCCTATTAAGGCACCAATGTTATAATAGTTGAGTTATTACTGTACTTTTTCTTGATATAGGTACATATATGAAAATTTATTTCAAATAAAACAACAAAAATATTGGCGGCTCCAAATTGGGCGACCAACCAATTCTTATCTTTTCCAATTTTACAATGATATTTTTCTTGTTTTTGTAACATTCAGAAAATCGTTAAAATTTTATTTTTGAATTTGGTTGAATTATTCTGTTTGGTAAATTGAGGTGGGTGGGTGGGTGGGTGGGTGATTCTGAAAACTTATTCAATATAGTTAGACAATAAAGTTCTTTAACTGTTACTATAAAAATGAAACGAAACAATATTTTTCAAGTTTTCAGATTCCTTCCAATGGATTTTTAACAAAGATTTAATAGTTATTCAAAGACGTGTTCAAGTACATTTTATGGTATTGCCTCCAAGGTACATATATCCGTCTTTGATCTAAATATGATTAAAAAAAACATCCTTTCAAATGTATTTTAAATTTTGAGAATAGTGTAAAGTTGCATGATGCTAAATCAGATTTAAAAATACCAGTTGTCTAATTCACGATATTCTGGTCGATCTTGACGAATTCTAGTCATCAAATCTTGTAAAGCTTTTATGGCTTGTGGTAATAGCGTTTTTCTGCTTTCCAAAATCGTTATGCCACTCAAGGGTTTTCGACTTTGATAAACAATTATCGCCACAAACGTTTCGCTTGAAATTTAATAACACACCCTTTTGTTGGAGAAATCCCAGAACTTTATTGTAGAACTATGTCTACTTTATCTTTTACTAAAAATATTTGCGTAATATTTGTTCGTTTTTTACTATTTTGTAACTTTTATTGTTGATGGTGCAGTAACCATGCAACAAAAAAAGAAATCAGAACGAAAAACTTGTCATAATTTTAAAGGTTTTATCTATTTTTGAAACTAGAAATTAATTGGAACATGGAGAAAAGTTCAATATAACATATAAGTATCAATTTGCAATTTTCTTAAAAGTTTTCAATGAAATTGAAGAAGATTATATTCTTCAAAATTAATATTACATAAAATAAATAATATATGAGCATAACAATTTATATTCAAATTAACACTTACAAATTGGATTATAGCGAAAAATCTATTTAATTGTACAACTTAGGATTATGTTAGTTTTCATAGATATACATTATTGGCACTTACTTGTTATCTAGTCAGACATAACACCTATCTTATTTAAAAAATTACCAGTTCTTACTTTTATTTTTTAAAGTATGTAATTAATTAAAATCAATGCGTCAGTCAGTACTATACGTCATAATTTCTGCTAATGAACTTTCTTACGAAATTATAGTAGATATAAGTTAAATCACAAGCAAACTGTTTGTTATAGCGAAGTTTTCATTGGAAACAATAACTTTATTAAACATATGTGGATAGTTTTTTACCATTAGCCATTATCTCGTCGCTTTCTGCCCGAAAAACCGAAACAAGACATTTTCATAGGCTTCTGCTCAACTCAAATTTACATCATTAAATGAATTTTACAGATACCGAAACATATGGTAGTCTGATGATGTAAGATCAGGTAGATGCAACAAAAGTTATCAGCCAATTTTTGCCAATTGCTAGGTCGCCAAAAAGTAAATCAATAATCACCAAAGTAATAACCACTGTCACAATTATAGAATCCCACTTCTGATTTCAAATGATCATATTAGTAGTTGTTATAAACACCTATCTAAGTATCTGTTTTAAGTGTATGGCAGTTCCTGTCCGGAAACTGTTCATAAAAACGAGTTTTGTTTGTTTTCATACATATTTTTATTGCAAATGCAACGAGAAATCGTCAAGTTTTATAAAATAAAAAGTTAATTCATTATTTTGAAACAAGATGAAGTAATTTAATATAATCTTCACAAAGATATTCCAATTGTTGACGAATTAAATATCGATTTGGATTATTATTATATTTCCCATCATTTATATAAATAATTGGCATAAATGTGAAATTCTTTCTTACCCGGAAATTATGCTTAATATTAATAGTATTCATAATTACTCTATCAATTGAGGGACATTTAAATGATTTCAAGAAAATATATGAATCGCAAATATTCTTAATACATATTTGAAGAATATCATGTAATGGAATTGATGAATCTTTCGTTAAACGTTCTCCATCCGTAGTCGTAATATATTTTCTAGAATTAAATATATGTTTTTTTCTTATAATATTTTATATATGTAATTGGAAAATACAACATTTACCTTAAAATTAAATTTGATACTTTATTAATTAGAATATAATCGGAATTTATAAGAATTCGTTGAAATAATTCATTCGATATGGTGAAATCAAATTCAGTGTTTAAAGATGAAAGTAATAAATGATCATCAACAATTTCATGTAGAATTTTTAAATTATCTAAGAAATAATAAATAAGTTCATCAAATTGATGTTTATAAATTCTTAAATATTTACCATAAAATAAATTGACGAACAATTGATAAAAATGCTTAAAACAATTTATAGTTTTTAAAATTCCTTCAACAGAAGGTTTTGATTGATTCGATTGTGGAATTAATGATTGATCTTGAAGATATTTTATCTGAAAATGAACTTGATTATACAGAAATCTCATCGTTAGACATTTAGGAAACTTACATTATTATAAATAATCCATGCTAAACTGTTTAATGATCGACATGCTAAATTAATATCCGGTTGAGATATATTAATATCATATAATGGTTCCAAAATAGAATCAAAAAATTCCTTATAATCATGAATAATAATATTTTTAATCAAATTCAATATCTAAAATGCGAAAGAATACGAGTTTTTATAATATTATTGAAATGAAAAGAAATAATATTTCTAACAAACCTCAGGAATATAATAAGAACCATTCCATTTAAGAAAATTCCTTTTTAGAAATTGTTGGATTACATCAAATTCTTGACGATAGAATTTTTGTAATTGATATAATTTTTTAAGAAATTCTTCACTTTGCTTATCTTCAATTTTATTTAGATTATTTTCAATATTTAAAAGTTTACGTCGAATATATTCATTTACATATGTTTGGCATTCTTTATTTGTCAATAGCAAATATATAAAACCATATTTATTATAAAGGATCGCCTCAAAAGTTGTGCCTGGATAAAATATATTCGATCGATAACATTCACGAAATGTTTCCGATAATTTCAATTCAGATATATACAAAATATTATATAATTCTTTCTGTTTAAATGATATCACTTGTGTTTTCCAATTTGAAAAATTTCCTTTTTCTTCGGCCAATTTAATTTCAAGCCTTTCGCTTGTTAATTGGAAATTTGTTATTAAAGCTTTTGTTAATTCAGGTAATAAGCGTATTTCATTTGATATTATTTGAATATCGGTGTCTAATAAATGCGGTTTAAGACGTTTAAATTGTGATAGAATTGCTAGAATTGTAGGCTGTAGGAAGAACATAAAAACTGGTATTAAACAAAATTTTTCATATTAAAATAATTTTACATTATCATTTTCTTGTTCGTATAAGATCAAAATCCGATTTACTGTATATGAGCTAATCAAATGATGTTCAGTCAATAAGTAAATTAAATGTCCAACTTCGTCTTTCTAGAAAATGCAAAAAATATAAATAGTAATATTAAATGATTGCCTATTGGATTAGGCCAAAAATTTGTTGCATTTTTCTGGAGGAGAAACAAAAACTTGAATAAACGATATTATATCAATTTCGATTTTGCCTTTTTCCTGGCTGAGACATTATCCTGTCACTATGCAACTTCTTGGTTTTCTGGACAAAAGTGAAAAACTGCGACAAATCATTTTCACAGGTTTCTTTTGACGTCAAATTTACTTTTCCACAGACGAAAACAATCGTTAACCTGTTATCATAATGGAACCAAACATTTTGGCGATTTCCAAATTCTGAACTCTTCTGTTTAATTGTTTCCAACGCTTAATTTCAATATGTTAAGACAATCTCGTGTGTTGTTAAACGTCGATTAGATTCGATCAATGCTTTTATCTTGTCATTATCAGTAACAAAATGACTTTTTGACCTATTCCAACACATTTTAAGGCAGAAACTTTGAAATGGTACTTACTATTTTTTTAATGGCTAACATTTCTAACAGCATATAATATAAATGTTGCATGCTTTCCTTCTTACAGATTTTATACTGTACTAAAGCTGAAAGAATAATCATTAATTAAATAAATTTAGTACAAAAAAAAAACCCAGAGTATAAATTAACCAGTTAGCCATTTTAGTATAGCTTTTATAGTTGATATTTTGTTTTTTGAGTTACAATGTAAAAATGCCCATCTAAAAACATAATCTATAGTTTTGGGTGATACATTTTTATTTGGGATCATGTGATAAATTGTTGGAGTAATATTAAGAGGACCTGTAATAAAAAAAAAAAAAACATGAATAAATGAAAAAATTAAGGAAATTATATTTGTCTACGAACTAAAAGATAGTTGCAAGATTTTCATCCACGTTTCATGCAATTGGTCATCTGAGAAACCTGAATCTTCTGCAACACGTTCAATAAACTTAAAATACATTTTAACAACATTTTCGTCCACATTTTTTAAATTAGGAAACTCAATTGATGAAGATTCGCCAGACATTTTAGTCCGGTATATTTTTTATCCTATTTCACTCGCGGATAAAATTATTCAATTTATGAAAATTAATTATTTGAAAAATGTTATACAGAATTATATTAAAATTGAGGTTTTTATTTATCACATAAGAAACAAAATAAAACAAACTTCTTTTCTATTCTAACAGATTTTTCGAAAATATTTGACGTTTCTAGTTTTCTAAAAAGTCAGTATAAATCGATGTTTTCGATATAAATCGATATTGTTTATAAAAATTTGGTTTGAAACTTGGGAAGCGATGGGTTTTTGCCGTCGTTATTTTCTAACTTTTTAAAAAAATTATTAATGAATTTCGAAAAGGAAATTTTTTTTGTCAGCGGGAAATTATTGCCACTAATTTTTTTTTAATAATTATTATTTAATTAAATAATATTTCTTTAGGACTATTTAGCACTAAACTAAATAAAATAATTTTTTTCTTTTAGAGCGTTGAAAATGAGTGTGTCCTGTGATCTGATCCTTGTTTGAGACCAAAATTATTGAAAATTTTCATAAAATTGGAAAAATCATTGATGGTTAGCCTCTGTTTTTTTATGCTCTAAAAAAAATATGTTTCAGATCCCGAACTCATTCGATGGGGAATTTAATTACGAATCCAGACCTGTTATCCTTTTGTGAAAATATTAATTTTTGGAAGAGAAACCCACGAAAAACCGATTTGAGGAAATCTCGAGACAACCGTGGGCTAACCTGATTTAAGGCTCATATCTCCGGCATTAGAAGTCCTAGAGTATTGAAAATAAGTGTCCTATGATCAGCTTGAGGAGATACATCGTTTGAAGATAATCCTTAACTTATTTAAAAAGTACCAGAAAAGACACAAAATTAAAACAACATCGAATTGTAACAATTATAATAAATATATTTAATTTTTCAATAATAAAACAAGTAAAACAATATTTATATATATCTATAAAAAAAATATAAATAAAAAATTCTTAATATTCAATTGTAACACATTTGGTTTTGAGATATTCATTTAATGCTTCACGTCCAAGATCTTTACCGAAACCGCTCTGTTTGAAACCGCCAAATGGAGCTGCAACATCAGTCTTATTATAAACATTAACAAAAACAGTTCCAGCATCGATTCGATCGGCAAATCGCAATGCTTTTGATATATCCTTTGTGAAAACACCACTAGCTAAACCATATTCAGTGCGATTTGCACGTTTCATAACCGAATCAATATCGCTACCATTAAATTTCGATATAATCATTATTGGACCAAAGGATTCTTCTTGGGCAATAAACATATGATCTTCAACATCTGTAAATACTGTTGGTTCAAAGAAGAATCCTTTTGTATTTGCTACCGGTTTTCCACCATAAATTAATGTAGCCCCATCTTTAACTCCGTTATCACAAAATTCAATTAATTTCTCAAAATGTGTTCGATGATTTTGTGGACCATGAGCTGTTGAACGATTTAATGGATCACCAATGGTTATTGTTTTAATATCTTTAACAACACGACGAACAAATTCATCATGAATTTTATCTTCCACAAATAATCGACCAGCAGCAATACAATTTTCACCTTTATTGAAAAAAACCGATGACATTCCCTAAAAATTAAAATTAAAAAGAAAGAATCATTAATAAAATGTTTACAATAATTATTATTATTATTCTTACATGTTTAACCGCCTTCTCTAGATCACAGTCTGCAAATATAATTAAAGGACTTTTTCCACCTAATTCTAATGAACATTTTTTAAGATTTGATTCGGCACATGATTTCATAATATGTTGTCCAATCGGTGTCGAACCTGTGAAACCTAATTTTCTAACTAATGGATGATCAGCAATTGCTTGTCCAGTTTTTGAACCAGTTCCAGTGACAACATTAATAACACCCGGCGGAAATCCGGCCTTTACAGATAATTCAGCAAATTTTAATGCAGTCAATGGACATACTTGTGCAGGTTTAATAATACAAGTATTACCGGCTGCTATACATGCTGCCATTTTCCATGATAACATCATTAATGGATAATTCCATGGTGTAATAAGACCACAAACACTATTAGAAATGAAAATTTTAGAAATTTTTTTTTTAAATTAATTCTATTGAATATTTTACCCAATCGGTTCCTTTTTTGTAAATGTTAAAACATTATTTGGTCGTGCTGGATTAACTGGAATCGTACTACCTTCAATTTTATCCGTCCATCCACCAAAATATCTCCATGCATCAATTGACATACCAACATGAGTTTTTAATGCTAAAGTGTATACGGCACCCGAATCAACTGCTTCGATTGTGGCTAATTCTTCTTTATGTTCTTCCATTAAATCAGCTAATTTAAACATTAATTGACCACGTTGTCGCGCTGTAATTTGTTTCCAAGCACCATTAAAAGTTTTATGAGCCGCATTCACAGCTAAATCAACATCTTTTGGGGAACCACATGCTACTTTACATAAAATTTCACCATTTGTTGGATTAACTATATCTAGTGTTTTTCTATCTTCAGCATCGATGAATTTCCCATTAATAAATAATTGTGTCGGAATTGGTATTTCACGTTTGTTTGCATGTAATACGAAACCATCAAAATATACTTTTAAATTTGAATTTCCATTGCCTTGTCGTAAACATTTTACAATTTCCATGAAAAATTCATCAAATACAGGTGCCATAAAAACATTTTCATTTTCTAATGGTATATCAAAAGCTTCTTTACATTCCTCCACTAAACGTACAACATCCATGGAACCAGCTCCGCTAGCAAAGAAATCTGTTTCAGATTCAATGGAAGTTTTCAAAATTGATTTCCATATTCCACGAAGAATTTCTTTTTTATGTTGTTCTTCTTCGGTTAATTCAATATTGACTTTCATTGTTGATACATTAAACCAATCACTAGCTGAAATCACTTTACTACCTTTTTTAACACGCCGAATATTCACGAATTTTCCATCAGTTCCTTCTAAAAGTATACCTTCTTCATGAACAATAGCTGGTTTTTTTAAACCACGTAATCTCAATGTTCGCCCAAATACAGGACCGCCAGAATATAAATGTGCACCAAATAAACGAATTTGTATTTCTTCACCATTCTCATCTTCTGTATATGCAATTGCACCCGGAACTGAATCTAAAGCACGAACAAAATTCCAAATTTTTTCAGCAGGCTGTTCTAAATTAATACGTTGATTATCCGCTTTAAACATTGCCGGATCATATGTAGCACCGATTTCGGTTTGTGGTATTTTCGGTGCTGTACCATTTGCTATCATATCAACTGCATCACCCATTGATTTAATACCTTCCGGATATAAGAAACGTTTATATAAAATATCTAATGTATCAGTCGATTCGATTTGGCATTGTTTCGTTAATAATAATGGCCCGGTATCTAATCCATCATCTGCCCAAAATATTGAAAATCCAGCTATATCATCACCTTCAATTAATGTCCATGATATTGCACTTGCGCCACGATGTCTTGGTAAAATTGACGGATGATATATAATACTACCTAAATGTGCGCCATCAATTACTTCCATCGGTATAAATTGTGAACAAAATGGTAAAACATTTAAATTTGCATCAATCGATTTATATTTTTCCAAAACTTCTGGTATTATTTCGCCTTTACGACGCCATGTAGAAATTTTAAATGTTGGTATATTATAATTTTTAGCAGTTGTCGCTAAAATATCTTCACGACTTCCTTTATCCGCTACCGTAAAGACACCAACAATATTGTACTTTTTCTCAATTAACAATTCTAGTACATCAGCTGCAAAATTGCTTTGGCCAATTATTGCTATTCTTAGTCTCTGTAAAAACAATAAGAAAATAAAATTAATTAGAAAACAAGAATATAGCCAAACTTTCGATTCTAGACATCGAAAGTTCAATGAATTAAATCTAAGAATTTGGTATAACATGGTTCTTTCTTTATAACTTTGTTTGTCTTTGAATTTACTCTAATTTATAGGATACCTGGGCACTAGCCTGAATCTATTCTGTAAATTTTATTCAAATTATTCAGTTTTTGAAGTATGTATGAAAAACTAGACCATAAAATGGCATAACTTTATGGCCAGTCCTTTTTTTCGGCTAGATATTGTTTTTATATCGAATAATTTTAGCTATTTGAATTATTGGTTGTCACGTTAATTTGTGATTCTTCGATTTCTTTGATAATTGTACAACTTGTGACGATTTTAGCTCTTTTTGTTGGCAAATCAAATATATTAGTGTCAGGCACGATTTAGCGTGACTAAGGGAGCACAATATAGAACCTGTTGTTTTAGAGGCTTAAAAAAGTACATAACACTTTTTAGGCAAGTTTAAATTTTGAAATTCCTGGCATGCCAGAGAACAAGTCACATCAATAAAATATTTAAATAGTTATTAAATTAAATCAAATATGTTTCTTATTTCATTCCCAATTCATCATGATTCCTTATTCTTAGGAAAACATATTGAAAATGAAATTTTCCATAAATTAATTTGAATAAATAAATTAATTTTAATTTTCTAGTTGACAATGAATGGATCAAACTTAAAAAAATTAGCCTAAAAATAATAAATTCCAATTTTCTTATATAAAAATGCACTAAACTAGATTCATCTCAACAGGCTTTTAGGAACTTATTAAAAACAGAAACAATTTAAATTTTCTAAATATTAAATAAAATGGAAAAGAAAATTCCCATTCATAATTTTTTTTTTTTTTTTGGAATTTAAATAGAAATTAAGAAATTTTGGGAATCACAGAATTATTCGATTTAATTTATTATAAATTATTTAAATTGAGATAATCAAATACATTTATAAATCACGATAGGCAAATTTAAAAGTTTATTAACAATCCAAAACTTTCACTTTCTTAAGTTAAGATACTTTCCAAGATAAACCAGTTCTTAATAATTATATTGGGGAAAATCAATAATTATACTAACTTCCATCATATTTGATCGACAATTTTAAAAAATAATATCACTTATAAAACGAAAAAATTTTAATGAATTTTCCTTCTTTTCTTCGATAAAACACTTGATTTTTCTTTCCAAAAAAAAAAAACACTTTTTCTTTTTCACTAAAAACACAGTCTCCGACTTCTTTAAAATTTCAAAGCAAATAATTTCAAAATGATGATTTTTCTCGCGTATTTATACTTTTTCGAAAAAAATTTTTCCAAATGTGAGAGTTTAATATTAAATCAAAATACAAAAACCAATAAAAAAAAAAAAAGAAACTGAGTATAAATCGATAGTATTAAGTCTTTTATCATCTTTATAGAGCTTTTTTTTTTCTTTAAAACTGATTTAATTAACAGTTTTGAACGTTATCAAATTGACTAAGCTGATCGTGTCTTGAGTGTGTATATTTTGAGAAAACTGTCTTAATATATATTTTTTTACATAATTTCATATAATTATAAGAATTTTTAAAATTGTTTTCTTAACAAAAATAGCATGATTTTAATAAAATCTTGAACGACAAAAAAAAAATGGGTTTTTATTATTCATTTGATAAGATTTTAATTTAATAAAAAAACAAAGAATAATAATTGAAGAAAATATGATCATGTTGACCTTAGATATATTTAATATTTAAAAAAAAATGGTATTTTAGGTAAATGTTGTCATGAAGGAATTCAAGTTTAGGACTTTAATTTAATTTATAATTCTTAAATAAAAAAGATGATAAATAAATTACACTCAAACTTATCTAAGAAGACAGAAGCTGAAGGGTCCAAACAAATTCTAGTTTCATGTACCAAAAAGAAGCGGAAACTATTCCTTCTTATAGTAGGTATCTTAAGCTGACTTGACTATTCGTTTTGTTCATATTTTTTTCTCATAACTTCCTTAGTTTGGAATATTATATAAACCCTAGTAACCCTCGTATAAGACAGTGTTTTTCTTTATATTAAACGGTTTTCTTGTGTTATCTAGATAATACTGTGTTTTCATTAAATCAAAACTGTCGTTCGAAATACAACTTCAGCCACATAGTGTTAATCATAAACTGAAAAAAGACCAGCTTTTTGAATAGTTCAAACCGTATCGTAGGTCAAGTTTTTACTTTGGTTTCAGATATCTACTACTAAAGTTATTCAAATAAAATTATAATTTCAAGAGTTTCTTGGAATTTCAAGTAAATTAATCCAGGAAACTTTTTCTTACAATATTTCCAATATTAAATAATTTATACTCTTCCCAAATAATGGGAATGATGGTAAAAATTATAACATCCTGATTTTGAGGATTTCCTCATGTTTTGAGGTCTCCTGATTTAAAGCGACACCGTAAAAAAGTATCAACAAGCAAATAATTCTTACTAAAAACGCCAAATCATTCTGGTTTTTTTTTTTTTACATTTAAAAATCTAATTACGAAATAATTATTGCAAAAAATATTGCGATTAGAATATTTCGAATATTGCGTTATTTTAATTTTAAAATATTTTATTGTTCTTAAATCCTAGAAATAGAAAAACATTAAATAGAACTTCTTTAGCATCAGAAATTTGGTTTTCTTTAAAAGATAAGATTTGAGAAAACAAAATCCGAACATCAGAGAAGAAAACAATTTCCTTTCTTTATCATTAAATTTAAAATTATTTGTGTTTTATTTTTATGTAAATAAAATCCAGTTTAAATCCGGATCAGAATTTATACACGAGTATCATTGAGTTCATTTAATTTCAAGATAATCACATTTTAAATAAATTCAATTTTTTTTTCTTCTATTAAAAATCTTAGAGATTAGAAAATATTACGACATTAGGAAGCTTGTAACAATCATATTTATTTACTTTCAACAGTAATATACCCATTCAAGATGCATTAAAAGTGCCTACACAAAGAGTATCCAATGGATACAAACCTTGTACGTGCTTGTGGTGGACACTCTGTCTGGAATTTACATACTTTTCGGAAAATGTCTTTATCACTATCACTATATTTTGTATTTAAACATATACAAACTTAAAATCGAATTACAGACGATAATAAATTGCTAGTATCTACTCATATGGCAGACAAATCTGAAAGTTGTCAATTCATTGATTGAAATCAGTACTTTTCAGAATGTCATTATGTCCTATGGTAAATACTACCAGAAGGTATATTAATTTTGTCACTACATTTGTAACACATCGAAATAATCGTCGTAGAAAGGTTTTAGGAGTATGGGTTGTGTAGGAAATCAAAAGTTATATCGATTTATGCATGTCCGTCCGTCCGTATACAAGATAACTCAAAAACGCACTATTCGATTTTGATGAAATTTACAATTTGAGTTGTTTATTACTTAACTTGGTTTGGAATTGCATTTGAGCGAAATTGATCTTGGGGGAGCAAATATATAAAGGAATAACCAGGATGACCAGAAAGGTTTGTCGTTTTTTTGTTTATGGTTTTTCGGATTTCATTGGAAAATTTGTGAATGAATTTTGTTTAAATTAATTACACAAATAGACGATACCATGTTAAATTTCAGTCAAATCGGTCTAAGGATTGTGGAGAAAAAAATATTCCTAAGGAAAAATAACCCTCTTCATATAGCTTTTTTTGTACTTTAAAAACTAATACACCGATTTGAATAAAATTTGCTGAAATATACTCCCAGGGTCTGGGTTACCTCAAATTAAAAGAAATTTTTAAAAGGGGAAACAAAGTTATGAAGAAAAACCTTGAAATAATGTTAGTTTCGACAGTTTCTCTGTCTCATTTATACAACAGGTCACCAAAAAATCTGCTATAGGCCGATTTTCAGTTACAATATGTTTTTTTCATGAAAATCATAAACTTGTTAACACTTAGTTAAGATTTTTAAAAAGTGAATTATGTTTGTCGTAAAACTAAATTAGGATTATACAAGGCTACTCTACTAACTAATTACTTACTAACACTTCTCTTCTAAATAATTGCTTTAATCATTTTTAATAGTGTTACACAGTACTCTCTACTGAACTGCTAATGTTGCTAATATCGAAAGTTCCACAAATATATTAAATATTATTTAATCGAAACTTTTCCATTTATAAAAATAGCGTTCAGTAAACAAAAAAAAAGTAGCAAATTATAAATTGTCAAAAAACAAAAAAAAAAAAAAAAAACTGAATAATTAATAGAAATTGACATGAAATCTGGTTAAATCCAGTGAAACTCTTCTAATTATAATAATTTCTCACTTTTATTAACAAATTATTACTAAAAAAAAGGCCATGAAATCAAATGAAGACGAATAAATTTAGTATATTCAAAAATATCGGAACCAAAAAAACAATCGCTTATCAATTTTTGTTGTGGTTTTATAATTAATGAACCTAATTAAAAAATCAGTCGAACTGGTTAAAACTGGTAAATAAGTCGCCGGAAAACTAATTAAATATTAAATATTATTTTTAATCTCATTATCATATTGAGACCAACTTAAATCCAGTTTTTTCCAGATTTCTTAACAAATACCGGCCATCATAGGTCACACTTTAAAATGTTTATTTATTTACTTTCTTCCCCGCACAATATGGGAATAAAGTTTTGTGCCAGTAAAAAAATACGGAATTGAGAATTTGATGGATCTACTATTTTGATGATCTCAGTTTGATTGCCTGACTATATCGGATTTGTTAAAAGGCTCGTTCAATTTGAAGGAGGACTTTGTTGAAGGAAGAAGAAGTTGGTTTTTCTCTTGTTTTTGATAATGAATTAAAATATACAAATCATAGGTATAGAAGTTTCAATAATGTTTTTCGTTTCTGGTTCTGTTCAAATTTTTCTTAGCTACTATTATCAGTGAATTTTTTAATTCTTTTTTTTTTGGGAATTGTTATTATTAATCATGTAGAATAGTACTGGATTTTAATGGTGTCATCATTAATAAAATTGATAATAAAATGATATTGCACAATACCCAAAAAAAAACATCTGTAACGAGGTAACCGCGTGTTAGCTTAACAAATTTTTTGAGCCGTGCTACCATTTGGGGACAGTTGCCAGTTCAAGGTAAATTTTAACATGGTCTTTGGATTCCACTAACTTCAATTATGTATGGAAAATTTTTGTTTTGTATAGTATGGACTCCATACTATGCTTTGTGTTTAAACTGTTATGCTTATTTCAAATTAAACTTGCCTTCAACGCTAGTAACAATGATTATAATGATATGAAGGTCCCGACCATTCCGGTTGAAGGAGGTTCGACTGTCTTTCGAAAGGAAAGGTCATGTAGGTTTTTTATATTATAAATTTGCAATAAAAATCATTTTGTGGTGTGATTTTTGTATTTCTGATAAATATAATTAAATTCACCGGCATTTCGGGTTTTTCTTTTCTATCATATTTTAAAAATATATTTTCGAAATTTTCTTATCTGTATTTTAAAAGAGATGCTAAAAAATTTCCAAACTCTTATCATGCATATGATGGATGACCATTTCCGAAATAAAAAAAAAACAATTTTTAGGTTCTTTTTTAAATTTGAATTAAGAACATTGGGGAAATTATGTAACACGTCATTCTAGTCTATGAAAAACAATATACGAGTATTAATTGGAATTGCACCATGCATGAGCAAAAATGTGATAAAAAACTTGGACAATAAAATTGTGCTTTTTGTCATTACTTAAATATGAATTAAGAGTGAAAAAGTTACAAAATTTCAGTTCTCTAATCCTTACCTGTTTTCGGGTTAAACAAATAATTCTGATAGTTTTAATGGATGACGATAAAATAAAGGCTTTGATCGAATCCAATCGGTGTTTAACGACACGAAAAATTGCGCAGAATCTTAACATATGGAAATAAAAAAAATCACATCCAGAATTGATACGAGATTTGAGAGATCTTGACTGTGATAATGTTCAGACCTTGCACCATCAGATTACCATTTGTTTTGGATTCTGCAGACATCCTGCAAAGGTGTAAATTTGCATTCAAATTAAATCTGTACAAATTACTTGTTTCAGTCTCAGAAAACCAAGAAATTTTGAAAATCTTCGAAAAATATCCTATTTCAAAGTCCAAACAAAATGAAAATTGTCATATAACGAATTGACAAATCTTTTGAGAATGAATCGTGAAGGTTTCCATCGTTAAAAAGGATTTTAATTCATGAACAAATGTAATAAGACTTTTGTTTCGAATTGGTTTTCATATTTATTGATTTTTATGAATTTTAACAAACACAAGAAATTTGATAAAATAATTTTGCTAATTTTACCCAAAAAAACATTTCGAAAATAATAATTACAACAATTAAATAAGAATTATTAATTAAAATAATACAAAATAATTAATATTAGAAACATATTAAATGGAAAATCTTTTCTCAATTTATTTTGATATTAAAATATCATTTTCATCGATTGGATTTTCCTCGTCAATTTTGTTCTCATTTAAAATTCTTTTAGCTAAATTTCTAGCTTCTTGATTTTCATGATTCAAAAGATACTCCTTATTAGCAACAACCATTTTTAAGACAATATCATCATTTTTTAAATCATTTGAATTTTTATGAAGTGAAGAAATAATATTTTCAACTTTTGTTAAATGTTTATTTCCATCAAAATCTAATGATTTCTTAAATTCTTCAAGATTTTCAAGTGATTTTTTCCAATACGTTTCATTATTATTATTTGTTGTCAGTTGAGTTTCTTCACCTCTAGGACTTTCTTCAGTTATTGTTGATTCCGATGGATTTATTGCAAGAGATTCTTCTTCCTCTTCAAGTTTTGCAAATTCTAATGTTGCATTCTCAAATAGTTTATTTGCATTATAACACAAAGATTTATCAATTTCTTTATAAATTTCATCCATTTTTGAATGTAAATAATGAAAAGTATTTTCATTTTGTTCAATAATAGGTGAAATTTCTGAATCTTCATCTATTGAAGATGTATCTTGAAAATCTTCATGTTTTAATAGATTATCTAATTCTGATCTTATCATTTCAAAATCTAAATCTTTTTCTGTACATATTTCATTTTCTTCGGATACTAAATTTTCATCATAAGTTTCTACAGGATATTCATTAAAATCATTCACTTCTTGTTGTTTTTCAGTATTGTTAGCATTCCAATAAATTTCATCGACATTCCTCCTTTCGTCAGTTTCGATAACTTCAAAAACATCCAAATTTTGCAAAGAGTTTTCATCAACATTTTTTATTGTAACCAATTGATTATCAATTACATCAATAGTTTCAAAATATTTTTCTTTTTGTGAATTTACATTAACAATAATTTGATTAATTCTTTCAATTTTTTGAGAATCAATTTCTTCAATTCTTTTCGAAACATCTTCTAATCGATCTAATGATATTTTTTTAGTTAAAGGATCATTTAATAAACGATTAATTACTTCTGATTTTTTCAAACATTCCTCTGAACTATATTCATTTACAAGTTTTCTTGTCGGACGAGATATAGTTTTCTCTAGGAAATTTGAATTTGACAAATCATTTACTTCTGTATCTCCAAGATTATTATTTTCCAAACTCATATCTTGTGTCCTTTCGGCGATACTATTCAAAAACTCATCATAAGAACTTAATACATTAGAAATTATTTTATTTGTATCAGTATTTGTATCAGAATTTGTATCGAAAAATTCATCTTCATCGGTAGTTTGATCTGAAGTTTCAATTATCGATAATGGATCATCACATGAGGTGGATGTAATTTGTTGAGTTTCATATATTTGTTCGATTGGTGAAAAAATATTCATTGAACACTGAAGAACATCATTTTCAACAATTATTGTTGATGACATTTTTAAAGATTCACTAGATTCATTAGTTTTACAATTTTTTTCATCACAAATTTGAGACTGATCAAATGAATATTTTATATTTTTCTTGTTAGAATCATTTTTTAAAGGATTCAAATTCCATTCATGGAATATATCAATATAATCATCATTTATCCTTTTATCTCTTTTAATTTTTTTCATATCATGTCGTAAATTTTTATTCCATATAAATTTTCGTCCTTTACGTCGAATTAATTTTGGAGTGGTTGGCTTTTTTTTACGTTCAATTGAATTTGCATAAATCTCTGGTATAGAAACATGCTTTTTCTTTTTTATAGAACCAGTATCATTTAAATCAGATTGAAATGATTTTTGGTCCAAACCTGTATCAAATTTTTTTACAAAATCATTTCCATATTCAAGATATTTATCATAGGCTTTTATATATTCATTATTATTTTGTACACAGGTTATTATTTCTGTTGGAATATTACTATGAGAGTTTTTAGGTTCTTCATCATTTTTGATTTCAACAATTTTCCTCGGATTTAGTCGAATTTCTTCAAATTCCTTTGTAGAACAAATATTTTCATTGATCTCAACAATTATCATTGAATCTAATCGATTTTCTTCAGATTCCTTTACAGAAGCAACATTTTCATTGATCTCAACAATTTTCCTTGGATTTACTCGAACTTCTTCAGATTCTTTTGTAGAACAAACATTTTCAATGATCTCAACAATTTTCATTGATTCTAATCGAATTTCTTCAGATTCCTTTGAAGAGCAAACATTTTCATTGATCTCAACAATTTTCTTTGGATTTACTAGAATTTCTTCAGATTCTTTTGTAGAACCAACATTTTCATTGATCTCAACAATTTTCCTTGGATTTACTCGAACTTCTTCAGATTCTTTTGTAGAACAAACATTTTCAATGATCTCAACAATTTTCATTGTTTCTAATCGAATTTCTTCAGATTCCTTTGAAGAGCAAACATTTTCATTGATCTCAACAATTTTCATTGAATCTAATTGAATTTCTTCAGATTCCTTTGAAGAACAAACATTTTCATTAATCTCAACAATTTTCCTTGGATTTACTCGAACTTCTTCAGATTCTTTTGTAGAACCAACATTTTCATTAATCTCAACAATTTTCTTTGGATTTACTAGAATTTCTTCAGATTCTTTTGTAGAACCAACAGTTTCATTGATCTCAACAATTTTCCTTGGATTTAGTCGAATTTCTTCAGATTCCTTTGTATAACAAATATTTTCATGATCATTTATACAATCTGATCTGATTTTAGATTCCAAAAATTTTGCTTCTAATTCTGTTTCTTCTTCTTTGGATCCATCATTTTCACGATTTTTAATAGAAATTGACGTTATTTTCGATTCTGTTCGAAACTCTTCATATTGTTCTTTATTATCCTCAATTTCCATAGTTTTATTTTTTGCAGATGTTTCAAGAATTTCAACAATTTTCGGTTTTTCATCAATCTTATCATCTTCTTCATCACTGGATAAAATCAATTCTACTTTTGGCCCATTAGTTTTACTATTTCTTATACGTAAACAAGCTAGAAACAAATTTTTGTAATTAAAACATATAGAATAGAATTATTTCCTTAGTACCATTAACACTATCACGAATCTTCTTTTGTTCTGCTTTATTCCATCGCATATGCTCCCGTTTTTCTTCTTCATAACCGCCACGTTTCCTTTGGAAGGAAATTAATTAATACCAAATTAATATTACAAAAATCAATGAAACTTTGTAAATACAAAAAACCAAAAATTACTTACCAAGCTTCTGCACAAGCCCGGTCTCTTGAGAAAACCGGTCGACTATCGAGATAAGTTAATTGTTTCTAAACCAAAAATTAAATTCATATTAAATTAAAAAATTAATTTAAAAAAAAACAAATTTCATACACATTCTAATATTAAAGTTTTCCGATATTGTGGAATTTGATTAACGACTGGATTTCCCTGAAGTACTAATACTCGTAAATCTGGCATTTCGGAAAATATCTTGAATATAGAAATTTATAAATTTATCATTTTATATTATTTTACAGTGTGAAAAGACCAAAGCTAGCGAGCGAGGAAGAAAAAGAAAAAGTATAAAAGCAGAGGCTACCTAAAACGACGTCTAGATATGAAAAGGGATACCCATAGATATCCAATAAGTTTGTCTAACTTGTTAGGCTGACCAAATCAGACCAAACCTTTTAAAGTGATTGGAAAAAGATTAAAATGTTTTAACTTTTGGAAACAAGCCCAAGTTTGACCAATTTTTGGTCCATATTTTTATGTAATATAATTTTTTTTTTAAATAGCTCAGAACGATTTGGAATCGAAGTAGACCGTGAGCTATCAGTAACTCGATATCTAGGGACGTAGCTTTAAGTTGTCTCTACCGAAAAGATCAGTAAATAATCTATTTTTACATAAGACCATGTTTTTCTAATAAACTTACTTTAACAATTAAAATATCATCAATTCGGTTATTGGATAAATCCAATGACGACAACATTTTACAATTTGTTAGATGTTTTAGATTTTCAACCGATCTTAAGTAATTATTTGATAAATTCAATGATGTCAAAATTGGTAATTTATCGACACCGCAATTTTCAATTATCGTAATATGATTATGTGATAAATTAATGCTGTCCAATTCCGGGCAATTTTCTAAATTTTCAATTTTTTTAATCAAATTATTTTGCAAAAATAAACATCGTAATTGTTTTTGATTATTTAATCCATTAATTTCTGATATTGCATTAGATTCAAGAAACAAACATTTCAAGCCAGTGTACTCTTCCAAACATTCAATTTCCTGATAACCTATTTTTTTTTTTTCAAATCGGAATTATTCATTAATTATGTAATTATGAACATTTTTAAATATATTTACCTTGAAAGTGTAAATAAAGGACATCATTCAATTCCGGTGTTTGATAAAGTTTATTCTTTTTACATAAATCTTTTAAGTTTTTCTTAGTAATTCGATGAAGTCCAAAAATTTCGTCTGGCATTTTTATTTTTTATTTTTATTTATTAATGGATGGATTTTAAGATATTTTCACAATTTAGTATTTTTTTTTCTTTTGAAATTCCATAAATTTATAATTATTTTATTGATTAAACATTTGTGCAAACGAATTTTATGAAATATGTTTTTTTTCGCTTCGGTTGCTACGATTTTTAAAATGGTTTATGCGCCAAATAGTGAAAATCAAAAAATTAACTTGTTCTATTATTGATTGAATATTTACGATTTACAATCTGAACACAATTACGTCTTCATTTGAACTTAAATAAAATCTAATAAGTTCGATTTTTATTTAAATAATTGAACTAAATGCAAATTAATACCAATAATATATTAATCGTATTTGTTCGACTGCCCAAAAGTATGCAAAAAGCATTTTTTTGTTAATACCGGATGTTGCAACTGATTTTCGAATTTGTCCTAATAACGAGGGATTAACGGGAATTCCTGAACAATTTTGTGATACAATTAAATTATTTACTAAAGAACATAATATCAAATAATATTTCTTGTTATTTTTCTCCTAATTTTTCTTAATTTGTTATGTAAACATATTTTGCAATGGAAACGAATCCCCTTCTTATGCCAAAAGGATTTAATTTCACTTATTATTAAAAGACGACCAAAATTTTTATGCAATTTATATTCATTTATTTTATATTTTAAAAGTATATTATCTACAAACTAAGCAAAACATCGAAATAATCCATAAAAATCAACATTATTTCCTGTTAATTATAAATAACCTAATCCACTAGCTTCGTCAATTAATGCAACAAGAGAATCCATGGTTTCTTCCCCAGTTGGAATAATTTGTTCTGGTGGCAAAACAAATCCATTCCATCCTCCATTTGGCCTTAATTCATAAGTATAACTTAATGGAACATCATGTTTTTCATAAACCCAATCAATACTGCCCCCAGAAACTGGATAAATTGTGTCATAAATATTACCAACAGTATACATTGTACCATATCGTTTCGATAATGCTTTGGCTGCAGCATCACCAACTTGTTGAAGATCATCATGATTTTCAGCATGTTGTTCAGTGTGACCATATGGGAAAAGAATTAATTGCGAATATGAATGGAACGACAAATATATATGGATTTTTCCCTTTAAAGATGCAATGTATTCTGATAATGAACGAGTTTCGATTTCAGAGAAAGGGTTTTTACCAGCAAATATTTCCGAACATGGTGAAGAACTTGCTCCGATTTCATTCCAATGAAAATCCCAATTCCTGTTTGGATCAACACCATAGCATGAACCTTGTGGAGATCGTGTTTTTCTCCAAAGTCGATCTTTGTTGTGTGTATAAACATAACCATCTGGATTTGTATGTGGGAATACATACCAATCATAGTTTTCGGCTAATTCTCTAATTGCAGGATCTGTACTTGTCAAAAGTTGATTTACTATATATGTAATAGTAGCTGGAGAAATCCATTCACGTGCATGAATACCACCTTCAATAAAAATTCCTTTATTACCGGGTTTATATGATATTTGTACACCTCGGATTTCACGTCCTTCATAAGTTTCGCCGCCAACAAGAAGTTCTACAGATTCATATTTCTGTGCTAAAGTTTCTAACCACGCATAATTTTCTTCCAAGGTATGATATTCCGTCCAATCATATTGAGTTGATGCACGTCTTGACTCCACTAATTCACTATCCAAGGTAAGTTGGACATTCTTTTCCAATAAACGATATTGAAGATCGTTTTGGTTAAGAACTTTCAAGAAATCTGGTTGTTTATGAGGAGCGACAATTACATTCACATTGGTTTTTGGTCCAGTAATTCCATCCAAAAATATTACACTATCACTTTGGCCATCAATTGTTCTTAGCAGCTCTATATCCTTGTCGGTTTGTGGATTGATTTGATATACTTGATAATTATCATAACGAATTCGATCTCCAATTGCCAAGCTTAATGTTGCGCTTAAGCAAATTGTTAACAATAATAATCGTGTCATTGTTTATTTCCCAGGCACAATCAATTAGAAGTGAAAACTTTGTCGAATGAATTTCTAAATGAAAAGCATTTCCTTTTTATACTTTTCAGAGGTCTTGTAAGCTTTTATTATCAGTAATTTCTTAATTCCTATTATTTCTACTTTTCTATTTGTGAGTATTGTAAACATTTAAAGAATTCCGGGCATCGATAAGGCTAACGTTTTTATTGTGCGGAATGTCCAACAATGTTGCTTTATTCGCACACAAGGTATTCAGTTAATATATGGATTAGTTCCTAATTTCAATATTCATCATTATCTTACCTTTAGACCTTATTCATTACATCATAAATATTCTCACAAACATTAAATAAAAAGGTGTTGTATTTAACATATTTGAAAAATGCTCAATTTATTTACTAAATAATAAAAAGTAATTAAATAAATAATAAAAGTAACAATAAAAATAAAAATAAAAAAATATTTTATGCATATATTTCGTTTTTAAATAATTTTTTGATATTCTTCTAATTTCTAAATTCTTACAAATGAAAATAAAATTCTTAAACATTTAAATAAAATAAATTAAATTAATTATATAATTTAATTAAGTAATAACAACAATAACGAACAATTAAGATACATATTAATTCCGAAATAATTTCATTCGCCATGCTTCTGTCACCAACTAACAATACAGCATACACCTTTCAGCACGGTTTTGTATAAACCAAGGCAGTTCAGTCTGATTTGGTCTATTTAATACCCAAATAAAGCCTTAATAAAGTGTATCAGATCCTCATTTATGCGTAGACTAAAATGATTCAAACCCAGCGGTTCGGTATCCGCATAAACGTACTGGCTGACTTGCAAGACTTTTTTTGTGGTCTATAAAAAGCTCTACGAAATGAAATAATTTTAATACCTATTTATGTGACGCTACGTAATCATACAAGGATCTAACGATATAACACGTCTAACGACGATAACGGAATACTCCTAGTTTGTACGCCAGTGGTAATTGGTAATTTATCGACACCGCAATTTACAATTATCGAAATATGATTATGTGACCCAGTTATCTTACGAACAGGGATATCACAGGGACCTGTACTAGGGCCTGCTTTTTACTTGCTACTATATATGGTACATAAATATTGTATAACATGTTGGACTTTGAGCTACATATACGTAAAATATTTGCGATGACGCCTGTTTACTGTACTGTGATGCTGACTGTGACAACCTAAAGAGAGTATTTTCTTGCGACCTTGTTAAATTTAAAGATTGGTTATTAGGTAATCGATGCACATTAAAGAATAGTAAAATTAAATATATCATCTACAAAACAACATACAATAAATTAGTACCACTAATTGGAGCACTGAGAAGATTAAGAATAAAATTTTGCACTCGAATTGATCTACCATGCTCACATTTTACTTGTCGCAATGTTCCATTAATAATAAGCAAAAAGTCTGTTATTATGTAAACCTATTCTGGAATGGAAACACTACCTACTCATATGCAAAAAGGATTTAATTTTAATTATTATTGAAAGAAGATCAAAGTTTTTATGTAATTTAAATTCATTTATTTTATATTTTAAAAGTATATTACTATATTTAAAGACTAAACAAAATATCGAAACATTTCATAAAAATACACATTATTTTCTGTTAATTATAAATAACCTAATCCATTAGCTTCGTCGACTAATGCAACAAGAGAATCCATGGTTTCTTCCCCAGTTGGAATAATTTGTTCTGGTGGCAAAACAAACCCATTCCATGCTCCTCCAGATGGCCTTAACTCAAAACAATAAGTTAATGGAACATCAAGTTTTCCATAAACCCAATCAATACTAATACCAGCGGCTGGATAAATTGCTTCATAAGTGGTACCAACAACATATTTTGTACCATATCGTTTCGATAATGCTTTAGCTGCAGCATCACCAACTTGTTGAAGATCGTCATGATTTTCAGCGTGCTGTTTAGTGTGACCATATGCGAAAAGAATTAATTGCGAATATGAATGGAATGACAAATATATATGGATTTTTCCCTTTAAAGATGCAATGTATTCTGATAATGAACGAGTTTCGATTTCAGAGAAAGCTTTTGGACCAGCAAATGTTTCTGAACATGGTGAAGAACTTGCTCCGATTTCATTCCAATGAAAATCCCAATTTCTGTTTGGATCAGCGCCATAGCATGAACCTTGCGGAGAACGTGTTTTCCTCCAAAGTCGATCTTTGTTGTGTGTATAAACATAACCATCTGGATTTGTATGTGGGAATACATACCAATCATAGTTTTCGGCCAATTCTCTAATTGCAGGATCTGTACTTGTCAAAAGTTGATTTACTATGTATGTGACTGTAGCTGGAGAAATCCATTCACGTGCATGGATGCCACCTTCTATAAAAATTCCTTTATTACCGGGTTTATATGATATTTTTACACCACGAATTTCACGCCCTTCATAAGTTGTGCCACCAACAAGAAGTTCTACAGATTCATATTTCTGTGCTAAAGTCTCTAACCACGCATAATTTTCTTCCAAGGTATGATATTCAGTCCAATCATATTGAGTTGATGTACGCTTCGGCTTCACTAATTCTTTATCCAATGTTCGTTGGACATTTTCTTCCAATAAAAGATATTGTAGATCATTTTGGTTAAGAACTTGTAAAAAATCTGGTTGTTTATGAGGAGCCACAACTACATGAACATTGTTTTTTGGTCCAGTAATTCCATCTAAAAATATTACACTATCACTTTGGCCGTCAATTGTTCTTAATAGTTCTACATCCTTATCGGTTTGTGGATTGATTTGATATACTTCATAATTATCATAACGAATTCGTTCTCCAATTGCCAAGCTTAATGTTGCGCTTAAGCAAATTATTAATAATGATAAACGTGTCATTGCTTATTTCCCAGGCACAATCAATTAGAAATGAAAACTTTGTCGAATGAGTTTCTAAATGAAAAGCATTTTCTTTTTATACTTTTCAGAGGTGTTGCAAACTTTTATTATCAGTACTTTCTTAATTCCTATTATTTATAGTTTTCTATTTGTGAATACTGTGAAATTTCGGTCATCGATAAGGCAAACGTTTTTGTATAATATTTTAAAACAGCACTAATTTGTTGTACAGACTGTTTAGCAATGTTGCTTTATTTGTACACAGGGTACATGTGTATATGGGTTAGTTCCGAATTTCAATATCTATCTTGGTGTTATGTTAAACCTTATTCTTTACATCATCAATATTCTCATAGATATTAAATATTCCGCTTTTGAGGATATCTGTTTGAAAATAAATCTTCGCACAACTTTACGACACCCTATATATGTTATAAACAAAATCGATAACAAATAATTACAAATCAATCAACTTTAAAATAACTTTTTAAGGATTTCCCAGATTTTGTATCCAAAACAAAACACAATAATAAATATTTTATTTATCAAAAACAAGTCAAATCTGATTCAATAAAATATATGCGGTATATTTTTTATATATCAGTTCAATAAATATAATTGGTTACATTTCGATTAACACTATCAGATTGGACTAATTCCAAAGCGATTACTTTCAAATGTTTCTTAACTAGTATGTCTTAAAACGCTGTTATCCTAAAATAGTAGAGTATTTCTTTTGCATTGTAAGATTGTAAAATTGCGTAAATCCCAAGCAAATTACAACAAACTGGGAACGCACCTTAAAAAAATGTTGTATTTAACACATTTGTAAAATTCTTTGAGAAATGTAATTACTAAATAATAAAAAGTAATTAAATAAATAATAAATTAACAATAAAAATAAAAATAAAAAAATAAAAATATATACTATATATTTCGTTTTTAAATAATTTTTTTCATATTCTTCTAATTCGTTTCCTAAATTCTTACAAACGAAAATAAAAGTCTTCAACATTAAAATTAAATAAATTACATTAATTATATAATTTAATTAATTAATAACAACAATAATGCTCTAGACAGCTTTCCGATTTTAATTACAATAATTATTTTTTAATGATAATTCTGGATGACTCGTGACACATCTATTTTTTTTTCACAATGATCATTATTTTTGACATTCCAAAATTTCCATAAACTTTTTGACATTTAAAAATCTTCATACTTACTGACATAGCGTTGTGATTAATAAAATATAAAAAGTCAATAATATTATTTTGAAGTTTTAGACATTTAATATGGATTTAGTGGACATTTTAAATTTGTGGACATATGAGACTATTCAATTTATAGAAGAAAACATGTCAAAACCAGATGAAATTTTTAAAATATTCGAATATAGATGGCCCTGTAAACAATGTGAGGAAAAAATTTAGGACCTCTTCACAATTTCATTTGAAAATTAAAAAACTAATAATGCTTGAAATAGATACTTAAAATGGGTCATTATTACGTAAATTAAGGTCATTATCGAGTTTTAATAACCGATTGGGCAATAATAATCATTAAAATCGGATATCTGTCTGAATTAAGATGTATACATGTATGTACAAGTATTACGAAATAATTTCATTCGCCATGCCTCTGTCACCAACTAACAATACAGCATACAGCTTTCAGCGCCGTTGTGTATAATCCAAGTCAGTTCAGTCTGATTTGGTCTATTCAATACCCAAATAAAGCCTAATAAAGATACAATCGAACCGGTACGATCATAAGTAGACTAAAATGAATCAATAGCAGCGGTTCGGTATCCGCATAAAACATAGTGGATGAACTGCAAGACTTATTTTGTGGTCTATAAAAACCTCTACCTCTAGTATCACTAATTGGAGCACTGAGAAGATTAGGAGTAAAATTTAGCCCTCGAATTGCAAATCTGATCTACCATGCTCACATTTTACCTCATGCCTGCTACATTCTCGGTTGCTTGTCGCAATGTTCCATTAATAATAAACAAAAAGTTTGTTGTTATGTAAACCCATTTTCGAATGGAAACAATACCTACTCTTATGCAAAAAGGATTTAATTTCATTTTTTATTAAAAGAAGATAAAAGTTATTACGTAATTTAAATTCATTTATTTTATATTTTAAAAGTATATTACTATATTTAAAGACTAAACAAAATATCGAAACATTTGATAAAAATAATCGTTATTTTCTCTTAATTATAAATAACCTAATCCATTAGCTTCGTCGACTAATGCAACAAGAGAATCCATGGTTTCTTCCCCAGTTGGAATAATTTTTTCTGGTGGCAAAACAAACCCATTCCATGTTCCTTTAGGTGGCCTTAATTCAAAACAATAAGTTAATGGAACATCAAGTTTTCCATAAACCCAATCAATACTCATACCAGCGGCTGGATAAAGTACTTCATAAGTGGTACCAACAACATATTTTGTACCATATCGTTTCGATAAGGCTTTAGCTGCTGCATCACCAACTTGTTCAAGATCGTCATAATTTTCAGCGTGTTGTTTAGTGTGTCCATATGGGAAAAGAATAAATTGCGAGAATGAATGGAACGACAAATATGTATGGATTTTTCCCTTTAAAGATGCAATATATTTTGATAATGAACGAGTTTCGATTTCAGAGAAAGCTTTTGGACCAGCAAATGTTTCTGAACATGGTGAAGAACTTGCACCGATTTCTTTCCAATGGAAATTCCAATTCCTGTTTGGATCAGCACCATAGCATGAACCTTGTCGAGAACGTGTTTTTCTCCAAAGTCTATTTGTCTTATGGGTATAAACATAACCATCTGGATTTGTATGTGGGAATACATACCAATCGTAGTTTTCTGCTAATTCTCTAATTGCAGGATCTTTATCTGTCAAAAGTTGATTTACTATGTATGTAACAGTAGCTGGAGAAATCCATTCACGTGCATGGATACCACCTTCAATAAAAATACCTTTATTACCGGGTTTATATGATATTTTTACACCACGGATTTTACGTCCTTCATAAGTTGTGCCACCAACAAGTAGTTGTACAGTTGGATATTTCTTTGCTAAGGTTTCTAACCACGCATAATTTTCTCCCAAAGTGTGGTATCGGGTCCAATCATATTGAGTTGATGCAAGTCTTGGTTTCACTAATTCTTTATCCAATGTTCGTTGGACATTTTCTTCCAATAAAAGATATTGTAGATCATTTTGGTTAAGAAATTGTAGGAAATCCGGTTGTTTATGAGGAGCAACTATTACACTCACATTATTTCTTGGTCCAATAATTCCATCCAAAAATATTACACTATCACTTTGATCATCAATTGTTCTTAGCAGCTCTATATCCTTGTCAGTTTGTGGATTGATTTGATATACTTCATAATTATCATAACGAATTCGTTCTCCAATCGCCAAGTTTAATGTTGCGCTTAAGCAAAATGTTAACAATAATAATCGTGTCATTACTTATTTCACAGGCACAATCAATTAGAAGTGAAAACTTTGTCAAATGAATTTCTAAATGAAAAGCACTTTCTTTTTATACCTTTCAGAGGTCTTGTAAGCTTTTATTATCAGAACTTTCTTAATTCCTATTATTTATACTTTTCTATTTGTGAGTACTGTAAACATTTATAAAATTCCGGTCATCGATAAGGCAAACGTTTTTGTATAGTATTTTAAAACAGCACTAATTTGTTGTACAGACTGTTTAGCAATGTTGCTTTATTCACTCACAGGGTATTCAATGGATATATGGGTTAGTTCCTAATTTCAATATTCATCATTATCTTAATGTTAAGCCTTATTCATCACATCATCGATATTCTCATAAATAATATATATTCCCTTTTAGAGCATATCTTATTGAAAATAAATGTTTACACAACTGTACGACAATAAACAAAAATAATAACAAATTATTACAAATCAATCAACTTTAAAATAACTTTTTAAGGATTTCCCAGATTTTGTATCCAAAACAAAACACAATAATAAATATTTTATTTATCAAAAACAAGTCAAATCTGATTCAATAAAATATATGCGGTATATTTTTTATATATCAGTTCCATAAATATAATTGGTTACATTTCGATTAACACTATTAGATTGGACTAATTCCAAAGCGATTACTTTCAAATGTTTCTCAACTAGTATGTCTTAAAACGCTGTTATCCTAAAATAGTAGAGTATTTCGTTTGCATTGTAAGATTGTAAAATTGTATAAATGCCAAGCAAATTACAACAAACTGGAAAAGCACCTTCAAAAGGTACTTACGAGGCATATTTTGTTGTGTATGTATGATGTAACGATACAACACGTCTTAAAACGGTAAAGGATAATTTGTACTCCAGTGGTGTGGCATGAATGTGTTGTAAAGGATGCAAATTACAAATTACAAAATAAAATTTATGATGCATATTTCAATTATTATCTAGGTACTTTTTTTAATACGACATGGAAGGAATTAAACATTTGCATCCACTGCGAACTTATTCTTTCCACATATTTTCCTCTTTCAATTAGTTCCTATTTGTCTTTTTTGTGATCCCATTTTCCCAATGAGTTCAAGAGAATAACAGTTGGATTTTTTACTAAAGCAGAAATACCTATTTAATATACAGAACAAAAGACATATACAATATATGTCTTTAATGAGCAAAATTGCATAAATTTGAATGTGTTTTGATATAATCACATATAAAGACATTTTGATTTGCAGATTTCTATTTATCTTATATTACAGAACCATGTCAAATAGCCAAGTTTCGAAAAAACTAAAATGTCTAAAACAAGAAGCAACTACGCTAATCAATTCAGTTCCAAAAAGGTTTTTAATGGTGATATTAACCTAATATTTCAGTTTGCTAGCTATTTAATAACTAGCATTATCCATCAAGTTCAACAACATGTTTAAACAAACGTTTGCAAAATTTGCATTAACAAGGTCTATCAAGGAAAAGTATACAAGCCTACAAGTCAGAGGATAAACTTAATTTTTACAAATCTCTGAAAAGAATGATAATGAAAGAAAAGTATTTTCTTATATCAGTTTGATATATCAAATTTTATTTCAATTAAGTTTACACATAATCTCATCCTACCAGAAGCATCAAACAAAAAACAGTTTTCTTAATAATAGTAACCTAGTGTTTTAGCTTCATTAACTAGTGCAATAACGGAATCCATAGTTTCTTCCCCAGTTGGAATGATTTGTTCTGGTGGCAAAACAAATGCATTCCATCCTCCAGCTGGTCTTAATTCATAAGTATAAGATAATGGAATATTTAGTTCACCAAAAGCCCAATCGCTACTGGCTCCAGCGGCTGGATAAATGGCTTCATAAATGTTGCCAACACCATATTTTGTACCATAACGTTTCGATAATGCTTTAGCTGCAGCATCACCAATTTCTTGAAGATCCTCATGATTTTCAGCGTGTTGCTTAGTGTGTCCATATGGAAAAAGAATTAATTGCGAATATGAATGGAATGACAAATATGTATGGATTTTTCCCTTTAAAGATGCAATATATTTTGATAATGAGCGAGTTTCGATTTCTGAGAAAGGGTTTTTTCCAGCAAATATTTCCGAACATGGTGAAGAATTTGCACCGATTTCATTCCAATGGAAATCCCAATTCCTGTTTGGATCAACACCATAGCATGACCCTTGTGGAGAACGTGTTTTTCTCCAAAGTCGATCTTTGTTATGTGTATAAACATAACCATCTGGATTTGTATGTGGGAATACATACCAATCATAGTTTTCTGCTAATTCTCTAATTGCAGGATCTGTACTTGTCAAAAGTTGATTTACTATATATGTAACTGTAGCTGGAGAAATCCATTCACGTGCATGGATACCACCTTCAATGAAAATACCTTTATTACCGGATTTATATGATATTTTTACACCACGGATTTCACGTCCTTCATAAGTTTCGCCGCCAACAAGAAGTTCTACAGAGTCATATTTCTGTGCTAAAGTCTCTAACCACGCATAATTTTCTTCCAAGGTATGATATTCCGTCCAATCATATTGAGTTGATGTACGCTTCGGCTTCATTAATTCATTATCCAATGTTCGTTGGACATTTTCTTCCAATAAATGATATTGTAGATCATTTTGGTTAAGAAATTGTAAGAAATCTGGTTGTTTATGAGGGGCGACAATTACATTCACATTGTTCTTTGGTCCAATAATTCCATCCAAAAATATTACACTATCACTTTGACCATCAATTGTTCTTAGCAGCTCTACATCCTTGTCGGTTTGTGGATTGATTTGATATACTTCATAATTATCATAACGAATTCGATCTCCAATCGCCAAGCTTAATGTTGTGCTTAAGCAAATTATTAATAATGATAAACGTGTCATTACTTATTTCACAGGCACAATCAATTATAAGTGAAAACTTTGTCGAATGAATTTTTAAATGAAAAGCATTTTCTTTTTATACTTTTTCAGGTGGCGTAAGCTTTTCTTATCAATTTTCTGATTTTGTTCTGGTTTTATTGTAATTATAATTTATATTTTTATATATTGGAGAAAGTTTAAGAACTATAAATAATTCGGGTTATTAAAATGGAACAAGGCGAAAGCAATTAACATGTTAATGGTTGTTCGATGGAGAAAATGGAATAATCGTTGTAAAAAAGTTTTTGGTTCTTTGAGCCTACCCCTATGCTTTTGTCGCTGGATGTAGTAAAACTATGTATAGAGAGATCTATTCTTCAGTCTTTCCAACTTATAAAGTGTTTTATATAAATTCGGCCTAGTCATTTTACAGTTAATTTGGAAAAAATCCAATAAATTAGAGGATAGAAAATTGTTTCCAATTTGATCTAGTGTTTCAGGTCTAACATATTTTCATGAAACTTAAATTGGACATACTGTATAGACCAACTTAAGACCTGAGCTGTACTCGGTAGGTGCTGGAGGCGCTAGGTTTGAGAGGTCGTTCTTTTTCTAAATCCATTATATCACGGGTTTATATACTATACTATGTTCGAAGCAATATTGAGTGAAGTACCTTTGATTTGTTAACTGAAATTCCTCTAGTATTGGTTCTTCTTTGTCCAAGCTAAATCGTTGAACAAATTTAATTACGTATCCCGTATCTACCATAGGGCATCGAAAAATCTGCTATTGGCCAATTTTCAATTACTATATGTTTAAGAATTTATCAGTAAATTATACAATAGAAATATTATTCTTTAATTATTCAGTTTCTCTAATGAAATAAAAATGTTTAGAATAAACAGTGAATTTAATAACTCATGGCATTGACATGAATTTAGTTGGATAACTAGAGAAAAGGAGATAATATTTTATGGAAAAACCGTATTCACCATGATCAACACTGATTTTTAATATGAAAATATATACGCCTTATAAATAATATAACTAAATCGATTACGACTAGACACGGTTATCCGAAGCGTACGTATAGCTAAAGTAGTCACCACATTAATTATACATACGATGTACATGACAGAGCCATATTACTAGTGATAGATGTCTTTAAAATACAAGCTACCAACCTTCCCTAAAAGTATGATGCTTATAACAAAAATATTAGGAGTGATCTTAGGCAACAAAAGACAAGATTTACGCTTCTGAATCTATTTCAAAACAATTTATTATTGCTGGAATCGACTTACTATTTGAGAATAGTTATGCCAGCTATTTAATAACTAACAATATCCAACAAGTTTAACAACAGGTTTTTGAAATTTCCATAAAGAAGGTTTATCAAGGAAAATTATACAAGCCTTCAAGCTTGTAGATAAGCGTCATTTTTACAAATCTCTGAAAAGAATGATAATGAACGCAAAATATTTTCTTATATCAATTTTGATATATACAATTTTATTTCAATTAAGTTTACACATATCATGCCAGAAGCATCAAACACAAAAACAGTTTTCTTAATAATAGTAACCTAGTGTTTTAGCTTCATTAACTAGTGCAATAACGGAATCCATAGTTTCTTCCCCAGTTGGAATGATTTGTTCTGGTGGCAAAACAAATCCATTCCATCCTCCATTTGGCCTTAATTCATAAGTATAACTTAATGGAATATTTTGTACACCAAAAGCCCAATCAATACTGGCTCCAGCGGCTGGATAAATGGCTTCATAAACATTACCAACAACATATTTTGTACCATATCGTTTCGATAATGCTTTAGCTGCAGCATCACCAACTTGTTGAAGATCATCATGATTTTCAGCGTGTTGTTTAGTGTGTCCATATGGGAAAAGAAGTAATTGCGAAAATGAATGGAACGACAAATATGTATGGATTTTTCCCTTTAAAGATGCAATATATTCTGATAATGATTGAGTTTCAATTTCAGAGAAAGCCTTTTTGCCGGCAAAAGTGTCTGAACATGGAAAAGAACTAGCACCAACTTCATTCCAATGGAAATTCCAATTTCTGTTTGGATCAACACCATAACATAAACCTTGTCGAGAACGTGTTTTTCTCCAAAGTCGATCTTTGTTATGTGTATAAACATAACCATCTGGATTTGTATGTGGAAATACATACCAATCGTAGTTTTCTGCTAATTCTCTAATTGCAGGATCTGTGCTTGTTAAGAGTTGATTTACTATGTATGTAACTGTAGCTGGAGAAATCCATTCACGTGCATGGATGCCACCTTCAATGAAAATACCTTTATTACCGGATTTATATGATATTTTTACACCACGGATTTCACGTCCTTCATAAGTTTTGCCACCAACAAGAAGTTCTACAGAGTCATATTTCTGTGCTAAAGTTTCTAACCAAGAGTAAGTTTCTTCCAAGGTATGATATCGAGTCCAATCATATTGAGTTGATGCACGTCTTGGGTTCACTAATTCTTTATCCAAAGTTCGTTGGACATTCTTTTCCAATAAACGATGTTGAAGATCATTTTGGTTAAGAAATTGTAAGAAATCTGGTTGTTTATGAGGAGCCACAACTACATGAACATTGTTTTTCGGTCCAGTAATTCCATCCAATAATATTACACTATCACTTTGACCATCAATTGTTCTTAACAGCTCTATATCCTTATCGGTTTGTGGATTGATTTGGTATACTTGATAGTTATCATAACGAATTCGTTCTCCAATTGCCAAGCTTAATATTGCGCTTAAGCAAAACGTTAACAATAATAATCGTGTCATTGTTTATTTCACAGGCACAATCAATTAGCAGCGAAAACTTTGTCGAATGAATTTCTAAATGAAAAGCATTTTCTTTTTATACTTTTTCAGGTGGCGTAAGCTTTTCTTATCAATTTTCTGATTTTTTGTTTTATTTTCATATATTGGAAAGAGTTCACATACAAATAATTCCTGTAGTTAGAATGGAACATTGATAAGGCAAAGTATCAAAGTATTCAAAAAGGTATTTAGTTAACAATTAAAATGTCAATCATTTCACAGAGTGTACAGTAATGACAGAATCTTTCCTATCAAACAAATACATATATACTTAGTTTATCTGAATGGAAAGATAAATGCCTATTATTTTATTTTATAGCGACTGTTGTAATCATCTTATAAAATGCTGGCAGTGGTGTATTCCTAAATGAGACATGACCGGACTATTATCGACGATACGAAGATATTCTTTTCGCTGGCAGAAATCCATTATTTCCACTTCCTTAGATCTTTTTATAGTACTTTATAACTCAAAATTATCTCATTTCTCGCAAAATTTTAAAATCAAATGAGGCATTGAATCAGATAATACCAGAAGATCAACGTCACAAAATAGTAACTCTATAATCAAATTTATAAGTTAGTAGCTCGCCCATGGGTGGGCAGCATTTCACTGCTTTTATGGACTAAATTCAATTATACTATAAAGAGACAAATCTTTCTTCACTCAGCCAATATTAAAATTCATGTTTTCCAATTTATTTTGACTCGAATTTTATTACACCATTCTATGAGACCCTGTAGAGGTATCTATCAAATGAAATTAATACCAAAACTTAAGACTATCAAATCAATCAACTCTATTGTAAACCTGCTATAATTTTAAGGATTTACAAAAATTTGAGAAATTAAAAGATTTAATAAAATATTTCGTAATAATATTTTATCATAAAAGGCGGCCAAAACCTTTCTTTTTATAAGATTTATTTTTATGGCACTTTTCAAAATTTAATAAATCATAACATTTTTATTGTTTAATTGTATTTATCTGAAATTTAATTAATTAACAAACTCTTTTAATGCGCAAATCCAGCAAAGTTTTTGAAATGATAAAAAGAACAGCCTGCGTGTAATTATTAGCATTAAGAATTTTCCTCAAAATCAAATAGGATTTAAATATATTCTCGTACTGATTTTACTTCTGTAAACTGGTAGTACTAATCTAGTTCATAAAAATACTACTCTAGTATAAAAAACTACTAATAGAGTCCAAAAAAAACATTGGTCTAGTATTTTTTGTGTTTTTGGAAGTATTTATTCGACGCGTTTTTGAGAAAAAAAAACTATTTTAACTTACTGAATGGAGTTAAATTTATTTCAACAATTTAAGAAAAGAAAAATGTAATATTTTATGGAAGAAAACGTGTCCAGCACAATAAACATTTGCTAATTCTGATATGAAAAGATTTATTTTCTTTATAAATTATAAAATATAATACTTTGCTATATTTGGATACAATTACTTGGCTGTTTGAACTTGTAGATATAAAGCCTAACAAGTTTCTTCTTAGGTATGATCTTGAGTCCCATTATATTGATTTGATGTACATCCTGATATTGCTAATTCGATATCCAATATGCTTTGAACATTCTTTTCCAATAAACGATATTTAATATCGTTTTCTTTAAGTACTTGTAAGAAATCTGGTTGCTTATGTGGCGCAACAATTACATTAATATTGATTTTTGCTCCATGAATTCCATCCAAAAATATTATACTATCACTTTCGTTATCAATTTTGCGGAACAGTTCTACATCCTTATCAGTTTGTGGATTGATTTCATATACTTGATAATTATCATAACGAATTCGTTCTGCCATTCCTAAGCTTAATGTTATGCTTAAACAAAATGTCACCAAAAAAAGTGTCTGTCTTTTTCAGGCACAATATATCACAAATAAAAACTTTGTGAAATGAATTTCTAAATGAAAATCATGTTCCTTTTATACTTTTCCAGGTAGTAAAAGCTTTGCTTATCAAACCTTGCATTTTCTTATAATATTTTCTGTCATTTCTATTTTTCTATTTGC
Source organism: Xylophagus ater (assembly GCA_963422695.1). NCBI lineage: Eukaryota > Metazoa > Arthropoda > Insecta > Diptera > Xylophagidae > Xylophagus > Xylophagus ater. The sequence goes on from OY730484.1 coordinate 1,627,593, forward strand.
GAGTACTATAAACATTTATAAAATTCCGGTCATCGATAAGGCAAACGTTTTTGTATAATATTTGAAAACAGCAGGAATTTGTTGTACAGACTGTTTAGCAATGTTGAACTATTCGTACATAGGGTATTCAGGAGATATATGGGATAGTTCCTGTTAAATCTTATTCATGAAATCATCAATATTCTCATATATATTAAATAATGCCTTACTGAAAATTAATTTTCAAACAATTATACGACAACCTAAACCTAAATAACAAATAATAACAAATTATTACAAATCAATCAACTTCAAAATAGCTTTTTAAGAATTTCCAAAATTTTGAAATCAAATTAAAACACAATAATAAATATTTCACTTATCAGAAAGAAGTCAGTAAATTATAGCATATTTTGATAAAATGGTTATAATTGATTCAATTTCGATTAACACGATTAGATTGACCTAATTCTAAGGCAATTTCTTTTTTAATGTTGATCGCCAAGCTTCCCCAAAAGTTCACAACAAAAAAACTATCGATAAATTTCGGTAACTAAGGATCAGGACGTAAATTGTTGAAAAGAATGTAAAAAGCAGCAGAATATTTTCTTATATCAATTTTGATATATACAATTTTATTAGATTAACTTTCAACATAATTTCATTATAACAAAAACATCAAAAATACAAATAATTTCTTAATAATAATAGCCTAATTTTTTGGCTTCATTGACTAATGCAATAACGGAATCCATAGTTTCTTCCCCAGTTGGAATAATTTGTTCTGGTGGCAAAACAAATCCATTCCATCCTCCATTTGGCCTTAATTCAAAAGTATAACTTAATGGAATATTTAGTTCACCATAAGCCCAATCCATACTGGCTCCAGCGGCTGGATAAATTGCTTCATAAACATTACCAACAACATATTTTGTACCATATCGTTTCGATAATGCTTTAGCTGCAGCATCACCAACTTGTTGAAGATCATCATGATTTTCAGCGTGTTGCCTAGTGTGTCCATATGGGAAAAGAAGTAATTGCGAAAATGAATGGAACGACAAATATGTATGGATTTTTCCCTTTAAAGATGCAATATATTCTGATAATGATTGAGTTTCAATTTCAGAGAAAGCTTTTGGACCAGCAAATGTTTCTGAACATGGTGAAGAGCTGGCACCAACTTCTCTCCAATGGAAATCCCAATTTCTGTTTGGATCAGCACCATAGCATGAACCTTGTGGAGATCGTGTTTTTCTCCAAAGTCGATCTTTGTTGTGTGTATAAACATAACCATCTGGATTTGTATGTGGGAATACATACCAATCATAGTTTTCTGCCAATTCTCTAATTGCAGGATCTGTACTTGTCAAAAGTTGATTTAGTATGTATGTAACTGTAGCTGGAGAAATCCATTCACGTGCATGGATGCCACCTTCAATGAAAATACCTTTATTACCGGATTTATATGATATTTTTACACCACGAATTTCACGTCCTTCATAAGTTTCACCACCAACAAGAAGTTCTACAGATTCATATTTCTTTGCTAAAGTTTCTAACCAAGAGTAAGTTTCTTCCAAGGTATGATATCGAGTCCAATCATATTCAGTTGATGCACGTCTTGGTTCCACCAATTCCTCATCCAATGTTCGTTGGACATTATTTTCTAATAAACGATGTTGAAGATCATTTTGGTTAAGAACTTGTAAGAAATCTGGTTGTTTATGAGGAGCGACAACTACATGAACATTGTTTTTTGGTCCAGTAATTCCATCTAAAAATATTACACTATCACTTTGGCCATCAATTGTTCTTAACAGCTCTATATCCTTATCGGTTTGTGGATTGATTTGATATACTTGATAATTGTCATAACGAATTCGTTCTCCAATTGCCAAGCTTAATGTTGCGCTTAAGCAAAATGTTAACAATACTAATCGTGTCATTGTTTATTTCCCAGGCACAATCAATTAGAAATTAAAACTTTGTCGAATGAATTTCTAAATGAAAATCATGTTCTTTTTATACTTTTTCAGGTGGCGAAAGCTTTTCTTATCAATTTTCTGATTTTTTGTTATATTTTATATATTGGAAAGAGTTTATAACATACAAATAATTTCGGTAATTAGAATGGAACATTGATAAGGTGAAATCATTTGTTATCGAAGTATACAAACAGCAGGTATTTAGTTGACAATTAAAATGTCAATCATTCGATAGGGTATTCCTCTCTGAGACATTCTCAGACTATTTTGGACGATATGAAGATTTTTGTAGTATCTTTTTGCTGATATGAATTAATTATTATCCAGCCCTTTGCCCTTTTTATAATAATTTGTAACTCTCAAAATAATTTGAACTGTTGTTACTAGAAAATTCTAAATTCAAATGACGAAGACGAATGCCACAAAATATTCTTTCTATAATCAAATTTATAAGTTAGTAACTCGCCGATGAATGGGCAGCATTTCACTGTTTTTATGGACTAAATTTAATTATACTTTAAAGAGACTAATTTTTTTTCATTCAGCCAATATTAGGTTTAATATTTTCCAATTCATTTTGAATATAATTTTATTAGATCATTCTATGAGACCCTGTAGAGATATCTATCAAAGGAAATTAATACCAAAACGTAAGAATATCAAAACAATCAACTCTATTGTAAACCTGCTATAATTTTAAGGATTTACAAAAATTTGAAAAATCAAAAAGAAATATAATGTTCGCATTTTGTTTTTAAAGTTAATTTTATAAATTTATCATTAAAAGTAGCCAAATCTTTCTTTTTGGAAGATTTATTTTTATGGCACTTTTCAAAATGTAATAAATCATAACATTTTTATTGTTCAAATTTCTGATAAGCACACGGGAACTTTTATTTACCTGAATTTCAAAATAATTAAAAAACTGTAAAGAAAATGTAGGTAAATTAACCGGCATCTATAAATAATTGTTGTTTCTGTTAGAATTTAGCAGTAAATTATAGAATTGCATTGAGTTCTACCGATTAAATGAAAATCATCAGTGAAATTATTAAATAAATATTGTTCATGACATTGACATGAATTTATTTGAGTTATTAAAGAAAAATACGATAATATTTTATGGGAAAACCGTGTCCACCATAAACCAAACACTTGCTAATTTTGATATAGATCCATAACATATTGAAGCGGAATTAATTTTTGATAAACTATTTATTCTTACTTTCTTATTCTTTGGTTTATTTGACTACAATCGTCAGTCCTTACGTAGATACAAAGTCTCAGAATAATATCATTTCTACCTCGTATATAAAGCAAAACAGCAGTGGGATTCTGTAAAACGAAAATTGAAAATTTATTGTCGTTCTTATACATTTCTTTTGCAAGTGATAAACTTGAAGTGAGAACTATTTAGCCGTCACTTTCAAATAATGTTTAGATGATTTTCAAAGCAATACCATAATTTAGTATACCTAGATGTCCTAGCCAAATCAGCAGCGTGATGTTTTATATTGTTGTTGTACGTGAAGTTAAAGAAGAATGGATGAAAAGAGGTTTAATGTGAAAGGGATATATGTGTCGGGATATTACTGTACAAAAAGACTCAATTGAATGCAAAGCCGTTGGAAATCTTTATTATTAATCTATATGGTAATACCCTTACTTTGAAGCCATCGCTACATAATATTTTATTCGGTAGCCAAATGATTCAACTGTTTCAATAAATTTAATTTTCTGACGAAATTTGTTCTTCCATTTCGTCACTTAAGAAAGAAATCTAAATTTACACCCACAAAAAAAAAATTTGTCAATAGAACCCGAAATAACTTTTTAACTAATCTGTAGAAAATTTTAGTTTGGGTTTCTAATAATAGTATTCACCAAAACTGATTTGTAATTTAATTAAACTATAGCTACTATAAACTTATTTCTAGTAATTAAAAAATCTTAGTTCTTCAAAATTCAACTTTTGGTGGCTATAATTTTTCTCTGAGTGTAAAAATGTATTCATTGAAATAACTTTTATTTTCGTGATATTAATATTTTCAATTATGTATTGTATATATATCGCGTCTCATGCCTTCCGCAATCCAGAAATACAAAATTATTGTCATTGAATTGAAACAATTAAACTGCAATCACTTCTAAATTGATTCAGAATGGAAATGATAAGAAATGTAAAGTACTGTAAAATGATAAAGTTTACACTTTTAGAATGCGATACCATTGATACACGAGTGCTTGTAGTTCTTTGAATGTCATCGACTTTAAAAACTACATCCAAAAATTAGTACTTTTAGTTTAGGATAAGAATTTTTATAATACCCTATGTAAATGCTTATTTATTGGATGTTCTTTAAATAACCCGTAAGTATCACGAAGAAAGGAGCTGTTTTTTTAACTCCATTACAAATGCACGTTTCATTTAATTTTCTAAATAATTAATAATAACAGACTTAGCTCGTGTATGAAACCTAAACATCAGGTACCAGATTAGATATCATACATAATCAAGTAACTAACTTCATTCTATTGTATTGAACATAACTCTATTTTAGGCGATTAATTGATTAACAATTTTCAGCCGGAAAGTCTGAACAGCCGGAAAAGACACGGTTTTTTTTCATTGGGAATAATGCTGCTAATCTTGATGAAACTGTTGGAACAATTAGAAGATCTTCGAACATGCGTACACGAGCTATAAATATATATTTAATTAAATTACAAAAAAAAAAGAAAATTATAATTATTATTATTATTTTGTGCGGAAATTTTATTGATAAAAGTGATTTGATATTATTGTAAACAAATTTCTTAAAAGATAAAAATAAAAATTAATTTGATAAGATTAAATCTGGGAATTTCCTAATCTATAATACAAATTATAGATGTCTATTCTAATGCAATAAAATGATATATCAAATTGAAATGGATTAGCCAATCGATCAAAAATTAATAGTATAGAAAATAAGGTTATTGAGGCTCCTTATTGTCTTTTAGTTTTCATCATTTTTATCTTTTATATTCCATAGTACCGTATATAAGCACAATAACTATTTATTTACTGTATTATAGGAGCTACCTGTAATTAAAAGTGTTTACTTTCGGGATCCTTAAAATATTTTTCAAGAAATGTAATAAAACTTTTATGATGGAAAATGTTTTCTGTGAAAAATTAAATTGGAACTTTTAATGAGTCGAAATAGTAAATTAAAATATAATTTTCTAGAAAATTTCGTTGTTATTATGTATTTACAGGTTATAATTAAAAACCGGTATAAAATAGTTACTTGTCTCTAAGTCTTGGAAATTTGACGCCCTTCATTGTCATTTGTTTATTACTTCAATTTATTTAAAAACACTAACAAAAAATGTATTTTGTATAGAAACATATATCAAACTAAAATCGGTCTATAGCCGATATTGGTAGATAACAAATCGACCAAGAAATTAACTCTGAGAGAAGAAAAGTTCAAACTAATAATATTTAATTGTTTTATAGTTTTGTTTATTCTCACTCGAAATTGCTCTAAGTTAGAGATTACCTAGTTCCCTAATAGCGTAAATATAGTCTGGAAATTTTATTCAAATTGACTTTTTGAAACTAGGCTCTGAAATTCAAACTACAAAATGACATCCCAATTTTGATTGAATTTTGGAAGATAAAAATTCTTAAAATGAAAAAAGGATTTCTTGAATATTTTTGGTATCTCTTGAATGTGTGTATCTCGAGAGTTGCCCAGTGACCTCTGAAACTAAGTTTTAGGAACCGAACCTGAAAAAATTTCCAAATTACAGTTGAAAGGAAATTAGAGATTTAGTTAAATTAAAATTATTTCGAAAGAGGAAACCTATTTACCGAAATATAGTATAAACAAAAATTAAAATATTTTCAATAAACAATTTTAATTAAAAAATCATCAAAAGCAGAAATGAGATAGTATTAAAATGGTTTATAAAAATTTAATGCATTTAAAGGGAAATTCCACAATTTCAGACGATTTTGAGTACATAATTATCCTTAAGCCTTTCCCACCTCTCTTTCAGTAAAAATACATAATAAATTCTAATGAGTTTATTTTTCCTAGGGAAAAACCTTCTAAAAAGGATATTTGTCGTTTCAAAGAAAAGTACAGGTAGTCCAAAATGTTGGAAAATATATTTAATGAAACATGTACCTCCCACTTAAAAAACTTAGGGAATTTTTGTCTTTTACCTGAAATTGGCTATAGTCCTGAATTTATATAAATGCAAATTTCATTTGTATAATTCAGTACGAAACGAACGATAATTCAGTACAATTTGAGAAGTCCGAGTGTAAAAGTGCAAAAGTGCAGTTACAGAATATCTGTTAAAATAAATTAAATCAGTTTTTGGTGTTTTTGTTCAGTAAAACAATTAAATCGAAATGGATAGAAAACGTTCACATCCAAAAAGTACAAATAAGAGAAATTATTTTTCTGAAACTACAACAATTTTTGATACAAATCAAAAATATATTTACTCTGGCAATGAAAATGAGAATCCATTTATTGCAAATTTAAATAATCTAAATTTAGATTACTCTGAAAATAATAAATCAAACGGCAAAATTAATGTATGTGAAGCTCTTCAAGTGACAAATGTACTTTCATCAATATCAGAAATAAATGAAGAGGCATGCCTAGAATCTAGTATAACTGAGATAAAACGGACTCGTATACCATCACCGATATCGGGTTCATCATCAAGACAACAATTCAAGGATGAAAAAATTATAAAATTGACAGAATCAAATGAATTTGATACAAAAATGAATAATGTCATTCAACCAAAAATACCACGATCAGCATTAAAAACAAATAAAAAACGCCCAACTTATCCGAAAGTTGTAACATTTAAAACAATTTCACCAATACCAGGACCATCAAAACCATCAAATTCTCAAGATTCAATCTTGAAATATAAATCTGGGTATCCAGTTGATATATTTGATGTCGAACAAGTCGATGCACCTCCAGATGTTGAAGAAATACCAAGAACAAAAGAAGCTGTAATCAAGGAGACAATTGAAGAACTTAAAGAAGCTTACAATGAATTGGAAGCGATATCTTTGATGGAAAAAGAAAACCTAAAATTATCACTTTACAATGAAATTGAAACGTTACGTGATATCATTAAATTGGAATTTACTACATCATCAATTTCAATTGCGAATACTGTTGAAGGATTCGATTCGGCTTTACACAAATTAAATTTACATGAACAAATGAGGAATCTTTCTGGAATTCTTACATTTGGAGTATTATTAAATAGTATGCAATCGAAATAATACTTCACATATATTTTTAACAATAAATAATTAAGTTTTATGATTTTACATGATTAAATATGACTATTTTCATTTTCTTACAAAATAAAAATAGTACATTTTTAAAATATTATTTTATTAAAAAAAATGTTTAAGAATCTTTTTTACATATTTAAAATTTTTAAAAATATATAAATTAAGATAATAAAATATTTTATCTAACTCAATTTTTTTATTTTATTTCTATTGAATGCTTTAATTCCAGAATGTTCTAATCCAAACGATTTTCTAACCAAAAACATGGGCCTAGTGATGATTTCTAAAAATAAAATCTTTGCAAATTTTTCTATATTTTCAGATAATTGTAAAACACATGTGGGAAAAAGCTTAAGCCTTTTTCTGAGTCATCGGATAAGATATTACTATCTGTTTCGTATCGTATATCTCAATTTTGTAATGTTTTAACTTGAAAAGGAGTGTTTTGCCTTCTCCATCATTTTGGCATCAAATTAAGCCTAAACAACATATCTTAACTAGTACTATGTGACTCTACTAAAGCGTCGTTAAGTCTTCTATATGTCAAATGTGCCGCTTGGAAATTCATTCGATCCAGAATGTGTTAGTTTAGACAAGCAGAGCCGAATTCTGGCGTAATTTCGATAAATTTTAGATTTTGGATACAACTTCCTTTCTTAATATTTTGATATGTTTTTAAATTAGACTAGGACTATCGACATTCGTCCATACAAGTGTTGTACTCGTTCACAAGATTTGTAATTAATGTTTTACAATTCAAATAAATTTATTTCTTTGAAATATAATCAAATAAAGGACGAATTGTTATATAATAAATAAATTCAATTCCAGTTATTATACTAAATCCAAGAATCAATCCTAAAAGTCCGCCAAACGATGCTGGAAAAAGAAAATAAATTCATTTTCAAATATTCTTGTAAATTACATATTGTTACCTAAAGATCCTATCCACGTTTGATAAATATCTTTTCGATATCGAGTTGATACTAAGTCATTAAAATAAACATGTAGCAATGATTTATTCTCAATTATAATATCTTTGCTAAAAAAAAACCATATTAAATTATAACAAACGATTGAAAAACAATTAATTAAAAGACTTTTACTTACAATAGATTATCATTATTATAAGAAAATTTACGATTTAATATCCCACTAGTTATTTCAGCAGGATATTGTAATAATTCACAATCTGGTAGGCAATTACATGGTGTAGAATAGACACCAGTTTCTTTAACCAAACTCATATTAAGACCTGGTAGTGCTCCAACGAAAAGTTCTAAACAAAAAGAAAAGTTACAAAAATCCAAGTTATACTATAATGGTACTGACTTCTATTTTTGATAACACAATTGATTTGATTCATTTTACATGCTGGTAAACTGCCATTATTTGGTACATTCAATGGTACACAACCACATATTTCATATACAATATTTGTACGACATTCTGCCAAACAATTCGTATACGAATAATATTTCATAACATTCAATTTTTTCTCATTATCAAATAAACAATTTCGAACATTTATATTCAAATCTTTTGTATTATCCGTTGCATATGTTGATTCCGGTGATATACTTATGAAACCTTCACGAGATGCTGTTAATACTTTTGTTTCAGCATTTTCATCTGGATAATCATTTGAATTTCGTATTAAAATACGAAAACCATAACTACTTAAATATGTGGCAAAATATTCATCAATTTGTGGATTTAATAATACAGTTAAACCAGTTTGATAGCCACATGCTGTAACACGACGTGCTACTTTTGGAATACTATAGGCAAGTTTACTAAAAAAAAGAAAAAAACATAGAAAAGGACCGTCTAGCTGCTATATACTATAGAAGTGAAACATCTTTGCTGTACAATATACAATAGACCATAGATTGGTTGGGGCTTCTAGTAACTTCTATAAGATGGGTTGGGTTAGCGACCTGGGATAAAAGGGCGATACTTCTAGTAAATTCTATAAACAGTACGGTTGGCGATCGATACCTTTAGTAAATTCTATACAAATTCATACTGTCTTCAGCACCAAAGCTGTGTGAAACAAAACTCTCCAACCTACGAGAAAATATTCGCCAAGAAAATCTCTATAATTTTGCAGAAAATTGCAATTATCTGCAACCTTTGCTTTACAAGATAAAATTCAAAATTTCCGTAACGATTTTTCGTTATGCTGTTTTCTACGTCAATCGATTTTTCTCTACCGAAAGCGAAGAAGTTTCATTTCAAAAATATAATTTTAATTGTTTTAACTAAATTTTAAAACATATATATATTTACACAGGATAATTATTTGTTGCAAGAGCATGATAATTGAATGAACAGCAAACACCTTCGGTTGTGTTAACACTTTGAAAAAGTGTATCACAACGTGTTTGGGTACCTTTCCACATACAACGGAGTAGCATTTCGGGACATCTTGGTGATATTTCTCTCATAACATCGGATACGGTTCTATTATTGGTTTCAAGAATTTCATGTAATTTCATATAATCTTTTCCTTCAATTTCATAACTTCCTTGAAAATCTAAAATTAATCGAAACATTTCTGCTAATTCTTGAACTGTAATATTTGATGGACGTTTCCTGGAATACGTTACGTATTATAATTTAAACAAAAATAAATCTATATTGACCAAGACTTTGTACTTACAATTTTGTAGCCAAACCTATTGCTAAACGTTTTGAGATTTTATTGAAATTACAAATTGTTATCGCTGGAAATGGTACATTCCATGTTGCAAAATGTGTACTCTCGATAACCGTAACTGTTGGTGTTTCCTTATTCCAATTCCATGAAACCCATAATAAAATTATTGCAATAATAAATGCAATTATAATAATTATTAACCATGCCAATTTTTGGCCACGCGTTGTATCATTACGTACTAAATAACCATAACCATGCAATGATGTTGTACTACAGAAACACTTGATACTATCAACAAACCAATTATTTGTAGATTTTGAATAGATTTTTTTATCATTATTTAAATTTTTCAATTTACTAATATCATCATTAATATAGTCGTTATTTTCAATTGTCCAAACGCGATTTTTTGCAACCATTTTATTTTAATTGAAATTGAATATGTTTATATCCGAAATAAATGAAATTTAATATAAAACTAAACATATAAATTCATATCAAAAATTATTTTTGTAAAAAAGTCGTCAAAATGTAAACCATTGACCATTGACGTAGTTTTTTGTACCGACAGCAAAGAAAACAGTAATTTAAGGTAATTTAATTTGATTGATTCGCTATGATAAATAAATATCGATTGTATTAATTTCTATATTTAACCTAATTGACCTCGATGATTCGATCATCAAAATATTAAATATTTATGGAAAAAAGTGACATTTTTACATTCCTCCAAAGCAATAATTTTATTGATATTTTGTTTGGAACAACATATTTTGTATTGCGCCTATTTCATGACTTTTTTAATTTCAGAAATAAACAAATTGAGTTCTCAACTGTTGAATGGTTTAGAAATTTGTTAATACAAGTAAAAGATTTTCATTTCACTGGAAAATCTATTTTCAAAAGTCTAAATTAAATTAAATTAGGTCAAATAAAATTATCTCGATAATATCTAGCTCTCAAAAGTCGAGGTTAAGACAATACTAACAACAAGTTATTTGTGATTACCTAATTTTGATTTTTTATATTTAATTTAGTAATTTGAACTATTTGTGATAATATAGTCGCACATACTGAAAGCTGATTTTGTTATGTCATACAGATTACCCATCTATAACGCGGTAGATTCGTTCTAAAAAAAAAAAAAAAACCAATATATTATCCAAAATAGTGTTGCATGAGACTCCATAAAATTATTATGGTAATTACTAGAAAAACCGAAAATATACTAGGATTAATATGATTTGTAATATGTACTTAAATCGCATGTAAATAGCTCGTGTGTGAAAACTAATTACAGTACCTACTTAAAAAATTAGCCACAAACGATTTTATTTTGTTATTTTCTTGTTAGTGATATAAAGGTAATTTGTTATTTGAAAATCATGATAGTCTACCGAATTTTTTGGTTAGCGAGTGTATGCTTACAACATTATTGTTTTGATCAAGTGTTTGCTTAAAGATGGTTTATATCTTTACCACATCCGATTAAAGATATTCAAAACCTAAGTGCAAATGTACTTTGGTGTCTTCTAGTCAGTTTATATCTCTTAAAATTTTAAACAAACAAATACACTCATTATTGCTTTCTTCACGTTGAATAGGTATAAAGCTTTGTGATGGTAAAAAATTGTAATCTCTAGATTTTGATGAATCTTCATGTTTCAAGTTAAAAAAAATACTATTTTTAGAAAATATCCTTTCGTTTGTTTGCCTCGCTGTATGTTCATATCAAAATCTAGTTTAGACGATATCTCTCGAACGCATTTGGAAAATTAGATTCTTCTTAGGAAGAATAGATCCCTACGGTTTTTAGTAACGATCTAAAAATGCGGTTGGATGATTGAAGTAGGATACAAACAAAGTATTCTTCTAGTATGTGCATTGGCAGTTTATTTTACTTCCTATAACAAATGAATAAACTTTCTTAGACTTTTAATCACAAAACAAAAAAACAATACCAATTTACATAGCAATATTTACACTAAAAATTGATAATGCTTAATAATCCAAATTTCAATTCAATTTATTTCTTTTCTTCAGAATAAATATTTTCAAATCAGTTCAAATAAAATATAATTTTTTCAAATGCATTCAAAATTCTTTGGAATTATTATTAGCAATTGCAATCTAAAATGCAATTTAGTAAATAAATTACTATTTGCTTCTTGTCTTAATTAACAACAACAAAAAATATACAAAGAAATTTACAAGAAATTTACTCAGTAATTTTTGTTTTTTTGTAATTAAAATTTACCGAATGATAAGCAAAAAATACTTTGCCATTTATAATGTTTACTATTTGTATAGAAGAAGTAATTTCAAAAGCAATTTCTTGTAATCAACAAAAGGAAATCGTTTCTTTTGTTTTTTGTAATTGATTTTTTTAGTCGCGGATTATGAAAATTCTGGTGTTTGTGATAGCACCTACATGGCCATAGTTCGCCGTCCGACATATATGGAAAACAGTTTACCTTTTGTAAATATTTTCGATTATTTTATCTTCAGAAAAGAAGATCAGAGGTGTATAACTTAAAAGTTATGTTAATATTGAATTAAATGTCTTATATTGGTGTACTTTAAAGATATTTGTTAATATTTGAATACGTTTTTGGATTGTTTGAAAATTATCTTGTACTTCTTAAAATTTAACAAAATTTATAGAATGGAAAATTTTTAACGTTTAACACACTTTTTCTTGAAAACATAAAATAATATACATATATTTTCGTATCTTTAATTTATTTGATATCTATCTAAATAATTAATTAAATTTTTAAATAATCGAATTACAAAATTTCAAAGAAAACTTTTTCTTATTAAAAATCTGCAACATAATCTTATATTATTACCGTAAAATGGGGTGACTTTTTCTGAAGCAGTTGACGAGCTAAAACATGGTTTTGTATTGTTCATTTCATACAGAAAAAAGGTTATTTATGTGGGAACACCACTCTATAAGTTCAGAAGAAGCCTCAAAATACTGTAAGTTTAATGTTAAGTAGTAGGCAGGGCATCCTTTAAAAAAAATGTCAAAGAAGCTAGATTATTCAGTTTGGAAAAAACCGTCAACTTGTTTAGAATATTTAATAATTAAATTAAAACTTAGAACTACATCTATTATTGTTTTATTTGCGATTTCACAAACCACATTTATATACATCCACTAATGTGGTATACAACATATGTAAGAATAATTTAAAAGCCTAAAAATTGCTTATATTGTTTCCAAATACTTTTTCTTATTGTCTTAAAAAGTTTCAAAATGGAAAATATCCGTTTTTGGTTCAATTATACTCAGCCTTCGTATTCAGATGTAAACGCTTCGTATCACAACTTATCGATATTTTCGATTTATAGGACTTCTCGTACCACAATGCATCATTATTTCCTGTTGAAATGTAAATGTTTAAATCATTTCTTTCAAATTTTGATGCGGAATAAAAAAAATGTATATTACTGATTCATTCGAAAGAGATTAGCTACAAGTATAAGCAAATTGTATCTGAAATATAAACGTAAGGATAATTTATGAGAAATTTCAGGAAATGTAATTTTACCCTATTTTACAGTACGAAATTACAATTTCAAATTTTCTAATATACTAAAACATATGACTTCTTAAATAAAATAACAAAAAAAAAGCAATCACGAATTGGAGTACTGACCACCTACAATATTATTATTATGATTTAGTTGTTAGCAGGGCCTAAAATGTTTATCGAGAAATAAAATTAAACAAAGATTAAAATGTTAAAGTTTAACTAAAAAAAATAAGAAACCACTATAAAATATTAGTCCACGCGACTACATTCATAAAATCACTTTTATATCATGTTCTGAGATGACTCCTTAGTAACGGATATACATATTTCGTTAATATTTGAAATGTTTTTTTTCTTTTAGTGATAACCTAGGACAACAAGAGCCATTTCTTTTACGTACGTCAAATACAGATTATAGAAAACAATTAAAATAATATATTACCATAATAAAACCAAATTATTTTTAATCAAAATTAGATTCCTGATGAAATTTCCCTAAGTTGGATTCACACCAATATTATTAGTAGACAGTTATGTTAACTTAATTCGACTTTCAAATGAAAATGTATTCGAACCTATAATAGTCTTCCCTTAAATAACTGATTCTTCTATTTTGGTGGGTATTAATATTAAATACTCGTATTTTAAACAATATTGAAAGTCATTATTTAGCAAAATTATCATAAAACTTTTATAGTGTTAATTTTACAGATGTATTACTCCTTCAGACTTGTGTTAATTGGTACTAAATTGTTTCTGCTAAAAGATTAAATATGGTTTTTACACCAAATGAACGATAGAACCATGTTTGAAGCGGCCAGTTCATACGTTCTCTGGATGTCTGTAATCACAGTTTAACTTTAACAGATATTTATGGATAGAAATATCACTGCCATATAATCTAATATGAAAACTAGTCCTACAAGAGATTTTTTAAATTACAAACTATATTTGCTTTTTTTTATTGTTTTTAAATTAGATTAGATTAGATTGCATATTAGGGTATTCTTGTACTGCGACCTTAAGATCTATTGTACCCCCTTTTCTTTGGTGCAGTCGTTTGGTTAGGCTCCCATTCTAAAACACCTCATCCAGACCTATTTCTCTTAGGGATTTTATTATCCGGAGTGGATCAAGAGATTCTATCTCATTTGGGGGGAGGTAGTATGCCCCCAAGTATTTTCTTCTTCTGCGGAATAATGCTTCGCATTCAGAGATGATGTGCATTGGAGTCTCTTCCTCACCCTCGCAGAATCTGCAGCTGCTGTCTAGTATTTATTGTTTTTAGTACTTTGGTTGTTACGTTTACTATATTTAGCTCCATAGACAATTCATATGAACATAGTTTGGATACACCTTTATTATTTTTTATTTCTTTTGCGGTATGATAAAGAAATGATTTTAGAAAAAAAACGAAGATCTTAAAAGGTCATCAAATTTTTCGTTAGAATTAAAGAAATTTTAAATTTAGTAAGATTTTGCCTATAAATATAATATTGTTTACAAAAATCTCTCTTTAATATCCGGAGTAAAATGATTATTTGTGAATTAAAATGTTACTAATTTTCTTCGACATTATCTCGTCGGAAAATTGATATAATTTTTTTTTTTCTTTCTTAACTTTGCTATTGCCTTATCATTGATATATATTGTAACATAAACAATTAAGCAATAAATTTAATTTATTAATAAAAAATCATTGTTTTTTTTTTTTTTAAATAAAAATAAATATGGTTTATTTCTGATTTGCAATTAATATGTTATTGACGCAGTCAAACACAAGATCGATCGGATCACTTTATCGTCATCAGATCCATCGTTCGATTATGACAGTTTTGTTTTATTATTAATAATTCTCGAAATGTTCTTATTAAAAACCAGATGCAAATTACTTATCTTTTTTGGCAATCAATATACCAGAAATAATTAGTATTAATGTTCAAAAGTGTAATCGCGGCTATCATATCCTTATCCTCATAAAATATAGAATATAAAACAAGATGCAAGTAGATTCCTCTATCAAATTGGCGCCTAAATTTTATTTTAGTTTCCTTCAAATGATATTTAGAACTAGTATTATTTAAATTATAACCAATTTAAAATAAATAGAATGTTGTTGAATTTCTCTTTCAAATTTTTTATTAATATTAAATAATATAAAAATATACTTCATGCAATCACCTCGTGCTGGAAGCATGAATAATTCGCAATTTTGATGATTTATCAATTAAAATTCTCATTCGTTTAAATAAATTTTTATAAATATTTGCTATAAAAACATCGGTAATTGAACTTTACTATATTCTGAAGGATATTTTAATAAGTTTACATCAATGAACTAATAAAATTCAATTGTCATTGCGTTTATGATAAAGAAAACGATTTTCTTCCATAATAATTCCTTATGATTCTTTGAGTTCTTATCATTAGTTTAGAAGACTATAATGCATTATTAGAATTTGAACTCTTAGTTAACAAATCTAAAAAGAATTAACAACGACAAAAAGAAAAACAATCAAAAGAAGTAATTTTTTATTGAGTTTTTCTCCATAAATATGTTTCATCTGTTTTGGTTGAGATAACGAAATCTATGTATTTAAAAAAAAATTTCATTCAAATCGGTCAATTAAGTTTTTTAATTAAATTTAGAAAATTAAAAAGTTCCTTTACCCAATTTTTTTCAAATATATTATCATATCAAGTTAAGGAGCAAACTATATTTCAAATTTCATTAAAATCAGCGAACACTTGTTTAAGTTATTGTGTAAATTTGCGAGCGTTCAAAACTCAAAATAATACAACTTTTGATTCACATCTAGTGCCTTAAAACCATCCTGCACATTTACTATAGTACACGTATCGTGTCGATCTGATTTGTTGGTGTAGCTGTTGACGTGTGCAGCCCGCCATGCGATTTTGATTGATTGATTGATGTGTACGTTTTTTTTAGATAATTTAGTAAGTGGCGCGTAATAACAAATTTCTAAATGCGGACCTCAAATACATTTTTTTTCAAATAACCTAACGTTGGACAAGATTGGTGTAATTTATTGTATGTTAGGTGGATAACGCACATTAAAGAGAACAAATGACCAAATATTTATGACCGTCAGTGTAGATTCAATTTAACTAATCTAAATATAAATAATATAAAAATATATTTACTGGAATAGGGAAATTAATAATTTCTTATCAAAACAATTACAGAAATAGATATTTGTGCGATGAAGAAAAATCCCAAAAATATTTTTATTTTTAATTATTTTTACAAATTCAATTGACGTCAGAAGATTTTTCTCATATCTTAAAATTAGGGAATACCATAATTACTTATAATCATAATTTCTATTTGCTGAAATTGTAACCGAAAAACCACCAACTCGATATCTAAGAAAAACCACCATGATTGATAATTTAATCCAAAAATTATAATGTAGAAAATTTTAACTAATTATAATTAAAAATCTATAAATAATACGCAAAAATTTGTATTTCCATTAAAATTGGAAAAATAATAAAATTTATTTCTATAACGCAATACTGGATAGGCCGAAAAGAATTTAGTAGTTTTTCGGTTAACAAAAACAAAATCAGAAAACTAATCTAACCAGTATTTAGAAGACATAAAAGTTGATGATGCAAGATTTAAATTAATTTAAAAAGTATTGTTAGAATAATGTAAGACTTTTGGCTGAATCAAAGAGGACCAAAGGCCAATCATTAGAAAAGTTGATAACGTATACAAGTGGCGCGACAATATCCTTTAGAACGTCTTCTAGATCCGTGAATTATATATCCAGAATGTCGAAAAACAAAAACATCTCTTCACACTACCAATTCTGACCTCTATTATTAATTTGCATCCACTTTCGATGTATCAAAAATATTATTGTATAAAATTTTTTAAACGGTCCCGAATCAGAACATCAGAATTAGTGTTAAAGCTTTTTTTAAACTTATATATTCTATGAAAAGGCAACTATGATCAAAACATTGATTATACTCGATCGTAAAGCTTTTCATTTAACAAGCGTAATTGACTGACGCGCCCCGTGCTTGTAGTCACACTTTTTTATTAATATTTATTATACTAAATTATATTTATTATAAATGATATTTATTATAGAAAACTGTTTTGATCACTACTATTTATGATGGAATAAATTATATTTATTGTTGTTTAAGTCTCCACATTTTATGACGCTCCAATTTATCATATTTTTTTTTTTATAATTAATGTATTTCGATTTGATCAAATTCAATTTGAGTATATAAAGCCATAAAAATTTATACAATATTTATCGATTTCATTATTCTTTTTTTGGTTTAAACAAATTATTAACATAAAAAAACATAAATTAAAATCATTACCTCGCGTAATTCAGTAAAAGTTTTAATTTTAATTAGTGATTTCCTAACAGCTAATTATAAAAGTTCAATACCCGATAAATACAAAACACATACTGTGCTGTGAATTAATTAATTTACCCAACAATTTCAATGTTGCAATAATTACAATTGAAATACCAATTGTTTAGAAATCGATATTTCTAATTGAAAAAATGTTGTATAATATTGAAATTATATATAAACAACCTGGTGGTGAAAAATAGGTATACTAGGAGATATCAATTTGATGCTGTTTGGAATCTTCCATGATTTTCTTAACGTCGATTTCAGTGATTTCGTACGAATAGTTTTTTTTTCAATAAAGATATATTTTAAAATTGATTCAAATAGTATTTGTTAATTTAAATTCTCTAGAATATAATTTAATTTTCAACAAAAATTTATCAAAAAAAAGCATATCCTGTACAGTAAACCACCCAACTTTCTTGGACAATAACAAAACAGTTCATCATTTTATTATAACCGATAATTTTGTATCAAATTTGAATAAAATTGAGTATACCATTCTGGACTTATTGTGCATTCAAAGAAACTGACCACACCAGCGTAAAGCAACCCATTTCCGCTGAAAATTTAAAAAAATTGTTCTCTGTAATATTATCCGCCTAATACTACTAAATTTGATTTGATTTGATTTGAAAATAGCGGTTAGGACACAGTCATATTCTTGTCGAAAAATAAACACTTCCACATTTCCTGTGAAAATCTAATCAGTTCTTTCATTTTGTTCAGGATATTTGTGTACCAAATTTTGTTGAAATTGATAATGTAGTTCTCATGATATAATAACCAAGAAAGGCTAAAAAGGGCAACTTCTAGTTACGGTTTTCCGCCAAAAATCTAATCTAAACTTTTCCTTATTACCGCCTTCCATTGACTCAAATTTGAATAAAATTAAGTAAAGCCTTCTCGAGTTATTGTGTTTTAAAAAGCAAATGTCAACACAGATATGGACATGGACATCTTGGGAAAATAGTCAACTCGAATTCTAGACACCCTAAAACACGTATTTCCATTAAAAATGGGATGCTTACAACACTCTATTATTAAGGTCTAAGAAAGTAAAAACTATGTATAACGAATTCAATCAAATGAAAATTGTTTTTCTTATAATTTTGAAAAGTTTCCATTGCGACATTGCATCTATCATTTGTTTTACATTCTTTTTTTTGAAAAAAAAAATATATTAAAATTAATTAAAAAACATTTAATAACTGAAAATCGGCATATAGCGGATTTTTGATGCTCTGTGACAGAAATATGACAGAAAAATGGCCAAAACTAATAATATTTTAAGGTTTTTTCTACATAACTTCGTTTGTTTTTTACAAATTTTCTCTAATTCGTAGGTAGCCTGGGGCCTAAATAGCGTAAATACCCTCTGCAAATTTTATTCAAATCGGTATATTAGTTTTCAAAGTACATCCGAAAACACTTTATGAACAAGCTTATTTTTCCCTACGACTATTTCTTTCTCGACTATTCTTGGACAGATTTTACTGAAATTTAACATATTATCGCCTACTTATGTAAACAACGTATGTAAATAATTTAAATAAAATTGCTTCACAAATTTTCCGGTAAAACCTGAAAAACCATCACAAAACGACAAAACTTTCTTGTCTTGTTGGTTTTTGTTTTATAACTTCGTCAGTCGATTTTAATGAAATGCAATGCAAAATGTAGTGACAAAACTAATATACCCTTTGGTAGTCGCTACCATAGGCCGTAAAAGTAGGAAATTTCATAACCTCTTTTCATTTGATATTAAAATAATCGAAAGAGTAAAATATTTCCATTGAAAATTAGATAAAATATAAAACAGAAGAAAATTCTGATAGTACATTTTTTTTTCCTCTGATGAAAAATATTGTGCAATAAATGCATATTTGTTCATTTAGACTTAAATAAATAAAAAATAAAATAAAATATAAATTAATATTTTAAAATAATAAAAATATATATAAGACAAAATTGAAAAAAAAAAAACAGTAACAATATTAAAGATGATGACCACACTCGACCTGTGTCTATTCGCCATTGACGTCAATGAGACCTCATATTTCGTTTCTTGGCCGTATGCGGACAAAAATAGATCTTTTTAATAGCACACACAATACAGAAAACATTCTATATAACAACACAACTGGACAATATCATATAGTATAACATCAAATATTATTCGTTATTATAAAATAAATACTTACAAATGAGTTTATTTCGGTTTAATATTTCGCGATTTCAGTTAATAAAACACTTTGGTATAAAAAAGAAACAGAAAAACGAGTCAATGTATCGATATTATGCCAATATTTTTTTTTTCAATTCTTCTTTTTATCAATAAATAAGTTTATAGGTTTTGAATATTTTTATTTTATTTACTTAAAGAAACCATTAGCAACAATTCAGCAATAATTAAAAATATGTCAGAAATTTGATTGATATATTTCCGATACTTTACACGATAACGTTTCATGTAAATTGTATCAGCATGCATTACTATGTAATGTACTATGAGAAAAATACAATCTAAAAGATGATTTTTCCTATAATAGGTCTGTTTTATTTGCCACTTGCTCTGGGGTTGAGCAAATTTTTACATTGAAAACAAAAGCAACAAAAGTGCAAATCCTACACTACTTTCAGACCAGGGGCAGCTCTCACACCGAAATTAGTTCAGTTTTCTACCATAAAAAGTGTATTAGCTAAAAGTTTCTCATTTAATTACAATATGGTTGCTAAGCAGCGCTACAGACATTTGAATTAAGCTTTTTCCTACTCCTGTTCGTTTTATTTGTCACTTACCCTGCTCCGGGGTAGGGTATGGCAAATAAAACAGACCTATTAATTATTGGTCACATTTCATTTTTGCAAGTAAAATTTAACTTATTATTTGCGTTTGTAATAAAGCCTGTAAAAACATGAATTTTGCACTTATAATGAGTTGAATCGTTTTCATATAACAGATTTTTACAAGACAAAATTGATTCAGTGTAGTAGAAAATTGGCAAAATATTTATACATAGATGAACCAACATCTCCTTCACAAAAAGGTAATGCAACTTCATCGATTTAACAAAAAAATATAAAGAAACAATTGTAAAATGAGTTGAGTTGAGACATTGGGTATATATTAAGTATAACAGTTGTCTATTCAAATTTGAAATCCCTTCGAATTGACAAAGTCTGAAAGTGGATTAAGTCAAATTTCCAAAAAACTGAGTTAACAGCTTTTGAAGGGCTTTCTTTTAAAACAATAGATAACTGACTATCTATAGTTATATCGAAAAAACAAACATTTTTCAACTATCTATACGTAGTAAGCTTAGTGCAATTTGCATTGTAAAAATTTTTCAAAACTGCTCGTAACTCGAAACCTTCTATGGTGCTACAGTCCAAAGTCGAGAGTCATAATCACCAGCACAATTAGTAAATTATAGCCAGTTACGCATTGATGCAAGAACAATAAAATATTATAAAATAATTACACAACATATAAAACTATGGCCCCGAAATGCAGTCATGCTATAAGCATGAAAAATTAGAAATTCAATCAACTGTACAAAAATAAGTCCCGTCAAACTAGTTGAAGATAATATTCTAGCAAATGTATTAATAAATCCTTTAGATCATAATCTTATTGTTGCAATATATAATAATGTATTTAATTGCATATCTAGAGTGCGTCTTAAAATATTTTAATTACAATTAAAATACGCCATTAAACCGTTTTTACATAATAAAACAAGTACTTGATATGCTTGACTTATTACTGTTGAAAAATTTTGAATTTTCTTTTCTTTTTTTTTTTTGTTGTCCTAACAAACTTCGACTTCTTTTCATATACAACTCACCTTTATTCGAGAAGGCCAATAATGACGTCAAACAAATGGCACGACACACATATTATAATTATATATAAAATTCATAAACATTTTAACATAAAAAAAAGAAATAAATTAACATTTTTGCAGTTAATTTTGATCAAAAAAAATTGCAATCACAAAAATGCATAAAGAACTAAGTTTTTCTATAAGTAACTTCCATCTTAAAAGTCTAACTAAAGTACATTGATTTAGTTCCAATATCTTAAGAGTATGTTTTAAGGAACAAACAAAGAAACTAACGAAAAAAAAGAAAACATAAGATAAGATATTTAAAATTCAACATTTGTGTTCTGCATAAAAATCATGATAAATTGTAAATTATGATCAAAATACAATAATATATTATTATGCTTGAAAGCTGTACTGTTTTTGAGGCCATTGACGTCATAATAAGAAAATCCGTAATAGTATAAGACTTAAATATACAGTTTTTGATTTAAACTTTTCCATGTCTTCTTAAATACTTTACGTTATATTGTCGCGTCATCTTAGAAAGTCTGAACAATTGACGTAGTCAACTCATCTTAAATTCTAATCTGTCTGTTTAATAATAAACAAAACGATTTCACAAATTTTTTAGATTTTGAATAGGAAATCGTATAACATTTTAAAAATGTAAAAATAGTTGAAACTGAAGTTCAATTAGTAAACAAGAAAATTTAATATCTAAACGTGTATGACAACAATGGGCTTTTAAAACTTAGTAAGTTGTGTGTGCATATGCATCACTATCTCCAGATGCATGTATCCATGACATGCAGGTGAAAATGGAAAACTTTACAAATGTATATAATTTGTTATTCTGCATGTTTCAAGGATAAAGTTCTCATGGAAGCTAACACGCGTTGGTGCAATCTTAGTGGACACGAAGTGTCAAACAGTTTGTGGCCGAAAATGAATCAAAGGAGGTCGAGTCTCATTATAGACTGGAATAGGAATCATTTACGACAAATCATTGGGATACTAACGGGACATTGTCTGTTAAGAAAGCGCGCTAAAAGACTGGGTTTGGTACAAACAGATCTCTGTCGATATTGTGGAGACATAGGAGTGGCTGAATACATCAAGCATATTTTATGCGAATGCGCAGTTCTCTCTCGAGCTCGGAACAACATTTTGGGCAACCATTTCTTCGGGAATCTAGGGATGCTTCAAGCGACTGACATGAGCAGTCTAATGAAGTTTTGTAGGAAAATTAAATGCTTTGAAGAGGAATAGGTTTCCTAATAGGGTAACTCTTGGTCTCGTATGGATCACAATGGGCCCAATGGGTGTTGTACGCAGTCCCCCTACTCTACCTTACCTATTCTGCATGTTATTTCATTGAAATAAACCCTTAACATTGCAAATTTCAGTGATAATAACAAAATGATTAGCACATTTCTTAGTTACTTCTGTGTCAGAAAGTCCTTTATTTTATGAAGATTTATGAAGATTTTATAAAATAATTTCAGATGATACTGAACTTTTTTTTTAAATATATCCAATATCAGAAAAAAATTTAAACTAATATTAATATAAGTTAATAAAAACAACCTTTTCCAGAAACGTATATGCTACCAGAATTTCGGACTAAGGTAGTACTAGTTTTATTAGTTCTACTTGTAAAACCGGTTCAACTTGTTAAATATAAAATGTTTTTAGTTTTCATCTTATGATTATTTTTAACACGCAAAAAGGTGCTTAAGTGCATTGAACGTAAACTGTGTACTATTTCAATTAATTTGAAATGTAATTTCTTAAAGTCATTCAAAAACTATGATTAATACTAATTACTAGTTTTTTTCGTTCAAATATCTGATTTGAACGAAAAAAACTACATACTACTAGAATACACTGTCCTTCATTAAGAATTTAAACACAAATATACATACATGTATATACCACCAAATACCACCCATCTTGAGGTCATTTATTTCGAAGATCTGCGTTGTTCCCACAAAATACGATATCATTTTTTTTTTTACCATCAAAAGCTTTGAGTTCATGTACACAAGATTTCGTCTTTTTTAAGCTTTTGTTTCTATATATTAAAAAAAAAAAACGAAATGTGAATCAACTTTATTCGACACAATAAGTTAAAAACTTAACAAGTTTTTAAAAGTCATACAATTTTCGCCTTTCTTGAATAAATTGATAGTAATAATAATTTTCTTATTGTTGGTGTTGTTTTTATTTTTTACTAAATCAGAAAAATTTTAATAACAAAAAACGCGTTTTTTTATACAAATACAGCTTTTTTATTCATCAATAATCTGAAGAAACAAAGTCATGTCATTATATAAAGAAAAAAAAGTTAAAAAAAAGATCGAATAAAGACGGAAAAAAACTCCTTAAGAAACATTCAAAGAATGAACTCAATGTCTGGCTTGACGTCATTCTGTATGGCCAATGATCGTGATCGTGTATCAAACAATCTTCATCGGTGATCACATTTATAGCAGTTTCGAGAATAGTACAGAGTCATTCAAAAATCAATATTGATACTTTGTGGAATGTTCTTATTTGAAGTTGTACCGAAAAAGTGCATATTGCGATGCAATTTTTCAACCGATCTTATTTTATAAATTTCAACTACGCATTAATGGAACATAAGTCCATGATTATTATGTTCAGCATTATTGTAAAGAATAGGTGCAACAATCCCAGCTAGCATTGTGTAGCCTTCATGTTCCCAACACAAGTTTTAATATATAGTTACTAGTAAGTAGTAGAAACATATCGGCTTATGTCATCCTATAAGATATTGCATAGATTTAATCTTACTAAATTAGTATAGTCACCCTGTTTTATTTAACATTATATAAAATTATGTTTTGTATATTTTCTACGGTTTCAGTTGTTTATTATTATTATTTTTCCGTTCACTTTAAATGCTGGCGGGCTGGGCTGGGATTCGTCTTCTTTCTTTTTATATCATTTCATTTTGGCCGCTGTGTTTCTTCTCACAATAAAGAGGTAAAAACTCTCGTAGGTCGTTGAATTAATGAACAACTTTCGTCATCGCATCACATTTAATAAACATAAGTTTATTTTAAACTGAATATTTTTTTTTATACCGATGTATGTAGTATAGAAGTACCGATTGAGATCCGTTATAACCTCTAGGCTATGAGTTTTTTTGGGATAGTAGTTAGAATATACACAATTTACTTAAGCAGATAAGATCCATTATATCAAGATGCAAACAAAAAAAAAGAAATTGGACATGTTTTTAAACTTTCTAAAATATGTCTTTTTTGAAATATTTTTCTATGTATTAAATTATTCACTAAAATGTAGAATTTTTACCATATAAAATGTTAAAATTCTGAATTTTTTTTTTTTTAAAGAAATGTCAAAATAGTTGTAGAAACAAATTTATTGATAGATCCTTGTTCTCATTTGCAATGCTGCCAATGCCTCTGGGTTTGTATTGTATATCTCGATTTGGCTCAAATCATATCAAAAATGTATAGCCAAAGATATTAAAAAGTGTGAAATTCAAAAAAGATTTTATGTAACATGAGTAAACTACATTAGGCCGTATGGTATGAGCTTAAAGCTCTCTCCATAAGAACTAATGTAATTTACTTATGAACTTTCCACATCCTCCCTTTACTTATATTTTTGGTATAGCAATGACAATGATTTTAAGATTCGATTTATTTTCAATCAACTTAAACAATTCCACTTCTGATTTCTAAAATAACATTGTGTATTTTATCATTTACTTATCCATCAATTTTTCTGTAAAAAATCGGTGTCTTCAGTTCACATGACTTTACATTAATTGGGATTTAAAGGCCATATTATCTAATTTTCGTGCGTATCATCACATGCCGATGAATAATATACATCAATTATATTACCCAATTTAAATTGATCATCTTAAGAAAACTAAAATTTACTAATAAAATTGTTAATAATTAATTTAGTTTTGAATCACAAGTCGCGAAATACGTCAAACTTACCTGAATTTCGAAAGTTTTCAATTTTTTAATCTCTTATAATTTGTTATTCTTTTATATATAAATTTATTATATACATATGTATTTATATCTTATATACATATATGTTTATATGTTTATATACTTGCTTTAAAATTACCAAAAAAAAAATACAATTTTTAACATTTTTTTTATTTTTAAGCTACGCAGTAACTTTCAGCAGGAGATCGAATTTTTGTTATTGTCGTCATTTCAACTAATTTAAAATAAATTTTTTTTTAAAACAAAAAACTCACGAAAACTTAATTTAAGGTGTGCTTTTATTTACGAGTATATATATAGGAAAATATATACTTAATTTTCTATATTTAAAAAAACAAAAAAAAAAGAAAATAATCTTTCCCAATCCAAAATATATTTTGAAAATTTCCCCAAAAAGACGAAATTTTTAAAGAACAAGTCTTTAAACTTTATAAATAAAGAGATGATGTCCTCTAAAAAAAATTTTAAAAGGTGATTGGGAATTATTTTTAATTAAAATTTATTGATGGTACAAACCGATTTAATTGAATTCGTGAAATGTTTAAATTATTAAATCTGTTGCGCAATCAAAAAATTTCAACTTCACGGAACTGGATTCTTACTGAATATTGATTTGCTATATCAAAGTTTAATCTCTTGACAGAATTTCGGAATAACTTTAACCTATTTTTCCAAATAACGTACAAAAAAAAGTCCTATATTGACTTTAAAATCATGAAATAAGAATTTAAATCAAGCTTTAAAGCTTTCTTTAACGAATTATTACAAAGAATTGAAGTCAAAATTTTAACTTTAGGATTTTATTTAAAAAAAAATAAAAACAACTCATAAAACAAGAAGAAAAATCCTTGAATATTAGAAAAAAAATAGGTTAACAAAATCTTCAACTTTCTGAAAGTTTATTTTGACCTAAAATTAGCGATTAACAAAGCATGTTCAAAGTTATTTCTAAATTTTGATCGTATCTTAAAATTGAATATAATTTAGAGATTGTAAATTTGAAATTCTTCAACATCTTTCGGATAAAAAATTCACAAAACAGACAGAAAGACGCTGAGGAGAACTTCTTAAAATAAAAAAAAAAAAAATAAATAAAAATAAATTTTACTAAATATTTGAATTTCGAAATAAAAAAATATATATATTTTTTTTCTAATTTAATAAAAATCGCCCATTTTTTTCTTTCTCTGATAAATACAGCTCGTGTGTAGTCATAGTGTCTACCTTATTTAAGTTTTAAAGAAACAAGATAATATACGATCTTCGGACTATGTGAAGTTCACTTTCCCAAAACCAGTTTTATTAGTGCCAACGTATTACTCGACTTACGATCGGTCTTACCGTATTTACACCTGAATGCTTTACGACCGTACAAAGAAATAGGTACGTAACATAAATACCTATCTAGATTCGTATTCATTTCTTTGCACTGTTTAAATTGATCTTTTCGTTATTATAACCACAAAAATGTCGGAACGGAACTCCGTCGTAAATCGAAGATTTCTTATATTCACAAAGTTTTGAAGATCAATTTTTTTTTATACATACAAGTATATGAATAATATTATGCACTAAACAAAAATTTCAATTCCAAGGCAATCGCGTTTATGTGGTTCTTTAAAACCTGATCATCTTCATTTTTTTTTTTTGAAACGTTGTTGTCCTTCTTTGATTTCATTAATGATCGAATATATCTAATTTTATAATATTTTGATGAAACTAAATTAACCATATAAAATTTTATGATATTTAAAGTTATTGATGACGATAAAACAAAGCCATTGATCGAATCTAATCGACGTTTAACAATATACAGGAGATGATTGGCCAGAATCTTCCCATATCGAAAGCAAGCATTGCAAACTATCAAATAGAGTTATCAGACTACCATTTATTGCGCTCTCTGCAGAACCTCTTAAATGGTGTATAGTACATTTGAGTTCGAAAGAAGTCCGTGAAAAGAATTTGCCTCGGTTTTTCATAGAGGATACCCAAAATTTTGTGAAAGGACAGTGAAATGGTTATACTAAGAAAAGGCCATCGATCAAAATGGACACTATTTAGTATGCTTTAGTTTCAATGGTATATGAAAACAGTGTGGGTATTCCGTTACCGTTGTAAAACGCGATCGTGCAGCGTTGTATGATTAATTTTTATTTGTATAAAAATATAGGGTAAATGGACCAAATCGCAGACGAAACGTCCTTGTAATAGTTATCATGAAAACATAATTCTTATTTGTTGCTTATTTTAGTGAATTTAACAATCATTTATTAAAACTCAAACAAAATCTTGAGCCTAAATAAATGAATAAAGTTATCGATAAGGCATAATAAGTTTGGTTTGGGTTTTAAAAGGAAATAGATGTCTATTTATATGGGGCTTTCCAATGCACAAGGTTGTCTAGTTCACCACCCCTGACATATAAAGCTAGTGTTCAAATATCAACTGTAAAATAGTAGTATCTTTATTTCTGACAAAGATTTTTTTTTTTAGATTTTATCAAACTCTAATTGAACTTAAAATCATTCAATAAATTTATAAAATATTTCCGGCTTTTTATTTTATTTCTTTAAAAATATTTTATGTAAGGAAAACCAAAAAAAAAAAATTACCATTTTATTGGCCTTCGTGCAGATTTCAAACAATTTATGAATATCACAAATTACCATTCTTTGGCATATTATTATATTGAAATTACTAAAAAGCCTACAATGTTTATGCTTAAACATTGTCTATATTTATTTTTAAGAAATTAACCAGAATTTCTTAAAAAACAAACGCAGAAAAATTTAAATTTAGCTTAATTTATTTGAGTTTAAATCTAATAATGAATAAGATGAATTTTATGAGAAGAAAAAAAAAGAAGAAAACAATGTGGAATAATTAATAATACGCGCAGTAATTGAATTCAATTATTTTTATAAAAATATATAACACGTAGTTAACGCTAAATGGCTGAAAACAATTTAAATATTTCAAGTATTTGTGTGTAAATCGAATAACTCAAATAGAAACTTAAAAAAAAAACTAAAACAAATTTTATATAGAATATTGCTTTTGTTTTTACACTTTCTCTATACATAGGGCAGTATTATACTTTACAAGAAAATACTAAAATTATACTCAAATATTCAAAAATATTCTTTAGGGATCCGTTTTTAAATAAAAGAAATGCATACTCTTCTATTGACATATTCAAACCGTGTTGACCCACCATTGGATGGCAATCAGTAATCCTCTCAGATACCATGATCATCACATTTGACGTAAATAAGTCCTGATGGTGCTTTATATCACAATAGAGAGAGAGAATTGCATACTACCAGTTAAGATTTCTATACGTCAAATGTGCTGCTTGTGAACTATACACTATGAGGAGTAGATAAACTCCCAATGTATTAATGTTTTCAACTTTTTATTTGAGTTTTTAAGAATCGAAATTAACTAAACTTAATGATAAAAACACATGGAAATAGACCCAAGTTTAACGTGTTACAGTTTTACCATGGTAAATTCAAGTCTATTGCTATGAAACTAAGAATCAATGGATTTCCATTCGAAAGGTTATAAGAGCGTTCTCTTCCCATTCTAAATCGTAGTGTATCGTTGTATAATTCGGAATTTTTCTAGAAAAACACCTCGATTTACAACAGCAAATACATCTTATATATTATTGAATTGTGTAGACCTTATAGAGTAAGTTATAATACGGTTTCATTTGCTTTCTTATTCATTTTTTTCTTAGCTCCAATGTTGATTTAAGAAAAAAAAAATACAAAATGATTTGTTTTGCATATGTGGGTAGAAAATGTTTTCAACCATAAAGTTAACCAACTAAATAAATTATTAGTATTATTATATATACAGACTGTGACGATGACGACAGCAGGCAGGAACAACAGAAGCGAGATTTTAATAACACGAATAATAACAGCATTCTTTTTAAACTGAATCATTCATAAAATTTCTACATGTTTCAATTTAATGGATATAAATTGAAAATTTACATCATCCAATATCATCATCCAGCACCACCCAAAATAATAAAAGAAGACTTATTAGCTCTATAAATTTGGAAGGTTAATCTGAAATTTGATTTCATCTAGATTTTAGTACATCTCCATCAATTCTAGACTCAGAGGCTAGGTATATAGATATATGAACATATGAGTATTGTACATACATAAATGTTCATTGCAACTCCGACACTAAATCCCTTCTTTCCGGAATCTTGAAAACTGCTATCGCAATGATTTAGTAAATATTTTAAAGATTTTATATTTTGCGCGTCATAAATAAAATTAGACAAAACTTAATTTCTGTACAACGTCAAAAAAAATAAATCATACGATAAATACAAACATCTATTGTAAAGCCTGTTTCAGAACTCCAAATATTGCAAATCATGAAAACAGACTTCTAAAAAAAACTTAGAAAAAAAAAATTGCTGATTAACAATTTACTTATGTTTACCTAATTTAACGACAGAGTGATAAGCATCAAAATGCGCTCATTTAATTAACAAGTAATGACGCTATTTAGCCTATAGCTAGTTAATCAGAGTATGTAGAACTAACAAGAACTAGTTTTAACAACAATTATTTTGATCACAAAAGTGTATTCCCAGCAGTGTCAAGGGAAATCATTTAGTGGAACAGAGTATAACCATTTTTTGTAGGATTTGGTAATTTAGTAGAAACTTGTAACTTCCAAATTAACTCACAGCTACTATAAACGCACGGAATACACATAAATTTGTACGCTTTTGGATTTATAGACAACTTTCAATTTAATTTTTGATTATCTTCTGGGGTCCTGTCTTCAGAGTTCTGTAGCAAAATTACAGTGTAAAAATCATTACCGTGAATACGGTATATTTCTTTATCATTGATAATCCTTTTGATCCTTAGATGATGTACATTCAGACCATTTTATTCAGTAGAAATGGATATCATTCAATTAAAAATAAATTTCTTCATATTTTAAATTCATTAAGAAATTCAAATTTCAGAAACTAAAGATTATTAACCTTAAGAAAAAAGAAATTCTCGACCTTCTGAAGCTTGTCTCATGATGAATATTTTTATTCAATGATTTAATCCAGCTAAACTATTGTCTGTGAAACTATTGTCACCATATTATGAATCAGCCACCACATAATGTTCTTATATATTATTTTAAATCATAGAATTATAATATTGTTAAAAATTATATGAATAAATATTAAAAAGGTCACAGGTTAATGTGTTATATTGACTTAGCCCAGCAACTATTATCCAATATGATATACTCGTGCCAATATATACTCAAAATTAATATAAAATATTATGGAAACAATTTGATTCGCATATAAATTATGAAATTAAAATGATTTTAAATCATTATATTCGCTATTAATTCATAAATTTGCTATTTAGAATAAAATTTGATAGACTAATTTAAAATAGTAGCAAATACAATATAATCGGGTGAGCAGAAAATACCAGATATACAATGATTTTTAACTATAATCTTAACCTGAACAAAGAACGACCTGAAGTTCTAATTACTTATCTTACTTGCCATGATTTGTTATAATATTAGAAGCACAAAGTCGAATTGAGCAACAAGTATGATGTTCTTAAGCATATAGTTGAGATGATCTCCTTTTTATCAGGATTGCAGAGTTAACAGTCAAAATTCTCGACTTTGACTTCTCTTTTCTTTAACTCCTGGTATTACTAGCATGGAGTCGTGCTGAGCAATTCTTTTCTGAGTCCGACTTCGACTCTAACCATCAGAAATTCTTTTGATCTTCGACTCCAACTCCATGGCCCTGCTTTTAACCTGTTTATGGTACTATTGGTTCGATGTTTATATTCTTATAGGTTAAAACCCTGTATTTCAATGTGGCTTGAGTATAATTTTATCTAATATCGTTGACTGGATACAAGATTGTGATAAAGAAATAATCTTAATGTTCTTTTTCCATTATGACATCCTACTATACTAATGTATTTAAATATGTTTTATTGATCTGACATTTTACAAGATTTTTATTACCTCTATCTTTGAATAATTTATTTTATACTATTCAAATAGTAAAGTTAAATTAAAATAAAATTCATTCATTTAAAAGATTGATTTTTTTTCTTTAAAGATTTAAATCTTTGTTGTTTTTTCTATAATTTAGAGACAAATAAAATTTGCATTCAAAATTTTTATTATGAATATATTTTTAAAAATATGAAAAATCTATGAATTAAAAATTTTTATATACATAATTAATATGAGAAGATCATTAAAAACAAATACAAAATAAATAAATAAATAAATAGAATATTAATATGTGATTTTTTTTTTAAAGGCTAAGATATAATGAATCCACACATTTACATGTTTTGGTCATAAATTACGAGTATCTAAAAATCATCGATAAAATTCTTTTCCCATAACTATTCTTAATATCACAGCTAACTATTTACATAGGAAGGATGTGCAATCGAGGATTTTGTAGGTAGATAACTACATATGTCATTTCCAACTATAAATAATTCCACACTCTATGTGTGTCCAAATAGCCGACATACTAAGCTATAAGATAACTTTAATATCAATTAGTAGATTTTCTTTTAGTGTGGAAATGTTAATTAACTTTCGCATGGGGGATGAAATCTTTAGATTTTTATAAATCTTGTTATAAAAATTTCTGCATTGAAATTATTTTTAATCAAATCAAATGTCCCTATTATCGACCACTAAAAATTGGAGGTAATATCGACCCCCTATGTCCCAATTACAACATAACGAAAAATAAGAAGATTGAAATTATTTACTTTAAATTATAATACACTGAAATAGTTATTGGAAAGTTCTTACCAAGCGACTCCATTAGACTTTTTTCAAGACTTATTTTCAGTCGGACTTGTGGAGACTCGAAAAATTGGACTTTTTTTTTTAGTCCGTCTGAAAATATGTCTTGAAATAAGTCTAATGGAGTCGTGGGGTTAAGAATGTTAGTGATGTCAGTGATTTACTTTCTCGCTTAATTTTCATGATTGAATGAAGTATGAAATTTTTGAGTCGTTTTGTCAGGAATACTTATTGACACAATCACAAAATAACGTAGAAATATGCTAACACAATAAGAAAAAAACAGGAGCTATTATGAATTTTCTTGACGCATATATGCACTTGGGACAAAGTCTTTACGCACTTTAGCCGTCTAACAAGTTTCATCCCGCAACGATTTCTTAACGACCACGTTTCCTGCTCCTGTAAATTTACCTCAAATCTATAATTACTAATCTAAAAAACTGGAAAACAACGCATCTACTAATTATCAATAGTTTGGTTTTAATTTGATAGAAAGTGCTAAACAGTTCACATTAAGTACGTATTTCCCATTTTATGATGTATCTCTATTTCATAATAATTTACGTAGATAAAATGTCCGATCCACTCTGTTTTAAGAAATATAGCAAGTCCTAAAAAATATACTTTCTTTTTTATTAATATTTGGTAAATGGTAAATCGTTCACCTCACAGGCATATAATAAACGTCATCAGAGATACGTAATGAATAATCGTATAGCCTAAGGTGATTATTTTTTTTATATAATTCATTGACGTAGTTTTATACTTAATCTTCTAGATTTCTTGAAATATAAAAATAAAAAATAAAAAAACTTTTTATTTTTATCAGTTTATAAATAAAATGATAAAAAACTATCGAAAAAAAAAGCTTAACTTTAAAATCTTATTTTTCAATATATATACAAGTATGAAGAATTTTTATGTAAACATTTCCAAAATTTACTTAAGTTTATTAACACTTCATTTTGGTAATTTTCCATTCAAATAAGTTATATAAAAATCTATGTCAAATTGTTGTTCATTACCTACCACAAAATTACTAATTTTTTTTTTCTGTTGTTAACCAATTAATTACAAATTTAACTAGTAGAAATCTTTTTAATTACATGAAAAACTACCAAAAGTTTTATTTTGCCATGTTTTCTGCTAAAGCCAGTTAAAGCCAGTTTTTTTTTGTACAAAAATATTGAAGATCAGGTTGGCAAGGTCCAGTTTTTAAAAGATTATTGTGCTTAAATTAACTTTGTATAATTTTAAAATTCATCCTTTTTCGAAATTGATTAATATTTAAGAATAAATCACAATATTTTAAATGGCAACGGAAAAGATCTGCTGCATAAATAACATTTCCGATCTTCATTGTCAATAAAATATTGTTATTGAAATCTCTAAAACCATTTTCATACTTGGACTAGTACAAATAGTTGTTAATTTTCATTTTTTTAAATTCTCGTTTGACGACACAAAGAAATTGCTCAGAATCTTCCAAAACAGACTCATCAGGCTGCCATATATTTCGGTCTCTGAATAAATCCTTCTGTGGTATGTAATTTGCGTTTAAAAGAAGCCTTTGCCTATATTTTTCCTCCATAAAACCCAGAAGTTTTAACGATACGAGATATTGGTTTTCTCAGGAAAATTCCGAAAGATCATCGATGAAAATGGATATACAAATATTTTGTACAAAAAGACGAAATATTTTATCATATTTTTGTGATTCATATACTAAATATTAAATAATCGTGGACAAATAGCGCAAGTATAGAGCATTCTTATCAGTTAACTTATGATTAAGTCACTATTGTTTAAATCATAGTACTAAATGATAATTATACACTTACTTTCACTTACTTTCTGATAGTATCCATAAGTCCCGGACAAATTTTCTTAATCAATCTGAGAAATAGTCATATAACAAGAACATGTACAAGTACACGTACTCATATGGAAACTTTGGAACTTTGGAATACATTGTATATTTAAAAATCATAAAAATATCATATTACTCGTAATTATAATACGTGGAAATAAAGAAACCTTATTGCGTCAAACAATTGCGACATTCATAAACTGTGACTGTTTCTTCTGAATTCATAGAAAATCTGGAAATGGAAAACTTAGTTGATTCATTCACCTTCAGTTACACTCTGTCATATCATTTAATTGTAGAATTATTAAGAACCAGGTATATAAGGTATATAAGATTTTTCGGAAGATTTTTTAAAAGAATATTTTATGTAATATATTTCTATGTTTCTACTAAGAAATAATTATATATTACTCATTTTTTTCATTTTTTATTATTGGTCAGAATTGATTGAATTACTTTTTAATAAAAACTACTTTAATTGGAAAAATAAAATATTATTCATATAAAAGAAAATTTTTGAAGAATTCACTTAAAAATTGTATTAATATTGAATTTCCGGTTTATTTTATAACATTTTTGATGACGCGGGGATCAGTGATGAATCGTTAATATATGTCACTTGACCATATATTAATATTAAATTTCAGATAAAAAAACTGATAAAATCGAGTCATCAAATTTCTAATCAAAACTATATGAAAAAGATTTTTCTTGCTAATTATTTTATTGATTTTATTTTGTTTTTCTTTAAAGGTTTCTTGCAATCACAAGAAAAAAGTATATATTGATTTTTTTTATTAGTAAAAATTCGTGTAATTTTAAATTTAAAAATAAAATTTCGGTTTTATATTTATAGATCCTACTAAAAAACCTGTTATTTTATTTTATTTTTAATTACATTAAAATATTGATACACAATAAATTGTTTTTTATTAATGTTTCTAATTTTATCCAAAAAATTTATAAAAAGAAGAATATTTCCTTTAAAATTTTCTTTTAGACTGTTGCTAACACAAAAGTTATATAATTTTATATTATATTGGGTATGGGAATTAGAAGTCATCATTTTAAACAATTGCATTTCATACGTTTGCCAACAATGGATCTATTATCATTTAATCTTCAACCGTTTGACATGGATCTTCATGAATCTTCTGTAATACTTCCAATTTGCCTTCTTTTTTTTTGGCTGTCCTAAACGCTTTTTGAATTCCACGATAAAATTACTACTTTTAAAGCATCGAAATCAATTTTTACATAAGCTTCGATATTATTAACACAGGGTCTACACTGGCCAATATTTCTGGTATACCAGCTGGTATACCAGAAATATTGGCCAGTGTAGACCCTGTGTTAGTTAGTGAATTTTAAAAGCGATGATTTTAAATTAGACCGATTACTTAAAATATCACTTAAACATTACAGCATCAACTATTTTACGAGACAATCGATTGTCTCCTTACATATTTCCGCTTCTAATCAGGACAAAAAAATCCTTTTGGTCCTTTCGACTTTAGTCCTCGGCAGATAACAGGTTTCAGCGTATAAAGAAAAGTGTATCCAATCCTTACTAAAATGATATTAGTTACAATAAAAGGAGAAGAAAACATAATAACTATTACATGGCTAAAGACCTGTCACTTCCGGTTTTATGTTTCCGTTAGGTGTGTTCATATTATGGACCTATATAAATTTTCCTTCAAAAAACTGATATTTAACCTAATCGTAAATCAACTTAAAACATTGAAGATCAGATTACTTTTCTACTAGATTTATATCAACTTCTCATGCATATAGTGAACTGAAATTTCGAATATAGTCCCATAATTTCGATGGCCTTTAATCAATCAAGTTAATACAAAAATAGTTCATTCAATATATTTATTGGAAAACACCTTATTACACTATAAATACATATATGTAAAAACAAAATAAATATTATGATCATTTGTTACGCTAAAAAAAAAGCGGTATGTGACATTTTGCAAATTTTTCAAAACTCAAGTAAAAATCTTCTCTTTTAGACAAATTTTTTTATTCATGAAAATTTTGGGAAATTTTTTACGTTTTTTGTATAAAAATATACGATTTTGGAATATTTATATTTTGAAAACATATATTTTTCCATGAAAACATTCTACCTAGACTAAAAAATCATGGCATAAAAAACAAATATATCGTTATTTTACAAGACAACTTGGAGACATTCGAAATTTTTAGATAAGCAATAAGATTTATAGTGAATAGATGTACCCGATCTAAGAAAAAAGAACAAAAAAAACGACACATTTTTATAGCTTTATAATATCTTCTATCTATAAAAAGCGCATCATTATAATAAAAAGTCTCACCCATCTTGTTCCCATCTTTAAAAGTTAATAAAACCAGTTTTATATAAAAGAAAAGACGAAGAAATCGAATAGTTTTTTTATTGATATGTGCATAAATTAAATATGCACAGAATATAAAATAATATTATATATTGTATATTGGATGGGCTAAAAAGTTGTTTTGAAAAAACGACAGAATTTTCAAATTATTGGAATATCGAAATCGAGCGTTGAAAATCATCAAACCATCGAAAACAAAATGTCCTGGATTGATGAAACGCTTTAAACTGCATCCAACGCATAGTTAGTGAGTTCAAAAGAAGCCTGTGAAAATTCAGTTTTTCGCTCAGGTGGCAGGTGGCTCTACCAGTGGCAAAAAGTTATCGTACAAAATAAATAAGTACTACGAACACATAGAAAGCTCGAAAGATAGAAGAGTCAAGATTGAAATCGAAATGTGGACCGACGTATATGGATAAAATAGCCAGTCCAGATCAACTCCAAATGTAGTCGAGAGCATTAAAATTTTAAATTGTTTATCCAGGCAATGACGACTGTGACTGTATCAACCCAATTTGGACTCGACCAACGTATACATGCATTTCACTCCAGTTTCGACCTGGTTTGGACTTCTCTTTGGTACGTCATATTACTTTTAATAAAATTTTAGTTTTCCCATGAAAAATTAGCTTTTCATTTACAACTTTTTGGCCTATTCAATAGATTCAGCATATATATGTATATATAGTAAAAACATTTATATGAAAAAGGCACATATTACATTCGCATTTATATACCTTATGTATACATGTATATACAAGTAGTTATATGTATATTTTCAAATATGTACCCCAGTCCAATTTCATTTTCAATTTCCCCATCAAGAAAAATGTTCTATAGGAGGGAGAGCTTTGGGGTTTTGGGGTTTTTAACATGTTTTCTTGAATGTAGCTAAAAGCGGTTTGCGCATATTTTCGATATTGTAAAAAACTTGCGCTTACGATTCAATTGGATTCAGTTTCAAAGAAACGTTTCGTTCGTGAAGAACGTATTCTCGAGCTAATTTGTTCGCTTATTAAAATTATTTAATCGCATTTATTGTGCTTTTTTTTTGAAGTGATGAAAATATATTCGTGTGAACTTAAATTTTTCAAAGTTTTTTAAACAATTTTTACAAAAAAAAAAAAAAATAAAATATTTAATTAAAATCTGTTAAAATCAAAAAAAAAAAGTGGAAAAAAGAAACGTGATGTTTATTCGAAGTTTCGCAATTTTAAAAGAATTAAATAGAACGTGTTAAATTTAATTATTTAAAAAAAAAAAATATATTAAAAGAACTGAAACTAAAAAAAAAAAAACGTTAAAAAATAAAATATATATTTTGTTTTTAAAAACAAAAAAAAAAAACAAAAAAAATTTTTGTTTGGGATTTATTTCGAAATATGACTTCACAAGTCTTACAACCAATGGCTTGGACCAATGAAAAAATTCGTTTAGCTTGTGTCGATAATATTGGATTAAGACAATTATGGAAATTAATCGCATTGGATAATAATTCTACAACAACAACAGCAACAACAAATAAAAATAATGTAAGTAATTTAAAATTTAAAAACAGAAAATAAAAATCAAATTTTGTTTAATAGACTAAAATAGAAAATGGTCTTATTATAGAGAGACCACTTAAGTAGTCGAATTCTTTAAGGCAACTGTGATTATATTACCTTATTTACTTTCAAAGGCAAAATATGGGGAATACTTAGAATATCATTTAAACATTATTCGAAAAAGCCTGCTCAATATCACTTCAAAAAGAAGTATCACTTTCAAGTGAGAAACTATTATACGTGATGTATAAAAGTGACAATCGATTGTCGTTTATCAATTCTACTTCTGGAATGTTTAAGATTTCTTTAACTTTTTCTATAAAATTCATATTTCATGATTATATAAACAAACTGGAAAAAATAACATTTGAACAAGGAATATGTATATTAACTCCACACTTTCTACTTCCACTGCAAAATTTATTTCTTCGTCACTGCATACTAAAGCATAGAAAGTTTCTGACGGGCTGGGACTCGTCATTTCTATGGAAGAGATTAATTTCTAAAATACATATATATGTCTTTATTAATTAGTTTTTTTTTCCAAACTAAAAATTATAATATGTACTTAAATACGAAAAAAAAACGCGCAATTCTTCATGGTTTTGGATTAAAAGTTTTGTAAACTTTTCTGAACGAAGAAAAAAAAAGCAATATTAAAACAAAATAAATAAATTTCTAATTAAACAAACTTAATTAACCGTTTAAACAACGATAAAACCTTCAAAATATTATAATTTGAAAGTTATTACAGTATTTTTTGTCTTAGAATAAGCTTTTCTTTTTTTGGGTTTCTAACGTTTATGAAATAATAATAAAAACGTGCTTAGTAAACGCATTTCTGAAATGAAGGTTGGAACATATGTGAATGCCCTTTTTATGCCTCTATGAAATGTTTCTTAATGGTTTTAATCTTAAGTAAGTAAAAGATCCAAAAACTGTACTTTTTCAATATCAAAAAAATCAGTTCGATCAGTTCGGTTCGATCTCTTTTGAGTAGTATACTAGCAGTCCTTTTTCATCTTATATTTAAAGTTTCTAAATCCCTATCCTTTGGAATTACTCCATGATTCAGAAATCCACGGAAAACTGTTATGAGTACAACTTTGTATCAGAAGTTTTGCAACAAATATTTAAATATTCTGTTTCCGTCACCAAAATTTATAAATTACTATGTTTCACATTATTCGTGACTTTCAAAATTAGGTTAAATATCTACCACACGAATCGATTTCGAAAATATATAATTTATTATTGTAGATAACCCTTTTTTTCATCATCAGTTTTCGAGCTTTTTATTTTTGTGACCTACACCTTAATAATACAATTTTTTTTTTTTATTCATTTTCAATATTTTAATAAATGAGGGCATGAACAGAACCAAGAAAAAAAATGTTATTGTAATAAAAATTGTACTCGTAGCACTTTCTACATGATTAGTTACTTTGGATACGTTCTCTTTCCGTATACGGAAATAAAAAAGACAGGTGAATAATAAATATTTTTTAATAACCATTTTCTATTTTCTCGTTCGTCATAAAAGGTCTTAAAAAGACCAACGAAAAGAAAAAAATCGCATAAGAAAAGAAAAAGAAAAGAAGCGTCTTCCATTATGACCGTGAAAGTTAATGATGATGGCTTTTGTTGGAAAAGAAATTCACGAATAAATATAAACGCGTTTTCTTTAAAACTATTCAACTTCTCTCTACTTAATTGACGTCATTCACGATTTTACCATCGTCGGTATTAACGTACAAATGGAGAGTGTGAATGGACATTTAAAAGAAGAAATAAAAAAACTAGAGTCCGGTTATTAAATTTTCATAATTTTCATATAGAATAATATTATAATTTTATTGTATTGTGTTTCTTTTTTTTATTATTAAATATTATAATTCTATTTAAGAAAATAAAAAGTCCATAAATAATAGGACAGGCGCCAGAATTTCATTTATTAAAAGCTTTTCGAGAAGATTTACAGAAAAAAAAACGAATTCAATTTCTGTTAAATTATTTTTATATCTATATTTTGTTTTGGTTTTAATTTTATGATTAAACAAAAATTATGAAACGCGAAATAACGCACGTATTTGTATGCAATTCTTCAAATTTTTTATTCCAATCCAAATTCATTTGAATTCCGAAGTACATAGGGCGCGCTTCGTCTCATCTGAACTTTATTGTAATCAAATTTTTGATTAAACATTTTATTCTACGAATTTGAGGTCCCATTTTATTTCCGAACCCCGACAATAAAATTTAATCCATATAAATTATTAATCTTACATGCATTAAGTCACTAGTAATAAGCACCAAACTAAAATTCAGTCACAACTAGTCACAACTAGTCACAAGAACTTAAGAATTTTTCTGTGTGTACTAAAACTTCAGTTAAAATTGGCCGAAAAAAGCTCAAATTCTAAAATTAATTAAGTTCGTAATTGGTAATTTTTTAGTATTCTTACCAAAGAATTAATATTTTGATATTTTCATCTCATAAAATGTTAATATTTAAGCAAGTTTTAATTTTCTGAAGAATTTTGTTTCAAGAAATCTAAATCAGATTAAGCTAGTTTTTATTTTAAGAATAAATAATTATATATTTAGAATTTTTTTTTTTTATTGTTTC
This sequence comes from Xylophagus ater, assembly GCA_963422695.1. Classification (NCBI taxonomy): domain Eukaryota; kingdom Metazoa; phylum Arthropoda; class Insecta; order Diptera; family Xylophagidae; genus Xylophagus; species Xylophagus ater. The sequence goes on from OY730484.1 coordinate 1,668,658, forward strand.
TGAAAATTAATTAAAATTCACAAAAAACCAATTATTACTACAAAAATTTGCGGACTTTATTCAAGTTCAAAATCTTAATATTGTATTTTCTTCAATTTTGTGATAAGAAATGTATTTGTTTTTTTTTTTATTTTTATTGGAAAATTTTCCCCAACCTTTGTATTCGTTTACAAAAGAAAACTGTATATATTTATTAAATGACCTAAAAAAAATACATATAAGTGTTTCTTGTAATTTTCCGAATGAAATTTCAACTTAATCTTATTTCATATTCTTATAAGTTATATCAAAATTAAACCTGCTAATTAGGGCACTATGTCCACGGACGAATTTTCAAATCATTTGACTTAGTCGGTCTACTAGAAGTTTTCCATATAAAAAACAGTTTAAAAAATCCTCTGTTACCTAAGTACCAGTTCCTTGGATCCCTGATGGTTAACCGAACTAGTAGGTTTTACTGTATTTTAAAGTTTTATCCAGAGATATACAGTAGAATCCTGATTTTTTCAACCAAATTAATATTGTATATTGCAGTTTGACCTACTTTTTCCTAATTATATTGAAATTATCGCGATTCTACTGTATATTTTTAATGGAAATCATGAAATATACATAATTAATTATAAATATTTGCCAGTTTATTATGAATATTCAAATTATTATGAACACTTTAGAGTCAAAATTCCATGAATTATGATTATTATAATTTCAATTCTCTTCAAGAATAAGAATACTAATGTATACACCGGAAGTACTTGAAATTGAACAGACAATTTTTTGTTTATATGAAATTAATCGTTATGGGGCCTATGTTTACGTGCCGCCTGAGTTCTAGAGTTCATTGTATTTCATTCATTAACCCTTTCCAATATCTTACTCATAAAAAATATTTATTTCTTCAACTAACTTAAAACAAAAATCTTATCATTCTTAACCTATATTTTATTTTTAAGCCAAAAAAAAAAAGCTTATTTTTTTATTTTAATTGTGCAAAAAAAAAAAAAATAATTAAAAAAAATGATTTCCAATTAATTTGTCTTTTGTAAATTATACGACGTTGGCGCATGCGCTTAGAACTTTGAAAGACTAAACAATAATTTCGAAATAAAATATTAAAATTAAATATATTTAAAAATTGATAGCAAAATTAATAAACTTTAAGGTCGGATGAATGTCAGAAAAGAAATCATAGACAAACATTTTTTGTTTTATTTAATTTTTATAATTTATTAATTATAGAAATATTTAGCTTAAAAAAAAAAAGAAGAAATAAAAACAAAAATTATCATTTCATAAAATAAGAAATGAATTAATTAGTCACAAAAAAGAAATTTTTCTTATAGAACTTTCCATTTATCTGTAAGGAAATTATTTTTAGTATATTGTAATTTTTTTTTTTCTTATATATTTCAATAACACTTTTAATTAGTCAGATAATTACTTGAAAAAGTTCGAGTTTTCGATTTCGAATCTGAAATAATATTTTAAAGAATGATTTTGACTTTCTTAAATTTAAGTAGCTTTTCATTTAGTTTTTTAGTTTTAATAATTACCAGAAAATATTACCTGAGAATACCATTTTGTAATTTGTAAGTAGATTTTTTAGCAAATATTTCTACCTTTTTACTTGCAAACGCTTAAAACGTTGTAAATAGAGAAAGTGACTATTGTATCAACAATTTTTATTTGTCTACTTGCAAATACTTCAAATGGAAAGTGGGATATATTTCTAATTTCATCTCTGTTCACACAAACTTAAATTGTTTGAGATTTTGGGTGTCCATTTTTGGATAAATATCGAAATCTTTATTATCCCAAAATGTAATTATTGTAATTATTCATTGTTTTACGTAATTTACAATCAAGGGCGTTTAAATAATAATGACTAAATCCATGACGACAGTACTGAGTAACAATTTTTATCTGTAAATTACAATATTACCGCGATTTCAACATGCAAATGACGCTTAAAAGAAAACATTATTAACATAGAATATCAAATTAACATATTACCAAATATTCTTATGATCGAAAATAGTAAGCAACAATATTGTTTACATTTTCAAGAGTAAAAGAATTTAAATAACAAAAATAAAAAACTATAATTTTCAAAATTATGTATGCTAAGAAATTTTCAAGAGATTAGAACTTTTGAAATCATATGACGTCAAGATGTAAATTCTTTAATTCCATAAATCCTCAATATCAAAAACCAATTGATTGGAACCAAACAGAAAGCAAATGAAATGAATTCCATATTTTTTATTGTAAAATTATTAAAAATATTTGCTGACAAGAAAAAAACAAACCAAAACCACATTTGGAATTCATGAAAGCTATGTTCCGCCATTATCGTTGATTTTTTAAGTTGATTATAAAAAAAAAACTTTTATAACAACGTGGAGGAAGGTAATCTTTGACGTCAGCACGTATTTTCAATATTATTATTCTTATTGAATTTTTATGTTAAAAAAAAATGATAAATAACTGATTTAAAAACAGAAATGCATATACGTACTATGTGTGATGTTTTGTAGGTCAGTGATCGGCAACATATAAAATGGTATATTCTTCTACTATTAGGATAAGAGGTCGAAAACTGTGGATATAGCTGAAAAAGTTGGCATGCTAAACGCATCTTTCTTATATTCTTTGGAATAATAGAATGTCTTTTAAAAACTGAAACAGCGATTTGAATAAAATTGAAGATTAGATTATTAGGGCCCAGGCTAAATGTGTATTAGAGTAAATTTGAACCATTGAAATTATTACCTTTGTTAAGTACGAGTCCCATTTCTACCATAGGACATCCAAAAAATCAGCTTTACTTCGATTTTTAGTTTTTATATTTTGTTTTTAGTGATATTAAATGAACGATTTTGAATACGTTTTTTGTCAAAGAAAGAAAAAACTTTTTTTTTGAAATGCAAAAAACGTCTTACGGAAGTAAATATGCTAATGACTTCCGATGGTAGCCCACAAAAGATAATTGAAAATACAATAATGTTCTTTCTACAAACTATAATTAGTTAATGGGTAGAATATTTTTAAAACATTAAAACGTAATATTTTCAGCTACTATTTTTATATTTTTATATAACATTCATAAAGTTCATTTAGTTTACTGATTTTGTTGGTTCTCTGATTACAGAACATCTTAAAAAACATGTCGTAAAACTTTTTAAAAAAAACCGTAAATAAAATAACATGAATAAAAACTGTATGTACTGAAAATTGTATGGAATAGGTCAGTAAAAATAAAAACTGTTTAATTATAAAAATCATAAAATTCCAAGGTTTTCATTTTTTAAATGAAAAAAAAAAAACTTTTTTATCACTAGGTAATAAAATAAATTCTTATCTAATTACTAATTTACTCTTTAAATAGGTAAATATATAATAAAAAATCTAATAATAAATCTTAAAACATGGTTTTTTAAAAATAAAATTAAAAATTTCGAAATTTCAAACATTTTCATTCGAAAAACGATACTCGAACATATTTTCCTTTTTATATAATTTCCCTAAAATTACCAAATTAAAGGAAATTCCTAATTTTATATCCTTTTCTAGAAAAGGCAAAAAAGTTTTCCGCCATTAATGTGATTTTACGAGTGCGTAAGCAGTTTAGAAATAAATTTTTTGTAAGTTTTTTTATTTAAAAGAAAAAAAAAAAGAATCCTTTTGTTTTCTTAAAACTATTACTTTTAACATCAAGAAAAAGAATTTCTTAAAATTACCATAGAATCATAAAAACACGCGAAAATAGTAAAAACAAGAAAAACAACTTTTTTTTTTTAGAAGAAGAAAAATGTGTTAAATAAAAATAAAATTAGTACGCTTAAGTAAATTTTTTTGTTATTATTTGTGATGTGAAAAAAAAAAACAAAAATAAAATTATTTTTAATTGTTTATTCATCACAAAATAATTAACACTTTTTATCTCATCTTTTTTTTGTTATACAGAAATGAATTAAATTATTATAAATTAACTGCTATGTAAAAAAAAAAGTCAAAATTAAAATTATTATAATTTAATTTTCAATGTTTTTCTTTTTTTTTATTTCAGAAAATCGTTGTGGACAGCGAAAATTTACAAGAATTTTTATCAAATCGTGATTTATTATTGCCAAATAAAATGTCATTATTGAAATTTTTAGCAATTGTAAGTACACATATTTATTTTTCTAATCATATATCATGTTTTATTCATCTTATTTTGTGACTCTTAAGTTATTATATTTGATGGGGTTTGATGGGTAATCGTCAAAAAATACTTCGAACTCTGTGACCGAAAACAAGCCACTCTACTATTTTGACTAGAACTTTACAATCCTGGTATTTGAACATTTAATTTCCAATAGAAGAACATCCAAACCAGCAAATTTGATATACAAGTATTTATATAAGTCTTATCACTTAACGACACTTTATTTTAATCATGGTACGCAGTCGCAAAGTAGTAATTAAGATTATATATGCGTCGAAAGGTGCTGCTTGGGTCAATTGAAATAATAAAGGTTCCTGTAGAAATGTTTTTATACAAAATAGATTATAATACTTCTTGTCGGTGTTGTTCACCAACATAATATTGTGGAAATTATAGTACAATAGAAATTGATTGATTGTAGCAATATGTATTGCAACTTGTAGTCAGTCTACTATCGGTATTCCCTTACCGTTGTAAAACGTGATGTATCAGTCGTGGTAACCCATACAGTACAAAATGATTACCATAATCAAAATCAGAGATGTGTCTAGTTCTAGAAGAGCATAAACTTACAAAATTAAGATATACCCGGTACCTGGGGTATACTTTATAAATTATTCCATTTCGTAAAAAAAAAATACTTGTTTGTCATTTTTTTTGGAACAAGAAATAATTCAAAAATGACGTAAAATGAATAGAATTGCAATATTTTCCTTTCGGCAAAATAATCACAAACATGAAATTAATTTACGTTTCTATTCTTATGAAATATTTTGGAAATTAAAATTTGATCAGGGATGGATCAAGCCTCAAGAAACAAGTTGATTTCATTTGAAACTAGAATAGAGAAGGATCAGAATACGCGATCAAATAAATCTGATTCGCCTCTGCATTTGTGATTATAGTTAAAAATATTTTTTTTTTTTTTTAAATTTATCTAACTAAAAATATAATATTTCTTTAAAAAAAACACAAAAATTTCAAATAAATTCAGGTTATATTTGTTTTGGTTCATTAGAAGATTTTTCCAAAGAAAAAAAAACATGCCCCGAAAAAGGAGAATTTGATTGGTTTTTACTGACGTCAATCAAAATAATATTAACATAAATTGTATTTAATTTTAAAACACAAATGTGTATATTTCCATAAGAAAAAGAATATATTTAAAATACAGGTGAATACCAACCTTGAAGTATACAAAAAAAGAAAAAAAGTTTTTTGGTATTACCAAAATTCGCAATTTGGTTTTTATGTTAGAAATTTTTCGATTTACGACATTTCCAATTTTTATTTAATATTCGTTGTGTGTGTGATATTTAGGGAATATTCCGATATACAGCAATTTAATATACCTCCACGCAGTTAAATCTTCTATAGAAAAATAGTATAGCTTTCCATTTGGGTACGAGAAGTACATAAATAGTTTGGACAACAACCTGTAAATGGAACACGTATTTACAAGTAAAATACTAATATAAAAAATTAAGCACATTCCATTTTAGATTTTCGTTTACAATATTTGATAGTTAACGAAAAACCTGACAAATGACAAATTCAAATACAAAATCCCCAATTAGCAGAAAAACTTTTGGTTAATTAGCTGAAAGTAGATTTATTTAGCAAATATTTTTACCTTTTTACTTACCAATACTTAAAACGTTCAAATGGAAAGCGTGTAATGTTCAGATTACGTTCCTATGGAAAGTAAGCGTAATGTAGAACGCTGCTAATAGAGACTTAAATCGATTTTCGTGTACATATTTGTAATAATATTTTTTAAATCTGTTTTTCTCGTTTTAAAAAAAATAATCGTGTATTTTTTTAGCCAAATAAATAACAATTGAATAAATAGTCGCAAAAAGTTTCTTTAATAAAATTTGGTAAATGAAAAAATACTAGTTTTTAAAGAAAACGAAAAAAAAATCAATGGAATTGGTTTTTTAAAGACTAATAAAGATTTCCAACTGATTCTTATTGTGTACTAATATCCTGCTACATATTATAGTAGTTTCTCTTTCTTTTTCATTAAAACTTCAATTTCACCTACGATAAGAACAACTGAACATCAAACTAACATGACTTGGGAACATCTAGGTATATACAAAGGTCTATTGACTGCGTTTTAAAAGTTTACACAACCTTATATGCATTCTAATGTCGCACGCGCATCTTTTTCTTTTCTTTTTTTGTTACTTAAAAATCTGGAAATACCTGAAAAAAGTACTATTAGAAGAAATAAAAGAAAAAAAAAACAAGTTAAAACTAATTAATGTCTTGTTTAAATGTTATCAGGTCACACGAATAAACAAATAAATAAAATAATACATAATTTTTTGAATATACAATCTTTGATTAAATAATATTTCCTCACCCACCCACCCCAAAAAGAAGAAGAAAAAAAAGGAGTCTTTTAAAGAAAACATCACTTCATAAACTCGTGCCAAAGTATTTAATTAAATCAACACTCAGAGAAGAAAGAAAAACAAAACAATTGTAATTAAAATTTAATAATTATTAAAGCTTTTATACTAAATAGCAGATAATTTTTATTAAATTTTAGTCTTAAGCCAACCGGAAATCATAATCTTAATGGATTTACTTTATACAGTTTTTTCTTTTCATATTTTAAGAATTGATATTATTAAAATCTGGTTCAAGAGATTTTAATGTTTCATCATGTTTTTCGTCAGATACAAATTTTCAAAATTTTTAGATTTATCAAAAAATTTCGGCGGTATGAATTGAGGTTCCGCGGGGTTCAACCTCAAGGAAAATTGTCATTTGTGAGAATCGTATTGTATACGAATTTTACTCTTTTCCTATTTCAAATGGCAATTAAATTAAAGAATTATTGCTAAAAATTTGCATAAAACGCACGCTGATTGTATTTTTATTAGTCAAGGATTTCTTTTAAAATTATTGTCATTTTTTTTAGCTGTTTTCTTATTAATATGGAATTATTGTAAAAGAACAACATACAAAAATCACTTTATCTCAAGGTATATACTATTTATTTTCTTATTGATTTATTATCATCAACGCGTGACCGATTTTGATTTGTTTTACACTCTTTTTGAAAATACAATATTATACAAAAATTTCAATCTGAAATTGGTACAAAAATCACTAGTATATATTATTCGTTTTGAAAAGTATTTCCCTTCTTGAAAGAAAACTGGTTGCTATTAAAAACTTTATGACCAAAGCTAGATTATAAGAAGTCCAATGTTATTATCAATATTGATATAGGAACAAGTTACGGGTACACTTAAATTCGAATAGTTTCAGATCATTGCTTGCTAGGGAATCTCACATTATAAGATTATGTTTTATACAAAACGATCTTTGTCACTGTACTGTACGGATATGAGAGAGTGACTGCGAACAACGTGAAAGAAAACTATTCAAATTTTCTAGGCGAAATTAAAAACTTCTTAAAAGAATAAAATAAAAAATTTACCATCCATTTTTAGCCTTGTGAGGATCAATATGAGCCCATAAGATGCCTGGTTTTGTATCTCTACTCTACCTAAGTTAATATAGAAGGCTTCTCATAAATTGTATATGTTCCATTTATGGAAAAATTACGGATTGTGAAAAAGAACAGATAAAAATACTCTGTTCTTTTTAAAGAACAATAACAATCTGTTCCATTTCCAGTTTAAAAATCGTAGTTTGAGCTAAAACGGGTTGGAACACATCTTCTTTATATTTAGTTATGAAAGGCCAGTCCCAAATATTTGTTGCATATATTTCCAAAAAACTAATTAAAATGATTTATATTTTTAGAATATTATTCAGAAATTGTATGAAATTCTTCTATTATGAATATTTTTCATGAAAATAATAATTTATTTGTTATTAAATTGACGTCTATTTGAATTTAAACAAAAATCTGGATCAAACAATTTCATATCGAACAGAAGAAATTTTTCACACAAAAATAAGTTTTATTACTAAGTGTTTTTTTCTTCGAAAAAAAATTATTAAACATGTTTTTTTTTTAAATCAATTAATTTTTATATTTTAGTACTTTTTTTTTTGATTCATTTTTAATTAAATTGATTTGATTTATCACACAAACAAACTAAATCACAGAATTTTCAATTATTACTAATTAAAGATGAGTTTATATGAGATCCGCAAATCAAGAAAGATTTCTCTTTCTTTTAGGGTTAAATACATTTGCAAATTAGATTAAATACGATCTACTAATTAAATAATTAAATATCTTTAATATTATTATTTAAAAGAATATTTTAATCCAATATTCAAAGGAGAAACTTTGAAAATATACCTGAGCCTTCTCTATATTAGTAATGAGTTCTAAACTACTTGAACTACTAAGGCACTACAATAACTTATTTTCTCATTTTGATTTGACTTCATTCATTTCTCATATCTAAACTATATAAATCTTATGATTAGTATACAAAGCCAACAACTGCTGCTTCTTTGGGATATAGTATTTCAGGGACGCAAGCCACGAAAACTACTTGTTTTATGTATTTATATGCAAAGGTCTATATCGATCAATTTCCACAATGGAATCGAAAGGGATCAAAAAAGTTTATATGGCTGACTTTCGCATATTTTCATTGTTTAACCATAATGAATGATTCATTTTAGAAAAAAAAACCGATATTAATTATTCGAATATTCTTTTATTTATCGTACATTATTTACATAAACAAATGAAAAGAAAATTCGTTCACATAAATAAACTATAATTACGTTTAATGAGTAATTTTCTTTTAAAAAAAAGAAAATAACTAATAAATATCCTTAAAAATAGGTCTTCAAATAATTAAAACAAAAATAAAAAATATTTAATTTATGTCCGTTAAAACAAGAAAATTAGTTTATTTTGATCCAAAAAAAAAGATCTTGTGTAATTAAAAGAAAAACAATTTAAACACAAAAACCTTATTTTTAGAAAACATACATTTTTTTTTTAAATTAACATAAATAAATAAAATTCTTTTAAAATGATTCTATTTCGAAAAAAATTAAAAAAAAAATACTTTTAAATGTATTTAGCTTAGAAACAATTTTCAAAAAAATAAATAAAAATTAATTTAATAAGATTTTGTCAATAATTCAAATACAAATAAAGAAAAAAAAAACAATAATAAATATTGGAAGACCAAAGAAAACGGATCCAATTTTGGGAAATTCAATTTTATAAATTTAATTAAGCCAAAAATTAGTGGCATTAAAAATTAGTATCGAAATTCTAATGAAATAAGTCTATTTAGAAAGGTTTTAGTTATCGAAATTGATTTGTTGTTCGTTCATGTTTAAGAATTATTTCATTTTTATACTTATTCGTATTTAAATCAATAATTAAACAATTATGAAATATTGAATTAGTAATAATAGTTTATTAGAATAATATTTAAGATCTGTATCCTAATATGAGATGCGAGCTAATCTTTTCATTGAATTTGTGTCGTCGTTTCTGGAAATTCTTCAAACAGATGGTTATTCATCATCTCTAAAATAGAAACCACAGGACATAGTGTCAGGACATTTCTATTTATTTCATTGTCATTAATAGTATTTTTTGTTAAAATGACTCTGTGTGATATAGAAATGTAAGCATTTACTGTCTTTTTTACAAATACTATTAAAAAGAAACCGCGCTTTGCAGTGCTGCAATTATCCCAAAAATGTATACACAAAAAAATACATGTGGTACCCAAGGAACTTTGATTTGAACCTCCCTTCTTTTGATGAAACATTTTAAATTCAGATGTCGCATTAATCACATAATTCCCTTTATATATGGAAGATCATAATTAAAACATTTTCTTCCTATAAAAACCCGAGCAGGGGCCTTCTTCTCTTGTTTTATTACAAATTTGATCAGACTTTTTTTAATAATGCAAATTTTGAATTGAATCAAAACAGTTTTACGTCTAACAAATAAACATATGTATTTCTTGTGTTTTGTCGTTGTTTTTACTAAAAGAAAAAAAAAAGCAAAACACAATCGCCTCCAAGAATTCGCTGAAAGACGTATTTTAAAATCAGTAAAAAAAAAGAGCTTTTCTAATTGAAATTAACATTTTATATATTCTTCTTGATTTCTAGTTTTGGAGTTTTTAAATAAAACGTGTATTTTGTTAATGACGAAATTACATTTTAGTTTGTTTTTTGGAAAGACCAGAAACTATTATTTTTTATATATCGCTTATATAAGGACTATAATCTTCTTCTTAATTTTATTCTGAATTTTATTTCATAAAAATCAATTTAATCTCATTCCTATGAAGAAAGTTTTCACAGAAGACGCACATCTCACATATGCCATATGCGCGGCTACACAACATATGGCCAGACATTGGCTATAGAATTCTTTTTGGTCTTATATACGTACTTTATGTATTTCAAAAGGCAAAATATAAATAGAAAATATGTAATTTGGTTATAAATATAGGCCCTTGGGGAGATATTAAGTCTTTTAATATCATTTGCACAACAAGTTTTGTTTTTTTGATTAGTAGACTTGTATATTAATTTAAATTCCAAATCCAATTTTTTGTTATTGAGAAATTTACATATATACATTTTCATTAAAATGTATTCGAAGTTCTTCTATATTCTTCTATAAAATTGCAATTGGAGAGGATCAACTACAAGAAACCTATATATTTCCACTTTTTTTTCTCTTTTTTTAAATGCTTGTTAAGCTCAGTGGCTTATTATGGTAGCCTGAAGCCATATGCCCACTAAAATTGGCTACCCTAACATTATTATCTCATACATCATGAAGTAGTTTTTCTTTTCTTTTTTAATTCGCTTCATGACTTTCGACAGTTTCGACCGTTCGACTTGAAAGAATCCAAAATCAAATCCGCTATTTTAATAAAATGGCGTTTTTAAATATTTACCAGTAGTATTTTGATGGCACACAGAGGCTCCTAATTACTTACTAGTATAATAAAAATTTTGCATTGAGAATAAAGACTGTACCACATACCATATTTTCAAATGGAAATTAAAGGTACTAAATATTTTTTTGTATGTGAAAAATATAGTATTTTAATGATCCGACACAAATACGTGGTGTATCTTTGCACATTGTTGTATTAGAGAAGCCCGCACGTAGGCCTTAGAACGATACAAACGATAGCCAAACACATCACGGTTTACATCGGTAAAGGAATACGGCCAAATTTAAAAATGGACTTACAAGACAGACTTCTTGTATTTGATCCTCAAATTAGGTTTCATCACATAACTTTCTTTTCTATATAATTAAATTTTATATCCAATTTCTTTTTGTTTGTTTTTATTTAATAAATTTTCTTCTTTTTATTTTACAGAATGCTTTAGAATTGAGTGCACCAGCTGCCCCAGTATTGCTTCAACAACAAAACAATTACAATAACAACAATAATAATAATGTTAATAATAATAGTATCAATAATACAAAACCAAATGGCTGGGTTCAGTTATCTGGGCATCCAGAAAGGTAATATTCTTTTTCTTTTTTTTTTGCTTTCCGATAAAAATGTTTTAATTGATATCAAATCAAAATTAAAAAATAAGTAATTGAATATGTTTTTTTTATAGAAAACAAGAAGATTGCCTTATTTTTTGGTTTTTCTTTATCAAGAATATTATTCTATGACCAAATTTTGTTGTGCTAAGCAACAAGAAGAGTAAAAGTTTTGTTTTTAGTACGATATCTCAAAAAAAAAATGATGATATCGGAAAAAAGCATTGAATATTCAGAAACAGAAAAAAAAAAAAGGTTCGGCCTTTAGAATAATATATTCTCTTCTGTGCACGTAATACATATTCAATTACACGCCTTTAAAATATTTAATTACAAAATCATTTAATTTATGTTTTGTTTTTTCTTTTCTCTATTACAGCATAATACCAACAACTAGCGGTATTGTAAACAAACGTGTTACCGGTAAAACAGATTGTGAATTATTAGCATATCAAGAGATCAATAAAGATCAGCTAGCAACAAAAATAGTACCAAAATTTTTAGGTTTCAAACAAATCAATGATGATACAAGTTATATTGAATTACAAGATTTACTATCTGATTTTCATGAACCAAATGTGATGGATATTAAAATGGGTTGTCGTACATTTCTTGAGACCGAAGTAACAAATACAACATTACGTAAAGATTTATATAATAAAATGTGTTCAGTTGATAGTACAGCACCAACAGCCGAAGAGCATGAACAGAAAGCTATTACAAAATTACGTTATATGTTGTTTCGTGAGAATATGTCATCGTCCCAGACAAAAGGTTTTCGTATTGAAGCTATGAAAACTTGTAAGACTGAACCAATTAATGATTTAAAAACGATCCGTACAACCAATCAAATAGAAGCAACAATTGCTAGTTTCTTAAATAATAATAATAAAATAACAAAAGAATTAATAAAACGTTTGAAATTCATTCGTGATACTATTGAGAAATCGGAATTCTTTCAAACTCATGAAATAATTGGTTCCAGTATATTTATAGTTTATGATTCTCAAAAATGTGGTGTTTGGTTAATTGATTTTGCTAAATCAAGAAAATTACCAAATCATATTAAAATTGATCATCGTAAACAATGGGTGCCGGGCAATTGTGAAGAGGGTCTGTTACATGGAATCGATGAATTAATAAAAGTTTTCGAAGCCGTTTATAATTTACAAAAAACAACAAAATTAGATTTAAGAAAATGTAATCGAAGATAAAAAAAAGTCTTTATTTTTTTTTTTTTTTTTTTGAAATCTTCCCGAAACGAATTTTAATTCCGGGACTCGTACGTGTTTGTCTCTCGGAATTCTTGATTTGAACAAAACTTAACAAAACAGACTCTAAATAAAGCCTCGCAAAATAATAATATTTTCGGGAAGAAATGTTTAAAATGTTTAAAAATGTAAATTAAAAAAAAAGAATAGAAAAAACAAATTAAGGGAAACCAATGAGACTGATTCTTTTAAGTTTTTATTTTAAAATGTTTTTCTCTTTAATTTAAAATTATATTTAAAAAAAAAAGCAATAAAGTAAAGACTTTTTTTTGATTACCAGAAAAAACAACAAAATATTTGTTCTAAATTTTTGAAGACGGGGAAAAGAAATAAAATTAAAAGTATTATTAATTAATTAAAAATTATGAATTATTAAAATTTTGACGAGGTTTCAAATCCAAAAAAAAAATTATTTTTTTTTTGCAGTATTTTGAAAATTTCAAAAAGAAAAAATCTAACAAAAAATATTTAATTGAATTTTTTTTCGTATTTTAAAAATATTTAATAATTTTAATTTTTTACTATTATTATTTTTATTATTATTATTATTATTGTATTTTTTTTCCATATTGGAAATTTACCTTTTAAAAATATAAATATTTAAATATTATTTTATTGCGATTCAAGTTTCTGTACATTTATTAAATTTAATTATTATTTTTTTTTTAAATACGAAAAGAAATCCAATTAAAATACGAAATTAAAACAGCAAAACGTAAAAGTGAACTGGCTTTTTTGTTTTTAGCTTTTATAGAACAAAAATTTTTATTTCTCATAATATTATTGTTTTTTTTTTTGTTGTTGTATAAATTAGAGAGAAACTGATTAATTAAATGTATTTATAATTTAAATTTAAATAAAAGAAGTTAAAAAAATAAAAAAAAATGTATATCGTTTTTATAAGTAAATCAAATTTAAAGTACGGTCCAAACGCTCAGTTTTTTTTGCACAGTCCGTAGTTTGCGCAGTTTTTCTGTGGGAAAGCCTGTGCAAATTTTGTGTCCACACGATACCGTCTTTTCCATATTTTTACACAGTTTTCTTTGGAACTTCTTAATATCAAGATATTGTGCTTAGAACTTTTAATAATAAATAGTTTAAGCTTAACTCCTCTAAAAAAGTCTCTTGAAAACATTTTCGTGCCTTTCGCCTTTCGCAATTTCATGAAAACTGTGTAAAATAATGAGTTTTCGTCCACACGCTACGATTTGCATGCACGTACCAGTTATTTTTCAGACACGATCTGAAATCGCACAATCCGCACTTTTGCCTGCGCAAACGAACAGTGACTTGTCCAGACGCTCAGTTTTGCATGCGCAAATCTGAGTAAAAAACTGTGCGTTTGGACGCCTCTTTAAAAAAAAGGAGAAAAAACCCAAATACATGTTTAATATATTGGGAGTTCCGTTTTTTTGTGGTCAAAGATGCATTTATTTCAGAACAAAATGAACAGATTAATCAAAGTATTGTCCATCGCTGACTAGTAATTTTGCCCACCTTCATAAAATGCACTCAATTTCCTTGCTTTCGAATCATTCCGATTGATGTCAATCGTATGGAAACTGTTTGTTGAGTCACTCCCAATGATTTTGCAAGCTCCTGTTGCGTTTGACTCGGATCTTCATCGAGTAATGCCTTCACATCTTTGTCTTCGGATTCTCACTAATCGATCAAGGACCATTTTTATATTATAAATTATTTTTGAGGTAAATTAGTCAAGAGGACCTTTTTTCTTTTCGATAGTTGCTAAGTACGAAATTTCTTATTTTATATATAATTGGCGTGTTTTTTGGGAAAAATAAGTACGATTACCATGTTGTATTTTTTTGTGAATTGTATTGGCCGCTATTCCACTTTCTCAAAAAAAAAATGGTTTTTTGAATCTATGTTCTTATAACTTTTAATTCCGGATGTTGGTAATTTGATGGAACGCATAAAATATATGATAACCGTGCTTCTTTTTTCCCAAAAAAAAACGTCAAATGAATTTATTATTTAAATATAAAGCAAAAAAAAACTTAAAAACAAAATCAGATTATTTTTTCATTAATTTTTTTTTTTAAATAAAGCATTTGATCTTAATTCTAATTTTAAGTTAAAATATTAAAAATACGAATTGAACACAAAAAAATTTAAAATAAATTCAATTAACGAGTTTATACTTCATGCATAACGACTGTGACTTTTTTTGTTGGTAACCACAAAGTGTCTAAATTTGTGCTTCAGGATTGACGCACGCTCTGAGCCGGGCGTTTTCGCGTTCAAGTACTTCCGCAACAAATCTCATTTGTACTCGTTTTTGTAAGTTAATAATAAGTTTATGAAAAAATCACATAATCATGGCCTTCAATGAGATTCAAACTTTTTAGGTTTTTCTCAAATTCACCCTCGGTTAAATCTAATTTCATACAAATAATAATCGGTGGTTTAGCTTCACTAAAATGTATTATTGGCACCGAATAAGTAATTTTCCTTTTGACTACATCAAAATACTGATACGTTTTACAAAGTTTCTCTACAAAACGAAAATTTGTAAATATTGAAAAATCAAACAAAAGTACATAGAAATACTTACTTTTATCAACATCACAAAATGCACGAACTGATAATTTATAGATATCTGGTAAATCGCGAAAAAATCGTCGTCCCTGTTTACCAGCATTCCATATAATAAAACCGTTACTTAACCATTTCTTATTATTTAAAATGTCCCGCAATAAACGCTCTAAACGTAGATTCCAAATTGTATTTTCAGATATTGAAAATGTTGTCGAATTCTTATGATAACGATAATTTAATAATATCTCATTAACACGAATTACTTTACCACCCGAATCTAAATGTTTATAAAAGAATATTAAATCTTCTGGTGTTCCATAACCGTTTTCACAGAATTTTCCAACTCTTTTTTTTTTTTTTTTAAACAAAAAGAAAATGGTTTTATCAAAATAAATTTTAATTAAAAATACTAAATATTACTTATCGTAAACTTTGCGATGACAAAACCATGTTGGCATTATAACGGTCGGACCGTGTGATGTGAAAATTTGTACTTCGAATTTTTCCAATTGATTCGCCCATTTTGTAAAACGGCAAGTTGAATTTTTCGGACTACGAATAAATTTGCTACCAATAATCTAATAATAAATAAATGCATTTATAAACAAATTTATTTAAAATAACACAAAATATACCGCATTTTGATGAAATTTGGCAAATTTATATTGACTTAAAATTCGATTTGGTAACATTTCATCGTCGATATCCTGAAAACACAAATATGTTCCGGTTGAATGCATAATAGCCAAATTTCTGCCATATCCAACTGTAAAAAAAAAGAAAATTTGTGAGAAATTATGAGAAAATTTTTTAATTCAAATAAAAAAAAACCTCCTCTCGGCTTAGATTTTGAATTTTCACGAAAAATTTGCATTTGAATTTTCCATTTCGCAAATTCAGTTTCCAATTCATTAACATCATAGCACACCCCGGCCGGGCGGGGTGGCTAAATCTGCTTCAGGATGACGCCTGCAAGTCAGGCGTTCAAACGCTTCCACAAATCTTGGGTGGGTAGCACATACATGGATGTCACGCAGTTTACCCACCCTTGTATATTTGAATTTCAGCTAGAAAAAAGAAAAGAATTAGTATATTGTATGTACATTTTAGACTTCATTGTACTTACTCTTTCACGAACAGATTTTACCCTTCCCAGTCTTTGCCTTGCTCCAGTTTTGTCAAACTGGTCGCCCTGCGCCGATCTGGGATTTATCAAATAAGTCTGGAAAATAAAAGCAATTAGTTGTGCGAACATTTTAAACTTAATTCTACTTACTGTGATTTGGTAGAACTGAAATTTGTTGTATGTTGAAATAATTTTATGTTGAAATTCACCTGGCAAATAGAATCCAATTAGTATATTGTATGAACATTGTGAATTGTACTTACTCTTTCACGAACAGATTTAACTTCCTGATCGACACCTTGCCCCAATTTTGTCAAATTGGCAGCCCTGCGCCGATTAGGTTACCAAACTAGTCTGGAAAATAAAAGCAATTAGTTGTATGAACATTTTAAACTTCATTCTACTATACTTACTGAAAAGATGATTTCATTTGGGCCTGTCACGAGACTTGACCGCAGAACCGGTATTGATCAAAATAAGCCTGAAAATGCAGAGTAATGAGTATTTTATATGAAGATGTTAAATTTCATTATACCTACTTGAATCAATAGAGTTAACACAATTCTCTTAATAAAGGACGGGCCGTTGAACCGCCGACATGGTTTAGGCGGTTCTGCAGCTGGAGTTGTTGATGGACTAACTGTTGTAGTAGTTGTTGTTTTAAAACACCTAAAAAATAGAAATTAATGAGTATTTGTATAAGCGCTTCAAAATTCATTAAACTTACTCTTTCAAGCACTAATTTGAGCCTTCCCGGTCTTTGCCTTGTTCCAGTTTGGGCAAACTGGCAACCCTGCGCAGACCGAGAGTTGCAAAATAGTCTTCGTGTTTAGGCACACTGAAATTCAAAAAATAATAAATGTTGAATAATACATATCAAGTTATTGTAATAACTACTTACTTTCTTAAAGGATATAACATCGAAAAAGTCACATGAAGTCTTTCTAGCTGCGCCACGATTTGTCTAAAATTGAAAACAATATTAATATTTTGTTTTTGTACAATACCATTATGACTTACTTGCAGTGATGTTACGAAGAATTTGCTTTTGAAAAAATAAATCTAGATGTTGAAGACATTCCCGGAAGACAGTCAAAACATCCACGCACAATCTCGATTCAGCAAGTCATTAAATTCAAATCCAGAAATGGGGTTGAAGAGAAACCATTCTTAGATCATTTCTCGACTTGAAAGGGAACACCAAAGGCGAATACGAAAGAAACCAACGATACAAACAAATACCGAATACCCAGAAGTATTACAATATGACATCGAATCAAATTTGTTTGTTTCAGCACGGGAATAGAAAACTTTTCCGGAAATTAGGAATACCGGCGAAAACGCTAATCAGCGATTGCTAAACCGACTTATGTCATGCCGTCCAAACTGAATGGTATAAATATATACTACAAAGATATTTCGAATTGAAGGAGACCATATCCATATTTTAAGCCTATTTTCACCGAGAAAACAAATACGATATGATTCTTTGGCTTTCTATCAGTACCAAAGTTCAGCAGGAATAACAGAATGATAAAAGAAAATTATTCGCGCAGTCTTCAGAACAAAGTGTTCTAATTTCTTTAACTACAAAACAGAGCACAGTCATAAGTTAGATTTTTCAATTCGTACAGTGCCGAAAAAAACTGGAGAAATAACCTAGTTTGAAGACTTGGAAACAACCCTTCGCAAATTTTACTCACGACATTACACAAAACCATGGCAGCTGACCCCAGCAAACATATGCCACTGTAGAATATAACAAATTCTGAAGAATTTCTCACAGAGCAGAAATTGAGAAAGGGTTAGGATAAAATTCAATCCAGAGATAACAAGGTTTCAGGTTGAACAATCAAATGTATGTCAACTAATTCCAACGAACACGTTAAATTTGAACTTTCACATTTAAAAACTAAAAACCGTTGTATTGCCAAAGAAAAAGTTGACGGGGAAAAATATATGATATTGCAGAAAACGACAAGTTTATTGCCAAGAAATTAATTGGGAAAAAAAGTGCAATTTTTTCATGAGAAGAGCTACTGCTAACAATTCACCCAATGAAAGGTATGGTATGTCCGAACTCCAACGTTATTCGGAAGATGAACCAGATCAACAAAACAAGTTCAAAATATTTTGACTATCCATGCGTTCACTGCATCTGAATTACAATAGAGTTTCAATATGAAGAAACACATCCCACTCTCGCGATGATATTGTATTTAGAATGTTTCATAAAGCAACGTACTTTAAAGGCAAAAGAACGTTGATTTATAATCCATTAAAAATACACAAATCACGGGAGTGGAACGTGTTATCACATTGGTGCTCTATTGAAATTCTGATGCAATTCCAAACCAAGTAACTTGCATCTGCCTTTATAATGCATGTTACTGGCCGCATTTATGTCCCGATTCCACACAGTTTTGCAGTTTGGGTTTATGCAAACTGCAAAACGGTGTGGTGATCGAGAAATATTAAGATTTTCAAAACATTTCGAGCAGAGTTTTGTCGATCTAAATTCATCGACCAAAACAACGTCGCACAGTTTTTTGAGATAACTCAAAACTAGACGGTGCGGAGTTCGAACATAACCTTTCATGGGAGAATTTGCCGCAGTTGTCGCTCCCCCCATAAAAAAAAGGACACTTTCATTCCCAACGAACTTCTTGGCTAACTCATGGGCCGTTTTATGCGACATCATATATTTTTGAAATTTTAACCGTGCAACTTTTCGTTTGCAATACTCGGTTTGTAAAGTTATTAAATGTTGGAGCTGAAATTCAACGTATTCGTTAAAATTGCTCGACATACACGAAATTGTTCTCCCTGTCGCCGTTTCCCGATCTTCGCGAAACCTCGTTACCCTAGATTGAACTTCACCAGTCCATTTCAACAATTTCCTTTTCCGCGAGAATTCTCCAGAATCATACCTGTATTGGGCCGATTTGTATTTTAAGTTTACAAATCCACCCACAGGGTTATATTCTGCAGTAGCATACATTAATTTCAAGCCGGGGTCACAACCTATGACTTTGTCGTAACCTCCCGAGCAAAATTTTTGCCGAATTGTTCCCATTCTAGCATCTTCCAAACTAGGATCTAACTCCAGTTTCTTCCGACGGAATAGCAACGAAATAGCTACTCCATCTGTACGAATCGAGAAATCGAACTTATGTCCGCTCGTTTCCAATTTTTTGTAGTTAAAGAACTTATCCCACATTTGTTCTCTAACTGGCCGGAATAACTCCCATTTTTTTTTATCGCCCTGTAATTCCACTGAACAGAGTACGTTGAAGAAAGCTTTGGAATCATATTGTATATGTTTCCTCCCTTTCTTGAAAATAGGGAAAATACGGAAATTTTTAATCTCCTCCCTTTCGAAATACCGTTGCAAGCGATATAAAAATGGTATATATTTGTACCATTCAGTTTGAAGATTTGGAAAACCACCCGAGTGGTTTAAAATAGACATAAGCCGATCTAGCAATACCTGATCAGCGTTTTCTTCAGACCCATCATTGAACAGATGGTCCAATGTCAAAAATGGGTCTATATCCGGTTCTATTGTCCGGAAAAATTTCCTAACCCTCCGATACATATGAAGCCTAATATTATTTTTTAGGCTGGTTTCATATGTATCGGCCGCTGATATAAACAAATTTGACCGATATGACCCGTCATATTGCTCTAAATCTGTGTTATTCCGACGTATTTGCTCATAAGCCGGTTTCATTGCGTATTTCCTTAGGCTATTGGCTTTCAAGCCGTAGAAATAATCCAAGAATCTTGGTTTCTCTTCTATAACCAAGTCTGGATTTGAACTCAAACGGTTACTGTAATCGTGAAATATGTACAGGGATGCTTCAACCATCCAACAGGATAGTACTTCAACATCCAGATTTATTTTTGCAAAAAGCAACTCGTTTTTACATATTGTGGCCAAGCCACATTTCACCGCAAACGCCTGATATTGTTTATTTTCAGGCTGGTGCAACCGTTTCATAGTGACTGAAAAAAGACCAAACAAAAAGTTGGTTAGAATTTAAGTTGCGAATGGAATTCTTCCCATTTCAAACTAATTTCCCACAAATCCCTTTTTAAGCTGGTTGCTTTTATATTCTATTTCCATTTTAGTTTTTGGATTAATATAAAAACAGAAAACAATACAGTGTAAAACAATAGTTGATATCTGCATTAATGCAATACAAGAGCATATACGAAAAGATATGCCCTTCCATTTTTCAAATGCAACTAAAGTCGACTGTTTAAATAATATCAACAACAAAATGTTATTTGTATTAAAAAGACTTTTAAGTGAAATCTATATTTATTTCTTTTTGATTTATCTTCAACGATATTTAGAAGATTACGCACCGAAATTTTTTGTAAATGCTTAATTTACGTTTCCGATAAAGGGATAAATAAAGTAAATAAGGAAGTAAGTAAAATAATAATAAGACTCAACTAGCATCAAAGTCACATTTCCTATTAGGAAAGTGGATCATGACTTTGATAATAGGTAGATAGATAGATAGATTTTGTTAATGTTAGCAGTTATCAAGTCAACCCCAATCCCAAAGCAGTAACATGTATAGTAGATATTATTATTATATATTATCATAGAATAAAATCATATTCATTCCATTTGATTACATATCATTTTCAGTAAAAAATATCAAATATCAATTTAAATGAATTTAAAACAATTTTCCATCTTCATCAACGTAAAAAGAATTCAATTTGATCCTTATATTAATAAGTAGCAATTTTGTAAGATTAAATTTGTTTAACTCCGTCGTAATTAGAAGTTTTCCTACGGAATGAAAACTTCTATTCATTCCGTAGGAAGTTTGTTATTTCAAACTCCGTAGGAATCGAAAAATTGAGGTTTTTTTCTCCGACAGAAATATTTTGTAGGAATTTTTGAATTGTGGACATAAAATTAAAAGGTTTGCTATTAATTTATTTTAATTTAAATAAATTTTAATTTTTTTAATGTTATTAAAATGTAGGTCGTTAAATTCAACAAATAAAAAGCAATACAAAAGATTGATTGAATTGCTTAGCGAATATCCAAGTATTGCACAAGGGTATGTAAAATAGAAAAGGAAAAAGTAGTTAATTTCTGGGCGATAGTTACTAACGAGCTAAATACAATGAGTCCTTTAAAAAAGTCTGCACTGGTTGAAAAAAGGACCAATAATTGATGATTTCAAAAAAAATATATATACAAATAATTGTTTGTTTTTTTTTTGGTTTAGTTCGACTATAAGACTTATGTAAAGAAAGAACTAAGTCATAATAAAAGAGAAAATACAGCAACAGTTTTTCACATTTGGGAGAAACTTGAATACTTTAAACAACCATGGAACAATGTGTTTCTGGTATTTAACAAACACAATGTTTTAGCGTTAGACAAAATGTCCAATGTCCAGTGATATTGAAGTTAATAAATCTCAACATGTAACTAATGATCACGTAGAAATATCACATTCAGATACTTCAATGCTATCAATTGATGGTGCATTAAAAATAGAACCCACCCCTCTAAAAAATTTTATACCTGCCAAAACAAAAAGAGATGAAGTTACTTAATTAATCTTCAATTAAGAAACCATATGGAGTTTAATAATCAGTAACAAAAATTAAAGAAATTCCTGAGAACACACAAAAAAATATGTAGGACAATAAGTTAATGAATCCATTTAAACTGTAATAATTTATTAAAAATAGGAAAAATATTCAAAAAACAACAGAAATTATTTCAAACAAATTTCATCTTGTGCAAGTGTGTAGTTATAGGCGCCTGAAGACAAAATCCTTTTGGGAAAATCTTATAGGAATTTTCTTCTTTAGTCAACATAGTTTCACCTTTCTTCAGTTGGAAACAATTTTGTAATAGATCATTACGCTGATTAGCAGTTAGTTGCTTTCTTTTTAGAAATACAACACAAATAAATTTTATCAGTTATATTATGTTAATTTACAAACAAAATTACTTGTATGTTTTTACCAGATTTTTTTAAAAAATGTATACCAAAGGGATTTGTAAATAGTTCTAATATGCAATCGAAATCGATTTGATTTGTTTTCAGTGGAATCCTGTAACCCGATTTAACCCAAATAGTATCGAAAAAGCATAGGGAGTGGAATTTTTTTCCAATATGATTTAGTCTTGATCGAATACCACAATTCCACTCCAGTTTGTTTGATTTAGATCAAATAGTTTTAAAATATAAGTAAAAATTGAGGTGACCATTCGAAATATATAACTTTTTAGACTAGAGCTATACTTCTCAGATAATGAACCTCTGGCGGATTTAATATATATATATCTGATATGTGACAAGTGACGGTGATATATTGAAATTTTACCACAAATCAACTCCATCAAGATTCTTCCATAACTAATGCACAACCCGAATATAAACGCACAGCTCGGAATTAGGAGTTATCGAGCAAGTTTCCAATCACCGTTTACCGCATTTCCGAGTGTATGATTCTTAAGTTGAAAGATATTGTTTAATTACATTATTGTCTTTATTTTAGACACAGTTGAAAGACGTTAAATTTAATACGGAAGTAGAAAAGCGGAACAAAGAAGGACAACATTTACTCCAGCCAAGAATTTACTTGGTAGATTTTGAAAGTCCAGTAGCATACGTTGTTACTTTGGAACATATGTTTTAAAATATGATTTTGTAATCTTATAAATGTTATATTAAATTTAAACTTAAAAATAAATATGAATTATTTGTTTCATTTTAAACCAATTTAGGTATATGAGTGATATTAATATACCTATCTGAGATATATTATATTTATAATCGGCAAATAATGTATTTATACAACATATAATATATCTCAGAAACAGCCTCTACTTTCAACAGATACGTAATTTTTCTAAGCTATCTCTGTGAGATAACTATATTTTAGTTTACAAGAATAAAATCATTTGAATTTACAGATATAATATGGCAGCCAGACATATGTTAATATGTTCTTCAAAGAACAGGGATAGAAAATTTTGTATACTCATTATTCTACAGGACAAGAATTTTTGTCGTTCCTTTTTGAAATACAATATATTTTAATTCAAATGTAATTTAATTATATAATTCATTAATTAAATGACTTTTTAATTCTTAACTTAGTATCTGGATTTCATTAACAATCATATAGTATATTTATGGAAAGTCATTTATTATGTATTATTTTTGCTATCACCTTAGTGTTATTCAAACAATGCAATGTAGGTATCCATGTTACATGTATTGTAAATAAACGTATTAAATATCTATTCGGCACATTGTTGGACAATTAAAATATTTATGAAATATTTTGAAAAATGCAATATAAACAGGTTCATGTTCCCAATTGTATCCATTGTTCGGGATAAACATTAAATTTTTTCATTTTTCATAAAAATGTTTTATATAATTTAGTAATAAGAATGATGACTTCCACAGAATCCGTTCGTATTGAAATAAAATTACTTATCACTTACCTTATAGTGTATGTTTTTCAGGATGACTGGATGTAATGTCTAACCACACCGGCCGGGCGGGGTGGCTAAATCTGCTTCAGGATGACGCCTGCAAGTCAGTCGTTCGATCACAAATTTTATGTGTATTTCAATGTCTAATTTCCCTACAAAATAGAAAGCAATAAATATTTTATACACGTTTTAGATTTCATGGTACTTACTTGAAAAGATGAATAAATATTTTTAAATCTTGTGTAAATGATGGTTAAATTTGCGCTCCACGATTTTTCCTGGAAAAGGAAAAAATGTTCATAATAAAGTTGAAAAAAAAAACATTTCCCAAAGAAACTCACTCCTTTTTTTAAGTTTTTCTTTATTTTAATTAGCCAATTGATAAAAATTATTTTATTTTTTATTATATATTATATAAATAATTTAATTTCATTCTAACCTTAGATTTACAAAAACAAATGAACGTTGAAATTTCAAAATTGCATTCCTCAAAATTTTTTTCCTTAGGTCAAAAATATTAACAATATTTCGCTAATCCTCAAAAATTTTATTGAAAGTCCGCTCGTAATATGGGTGGGGGAAAAACTGTGGTAGGTGCCACTACGAATTTCTTAAAAATTTCATTTTTGACTCCCACCATTCTCCCACCACTTCGCACCAGTAGGCTACTTGACTTCAAAAGATGCATGCAAATAAAAGTAGCTTAATGAAATATTCAATTGTGTTATATAAGTATAGCATAGGTATATGTCAAAATTGAGAAAAAAAAGAGTGCGTTCAGAGAATTATATTTCTCTTTTGGGGAATTCAGAAAAAGTTTTAGTTTTTGGCGCGAATTTTTGAAAATGTACCAAAAAAATTGAATTAAAATTATTATTAAAAAGAAATTAATTTTAAAGCATAAACAATTTAATTTATTTATTTCTTGATAGAAATAAAATAAAAATAAAATACAAAAAAAAAAATACAACTCTTTTATATTGTTTTTAACAAAAAAAACACATAAAGGAAAAAAAACGTACGCATTAATTGGATCAAAACGCCGCTCAGCATATAATGGATGTACTTCGGCTTGTCGAACAATTCTTTGAGTGTCATATTTTCATTAGAATAAAATTCGTAGAAATTTTTAAATAAATATCATCAAAATTTCTACTAAATATTTTTTTGGGGTTTAATTTTATTGAACCAAACGCGTTATTTTTATATTTTAAAATTACGTTTTGACTTAGACGCTTTTATGTAATTAAATTACAAATTCTTTTGACATCGGGAACAATTGCGACAGGCATATTTTGGTAATTTTTCACTTGACACTCCTTTTACATGAATTGTGACAGTTTTCAAGGCAAGTCACAAGTTAACTCTTAGAACAAAAGAACCAGAAAATTCATTCAGAAAATTGTTTTTCAAATATTTTATTCATTACATTTCGCGGCCAAAATTAATAGTAATAATAATTTATTGAAATATAAATTAAATTTCAAATATTTTTTCTTATGAAAAATTTAAAAAGAAAAGAAAAAAAAAATCAAAATGAAATTTGTTGAAAGCTGACAAAAACAAAAAATTTGCGAAATTGACTCAAATGTCAAAAATCAAACAGTGAAATTTATTATTTATTATTTATTTTTTAACAAAAGAAGAATATTTCATTCAGAAAATTGTTTTTCAAATATTTTATTCATTAGAAATACGATTTGATAATGGATACAATTCGTTCGTGCGGATGCAAAGGTTGTAGAACTTGTTTAATCTGTGAAAAAGATTATGGAGTAGAAAAGAAGGATTACTATCAATTATATCAAGTATTATTCCATTTGTATATAATTACAAAACATTTCATATATTATTAAATCTCTTCGACTTAAGGATTTAACTTCATATGTATTCTGTCCGGATTGTAATCGACTATATAAAGGATGGGATGTGGATACTGTTCTAAAGAATCATTCAAATCATAAACAAAACGATGGAATACAATTTCCTGGTGTTCTTGTTCGAAATAAATTCCTAACAGAAAATGAAGGAATTGAACTTGTGCAAAATCTGGACAAAATTGATTGGCAAATTTCACAAAGTGGTCGACGAAAACAAAATTTCGGACCAAAAACAAATTTTAAAAAAAGAAAATTACAAAATGGTAATTTTAATGGATTTCCTGAAACTACGAAATTTATACAAGAACGTTTCAAAGGAATACCAGAACTTCTTGATTTTCAAACAATTGAACAATGTACCTTAGAGTATGATTCAAGAAAAGGTGCCTCAATAGATCCACATATTGATGATTGTTGGATATGGGGCGAACGTGTGGTTACTGTAAATTGTTTAGGAGATTCTGTTTTAACATTAGTTAAATATAATGGAAATACATCGAAATATAATTTAGATTTAGTCGACGGTTATCGTGACAAATTAATGGATCCTTTATTAAAGACGGAAGATTTAGAATTGTATTCTAATATGGTGATAAGAATTCCAATGCCAAAGTAAGTTTTAAATAAATTCATTTAGATTAGCATATATTTTTTTTTTAATAATCTTTGTTCTAGTTTATCATTAATAGTGTTGTATGGACCTGCACGATATCAATTTGAACATGCAGTTCTCCGAGAAGATATTGTTGAGCGTCGTGTTTGTTTGGCTTATCGTGAATTTACACCAATTTACTTGAAAAATGGACAAAATTTCGATCAAGGAAATCTAGTAATAGAAAAAGCATGTAACTTTTTCTGAAATTCCATAAATTTATGAAATGAAATAAATACAATTTTAAACTATGATCCTTATTCTAAAATGAAATCGTAGACTATTTAAATCTTTAAATTCTTTAAGTTCAACGAAACAGAAAAGCTTAATTTGCAATCTTTAAATCCTTTTAATTTACCGATCATATTTTCTATCATCATTCAAGTATCGAAATCTCAAAGTTTAGAGTATTTGTGAAGAAAAGCTCTAAATGGCTTTATGGAAAATGGATAATCGTTTTTGAGACGATTTCCCTTGTTACACAGTCAAGGAAATCCAACTAATGCAGCATAACTAGCTTAGAATTGTCTGAAGCACTTATTTTATACGATTTGTCAGTAGTTAGTCATGTGTGTCATCAAAAAGACATGCATGGTCAAGAAGATGATCAACAGAGATGCTAAAAGAGGTAGTCAGAAAGCAGCGACCAAGGGGGGGTGACAAAGATGATAGTCAAATGGTAGAAGAGAAGAACTTCAGCAGTGAAATCGTGTAATTCAATTGAGACTAAATCGAATCGAAAAAGCATTGTGATTCCTATACTTTTTCGATACGATTTGGTTCAAATCGAGTTACACGATTACACTCCAGATTTTATTAGAATATTCTATTTAACACAAATTTAAGTAATTTTAAAATCTTTCATTAAATTTACACACTTGTCGTTTTATATTCTAATTCAAAACATGACAATTTCTTCAAATTTACGATACTTCACAATTTATATGAAAATCAAATTTTTCATTTTTCCAGCCGTTTTGATAATTAAAGCATTTCGAATTAAGCAAATTTAAACTTAAAAATTATATAATACAGTTTAATTCATTTTCTACTTTCGTCTTCCGCCACCACCTCCAGCTAAAATGGTTACAATTCTAATAAATATATTCATTGTGTCCATGTAAATTGAAACGGCACTGCAATAAATAAAGTAAATTAGAAAAATACAACTCTTTTATATTGTTTTTAACAAAAAAAACACATAAAGGAAAAAAAACGTACGCATTAATTGGATCAAAACGCCGCTCAGCATATAATGGATGTACTTCGGCTTGTCGAACAATTCTTTGAGTGTCATAAAGAAGAAAACCACTAAACAAAAGTAATCCACCGTACAATGAAAACGAATAAATTCCTAAAGAAAATTTAATAATTGAAATAAAAATTCAAAATGAAAAAGTAAAATCAAAAATACCTGCTCCAAGTGCAGTTGTAGGAGGTAACCACATAGAAGCTAATGATGAGGCAAATACAAATCCTAAACCAATTGCTAAAGGACCACCCATATAAAGAAATTTATCGCTTGGTGCACATGCGGCTACAGTTGATAGGCCACCAACAATACCGGCCGTATACCAACTAGCACGCAATAAAATTGGACCGCCAAGTAAACAAAGCGGAGCGATTACAGCACCAATAACAGCACAATGTGTTGCCCATGCTAATTGTTTAACTCCAACACCTGGTTTATATGGGATTGATTGTGCTACAATTCCGGTTCCGATCATTACAGCAATTGTAGCAATCATAGACTTTAAAAAAAAAAAATAAGATTGAGAAATATATCTTTTTCAATAAAATTCTAAAAACTATAAATACTTACCATCCATCCGTTTTGTGTAACTAATCTCATCATTTGTGGTGATCGAAAAATAGCTGCAGCACTTGCAGCTGTTATGAGAATTGATCCACCAAAATATGCATAGGTTGAACGAATTCGTTCCCTAACATATTCCGGCCATAACCTGATATATAAAATTATATATTTACAAGTTTTTGATTTTATTCGATTCAAATATTTACATTGAATTATTCATGATGTTAGCTGATTTTCCCATCCCTAAACCATAATAACAAAGTGCCCCTAAACCAACTGCTGCTCCGCCAGCAGCAGCTCCTCTCCCCATTGAAAATGCTGAAAAAAAAAATAGAATTATTTCTATTTGCTTCACGTAATGGTTTTACTTTACCATTTGGTCCTGGTGGAGCCATTGCACGTTCCTTCAAAGTCGGTTCTGTTCGAGTCCTTGTGTATGCATTTCGATTATCTCGAGTAAATTTACGAATTATCGGTTGACGACGTGGAATTTGTTGTTGCAAAGTTGTTCGGATTAGTGACGCCGAAATAATCGGTCGACCTAATGCTAATCGTGACAACATTTCGTTATGAAATGGAAAATTTCCGTATTAAATTGCGTTTTGTTTTTTCACGAAATTTCTAGAGAAGAAAATAAATGAATTTGAGGTTATGTTGAATGATGAAATATTATTACGAAATTAATAGTTTAAAAAAAAAACGCAAATATGTTTAATACATACTAAAAATCAATTTAATTGATAAAATTACTTCACTTAATTGATTAATTTTTTTTTTTTATTAAATTAAATGAGAACTCGCAAATTTTAATAAACTCTCTCAGCTGACGGTATAAAGTCAATTAAATTAAATGTCAAATACTGAAACTTTCTTTTGGTTTGTTTGTTTGTCGCATATGAAATTCAAGCGCCATTTTAATTCGTAGTGGAAAATAGGAAAGGTTTTTTTTTTAGGATGAAATAAATGTTACTATTGCATACTTAGAGGCGTATCTTAAAATTAACAAAAGGACACTAGGGAATTTTAACTAAAAAAATACCCAAGTGAAACAAAATACTTCAACGGTTTTTTAAATGGTATTTAAAGATATCAAATAACTTCTTACTATAAAAAGAAAATTTGTAAATAAAATTATAATGTTTAGTTTATCTTCGAAATTTTATTTAATTTCTTCTAAGATTGAAGAAACGGAAGAAAAATAACAATTACAGGAATTGTTGTTTCTATACAAGTGTGTATTGTAAAATTATGTTAATGTTCCATTTATCGGTTGTCGTCCATGGTATTTATGTACTTAGCATATGCAAATAGAATGAAATATTCCCAAGTAACGTTTTCAGTATTAGTAGCAGGATATCCCAAGTAGCAGAAACGTTCCGGCGACCAAGTACTTAGCAATTGTTTCCATTAATTTCTTGAATTGATTAATGTCGATGCCTTTTTTTTTCTTATATTGATTTATTTTCAATTATTTTTTTTTAGTTTTGTAATTATAATTCTTTTACTTTTCAATAAGTTCTATTTATTATTATTTCTTTTATGTCATCAGTTAATACATTTTTAATTAACATTAATTTTTAATAATTTTTACTATTTTTCATGAATTTTTTTGTTTTATATTTTTAAGATTTTGTCTAAACTATTTCGAACGTTTTTCTATTTAAAAAAATTAAATATAAACTTGGATTTTCTTCTTTTTTGTGATAAAAATATGAAGTTTTTTTTCATATTTTTGATCAAAATTTTAAATTAGTTTTATTAAAAAAGGTTTTGTTTAACAGAAAATTAAAAAAAAAAAAACGAAAGAGAGAGTATCAAAAGCCTTTTTTTCAGGTCAAACGCAAAACCAATAAATTACAATCAATAATATTTTGTTCTTTTTTAAAACTTAATTTTATTTTATTTAATTTATCATGTAATATTTGAACTGTATCGTAACCGAAATTGTAATTATCTTTTCTAATCGATTTTTTTCAAATATTTTTAATAAAAGACTTATTTTAATGAAATTATTATAGAAGACATATAAATCTTTTTCAATCTTTATGTAATTTTTTAATTTAAATGCAATAAATCAAATCAGGCAGAAAAAAACCGCTACAATACACTTTCAAAATTCGCGTTTAGTTTGAAAAAACCTTGTATATTTTATCTTAATTTTTAAAAAAAAGTCATAAAATTTATATTTAATCAATTTACAATTTGATAATACTTTTGTTAAAAATGAGTTTACAATTTTAATTTCGTATTAATAACAAAAAAAGGGGAAAAATATGTATTTCTATTAAAAATGAACAGGAAAGTCGATAGTCAACATTAAAAGGGACACAATATCTTAACGAACACCTCTTTTTTTCGGACGGATAGATTGGTCTTATGATACAAAAACAAATACTTCCTTAGTCTCAAATTATAAAACTTTCTTATTATGGAGAAACATTGCAAGGATTAATAAGTTTTTATTACTTTATATTAATCTAAAAGTTTTCATGTAATGTTATTTATAAATTAATGTAATTTAAAGTAATAATCGTTGTAAATAAGGAGAATATTGAACATATTGCTTGTATGCCATCAATTGTGATAAAAATAAAAGCACAACATATACCAAAAATTTGAGACAGAAGAAGTATTCATTTACCCTTTTAATGAAACACCTTTAAAAAGCGTAAACCTTTTCTAATCCCTTGAATAAGCGTCCGCTCAAGAAAATGTTAATATCGTTTTTTGGTAGAATTTTAAGAATTGATAGAAAAACGAAAATTATTAAATTGAAATACTGCTCCCAGCTAAATTTTGTATACCTATTTTGATAGTGGAGATTACAAGTTGATCTTCCAAAAAATTTAGAGAACTCAACTGAAAATTTTCACATTTCTCTAGGAAATCCTAAACACTGGAGACTTACAAGTTTCATTCTCATATAGAGGGAATTTAATTAGAAGAAAAACATTTTAGTTTTGTAATAGGATTCGGTATCATGTTACTAGCTAATGTCTCGATTCATATTATCATACCGTGAATAATACTACAAAAAGCATAGAGGGAAGAAGCTGTGTGCAAACAATTGCAGTATCCAAAATTAAATTTTATAATAATATAATAATTTACTTTCCTATCATAATAGAAAAAGAAAATATTGTTAAAATAAATTTTAATAAAAAAGAATTTCATTTATTTGTAAAAAAAAGAAAAAAATTGTAACTAATTAATAAAAAAATTTGTTTTACTTAAGAGAAGTGAAAAAAAAAACGACGAAAGATTAAAAAAAATCTTTAAATATAAATTTAAAACAATAAAAATGTTTTTATATTCTTGAAACAATTTTTAAACAAATAATAAAAAAGAATAATAATTAATTTTGTAATAAATGTTTTTCTTCTTATACAATTTTTATTTTGTAAAATATTTTGTACCTTAAATTCTAAAAATACCAATATTTCTTTAATTATTTTTAATTTTTTTTTTCTTTTCTTTTATTTATTTTATATAAAATACTATTTATTTTTCTTTTTAATTATATACAATTATAAATGAGAAATAATTTTTCTTGTAACGTTTTCCTTTACACAATTTATTATTGCATATTTTGTTACAATAAAAACTAATTTTATCAACTATTTAGGACGATATTAACATGTTTGTGTATCTGTGTGTTTGTTTTTTTTTATCTTTTTTGCATTAAATATTAATTAATTTTATAAAATTTACAAGAAATTTTTAGACAACTAAATTAAAACTAAGACATGGTTGATTAATTGGTTTCCGAGGTAAATGATTAATTGATTAAATGTCGGTTTTAAACTGATTAATTGGTTTCTATCAAAGTGTAGATAATGATAAAGTATGGAAAGCTAGCGAGGCAACCAGAAAAAACAAGTGACAATAAGTGTGAAAGAATACGCAAGAGTACATACAGTTTTCATAGGTGAAATCCATCACGAAGAGAGAGAATGAAAATCACATGAAAAACTCTTAAAAACCTCATCTTTCTTCTAGTATTTGTGTATTGTCATATAAATTTCAACACGTGCTTCTTTGCTTAGATTATAGTTCTCTTTCACCCATATGTAGCTATATATACTAGCAGTGGATAGAAAATTGTTTGAAAAAGAATAGTGAAAATTTGAAAAACGGTGGTACGGTACGGATACGAAGCTTCCAGAATTTATCATTAGTTACACTTTGTACTATCATAGGATTTCTCTCTCAAAATTTATTCTGTTTTGTTTCTCTTAAATGAAACAGATAATCAGTTTTCGGTTGAATAATCAAAATATTGAACAAATTTTGATTATTCAATTAATCAATTAATCAAACCATGACCTAATTGTGATTTTATATTTTTTCCTCAAGTTCTTGAAAACATTCAAAAGTCTAAAAAAATTTCGATAATATTTTCTTTTTCAATTAAAATAGACAATCGGATTTATTCTATGTTATTTTATGTTATGTTACTTTGACGTTATTTATAAAAAAAAATGTTCATAAAATTTTTCCAAAATTTCGTATTCTGGAAAAATTCTTTTATGAAATATTTTTTATATTTCGAAAATGTAATAGAATTTCTTAAATTTCTAGTACATTGTAATTAAAAATTTCAAATTGTTATCGTTATTTTATATTTAATTCAGTTTGTCTATAGAAAAAAATAATAATAAATAAATCAAGAAAGAAGCATGTAATGAGTAAAAAATATTATTATTATTAGGAAATCTCTTGTGTAGAAATTAATTTTATATATTCTATTTACTATTATTATTCCTACATGCCCCCGCCTCTTGATAATTAAAAATTTAGATTTAATGTAAAACCACAATTCATTACATTATGAATGATTTCTATTAATTTATTCAGTATACAAAATATTTAAAAATTTTAAATGATTTATTACAAAGCCATCAATCGGGTAAAGAACATTTTTTGTTTTGTTTTATTTTTTTTATTTTTTTTATATTCAACTGAATTTGAATCAAATTTTGATTATCGTCGAAATCGTACGATTTGAACCAATATACGAAAACACACAGAATTTCAGTTTTATAGATATAGAAGATAGACAGATAAATAGATATATGAAACATAAAAAGACATATTCCAAACACATCATCCAAATCAAATACCAGGTTGTCCGATGGTCCGATATATGGAGTCTGTCTAGAAGAAAATGAGTTAACAAAACATTTTTTGTGTGAATGCCCGACCTTTTCTAGAACGAGACTTGCTATAATTGATGCGTGAACTCTGAGTAAGGAGTAACTTGGATATAACAACGGCGCTGACCTTCAGTAGAAAGTCTAACCATATCGGGTAAGAGACCTTCTCAACTAACCTTTTAGGAGGAGGTACAATGGGCCAGTAAGGCCTATGTACTAAGGCCTACAACTGTGCGCATCCCTCCAATACAATACAATATAGCGTAAGAAAATAATACAACATAACAGAAAATTATCTTTGTAGAATTACCAATTTAACATAAAATACTATTTTATGTGAATTTTAACGTAACATAACATAAAATGTGAATACAGAATAGATCTCAAATATTTAATTGTTTTTATAAGACAAAAAAAAATTCTTTTAAATATTTTGATAATATTATAATTCAAAAAAGAAAAATACCTCATCAAATAGGAAATAATTTTTATAAAATACAAAATATTTATGCAAAAAATGGAAAATTTAATATATAATAAAATAGTATTTTCCTTATTTTCTTTCATTTAAAAAACATAAAAACATGATTTTTCTTTTTACATCCATAATCATTATTAATACAAATATTTATCCCGAAAAAAAAAGAGGAATTTTTCACTTACCTTTTAAGAAACAAATACAAATCAATAATAGACATTAAATTATATATGTTGTTATTTTTTTCCTTCTTCTAATTTCTTTTTAAATTTAAAAATATATTCGTTAGTTTAATTTTATCATTTTTCTTTTAGCATGAGCATTGATCCTTATTATTTGGTGTATCATTTGTTAATGATGTTCGTCCCGGTTGTGATGGTCGATGTTGTACACCAGATTCAGATGCATTCAAATCTAAACGACCATCTTGTATATTTTGATAAATTTTTCTAGCTGTTTCAAGAAATGCTTCTTCAACATTTTGTCCTCTGAAAAAGGGGGAAAGCAAATATATACAATATTCTAAATACATATATAAAAAAAAAAAACCTACGTCATTGCACTTGCTTCGACAAACATTAAACCATTTTCATCGGCAAATTGTTTAGCTTCTTCATAGGTTACTTCTCTTGTACTTTCCAGATCAGATTTATTACCAATTAAAAATATCACAGTACTAGGATTTGTCAAATTTCGTGTGTCTGTTAGCCAACTACTCAAATGATTATATGTTGATCTGAAAAAAAAAAAAAAAATAAGATTATATTAATTAGAAAACTTGAAAATAGATAATCTTGTTTTGTAAACCGAATTTTGCATGTTTTGCACGAGTTAAAAAAGAATTGCCAGTGACAAAAATAAAGTAGGTCTCAAATTGATCTATCATGACTTGTCAGTCGAGTTTGAGAGCTGGTTGCTCACGAAAATTTTAAATAATTATTGAGTTTGACTGACAAACCACCAGTTTTTATATTCACAATGGTCAGTTTTCTCTCAGTTACTCAAAACCTAATGGAAAACTGATCAATATGAGTCCTACTAAAAAAAAGACAAATATCCCATCAAATTATGTACAAAAAGTACGTATTACTGATAAGAACAAATGACGAATAGGCACGAGTATCAGAAAGAAATGCATTTTCATTAAAACTCAACAAATATATCAAAAATACATTAATGCAATAAAAACCGAAGCTACTTATCAGTTTGTTACACAAGAAACAAATTATTTTAATGAAAATAATATGCTTAATTTTGTTATCACTAAAACAATTATAACTTTTGAATGAATAACAACAATCTGTTGATTTACAGATAAACAATTATTATTGTTATTTGGATTACATTTGCTCGTAATAAAAACATTGTTCTATTTCAAATATGAATTCAAATTAAATCAAGGAAATTATTGAATATTAATTATTTACCGTCTTGTAATATCATAAACCATTAAAGCTCCAGCAGCACCACGATAATATGAACGTGTTACAGCACGAAATCTTTCTTGTCCAGCTGTATCCCATATTTGTAATTTAATTTTTTTTTCTGCCACTTCAATAATTCTTGTACCAAATTCAACACCAATTGTATGTGGACAATTTGCCATAACTAAAAAAAAAGTATGTATAGAATTAGAATTAAATTTAAAATTAAACTAAAATCAATTAACTTACATTTCTTTTCAGTAAATTGATGAAGAAGACAAGATTTACCAACTCCCATATCACCAATTATAATGTATTTAAAAATATAATTATAATTATAAGGTCCGGATGACATGATTGAAACTGAAATCGAGATAAAAAAACTGAATTTAGGATGATAAAACACAAAAAACGATATTTTCTTTTAAATAATTCAATTTCTTACATATTTCTTTAACTATACTACTTTTTCTTTCTTTCATATTGTTTAAATAATCCATTTTTGTTAATTTTTTTTTTGTTTTTAATGATTATATTTAATAAATTATATAAATTTTGAAATTAATATATTAAATTAAAATTTGCCAACGTACATTTTCTTACTGAAGAAAATGTTTGAAGAAGAAAAAAAACCAAGGAATATTTAAAAGTGGCACACAAAAAATTTACTTGTATTTTTCAATTTTCTTATCAAATTTAATTATGCGAATAAAATTTAAAACAATTCTAAAAGAAGTCATATCACCGTGGAAATGAGAATGCTATTATTTTTTTATATTTAAGAATTTTTCACCGGGTGATAGGAAAACAAACGAAATAAATAATGAAATCATTAAAATAAACATTAGTTAACATACTGGTAACAAGAAGCCTTTATGATTAAAAGGAATGTCCAAACAACGTGATTAGCTGGTAATAATATTTATGGAATTTTTAAAAATATGTACGAATCGCAAGAAATCTAATTATCATGGCTAGTAGGTGTGCCTAACTATTTGGTTGAGTTCGAGAACTACGAGTCATCGCGATATGTTACTTAATTTATTTTCGAATTTTTGATTCTTTTAATAAAATCATTACCACTTAAATCAGGCCTGAGCAACCGAAACTCAATAATGAGCCACAACTAAAAATAAAAAACAGAATTCCATGAGCCGCACTACAATATTAAAATTTTGTAAACAAGATTTATTCATAATAATCAAAATAATTAACAAAAAAAGTTTGCACATTAATGCGAAACTTGTGTTTGCAAACGTTTGGACAAATCATCCATGTCAATTTCAATCTTTGATGTTGCAATTCACAATTGATTATGCAAACTTTTATCAGTTATTGAGACGCAATATAACTTACAAAGAGCCAAATGCGGCTCATGAGCCGTAGGTTGCCCAGGCCCGACTTAAATGATAATATGGGTACTCCCTAAACGTGATGTAACATTGCATCGTTGTATAATTTAGTACTTTTCTATACAAGAAAAAAAAATACCAATTACATCAGTAAAGGAATACGCCTAATATCTCTTCTATGAAACATTTTAATTTATTTAAGTTTAACACTTAAAATTAACAGAGTTATTATAGAAGGTAAATGATATAAACTTCTTCAGTCATACACAAATCAACTTCTTTGTAATATGACTTCTGACGTTATTTGTTCCACCCGGTCAAATATTAAAAATACATAATTATATCCTATTGTATTGAATATCACGAATATAACAGCGTATAACAATTTCTGGTCAATGATTTGGATTTTTCGAATTATGTTTATATTCTTTTTTTGCTATGATGCTGAACTGTTTTTATCCAGTTATAATCTTTGGGCACTTCCGACTCATAATCTGAATTCGGCATGATGTTTTCTTGTGTCTATCAAATATTTTCTAAAATACTGTTCTGCTGTTCTACTCTCAAATAGTTGTTTTTCTTTCTTTAGTTAATTATTTTGTATTGATTGAATCTTTGGAATCGATAGACGATGAAACTCTGCATAATTAATTAAAGAAGACAACATTCATTACTTGAATTTAGATTTGTAATAGCAAATATGTTATTTGAATTTGAATAAAATCAATGTACAATCGAACAGTATTAAGTTGTATCAACATGGTTACAACCCAATTTTAGTATTTTACTTCAATTATAGCATGCCGAACATACAAGTAAATTTTTTTTTGTTTAATAAAACGTTTTACATTATTTGTTACGAATTGTAGGCGTATTTACTACATACGAATATATCATTAGAAAATTATTTTTATGAACCTGAAAAAGGCTTGTTTAAAACACAAAAAAAAACGAAAAAATATAATTAAGAATTCTTAAAATGATGATTAAATTTTCATTTAGTATTTTTTTTTTAAGTTAATTCAAATAACATTTAAAATATGAACTTTTTTTCAAAATGTTTTGCACAAAAATTCGATAGAATAATCAAATTCAATTAATTCAATCGAAAAATAAATAATTTAATTTATAAAACAAATACGTTTTGAGATAACGTTTCAGTTAAATATGAAATATTTTGAAGAAAACGAATCCAACATTGTCGATTGCTAATGAAAATTTTAATATTTTACATTAAAAGGGAAAATAAAAGATACGTAATTAGTTTTAGTGGATTACTCCGAGTTGTGTTTTAAACTTTCAATATTTAGTTTGTGAATATTTGGGATTTTCTATACATTTTCTCTTTCATACAATTATAGTCAATTAACTTGTTTTAATCAGTGTTGGCATACCGGCAAAAGAAATCGTAACATTTTGTTTTAGTGAAAAATAGACAAATTGTAACCCATTTGTTCAATTAACACATCTATTCTTACCGCGGTCATAACATGATGTCCCAGCTTTTATTTTAAAGACTTATTCGTATTCGTATACTTTTGATTGAGACACATTTCTAGTTCCAATAAAATCATATTGATTTGAATTATTTCGGGGAAGCCCTTGAGACGGTCATAACTTACAATTTTCATTAAAAAAAAAATCTTAAGTTCTGATCGAAAGTACATATTTTCTATCACACAACGAAATGTCAAGTATTTCTGTAAAATATTTAATTAGTAAATATGAAAAAGGATGGAATAAATATAGTTTTATTATTCATTTCAATTCATTTTTCGTTATTCATGTAGGTAGGTAGATAGGTAGGTAGGTAAAGTAGGGGTACTACGTACAACACCAGGCACCTTATGGGCCCATTGTGATCCCTACGAGACCAACAGTTACCCTATTGGGAGACCTATTCTTCTTCAACACGTTATTCGTGTACCATCACAGTCAACAATTCTCCTATGTGGTTATAGTGTTACGTTACAATACCTTTTTGCCAACACTAATTTCAATGTTAGTCATCATTCTTGTGTATCGATTTGAATAATCTACAAATATTCAGTAAAAAATGTTTCACTAACAGAAAGGCTTGGACTTCCCCGAAATAATTCAAATCAATATGATTTTATTGGAACTAGAAATGTGTTTTAAACGTATGGTATTTTTCATGCTAAACTAAAGTTTAATAAATTATATAAAATTTACAATCTATTTCAAGCATGTGGCTTTACGCCCTATGGTAAAGGTTACTACCACAGGGTATATTAGTTTTGTCACTACATTTATAACGCATAGAAATACTCATCGGAGAAGAGTTTCAGGGCTATAGAAGTGTAGAGAATCAAAAGTTATATCGATTTATGCATGCCCACCAATGTACTAAATACCTCAAAAACGTCTTATCTGATTTCAATGAAATTTACAATATAAGTTGGTTATTCCTTAACTCGATTTTGGTATTTCATTTCAACAAAATCGACCGAGGGAGAGCGAACTTATTAAGCAAAAACCAGAGTGACCAGAAAATTTTGTCGCATTTTTATGGTTTTTCAGATTTAATTGGAAAATTAGTGAAGCAAATTTTTTTTAAATTATTCACATACGTTACTCTCTACATAAGTAGGCAATTATTTGTTAAGTTTCAGTAAAATCACGGTCCAAGGATATTGGAGAAAGAAATAGTCGTAGGAAAAAAAAGGCTATTCTTTTTGACGTACTTTAAAAACTAATATACCGATTTGAATAAAATTTGCCGAAGATATTAATGCTATTCGGTCCTAAACTACTTGCGATTTAGAGAAAGTTTGAGACAACAAAGTTATGCTGAAAAAAACCTCGAAATATTATTAGTTTTGACTATTTTTCTATTCCATTTCTGTCATAGGGCATTAAAAAATCGGCTACATACCGATTTAAGTTACTAACAAGTTTTTATGACTCATTTTTAATAATTCAAAAATCATCAAAATTTTTGAATTGAAAATAATTATATAAAAAGAAAACAAAAGTTATTAAATCATATTCAATGATTTGATTGATATTAGAGAAAATACAAAAAAACTTTTGATTAAATCATTGACCCGTGATGAATAAAATCGAACCGAATAAAATCCAATCTGTAAGAAAATTAATATTGCGTCTTAAATGTAAATTTTACATAAAATATTTATATTACTTTTTTTCATCTGTTAAAAAAACTTGTTGAAAAGAACACAAGGCAGGAAACGATCCAACAAAATAATTAAGTGTATAATTGTTCGTTTTATGCAAATCACATGAAATATGTGCAATGAATTTAATTAAATTTGCAAGAAAATATGTTTTTTTGATTCAAAATCAAAGAAAGTATACAAATCGATATTTTTCTTCTTCTTTTTTTTTGCTTTAAACATTTTTTATTTAATCGAAAGAACAATAAAATTTTTGGGAGATAAATATTGTGATAGCCGTTTTTTTTTTTGTTATAATAAAATTTATCATTTTTTACTCAGAATTTTATTATAAACATTTTTAAGTGAAATTTGACATACTTTTGTTTTTTGGAGGAAATATTTTTTTTTATGTGTTTTTACTTTTTATTTCTATTTACGATATTTTGTAATTATACTCACAGTTTTATTTGTCTGGTTTTTTATTAATATTAGCTTAATAATCGTTGAAGCACAAAAAGAAAAACCGAAAAAAGTTTTCCTAAAGAATTAGATTAGAAAAAAAATAATAATAATAATAAAATTCCAATTTATTTAATGTTAATAATAAATTGAAACTCACAAAATATCTTCTTGACTGTATTTAATAAAGTTTTATATTAAAATATTGCAAAATAATCTTTTTTATTTCTGTTTATTTTACAGAAAAACAAATCACTTTGTTTTTTTTCCTCTATTTTTTCTTTTCTCAAACACAAAAAAGAAAACACACCAATCATAAAAATATGGTTCCACTAGCATAAAAATCAAATTGGAAATAATCAGAGAACTGTCAAATTACTAATCAGATGATATTGGAAAGAAATGGAATATTATGATTTTTCCAAAAAAGAAGCTGTAAAATACTTTGTTTACATGACAGCTTGAAAAAATTGTACTGAGATATAAAGTTTCTCCAAATTGAAAGATTAACTTAAAACCTTCAAATCAAATTAACAAATACTTGTAAGTAAATTTTTAATTCCTAGACTAGGTTTCGCCCCTGTTTATAATCCATTTTAAATTTTCAAATTTTGCTTGTAAACGCAGTTTAATTTGAAAATCCAAAAAACAAATTCGTTTACACGCTTTACGCTCGCCGCACACTTGAACTAAGCGAGCTAAACTACGCGAGGCTCGCCCGCATAGCTTAGTTCAAGTGTGCGGCGGGCCTTATCAAACTGAATCCGTTTTGACGTCAATTTTAAAATAATTTTAAACATGGTAAAATTAAAAAACTTAAATTGATTTTCAAGTCTAACCCAAGTCAATTTTTAAAACTCCATGTAAACAAATTAAATATAGCGATTTCAATATGGCAATCCTAACATTGGGAAATATTAGTCAATATTGGAATTGTCAATTTTCCAATAAGAGAAGATTTTTTTTTTATTCGTGGATAAATTAAACGTCAAAAAATTTGTCTTGTACGTGCACTTTTTATGTTGTGTTTTTTTATTTTATCACAAAAGAATTTAATTAATTCAAATTTTAAAAAAATGAATAAAAAATGTCGAAAGAAATTTAATTAAAATGATTAATAATTAAATCAAAATTGTTGGTTTTTTTTTGTATTAAAATCATGGCAGGAATTTATGGTTATAGTCGTGAAGCTTGTAAAGTAAAAGTTAAGGTTTGTAGTTCTTTTTTTTTTGGAGGGGCTTTAAATTTTTAATGAATTTATTATATTTAGGTAAAAATGTTTTGGTTATATTTATTTAATTGAAATTGTTGACGAGATCAATACATGTTGCAGATCTTTTATATGAATTGGAAAAAAATCGTTGTTTTGTTACCTGAATAAAAATAAAAGTTTTAATGAATTTCCATTTATTAAAATCATTTTTTTCTTTTTTCATATAAATAATAATTGAATTGCAAAAGTCTTTCCGGACGAGTAAATTTCTAATCCTTTTACTATGGTTTTTTTTTTGTTAAAACAAAAAAAGTACTCTATTAATCAAGCGAGGCCATGCAATTACCTGAAAAACTTAGAAATTAAACAAAATACTGATAAAATTTTATTAGACCTTGCTTTTATATCGAGAACTTTTTATACACTTTGAAATATATTTTCTTTTCTTTTAATTTAAAGAAATGCGAAACGAATACAGCACCAGAATGGAGGAAATTTAGTGTAGATCCACAAATAACATCATTAGAAGTTCTATATAGTATTCTGACTAAAGCGTTTGATATTAAATCAGATTTTGGTATAAGCTACAGAACATTAGATCCATCTGGACAAGAAATCTATTTAGGAGTAGTATCAGATTGGGATTTGGATGCAGCATTTTTACGTGCACATAATTTATCAATACAAACAAATAATGAACCATGTTTAAATTTACGTGTTGATATTAAAGCATTTTCGGAAGCAACAGATTGGGAAGTTAATTCACCAGCAAGCAAAGAAATTTCATCATTTCAACAATCAATTGGTGTTGGACAAAAATATGTACAAACTATGCAAATCAAACTTCCTGGCCTTATTATGAATCAAATGGAAAAAACATTTTCAATGGTTCAAAGAGCTTTAAATTTAATGGAAGATCAATTACCAATACAACCGCCACGGCAACCATTATCTGATTCAGAATTTCGTAATTTTCTAGATTCAGTTGGACAAATCATACAACCGAATGAATTAAGAAAGGTAATATTTTCGGGCGGTATTGATCCGAGCTTAAGACGTGTTGTTTGGAAACATATTCTTAATGTTTATCCATTTGGTATGACTGGACGTGAACGTATGGATTATATGAAACGTAAAGCCAGTGAATATTATAGATTACGTGATAATTGGCGGTCAGCTGTACAACATGGTCCAGTTATTGGTGAATTAGCTTATGTAACAAGTATGGTACGAAAAGATGTACTACGAACAGATCGTTTACATCCATTTTATGCTGGTAGTGATGATAATCAAAATATTGCTTCGCTTTTTAATATATTAACAACATATGCACTTAATCATCCTTCAGTTAGTTATTGTCAAGGTATGTCTGATATAGCATCACCATTATTAGTTACAATGGGTGATGAGGCACATGCTTATATTTGTTTTTGTGCTATAATGTCACGATTAAAAGGTAATTTTATGCTTGATGGTATTGCAATGACACAAAAATTTACACATTTATCAGAAGCATTACAATTTTATGATCCGGAATTTTATGAATATCTTAAAGCACAACAAGCTGATGATTTATTATTTTGTTATCGTTGGTTACTATTAGAAATGAAACGTGAATTTGCATTTGAAGATTCATTACGTATGCTTGAAGTATTATGGAGTTCATTACGTATTGAGCCACCATCAAAAGAATTGGAATTGATTGAAAAAGAATTTATACCACCATCAACTGATATACCACCACCAAAATCACCATCAATTATAATGCGTACACCACGTGAAAATGCATATACAAAAGTATGTGCTTTACGTCGTCAAAGTTCATCAATATCATTATTATCAAATTCACCAAATCAAACGAATCTTTTTGGTTCACCAATAACAACATATAATAAATTAGATGCAACAAAACGTATGAATCAAAGTTTAGATGAGAATATTTCCCGTATAACAAATCAAAGACGTGTTACAAAAGCCCATCAAAGTTTGGATGAAACAAAAATGTTAATGTTAATGGAAAATATTACCGCATTCGAAACAAATTCAAATTTAAAATCTAATAAAAATATAACAGATAATTTCGAAATGACAAATCAAATTTCTACTATAATTGATGATAATTCAGCACAAATCATATTTCATCCGACAAATCCGTTTATTGATGATGCACAACAACAATTACAAGAACAACAATTAAAAGATAATTCCTATATAATAGAAAATGCAAATGATAATGAAAATCAAAATACGGTTGATGATGATGATAATTATGAAAATACTACAATTAATTTAAATATAACTAATAATAATAATCAAGAGAATTTAAATATATCACCGAAAAACATCGTTTCTATCACAAATAAGACAACACTTTATAATAATAAATTAGCATCACAGAAAGCTTCAATTAAATTAACAAATAAAAC
Source organism: Xylophagus ater (assembly GCA_963422695.1). Lineage (NCBI taxonomy): Eukaryota > Metazoa > Arthropoda > Insecta > Diptera > Xylophagidae > Xylophagus > Xylophagus ater. The sequence goes on from OY730484.1 coordinate 1,712,825, forward strand.
AATATTTTCATGTAACGCAAGTAATATTATATCGAAACAATTAAATAATAAAAAAGGTGGACATTTTAAAGATTTAAAAGAGAAAATTGCAGCTAGTAAAAAAGGTAAATAGTTTTTTTTTTGTTTTGGTTTTATATACGTTAAACAATTATAAATAATTTTATTATTACAAATAGGAATACTTGCTTCATTGGAGAAAATCGATAATCAAAATGATACAACATTAATAATAAATAATCCAACAACAGAACAACAAGCACACCAACAATTGATTGATGATTGTGCCAAATTCAAAACAAATAATAAAAATAATCAAAAAATTGTGAAAAATTTTAATGAATTTCTTAATTTCGCTTCAATTAATAAAAGTCGCATATCGGATAAATTAGTTACAAATAATAAAGTTCAATTAAATACGATTACATATGATAGAAATGATAAAGATGTAATAATGCTACAGCAGCAACAACAACAACAACAACAACAACGACCTCTTATTAAGTTAACAAAAAATTCCTTTGATGATTCGGATTCATCAACAACATTTGATTCAAATATTGTTACAACAACACAATATCAAACAGTATCAGAACATATTATAAAACCGCCATTACAATTACATTTAACAAATATTGTTGCACAAACACAATTAAGTTTGGACGGTAGTAGCCCAGATGATAGTCAAGATTATTTTCCAATGACAACATCGATGACACGAGAATTACGTTTAGAAGTTGAAAATCTTGATCGACAAGTATTCGGTGATGCTGGAATTGTTGAACGTAATAATAAATTATTAAATGATACAACAGAAATATGCTATGAGAAATTAGATAAAGATTCATTAGATTTAGTTGAAGTACGTGAAGAAGAGATTGTTAAATGTCCGGATGCAAATGATTTCATTGTATTACGTAGTAATAATACAGAAAAAAAGAATAATATCGATCAATTAAAACGTATTAGTACATGTAGTACAAATACGGATGTATTTATATGGGAGAATCCATTACATCAAATGTCTGGTGCATCAAGTTGTAATTTTAATGATGATATTATTGAAAGTAATAAAGATCATGATGATGATGAGAATGCAATACATGGTTATACAAATGGTAATCAAGATTTGGAACAACAACAATTTTCAAATGCAATGACACCCGATGAACAACAAGACTTAGAATATGATGGTGATATTATATTAGAATGTTTTGGTGATGATATACGAAAATCTGTAACGACACCATTAAAATTGATACAACAAAAAATGAGTACAACAACCTCAAAATTACGTGATGATTCTGATTCAGAAAATACAGATAGTTGGAAACAACAAAATGATAATAATAATCCATTTTTAATTGGTTCATCATCATCATGTAATAAAATTCTATCATCATCGATAAGAAACTATCAAGATAGTAGTTTTATTGAAGAACAAGAAGACTCATTAACAACATCAACAATAACCGGAACAGTACTACAGCAGAATCAACAATCTTCTGAGATTATGATAAATCCACAATTAGGTGAAGAAGCTGCCGAAGCAAATATAATAAGTTATTCGAAAGTCAATAATATTTTACCGTCACCAAATGAATTTGGTGGTGGTAATCCATTTTTGATGTTTCTATGTTTAACATTATTACTACAACATCGTAATTTTGTAATGAAAAGCGGTATGGACTATAATGAAATGGCAATGCATTTTGATAAGATGGTTAGAAAACATGATGTTACACGAGTTTTAAATCAAGCTAGACGAATGTATAGTGACTATTTGAAAACGCAAACAGCCTTTCTTGCGACTGCATCTGGATCTAGTTGTGGTAAAAATGATATTAGTAGTAAAATTGATGGTCCAACAAAATCTTCAATTTAGTTATAATTTTATTGAAAATATTTTCTTTTTAGCTTTACAATTTGGGAGTTTTTTTTTATTATATAAAGTCTGAGATATTTTATGTATTATTTATTATTATTATTATTGCCGAAAAAAAGTTCTTTTCCATTTTATGAATATTTATTTTTAATCTTAAATAATTGATAAGAAATTAAAGTAAATTCCTTGTTATTTAAGGAGAAGTGAAAAAATTTATTAAGAAGATAAAAAAAGCATATTTTTTAAAAAAATAAAATTATTCAAAAATGTTTATTATATATACTCGCTCGTTGACACTTGGTTTTTTTGGTTTTAATATAGTTTCTTTTCATGAATGAAAGAATATGTAGATTACGCTTTCGCATATTTCAAATTGGTTTTTTCTGCGCACCTACGTCATTCGGGACCTGAAATACATTGTTTGTGTGAAACATAACAAAATCCACATGTGATGTCATAGAAGTATGAAAATAAATATTCAAAATGACCGACATGCGCAGCACGTAATCTATATACATATTCTTTTATTGATGGTTTCTTTTCGTATTTTTAGATGCAAAAACCAACATTTTTCTCTTCCTATATTCCATATGTTTACTCAAATAAAAAAAAAAACATAAATAATATATATTTTATTGTAATTATAAAGTTAAACATAAAAACATAAAAAAAAAGAATCAAAAACTCCAAAAATTATTATTAAAAAATTTATGTTATGTGATTATATTTTTTTTAATTAAAAAACATTCTAAAAATATTTTAATTTTACATTTATTTTATAAAAAAAGAAAAATAATGACGTATTTTGTTTTTTTTTTGTTTTTTAGAATTCTTCGAAGTAATTCTTTAAATTTAATATTTAAAAATAAAAAAAAAATTACCTTCAATAATAAATTTGAACTAATTGTACTTATGATAAAATTTTAAAATTTAATTAATTATAATAAAGTATAACTGATTTTACTTATAAAATCGTGGTTTTACTTTTAAATACTAAGTGGTTCACCGTCCTATGAAGGGATGCCAACAACTTGAGTCATACAAAATTAATTCGAGCGCGATAGAGACCATAAAACAATCTAGAAATGACAGACCTTTGAGTAATTTAGAAAGCATTAGTGATCCAAAATTTGTAAATTCCTAGGACATTATACATTAGAGCCTGTAGCGTTGTGGATGGAAGCCTATAATTTATAAGCTTCCATGGACAACGCGCCACTGTCTTGTACTTATTGCAGTTGGACAAAATCGGTTGAGGGGTAGCGAAGCAATTTTATTTAAATTATTTACATGGGTTGAATACTATAGATATATATATAGATATATATACTATAGATGATACTATGTTAAATTTTAGTAAAATCAGTCAAATAATGAAGAAAGAAATAATTGAGAATTGCGAAGAAATATCTAAAAATTCAATTTGGTTTTTTCAATTATTTTCACCATACCTAATAAAAACATTCGGAAATACGCCAGAAAAAAATTCAGATAAAACATATTCATCAAACAGTCAAATTTCAACTAAAATTGAAAGCAATTTTCTTTTGCACTACTCCAGGGCCAAGTAATGACGATATGCAATGATGATGTTAAGGGAAGATTCCAATTGCTACAAATAAAAGTTCTCTTCTAAAATTTAGATTTTATGTTGCAAATGCATCTAAAACTGGAATTTCAGTGATGTCTGATTTTCCGCTGATTACTGAAAATGCATTTCGAATTAGAGAATTTGGATATTTTCTCAGTGATTTCGTAAACTAACTCAAATGGTTTTTTGGAAAGAACTGTATTGTAAATGGGCTGAATATCTGCGCAATGAGAGAATCACAATTAATTCCTATCAAGAATTTGATCAATTTCGAAAAGAATAAAAACATAAAAAAGGATTTTTGATAATAAAGTTTTAACTTGATAGTTTTCTCAGTTCAGTAGCTTCATTTCTGCACTGAATATAATGCAATACAATTTTGATTTTAGCTTTTCTATTCAAGATTTCGTACGAAACCACCCTAAACTAACATTGCATACAAACTTTATGCAAATACTGGACGCATTAACCTTGCACGAATACACCGTCGTTTTGTCTGGTAATTCTCAGCAATTCATTTATAAAGGATACTAGCAAAGATCCTATAGTAGAGTAATATGTACACGATTTTTAACACTACATTTTAAAAATTGAGTATTGTGGTAATTATCATTTTAATTGGCATATTCCTAATATTTCGAAAAGTTTGATGATTTTATGTAAGATATAATATTCTATTCTGGAGGATTATAAAGCCAAAAATCTTCTATGTCTAGACTTGAGATAGAATGCCTAATTAACTTGCTAGAAATAGGTTTAATAAGACGTAAAACTTTCATGTTTTTTTCTTATTTGGTGTTGCACCAATTGTTGTTTGTGCTTCTGTATTCAATAATATGGACTTATAAACTAGAACGTAATTCATACATTTTTAATAGGAATTGTAGATAATTCCAGTTCCAATAAAAATCAAAATTATATACATTTATATTTTATTTAATAGAATTTACGTGCTACGGAATAAACGATAATACAAGCCTAATAAAAACGGAAAAGTAAGCAATCAATACTATTAACCATTTCCTTAATTGAAAGTATTGAAATAATCATTTAGGATTAGATTTCCTTTTTTGTCACGATTTCCTTTGTGTTCAGTATTGTTCTATTATGAGACAATTGTAATAACCTAGAATACTTTCGGTACACATTAATATTAAAGCTCCTTAAAGCTTTCTTTTGAACATTTTCAGTTATACATAGAAGTTCTGAATAATATATTTTTATTACCTGTATTTTGCCAATAACATGTTTTATCAAAAAATCAATTTATATTCGTAAATAATCGAATATAATCGAAACCCATCAAAGTAATTTTGTGAACGATATTACATACATTCATATATAATATCATAGACATTCTATAAGCAACGATTGATGTACTTATTTACAAATTATGGAATATTTAATAAAACTAAGTTTTTCTACTATTTCGTAATTCTTTAGGTTAGCATAATGTAGACGAATTTTGAAAGCCTCTTAGAGGTTTTAAATAATGAATACCGAAGGATAAATTCTATGCATTAAAAATAACGAAGTATTCGTTCAGATTCTATCAAAATTAAAAAGTTCTATCCTCTTATAATTTAAAATATTTCCTTATTTAGTTATTTCATGCTTCTACAACATATCGTAAGTGAAATAAAAAACTATATCCCTTTAAATTATTTAATCCTCAACACCTTTAACTTCCTTAGTCCTTACTTTATCTAACGTTGTCTTATTTTACCATTTTCCTAACTTGGTCGTGTTATATCTTTACCTTCAATAACATTTTCAGGTGACGTAGATCCATGGAGATAAGATGAGAGCGTGTCTTGCATTAAATATAAATATTTCTTTGATAGTTTCGCCTTTTTAGGTTTTTTCTTAAGAAAGAATTGTAATTTATTCCAATACAAATTGAATAAAGGTATGGTTGCTATGATATGAATAGAAGGAGTGCTAGTATATCTGTTTATGATTAAACTTTTTCGTATTGTGCTATTATAGAAATGGAGTAGGTACTTGTGAAATGTTTATAGAAATATTATTGAAAAACAAATTGTGCACACAAACATTATTCGAATCAGCAATTTCATTTTTTCTTGTATTATAAAATCAATTTTATTTCCATAGATTCTGATTTTTCCATTCGTATTAATAGAAAATAGAGTAGGTGCTGAGATTTCTGTAAGATATGTTGGTAGTAAAATAGGCGCAAACAAAAATGTTCTTGAATTGCATTAAACCGCGTGAAAATTCTGAAATTCGTGCAATCCTTAAATTTAGAAACGTTACAGAGTTTTAAGAAATTAGACCAACTCTTTTTTTTTTTTTTTAACTAACTTATAAATAAAAACTCATAAATTCTGAGAATTCCAAATGAAATCGTTTCATAATTTATGAATTTGAATCTTCAGCAATTTTTATGATATAAAATAAATTTGGATATAATTTTTTTGTGAAAAATCTCACCATTTTATATTTCAGAAAAATTGCAGAACATAAAAATAAAATTTGTTAAATTTCGTATTTTGATGTTGTTACTTGAAAGAAATAAACGTTTTATATTCGATTCAATACGTCACGAAATCAGTCGCTTTTAAAAAATTTTTATAGCATTATTGAACACATCATGATTTTATTCTTTCGTGGGTATAAAAAGAAATTCATAAAATTAATATTAATGGCAGTTAAGAAGTTTTAAAGATTTTATTTGTTCATTTAGAAACAGTTAAATTACATGTTTTTACCGTGAAAATGGGAAATGGGAAAATGAATTCGGAAATATTTAATTTTGAAATAATATACATAAGTCTAAATAAAATCAATTCACAGAACTCAGAATTCCAAAAGAAAAACCGAAAACTCATTATATTTTAGAAATAATTTCTAATCTATTTTTTCACATAAGCTATATAAGATGGGCCTGCCTCTACTTCAATATTCTTAAACCTTAAAAAATCTTTTTGTACTTTGTTTCAGCTTTTACTTTTTCACTTAGGGGTCTAATGTAATTTCCCTATTTTCAAGAACAAAACAACAGTTTATGAAAAAATTATATCCATATAAACCTAAAAGAAAATCTTTTACTGTTTTCTTATTTCAACCAATATTATTCAGTTTTTTCTAGCCACGAAATTATAATAACAAAAATAAGAAAATATGTTATAATCATAAACTAGAAATCAAAATTGTGTGAACCAATTTCTTTAATATAACTAGTATAGCCGTAAGATACATATACATAGTCTAAATCTACAATATACAGCTTTTCTTTTTTTATTATTTCCAAATTTTCTTTTTCTTCTTCTGAAATAACAGAGTTATGAAAGTGCATAAATTTATAAACGCCTTGTGATTTCCCTTCAGAATACACACATCCTATTCAAAGAAATAAACCAAGAAGAAAATGAAAGTAAGTTTTGTAGGGGACATACAGAAATATGCTGAAAGCTATGAAAAGGTGGGTTGAAAGGAAAATATTTTCTTTATAGGTACTTTTTATATTACATGTTTTAAGGACAATCTGGTATACTTCGGTTTACTCTTAGAGATTTTAGTGGAAAACGTAAAATAGGGAACTTTTCTTTTATTTGTCATTTGTATGCTTTTAGAAACTTTCTAATAGGTTTTTATTAATTTTTTGGATAAATATTTTTTATGATGTTTGGAATAATAATAATAATAATCAAGTTAAACGATAGTCCATCGAGGTGCTCCGTGTTCTTTATCTTAAAATAATATTGACCGTTAATTATTAAATAATGTTTTAAATCAAATTAAATATTGATGAATAACACAAATATGTATTCTGGAAATACAAGGAAAATATCCCACAGAATTACCTGACCGTTTATTGCCTCCCACAATATCTTTACCACTATAAAAAAAACCCTATCCAAATACAATGTAGCCTAAAATTAACATTATTTTTCAAACTTATTCCTGCGGCCACGTTCAAACAGTAAAAACACATAATATCCGCTTGACAGTTAGGGAATTCCCATTAAAAATTCCCAAACCACCCATCAGAAATTGTTTTTCAACTTTTAAAAGAAAAACAACAAACAATCCAGGTCTATGAATTTCGGTTAAAAGAAAACAAAAAGGAAAAACAGTAAAATAACTGTCCAACAGTTGGCAATAAAGGTGTACGGAAAATACTTTTGGGATTTTATATATTTGAAAATATTTCCACTTAGAACTGTATAAAATTTAGTCAGAATATGTAGATGGAAAATGTCGGTAAGTGGGTGGCTTACTTACACGATAAACGAATTCATGTTTGCATATTTATGAAATAATAAAAAAATCAATAGGAAAGAACAACTCTCTGTAGATACAATATGAATAAAACCTCTGGCATTGAAAGGAAGATATAACTAGTCCAACTAATAGACGATGGCACCATTTTATTACATTCATCCTTTATAGAAACAATCTGAACAGGAATGAAGTCATATACATAGGAGTATGCATAGGAGTATGGTAATCAAAAGCAGAGTTTTTTTTTTCAATTGATAACATCTTCCGTGAACATTTCGCAAATAATCTAATTCTAAGATTAGCTGATATTGCATCGAATTTTCAATTCAGTAATTAAAATTGATATTTCCATATTTTTCAATTTAATATCTAAAATTAATAATTTCAGTTACTTTGAACTCGGAATATTGTAAATTTAAGTTAGAATGAAATTCTTCAAGTTTTAATTAATACCTTGGAAGCTTTGCACGCAATAACAGGAAGTTTTAGTTTAATTCGTTTTGATATTATTTTAATAGAAATAGAAACAATCTTACTAAAATAATAAATTCATTTAATGTAAACTTTCATTAAAGTAATTACGAAATGTCATTGAAATTAAGAAATATTAACGCCATTATTGTGGCCGCAATCATTTTAGAAAATAATCGAAAACGTAAAGTATTGGAAAAGGAATAAGGAAAACTTTTCGTCTTTAAAATGTTTTTTAGAAAATGAGAAATAAATTACTTGTCCAAATCCTCTTATTGTTCAATAACACAACAAGAGAATTTAACACTCGTACCTTCACTTCCGTGAATGCACCTATCCCATTTATAGAATTTATTTGACCCAACTCCCATTTAACTAACTAACTAACAATTTAACCTTCTTGGCGTTAAGTTTTTTCTGCCAAATAAACTGGAACTAATGCGAAATTAATGAAAGCCCGACACCCCATCCACCAACCCAGATTTAATTTTATGAAAATTTTCAAGTAAACCGATAAAAACTGTTTGAGCTTTTTCTGTCGTCGTGTATAAAAAGTTTATTTTTGATTTAATAAAAGTTACAAAAAAGGAGTTATTCTTAAAACTAGTCTCTGTTTTTTGATGTCTTTCATTTAATAAATATTGAAGTTTAATTTTTCATTTTACTGAAAATTTAAAACATTTCATATTTTTTATTGATATTTATTGAAAGTCGTTTATATTTTTTATTATTATTCCGAAAATTGGCAATTATTATTATTGAAAGATTTTTATTCGATCGGAAACTCGACTATTAAAATGAAATCCAGTTAAAGAAAAGAATAAGTCTTTTTTTATGGGATGCTCAGCAAGAATTGTAGTCCTTTAGCATAAAAAAAAATTGTGTATACAAATGGAATCATTCATTTGAAGACAATCATCATTGGACAAACAATTTTTAACTTATTCGGATATGAAAGTTTTGTGCAACTCCAGCAAAAATATAAATCTATTCAATAGAATTCATTCATTGAACGAGTACCAAGGCCAGATATCCTATTCTAGCGTATTACCCATCTACCAAAATTTGAAAACTTCACCATCATCCGAAAGAAAGAATATCTGTTGAAGCTAAGAAGGACTTATTCATAAAAAGCAATTTCCTATTCGTTTTCTATTTTTTGTTCGTTCACTTTGGATACATATAAAAGCGGGACTGTCTTATTTACGATATAATGTTTTTGTGGCGGCAACATTCCTTTAGTTAAGTTGAATATGCTCCTCTTTAGAAGAGAATAAATCCTTCGACTTTTTCGAATTTCTATTCTACTCACATTCATTATTAATTCCGTTTAATTTTATATGTATGTACTAGAAATAACCACAACATTCTTTGACCCTTCATTGAGGGTTAATGTATTATTTATGAAAAAAAGATAAAAGAATTGTTCAACAATAAGGCAGAGATTTTCAATGGGAATACGTCATCCTCTTTAAATGATGTCAATGAAATTCATTTCCAACTTGTAGTTCAAATGGATGGAATAAATAGATTTTAAATTGAATATATGGGCATAATCCTTCCTTTCTATATATTTTTTTGTATTTAATATTAAAGCTTTTAACTAAGTACTGAATATGAACACATAACCTTAAGCTTTCTCATTTCACATTGTAAATTTAGAACAAATATATATATATATATATTCAAAAACAAATATCTGATCTTCCCATATAGAAATATGAAAGGAGACAAATCATTTATAAATTACATATGCAGATAAACAGGCATTCAGACAAAACTGTAGGTTTTTTTAGCGGTTTATCTCCGACAATAATTGATCCATAAATTAACAAAAATAATCTCCAGATTTTATTAATATTAATATTTCATATTAAAGAGATTTATTCACTTTAAAGGGAAACAATAAAAAAAGAAAAATTGATTCGATCCTGCCATTTTTAAAATTGAACTAAATCGTCCTGGTTTGCGACAGTGATAAAACCTCACCAAAATAACAAAATAAAATTCATCTCACCGAATTTTTTATCAAATATTCATGGAAATATTGTTTATGTAATAAAAATGTTTTCAGTCCTACTTTTTAGGATGTGGAACATTTTCTGGCCTTTAGCTATTTTTCATAAAAAATCAACAGTGACAATATTTTTATTTTCATTTTGATACATTTTCATAAAATGGGATACATTTTTATTAAATCATTTTCCAAGTGAATCCGAATCCGACAAAATATATAGGTTTTTTTGGGCGCAATATGAAATTTTTTTTATATACCATTGCCCAGTTTATTAGAAGCCAGTTTATTGATTATGTAAAGTCCTCCGAAACTGACGAAAACCAAAAAACAAAAAATTTTAGCTAATATAAAACTAGAATTTCGAAGTTGATTTAATGAAAATTCGTAGTTTATCAGATAATCACGAGAGATTTGAATACTAAAATGTTCACTCAATATAATTAAAAAGTTAAAATTGTACACGAACCACCTTATTTTATCTGAAAAGGTTATCAAGTCATTATTGATAAATATTATTTTTATTTCCACATTTGGTTAAAAATTAATCGATTATCAATTGTCCTTAACAAAGGAATTAATCTTTCAGATAAATCCTCTTGGCTCTCTCGGGGTATTTTTATAGTGAAAATTGCTAAAAATGGACGTTGGGAAAGAAATCGACCGTAAAGTAGAGTTGTCGGGTAAAGTAATTGAAGGATGACTATGATACCTTTGGTCGCGTGACAATATTTTCGTTCTAGTTTAAAATAACATGAATAAAATGACATGGCCTGGCTGCTGATGTTTGCCGCAGGTTCAATGATTACACAATTTCTTTCTTCTTAAAACAATTTCAATGTAATTCTTTAAAATTCTTAGAACCCAATCTTTGCGTCAAACTTTTTCTTTAAATTTTATTCTGGGCAACGCGAACCGATTTTAGGAATCTCGACAGTTAAAGACTACTCGCGAATAGCTCTCTGATTTTACTTTTAAATTTTTTGTTTGAAACTTACCATAATGTTTAATCTAAGTTTGTAATTTTTTTTGAAAGAGAAATATGATTTTATTACTTTATATTTAGATAAAAGGTTAATCATAAAATTCGTGAATAAAAATATATCGGTTTTAAATTCCAATATAATAATTAGGACCAAAAGGAATACTAGTAGATAATTTTAAAATGACGAATGAAAACCAATAATTGCGTTAATGAATGGCAAAAATCCAATATAACTAAATACCAAACAAAACCATTTTTACCAGGCTTTTTTCTATCATTTGTTACATACGTGTTCTTTATTACACCTATAAGGTATTTTCTTATCGATCGAAAAATCTTAGTTGGACGTGCTTAGATTAAAAATTGCCATCAAAAATGGAATTTCATTCTTTGATAATTCTAAGAATTGAACAAATTTTTGATAGATTTTGTGGGCATTAAAAAAAACCAAAAATATTTATTCCATTTCTTTGGAATACGAAAATAATTAGACTCGAGGGTATATTTTGAATTTTTCCAAGCCTATCTACTTCGATTTTATTTTGGTCAAGAGAATTTTCTTTTCAGCAAGTTTTGAGTATTAAATAAGTTGAAAATTCTCATAAAATCTTTTTACGATTTCTATACTGTACGATAAATATTCTCCAAGAGACTTTTATGAATTCAAAATTTAAAAGAAAATTTAGATTTTGTTTTATAATATTTCGCAGCTGATTCATTTTAGGTATAGCCCGTGTTTATGGATTCGTATTAAAATGAACTTAGTCATCCTTATCCACTAAGAAAAAGTTTTCAAAACTTTTTTCTCTTAAAAAGTTTTTATCTTCTTCTAGTTTAAATATCCGAAAATCAAAAAGTGTCCATCTTTGGTTATCATTAGTATAAAAAAAAAAAATGTTTTGAGATATTTTTGAGCATAATCATCAAAAGATATACCCGAATCCAATGACGTTGCTTCGTCAGCTATATTTTTGTGGTGTAGTTTTCTTGTCTTTTACGTGATTCACAGGTGTCCTTTGATAAAAAAAAAGTCTTATTATATTCCTTTCAATCCCAAAAAAGCAAAAAAGTTTTTTCTAGTTTGAATACTGAAGTGGAACCCAGTTTTGATTGAACCAAAAAAAAATCCCTTCGCCAATTTTCACGTCGTATAAGCTACAAACTCATACATACGTAAGATTATTCTCATGAAAACAAGAAAAGAAAAAAGTTATGATAAGAATTTTAATATAGTAACAACAGTATAAAATGTCCTTGGCTAATATTAAAGCCCAATGTGACCATTTGTGGTATTTTATGAAAGATGAAATGTTTACACGTTTTCCCTTCTTTGGACCATACCGACTATAATAATAAATGTACATAAAATGGAAGGACACAGGACAGTGATATTATGCTGAAAATGTGATTTCATACAAAACATAACCTTACGATTACATGTTATAGAAAACATATACGCTTTGATGAACAATTAAATATAATATTAGAATACATAAAAGTTAACTGGATGCTTTTTTATCCAACCGGAAAATCAGTACAAATTATTCAATTTTCTCATGAAAGAAGATAATTCTTATCTTTTTTACTTATGTTGGCTTATGTATATTTTTGGAAGAAAACGTTTATTGTATGTAATTGAATTACAAAAATTCAAATAATTTGTCAATTGAATATTACCTAAAAGAAATTAAAAGAAGTCTAATGAATTCCTTTAATTGAAAGCATAGAGTTATGGTAACCATTTATTCAGTTTCCAGTTAGCTCTACGATAGATAAACTAAAATATTATAAGACTAGCTGGTATCGCAGTATTGCTTTGTTTTATATTTCCAACTTAAAAGAATATTATTTAAAACCAATTTAAACAATCCACAAAAATAAATTCAAATTTATCTACTGTCGAAACTATCAAGAATTTAAAACTCTGTTAATTACACTTAGTAGTATCATTTCTTCACATAAAATGTTTAATTTGTTAGAAAGCTCCCACTCGGAACTAAAATGATCTCTTTGAAAAACTTAAATTTTTTAAATTAAATCGAAAGCATTCATTCGCAATGTACTTTAAAGTGATGCTAATCTACTCGTATTTTTATCTTTATGTCCAGTTATCTAGTAAATTGGCCCTTTGGCTCCATGTCATTTCTGAGTAGAATAGAACTTTAATGGTCAGCTTGTTTACAGCTTTCTGATCCGATTTCATTCGTTAACGATGTTCACTAGTTTGGAGTGTACATAACATATATAACAATACAGTATTCTAAAGGAAAGACATATATAGTGGGTGGAAAGTGTTAACATATGTATTTTTGCATCAGCATTACTCTGAGTCTAATTGAAAAACCTAACAAATAAAGTCATATGTCGCATTGAAGATGTATTAAATTGAGTTGTTTTTTTTTATATTTTATATAATAAAAACATATTCCTCTAAATAACTATTATATAAATATTCTTTTTATTGTTTAGTTAAAAAATTTGTTCAAAATCATCTTCTTTCGTACGAAATCAATGAGATTGATTTCAAAGTTTCATTTTCCTAGTACCTTATGTATATCGAATGAAATAGCCTTGGTATCTTTAGTTTCTTCCAAAGAACATAATCGTTTATTTTAATCTTCTTCCCTTGAAATGACTTTAGTTAGGGCATCATCAAACAATAATTTAACAAGGTAAACATTACCGTAAATCTGTTTACATAAGAATGAAGAACCATCAAATGGGGAAAGATAAAATAGCTACTATGTATTTAATATGAGAGAATTGAGGGCAAAAAAAAAAAATATTATCTCGGGATTTGTTGAAATAGTCTTCTTGTGCCAGTATATTTGAATTTCCTTCTTATCGAGGAGGATTAATTCCATATGTACGCTCCAGAAGAAGAATTCATTTATAAGAAAAACAATATATTATGGAATTCTTTCATTGTATAAGATATATACTTTATATAAGTTACTAACGTAAATATTTTTAGTAATCAAGGACTATTTCTCAGTGTGACAAGGATCAAAATTTCATACTTTCAATGCTCAATTTGAGAATATACCATATGTAGGAAACCTTAAATTAGGTATCTTAGTAGAATAAGGCACGACAACTTTTAGAATATAATTTTTTCAACTTGTATTCGTCAATTCCATATGCGACCATTCTAAGAAATTTTATTGCATTTTTAAATGCAGATATTTTAGAATTCAATGTACTTTCGAGCCTCTTCAACCTCATAAATTTTCCATAAATGAATATACCTTTTAAATGTTCTCAATTTTGGTTAATGAAATATATTTATTATTAAATCTGATCGAATAAAAATATTTCAGGAATCACTAAAAACTTTTCCCAAAAGCAACATTTATAATGAACTGTCTAGACACACACCTTGTTTGCTAGTTTGCAGCTAGACTAAAGTATGTTATGTATATATGTCCTATATGTATCCGGAACGATATATAAAGGAGTGCTAAAGGACTTTTAAAACATATGACGATTTGTATATCTAGAATTGAATGTCTACTTTTTCATGAGGTTCAATACCAATAATATGTGTTTACAAGTTTTAAAACTATTCTAGTTAAGGACGAACATCCCGTTCCATATAAATGACATGTTATATGAATTGGACGACAAAAACACATGTTTTCAACTGTATTTATTTATTTAGTTTTTTCCATTTAAATTGAACTGAAAATATATTTGCGCAATCTCATAAATATCTCATTAAGTTTATGAAGGACTTTAGTACCAATAAATATTAATTTTTCAAAAATTTTGTTTATTGACTGCAAATCAATTACTAACTAAATTCATTAAATCTTTTTAAAATTTATTGTTTTTTAAATTTACATGGAATTCAAAAAATTAAAAACTAATTAATCCTTAAAACCTTTCAAACAAAATCTTCAATAATTAATGTAAAAAGACCTGCATCAGTAGAATTTAAGCTTTAGCAATTAAAATCAGAATTCTCTCTTATCAGAGTGCCTAAATCGCTATAAACTAAGCTGGATGGAATGTTAATGCCATAATCGGGTCAACGGGGGTTCGATTTTTATTGCGGTTAAATTTCCAATAAAATCTTTCGGGTGTGTTGATAATTCTAATGAACGAATACGTTTCTTCCTTTCTTTTCATGTAATTTTGAATTTAGTATTAAAACAAAAGCATGAAGCGCCAGCATAAGAGCCTCAACTAAATCATAGTACTGCATCCAATTTAGTAAATGAACCAAAATCATAAAAGATTCCCTTAACGAAAGGAAAACAAGAAAAGGATACTTTTAAAGCTTTACACAAATTCTTTGAACAAAGTCCTTTCTTAAGTTTTTTATTTTTCATTTTTTATCATTACTGGAACTTGTTCACCGGAAAGGTATATCATATAATAGTTTTCTTAGGTTCATTATATGGTGAAGAACACCATTCGTTCTATTGCAGATAACACATACAAAAAATGACACAATTTTGAAGTATGTCGACTGCATCTGTAAAGATTGTTTTACGCCAGCACAAGTAGCTTCAAAAGTTGATAACAATGAAATCCTGGATGAAACAGTTTTTGACAAAAAATGGGAACAAATGAGAATGAATGTTTTCATTTTTCTACATACAATATGCATGTATAATATTTATCGTTTTTTCACCATAATAAGTTATTTCTTGTAATGAAAGTGCTGCTACAGTAAAAAGCTCCTAATAATGGTCATAAAGACAATGTTGTAAACAAAGTAGATGTACGTATGTGATATATAGGGAGTTATTTATGCTTTATGATATGGATATATTTTGCTTCCATGTTTTATTAGATATCTCTTGTTTTCCGTTATCGCGGATATTATGCTTATAGTTTTTAGTCCTACAAATATGTATAAATTGTAACTCATTAAAATTCGCTATTAGGCTTCTCGATAAATGTCGGTTTTTATATTGCATTAATTCTAATGCATTTATCTAAAAAAAGCGAGTTTTATCTGTTGTATCAAAATATCGACATAATTAGTTCGTGAATAGTTGAATACAATTTTATTATTATTGGAAACAGTGAAATGAGGGCATTCAGTCAGTACAGTTTTTGTTTGCCTTTATTTATATACAAAAAAGGTTTTTAATTGCCTGCAAATCATTTGTGTCAAAGAATACTATTTCTATTTTTACAACTGCCTCAGTAAATCCAGTCTAACTATTCTTTTATGTACTATAGTTAAATAACGTACATAACTAATTCCGCAAACAAGGATGTCTCTGCAAAGAGAATATTTTCCGTAGGATTTGCGTGAGTTTCACATTTATATAATAGTCTGAATTGAAAAGAGTTCTAGGTCCACCTTTATTCTGTTTCATGTATAAAAAGTTAATATGCCTTCAAAAACATAAATAAAGAAAAAATTCCAATGGTATTAATTTAATAATTTAAATATAAAAAGGGAATAAAGGGAATAAAAGAAACAAAAATTTATACAAAAATTATTGAACTCTTTAAATCTGTTTCAGTGAATCTGCAGACATTTTGTCTAGACGGCAACATTCATGATTCCGGTAGAATTTATTTTCTTCTTCCTTTGCATCATAACTGGAAAACTGATAAAAACTATATTCGTAAATCCTTTCTTCAATTTGGAAATTACGAAATTCTGTTTCCATTCGTCTTAGAGTTAGTAATTTTCTCAGGTATTTATTTGTCGGTCCGTTTAGTCGATTTTTATATGTTTTTTGACTTTGATATGAAACTAAAAAGATCTGTTTGGGCTTCTCCTGTTCCAAATGATTTATATTTATTTCTAAATTTCCTGGCTTGTAATTTTCGTTCGAATTTCCACGAAACTTGACAGTTTTTGGTTTTCAATAAAAGTTACAAAAACGGCCTTTGACAAGCAGATAAACAACAAATAATGTTCGTCTTTGGAATTCAGACATTTAATATAAGAAAAATGTATGTAGTGTTTTGTAGTATTTTAAGAATTCGTTTCATTTAAGTAATGTACTTAATATACTTAAAGCATTACCTTTTCTTAAAGAACTATTTACTACTTTGAGATAAAATCAAAGTTTACGTAATTTCTTTTTCTTTTATTTCAAAAGAGTTAGGAAGGAGAATCATATATTTATCTATGATACTATAATAAGTTAATTTTGCTAAGCTAAAGTAGAAAAAACTGTCAACCCTTTTTACGTTTTTTCAACATCGGCTACAAAGTACAATTCCAAGAAAATCAAGTAGAACATATTTTATTGAGTTAGAAACTTATTTTGACAGAATCACCAAATTACAAACTTCATGAAACTTCAATTTGCCTTTATCTTTAATTTAAATAATATAACTGTCGTTCTGTCTGTCTGTCTTTACATTGAATTTTAAATCTATGAAAATTTAATGATACAACATCGGTTGTTTAAAATTTAAAAATTTTTCTTTAGCCTAAAGGTATGTTATTTTTATATCACTCGCTGATATTTTTTATATATTGGCAATTGTTAAATTGTAAATTTAATTTCGTGTATTTTAATCAACTTTCTGGTTTTCAGAATTGTAATTTGTGTCAGGAAATATAAATTCTGTACTGTTCTGAGTACTACTAATTAAAGTTATTTAAAACAAGTTCTTTAAAATTCTTGAAAACATTCTTCCTAGCTATATGATTTATTATGTATATTTTTTCCATTTCTCACGAGTCGCTGAAATCAAAAACAGTACACCCAAAATATGGAAATTCTACTTGTTACATTTGCATTTCACCGGCTTAAAATATGTTATAGCCTCCATAGAATCTCCATATGAGCATGCTGGTTGTATAATTTTATCTGGAAGAGTTTCGAAACCCATTTCCACGAAATAAATGTGTACATTGAAAAATGAAAGAAAAAAAAAAACGCATTACTTTCTTTAAAAAGAAAATATTTCTTGAATTTATGTAAATTTTGAGGAAACAACGAAAAAACACACACATCTGAAATTCGAGTTCTCGGGTTTATTGATCTTACAAGGATTTATTTATAAATTTAAATTTGAATTTTTTCGTTAGCAATCCTCATTTAATTTTTCTTTTATTTCCATAGTTCGATTTCCTAAATTCAAATTAAAAAGAGTTCATCATTACACGATTACATTGTTTTCAATCAAATCTTTATATTTTTTATTATTCGGGACCAAACGAAGTCATATTTCATTTTGTGTTTTCGGGAGTAAGTTTCAGGGATAAGTTTCTACACCCATTTCAAAATCGTGTCAGGAAATTTTGTTCCAAGAAAATATAATAAAAACAATGACATGATTGACGGCACTCCTGTATCAGAGTAGTATTTCTAAGTATAATATGGCAGAAAAAGAAAGAGGTTCCTGAACTCAAACTTTCTTAAAAAGTTTTCCGATTAAAATTATTGGAAAAGAATATGGATGGGGATAAATACAAATCGAAATCATAAAAAATAAAACAAACATGTTTATGCCGTCTGATTTTGATTATTAAGTTTTTGACTACGCATGGAACTAGAAATGTCAATAATAAAATGTTATTCCGATTTTCGCATGCTCATTGAACTGTCCTGTTTATCTCTATACACGATTACATCAAAATTCTTCGACTGGTTTGATTAAAATTTGGAATATTATTTATACAAGGAAACAGAATTGTACTAACAAATATCTGCACAAATGAGTAGGAAAAGTGAGCTAATATTCAATAACAATCGGTCCTTAAGCACGAATTCACTTTCTGCATGCATAAAAAGTTTTCATATTCATTTAAGTTTTCGCATTCTCCAGGGAGTGTCTTTATTATAAATCCTTCTATATTAAAGAGGGAAATTGATTCTAGCATACAAAGAATTTTTATAATATTGGAGGAAAGAATTCCGAAAATGTCTGCTAAAGCAAAAGAATTTCATTAACACAAGCAGCAGACGAAAGAAAAATCATAGACTTTCCACTCGTAATATGTATACATTCTTTTCTCGCACGTATCCACTGGCAGACTGGTGCATACTGGAGACTGAAGAACTTCCAGGAGAATCATTATCTTAAGTATGAAAATCTCAGCAGTTTACATTCATGTGTTCAAATATTTTCTATCTGAAGAAAAGTTTTTTCATCCTACGGATTTAAATGTTTTCAGCGCACTTATCCAGCAAACTATTTTAGATGGGAAATGCCTTTCTTTTAGAGGTTGTTGTATTCAAAAGTGTGTGCAAACAAATTCAGATATCCCGAAAACTTTTAAGCTTTTCCTTTATTTATTTTGTTTGTTATTTTCGCAGATTTGAACTGGAAAATGTTCATATTCTCTCAGTGCGCAGTTTCATTTGTGTTTGCTTTAAAATGAGAGAAGTACATATATAAAAAGGAAATTCTTTGTGGAAATTGAAATTTTCTCTTAAAGAATTTTGTCAAATTTAGCTAAATCCTTCTTTTCATTTCAATTTATTATTGAAATTTTATTATCATTTTTGATTTTATAAAATTAGATGAGTATTTATGAGAATTCGACTGACTCATTTCTGTAGGTAAAACACAGAAATCTATTTTCGTAAAATTTGAAGAAATTATTCATAAAATCTGTCTCGAAATATGAAAGTGCAAACAATATTTGGTAGATATATCATTTATTATGTTCAACATAAAGACTAATCTGTATTCTATGGTACATGAATCCATCCTACAGTAGTAATACAATTAACACGGATTCGATCAAAAACCTTCATTTCAAATGATCATGAGTCTTAATGAGAATGTAAAAAATGGAATTGACCTTTTTTTTATTAAGAAAAGAAGCAGAAAATTGGTAAACATGGGGATGTCCTGTCAGAAGTAGTTTGGATTGATGATAATGAAAAGCTTTCAGACAAGTTTTCAATTAATTCCTTCAGTTAACGTTGTCGTTATGTCATTAGCGTTTACCAAAGCATGTGTTAAACTTGAATAAGATTTCAAATTTCCAGTGTTTCAGAACGAAATATTTTGGGGTAAATTTTAAATTTAATTATATATAGATCCGTTGGGTTCCAAATAATACAATAAAAAAAAATTCTGATGCTGAATATTGTTTTTTCTATGTTATTAGTGCTTTTTCCCGACTATCCGATTTGTAACATCTTCGAAAAGATAACAACAAAGATCTAAGTTTTAAATTTAAATTCAAAACATGAACATTAAACAAACTCATCTCGCCTAAAAGACAGAACCAGTTCACATATTATTGTTACTTATATCAAGTGTATTTCAGCAAGTTCGTTGTTTCTTTTAACAAATCGATAATTCAATCAAGTCTAGACAATACAGCTCACGATGGACGGATTTGTACAATGGATGAAATATTTATATGAAAAAAGGATGATACTGAAGATGACGATGCCTAAACAAACGGATGCGAAATAAAACTTTCTATATGGAGAGAAAGAAATTAACTTGATTGAAAAATAGATTATACAATGGTTGATTGGATCGAAAGGAAAGGGGTGAGATAGAAATGATATTTTAAACTTTAAACAAAATTTAAAATTAGGATTCCATTCCAGGTATACATAGTCTATACATATTTGAGAAGCTATATAAAAGCCAGCCTTTTTTTCGCACTTGTATTCCGAGCACTAGTGCCAATATACTAGTAAGTAGTAGCTACATTGTCGCTGAGTTATGTGACGTGCTTGGACTCATTTACTCATGCTAATCTGATACTTTTAAACCTGTTACATTTGAATATTTTTTATACAAAAAAAAAGTCGACGATAAGTTTCCAAATTTACTAGATCGAAATGAAATCCTGTAAAAAAAATCTGAAAATTAAATAACCGAGATTAAACGAATCGAAAGAAAAAGTAATTATCTAATTAAACTTTAAATCGAATTTTTATTGAAATTAATTATAAAATAATCTTTTTCTTTAATTAAAATTTATGAATATTAATTAAAAAACTTTGCTTTAATCCTTTTTAAATTATCATTTTACTAAAATCAATTAGGATTGGTCAATGCTATCATTTTCGTCAGGCACATTTTTAATTTCAATTATGCGGACTTATAACTTCTTCGAGAAAAAAATGAAGAAAATGGAATTTCTGTAAATCTCTCTCATTATTATTCTTTTCTTGTGTTTGAGTTTTCAATTAAATTTTTTACTTTGATAACATTATTATAATCAGTTCGAGAAAAAGTTTCCGTTTTCTTCAACTTTCTGAAGGGCGACGAAAAATATTTTCTGATTAACTTTACACCAGTATTATGCTATATTCTAATTGACCATTGGGCACATCAGTTGGGATAGGTAAAAATATTATAATTCTTGAAATCATAACTTTAAATGTTTTAAAAAAAGTTTTCAAGTTTTGTTATGCTCTTTTAGAAAACTAAGAAATGTAAAATGAAAATTAAAATTTTCTTTACTTTAAAAAAAATTTTCCTACAATGTCAATAAAACGGTGCAAAGTAAAGGATTTCATTTGATATCAGTGAAATGAACATAACCGTCTCTTTGAATTGTCCTTAAAAGAGATTCTATTTTACTTCTTTCTAAGATAACAGTTATTCTTTTCTTATTTTACGTTTCATGCAATTTCTACAGACCGAAAATAATAGGAAATGAATTCAAATCAACTTTTAACTTTGACAGAATTTGCATCTGGGAATCTTGAAAGGTTTTTTTCACGAAAGTTTTTTACATCTCATTCTTCAGAACAAAAATGAACATCTATCATCCTTTCTATTAGAACTAGCTAGGTAGAAAAGATGTGTTTGCCATTTAGTTTCATCTTATCTAGATACATATTGAATGTTCGGTTCGTGATTCCATTTCAAAGTGTTTGAATAAAAACAAATGCAAGATAAACATAAATATAAGGAAGTTAAAGTGAAGTTTTAAAGAAAGAGTCTTATAAACTTTTTAGACGTATACTGAGAATAAGGAATATCGATTTTAAGAGTTATTTTCTTTTTACCGATATGTATTTGAATTCAAAAACGTTGAGCAAGTTATTTTATGTTTTTGAATACAAGTACCGATCTATAAAAATTGTGTGTAGTCATCGAATACATATTTAAAGTATATAGTTTGAAATTTTCTATTATTTTACATTGTATACGTTGAATAGATTTAATGGTCTTATATTTTATACATTTAAAATTGACTAAGAAAATATTTAGTGTATTTCTTAAAGTTTTAGATGACACTTAAATGACAAACAACTTAAGTAAAACCGTATCTTAAATATGCGCTATTTGAATTAGACTTAAACGCCTAAAAAGTGATTTCTATTATTCATTTTTTCAAGCCAACATAATTTCTTTTACCTTATCCTTGCGCACCTGAAAATAGGCAAATTATAATTTTTTGATGATAGTTTAATGAACCTTAAATTCTACATGGTTTCATTATCATGAATAAAATATTAAAGAATTTTGTGTAATTAAAATATCCTTATATACTAAATTATATTACTATATTATATTTACTAACTTTAATGGTGATGCTTTTAAAACCAACATATAATGTTAATCATGCAAAAGAGTTGATATACTATTTAATTTACAATTTTTCCTGTTTTTCATTTAATAATATTTTGTACATGTTTCCTTTCACGTACGCTGTACGGTATGACTTCAATATATACGAAATATATATGGCTACTTCTTCATTTGCAACTGCAAATATTTTATTTCCGAATGAAAATTCTGGTGTGATGAATTAAAAGAATTAAAACCCTTAAAATAGCATTTAGCATGAAAGTTTTTAATTCATTTAAAGTTCCATGTATATTTGTGCAGTGCTTACTATACTATGTACATAACATTACTAACCAAAACTATAAATACAAAGCTTGTCTGGAAAAACATATTATTTGTTGTTTTTTAAAGTTTTCATCTTAAATTTGTTGGAAAAACATTTTTACTGACGCTACTTTTTATACAGTTTCGTTTAAAAACATGAAATGCAATCTTGTACGTGACTTATACGTTCAGTCTTATGTATACCTCATCTTACGCCAATAATTTACGTTTTATATCAATTGCAGTTATAGAAAATTAATTTATACTTATATAAAAATATAATGGAGGTAAAATTATTTATGTATTATATATGGTGAAAGTTTTAATTCATATTATAGTTTATGAAGAAACTCGACAAATTGTACAATGACACTTCATCTTCTCTTATTCCGTATGTCAGTCTTAAACACAGATTTGTTATAAAAAATGTAACAAATTTTAGAGAAACGAGAATGCCATAGGTTTCAGAATTCCATTATCCTAGATGTTATCTGGTTGGAATTCAGAAAGAAGAATTCATTTGGCGTCAAAATACAAAAAGGTATGAATTTTTAGATACAAAGCGTAAATATCCGAAATCTTTGATATAATTGATTATCTAATACAAAAGAATACATCTATATTAATTACTATAAATTGCTCTCTTAATCTTTTAGCGATTAGTGCAAGAATTGTAGAAAACAGTAATTTAATAATTTTATTTAACTTGAAACATATTTCCTTTTATACGAGTATTATCATACCAATCGTACTGAAAATATAAATTCTCAAAAAAGGACTATCATATCTTCAAAAGTAATGCTCCCTTTTGGGAGATTTGGTTGAAGAATTGGAATGGTTTGATTTATTCCGATTTACAATTCAACGAAATCGTCTGCTATGAAAATTCCACAATGAGGAAAATCATAAAATATATAAAAAAGAAAATATTACGTTCAATGCATTTAAATGGATAAATTTGGTTGTATTTTCATTTTCTTTTTTTTTTTGTGGTTGGATATCATATAATTATTTTTCCCATATTTACATTTTTTATCAATTTTTTTGTTGGTTTAGGACTTCTGGTCTTATCTTGTGGAAAATCGACGCCAAAAAAATGTTTCAGACATTTTATAAGAAAAGAAAATTTCATGGCAGACTAAGGCTTTTTTTTTGTCAGCTCTTTGAATTGGTTTTAGAATCGAGTTCAACGAACCAACAAAGTAAATATTTAGTAAACAATGAAAATAACTAAACCACCACATATGGTTGAATCGCTTTGCGTGTTTCGAGGATATTCACAGGAGGTTTTAATTGTTTATGTTTAAAGGGTTTTATTACTCATAATTTTGTGCGTATAGATTTTTTTAAAGAAAGCTTACGTAGTTTAAGTACGCTGTATCACGTATAGTCGGATTCTATAAAACATATTTATTGCCATACCTAGTTGTTAAACATACTCTTTTACAAATTGGCGCATAGATTTTTAATCTTTTGTATTTATCGAAATAAACGTTTTAAATCATCTCTTTATGTCTGATATCCATTTATTTATCGAATAAATCACTATTTTATGTTTCTTATCTTTAAATAAAAATCTTAATATTGATACAAATTTATCCATGAATACATTTGTGGTACAGATTTACAGATTTCATAAAATTGCTAAAAATATTCTCTTTTGAAATAATTTTTTAGTTTGAAAATTTTTAAAACATCCTAAATTCCTTGGAATTCCATCGAAATAGTATTTATTATTTTTGTGCAATTTGTTACATTAAATCGCACTTAAGTAAGTTTTCAAAAGAATTCAAGATAAACCAAAAAAAAAAAAACACCAAATGTACTTTAGTAAAAAAGCATCTTTTAGTATAATTCATCATTTCTCTAACTTGAATCTTTATGCAATGCATTTATGTTTATCAAATGCAAATGTATTCGAAAGTTTTTAAATTTTATATAAAATTATATATTATGGAGAATTGCCAACACTATGGACACTAACTATTGATGATAAAATCTATAAAAGTTCTTAAAATAAGTTTAAGTATTATTTCGGAATAAGATAAGTTGCGATTATTGTCAGCGATTTAGTTTTAGATAAATGATAGATGATTTTACGAACAAGTGTTTGTCTAGACATGATAATAAATTCAGATATGTTCTATACTATCAAAATGTTGTATCCCCTTGAGTGATTCTTTTCAAACAGTACGAGGATAGATGTGAATGGATAACATTTGTCATGTTTTTAAGTACAATTTCTTTGGCTATCCTTCTAGATATTACAGTATTGATATCACTACAGTAGTAAAAGTATTGCAGAAAAGTCGTATATTTAGAAGGATCGAACTAAGCACATTTGATATGCAATCTATAACAAAATACTCAACAATAAATTTATCTTTAAAAACTCAAACTTTAAACTAATTATCTTTATGTTGTTTACATTAAAACTCTTTACCCCATTTATTCTACTCTGATTTCCGAAATTAATGTTTCAATTTATACAAAGAATAATTAAAGAAAAGGCTCTCCATAGAGTCCTTGTTCAGATAGGACTTTTACCATTCATTTTCATTTGGAATATTACAGTACAGTTATTAGTGTAAGATCGATGAATTTGGACAGATGGATATAATCTGTCCTAATAAACTCGAACTTTATAAATCATTTAGAACTTCGAATTTTAAAATTTCAAAATAAGATTATTTCAAGCACATTATTTTAATATAGAATAGGAGAATTTTATTGAATGAAATTTAAATCTGACATTGAATGAAAGTATACAATAAGATTGTTATCACATTAGAGAAAATATCATAGTGAAATAAATATAATTTGGAAAGTAAGCATTTATCCCTTATATTACGGTGTAAATTGAATAAAGAATACCATATAAGTTGTAATTGATGTCAACATCTAGAAAATGCAATTTAATTCGTTAACTAATTGTTTTTTAGATATCAAATTAAATTTTACCCCTCTCAATAAGTTACAATCAACAATTACGAATCCTTTTGCATCGAAACGTATTCTTTCGTGTAAAAGTTGTAATGAAAAATTTTCCATCTTTAAAAGAAAATGAATGTATTATTAATGTGATCAATATTTATCAACATTTTTTTTTATACCAAAGTGGCAAGTTCCAAATCTTTATCTTCCCTTCGAATACTGTGAACCAGGAACGACAATTCATCTACCTAGAAAAAATATGCCTTTATAAAATCATACGTCAAAATTCTAAACTAATATGTACTTACTGCAGACATACAATCCCTAGAGCTGGAAAGTGTCATCAATAAAATACTGCAAGTGGGATTTAAATATAATAGGAAGTCTGTAAACAAATTAAATAATGATATGAAAGGACACGCTTCATAGACAGCATTGGAAAATTCAGTGCCAAAATTTCAAAGCAAGTTTTAGAATTTAATTTACTAAGTCTAAAAGGAAAAATTATATAATAATTTTTTAATTTGATATTACTAGACGAGTCTCTGTTTATTTTATGTTATATTAGAATCAATAAATCGTATTTATAACTTCTTTACTGTAATGCACTTGTTATGGAGAATGTAATTAAAGTGGGCATTATGCATAATGCTCGGCCAATATAATAAACGAACTAATATTTATCACTTTGCCCCGGGAATTATGTATAGTAATACTACACGTTTTGCAAGTAATCTGCAAATTAGTATAAAAGGTCAATTTATACTATTACTAGTGACCGATGTGGTATATATTTCCGGATCCAACATCATAATATATACTATATATTTGTCACCAGTCAGTATGAATTCTGAAGTCTAGCGCAGTGCTTCCCAGTACTTCTCTTCTTTTGAAAATCATCTATTTTTTGGTTAGACTACTATGGAATCTGCGTTTCATAGGGATTAAATAAGTCTCCCCTATTACGTACTTACCATATCCTACAAATCCAATTGTTAAATCATTTGCTATTCTCCAATAAAAAAAATAAATGTCGCATAGTAAATGCAAGAAATTAAAAATAATCATTGTTAACAATGACCATCCAAAACCATGATTAATATGTTCGGACATTTCATAAATTAGCTGATATGATTTTTGAACACGTTTCAATTTTTCACAAATAAATTTATTGAAATTTTTCAATTTTCCACCAGCTAGGCAATCATTTTTCAATTCAACAATATTTTCGAGTTGATTTTGAAGTTTATCAATTTCACATCGAATTATATCCACATAAAAAATGAACTGAAATTGTTGTAAATGTATTAAAAATGTAAATGGTGTAAAAGTACACCAAAAATATATAGCTTGTTTTTTTTCAAATATAGCCACTAATAACATTATGTGAATTAGAAATTTCGATAAAATATAATAAATTAATTTCAATAAATATTTTCGATATTTAATAAAACCGAAATTTCCTTGTAAAATATTCTGTTTTTGTAATTGAATATATTTCAACCAGAAATTTAAATATTGATAACGTTCTTTAAATGATTCAATAAGAATTGTCGCGTATGTAATACTCATTGCTAAGAACTTAATCTGAGCATTTACATATCCGACATCATTAATCCAGAAAAAAATATAGGCACGATAATAATAAATAAATAAAATACGTCCGAATAAAAATATTATATGTAATATTGAATAAGCTATTAATATTATTTCATCCTTTTTTGTAAATTTTCCATTTTCAATTTTCAATGAAATTGGCAGAAAACCAATAATACGATAGAAATGTAAATGCCATTTAATTGCATTCATTATGATGTATTATAATATTTTGATTCTTAAAAAGAAGGTAATGCTACTAAGTACTCTGAAGACTAAAATTGAACTGACTTCTTATAGTCCTTTAACAAAATATAAAACATAAAGTAATTTAAAATCGACCTATAGCTGATTTTTTGATGCCCTATGGTAGAAATGGGAGTGAAAAATTGTGAATTGTGAATTGTGTGATACCATAAGTCTAATTTGCAAATTTTATTCAAATCGGTGTATTAGTTCTGAAAATGCATCAAAAAAAACTTTATGAACAGGACTATTTTCTCTTACGACTATTTCTTTCACCACTATCCTTGGACAGATATCACTGAAATTTACCATGGTATCGTCTATTTATGTAGTTAACCAATATAATTAATTTAAAGAAAATTACTTGAAAATCTTTCCAATTAAATCCGAAAAACAATATAAAAAAAACGACAAAACTTTCTGGTCAATCTGGTTTTTACTTAATAACTTTCCTCTGCCCGGGTCGATTTTGCTCAAATGCAATACCAAACCAAGTTAAGGAACAAGCAACTCAAATAATAAATTTCATAAAAGTCGGATAACGCGTTTTTGAGTAATCTTGAATACGGACGGACGGACGGACGGACATGTATAAATCGATATAACTTTTGATTCCCGACACAACCATATCCTTAAAACCTTTCTACGACGATTATTTCGATGTGTTACAAATTGAGTGACAAAATTAATATACCCTCTGGTAGTATCTACCATAGGGCATAAAAAATAAATTACATAACTATTCATTACATGCATTAGAATATTGCAAATATAATCACTTTAGTTAGTTAATGATCTAGAATTGTTTATTTGTGGAAATTAAAGTAATTGGAATTTATTTGATCGAAAATTTATCGTATTAAAACTACTACAATGTAAATTTATAATTTAAATATTTAGTTTTATATATTTTTGTTGGGTTTTAATAAAAAAAAAACTAAACAAACTAATTAATTTCTTTGCAATAAATAAACTATGTTTAGATAAGGGCAAACAAATAACATCGTTCGAACGAATCCAACAATATTCCTAATTGGACATATGCTGTCTTTTTGAGCCATCATAAAGGATCAAATATTTATTTATCTACAATTTTTTAAAACACATTCAAAAATTGTATAAAGAAATAGCAATTAAAGTATGGTAAAGTCCCCATTTCACAGTTTCAGAGCTTAAGATACAAAAGGAATTTCACAGTCAAGGTGTAAGAAGAATTTGAGGTACGTATGTTGATAACTTAAGTTCTTACTAAACTCAGTTGACTCCAGAACAGCGATTCAGGCATACATTTGTCGACATTCGAAGTCACTTTTCCAAGACACCACATATGGTTGATAAAATGCGTCAGTGTGGGTGCAAGTAAATGTGTATTTAGTCATTGAGTTCGAAACATATGTTTTTATTATTCGGAGAATACATTGTCATTTTTTGTTAATTTTTTTTTTTAACTAAAAATTTTTTTTTTGGTAAAATTATTATTTTTCTAAAGAGAAAAATAATTTTATTTAATTTAGTGCTAAATAGTACTAAAGTAAAAATTAATTTAGTTGAGAATAAATCGCTAAACACAAAAAAAAATTTTTATTTAAAATTAACGAAATCTTTCATACAATTTACTAACGGAAAAATACTGACTAGCTCCAGAGAACGTCAGAAAAATTGGTGAGAAAAAATTTCCCGATGGTAGAAATAATTTCCTTTTCGAAATTAGATTGAGCGAGGTGGCAAACCCTTTTTTTCATATTAGGGAAATTTTTCAAAAAAGGTGGCAATAAACGTCGACAAATGTATGCCTGAATCGCTGTTCAGATGCAGACATTTCTGAATACAAATTTCTTGGCTTCACTTTTAGTTCTATCAGAGCTAATCTATTCTATAGTCTCTTCTAGAAATTATACTATATATACATTCATTTCAGATACGATAATCAAAAGGAAGACTAAAAATAGTTATAAATTCAAAAAAGGACTTATACACTAAAAGTGTATTTCGATTTCCATATCGAAACGAAAAAACCACATTTGAATTGTCAAATATGTAATTAAGGAGGCCAAAGTTCAATATGATTTTTATCCTTAAAGAGGAGAATGAAGTAATTCTAAACCACTAAAATTTTTTCTTTAACTTTATGTTGTCTTTTTCTATGATGTAACAACTTTAATCGTAAAAAAGTGAAATTTTATTAAAAATAAATGCAAAACTCGTCCTCTAGTAAACTTTATGAGTTCGAATCTTCTGCGTTTTATTGTTCGATCTTGTTTGGTTTGTGATATTCTTTGAATTAATGGTTACTACACCCATCATCATGATTTTCACAGGTTTATTTGAAATCTAATGGATTACTCGATACTTAAAAAATTTTAAGAGATTGTAATTTAAAATTTAATTTCATATTTTAATGACTGCCTGTTGTCAACTCCACATTGAAATTGTATAGATTATACAATATAACAAAAGATATCGAGAGAGGATAACATAAAAATTTACAACAGTTGAGTTCTAAATGGAAAATTTTAATAGCCAATTTAATGGATTAGAAATAAAATTTAAATATATTAAAATTGAAAGATAAATTTACCTTTTAAGAGCTCTTATCTTTCATCAATATAAATCTAATTTCTATCATAGTGTAAAATAATTGAATTTTGATTTCTAATCACAATAAAAGTCATTAAAAATTTAGGAAATTTCATTCAATAAAATGTTCCTATTCTATATTAAAAGAATTTGCTTGAAATACGCTTTTTTTGAAATTTTAAAATTCGAAGTTGCAAATGATTTATGAAGTTCGAGTCTATTAGGACAGATTATATCCATCTGTCCAAATTCAATTAATCGATCTTAACAAGGTGTTCTTACACTAATAACTGTACTGCAATATTCCAAATGAAAATGAGTGGTGAAAGTCCTATCTGAGCAAGTACTCTAGGGAGAGCCTTTTCTTTAATTATTCTTTGTATAAATTGAAACATTAATTTCGGAAATCAGAGTAGAATAAATGGGGTAAAGAGTTTTAATGTAAACAACATAAAGATAATTAGTTTAAAGTTTGAGTTTTTAAAGATAAATTTATTGTTGAGCATTTTGTTATAGATTGCATATCAAATGCGCTTAGTTGGATCCTACTAAAAGTACGACTTTTCTAAAATACTTTTACTACTGTAGTGATATCAATATTGTAATATCTAGAAGGAAAGTCAAAAAAATTGTACTTAGGAACATGACAACTGTTATCCATTCATATCTATCCTCGTACTGTTTGAAAAGAATCACTCAAGGGGATACAACATTTTGATAGTATAGAACATATCTGAATTTATTATCATGTCTAGACAAACACTTGTTCGTAAAATCATCTATCATTTATCTAACACTAAATCGCTGACAATAATCGCAACTTATCTTATTCCGAAATAATACTTAAACTTATTTTAAGAACTTTTATAGATTTTATCATCAATAGTTAGTGTCCATAGTGTTGGCAATTCTCCATAATATATAATTTTATATGAAATTTAAAATCTTTCGAATGCATATGCATTTGTTACATAAAGATACCAGTCTGGAAAATTATGAATTCAACTAAAATATGCTTTTTTACAAAAGCACATTTGGTGTTCTTTTGTTGTTTTATTTTGAATTCTTTAAAAAACTTTCTTAAGTGTACAAAAATCCTACAGATTTGATAAAAGGTATAAAATCGGAAACTAATACTATTTTGTTGGTTATATAAAAGATTATTAGGTAAATATAAAAGTTGGCTGTATTTGTGGATACCTAGAAAGTAAGATTTAGACCGGGAAGGGTTACCTACAAAGTTTCGTTATCTATAAATTTACCTTAAAAAAGGATAGAAAGACGAAAATGATTCTGTAATGCACTAAAGGACAAAAGATTTTCCTGACGAAAATCTTTGGTAAAATTCTGAATCTAAAGAAAAGGATAATGATATACTATCTGTTCTTATAAGTAATTCAAAGAATGGATATAGAAAAATAGTGAAAAATTCTTACATAATATTTTAATCAGTATTTTCTATATTTTTTAAAAATATCAGAAAAAATGTGTTTCCATTCATTGAAATTGGATTATTAATAATTCTTACGTAAATAAAATTCTCATTGAAATATGTTTGTTAAGAAATATAAAAAAACAGTTTTCCATTTATTGAATTTAACGAAAATTCGATTAAAACCTGTTCAAATTTTTAAGGTGCAGAAGAGAAAATTCAGAACATTTAGATTCGAACTACTTAAAAAATTTTCATTATATTTAAAATATATAAATGGATTTCTTAACTTACAATATAAAACAAACATATATAGGTATAGTGCCAGTGAATAGAAAAGAAGTTTTCCTTTCTTTTCAAATTAGAAGTTTTTCTTCGATGGGTTTTCTTCAAGGGTTTCTATTCAGTTCAATTATTAGCATATCTTTTTCAGTTTAAGTTTCAAAAGGATTCAATATGGTAGTTTATGTAATCCAAAATGAAGCGAAATTATACCAAAGAATCAATTTGATGCAGTAAGAAGTATGCTTTTCGTATACATACTATATTAAAGGTGCGTACTCAAAAGTTCAAAATGTTGGTTTTCATATACTGTTGGATACTTTAAAAGATTATGTATCTTTCGCTTCTATTTTCCTTTTTTTTGTTTCCCTTTAAGACATTTCAAAGATTTCTTCTAGCCTAAAGGAAAAGTTTTTAATCTTCTGAAAAGTTTTAGAAATTTTTTTAGCGGTAAAGAATTTCAAGAAGATAACAGCTAATAAAATTGAAACAATATATAGCTAGCTAATACGACAACTATGATTGACAGAAAATTGAATTGAAAATTGTTTACTGTACAAATATTTTCATTTTATTTTTCTTAAAATCTGATATTTATAAATTTATAGATTCCTGAAAATTGTGGCAAAAAATTTGCCAGTTTTAAAGAATTTAGGATTATTAAAAAATTTTTATATACAAAAATTATTTTAAAAAAAAATAGTTTTACTTAACATAAGAACATAAATAAATTTGTATGAATATTAAGATTTTTATTTAAAGATAAGAAACATCAAATAGTGATTTATTCGATAAATAAATGGATATCAGACATAAAAAGATGATTTAAAACGTTTATTTCGATAAATATAAAAGAATAAAAATCTATTCGCCAATTTGTAAAAGAGTATGTTTAACATGTTTTTTGTAGTATCCGACTAAACCCGTTCAATAATGTAATAAATATAGTATCCTCAGACTATGTAAACTATCCAATAAAAACCCTATACGCACATTATTATGAGTAATAAAACCCTTTAACATGAACGATTGAAACCTCCTGCGAATATCCTGGAAACACGCAAAGCGATTCAACCATATGTGGTGGCTTTTAGAAAATATTTACTTTGATGGTTTATTGAACTCGATTCTAAAACCTATTCAAAGAGTTGACAGAAAAACCTTAGTCTATTCTGATTCTGTACTTTTCTTTTCTTATAAAATGTCTGAAACATTTTTTGGCGTCGATTTTCCATAAGATAAGACCAGAAGTCCTAAACCAACAAAAAAATTGATAAAAAATGTAAATATGGGAAAAATAATTATATGATATCCAACCACAAGAAAAAAAAGAAAATGAAAATACAACCAAATTTATCCATTTAAATGCATTGAACGTAATATTTTCTTTTTTATATATTTTATGATTTTCCTCATTGTGGAATTTTCATAGCAGACGATTTCGTTGAATTGTAAATCGGAATAAATCAAACCATTCCAAATCTCCAACCAAATCTCCCAAAAGGGAGCATTACTTTTGAAGATATGATAGTCCTTTTTTGACGATTTATATTTTCAGTACAATTGGTATGATAATACTCGTATAGAAGGAATTATGTTTTAAGTCAAATAAAATTATTAAATTACAGTTTTCTACAATTCTTGCACTAAGCGCCAATTTGTAGTAATTAATATATTCCTACCAAGGAAGGTAGATAATCAATTATATCAAAGATTTCTAATTTTATGGTTTGTATCTAATAGTTCAGTCTTTGTATTTCTTGTATTCTTTTAGTATACTACAAAAATATTTCTAAGTTCTTTAGGGTTAAAAATTTCAAAATCTAAATTAAACAGGAATTTTTCTTTTCTCGGATCATTTTAATAACGACTTAAACTATTTTCAAAAATTTTCAAGGTATAAAATTCGGTCTGGACAAAGGACAAATTAGTTTGAACTTTCAATTCTATGTCACCCCTTCCCTTTCGATCCAATTGTATAATCTATTTTTCAATCAAGTTAATTTCTTTCTCTCCATATAGAAAGTTTTATTTCGCATCCGTTTGTTTAGGCATCGTCATCTTCAGTATCATCCTTTTTTCATATAAATATTTCATCCATTGTACAAATCCGTCCATCGTGAGCTGTATTGTCTAGACTTGATTGAATTATCGATTTGTTAAAAGAAACAACGAACTTGCTGAAATACACTTGATATAAGTAACAATAATATGTGAACTGGTTCTGTCTTTTGGGCGAGATGAGCTTGTTTAATGTTCATGTTTTGAATTTAAATTTAAAACATAGATCTTTGTTGTTATCTTTTCGAAGATGTTACAAATCGGATAGTTAGAAAAAAAAGCACTAATAACATAGAAAAAACAATATTCAGCATCAGAATTTTCTTTTATTGTATTATTTGGAACCCAACGGATCTATATATAATTAAATTTAAAATTCACCCCTAAAGATTTAGTTCTGAAACACTTCAATTTTGAAATCCTGTTCAACTTTAACACATGCCTTGGTAAACGCTGATGACATAACGAAGACGTTACTTGTCTAAAAGCTCTTCCTTATCATCAATCCTACTGATAGGATCCACATGTTTACCAATTTTCTGGTTCTTTTCTTATTAAAAAAGGTCAATTCCATTTTTTACGTTCTCATTAAGACCAACTTAATAACCTGAATCAGACGGTATAAACATGTTTGTTTTATTTTTTATGATTTCGATTTGTATTCATCCCCATCCATATTCTTTTCCAATAATTTTAATCGGAAAACTTTTTAAGAAAGTTTGAGTTCAGGAACCTCTTTCTTTTTCTGCCATATTATACTTAGAAATACTACTCTGATACAGGATTGCCGTCAATCATGTCATTGTTTTTATTATATTTTCTTGGAACAAAATTTCCTGACACGATTTTGAAATGGGTGTAGAAACTTATCCCTGAAACTTACTCCCGAAAACACAAAATGAAATATGACTTCGTTTGGTCCCGAATAATAAAAAATATAAAGATTTGATTGAAAACAATGTAATCGTGTAATGATGAACTCTTTTTAATTTGAATTTAGGAAATCGAACTATGGAAATAAAAGAAAAATTAAATGAGGATTGCTAACGAAAAAATTCAAATTTAAATTTATAAATAAATCCTTGTAAGATCAATAAACCCGAGAACTCGAATTTCAGATGTGTGTGTTTTTTCGTTGTTTCCTCAAAATTTACATAAATTCAAGAAATATTTTCTTTTTAAAGAAAGTAATGTATTTTTTTTTCTTTCATTTTTCAATATACACATTTATTTCGTGGAAATGGATTCCGAAACTCTTCCAGATAAAATTATACAACCAGCATGCTCATATGGAGATTCTATGGAGGCTATAACATATCTTAAGCCGGTGAAATGCAAATGTAACAAGTAGAATTTCCATATTTTGGGTGTACTGTTTTTGATTTCAGCGGCTCGTGAGAAATGGAAAAAATATACATAATAAATCATATAGCTAGGAAGGATGTTTTCAAGAATTTTAAAGAACTTGTTTTAAATAACTTTAATTAGTAGTACTCAGAACAGTACAGAATTTATATTTCCTGACACAAATTACAATTCTGAAAACCAGAAAGTTGATTAAAATACACGAAATTAAATTTACAATTTAACAATTGCCAATATATAAAAAATATCAGCGAGTGATATAAAAATAACATACCTTTAGGCTAAAGAAAAATTTTTAAATTTTAAACAACCGATGTTGTATCATTAAATTTTCATAGATTTAAAATTCAATGTAAAGACAGACAGACAGAACGACAGTTATATTATTTAAATTAAAGATAAAGGCAAATTGAAGTTTCATGAAGTTTGTAATTTGGTGATTCTGTCAAAATAAGTTTCTAACTCAATAAAATATGTTCTACTTGATTTTCTTGGAATTGTACTTTGTAGCCGATGTTGAAAAAACGTAAAATGGGTTGACAGTTTTTCCTACTTTAGCTTAGCAAAATTAACTTATTATAGTATCATAGATAAATATATGATTCTCCTTCCTAACTCTTTTGAAATAAAAGAAAAAGAAATTACGTAAACTTTGATTTTATCTCAAAGTAGTAAATAGTTCTTTAAGAAAAGGTAATGCTTTAAGTATATTAAGTACATTACTTAAACGAAACGAATTCTTAAAATACTACAAAACACTATATACATTTTTCTTATATTAAATGCCTGAATTCCAAACACCAACGTCATTTGTTGTTTATCTGCTTGTCAAAGGCCGTTTTTGTAACTTTTATTGAAAACCAAAAACTGTCAAGTTTCGTGGAAATTCGAACGAAAATTACGAGCCAGGAAATTTAGAAATAAATATAAATCATTTGGAACAAGTTTTTCTGGAGAAGCACAAACAGATCTTTTTAGTTTCATATCAAAGTCAAAAAACATATAAAAATCGACTAAACGGACCGACAAATAAATATCTGGGAAAATTACTAACTCTAAGACGAATGGAAACAGAATTTCGTAATTTCCAAATTGAAGAAAGGATTTAGGAATATAGTTTTTATCAGTTTTCCGGTTATGATGCAAAGGAAGAAGAAAATAAATTCTACCGGAATCATGAATGTTGCCGTCTAGACAAAATGTCTGCAGATTTACTGAAACAGATTTAAAGAGTTCAATTATTGTTTCTTTTATTTAATAATCCCTTTTTTATATTTAATTTATTAAATTAATACCATTGGAATTTTTTCTTTATTTATGTTTTTGAATGAAGACATATTTACTTTTTATACATGAAACAGAATAAAGGTAGGACCTAGAACTCTTTTCAATTCAGACTATTATATAAATGTGAAACTCACGCAAATCCTACGGAAAATATTCTCTTTACAGAGACATCCTTGTTTGCGGAATTAGTTATGTACGTTATTTAACTAAAGTACATAAAAGAATAGTTAGACTGGATTTGCTGAGGCAGTTGTAAAAATAGAAATTGTATTCTTTGACACAAATGATTTGCAGGCAATTAAAAACCTTTTTTGTATATAAATAAAGGCAAACAAATACTGTACTGACTGAATGTCCTTATTTCACTGTTTCCAATAATAATAAAATTGTATTCAACTATTCACGAACTAATTATGTCGATATTTTGATACAACAGATAAGGCTAATACCTAAAAACTCGCTTGTTTAAATAAATGCATTAGAATTATGGCAATATAAAAACGAAAGGTTCTCCAAAAGCCTAATTGCGAATTTTGATGACTTATGAGTTTACAATTTATACATATTTGAAGGATTGAAAACTATAAGCATAATATCCGCGATAACGGAAAAGAAAAGAGATATCTAATAAAACATGGAAGCAAAATATATCCATATCATAAGGCATAAATAACTCCCTATATATCACATACGTACATCTAGTTTGTTTACAGCATTGTCTTTATGACCATTATTAGGAACTTTTTACTGTAGCAGCACTTTCATTACAAGAAATAACTTATTATGGTGAAAAAAACGATAAATACTATACATGCATATTGTATGTAGAAAAATGAAAACATCCATTCTCATTTGTTCCCATTTTTTTGTCAAAAACTGTTTCATCCAGGATTTCATTGTTATCAACTTTTGAAGCTACTTGTGCTGGCGTAAAACAATCTTTACAGATGCAGTCGACATACTTCAAAATTGTGTCATTTTTTGTATGTGTTATCTGCAATAGAACAAATGGTGTTCTTCACCATATAATGAACCTAAGAAAACTATTATATGATATACCTTTCCGGTGAACAAGCTCCAGTAATGATAAAAAATGGAAAATAAAAACTTAAAAAAGGACTTTGTTCAAAGAAGTTGTGTAAAGCTTTAAAAGTATCCTTTTCTTGTTTTCCTTTCGTTAAGGGAATTTTTTATGATTTTGGTTCATTTCCTAAATTGGATGCAGTACTATGATTTACTTGAGACTCTTATGTTGGCGCTTCATGCTATTGTTTTTTTAATACTAAATTCAAAATTACATGAAAGGAAAGGAAGAAACGTATTTGCCCATCGGAATGCTGAACATACCCGAGAGATTTTATTGGAAATTTAACCGCAATAAAAATCGAACCCTCGATGACCCGAATATGGCATTAACATTAAACAATCCAGCTTAGTTTATAGCGATTTAGGGACTCTGATAAGAGAGAATTCTGATTTTAATTGCTAAAGCTTAAATTCTACTGATTCAGGTGTTTTTACAATAATTATTAAAGATTTTGTTTGAAAGGTTTTAAGAATTAATTAGTTTTTAATTTTTTGAATTCCATGTAAATTTAAAAAACAATAAATTTTAAAAAGATAAAAGTTAGTAATTGATTTGCAGTCAATAAATATGGTATTACAAAATTTTTGAAAAATTAATATTTATAGGTACTAAAGTCCTTCATAAACTTAATGAGATATTTATGAGATTGCGCAAATATATTTTCATTTCAATTTAAATGGAAAAAACTAAATAAATAAATACAGTTGAGAACATGTGTTTTTGTCGTCCAATTCATATAACATGTCATTTATATGGAACGGGATGTTCGTCCTTAACTAGAATAGTTTTAAAACTTGTAAACACATATTATTGGTATTGAACCTCATGAAAAAGTAGACATTCAATTCTAGATATACAAATCGTCATATGTTTTAAAAGTCCTTTAGCACTCCTTTATATATCGTTCCGGATACATATAGGACATATATACATCACATACTTTAGTCTAGCTGCAAACTAGCAAACAAGGTGTGTGTCTAGACAGTTCATTATAAATGTTGCTTTTAGGAAAAGTTCTCAGTGATTCCTGAAATATTTTTATCCGATCAGATTTAATAATAAATATATTTCATTAACCAAAAAGTGAGAACATTCGAAAGGTATACAATGTTTTGTAAAATAAATGAGGCTAAAAATCTTAATCTTATAAGCGAAGATAATCCTGAGTATGTTTTCCTTTCATTAGAGATGATTTCTTAGATGCGAAAAAGATAAAACAGGACAGGAATAATTATCAATCTAAGTTATGAGAAATGATACTAATTGCAGACTATTCATTTCGAATACTTAAAAAAGAAAACAATTCAATTTAATACATCTTCAATGCGATATATGAATTTAATTGCTAGATCTTTCAATTATAGTAATGCTGATGCAAAAATGCATATGTTTACTCCCACTATATGTCTTTCCTTAAGAATACTGCATTGTTATATATGTTATGTACACTCCAAACTAGTGAACATCGTTAACGAATGAAATCGGATCAGAAAGCTGTAAACAAGCTGACCATTAAAGTTCTATTTTACTCAGAAATGACATGGAGCCAAAGGGCCAATTTACTAGATAACTGGACATAAAGATAAAAATACGAGTAGAGTAGCATCACTTTAAATTACATTCCGAATGAATGCTTTCGATTTAATTTAAAAAATTTAAGTTTTTCAAAGAGATCATTTTAGTTCCGAGTGGGAGCCTTCTAACAAATTAAGCATTTTATGTGAAGAAATGATACTACTAAGTGTAATTAACAGAGTTTTAAATTCTTGATAGTTTCGATAGTAAATAAATTGGAATTTATTTTTGTGGATTGTTTAAAATGGTTTTACATTCTTTTTAAACTTATAGAAAACTTTTCTTTGATTCAAGCACATTTCTTTAAATTAAAGTTTAACTTTGTTATATAATTAAGCCCGGTTCAAAGAAATCACACTTAAGTAATAAACATATGCGATGAATAATATATAACAAAAATGTATTAAAAAGAAAAGAAAAAAAGGTAATTTTTAGGACGACCAAAAAGTTTTTTGTCTTAATTAATAAATGTTCTTCTCGTGGAAATTGAAATTAATTGAGCTCTCAGAAAGTTTAGGACATGAATTAGTCCCTTGTTTGTAGTATCAAATATTGTAGAGAGTAAATTATAATCCAGTTGAAGGAAACATTGTTTATAAGAACATAAAACAAATGAAAAAAAGTTTAAATATAATATTTGGGTAAACAAAAAAGTTGGACATTTCTGAGTAGATGAAAAGTCTCTGAATTTAATTAAGATCTTGTCATTTAGAATATAATTTTTAAAATTAATAAAAAAAAAAAAGATTTAAAGATTGTATGGAAATTTTTCGTGTAAATTAATTTTCATTTATAGCAGTGATTTTCAGTTGAAAATTCTAAAGAGAATACTTTAATCACCAACATTTTGTCTTTACATAATAAGTGGCAACAGACTAGAAATATTTAAACAGTACACAATGAATGGTACTACAAAATATAGCGAAAGTGGTAATAACACTAACTTTATGGGATAAAACTAGATTTTTTTATACTATATTAAATACCTATACAATAAACAATGTAGTCAAGAGAATTCCTGTGTGTTTTGAGAGATCTAGAAACATTATTTTGCTAAGGAAATGAATATGAGACATATAACATGTTTTGCCTTTTGATGTGAGCTTCTATCAACATAATAACTTTTCTTTTCAAATTTGTATATATTGGATATTCAAAGCTATTTCATAAAAACAATAGTTTGATTCGAAGAATGCAAATAAAGTTTACATTTTGTAATAAAAGGTATCCTTTTTTAAAAAAAACTCTAGATTTTCATATTGCTCACCTTACAACAAAAATTAACTTCCTGAAGTCTGTTAAATGAAAAAGTTAGATTTGAAACATTTCTGGTGCAACGTCGAGTCTTATTTGAGATTGTTATCAGACTATCAAGTGCTGCTACTCATTTAATATAATTATAAAACCTATATTTTAAATTTTAGACTAATTTGAAGATTAGTAGGTCGTCTTTTGGTGTTTAATCACTAAAATTGGATAAATTTCCTTAAGATTTGAAAGAATTTTAAACTGACATAAAACACTGTTTTTTTTTTAAACTACAAAAGATTAGTTTTTCAAATTTGAAATTGAAATATTTAAAATTGTCACATATGCATACATTTTATAAAGCTAAAGTTATGAATACATTGTCTAAACTTCCATCATAAGAAAATGCTACATGTTAGAATTCTATATTTTAGTAGAAAGACAAGCTTTATAATTCCCATGACGTAAAAAAGAACGTCTGTAAATGTT
Source organism: Xylophagus ater (assembly GCA_963422695.1). NCBI lineage: Eukaryota > Metazoa > Arthropoda > Insecta > Diptera > Xylophagidae > Xylophagus > Xylophagus ater. The sequence goes on from OY730484.1 coordinate 1,753,943, forward strand.
TCAACTATAATCAGTGTCGTTAAAATGTTCAGGAAGAAAATATATTTGAATTTCGTAAAATTATCTAGAAGCTTTTGTTGAACAGCTTAATTGACATAATGTATATAGTCAAATAAATGGAATGACTAAGATACCCAGGATGAGTTAAGGGTAATGGATGATAATAAAACCTCAATAATTCATTGAAATATTTTAGTATATTAGTGCAAAAAAATGTATATTTTTGAAAAATTATATTTGGAGGAAGTTTTTGTCTTTATTCAAAAAGATTTTACATTTCTGCTGTGTGAAATGGTTTCACCTAACTGATCTCATAACCATTTAATTATAGACTATGTCTTTAGACAGTTTTTTTTAAATACTAATGCAGTTTTAATTGAATAAAGAGTTACAATAGCTTCATCCTTTCAATTTCAATTTCTCGACAGATGCAATGCATTAGAGAAAATTTTCTATAGCTCCAAATAAACTAATTAAGAATTAATTATAGATTTAATATACTCTTGGTATTAGATAATATCCAATTGAGACTTATTACAAATTACTTGAGTTGTTGTAATTCAATTATAAGAAAAGTTGTTTTTCCAAAAATATACATAAGCCAACATAAGTATAAAAGCTTAGAGTTATTCTCTTTCATGAGAAAATTGAATAATTTGTACTGATTTTCCGGTTGGATAAAAAAGCATCCAGTTAACTTTTATGTATTCTAATATTATATTTAATTGTTCATCAAAGCGTATATGTTTTCTATAACATGTAATCGTAAGGTTATGTTTTGTATGAAATCACATTTTCAGCATAATATCACTGTCCTGTGTCCTTCCATTTTATGTACATTTATTATTATAGTCGGTATGGTCCAAAGAAGGGAAAACGTGTAAACATTTCATCTTTCATAAAATACCACAAATGGTCACATTGGGCTTTAATATTAGCCAAGGACATTTTATACTGTTGTTACTATATTAAAATTCTTATCATAACTTTTTTCTTTTCTTGTTTTCATGAGAATAATTTTGGATATGTATGAGTTTTTATGTACGACGTGAAAATTGGCGCTGAAAGAAAACTGGGCTCATTTTATACACTTCAGTATTCAAACTAATAAAAAGTTTTTTTTTTGTTTTTTTTTGGGATTGAAAGGAATATAATAAGATTTTATATCAAAGGACACCTGTGGATCTCGTAAAAGAATAGAAAACTACAGAACAGAAAGAAATATAGGTGATGAAGCAAAAGCATCGGGATTCGGGTATATTTTTTGATGATTATGCTCAAAAATATACTAACAATATCCAGTGATGAACAGTTTTTGATTTTAGGATATTTAAGATGGAAGAAAATAAATATTTTTGGAAACGTTTTCTTAGTGGATCAAGATGACTATCCATAAACACGACAATCTGAAATGAATCAGCTGCCAAATACTAGAAAAGAATCTAAATTTTGCTTTAAGTTATTCTGAATTCATAAAAGTCTTTTGGAAAATATTAACGTACATTAGAAGTCGTCAAAAGATTTTATGAAAATTTTCAACTTATTTAATACTCAAAACTCGCTGAAAAGAAAATTCTCTTGACCAAAATAAAATCGAAGTAGATAGGCTTGGAAAATTCAAAATATACCCTCGGGTCTAATTATTTTCGTATTCCAGAGAAACGGAATAAAATTTTTCGGCTTTTTTTAATGCCCACAAAAGCTATCAAAAATTTGTTCAATTCTTAGAATTATCAAAGAAAGAAATTCCATTTTTGATGGCAATTTTTAATCTAAGCACGTCCAACTATGATCTCTCAATCGATAAGAAAATACCTTATAGGTGTAATAAAGAACACGTATGTATGCCATTTATAGGAAAAGATATAATAGAAATAAGCCTGTTAAAAGTGGTGGCTTTTGCTATTCATTAACGCAATTAATGGTTTTCATTTGTTATTTTAAAATTATTAATTTCTATTCCTTTTGGTCCTAAAATTAACGAAGTTTTTGTTTTGTAATATTCTCGAACTTGAAACCGAATTTTCGAAAATAAATATTAAGTAATAAAATCATATTTTTCTTTAAAAGAAAATTACTATTGTAATTTTCAGAAAAAGGGGTTTTTTATTGGCCTTCATTTCCATATGAATATTATTCCATTTTTGAACATACTACATTAAGGAAAATTGAAAATCGATTAGTTTTCAAGCAAATACAAAATAATCATTTTTCAATAATGACTTTGATAACCTTTTCACATAAAACAAAAGGCGTTTCGTGTATAAATTGTTATTGATGTGAAAATTTTAATATTTGTAAAAGCTTCAGGTTTATCTCACTCGATAATCTTATTAACCACTAATTTTCATTATATCATTCTATCATATTGTAGCTTTGGATTAGCTACAATTCGGAAAACTTTATTTGGTTAATAATTTGGTGAGATGAATTTTATTTTGTTCTTTTGGTGAGGTTTTATCATTGTCGTAAATCACGACGATGTAGTTAAGTAGTCAAGTTTAAATGGCAGGATCGAATCAATTTTCCTTTTTTTATTGTTTCTCTTTAAAGTGAATAAATCTCTTTAATATGAAATATTAATATTAATAAAATCTGGAGAATATTTTTATTCAGTTTTGTACCATAAAAATTTGTATCTCCGCAAAATAACCGCTAAAAAATGCTAAAGTTTTGTCTGAATGCCTGTGTATCTGCATATGTTATTTATAAATGATTTGTCTCCTTTCATATTTCTATACAGGAAAATCAAATATGCATTTGTTTTCGAATATATATATTTATTTTATTTTTAAAAGGTAACATGGGGCTAACCAATATGAGAAAGTTTAAAAGTCATGCCTTCATATTCAGTACTTACTTAAAAGCATTAATTTCGAATACAAAGGAATATGGAATGGAAGGAACACTCCCATATTTATTTGAAAATCTTTTATTACTCACATTTGAACTACAAGTTGGAAATGAATTTCATTGACATCATTTAAAGAGGATGACGTATTCCTATTAAAAATCTCTGCCTTATTGTTGAACAAATCTTTTTTCTTTTTCCATTAATAATATATTAAACCTCAACGAAGGGTCAAGGAATGTTGTGGTTATTTCTAGTACATATTGTATTCATTGTATTATATGAAAGATCCAAAATTAAACGGAATTAATAATGTATATGGGTAAGAGAGAAATTCGAAAAAGCCGAAGGATTTATTCCCTTCGAAAGAGGAACATATTCAACTTAACTATAAAGGAATGTTGCCGCCACAAAAACATTATATCGTAAATAAGACAGTCCCGCTTTTATGTGTATCCAAAGTGAACGAATAAAAAATAGGAAATGAATAGGATATGGCTTCTTATGAACAAGTTCTTTTTAGCTTCAACAGATAGTCTTTCTTTTCGATGATCGTTAAGTTTTAAAATTTTGGTATACGCTAGAATAGGATGTCTGGTCTTCTGGTACTCGTTCAATGAATGAATTCCATTGAATAGATTTATATTTTTGCTGGAGTTGCACAAAACTTTCATATCCGAATAAGTTAAAAATTGTTTGTCCAATGATGATTGTCTTCAAATGAATGATTCCATTTGTATACAATCTTTTTATGCTAAAGGACTACAATTCTTGCTGAGCATCCCATAAAAAAAAGACTTATTCTTTTCTTTAACTAGATTTCATTTTAATAGTCGAGTTTCCGATTGAATAAAAATCTTTCAATAATAATAATTGCCAATTTTCGGAATAATAATAAAAAATATAAACGACTTTCAATAAATATCAATAAAAAATATGAAATGTTTTAAATTTTCAGTAAAATGAAAAATTAAACTTCAATATTTATTAAATGAAAGACATCAAAAAACAGAGATTAGTTGGAAGAACAAATCCTTTTTTGTAACTTTTATTAAATCAAAAGTAAACTTTTTATACACGACGATAGAAAAAGCTCAAACAGTTTTTATCGGTTTACATGAAAATTTTCATAAAATTAAATCTGGGTTGGTGGATGGGGTGTCGGGCTTTCATTAATTTCGCATTAGTTCCAGTTTATTTGGCAGAAAAAACTTAACGCCAAGAAGGTTAAATGGTTAGTTAGTTAGTTAAATGGGCGTTGGGTCAAATAAATTCTATAAATGGGATAGGTGCGTTCACGGAAGTGAAGGTACGAGTGTTAAACTCTCTTGTTGTGTTATTGAACAATAAGAGGATTTCGACAATATAGTATGACAAGTAATTTATTTCTCATTTGCTAAAAAACATCTTAAAGACGAAAAGTTTTCCTTATTCCTTTTCCAATACTTTACGTTTTCGATTATTTTCCAAAATGATTGCGGCCACAATAATGGCGTTAATATTTCTTAATTTCAATGACATTTCGTAATTACTTTAATGAAAGTTTACATTAAATGAATTTATTATTTTAGTAAGATTATTTCTATTTCTATTAAAATAATATCAAAAGGAAAACTTTCTGTTCTTGTGTGCAAATGTTCCAAGCTATTAATTAAAGTTTAAAGAATTTCATTCTAACTTAAATTTACTAATCGAAAAGTTATGAAAGACTATTTGAAGTATAATATACCGAGTTCAAAGTAATTGAAATTATCAATTTTAGATATTAAATTGAAAAATTAATTAAAATATAAATATATCTAGAATCTCTAATGGAAAATATTTTATTGATTGATTAATACTATATAATATTAGAATAAGTAGTTTAAAGTGGTTGCGAGTGGTTGCGAGTGTGTAAACCCCAAACACTATAACATAATACTAGTTGTTCAAACTAGTTAACTATCGAATCTGTAAACAATCATTAGGAACTTGTAGTATAGAGACGAACCATTATCACTTTGAATATGTAAATTCATCTTCACATGTGAAAGGATTCATTTTATAGTGAAAATTTATACCACACTCGTAAAGTGCCATCAAAACTATACATATTATATTTTCCTAGTTTTCAATGTTAATGTTAAGACTCGATTTCATAAGCATGCTATATAAGTCAATGAACGGTGAATTAAATGCTTTAAATGTCATGAACTTTACAGAAAAAAAAACAGGAGTATAGAAAATTCATTCAGTCATTAACTTTTCCCTCATCATAATTTGTATATAAAATGTATGAAACAAACAATTACCGCAGGATGTTAGTCAATTATATGCGAAATAATATTGGGCAATTAACATTACACTCAATCAAACATTTTCCTTAACATGCTATAAGCATAAATTCTCATTCTCATGAATTTTCCTTCATGAACTTTAGGTCATTAATACATAAATATGTTTCAAAGTTTTGTGGAAAGAATTCTAGTGGATGTTAAAAAATTACATAAACGTAAAGGATATGAAATAGTTTTTCTCCTTTCTCGTGCCTAACCCTTAAGCTACAAACAGATAAATCACAGACTGCAGAATGCATACTCTTATAATGAAGTATACAACTATGAGCTCTACTAGTTAATATAAATGATTGAATATGTTTTATTCATAATGTAGGTAGAGACAATGTGAGAAATTTTGAAGTAGACGTATATGTACTCTAATGTAACGAATTCTCAAAGAAACATATTCAGTTTATTCAACAGATAACAAGTATCCCCATTTTGGAACTATATCTACGAAAGGGGTCATGTTCACTGACACAAATGTTAATGTAGAAATTTATGTTTACCAATTTTTCGACGAGATTGAATGAATTTAGTTTCTTTAGGTCGAATTTTCGTTTAACCCTAGCTTTCCTTGGTTTTACATTTCTTCTTGCAAAAAAAAGATTTTTGTTTATATAATTCTTAAATTCAGAAAATTCTTATGTTATGCATTTTCTGGTAACCTAAAATGTTCCGAAACATGAAAATGTTTCCTCAAGAATTCAACAAGGATGCAATTTTCATGATTTCAGAAGTTTTGTTCCGTGTATGACAACAAATTTATATTCAAAGAGTTTTTGGTGGATAATAGGAATTAAAGGATATAAATGCACAAATATGAATTTATAAGATAGTTTCTGGTTTCGCGGTTTAGTATTATTTATAATGAATGAAACGATAAAAATGTGCAAAAGGAATTTTTTTTTTTAAATATCAAAAGCGCACCTTCAGAAATTTGAAGATTACAATTAAATTTCCATATACTAAAGCTCAACTTTTGGTAATTCTATACCTAATACTTGCAGTTTTAACTTTCGGAAAATGATTTTAATTAAAAACTAGAAAAATCATTTAATTCTAACGAAAACCAAACCTTTTTGTAGATATGGAAATTTCATATAATCATAAACTTGAAATAAGATACGTTTGGATTCCATTGTCACATTCTTTGGAAAGTTTAAATTCGAACTTCCTCTATTATTATGAAAAGGACGTAAGGTACTTAAAAACTTTCAACTTTAATTTTTCACTTGAAGTATATTTCCTTGATAACTCAAAGTTTGAATAGCTTCGAAATAATTGATTATTATTTGTATGAAAGGATTTAGTTTTAAAGAAGGTGACAAGTTTTCAGTATATAACAAATTACTTCGTCGAGAGCTCTTCTCTACTAGGAAGTACTTTCGAATTTCTATAATTTCAAAACTATATAAAAGTTCCATTTATCCATTTTAATTTGTATTTGTTTTAAAATTTCTGAATAACGTAATACTTGGAGTTCTTTTGAAATATAGAACTATCTAAATAGCAAACCAATTCAAGAGAACTTAAGCAAAATTTATTCTAAAATATTTAATCTTTTAACAAATATTTGTGATTATGATAGTTTCAAAATATTTAATCAAAGTTTCATGAACTGAAAGAGAATTGTTTGTACAACAAACTTTTATTGTTTATATTTCAAAGAATTTGTTAGGGAAATATTTATAATTAAGCTATTTGAATTGCCTAAATGACCTGGATTTAAAGATACTGTGAGGTAAACGAGAATGAAAGCATGTTTTTCAAGCAAGGAAAGGCTCAGATGGTACCTCCGATCAGTCTCGAGCCGTTTGTGTCATTACCTGTCGCGACTTGTGAATATAACTCTAACGCTAAATCATTTCACAATGTGGAATCAAGTTAATTACCAAAATCTAGCTAGCCAGTTCCACAATTCAAGAACTTTAACTGAGTCATATGCAATGAACCAACCCAACTCGTGGTCTAAGTGCCACGAGTGCCTATAGGCACTACTCCTTTTATAAGCTCATTGCTGCTTCAAATAAACATACAAATTTTGAAAATATTATTAATAGCTGGATTAAAAATTTAAGATAATGGGATCTAGTCTTAAAATTAAATTATTTTCAAAAATATATTCCCGAAAGGCTTTAACAATTGATAATACAATATGAGTCTTATGGAAATTTATACCTTCAGATTGTGTTTTACATTTTTCTCTATTCTATAAAAGATAAGTTTAATAAAATGGTCCCATCATCTATTACTTGGGCTACTTGCTACTTCCTCTCAATGCCAATGGTTTATTCATATTGTATCTGCAGAGAGTTGTTCTTTCCTATTGATTTTTTTTATTATTTCATAAATATGCAAACATGAATTCGTTTATCGTGTAAGTAAAAGTAAGCCACCCACTTACCGACATTTTCCTTCGATTCTGACTACATTTTATACAGTTTTAACTGAAAGTATTTTCAAATAGATATATAAAATTCCAAAGGTATTTTTTCTACATCCTTATTAGCAACTGTTGGACAGTTTCGATTTTACCTATGCATATGAGTTGTTCGTTGTTTTACTTTTAAAAGTTGAAAAACAATTTCAGATTGGTGATTTGGGAATTTTTAATGGGAATTCCCTAACTGTCAAGCGGATATTATGTGTTTTTACTGTTTGAACGTGGCAGAAGGAATAAGTTTTGAAAATAATGTTAATTTTAGGCTACATCGTATTTGAATTGGACTTTTTATGGTGGTAATTTGAAAAGTATTGTGGGAGGCTATAAATGGTTAGGCAATTCTGTGGGGAACTTTTCCTAACTTTCTAGAATGTTCTCTTTGTGCCATTCATCAATATTTGATTTGATTTGAAACATTATTTAAGAATAAACGGTCAATACTATTCTAAGATAAAGAACACGGAGCACCTCGATGGACTATCGTTCAACTTGATTATTAATATTATTATAAACAGCATAAAAAATATTTTTCTAAAAAAAAGGACCTACTAGAAAGTGTCTGAAAGCATACAAATAACAAATGAAAACAAAGTATCCTATTTTACGTTTTTATTCAAATCTCTGGAGCAGAGGGGAGTACACCAGATTGTCCTTAAAATATGTAATATAAAAAGTACCTACAAAGAAATTCATTTCTTTTCAACCTAGCTTTTCATAGCTTTTAGCATATTTCTGTATGTCCCCTACAAAACTTACTTTCATTTTCTTCTTGGTTTATTTCTTTGAATAGGATGTGTGTATTCTGAAGGGAAATCACAAGGCGTTTATAAATTTATGCACTTTCATAACTCTGTTATTTAAGCATAAGAAGAAAAAAAGATTTGGAAACAATGAAAAGAAAAATATTCTACATGAATGTGTACATAGCTGCGGACTGTAGCTGGAGTCTATATGTATCTTACGGCTATACTTAGAATATTAAAGAAATCGATTCACACAATTTTGATTCCTAGTTTATGATTATATTTTCTTATTTTTGTTGTTATAATTTCGCGGATAAAAAAAAAACTGAATAACATTGGTGAAAATAAGAAAACAGCAAGAGATTTTCTTTTCCATCTATATATAATTTTGATTTCTTCTGGAAAATAGGGAAATTACATCAGACCCTAAGTGAAAAAAGTAAAAACGGAAGTGAAATACAGAAGGTTTTTTAAGGTTATTTTTCCTCTTCATGAATTCTTTAAGAATATTCAAGTAGATGCCCATCTTAGATACCTTGTGTTATAAAATATAATGAGGTTTTGTTTTTCGTTTGAAAATTTTAGTTCAAATACAGACAAGCTGGCAAGGATTATTTCCAATGCGCCAGAGAAATTATAAATAGTTTATTTTCAGGCTTTTGCAAAATGGGACAGACAGATTAGACATAGGAATAGACATAATAATTTTATAAGCATATGGTGACAATTAGTTTGTGGTACATGAAATCAAAATATATTCTTGTTTTTATAAATGAGTAGTTCTGAAATAAGTTTGAGTGATAATCGATTGTATCAACAGTTTAGTTCATTAAATAGTATTATATTTACATCTCATCTAATTATTATAATTTAGACACACAATGAAAATACAATATACTTACTTCTGCTAGCAGGCATAATTAGTTTCATTGCTAGTAATTAACTTATTCACCTAATGAAAATATTATTGTAATGGATGGAAACATATGTATGTTACAAAGGATCGTGTTTTGTGGTTATTAAGATACTTAAGACAATAATGAAAGAAAAATTATGTACAAACATGGAAATTCTATATTTAGTTTTCGTATTAAATAAATTCTTATAAAGCAATATTTCTAATTTAATTGAAATTAATGTCAGTTCTATCAAATTTTGATTTATGTTTGACATACCAACACAATATGTTCAATTTAATTTTCAATTATTTATTAAAATTTGAATAGTTGTATAAATGTATTAGCAACTTTTAAAAAAGTCTATAAAAGACTAAAAGAAAGTAGGTAATATGAAAAATATGTCCTTCTTTTCGACGTAGACTTGATCCTTTAGTGTTCATTATTTAAAACCTCAAAGAGGCTTTCAAAAATCGTCGTAATCTAAATAATCATATTAAACTATAAATACAAATTTGTAAATAAGTACATCATGTATTTTCGTTTAGAAAATGACTTTGATGAGTTTCTATTCTATTCGATTATTTACGAATATAAATTGATTTTGTGATGAAACGTGTTATTGGCAAAATACAGGTAATAAAAATATATTATTCAGAAGTTCTATATATAACTGAAAATGTTCAAAAGAAAGCTTTAAGATGCTTTAATATTAATGTGTACCAAAAGTATTGTAGATTATTACAATTGTCTCATAACAGAACAATAATGAAAAAAGAAAATCTTGACAAAAAAGGAATCCTATATGACTATTTCATATATATACTTTCAATTAAGGAAATGCTTAATTGATTGCGTTTTTTCGTTAATTTTAGAGAACACACATTTTATTCTGAAAATATAATACAGCGAATTATTTAGAATTCCTTTAAAAATGTATGAACTACGGTAATATCATAATGGTGTGTTCTAGGTGATAGTCGATATTGCGAAGTGAATACGAATACATTTTTAATTTTTCGTATTAACTAAATCAAATATAATTGATCAAAAAAAGAATCCTAAACTTTATGGGTTAAAGGATTATATACAATATTAGAAATATTGTAAATTGGAAACCTTTTAAATCGATTTCTCGTATCCTCCTATGATAGGTTTTAATATAATGCGGCAACACTATGCGGTAAAGTGGTGGTAAAACTAAATTTGAAAAAGTTGTAACAAATTTTATAAACTGGGGATTTCCCTGTTTATAAAAATTTCTATATGAATTATGTGTATGCGTTTTTAAGCGTACAAAAATAAGTGTGTATTAATTGATAATCTAACGAATAACTCATATTTTGTTTTGGCTGTGTAATTTCCGGAAAATATATATGTATTCAAAAAATCAGATATCAAATTAATAAAATTCTCAAGAAATTTAATGAAGTAGTAAACCATGGCAAAATAAAGAGAAACCTAAAATCGGTTTATAGCAAGAGGTTTTTTCCCAAATATAAATCGAGTTAAGAAATAACCAACCTATCATAGATTTCATTAAAATCAGACACAGCGTTCTTAATTCTTGTGTTCACGGACGGATAAACATGTAAAAATTCTTTCAAACCGTTCTACGAAGATTATTTCCATTCGTTAGAAATGTGACAAACCTAATAAACCCTTTGCCCATTAAACGCATATAGATCTTATATACTACTTTGCGACTATATACTATGGTAAAAAGCGTCGTAAAGTCTAATATATGTCAAATACGCTGCTTGGGTGGTATACTACCTTAGGATAGAAATATAAAATTAGTATCGAAGCACAACATAATCAACACTAGCCAATCAAATATGAGTATGTGTTACTTTCTTCTAAATAAGTAATCTACTTAAGGAGACGCGGTTGACCAAAATTCGCCACAGTGTAGCTTTGATCGTTCGTAAAAACTAAAGTGAGTGTACAATATTATTTTAAGTTACTTAAATTTTTAAGAAATTTTGATTAAAGTTCTTTTAAGGTTTTATTTGGTAGAAATTATAAAAAAAAATGCCTTTAAAATATATAATTGCCTTGCATTTTGATGCTACTTGTTTCGCGGATCAACGTGGAGATCCTTATAAGAGAAAATCTGAAATTATAAGTACGTTCTCAAAATCCATGTTTCTAAATATATTTATACTAAAATTGTCGAATCTTTTTGTTATTAAAATTTTTTTCTAATTCCAGAATTTCCAGCTGCAAATTTGAATTTGGAAACTGGTGAAATTGAATCCAAATTTGAAAAGTTTATAAAACCAACTGAACGCCCACAACTATCAGATTTTTGCGTTAATATGACTGGAATCTCTCAATGGATGGTTGATAATGGAAATCCCATTGATACTACTTTACAATTATTTGATAATTGGCTAGAAATTGAATTAGAAAGTCGAAATTTAAAATTACCAACATCAAAATATGATGAAAATTGTGATTGTGCCTTTGTTTCATGGACCAGTCATGATTCGAATTGCTTTCTAAGATTGGAGGCTAAGCGTAAAAATAATCAATTGAAACCATATTTTCATTACTGGATCGATTTAAAATCGATTTTTCAACGCCGTTTTAATTTATCACGATTAGGATTCAAAGATGCTCTCAAGCGGATGGATATCGATTCTGATACATTTGATGTAGAAAATATTGCTAAATTGGCATATAAAATGGCACAAACTGGAAGCAAATTAGAAACTTATTCTCAAATGGAATGAAAAGGATCGTTTTTTTTTATTTATAATTTTGATAGAATTATTCTAAAAACTTGAATTCAAAAATCATTTAATAAAACTATATTTGCATGCAATATTAAATAAAGCCAAGCTTAAAAGTGTTTTTAATGGATGCTATTTCCTAGTACCAATTTTTCTATTTAAGTAAGTGATTGGTAAAATTAATACCTAACTTAGTGTCCATTAATATAGTTCGAAAGAAAACTGAACATTTTAAAAGGTGTTTTGCCGAAAGCAATAATGTTGATAAGAGAACTTAGTCTGGATTGTTTCAGCTAGTGTCGTTTCCATAGTTATGTTGTAAAACAAAGCAGAAAATTTATTTTAATTTTTCAAATTCCGTATTTTTCATCTGGAAATACGTCCGCATTTTTGGGAATCGTAACCACCACGCATAGTAGGATAAGATTTAATATAAAATGTGAAAATTTTTTATTTTGTATTGCTAATCACAATAGGAAGGATTATAAAACTACATATATACTCATATATATTCTTTATAATTTTTTCTCACAATAAATTGGTTGTATATCGTGAGTTAGCATGACACGAGTCCGGAACAATGGAGGAAGAGAATTCACATCGTTCCATATAAAAAGGATTTCCTAAAAACCAGGAAATGCGTCTTCCTATTATTCGGTTTGCGATGGAACGTGCAAAGTACAATGGTAAATACAATTCTTGAAATGCAGTATTCTTCATGTCGTAAACGAGTGTTTTATATGCAAGGGTGATGTATTCACTGTATACGATTTGAATACAATATAAGTTTGGGCTGCATATGCATATTCAGTGCAGATGTGGAATTACTAAACTATCAAGATAAATCTTTATTATTAAAAATGCTTTTTTATGGTTTTGTTCTTTTAAGTTTTTTCGAAATTGATCAATTTCTTAACAGGAATTTTTCTGGAAATAATTATGATTCTCTCATTGCGCACATATTCAGCAATACAATACAATCACTTCCAAAAAACCATTTGAGTAGTTTACGGAATCATTGAGAAAACATCCAGATTCTCCAATTCGAAATTCATGTTCAATAATCAGCGGAAAATCAGACATCACTGAAATTCTAGATTCTAGGTTCGAGATTCATTTGCTTATTTCCTCGCAATTGGTAAACTTCGTTTGATTTGTTTGCTATCAGGAGGGCGGACACATGATACTCGACTCGAAATGTAGCCAAAACGTAACAAAAGATCTGAATTTTAGAAATAAAATTTTGTTTTTATCAAAATAAATCTTCTCTTCAGTTATATTAGATATTATCATCACTGCCAATTGTTAATACTTGGCCCTGGAGTGCAAAGGATAACTTTAGTTGAAATTTGAATGTTTGATGAAGAAATTCTTTTTAGATTTTTCTCTAGTAGATTTTCGTGTTAACTCATCATTTTGAGGATCTTTTATTAAGTATAGATGCTGAAAATACTAAAACTAAATTAGCCCCACCGAATTTTGGACATTTCTCAAATTTAGTTTTTCTGTGCTTCATCATGTGAAAATATCCTGATGTTGATTTTAATATTTTATAAATTAGTCAAATATTTAGAAAGGAAATGAAATAATAATATGACGAAATTGATACAGTTTGGTTTACTTGATAAGAATATATTTTTAAATTATGATTAAAAATTTCTTTATTAATAAACTCAAAGAAAAAACAATTTTTAAAATATTTTGCATCAACTTTTCAAGCCGAATTTCGTTGAATATATATCTTAAAAATTCAATTGTTGGAATTCAAAACTGTTGAAGAGGATCAGAGCTATCAACACAATTAAATAGAAACAAAATTATTATTTGATATAATTTAAAATTTTTGAATTCGATAAAAGTTGTTAAGTATTTCGTTAATAATTAATGAAAAATATTTATTTCGGTTTTAGTAATCGTTAGAAGAACATGAGTAAGTTCCTTATTACTCATGTTAATACAATTTTATAAATTTTTATATATATGTCCAAGAAGCATCCAACTATCCAACGCAAGAACGTATTTTAAATTGAATGCAAAACCATTTAGTGAAATCTTAATGAAGAGCAAAGTTTACATCTGAAAAACAATTTTATTTCCATATATAAATTGGACTGATATTAAATTATTTATGAAATCAATAAAAAATAATTTACATTCCTATCAATTTAAATTATTTAAGGATAATTATTTTTATTTTTAAATTGTCACCGAAAATAAATTAAGACTGACATTTCCCAGAATATAAATACTAATGGATGACTTTTGAATATATTCAAATTCCCGCATATCTGCCTAAATTTGAAAAAGTTAATATGGTTCCGAGAAAATAATTTCAGAAAAAAAATTGACATGGAAGAATCTTAAGAAACGAATATTCTTTACGTACAAAAGTAGAGTAGGAAATTTCGCACTTTATTATTTGACGGTGAAAGGTCCTTCTACTTTAGGCGATATTCCTGGATTATTTTCTTAATTCTAATAGTCTGTCTTAAATAATTGATATGTGGAAATTTGTCAAAAATTATTCCTATTGAAAGCAAGTACCTTTTGAAAAAAGATTTCTATGATTGATTGATTGATTCTATTTTAGTCTTGTCACTTTTGTATAGTACAAAACTCCCATAACAACAGAACTGTAGAAAATCACGAATTTTCTATTGTTCAAAAATTTCAAACATTTCTTTGAAGAGAAAGTAAAGAGTAAACCACAAATTATGTTCGGACGAAGATGTTTTGGCCAACAGACATAAGCAACATCGCACATATTAATTATCCCATAAAAATTGATTATAATTTGTTGTCCTTATTAAGATTACTTTTTCTAATGCTTGTGATGGAAACATGAATTTTGAAAAGCCCGATTAAATAGGATAATTATTGTTATCGTAAAATTCTTGTATTTTTAATTCTACTTTTAATAATACAAAACAGAAAATCTTATTTACTTTGCATACTTAGTGGTTTTATTCATGAATGGAAATAAATACTATCAGACAATGTCTGAGTTCTATAATATTCAATGAAATATGTAGTTGGTAGATTCGTCCAGTTACTAGTATAGATGGAATGTGTTCTTCAAAGAAAACTAAATTTTCCAATCAATAATGTAAATCAAAAATCATCTTGAATCAACTTTGGACAGAACTTTTGAAATGCTTTTTCCCATAAATGTTACTTACTCGAAGGATGCTTTTTTTTGTTTGCTTTGAAACATGGGATTCACTATAATTCCGTTTAACACATTTTTGAGTACTTTTAAAGGGTTTACAACAGATTATATTCAATGTGGACAAAGTAAAGCAAAATAAAATCGTAAACCGTTTGTAGAGATAAAAGAGGAAAGTAAGAAAACTCTAAAACTTTTCTTATTTGAATTCTTCTTTTCATAATACCGGAAAGAATTTTCATTTTAACGTCAAGACCGAACGAACAGATTCTTGACTGTAGATTCAAAGTATATATAATCCTTAGTTCATACATATCCGACTACTTTTACTTTTCCTATATATTACATATTATGTACTTTCCATACAATGAATGAAGGAAATCGAATATAGAAATTCCATGCAAACAATGTCATTCTCAGGATCTTAAATAATCTTTGTGCATTTGTTCAAGTCTTACACATTTTTTTTAAACGATTAAAAATAGCAACGAGATTTTTATATTATATTTCAAGTTTTATAGGAATACTCTTTGAAATTCTTTTGAGGAATTAGTACCAATAGGAAGTAGGAAGTAGGATGTTTGAATAAACTATACAATCTATATATAGTTATATCACACTCTACTGTAGAATAGTTTTAAAAAAATTTCCCAAACTACACTATTATTCGATTGATCAATTACTTATGTTACAATGTGTGAGTTTATTTTATGGGCTAACATCGGTATATAATAATTTCATGGAAAGGAATATGATATTTATTCACGAAACCTGAAAGGCACAATGCAGTGCAGAACCAGTTGATACTGAAAAATGGCGGTTTTTAATAGAGTTTTGTATTTTTAAAACTTTAAACAAGTCTGTATTAAATAAATAATGTAAAATCTCGATGCCGAAAACAAGAAAAGCTAAATCTGAAAATAAGACATCAGAAAATTGTATCTAAATGCTAGTTTTATTTATAGTCAAGCACACAATAGGTGTCATAAGACCGACCAATATTTGTTTTAGAGAATTGCTTAGCACATCAATTGCTCTTATACGATATATCACCCACAAATGATATCCATTTTTCTTGAATCATATTATTTATATTATATCTATATCAATCTATGAACTAAAAACTGTTTTATTGTAATCATACTATTCCAGACCAATCAAATTATAACATCACAATCTCCAATCGATTTCACTTTTTTTTTGTTCTATAAAAATGTAACAAATATAAATAGAAACTCATCATATTCATATCATTTTAACATAAAAGTCCTATCCCTCTAGAAAATCTACACAAACTCATTCTAAGAGTTATTTTGGGCTATTAATACCCTTTAATCCTTGAATAGTATTCATATAGGATGTGGCACAGAAATAGATATCAGTAGACGTCAATACATTTTTTTATTATTACAAAATATGATCAATTAAAAAATAAGGCAAAATATTTTAAAGTCTATGACTGGTCTATAAAAGATCATGTAAACCAGGTTGAATTAAAAACATATTTCAAATTCAATACAATTAGATTTAGGTCAATAAAAAGACGTATGTAAAGTTCTATATAAATTGCAATAATGAAATCTTTTAACAGCATTTTTAAAATAATTAAAATTTATCACGAATCCTTTACGAAATAAGTTTACTAATTAACTAATCTTGTATATCATTCATTTTTCTATTATAATTGGATGTGAAATATAAAAGAAATACTCGTCTGAAGTAGACTATAAAAACCCTATTTTCCTTAAGATTTTCTAGGTAAATTAGTTTTGAAGGGCTGAATGGAAAATGTCAAGTACGTTTACACTTTTAAATCCATATAAAAATCTTATCCTCTTTTAATCGTTTATTGTGTCCATCAATGTCCTGAATATTTGTATAGAAATAGATGACATTGAATTTAATACAAAATTTTAGATTAAAAATATGTAACATTTTATTATTATTAAAAACAACTATATAAGAATTTTCAAAGCTTAATAATTGAAATTTTATTATTTCATTTAAAATAATCATATTAATAATAATTTTCAAACAATTTGGTTAAACTCAAATGTTCATAAACTAATTATAACCCTTAAGCCCTTCCTTTAAACTGAACTAATAACCTCTTTGCTTGACTATATACTCTTTCCATTTAATTTGAATTCTACTAGTGTCTGCCCTTTAAATTATGACTTAATAAGGTATATACCACCGCTTCGGAGCCACCCTTTAAAATAATTGAGAATTTAAGTATGTAAAATTTTGGTTTCAATTATATTTAATTGTCCCATGAGATCTGTATTGATAAATTGGGGGATTCTTTTTACCAGAAATATTCCTACATTAGTTTATATTATTTCCTATTTGCCCGCAATTCCCTAATCTGAAAAAAAAACCATACACAAATTGATTCCTAAGGATGACACGTACTACAAGTCTTCTCATCTACCTATAAAAAAAGTACTATATGCAAATTTCGCATTTAAGTCAAATCAATTCTATTATTTTATGTTTTCAATATACTTAAAGAGCAATTGAATATCAATTTCATATTATTTTATATCTTTTACCAAAAATAATATAAATGAAATTGTTCTAGGATATTATTTACCTTCGTCATCGCATTCATCAACACAATAAATATTACTATATATATACCTAACATCATATATTTGTCCTGAACTTGAAACAGGTGTAATATACTTACTTCTCTTCGTATAATAAATATGTAGATAATAGGATTAAGAAAAATGGAAGCAGAGATATACCAAGCTCAACACATTATAAATTCAGTAGATGTCATTTTATCTAGCCGAAAAAATCTGCCTCTGACAAAAAGGTGTAACCAGGAAGGTCGTATACATAAATGAAAATAGAATAATAAAAGAAAATTAAAAGGAGTATAACGTACGTATGTACGTGCACTAAGGGAACATTAATTTCACTCTTGAATCCTGAACTTTTCCATATATCATTCTTAGGTAGGTCGAAAAACGTATATATACAGGGGGTCGACACCAGAAGTTGTAACATAAAATAGGAAGTAAAAATTTCCTTTAGTGTACATTTGTTGTTCCGTTTTATTGTTGAATTGTCTGCTATTGAAATATATTGCGTTTTACTGCTCCTCAAAAACACCATGTCTTTCTATTTTACCTATTTACATGCCTACACATATAAATCAATTATGGGATTCAATCTCAAAATTAATATTGGTTCTACCAATATTCAAGTTACCGGGTGGTTTTCTGATTTCTTATTATATACAATATTTGTACATTTTAGTATACTTATATATAAATATAGATCATTCTATATCGTTCATTCGACATCCACATTCGAGGTGAAGTAATTTATTAAATGACAGTATAGCAGTCTGAAAGACTATATCGAATCAACTTAATGGTATCCCCAGAAATTTATTCACAACTAGAAATTATATGAACAATAAAATCAACCCTAGTGCAAAATGTGATAATACAAATATCTCACTTGATAGCGTAATTTCGGAACACGCTAAAATAGGCGGCTGATGCATACTGTTCTATATCATAGAAAGAATTATACAAAAGTTTATAATATGAGGCTCTGTCTATACAGAAAATATAAGGAGGAATATGAATTTTGAACATTTTATATTATAAGGGTGGATAAAAATCTTGATCCCCATCTCTTTATGTTATATAATATTGTACTAAGGGTTCCCGACTTTCGTCGATATTATTTCAAAATTTTTTTTTACTAATAAATTTATGTATGCAGTATCTTGTCTTATTCCTTGTGTTTATATAATAAAAAGCTATAACAAATTGACAGCAGACGTCGCCAGTTTTGGGGTATATTGAGGCAATCACGGTTTTTAGAAGGGTGATTTTTACTACTATACGACTGCTAGATATGTCCTTGTTTTGCTTACGTTTAAGTTTACGTTTTCATTAAATAAAAGTGATTGGTGATTGAACAAAAATAATTTATTATCCAGGTGTTTGTTCTATGAAATTTCACTTTTCGTTTATATAAACATAAAACATAAAGAAATGAGAAATTATGGTTAAGGATATAATCATTTTATTTATTACAAAATGGAATTGTATCCTATTTATGAAATTGGAAATTTGGAAAACACTTTAAATTGTTACGTTTATAATTTCGTTGTGTAATTGTTTTAGAAGATAATTAAATACAGAAAATCCTTCATGACATCCTTCTATGAACCTATTTTGAACGGATATTATCTGGAAGGATGTGTTTGACTAGGAGATTATACATACTGAAAAATAAATTATTTTTCGAATATAAACATGCAGTCTTTTACTTTTTGGCGACAATATTTTGATACACTTGGTATTTGGTTTTTATGCGCTAAAATTAAGTAGTGTGAAATTAAACTCTACAATTTGATGATGAAAAAATATCTCGTATAGCAAGAATATCGATTTAAAGACGTTTGCTTTTGCTATGAGCTAATATATATTTATTTAATCTTATAGAAGTCGTCATCACAAATAAAATAAATGTTATACTTATTGCATATAAATCATTGCTTACTACACCTACTTATATTTAAACTATCTATCTATACTATCTTTTTATTAAGAAGCTTTGGATTTTCATTCAGAGAATTAAGAATTTAACACCCATTTAGTCTGCATTTTTTATCCACTCTAAAAAATACAGATAATATTTGCGCAAAATCATAATTCCAGCAGTGAGCGCTAACAAGGATTTTATCAAATTTCTATTTCTATATATTAATTTTTAATTTTCTCTCACATATTTTTTTTTTTCAAAGAATTAATCTCTATTTTTTAATATTAAAATTAAACTTTCAGTTTGAGATTGTTTAGATCTAGTTACTGGGTACAAAATTTAGCTTCCAGCGATGAACAAATATACTATATAAAAAGACTTTCGAATTCAAGTGCGCCAATTAACATTCCAAACAAAACATTGTTTTAATTTTTAATAAAATTACAATCCAATCAAAATAACATGGAAAATTCGATGTCCTTTTTATATATATATATATCATAGGTATGAAATTGTGACGTCCAGTAGTATATTATAAATCGACTGGTATAGAATGTTTTTAAGGTACATGTCTAACAGCTTCTGATACACAATGATATCTGCAATTATTTAAAATACATATTTGCTCATCTGAAAAGGTTGATAAGGGACTGTGCAAATTTAATTATCAAAATGGAATAATGCATATATGAGATGTAAATTTCGCTTTAATCCATAGCAATTTTCATAGTTCATTCTTCTACAGTGTCTAAAATTCTAATATACTATTTAAAAGCTCACTAGTGTGAAAAATTCAATTGATAAGAAAAGTAATTAGAATTTATATAATTTTTTCGTTTTAGATTTTTATTTAATGTTCATTTATAATCCAGGCAAGAAAACTGTATGAACGATGAAATCCTGTTAAATTTTCAGTAAAAACAAAAGGATGACGATCTCTGGAAAATAATTATCTAACAAACCTATTTGTCTAAAATTCATGTAAAACAAATTAATAGAATTTAAGTATATTTTTCACTTTAGATTCAAGGAGTGGAAGATTTTATACCGAGAGTAATCCATATACAAATGTATGTCCCCTACTTGATCCACTTAATTGTATATTTAATTTTTTTTTTCTTTTCACAAAGAGTTATTTCAAGTACCTAAACACGTATTTCTTGTTAGGAGGATCAGACCAAAAATTGGATGCAAGTAATACCGTATACTAAAAAGTCTCGGTTGTGTATTTTATCGTCATCCCCATTCAACATAAAGATAAAACTCTTTTCATTCCATTATTTTATATATAACCATGTGGAGGTGAAATTTTGACTGAATTAATGAGACAAACAAAATTTACATGTCACACCAAAATTTGTGTATATAACGTTTACACTGGAAAAAAAAGAAAATGGTTTGTGAAACATGGAAATGTTTTTGAAAATCCACACCATAAGTTTATTAAACAGCAAAGGGATCTAATTTTGAATTAGAGTATATCCAAAACAAGCTCACATGCTTATGTTTCTAAAGTGGTACTTTGCATGCATCTTCTATGGGAGTAAATAAATATAATTATTGGATGCATCAAAAGTTCCTAGACCAGATGACTAAATTTTTGATGAGCTTGTATGTCATGATGAAACATAACACTTTTGTCATTCATCATTATTTTGGATGCTTATGTTTGATGGTGTGATGATTCTCATCGTTCGATTTCGACATGTTTAGGCTCGATTAAGTTCGAGAATAGTAACCCTTAGCAATTTCTTGAGGCGTTAAAAATCGATTGAATTTTATAGTCATATTGACTTTTTAGCCTATCCAGTATAGAATCGACCTGAATATTTTAAACCAAAAGTATGATAAAGATTTAGAGATCGAAAGAACTGCTAGCTCTCAGTAAAGCAAAAATTCAGCCCGTTGTAAGTGTCCTAACTGGGCACTGCCGACTTAATTATCACTCAGTGTCCATGACCCTGATAGATGACTCTTCCTGCGATTCCTGCGATGTAGTGGAAGAGACAGCGGAGCACTTTCTCAGTCACTGTCCAGCTTTTCAAAACCGCAGATTCAAAACTTTCGGCGACCGGTTTATTGAACCAAATGCCATCAATGGGATCTACACCAGTCGGATATCCAGCTTCATTGTAAGCTCCAGGAGACTGGCCAATCCCACAATCTAAAGACTCATTCTAGAGTATGCACAATGGACCCATTTCGTGGTCTAAGTGCCGGGAGTGCCAATAGGCATTACTCCCAACATTATCAATCTCTAATCTAAATAATATAGATTGTAGACTGAGTCAGAACTAATAATAATTGAATTCGTGTAATTTTGAATATTAATTTTGTTATTATTAATTAATTCTGAATGATAAATTGAAATCATTATTAGACTCAAATAATCAATCAACATTTATAATAATCACATAAGATGTTAATATGTAAATTCAATTACTACTGAAAATAGCTCGTTAGTTGCTAAACAAATATTGAATCATGAACACTTCAAAAGATTTGTCGTGTATCGTGAAAATCTTTAAAGGATTCGGTTTATTAAGTTATCCGAAACGTTCATTTTCATTTTATTTAATTTCATTATTATCGCAAATTTTCTTGCTTCTATTATTTGGTGTACATTATATTTATGGGAAAGTAATTTATCATCGCGGTTCTATAGTTGGTAAAATTTTAGATATATTCCAGGGTGTGATGCCGCTTGTGAATCATACAATTATTATAATCGAAACGGTCTACAAATATAAATATGATAATGAAATTTGGGAAATAATAAATACTATGGATAAATATTGTAATGAATTTTATTTGAAACAAAATAATAAGAAATTAATTGAAAATTTTCTAATCAAATTTCTTATTATAAAATCATTTGGTTTAATACCGGAACTTTTTATAATCGCAGCAATTTATCAATATGATTATTCATGGACAAAAAATTGGTTAATGAAATTATTATCAAATCAAATAATACGATTTAATATATTAGAATTTTTATTCTATGTAATTTTAATAAATGATCGAATGTATAAAATTCATTTTGAATTAAATGATTTGAAAGAATTTTCAAAATTCAATTTTAATAAAAATAATGAAAACTTAATACAAGCACGTTTAAGAAATATAAAAAGATTATATCAGAAAATTTATTTATTATTTTTGAAAATTGAAAAACGATTTTCATATAGTTTATTATTTTCTATGGCGAATTATTTTATATGTACAACAGCATCAATGTATTATATAGCAACAAGAGTTTATTTCAATGTATTTCAAGGATTTGTTGGTGAGTTTTAAAATACCAAAACTACAAGAAAATATGTTACTAATTTTGTATTTTACAAACAAATTGTTGAACTAACAAGAATCTACAATGTGTGCTGTACCTTTATTATCGACTATAATAACATTGGCATGGGCTTGTGAAAAATGTTCCAGAAAAGTAGAAAATTTATGTATATGAATCCTTATTTTAGTAAATATTTCGTTTTATTTTACAGAATAAATTAATTACAACTTCTTTGCATTTAATTACCGGAAAAACTATAAAAACTAATTTATTAGTAAGTAAAATTTTCGATTGAAAATAAATTATAGAAATCTTTTAAAATATACTCCTTATGCCCTATGGTAGATGTCGTTTAAGTTAATTATGTTGGTTAAGTACATAAATAGACGATACTATACCGAATTTCGATAAAATCGATCGATCGTGGAGAAGTAGAAAAATTGGGTTTATGTTTAGTGTTTCAAATCTACTTCAAAAACTTATATATCGACTTCAATGCAGAATAGAAGTAGGTATTCCGGCAGCTTTTAACAGCACGAGTCCAGTTTTTAACAGCACAAGTAGAGAATTTGAACAGGTGTACGAAAATAGATCTCAAGCGCCGGAATACGCATAGCCGATCTCAAGTGCCGGGATAACTACTAATAAATCTATCCTGTTAGTATTCAGGTTTTGGCTAATTTCTTCCCAGGTTCTTTGACTGAACTACCAGATTTGTAAACACCGATTTCTACCATCGGGCATTAAAAAATCAATTATAGGCCAACGTTTTTATATAATTCTATTTTTCCGCAGATAAATCGGTTTTCAGTGAATTTACGATTGTCACCGATCAAATTAGAAGCTGGAAAATTCTTCATAATCAATTTTGAACTCCTTCAACAGGTATAATTTGGAATTTCATTTTTTCTAAAACTTAATTCTATAAAAATCTTTATTAATTTAGATTACTTCAGCGATTACAACATATTTGGTGGTGTTTTTAACAATGAATCGAATGGAAGGATTTTATTAAAAAGAAACTCTATTTTACTGGCTTGCTATGTGTTAGAATAAGTCCTAATATTTATGTTATTATACTATATTATGTATATTTTCCTACAATGTTTTTGAAGCTCTAAAAAGCTTTAATGTAATAAAAGATATTTTAAAAATTAATAAAATTATAATTACAACAAAAATGTATGCTATTTGTTTTTTTCAAAAAAATTTACTTTATTTCAGTCTTTTTGAAAAGAAAATTGATTTTTAAATTTAATTACTTTTACTTTGAGATATGATCTTCATTTCGTCATTACGAATTATTAAAAATATTGACTAGAGATATTTTTACTAAAGATAAATTTATGATGTTACTACGTTCCTTATATACATTTTTCGAAATTTCATTAAATAAGAAAATTGAATCAGAAAATCTCATTGCATCATGAAAATGGAGGAATGTATTCCTACTTCTTCCTTAACTAGATCCTTGAAAAAAGACATTATGTTTTGTATAGAATCGTGTTCCTAATGCATTCAAGAGGAAAAACAAAAGCGAGTACGAATACAAATATTATATTTATCGAAGACTCGTTTGAGTACGTATGAGTACGTATGAGTACGTATGAGTAAGCGACTATGTTTTAATGTAGGGAAATTAAAAATACAGTAATTATGTTTAATTTAACATTGTAAAAACGAGTTTTTAATTCATATTTAAAAGAATAGATACTGTATTATTCAAAACAAACTCTTCTTTTTAGAGCATGTTGTTATAAAGAAACAAAATAAATTTATATGTAATTACTGCTATTACTAAGCTCTTCTAATTCGAAATCCATTAGAATAAAGACGAGAGAGGAGATGTTTTAATACTATATTATGGGAATACTTTTAGTATATAATTAAAAATAGTATATAAAACGTTTGAATTTAGATACCAGAGGCATTACTCAAGTGCTAAATAAAAGTTAACCTATGTCTATTTTATGACTCTTACTAGTCTATTACCAACGATTATTAAGGATGACCAGTATTGTAAACTAGAAGCAACTGGGAATTATTCTCCAAACTAAATTGATTTCATTATAAGAATATCTATCCGTTTAGAGTAATTTCAGAACATCTTAAATAAGTGTTTCAATACGCTAGCATTTATATTATATCTTCAATAAATTCCAATATATTAAAAAGTATTTTAATCGATCATCAATAGATCACAATATTTTATGACAAGAATTAAAGAGGACGAAAAATTACTGGAAATCCTTTGGGTGTTGGTATGCATAACAAGGTGCAGAAAAGACTTAATTGCGGTTACTACAACTGGTCAACACACATTAATAATTATAATCAAAATAATCTTAATTAACTGTCAATTAAATCAAGTAGATAAAACCAACTTTTTGCTTAATTAAACTCTCTAAAACTAACTAAAGTCATATTTGAATTTTTTCCGCATTTATATCAGTTTAAAAAAGAATGGCGACCCTATCAGATATATCAATTTTACTTAGACTTTTATATTGGTGCAGTTTAATATCAAATTATAAAAATTTTAAAAAACCATTTAAATTTACTAATCAATATATGTTTATAGTATTCATCAATTTAGCAGGATGTTTAACAATATTTTCTTTACAATTAATATATGTGAATAGTTTTTATAGTACAGAATTTAAAATTGCAAAAATTTTAGATTTTGTACAAATATGTGGTCCTCTAATAACACATGTCATTATTATATTAGAAGCTGTACAATCATCGAATTCAAATTTCTATATATGGAATTGTATTAATGAAATTGATTTTATTCGTGGAAAATTTCATATTGAACAAAATAATTCATATTTATATCGTGAAATTCTTTATTATTTTATTATATTAACATTATTTGCACCAATGCCAGAAATTATAATAATTTCAACAACATATCGTACACGTTGGAGTTGGTCATACAGTTGGTTAATACGATTATGGTCATTACAAATGACTCGTTGGTGTACTTTACATTATTGTTTTTATGTTGCTTATATAACGAATCAATTGACCAGAATTGAACAAGAAATTAATGATATTCTACAATATTCTGGTTATCGTTTTAAATGGTATAATAACATTTTATATGAACGAATTAAAACCATTAAACAAGTACATTCTTTGGTGTGGAGTATTTATTTAAGAATTGAACGAAAATTTCAATATTCCTTAATAGTAATTTTATTAAATATATTCTTATGTTTAACAGTTTCATTTTATTGGATATGTGCCAGAATATCTTCTGGACGATTTGATAATTTTACTGGTTAGTAGTACTAAATAAACTTGTAATTTGTGTAATAAGCTTTTCAATATATTACAGAATCTGTCATTTGTAGCATACCGTATATAATTAATCTTCTAGTATTTACACGAATTTGTGAACAATATAAAAGGAAGGTATTGTTAGTTACTCTTATCTTGGTTTTCTTATGATTTTAAAAGAATTTTATATAAACTAGTTAAAATTACTTGGTCCTGCGTTACATAAATTGTCACAGATGAAATATGATGAAAAAACGATGAAATTAATTAAAAAATTTTCTCTACAATTTATCTTAGCCGATTCGAATTTAAGTGCTGGCAAATTATTTGATATTGATTTTAAACTAATAAGAAAGGTAATTTATTATACATTGTAATTGAATAAATATAAAATTTTATCTCTTTGTGAAAGCACTGATAAATTACTTTTGAAATAAGCAGTTTTGAAGTGCTGTGAAATATATGAAATATTAGAACAAATTATGGTCTTTTATCGCAAAATAAATGAAATTAATAAATATTTTATTATGCGACAAAATGACCAAAATAATAATGAAAATGTCAAGCAGATTTGCCAATACTCGACAGACCTACTATATTTCTGATTCGACAAAAGAGTGACTATAATTGTCATATATAATTGTACTAATTGATAAATAACGAAAATTTGTTGCTGATTTATCTAAAAAGTTTATCGGATTAAAAAGTATAATTACAAAGTAATAGTTAAAATTGAAATGAATCTAATATAGTAAATAATGCATGCAAATAAACATATCTACCAGTGGCGAGGTGTGGGTGTGGTAAATACAACAGAATATACAACAGTGCAATGCTTCAATGCTAATAAAACTTTGCATCCAAATTATGCGGGAAACAGAATGACGGATCCACGACGGATACACGGTTTTCGGTTTTGTGTAGTCTAATTGAAAACGTATAAATTAAAAATTTTAATTGGTCGTGAATCTGTCATGGATCCGTCATTCTGCTTGGAATTTTATATTCTAATATATGGATAATTAGAAGAGAAGTACGAGTACGTGATTAGAGACTCTTAATAATTCTTTAGTATGAAAAGCATCCCTTTATATTTCTTTTGGAGATAATAATCAAATTGCATCCGTTCGTTTACTTTCCACTAATGGTGAAGCCAATTTATGGAGTTTGATTTCGATGTAGATACATTGTATCCATTGATTCCAATGATCCGACGCCACTGATAACTACTTGCATTTTCAGTATTAAACTAACAGACTACGCATATATCTATTTTATACAAACAGTATTGTTCCCCATATCTATGGATAATATTCAATTTAAATATTTTGTATAATATGAATAAGTTTTCAGGGCTTTTATACACCTCAATTAATAATTTCCATTAAAATTGATGTTTGTTAATCTCTTCAAAGAAAAACACAACTTCATAATTGAATATTTTAATTGAGATTTATTATTTTTGATAGGAATTTGCTGCTGTAACAACATATTTGGTTATTTTGCTGACAATGAATCATATTCAACCGAAGAAAAAACGACGAAATTTATCATCTCTAAAAGACACAAGTCTAAAAACATGAAAATATAAAATCATTTATTAAATACTAACATTTCATTAACATTTGTTATATTTCCCATCTTAAATCTTAATTACATTTTAGTTTCTTTTAATTATGAATTTATTATAATGTCAAGATATTAAAGATTTATGTTCGAAAAATCAAGTAAAATATTAAATTGAAAAACACTTTTCCATATACAAAATATCCAAAAAAGGAAGCCATAATTAGTTGACTTCTTAAAGGCTCAGAATGTGGTATAATTTTACAATTGTTGGTTATATTCTACAATTTTGTGGTTTATTTCCAGTTTCATTAAGAAATTTATTTAAAAATAATATAAAAACAGATACACCATTCCTTTTTATTATATGGACAATATTTGGTATTGGAATTGTTATTGGTGAAATGTTATTAGCACATTATATGGAAATTTTTGGATCTTTAGATGGTATTCAATATTCAAATGAAATTATGAAATTTTCAACATCATTATTAGCACATTTACTAATACTTATTGAAACATGGCTAACAAGAGATTATCAACAATTAATTTGGAGAAAAAATATTCAAGCCAGCGAAATTTTACAATGTAAAATTGAAAATAATTATATAAAAATTATTGTAATGAATTTCGGTGGACATTTATTATTAACAATATTAATAGAAACTTATTATGCTTTATCGAATCTTAATGATCCGAAAGAACTACTACTTTGGTGTAGTAATATATTTTCAGTTTTAATATGTCGTATCAGATATTTAGAACATGTTATATATACAACATTATTAGCACATCGGCTAGGAGAAATGAGACATGAATTGAAACAATTAAATATGGATTGTAAAATACCAGAAAATATTACGAAAAAATTTACAAAAGATTTTGAAAATATTGTCCAGGATAAAATATTGTTGGATCGATTCGAAAGATTACGAAAATTGTACAACGTTCTTTATGAAATTAATTCGAATTTGAATTGTTGTTTTGGATTGTCACAAATTGCCAGCCTTTTGGATGATTTCGTTCATTTAACTTGTGATTTTTATTGGATCTATGCTTTACTTATTAATCAAAAAATGGATTATGTTTTAGGTTTATTTTTGTATTTTTTATATAATATTTATCGATTCATTGATTTATTGATTTATAGGTTATTGTATACAAATTGTGCCGACAGTTATTATGCTTATAATGTTATTGAAATCATGTGAAAATTGTTTGGAACAAGTTCGTTATATCGGATTTTATATAAATGAAATTGATAAAGAATCGAAAACTTATGATTTTGATACGGTGATTTCGAATTTTTCATTACAAATACTTAATCAACCGTTTCAGTTTAATGTTGCTGGATTTTTTACAATGAATTTTAATCTTTTACAACAGGTATACAACATCTACTTAACATATCTATGTTTATTTAAAAAAGAGAATTTTCCAGATTTTTGCAGCTATTACAACATATATGGTATTTTTAATACAGTTCACACCAACATAAAACTATAGTTGGCAAAATCTTACGTTAGTCGAAATAAAAAAGAATTTTTGTATCCTTCTTAATCTTCTCATATGATAAGTTGGCAAAATTTTAAGATTTATTTAGATATATTTGTGTATCGTAGTATTAAACTTTATCTCATAATATATGATTATTAAGAAATAAATATGTTTTTTAACTTAATTCAATAATCCTATTATGTTCAAGTGCAATAAAACATTCTAGAGTCGATTTGGTGGTGGCATAAACAGCATATTAAGTAGTCTAAGAACCTTTCCGATGTAAACTTATTGACTGTTTATATATAAGTGGAGTTTAAAAGTCGACACGAACATTCGAAAGGATTATATATAATAACACACTTTAAAGGACTTTTATATAGTCGAGATAAAATTGATTTAAGTCTTAAGGAAGTAAACAATAACAAAAATGTATATTAAATAAAATTGATTGGAAATTTTAATATATTGAATAAATATGTCAACATTATTTAAAATTTAGGAATTGCATTCAAGGAAAATGTATTTAGGATATTAGACTGCAGTCAGTGTTAATTAAATTTGTTACTGTTTCCGTTAGTATTTGCATGGTATCCAATAATAACTGCCGCTACAATTTCAGAACAATTCATTTAAGATTACATAAATTTGAATTTATGATGTTATAAAATCATATTTGATATTTATGTATTACCTCAAAAATCTCTTCATTTTAAATCTGAATATCATATAACCTAAAAAATACTTCGGAATTTTGTATTTTGATCTTGTACTCGAAGGAAATAAATATTTTTAAAGTCTATGTTCGATTCGATATCACGAAATGAGTTCATAATCCTTTTAAGGATTTCTTTTAAACATTTTTAAAATTGTTAAATTGTTACATGTAAAATTTTATAGCGTTTTTTTATGATTTTATTCTGCTCAATATAAAAAGAAACATAAAAATACCATTTATAACGTTAAAAATGTTCATATGAATATTATTATTATTGTAAAAGTTATGAGCCTCCATTTCACTGTTTTAGGATCTGCTTATTTTGACTAGGTTAAGTTAATTTTATTGTAAAATAGAGTATTTCGCCAGGTCATATGAGTCAACAATATGCAACTTAAATACGTATTTATAAAATTACAAACATTTTTGTTTATATTATAGTTTACATCCCAATAGAATCAAAAAACGGAAAAATATTGTGAGACCTTATTTCAATGACACAGGACATTTAATGTAATCAACTAAACTAGTTATTTATTAATCAGATTTTAATTAAACATATTGATTTTCTACTTAATTCAATGAATTCAAATTTATTTTCTACTTATGAGTTCGTTATACAAATTAACTACTTGTCCCAAGATATTCCATTAATTTCAATTACATTCATATTAATTTAACAAAAAATATATTTAATATCAAATATAAATATAGAATTTCCATGTTTGTACATAATTCTTCTTTTGTTATTGTCTTAGGTATCCTAATTACAACAAAACACGATCGCATACTATACATATATTTCCATTCATTAACAATAATAATTTCGTTAGGTGAATAAGTTAATTACTAGCAATGAAACTAATTATGCCTGCTAGCAGAAGTAAGTATGTATTGTATTTTCATTGTGTGTCTAAATTATAATAATTAGATGAGATGTAAATATAATACTGTTTAATAAAGTAAAGAACCTGTTGATACAATCGTTTATTACTCTCAACTTATTTTAGAACTACTCAATTATAAAAACAAGAATATGTATGTATAGTTACTTTCATTGTACTAAAAAAATAACAAAACTTAAAGATTTAATTCTTACAAAATGTATGTAGGACCAAATTCTACATACATATATTTTAATGTTAGAATGATTTGAATATTAAATTTACAAAAATTCATGATAATGTTTTTCTTTTTCCTCAGAACATAACTTGAAAATCTTAAAATATGTATTTGTGGTTTGATTCAAGTGAAAATAATGTTTATGTTATGTTTCATTTATCTGTATTTTTACATAATTTATATTTTACAAAGTCAAAAAAAAATACCAATAGTTAAAATCGTTGAAACGTTGACACATAGTCCAAATAACAAATTCAATAGTAAGAAACAAATATAATGCAAGTTTATATAAAAATAACATACTTTTAGGTAACCTAAATAAATAATAGAAAGGATGAAACAGTTTTAGGTCATATCATTCGATTTTCATGCACTAACAGACAGACAGAACGACACTTAAATTATTTAGAACCAAAATAAAGGTAGATTTAATGTTTCATGAACTTTTTAATTTTGTGAGCTGTCAAAAGATGTTTCTAGGTCAATAAAGTCTATCTTATTTGATTTGTATAGAATTGTACTGTGTACGGAGGTAGTGTCATTCAGAAAAGGATAAAAAGGGTTGACAGGATCTTATTTTGGGAATTAAATAATTATTTACGAATTTTTTTAAATGATTTATGTATGTTCGTATGCCAAAAAGTTATATATGAATGACGTAGTTATGAATATAAATTTAAAATAATTTGTTTCCCTTATACTTGACATGCATGCTGTATGTGGATTTATCTGAAGTTGAGATAAGTTGCAACAACTAGTTTATAATTAGATAATGAGTCATATGGACAGCATAATTTGTTGACAGTGTTCTTTTTGTAGATCAAATTTAATAAGAATACACAAAAATGTGAAAGGAAAGAAGAATCTATACTGTGTAGCAGAGCAGCAACGGAACTCGTAAAGGCCCTGTTGTGTCGGGATATTAGTATACAATAAAAACCAGTCGAATGCACAGAGTCGTTAGGAATTTTTATTATTAGTTTATGAAATTATCATAAAAATATTATAGTAATTAGTATTAAATGTATTCCAGCCTTTTAATCATATTATATATCAAACCTTTGTGGTTTCATAATAAAGTCAAAAGTGTAACTTGATAAAAAGGATATTCTGAATCTAAAGCTAAAAAGCTTCGAGATAACTCTAAAAGAAATTTCCTTATTATTCCTTTACGATAGTAACTTCTAAATTCGAAAAAATCGTATGCAGTTTTATCAGTTTTCTTATTATGTAATTGAAGAAGATTTTTTCGGAACCATGAATATTGGCAGTCTAGACAAACTGTCTGCAGGTTCTTTGAAGCACATTTAAAGAGTTTCTAAGTTTTATAAACTTCAACGGTTTGTTGTTTTAAAATAATTTAAAAAAGGTATTAAAAATGATGAAGATTCATTCGGAAGCAAAAAAAAACAAATGCATCTCAATTTTCATAATGAATTTTCTTATGGCCTCAAAAATAAATTTCCTTAACAAAATATTTTTAATTTCAACTATTTTATATAAAATTTCTTTTCATAAGAATTTTCTTTATAAAACAAAAACAAATTAAATTGGCATTAATATAATTTTCATTTAAATTATTAAATTTTTTCTTGTTATTTTTTAAAGTTCAAGAACTTGAAGAAAAAAAAACACCACGATACTAAATAAATATACGAATGAAAAACCTCCAGGTAAATCCTTTAGGCAATTAATAAAAAATGAAAAGGAGATATAATTCTCTTTAGCAAACCTACAAACTATAAACTTGCTGCAATGGAACTATGGGGCTAGACTTGTTTAATCGGGTAATTCAATAGGAAAATATTTCTATACGATTCATCCAGACTTAACTTAAAAATAAAGCTTTCAGAGAACGTCGGTTTATATAGTACAAGTATAAAAACATGGTTCAACTGCAGTATACTATATAAGCGAAAATAATGAACATACAAATTGAAAGGACCGGATTTAAATCCTTTTGCACAGAAAACTTGATAACAATTAATTCAATAACCATATTTTTTATATGTATAAGAAAAAAGACCTATAGTTCATGATAATAAGATGATATACAATTATGCTAATGTGAACAATAGTAACATGTTTATTAAAGTACTTGTTCGACAAGTAGAATTGTTCAAAAAAAAAAAAGAAATTTCTATTAAAGACACTGAATAAGGATAAACGTTCAGCGATACAAAAGGAAACATATTGTTATTCTGAAAATTATTCTTTTTAATATGCGTCCCCGATTTTTATAGTGTGTTCATGTGTAAATAACTAAGATTATGTTTATGGCATTATAATATTTCTGTAAGTATTTTCTTCATGATTTTTATTACCATTTTATAATCCAACAACTTTTTGTAGAACAAGAAATATAACATACATATATTGTAATACTAGAATATGGAGAAAAAAAGAAACTAAGAATATCATGTCATCCCCATTTGTTCCCATATCTATTTATATAAAAAGTTTCTTTATCCGCATGATTTCTGTTAAGTAACATTCTCAAGTTTTCAAAAGAAGGAAGTAGGAAGAATTCTCGCCAAAATACTCGTACTTCTAAATGATGTCATTTTTTTCTTCACATAGGTATTATATCTGGAAAGCATGAATGTCATATAATGAATGAAAGAAAACTAGATCATATACTTTTCCGGGAAAAATCTACATGTAAAACCACATAAGGTAAAAAATGTTATTATTAATATTATTTAAAGCTATGTACATACATATACGAAAGTATCTTTTCCAGGTTTTCTTTTCTATATGAAAGAAGCATATATGATTATATTGTTATACGATATCCAGCGATTCGATGTTAAAAATAATAATAATCAATCATAATTTAAAAGAAGTAGAAAACGTTGTTTCAATTAATTACTATACTAATAAAATTACTATTTAAATAAGTGCATCAAAAGTTACTGTTATGAACTAGACTTAACTAGTTAATGTTATCTTTTCAAAGTCTTAAATAAAACTGTTACTTTATCTAAATATACTACAAACACAATCACTTTGATATTGCACTATAAAAATCTGGAAATGTTCTCTCGGAACATTTCTAGAAAAGCACTACACAAATTTATTACTTTTCTGAGTTTTTCTTAATAAAAGAAAAACCCAGAAAACACGAGATTAATTTATTTACAAACAAACGAAACAATTTCCACGAAATGTCAAATCCAATATTTACAATTCAAGATTATTCGAGAAGTATTGCCATCTTGTATACAAAAGCCAGCAAAAATCTAGACTTTTCGAGAACTCTCCAGATACACACACCAATTTGCTATAAAAGCTGCCGAGGATTGAGTCTGAGAATTAATTAAAATCGAGAAGTCAAGCTGTGTATTTTCAACCATTCTAAGTAAAGCCTAGCACAGAACAGAAACTTTGAATTTAAAAGTAAAAATAGTGATCCATTATTGAAATAGTGAATTTTTAAAACTGTGATAAATAATTTTGTAATAATTAAATTATTGATAGACAAATATTTTTAAGACAATTGTTAACGCAGAAATAATTATAATAAAGTTTATACAATAAATTTACATAAATAAAAAGTGTTATCATATTCATAACACCGAACCGAACCGAATGGTCACAATATAATCACTTGGTGAAGTTCGATGTGAACTGTGTTGTCGCTTCGGTTTCAACTCTCTTTTATACGCCATGGAAATCTTCTAGGTCTTGTTGAGAAATGTTCATGACAGATATCAGTGAATATTTTTCTTATTTTTAAAATATAAAACTATAAAATACTTTATGAACTATTATGATAGTTCCTTAAATTGTACGATCATAATAGTGGATAGTCTTGGTTATAATGAACAATCGCTTATATCAAGTTAATTTCAAGAAATTATTATA
Organism: Xylophagus ater; assembly: GCA_963422695.1. Lineage (NCBI taxonomy): Eukaryota > Metazoa > Arthropoda > Insecta > Diptera > Xylophagidae > Xylophagus > Xylophagus ater. The sequence continues at coordinate 1,788,963 of OY730484.1, forward strand.
TCACCAATTTCTACTGTATAACAAACAAACTTACTAGTATTAAACTAAGGTTTTTGATTCTCGTCAGTTTGACTCCATGGAATTACAATTGGCATCTAAACTTTTTATTATATTAAAAAATAACAATAAAAGTACTTCAATATATTTCCCTTCTATATTGTTATTAATATTATTTATTATTATTATAAAATGTTTAGTTTTGTTATTTTGGAAAATATATTATTTCATCAATTGTAGTACAAAAGTAATATTCCTTTTGATGTTTTCGATTATCATAAAGTTAATATTTAGGCACATGATTTCATGTATGGTATTATATTTATTTCATAATATTTATGGATTAGAGATTCTATATATTTAATTTGGAAGACCGACAAGTCAGCAGGATATAAATCCGTCAGTTATATTATTTTTCTTCTACAGTTGGAACAAAACAAAAAAACCTCGTAGGCAGAGTTGTTGTGGGAAAAACTAAAGGAAACTTTTTCAATAACCAAATTTGTTTTTCTTTTTTTGAATGAAAAAAGGGAAGAAAAGAAATTTTCTAAGCATTTATTTAATATGATTTTTCATAAGAGGTCATTAAACTTTGATTACATAAAAAAAGACATGCGTAAAAGTTTTGGAATTATTAGAAAATACATTGGACATGAACTTTCATTTTCTTTCTATGGATAGACAAGCACATTTTCTTTTCTCCTACTTCAAGTTCAATCATACTAAACTTGATGATGGCGAACAGAGTTAAACGTTGCTCAGCTATCAAACTTTCATCTTCGTTTTCTTGAATATAGAAAATATTTTATCGGTTTATGAGTAAATTTAATTCTTGCAAAAGATTTTAGTAAAATCTAATAATTGAGAAGCTTTATATCAGATATTTACATAATAATTTTCGATTGGTTTTGTTTCAACTGTGATCTAAATACCAATCATTTTAATTAGTTTAATAAATTGTAATTACCTTCAACAATACTTGGGAAACCTCTAATTAATAATTTAATATTGAAGGAATTTCAAACAATTTACCTATCGTATGACAATAACAGTTGAAACTTTTGAGTTTTCTGTAAAAGTAGAGTAATGATTTTTAAGTCAAGATTTCACCTGAACTAACCGAATTCAATTTCATTAATAATTAATATTTTCAGATACAAAACTTTTCTTTAATCAAATTATAAATATTGAAAGCAAAAGGATTGATTCTTTCTATTTTCTTAATTTACGAATATGAAATGGCATCTTCTTCAGATAGATTATATTGTATTTATACAGGATAAATGTACTAAATTGCAGGCTGTAACCTAATTGTGGATGCTTTATAAACATTTGTTTCAATACAGCAAAATTCTTAGTTTGCTCCTTTCAGTGGGTTGGGTAATTAATTATTGGTATTCAAAGTATATTTTGAGCCTGTTAAGAACATATCATGACTGGCCTTAATAAAATTACCGGCTGCATTTTAGTACAATACATTTACCCTAGATTCCCAGAAATTCTTTGTGCAAAAAGGTCAAATAAATTGATTATATCGATTGGCTACCCACCTAATACAATATATGTATATGAAATCCCAAAAGTAATTTTCACACACCTTTAGTACAACAAGTTTATAGATAATTTATTTCCTTTCGTATTTTTTATTAAATTGCTTCTGTTGTTTTGTTTAAAGGTATTTTATCTTTAAGATTTTAAAAACAATTTCCCAATGAATGATTTGGGAATATCTTAATGGGGTTTTCACTTTCAAATGGTTATATCAAAGATCCTATAGTAGTATGTAATATGTATACGATTTTTGGTTATATCATAAAATTCGATATAGTAAAATAGATATTAAATTTTATATGTATTTTTACTATTCAGAAGAACTTGGAAATGTATAAAGCTTAAACCACAAAACTCATTTAAATATAAATAAAGAAAAGGATATTTTATGGTTGTAATATCTTTACTTTCTTAGAGAGATAGAAGGAATCTTTGATATCATAATACTGTCAGAAGTTATAGACAATTTTCAACGTACTCAAGGATTATGATAATTTCATAAATTTAGAATTAACGCTGAAACAAAAGTAACAAGAAGTTCGTACATTATAATTTAAAAGCCATATTATTCTTCCAAAAATATGAAAATATTTAAAAATAAATAATTTGTGCTTCTAATGTAAGAAGTATCACATCTTAAGAATAACATTTCGTTATCAACCAGACAATAATTGTCTTCCCATAAAATTTATTCTCATAACTTCAAACCCATATAAAAATCAACCAATATTCAATAAAAATCAGTACTTAAGCACGATTTTTCTTAATAAATCTTTTATATTCATTTAAGATTTTCACAAAAAGTGTCTCTCTTTCGAAAACCTACTTGAAAGCGTCAACTCAAAGATGTGAAACAATCTGCGCACTATTGATTTTTGAAATACATACTGGCAATATATAATAATAAGATTCCAGGGAAATTAAATGAAAAGCCTATACAGAAAAATATTTCTGAAAGGAAAAAAAATTTTCTTTTTTCATTTCTAAATGAAAGAAATGTTATTGGCTCTCTTTCCGCATTGAGGACACTTAAATGTTTTGTTATATATCGGAAAGTACATTTTGTAAGTTCTAAGAACTTGCAATAATCTACGTAAAATTCAGTATTTACCATTCATATAAAGTTTGGCAAATAAGACAAAGAACTATATTCTAACTATACTCAGCGCATGTATTCCGCAAACAGTAAGACACTATACGGGAAACTTTTTTAAGATTGAAAATTGCAACGTTCTTAGTTTTTGAGGTTATTGTACTCAGAAGTGTGTATTTAGCACTCTCAAAGATATCCAGCATTAGACATACTCAAAAATCTAAGAAGTTTTTCATTTATTTGTTTTTTTTTTTTTAAGAAAATAAAATTTTCCTAATTTCTTAGTGCGCAGTTTCACTGGAAAAGGCAAAGAGTTCGAAACGAATGGTTTTTTTCATATAACTGAAGAAATTGTATAAATCCAGAAAACTATAGAAATTTCAATTATATACATCGGAAGTTTCCTTTATATCACTATTTGATGACCAATTACTAGCTTATAAGATTAAATTAATATTTCTTAAGATAAACAATTAGAAATCTGATCTTATGTGTCAGTTATCATCACAAATTTTCTTAGACTGGCTAATGGCATATTCTATAATCTATATTGATCTGGTATAAGTAATAAGTTTCCTATCCTATATCTTTGGGAAAACATCTTTTGCATTTCACTATTCTTTTTGCTTATTTTTAGCCGTTTTGTGTACTTTTGATTTTTACAAAATCTCAATTTTAAACAAAAATTTTTCAGAATAATACAATTATGAAAATAAAAATATATATAGTAACTTAAAATTGGCCTATAGCCGATTTTTTGCAGCCCTATGGTAGAAATGGGACAGAAAAACTGTCGAAACTAACATTATTTCCAGGTTTTTTCTTCATAACTTTGTTTATTCTTTTCAAAATTTCTTCCAATTTGCAGGTAACCTAGACCCTGATAGCATAAGTCTAATCTGTTAATTTTTTGGAGTTATCTTGTATACGCACGGACGGACAGAGGGACGGACATGCATAAATCGATATAACTTTTGATTCCCAACACAACCATATCCTTAAAACCTTTCTACGACGATTATTTCGATGTGTTACAAATGGAGTGACAAAACTAATATACCCTCTGGTAGTACCTACCATAGGGCATAATTATATTTTCAGTCACTCAATAAGTTGCCGAGTGTATATCAGTTGATGTTTGCCAAAAACATCAGAAAGATTACTAATTTATTTTATGAATAACGTGAATTATTTGACAGGATTTATAGGATAAATGAATGTTTTCTTTAGTATATTAAATTTAAATGATTCTCCAAAAGGACAAATCAAACGAATCAAAAAAAAAATATATATGAAAAAACACTGCAAATACACAAATTTTGAGTAAACATTAATCAAAAAATTAAATTAGTAGTTAACTAACTTTTCATCTAATATAAATAGAATTTTACTCGTAGCCTAGTTGAAAGGGAAAAAATGAAAAAAAGGCATCGAAAAATTAGTATACTATATTAATGTTTATAGAACTTATCAAAGCCATCCTAAAAAAGGACTTGTGTTTACACTATTTTCAGAAAATATTCCGAATAATTTATTCGTCGGATATACAATTTTTATTTACTAAATAGACAAGACTCTGTTTTTTGGGAATTATTTTATTAAAAATTAAGTTTATTTTATATATCTAAATGTATGAGGCTTAATAAGGCTCTAATAGGGTTACAAACCAGCTTAATAATTACTACAAAAATCCATATTTTTCTTTCTTAGAATTTTCTCTAATTCAGAGGTTACTTGGACTATAATAACGTAAATACACCCATACCTCGCTATACGGCATTTCGCTATAACGGCCTTTTTTAATTATAGCACTTTTTCGATTTTCGGGCCCCAATGTTTCGTTATATGCTGTAAATACTGTTAGCGGCCTTCTATTCAGTTTCAGCTTCTTCCTTTAGGCAGCATTGCTAGAAAAAATAATTGATACGGCTTTTCGCTTTACGGTCAACTTTTCCGGAACGTATCTAGGCCGTAAAGTTATGGGTGTGTATTCTTTATGGCCAGACCAATTTTTTTAGACAACTATTTTTTTTTTTAGAATATAAATTTTCCCGAAATTCAGAACAATATTAATGTAATGAAAGTAGGAAATTAATTTTAACAAAATTCATGCACAAATTTATGAAAAGAATTTGAAGAGACCGAAAAAATTAACTTGATTTAGAAATTTTTAAGAAAATTACAAATAAGTCTTAAAGTAACTTTAATACTATAAAGAAAATGGAAAAGACATGCTACTTTATTTATTGTCTCAAACATTTTTTTTTTAATGTTTCTTATGGTTAGATACAATGTTATACGGTTCATATTTAGTGTAAACCTTAAATATTTGGTAATAAAAGACCAACTCCACGTTTGTAGCATTAACGCTCGCTCAATAAAAAAAAAGAAATCAAAATCCCTAGAACGTGAAACACAACATTAATGTATGTCCAAAACATTAATAAAGATTTATGTTCGAAAGAAGAACTTAAATTAATTTAAATGTATAATTTAATGTTATTCTTGTAATTTTGTCGAAATTTGGAATTGTCCTTGTTTTGCATCATCATGCACACATGAAACTCCATGGCAACCTTCTAGAAAAAGCTGTATCAAGGCTTAAACAGAAATTTTTCATTAAAGTTTATGATAAAGAATTTAAAATTTAAACTGAGTTCATGAAATGAGTTCGACTAATAATAATTTTGTAATTATAGATCAGACTTTTTTGTGTTATGAAAAATCGACGCCAGACATATTCTAGACATTTTATTGTATAAGAAAAAACACGTGAGGAATTAAACCTCATATTAAATTGATTTTTATAATTAACTCAATACATATTTACTAACAACAAACCAACTATTAATCTACAAAAAAAAACTAATCAAGTACATTATATTTGCGTGCTAAAAGTATATTTAGACGGTTTTAATAGTTCCATGCCAGCTGAATGTGTTTATTTCTTCTATAGAAATGAACTAAATTATGTTAACGACCAGACTGTAGAGTTTTTATTAGAAAAGTTAAAACAATTTGCGCAATTTTAAAACATTAAATTTTGAATTGAATTGTTCCAGTACCTATAATTTATTATACAGGATTATATTTTCGTAACATTTACTTCAAAAGAAAAAGAATTTATATCCCTGGTAAAAGAAAAGAAAAGTAATTTCTTACTTTTCTAATATTTTCCTAAAATTTATTTTTGAATTTGAGAAACTTTTGGAAGAATTAAAAATCTTTCTTAAAGAGTTCAAAATCTCATCTATAAGAAAATCAAAACTAAACTAAACTAACCAGCAATATAAGGGAAAGAAAATTTTAAACTTTAAAAAACCCTTTTCACTACATCAAATAGATTTCCAATAATTGTGTTGCCATGTTTTTCTCTTTAACTTAAACAAAAACTTGCCTGAATCTTCAAAAAAGGTAAACTAAATAGAATTATGCTAATAGGAAGTAGATATGTACTATATATGGAACAGAAGATCAAAACAAAAGCTTTTGGTTTGAAAGCCTTTTCTTGAATGGAATCGAACAAGTATTGATTACTACTGATACGAATTTAACGATATAAAAATACCGAACATTATTCTTTAACATAGAATTTACTCAATCGATCATTACATATTTTAAATAAGTATGTTCAAAGAATAATAACAGATTTTCCCAAAAATATTAACCGGCTTTATAAAAATCTGTTCGAAATACAAATCAACTAAATACGGGCACATGTATGGTTACCCATTTCATAATGGTGTAGCTTGTCTATTTTTGATAAATTATTCTGCATGACTTCTTTGAAATCTTTAAAAATCGTTTTTTTCCTTTTCAATAGAAAAATGTTGTTAAACAAAATGTTAAAACCTTTAATATACCACCAGAGATGGTCATTTTATGATATTTGTATATTTTGTAGGAAAATTTTGAATAGGGTACTTGTAAATATTTTGTTCGTACAAAGTAGTTTATATTGAAAAGAAAACGGCTATACTATCATAATACGGCCTTAAATAATCGTCACCGTTACCAGTTCTATACATTTTATACATCTAAAACTTCAACAGAAATCTCCTTGCAAGATAGTTGAAATATTCTTGTTAAAGATTCTTGACAATTTTGTTATCTTTTTCGAGAGCTCTAAAAATGATTGCCAGTTTTTTGAAGTATGTATAAAGATTCCAGTATATTTCTCTTATATTTCTAAGACACAAAAGCCCATGTCTTATCATATTAGAAAATATCGGCTTAATCTTCCATCAAAATTTAAAACAATCTACAAAGATATTTAATCTTTATTTCTTTATTAAAGTAAATTAGTTTTATAAAACTTTAAATACTCTTTGAATTAGAATACAGTATCAAATTGTTTCCTTCGTGATTTAATCATAAGGAAATTAAGGGTTTGATTTTATAGGTGTGGCTAGACTAAAAAGTTTATAGATCCAGTACTCCAGTAGTTACCACATAACACTATTAATATATTATGGAAATCATTGTAAATTACACAATTCCAACGTCCACGAATGCTTTCACATTAAAGTCGTTAAAAAGCCATCAAAACAAAAATCTCATAACTTTTTTTTTTTTCGTTAGATACATTTATGTGCAAAACACATATCAATATATCATATGTTTACTTGTATCTAGTAATATCCCTTAAGCAACCTGACTTGGGTGTGAATTTTCTATTTTTATATTACATCCATTTGGAATTATTATACCAGTTGTGAGATAATTAAGTCATAACATAAAGGTAAAATGCTGTCAAACAATTTTTATTACATTTTGTGTCGAAAACATGTTTAAACAGTCTTGTTTTGTAGGTGTTACTGTACTAATAAGATATATATATTTAAGTAAAAACATTATGAAACGAAATGTACTATATACTTTTTTGTTATATAAAAATACAAACTTGTGAGTATAAGTTATCAAGAAACTTGTAGCATTCTTTATAAAGAAAATTTACATATGTATCTACATACCTGGGAGCTATACTCATAGTACTATCTATATTCATTTAAAATTTTCCCGACATAAGAAACTGAAGAAATTTCAATTGAAATAATTGTTGATATGGTTCGCTAAATTATTTCTTGGATGAAATCCTTTAGTTTTAGTGGTTCTTAGTTCCTAATATGTAAAGCCTTTAAAATAGTATGTATGTGAAATATCTAGTCCTGGCGTAAATTGGAAATCAAAGACTAAAACATTTCAGTATAAAGCTCAGACAAATAAGGGAGTAAATGACATTCGTACCCAAACGGATCAATATATATATAACGATCTAAATATTGAAAATTATCATTTGGAACTCATTATTATTAAGGCTGCATCAGATTCATTGATTGCGCATTTAGTCAAATCGATATAAAAATAAATAATAGATATCTACATAAATATAAAGAAAATATAAAAATATATTATGGAGACTTGCCAACGACATGTAGCTACATATATAACTACTGATAATAAAATATAAAACTTATTGACATAAGTTCAAGTATTAGTTCGAAATGGGATAAGTTGCGATTATTGTCAGAGATTTAGATACATAAATGATATACTAAAAAACAATTGATTGTCTAGACATGATAATAAATTCATCCATGCTCTAATATCAAAATTTTCTAGTCCCCTTGAGTGATTTTTCTTGAAGATTTTGTAGTACTTATTAAACTTATAAACTTATAAAATAGTAACAAAATTTTCTAAGATGTTTTAAGTCTTTTACAACAACTTTTAATTACTATTAAAATGACTAAAATATACTTCATGAATACCTGATCTATAAATGGAATGAAAATATATCTCCTGAAATACTCTTCTACAGAATCGGCTGGAACATTGGTCTTTAATGATTGTTTTGATCCACTACTTGGATTTTTAATGTTAATATTAAAATTATTGTATTTCATCATAAATATCTTTAAATCTGGTGTTTCACGAACGGCAAGATCTTCAACAAAATTTAGATCAATTAGTGGGTTACTGCCTGATTTTTGTATTATTTTAGACAATGCTAAGGTGTACTCAAATATATTTTGTAAGCTAAATAAATAAAGATAAAACGAATTATTTTAAAATTTTACGTTAGAAGACTTTGAAGGATACCAGGATACCCTTAGCCCCCTCATTTGGTAAGCTATCGATACTTACTTAATATATATACTATACAAATAATACTAATAATATTTCAACAAATGAAATACATAATAAACCCAACTTCAATTTAACTAAATTTCCTGAATTTTCGATGACTTTATGATTATACAAATTTAAATATCCGAAGTTAGTTTCTTATTTAATGAAGTCCATTAAATTCTATACAAATGTACAAAGAGGATTAGATACAAAATTTATGTTCAAATGTTGATATTTGTTTGTCTGTTTGTTGTAATAATATCCGTTTCTTCTTCCTTAACAAAAATCAAGTATTGTAAATTTTTGTAATGTTCATGATGATGTTCTTTCGCAATGGATATAATTTTCTTATATTTTAGATATTTGTTTTAATTTTGAATTTAGAACAAAATACCATAAAAATATGAAATAAAATTTTAAATTACAATCCCTTAAAATGTTTTTAGAACAGCATAATGTTACCTTCAAATTTGCTAATGAAAAACTTGTGAATAGCTCAAGATGGGAATATCAATGAATTCTAAGGATAAAGGATTTCACCATTTGAAAAGGATAAAAACAGGGTTTTACCATTAAACCCAAAGGATTCCAACTCATAAACTTTTCTAGGTACATCTAGAGCTACAAATTTGTATCCACTAGAAAAAGAATAACATCAAATTAAAAAAAAAATCCTGATAAAATAAAAATTTTATATTAGAAACAAGGGGAAACAGTTTTTTTTGGCTCCAAAAGAGAATCTTTAATATGCGTCTTATACTCGTACAATTCTGAGATACCTTTTTCTTTCGATTATTCTTATTGTGAACTGAAAAAATGTATTGACTTTATGTGCTATATAGATAAATATCCATTCAACTGCGTTCAAAAAGGATCAGGAAATCAGTTAACTTGAATTACCATGCTATGGTGCTTGTGCACTGGTAATTTCTTCCAACTAGTCAAACTGTTAACATTTAACAACATTTAAGTGATACTATGAGTCCTTTGCCCGTAGAGGTTTATAGTAAACCAACAGAATTAAGACAAATAATTAATTTTGCACCACGATAATGCTTCTCAATAACCGATGCTTGTGATTTTTTGGTCAAAAACTCTGAAAATATAATTCCACGGTATTCATCTAATAAGGTACCAGCGTGTGACTATGTTTCTCTTTAGTCAAATAGAATTAACACTGTATAGACACTGTTTTCAGTTCGTAGAAGCGATAAAAGAAAATTCGTTTAAACAGCTAAAGAACGTTTCATAAATCAACTTCTTGCTTTAAAGATTTCCGAAAAAATATTGCCACAAATAGTTTGTATTCTCAAAAGATTACATTATTTGCGTCAAAATAAATTTAGATCAATCAAATAAATAGTTTGTGTTTTGTTTAACAAATTCCAATACTTTTTGAACTCAGTAATGCATATAAAAGCGAAAATGTTTGGTTTGGAATTTTATCGATTAATCATGATACCAAAGGATGAATAAGTTACATAAAGGATATCTGCTTGACTAGGAAGGGTTTCTTTACTCTAGCTAGGATAAAGATTGTATATGGTATGTATATATAGAGAAAAACAATAGACTTAAAAACACAATAGTTATTGTCATCTCTGACACAACTGAAAGTGAAGCTGAAGAAATGTTTTTGTACTTTGACTTCTGTTATGTCTGCAGCCAACTAAGAAAGAAATTTAGTGATTAAAAACGGGACTATTGTCAAGTGAAAGTTAAAGGGGTGGTTGTAGTCTCCATAGGGTTAAAGTCACTCTAAAAAATTGGGATGTATACAACAGACAAAATCATATATACTTGTATTATATATTTATAAAGAAAAGCGAATATGTTGTGAATTATAATAAATTTATAAATACATTTTTTTCTTCCTTAATTTTTTGATAATTGTAAATATCATATTTCTGCTCATCATCATTATATCAAATCAGATTTGATAAGAGATTTCTGAATTCATTATTCATTAAATATTAATCTATAATTAGATTTTTATCAGTTATACTATATATAATAAAGCTCTTATTGTAATGGCTTATTATAATTATAGTTATTAAATTACAGATAATAATTAATTTAATTATAATAAATATAATGAAAAAGAATTGTATAGTAATCATCATAATTATTATTAAACAAAAGTATCATCTTTGTAGCTGGTTTTATCTTTAATATCCAACTATTTATAAACACATTTTAATCTGGAAGAAAGAACTCCAAATAATAATATTCTAAATATAGTATAATATGTTAAAGAATGTGAAAGTTCTTAAAATTATTATATTACACAGAAAAAGGAGTAAACCCTTTTCTCTACAATTCAAAATCTTTGTAATAAACTCACAATAAAATTTATATATGCGAATATAATTTAGATAAATCATTTTCATAAATGAAATAAGCTTTTAATGCCTCCCAAAAATTTCATTCAAATATACAAAATTTCAAATATATGTTTTCATATATTAGAACAAATATTTCTAGATTTGTTAAAGACGACTGAAAATGATTTGAACTTCCAATGTTTATCTATCGCGATTAAATACAACTAAAATTTTAAGATACCATAATATAATTCTCAAAGTGAAAATAAATTAACGTATATGCCTTCTTCTTCATTAGGGATTAAAATGGTGACTGATTAAAGATTTGAATTTCTATTTGAGGATTATTTCTGCTACAATAATTGGTTTTGTCACATAAAATATCTTAACCAAACATACTATTCGACATAATCATTCTTTCAAGTTAGTTATACTGGATGGAACGAAAACTCATTGAGTTATTGAGGATGATAAAATAAAGGCATTGATAGAATTCAGTGGGAACTTAATGACACTAAAAATTTCTGAAAATCTTGACATATCTAGTACTGAAAACCAAAAGAAGCATCCAGAGTTGGTTTGTGTCACCATGACACACGTTAGACAACGTACACGTTTGATCACACGTTAAAAACTAAGGGTGGTTAGTGGGAACTTTTAATACAATATATCCATCATATAGTCCTGACCTTGTACCATCAGACTACCATTTGTTTCAGTATATGCAGAACTCTTTTAATAATGGAAATTTAAATTCAAAAGACGTCTGTGAAAGTGACTTGTTTCGGTTTTCGTTCAGTGCAACAGAAACGGGATAATAGCTATGCCATAGGACAATATTTAATGATTCGGGCGTTTTGTCATAATTTAAAGATAACAATTAGTTCTAGTGGTCTTTCTTCTTTAAATATAGAATTTGGAATATGATAAAATTCTTCAAGTTCGCGATGATAGCAAGTATTATTGCGACGCTTTTTAAAAACTTTATGACCCTTTTGTCATGTTTAATCATGAATTCATTACACTACCTACATGTATCTTCAAAATTAAGTATAATAAAGTATAATTTCAAGCAAATAGAAGTAGTTTTGAAATTTTCTATTAAATTCTACAGAAATAAATTCCATTATATACATTTTATGTAAAGTTAAAAGTTTGACATTTATAGAATTGAAAACTTATTAAACACTTATAGTTTATAATTTTCACACAATTGAAGTCAAAAATATTATTTTAAACAATTCATTTTCAAGAATTTTACTCAAGAGATTTTCATTTCCAACTGAATTTTAGCATAAAAGACATTTTCTTACAAAAGCATTGAATAAATAGAATCAATATAATTGAAATTGAAATTAGGATAAAAGGATTTATGGTTATATAATATATTGTATTTCATATTATTTATTTAGCTTTAAACATTTAATTAGCTCACAAGTCCTATAATACTCTATAATACGATTTTGAATCATGAACAGCTATAACTTTATCTTATATAATATATTATATAGTAATAGAGAAAAGCTCTTCCATACCTTTAATCACTTTATCTTAGAATAAATTACTTATATTAACTATAGGAAAAGGAAATATATATTGTATCATATATGTATATATAAATGTGAAACTATCGAAGAACTTCTTCTATCTAATGCAAAACACGTTTTCTTGTTATTCTATACAATAGTATAGTTATTTTCCTAAAATGTATACAAATGACAGCCAATAAGACAGGATAATGAACAGGAACAGGTGGTTTATTGAAGAACACCAAACAGCTTGAATAAAAACTTATATGATGAAATTAAAGGAGGTCAAATCATTTAAAGCTTATGAAAGGAATTTAAGGATTTCATTTACGATATGTGAAAATATCAAAGATGAAAAAAAAAACACAAAAAAACAGAAGAAAACTAAATTAATGATATTCAATGATAGAACTTTCCAAAGTATTGTTTTCTATTAGTTTAATAAATTGATTTGATTCTTATCTAAAAGTATTCCATTATTTCGCTTTCTGGACATTGAGTGGAAATAAAGCTTTGTAATGGCAAAAAATTGTGATCTTCAGATTCTGTTTTTTATTTACTTTAAGTTCTAAAAGCATATTTTTAGAAAGTATCTATCCCTTCGACTCTGTCCGAATATTGTCTGCCTATATGTTTGTGTTAAAATTTAGTTTAGAGTTAATCAAGAATGAAACTACAAATTTGGTATTCTATGACTTAAAAGGAAAATTCTTAACATTCTTAAACATAAAATAAAGCTCAATAGGATCATCAAGATATCAAGCAAATAATTTGATCCAACATGATTATTATGCCCTATGGTAGGTACTATACCAGAGGGTATATTAGTCTTGTCACTAAGTGTGTTACACATAGAAATAATCATCGCAGAAAAATTTCAAGGGTATGGTTGTGCAGAGAATCAAAAGTTATATCGATTTAGGCATGTCCGTCCGTCCGACCGTCTGTGGACAAGATAACTCAAAAACGTGTTATCCAATTTTGCTGAAATTTAGAATGTGAGTGAGGATATTCCTTAACTGCGTTTGGTATTATATTTCAGCAAAATCGACCAAAGGAGAGGGAAGTTATTAAGTAAAAACCAGGGTGACCAGCAAGTTTTGTCGTTTTTTTATATAGTTTTTCGGAAAATTTGTAAACCAATTTTGTTTAAATTAATTATATTGGTTAAATACGTAAATAGACGATACCATGTTCAATTTCAGCAAAATCGGTCCAAGGATAGTGAAGAAAGAAATAATTCTAGGAGAAAATAAGTTTGTCCATAAAGTTTTTTTGACGTATTTTAAAAACTAATATACTGATTTAAATAAAATTTGCAGATTGGATTTATCCTATTAGGGTCTAGTTTACCTGCAAATTAGAAGAAATTTTGAAAAGAGAAAACGAAGTTATCAAGAAAAAACCTTGAAATACGGTTAGATTTGACTGCTTTTCTGTCCTATTTCTACCATAGGGCATCAAAAATCGGCTATAGGCCGATTTTAAGTTACTATATGTTTTTTATTCCAATATTTGATAATACCAAATGGGTAAACACAATTAAGATGATTCTAAAAATATTGATTGATTACGTTGGGGTTAACCCTTTTTATATTTCTAAAACCGTGACAAAAATATATATGTAGATTTAATTTTTAAAGCATAAAAGAAAAATACAAAATAAAATATAATGTTTTATCCGCAATTTTGTACTTTTTCCTGCAAATGGAATAAAAGCACATAACACATAAAAAAAACACCACAAAATGATTAATTTTAAATCTCATAATAACCCATATGTAGGCCCACGAAATAATAAATTACGCGAGTCAGTATAAATAATATCTGTATAGCAATTTTTTCTCCAATTAAGTTCATTGAAATTTAATTTCCCGACACTAATTAGAATGACTGATCGTTCAGTCTGGAAAAAAAAGAGGAAAAAAAACCGATAATTTGATAATAAATTAATTGATTTCGAATTGATATCATTGAATATTATAAAAAAAAATATATAATTAGAGTATCATACGTTACGTCTAATTATTAAGAGGTTAATTAGTTTTTCTAAGCATCTCAAATCTGAACATTGAAAATGATTCATTTCACTGAATGAGTAAAAGATTAAAGGACTAAAATTCATGGAACCGTGCCAAAACTTGATAATAGGATTAAGTAAAATTAATTTTTCACTTAAAAACACCTTTGAAGATTATAAATATTGTGAGATAATTTAAAGAGTATCCAGAAGAAAATTATTTTGAATAAATATTTGATATACCCATAAATAATCAGGCTTATTTTCTTCGACAGCATCTTAAAAAGATTCTTCTGGCTTGCTTCGTTTAACTAAAAACTGTTAAACAAATCAAATCTTGATTAGTGATTGGCGACATTCATGATATACGGAAAGGGTTTTAAGAACATCTTAAAATTGATTTTAGGCCGAAATTATTTAATTGTTTTACGCTATTCATTGTGGTAAATATATTTCACGTGCTTATATATCCTATCGAACTGATATTTTCTGATTCAGAAATCTTTTCAATTTTCAATTAACTTTTTGTGTACATAAAACTTTGAATTAAATTCATATATAAACTTGTAAACGAAATGTTCCTGGTACTGTAAATAAAATTGATTCTATCGAAAAGGTAAATATGTGCTCTATATGATAGGATTGTATTGTACATCCGCAGCATTCTATTGCAGGTATATATGGATGAAAAAAGAAAAACTAACGAAGTCAATTACCACACATTGGCTTACTAGCTTACACTCACTTCAATATGTCCATCAATTGGAGAGCACAGTTTTTTTTATACTGTCTCGTAAAGGGATTACTATTTGATGCGGACAATGGGGTATTATATGGTGTGATGAAAAATCAGGCGTATTTGGTTTTTTATTTTTTGTTTTACAAAATAAGCTTTCAATTTTACTAAAACAGTTTATTTGCATAACGTACATATTGGGACTTTACTAATTAAGTAGTTGTAACAAAGCATCTAAATTCCACTTTTGAATAAAAATACCGCATGTAAGCAAACGACACTTGATTAAGTTAATTACATAGAACTATTGCGTATTTTATATTAAGACTGTATTTATTGTAAATATCAATTCAAACTGGATAGCCATTGAATGGGCCAAAAAGTCAATCAAAGGCGAATTTTTCCTGAGGAAACAAAACTTGTTTAAATAATATATTGTTTATTTTGATCGATGACATTTTACCATTTTCCTGGCAGAGCCATTATTCTGCCATTGTAAACTTTCTAGGTTTTTAGAGCGCGAAAAAGTAGTCTGATGATTCAGGATCAAGACATGGTGGATGCAGCCAAGTTCTTTCATCTATCGTTATCATGATGGAAATACAAAACTTTTCAATGACTTTTTCGCCAACCCAATCCAATACCATGCATTTCTCTAATACAAGATTTTAGAAGCATTCTAAATTGGATATATTAAAATGAAAATATAAAAAAAAAATCAGTAAAAACTCAGAACGAAAATTATAAAATACATTTTTCAGTAATTTTTCCCAGCAATTTTTTATAGTTTTGCTCTCACGACATGATCGAATAATGAAAAAAGGTATTTTCATTGTTTACAAAAAAAAAAAAATACTTTCCATAATAATGAGAAAATTGTTTTTCCTGCTATTAGAGACTTAGTTTGGAACGTGCAAATTACAATGAAAACTTCCCATAAATATTAAACAGAAATCAAACAATACAAGATTTGATTACTTTAGTACCTCTTAGCTCAGGTAGAAACTTCCCTACTGAATTGAAACTGCTATAAATCCTTAAAGGATGAGCAGTATTTGAATTCTGGTTGAAGAAAGTATATTTCCCTGAAATCTCTATGTGTGTCCAGCTAGATACCAGTAACCTTTTTTTTTTTTTACTTTAAAAAATATAGTTTTTTATAAATTCCTGTTTTCAAGTTAGGTTATCCAATCTGAACATAGAGAAATATGTTTCATTTTCACAATTTTCGACTGTCTTCCTCGATTCTGATCCTTCAGAAATTCTTCTAACCTTTTAAAGCAGAATCTAAAAATTTTCTTTCCTTGATTTTCCATGATTCTCTCAATTCGCGCGCATATTCAGCACTACAAAAATCTTGGAAATACTTACCTCTCCGATTGTTTCTGGTTTAGTGAAATTTACCTGCGATTAGTTGAATGAGTAAAAATTTGTGGAAAAAATACTCGATTTAAGAAAAATGCCGGTTATAAATTGTACAGGGAGCAAAAAAGCTGAAAATCGTACCACAACAAAACATATTAAGCATATAAGCAATAGCTTAGCAACCAGCCAAGCAGACGTAAATTGATCACTGGAAAATTGGAAAATTGGAATATTATGTTGTTTTCAGTCATATCAACTTTCAGCTATTTAATACCATTGAAAGAGGGGTAATATTGGAACTGGAAAATTTTAGTTCGAGAAAAACTCATTCAATTTTCGGTGTCAATATTTCAATTTCAGTTGCAGTACGTTTGTTTATTAAACACGTAGTGTCCGTATGATTTTTGTTAACGAATCTTTTTTTTTTTTCTTTCTTTCTTGTGTAAACAGTTTTAAATAAATACACTGTATTAGAACGAACACATACATTCTTAAAAATTAGTTCCTTTTTTTTTTTTTTGGATATAATTTTTTTGGTGGTAAAAAAAAAAACTTAAGTTTATATTATTTTTAAAAAATTTGAAATTAATAATACAATTAAGTGCTTTTGTGGAACGAAAAAAAAAAAAAAAAAAAACTAATAAGATCTGTCAAAAATACTGCTGCCATATTCTAGAGTTTTTTTAGTAGTCAAAAAAAAAAAAAAAAAAAAATGACACTCTCAAACAATTTTTATGTTTTTTGCGGCTTGATAAATGTATGGATATGTATGAAGCCATCTTTTGCCATTGTTTGTCCTATATTGATTATAATCAATTATTTCTTAAATTTTATCGATGAAACAATGTTAATAAAAATAATAATTGTTGTTTTAAATGTCACATACATATGTGAAAAGTTATATATCAAATATGTTGTTTAAAAATTAGTGAAAAAAAAAAATTATGTTTTTTTTTTTTTTTTGCTTTTCAAAACATAAAATAACCAAAATTTAAAGTGTATTATAATTATTACATAATTTTCTTAGATTTTTAAAACGAACAAGAAAAATATAAAATTACTTGCAATTTTGAAACATTTTATAAAAATAATAAATAATTATTGTTAATTATTATAATTAGATTTCCGTTTTTTCTTTTTCGTTTATTTATCTAACCAAAAAATAAGATTGGTGTCTTCTACTAATAAATAGTTTATTTCTATGAGATTCCAGTTACTTTTTATGTTTTGTTTTAAAAAGTGTACTAAAATTTAATTATTAATTTATTATTAAATACAAAATTCGGTTTGTAATTTCATAGAAAAAAAAAAGAAATATTTTTAAAAATCAGTTGTTTTGTGCGATTCTAGGCAAAAAAAAAAAAAAAAGAGTTCTAAATATCATAAGTTGTAAACAAAATAGCAAATAATCATTTAATTATGATTTAAGAAAAGAACACACACACAGAAAATAATTATAATTAAAGTTTTAATATTTGTGTTCCATTAAAATGAATTATTTCCAAATAAATTTAACATTTTAAAATCGATGATAAGATTTCATTTGACGTGGCACAGAACAAACAGTACTGATTTTACGATTACACAAGGATTACCCAGAAACAAATTAAAAAACAACATCTTTCTTATGGGTAAGTTTGAAAATCAATTTTTCAGATAAAGTAAGAAAATAAACGTAACCTTAAAGGAAATGATTCGTATTTACTCTTAACAATGAAAAAATGGTCTAAATTTAAGATCCGATAGTATAAAATTTAGTAGTCTATAGAAAAGGTTATACTTATTTAATTTCCAACAAACAAATAGTTAGGAAACTTTTCTTAATATAAATAAAGGCTGAAATTAAATTTGGTTTGATATTGCATATCAGCAAAATCAGTCAAGAGAGAGTGAAGTTATAAAGATAACATATAGTAACTTAAAATCGGCCTATAGCCGATTTTTTGATGCCCTATGGTAGAAATAGGACAGAAAAACAGTCAAATCTAACAGTATTTCCAGGTTTTTTCTTCACAACTTTGTTTGATCTATTAAAAATTTGCTCTAATTTGTAGGTAACCTAGACCCTAATAAGATAAATCCAATCTGCAAATCAGTATATTACTTTTTAAAGTACATCAAAAAACTTTATGGACAAACTTATTTTCTCCTAGGATTATTAGGATTATTTCTTTCTCCATTATCCTTGGACCGATTTTGCTGAAATTTAACATGGTATCGTCTATTTACGTATTTAACCAATATAATTAATTTAAACAAAATTGATTTACAAATTTTCCAGTTAAATCCGAAATACTATATAAAAAAAACGAGAAAACTTTCTGGTCACCCTCGTTTTTACTTAATAACTTCCCTCTCCTTTGGTGGATTTTACTGAAATACAATACCAAGCGCAGTTAAGGAATATCCTCACTCACATTCTAAATTTCAGCAAAATTGGATAACGCGTTTTTGAGTTATCTTGTCCACAGACGGACGGACGGACATGCATAAATCGATATAACTTTTGATTCCTTACACAACCATACCCTTGAAATTTTTCTGCGATGATTATTTCTATGCGTTACACACTTAGTGACAAAACTAATATACCCTCTGGTAGTACCTACCATAGGGCATAAAAAACAGGGTGACAAGAAAGTTTTATCTTTTTTTTTGTTTATGGTTTTTCGGATTTAATTAGAAAATTTGTTAAGGAATTTTGTTTAAATTATTTATATACGTTGTCTACATAAATAGACGATATCATATTTAATTTCAGTAAAATCGGTGCAAGGATAGTGGAGAAAGAAATTGTTGTAGAGGAAAGCAGACCTGTTTATAGTTTTTCCGATATATTTTAAGACTAATATACCGATTTCAATAAAATTTAGAAGAGATATTTATGTTATTAGGATCTAGCCTACCTATGAAAAAGACGAAATAAAGTTATAGAGAAAAAACCTTGAAATATTAGTAGTTTTGGTGCTACTCTCTAAGAAACTCATTGAACTAAAGAGTTTTTAAGTATGAGCCCCATTTCTACCATAGGGCATCAAGAAAGGCCTAACTATTTTGCTACAAATCCGACATCGAGGACAATATAGATTAATCTAAAAAAAAACCTTTTCAAAGAATGTATAGAAATTATATTAAAGCGAGAATTAATTCTACAACCCACTAATAAAAATTTCCAGCTCAGATTTCCACTCTCAAATGATTCTTCTTGTATACTAATATCCGTACACTTTATAGAAATTTATTCTTTCTTTCACATTAAAGGCTTTCTTGATGTATTCTACTTCAATTTCGCCTGACGTGGACTATGGACTAGATCTAGAGTTATAGAAATTTCTATGCATATTGAATAAAAAGCCTTTAACTTTTCCACGTTCTTTTTTTTGCATATCCTAAAAAGTATTGCGTTTTTATCTTATATGTTTTCCATATATGCAAATTTAATGTAATTTTTATATAAAATGCATTCAAATAGATTTTTCTTTTAAATTCTTATTGTCTTATTGTTTGAAATTTTGAAATTCGATTTTAAAAATGTTGTAATTTCAATAGTTGCCAAGAATTTATTAAAAAAGCTTGTGGAAAAAATCAACGAATTTGAACTAAGTATATTTTTTTTTACATTGTTTAGAGTTGTTCACTATTTTACTATTGTTTATTTTTTTTTCTTCCGTTCAATTTAATTGAAATTCAATTCAGGAAGTGAATTATTATAAAAGGAAACAAGCTAATGAATGTCGTACACGGAGTTATATTAACAAGCATAGTGTATATATGCATTAACACAACGTTAGAATTTTAGGAATTCAGGAAAGAATTTTAGTTCAAAAACATAAAGAAAAATTTTAATTAAGTAGATTATCAACTTTTTAATAAAAATTATGAAATTATTGAAATATTTCACATATTTGTATATAAATATAAATTATTTCTGATAACAATACAATGAAACAAATTTAAGCAGAAGTTTTTGAACAGAAATCGTTGATTTCTAAGTCTTGAAACTCATTTTTGTCTATCTCAAATCGCTAAAAGTTCAAATCGGTATACCGAAAACTTTAAAAGGATCGTTAAATACTTAAAGCAACCTTAAATCGCTTAAATTTATCGACCATATCTTCTATTGTCTTTCAAATAGCTATGTTTAGAGAATTTCTGAACAAAAGTTCTAAATAGGTTATGAAAATGGCTCTATACACATTAGGGTGGCCCTTAGCTGTATTAAATTTTTTGGAAGTTAAGCTCCCACCCCCTAATCCTGTTTCAATGACCAAAAAAATAGGCTATGCAAAATTTCTGCTCAATCGGGCAAGTTTAAGGCGACCCCCAGGAACTATTAAAAAACATCCGATGTATGTAATACATCTCAATACAAGCTCGATGAACGTCGCCTTGCAGTTGTCCGATTAAGCTTAAATTTTGTATATATCGTTTTTTTGTTAATTGGAACAAGATTGAGGGGTGGGAGCTAGACTTTGGCAAAGTTGAAAAATAAGGGCCACTCTATACACATCCAAACCGGTACACAATCTTTCTTTACACGATTTCCCTGAAATATGTTCTTATAAAGAATAACAAATTTTAAGGACTTAACGATCAGCATTAAGTCG
This sequence comes from Xylophagus ater, assembly GCA_963422695.1. Taxonomy (NCBI): domain Eukaryota; kingdom Metazoa; phylum Arthropoda; class Insecta; order Diptera; family Xylophagidae; genus Xylophagus; species Xylophagus ater. The sequence goes on from OY730484.1 coordinate 1,810,317, forward strand.
AAATTCTATTAATCTATAAATCTAAATAAAGAGTAACTTCGCACTCAAGTTAGAGAAGTCTGGAAACTGATTGTCTGAATTTACGCAACAAATTCGTATGTCTGTTACTACGTGTTGATTAAGTATCCACAAACCTGCTATATTTCATAAAACTAGTTAATAATGATTTAAATATAATATAATCAATATAACGAAGAATCACTAAATTTAATTATCAGTAAATAAGTTCAAAAATGTCAATGTTTTGAAATATTTTTAATAAACCTAATTTCAGAACAATATAAATTTAATTAAAAAAATTTATGAAGACAACTAATAATTGCTTGATTATCTTTTTCAAATAACCTAAAAACTCGAAATCTTAATTCTTGTGTGATCATTAGGAAATCAGAAAATTGCACAATATCAAAATTTCGATGATCCCCGAAATATTGTTCTCCATCAGAAAACTAGTTTCGTAAAATTTACATTGAAATTTTCTACTTCATTTATTATCAGAAATCTTATTTGGAACACACATATATGAACGTGGGGCATCCAATGGGTCATGTTCAAAATTAAATTATTGGATGTTGTTTTTCTTTTTTTTGCTTGCCTTGTATTCTTTCTCGAACTCAACAAAATGTCAAAAGTTTGTATTACAACACAAGATTTTTTAAGAAAGTAAAAAAAAAAAAAAAAAAAAAAATTAAGAAAACCAGATTTCTTATAATACTTTCAGTGTAGTTATATTTTGAACAACATCATGTTTATTTTACTTTTAAGAAATCTAGACACAATCTTATTTTGGTATAGTGGCCAGTCATTGTTGTGTGGAAAAAGGGCAGTGCATGAAATATTATTAATAACACTTTTAATTGAAATAGAAATATCGATATGAAAAAATCGTTTTTGTGCAATATATAAATCAAATATATTGATTGCAACATTTAATTGCAGAGCAATTTTTGAGATTAATTGATCGCTCAGTTGTTTAAGAAAATATAAACAAAGAACAGTCTGTGCTGATTAAGATTGTCCCGAGATTATAACTAAAATTCTCACAATCATGGCATGGGCCAAATAGTCAACTAGAAGACGAATTTTTCCTTGTATATATTGTCCAGTTTGGCCGAAGATGTTTTGCCATTTTCCTGACATATAGCAATTATCCTCGCAGTCTATAACTTCTGAGTTTTCTGGCCAGAAAGTCGAGACAAGGGTTCTTTTGAACTCAAATTTACATCAAGAGTATTGTAGCCGCCGAAACAAATATTAGTTAGGTGGCCAAATCCTTGCTTTGAATTTATTAAAAATCTTCAGCCAAGTTTAATTTTTGACGAGTGACCAATGTAATGTATCAATACTTTTGCAATTCTGTACGTTTCCGTTTGATAATTTTCAACGCTCAATTTTGATATGTTAAAATTCTGAGTAATCTTTAGTTGCGTTAAACGACAATTGGATTCGTTAAATGCCTTCATTTTGTCATTATTAATAACGCAATGATTTTTTGGTCCATCCAATAGTTATTAGATTCAATTGAAAGCATTGTATTTAGAACTCCATGAAAACTGTTCTACTTTTTGTTCGAAAATCTTATGAAATTTGCATTGAGTATGTTATACGCAATCTTAAATCTAATTTATAATAAACACTCTAATCGCATTAAAACCACATCATTACGACGCTAATAAACTGTGATTTGTTTTTTGATTTTTATAACTTAATCGTCATCCATAATTTCGTTAATGATTTGTTTCTCTTTTTCTGCTGATTACTAACAAGAATTACATCATCTCGTCGCTCTGCACTGGTGGAGAAAAGAAATCCTGTATTTTATTTTTTTTATTATATTTATTCTTTCTGAATGGCTCTCACTTTTTCTTGGGATTTTATGTCTGAAAAACATAAACCGGTTTGTTTTGGTATTAAAAGAAAAAGAAAAACAGAATTTCTTGTTTATAGCATACAAAAAAAAAAACCCTTTCTCAAACCTTTAAAGCCGCAAGAAAGAGGCTATTACAATCATTTTACAATATGTCCAACATAGATACCAGTATATGTATGAAAACATATAATCAGTGGTGTAGTCGTAAATATTTTAGCTAATTTTATTCGAAAATGAATGGTTTTAATATTACAGATCTTTATATATAAAATTAGTATGTAAAGTGTAATCAAAGATCCTATAATAGGATCTATTATATCTATGATAGGATCTTTGGTGTAACATTTTCAATTTAATTAAGAGATGAAAACCCGTTTTCCAAATATCCATCAGATAAACTGAAGTATCATACATATTTAAATCACAGTCCAAAAAATATTGACGACAGTAACCCACTGGACTTATTTCAAGACATATTTTCAGTCGGACTGACAAAAAAGTCCAAATTTTAGAGTCTCTACAAGACTTTTTTTCAGTCGGACTGACAAAAAAGTCCAAATTTTAGAGTCTCCACAAGACTTTTTTTTCAGTCCGACTGAAAATAGGTCTTTAAATAAGTCGTGTGGAGTTGCCTGGTAACAGCAACGATTTTAACATTTAGCAAAGATGCAATGCAATGCAATCCAATCCAAATATTTCCCAATGAGCACTTTCATGTTACAGGTTACCGGGTTACAAGGGAACAACTAAAAATTAGAACTGATACTTTGAACCGGAAATTTCCGTTACGACTATACCACTGCTTTATAATAGTAACAAAAATATTTCTTATATACGCCGTGGAGCGAATGTTATAGATTGGGACACTTAATATATGTATTTTAGACCACCCAATAAACCTACAATCATTAAAATCAAACTATACCGAACTCATTGATGGAAACTAAATTAGACATAATTTAGCAAGTACTATATATGTATATATGGTCGAATGTTTTAATGGGATTGACCTCTAATCACCCGCATCTGGTGGTGACTTCATACATTTTATTTTGTTACAAGATTTTCATCTCCCGACCCCAAAATCCAGAATGTTCTGAATGAGTAAACAAGTCTAGTACATACGTAAAGTTTATTTTTTATTATATATATTTTTAAATTAAATACGATATGCACGATTCAATATTTACATTGGATTTTATTGCGCACTTTTTTTCTGTAAAGTGTTTAATAAAGAAAAAAAAAATAAAAAATTTAATTAACAGAAAAGAGTGAACATCTTTTTAGCAAAATTTTCGCGTTGTGGTTAGTTATTGCGAATTATTGAATTATATTTATCTCCATTTTTGGTGTATTTTATTAAATCTATAAAAGCAAAAAAAAAAACATATAGTAACTTAAAATCGGCCTATAGCCGATTTTTTGATGCCCTATGGTAGAAATGGAACAGAAAAACAGTCAAAACTAACAATATTTCAAGGTTCTTTCTTCATAACTTTGTTTCCCCTTTTCAAAATTTTCTCTAATTTGCAGGTAACTGAGACCCTACTAGCACAAATCTAATCTGTAAATTTTGTCCAAATCGGTGTATTAGTTTTTAAAGTACATCAAAAGAACTTTATGGACAAACTTATTTTCTCCTAGGATCATTTCTTTCTTCACTATCCTCTGATCCGATTTTGCTCAAATTTAACATGGTATCATGTCTATTTACGTATTTAACCAACATAATTAATTTAAACAAAATTAGTTGACAAATTTTTAAATCAAATCCGAAAAACGATATAAAAAAACCGAGAAAACTTTCTGGTCATCCTGGTTTTTGCTTAATAACTTCCCTCCCCCCAGGCCGATTTTGCTGAAATGCAATACCAAATCCAGTTAAGGAATATCCAACTCACATTCTAAATTTAAAACAAAATCGGATAACGCGTTTTTGAGTTATCTTGTCCACAGACGGACGGACGGACGGACATGCATAAATCGATATAACTTTTGATTCCCTAACATACACAACCATACCCTTGAAATTTTTCTACGATGATTATTTCTATGCGTTACACACTTAGTGACAAAACTAATATACCCTCTGGTAGTACCTACCATACGGCATAAACTCAAAATGTGAAAATCAATACCGATAATTAATTTCATGCGCGACACTAAATTGAGTCAGAGAGTATCAATAGAGTATGATCAGTCAACGATGATAAACCAAAGAAAACGAGGAAATCCAACTAAGTAATGGTCATTTTGTGATTTTTCCGGATCACCTATATATCTATTTCTATTGTTTAGTATTGTGCTACAATAAAATTTATTCACCTTCCAATCATTCAACTGGAAGTCATTAATTATTTTGCATAATAGAGTTTCCAGTTGGTGTTCGGTTACGGTACGTGTTCTTGAATTTTTTAATTTTTTCTTTTTTTGAAAATTCGTATATAATTTCAATAAATTTGACAAACATTTGGAAATAGAAAATTTTTATTCAGTGTCAATGTCGAGCATATTTTATATGCATTAAAATGTCATTTAATATTACATTAGATAAATTAACATACTAAAACCAGAATTCGAATAATAAAGTTTTACCGAATTTCCGGAGTTGTTTTTAACACTATTATAGTTATGTAGGTCCCACCATATACTACGAATGTAGGTCCCACTCATCACGCTCTTCAATTTGTATACGAAATCATTATTTAGTGACTGATGTAGAAAGGAAATGCCAAGAGTGATTCAAGAACAACCAACGTATCTGCAACGGGTCACCGTTTGGTATAGTTTTTTTGACGGAAGGAGCAATTATACGAAAATGTTGTCCATAATTTTCATAGAAGAATTGACAATATTAACTAGATTGAAAAATTTAGTCTATCAACCAAACTAGCTTTAAATTAACTTGAAATACCCGCAGTTGTTTCAAACTAGTAGTTAACTTGAGTTCTCCTAATCTGTCATAACTAAAGGGTTTTTCATTAAGGACATAACATAACGATTGTAACGTGTGCTGTGTGGTTTGTAGCGCCGTCTTGTTGAAACCACATATCGCCGATATCAATTTCATCTAATTCTGGGCAAAAATAATCCTCCAACATGGCACGGTAGCGCTCTCCATTGACGGTAACATGGCGATCGTTCGTATCAACGAAAAAATACGGCCCAATCACGCCTCCGGCATGTAAACCGCACCATGCAGTGATTTTTTGTGGATGCAATGGTGTCTCTTGAAGCACATGTGGGTTTGTTGCTGTCCAATAACGCATATTTTGCTTGTTGACAAATCCGTTTAGCCAAAAATAAGCCCATCGCTGAGGATGATTTTTCGCTTTTAAAGTTGCGGCGACTCGGAATTTCGGTAGTAATTTTTAATAATTTCCAAGCGTTGCTCGTTCGTGAACTTTACCATGATGAAAATGTTGACTTTAATCTACGTTTCGACATTGACAAGTCATTATTAATGTTTAAGGGTGCGTTCATATAAAGATACAAAACTGTTATGTCCCTATTAAGACACTATATTATGACTAAATTGAATATCTGAGTTTTCATACATTTAAAATCATAGAAAAGAATCTTTTGATTTATAAATTCAATCGTTACATTTAATTAACAAATAAAACAAAAGATCTTCTTTAATAAAAAGATATATTTATTAATATTAAATTGAAGAAAAAGAACAATTGAATAGTATCGGTCTATTAATTTAACTTAGGTCCAATATATGTGAAGTGAAAGTATAACAAATTGAGTATAAAAATGATTTTTATCTTTATTGTTTTGATGAATGAAAAGTATTGGCAAATTTTTTTTAAGTTTTAAACCAATTTGCATATAAAACACTTTTTAACAAATTTGCATTTTTCTTCTTTTTTTTTTTTTAATTAATAGAAAATCTTTCATAGTTTTTCATTTGCAAATTATTCGGTATATGAATTGCAAATTTATCGATTCAAAAAAGAAAAAGATTTTTCATTCAATCTAAAACAAAAACAAAAACAAAATCAATACTAATGATTTAATATTTTAGTTCAATTATATTTATTTTTCAACCGTCATGGAAGATAAATTATGGCGGACATATTCATGAATCCCAATCTTAATGGATTTTTACCAAATATATCTAAATCTCGATAAAAAAAAAAAAAATTAATCAATAAATAATTGTGAATTTAAATAAGTTTTTTTTTTTTTTTTTTTCATTTTTAAATATCCATCAAAGAAATAAAAAAACTGTTTTTTTTTTTTGCAGAAAAAGGCAATGACCTGGTCCCTCCAACTTTCCTATAAGAAAAAAGAAAAAAAGTCTTGGCATATAAAAACTCTTGAGAAATGATTTTAGTTAATAGTAGGTCACAAAGAATATGATTGTTAAACATTTTAAACCTGATTACATATCATTAAAATTGAAATTTATAAAAATTGGCTAATGATATTGTCTGCAATAACAAATGGTATATATAGAATTGACTTGATACGGTACGAATGTATAAGAGAGCTATGTGGATTTGAAGGAGTTAAATATACTAACTTATATCCATCACTAAGGCTAGATAGATTCGTGTTAAGATTGTTAAGATCGTGATATTTTTTCTTGGTTTGCAATATTTACCTTTAATACATCGAGAAATTATTTGCATGTAGCGCTTGAACACCCTACCATATAAGGGAACTAGATTTTTTCGCATGTTTCTTTTATCACCCACGTCGCCAATATGAAAACTGTTGTAAACGGTAAAAATATATCTTTCAATTTTTTTCTTTCAATATATTAAGATTTCATTTGATGACGATGGACGACGGGGATAGCAAATATTATAATCATTGATCATTGTTTCATATTTATTATTTTATGCTACAAAATCCCATGAAAATAAGAACACAGAATTTCACTAATAATTCTTTGGAAGAAAAATGAAAAATAAAATGCCTGTTTTTGTTGCTCTAGAAATTTTAAGTATACTATATTATTTTAAAAATAAAGAAACAATGAACGCACGAACCTAACAGATGATGATGATGTAGTGTGGACGTTGATGATGGGGGTTGGGACACATAAGAAACATCAAATATTAATGATCCCAAAACATTGATTCTATTGTGGGACGATGTTGCTGTTATTATTTTCATTATTTATTTTTTTCTTTTGTAATGATCATGATGGGAACATGAATTTTGATTACTAGTTTATTATTATTCCAGCTTCTGAAGTAATATTGCATGTAGATAATATATATATATATATGTGAGACGAATTACTATAATATGTTTACATGAGAAATATGTCTGCTAGAGAAACAACGTCTAATATATAATAAAACTAACAGAATATAATGATTTTCTTTTATTCTGCATCATTTCTTTGAAGGGGTTCAGATTGAAAACATTCCAAGATGTACGAGTGTAAAAGATTATATGAGTTTATTAGCTCAAATGCATTCACTTTCTGATGTAAATTTGATCTCTAATCAAAATGGATAAAAAGAAATTGTCTCTATTACAATTTTATTCATTTAATAGATTGAATATCTTTAAAAGGAGGTGATATTTTTTTTTTTTTCTTATATTACACATATTTGAATTGAAATAAGAGAAAGTTTAATGAAATTGAATTACAAAAAAAAAAACAACTAGTTTTTCTCTTATGTTCTTTTTTAAGCCCACACTAAAATTTAATAATCTAATTAGTAACCTGATTTCTTCAATAACAAATCAGTTTTATACCAAAAAAATTATTTATTTAAAAGACTAAATTTGCATCCGCTATAAAAATATGGAATTTAAAATGTACGAAAATTTAACATTATTCAAATTTGTTTTAGTTTTCAAATACATAATTAGCCAAAAAGTCATTGTGTTGTTGATAATGACAAAATAAAGGAATCGAATGTAATCGGTCCTTAGCGATACGCGAGATTGATTCATTGAAAACCATCAAACAGAATCGTCCAGAATTGGTGAATCGCAAAAGTGTTATGTCTCATAAGACCCCATACAAGTTGAAGCAAACAAGCTGACAGTCATTCAATAGCTCAAGCAAAACGTCTTAAAATAGTGGAATAGAACTAATGTCCTTAGACGTAATTGGCATGGTTAGTGTTAACATAAAGTAACAATATATATTTGGTGTTTGCAACAAAATGTGTGCAAATGTTGTTATTTTTCTTGATTAATGAAAGTTCCTACTAGCAAAGCCTCACCACCCTCTTTTAATATACACATGTAACACACATATATATCTGTTACAATTGTAGATATATTATATGTATATAATTTTGGAGGGTTAATCCCTTAACATTGAAAATATTCCACACAAAAACCATAACCAAAAATTTCCACACTTTATGAAAAACATGTATAATAATATGGGTTTATCTTTGTTACACCATAGGAAAAGCCTAAGATCTAATGATGTTTTTATCACCAAATATGACTCTTGATGGCGTCCCACTTGAACATAAAATAGGCTCCTTTATTTTTTTTTTCTTTTTTCTTTCTTTTTTTCCAGAGAATATAATAATACGAAATCATCATCATTCTACTTCATTTATAAGAACTTATATATATTATGGTGTATGGTCTTATTTTTTGGTTTAGAGGTGAATTCAACTTCAGAATTTATACATACTCGTTTATTGGCGGCGGCCATTAACCACCATTCTTCTGGTTATCTCGGAAGAAATTTTGAAAAAAAAGAAGCTCTCCTCCATATTACTTAAGCATATAATGCAGACATCATCAAACATGGAGGAATTTTATGAAATGATTTCCCTTTATTTTTTTTTTCCTTTGCTTTTTCGAAGGGATCTTTCCTTCTCTTTGTTATGAAACTGTCGACCCATGTTTCACTCTTATTCATTTCTTTAGTACAACTTGAAGTAGTTTCAAGGGCTGTCGACATGCACACAATACACAAAGCAACAAAATGATGAGAATTATATAATATATATATATGTAAGAAAAAGGCACCGTAAAATGTTAAGAAATGAAGGAACAAGGAAAGAAAAAAGGAAGCAACTTTCAAAGCTTTAACTTCTCTTATTCAAATCTTTAGTTTTGTAAGTCATAATACCGGAAAGAATTTTCATTTTATCATCAAGAACATTTTCATATTGACTAAACATAGAACATTTCTCAAATTCTTGTGTATACGAAAGATAAACGTCTTTTGACTTTGTGAAGTCAAAGAGTTTTCCTCTATATGGTACATACTCCCCTCATAGGTATTTTGAATATGTTTAATGAGTGAAATCGAAATGTTTCCTAAATCAGAATTTCTAAAAGAATAATTCATTGGGTCTGTTTGTCCAAATTCATTTAGGGTTTGCTATTTCAGATTTGGGGTAAAGGGATTCTAAAAAAGTTTCTAAATTTTGATTAGGATATTCAATTAGCCTAAATCTGAAATTGTGAAATTTTTAAGTAATTTAGTTTTCTCTTTATTGATTCTATTACTCTGAAAAATCTCGATATACCAAACTTTATGATAATCGATTTATTTTCGATTTCCAATTTTTGTATTTCACCCTTCTCTCATAAAACTGTTTCCCTTCGAAGGGACGAAAGAAAAAAATTGATTTAAAAAGGCAAAAAAAAAGCTTTAGAAGAAAAAGATTTTTCAACCGCACTGAACTACTAACAAAAGGGGGTTAAGTATAACTTTTGAATTTCATCTCGTATTTTATTCAGAAAAAGAGACGCGGCCATTAACTTAGTAAACTGTAAAGAATGAAATTCGTTCTAGTGGAAAAATTCTAAAGGTATAATCGGAAGGAACCAAAGGCCTTTTCATAATTTTTACTCTATGTTGGTCGATTTGACTTCAAATACAATCCAGTAAATGCTTACTATAGCACATTCAAAATTAATTAATTATATAGAAATAATGTATTTACTAAGAAATACGCTATTTTGAAATTGCTGCAAAAAAGAAAAAAAAAATACTAATTAAAATGCTGAATTAAAGATATTAATAAAAAAAAACAAAAGCAAAAAAGCAACTGAATCGCATTCATTGTGCTCTGCGACATTGCTCATTGTATTTACCCATGACATAGTCAATAACATTAGAAAACTAGAATAATAGCAGCAATGCCTACTTTTAATGTAAAAAGAAAATAAAAATTAACCGCGAGAAACTCGCGTATCATGTTCAATTTTTTTTTTTTTTATTTCACCTCAGACATGGTTTTATTTTTTTATTTTTTTCAAGTATACTTAACTTGATTGTGTGTTAAGAAATTTTTTTCTTCAAAGAATCTATGCGGTTGAATCTCATAAAACCAGTTTAAACTGCGCAAGATTTAAGGTTTAAGCCAGTTACGAGACCATACAAATATCATCGTTGTGTATTCTGGTATCACTTAAATACCAATAAAATAATTCAATTAGTTAGACTGAATATAAAACATGATTACGGATTAAATAAAGAAAATTACAATTGCGCGTGCAAATAAAATATTTATTCTATTATATTTTTGTTCTTATTACGAATGTGTATTGATTCTTTTGTGGAGTCACAACTATAAAACCTAGTCTCTTCTAGCTATAGAATATTGTTTGTGAACATTTTTTATGTTTAAGGAGTTACATCTACCTGGGCAAAAAAAAATTGTTATGAAATCATCAAAAAATAGTTCCAAATCGAGCTCCAAATACCCAACTCCAATATCGGCGATCGTCATAGATGTGATTGATGTAAATAACACAATTTGTTTTTTTGACTTTAGATCAAGGGTGTCTAACCTTTTTGTTTCCCTAGGCCGCATTGGAAGAAGACATGGTGTTTTGGGCCACAAGTATATTACTATGTATATATCCATATCATAAAATGAATGTGATAACTGGGATTGAAATTGAGAAACTAAACCGTCAATATCTGGTTCGATTGACGTGGTTGCAATTCTCAGGCAGTTCTCAAGGTGTTCATCCAACATGTTGGTTCTAATTTTACACTTACCACACGACTCCATTGGACTTATTTCAAGACATAATTTCAGTCGTGCTGAAAAAAAGTCTAGTTAGTATGTTTCATTCTTCACTTAAGCCACTAAGTGACAAACAACAGAACAGTGTAGCTGAGCGACCAACGCAAACAGAAAGAGAATTTACTACATAACGAAAGAGCTTCCTGTTCTGGTCCTGTTTCTGTTGTTTGTCACTTGGCAGCAAACACACAAATCATTCCTCAGAAAAATGGACATGCTTCAGTAACTTTGAATATTTTCGGGCCGCATTTATACTTGCCTTGGGCCGCATGCGGCCCGCGGGTTGGACAACCTTGCTTTAGATGAACTGTTTGAGTAAGAAAATAGTCACTGTACAAAGTTTGGAAAAGAATTCTTTATTTCTCTTTTATTTCTTAGAAAAATCAATCCGAATTTAGAATTTTTTTTTCGTTAGCCTAGGTAGATGCAGCCCCTAAATAGAGATTCTATAGAAATTCTGTTATTAAAAAAATGCTTACACTTTTTGAATAAATTTGTTTGTTTGATAATTAAGTAATATAATTATCAGTGGTGTAACACAATTATCATCCGAATACAATGCAATTTTTATTTAATTACTTCCACTTTTTTACGAATTACATATGCATAAGTAAGTATACTTTTATGAAGACCTTGTTATTTTTGAAAGATATATAAACTCTTTATAAATAACCCATTTTTTTGGTCACATTGAATGATTTTATACTTGAAGTCATCATTTTTATTCTCATTAATTTCAATCAAATAATAATGATACAATATGTTGATTTAATCTTTGCAGAAAATGTATACGAATTTGAACTCTGAACAATTTCATTACATCAATTTAGATTTTTATAATGTGGCGAAATTAATTTTATTGTATGCTATTCTTAATGGTATGATAACCTCGGAATTTATGTCTTTTTTTTTAAAACTTATATTTTGTGGCCTAAATATTTATGCATAAGATATTCTCCTAAATACCTTTGCTATATATAAAAAGATCTTATGGATGAGTTGTTCTTGGTCGTATATATTCATATATTTAAACACATTTGTCTGTAAAAGAAACTTCAAAGTCATTGTCATCATCATAATAGTGGAAAAATGGATTATTTTATATGAGTTATAAACTTGATAGCTGAAAACGCCAATTGTTCTTAATTAATAAATGTATTATTGTTATTATTTTAATGTTTATTGTCTTGTTTATTGATTTAATTGAAGGACAGACACATTTGCACTTAACGCGAGATCATTGTATTAAAATTTTGAAGTGTAATTTCTTTAAATATTTGTAATAATTTCCTAATTTTAACTAATTTATATTTTATGTATCATTAAATCGGTTTTGTTCATTAATTAAAACATAATTTTTGTACATAGAAATGTATTTTTTTTTTTTTTTTTGCAAATTGACCATGTAAATAGCTTGATTAGCTTGAATAATAATTTTCGGATTCCGAAAGGGATCGATGTATTCCACTAACTTCAAGAAATTGAATTCTTAGTATCCCTAGGTAGCATTGAGAGGATTTCTCATCGGACTTATACTATTTAGTTATGTGTTTTCTAATATATCACAGTATATTATATCCTCTATATAGTATTCTACATATTAGAAATAACGAATCAATATACATACTTAATTCAGGAATGACAACACGTAAGTTGCTTTACACTTAGTGTTTCGAATTTACGAAAATATGGCAGAACGTAAATTATATTTCGGTCATATTAAAAGATAAACTAAATTTGAAAAGACTGACTTATGGTTTGATCAAATCAAAATTTTAATACAACTTAGATACGTGCTAGCACCATACCGATCAGTTCTAAATAAAAACAAAATTTTCAATAACAAAACTTTATATTGATTTTCTTAAAACTCAGCTATTTGGTTGGTTGATTCGGAAGCGTTATAAAAGGAATTATATTAGCTTGTTTTTCTTTATAGTCTTTCAATTTGATGTTCTTATAATTAATTATCGATCTTTGGTTTTTTTTTTGTATTATCGTTGAAAGAAGATTAAACGTATTATATATATATCTTGTGTATTATGTATTATATACTTATATTGTTCGAATATTGTATCCGTTTAATTAGGTTTCCCGTCAATTTTGTATATATTCGCGCAGTAATAGAAGGCCATAAATAACCCTATTATTACCTAATCAGGCATGAAATGGATATTTGGTTTCATGCTGAAATTAAAATGTTTTCGCACGACATTTAATTAATAGCAATTTAAAGGAACCACCATTCATATAATACATATACATATATACACTGAACGAAATAATTTTTAAAAATTTACTGTAAGTTGAAGAAGTTGAAGAAAATACTATGAATACTGGTAAAACTCTTTGTAAATTGACTATGAAAGTTTAAAATCGTCATCATTTTAAGGCTTTTCAGGATTTTACTACGATTTGAGTTTACCATGCGTAGTCATAGTTAAATTATTGTAGAAAGCATAGTCAATTTGATATATAAAAATTACTCTGTATATCATCTTTAGTTTCTTATGAATATCAATGAATTTACTATTTATTCCAATGATTTCTCACGGGTATAGTCATTTTCTGTTTACATGCGTGTTTTTTAAGTAGAATAATTCCGATATCATCGTCTAAACACAAAAACAACCTATTAAATAGGCTCTATGCACGTTTGTTAAAACATATTTTGTACAAAATGAATTTACTATGGGCTCCTATTGTTTTGGAAATTATGCAGATACAATCATTAGTATATCATAGTGAAATCATTAAAAGGATCCAATAGATTGATTATTCGTGTGGTTGAAATATTTTTGGTATTTATTGAATTTACTATAAACACCTATTGATTGTGTCTGTGCATACAAATTTACTATGCCGCTAAATATTTATTATTGGGCGATTAGTAATGTTAGCCGCTATAACAAAAAGAGCTCAACTTCCTCTTAGTTCTTGGTTAGTATTCACTATTTTATTATTATATGAAATAGTTGATTCAAACCGAAAAATGGTGTATTTTACAAAGTTTTTTTTTGAGTGTACGAAATGTCTTTCACTCTTCAGTTATATTGGAAAATATGTAATATAGAAAATTGTATTAGAATTACATATTTAATTAATTTAATGTTTATCAAAGGAAATATTGCATAAAATTTAGTACAAATTGTGAGAAAAAGCCTTCAAAAAATGAAATAAAGTCATTCATCTTAAAATGGATTTTATATTGCAATAATAATAGCAATTTTATAATGGATTTGATTTGTTTGATTATAATTTGGTGTTTTTTTCTGTTTTAATGAAAAATTATTCTTATGAAATTTTGTTTATTTTTTCACATAAAATTAATGCAATTTCTATGATTTAATTCACTAAAAATGAAAGAAGAGAAAAAAAAAAGAAAAAGTACATAACTACTATTATGTAATATCGCCTACGGTATCCCCTTCACAAAATGAATTAAGAAAAATTTAGAAAAAAAATTAAATATTAAAATAAAAAAATAAAAAATAATTATAGACAAATAAAAACAATCAAAAGTTTCTTACATTTACTTTTTTGTCATCAATTTAGAACGCTTTAAACTAACTCTCATTTTTCAAAAGAAAGTTTGGTTTAGGAAAAAGTGTTAAAATTTTATATTGTAATAATTTTTTTGCCAGTGAAATGAACTTGAAGACACCAGTTTTTTTTCTTCTTTGTTTTTCACAGAAATCTTATTAATTTGAAGGCTTTTTTTAAAAACATTTTAACCCAATTTTTAAAGTTGATTAACCGGTTTCCTACTTTTTATAATTTATCTACAATTATTATTATTTTTTATGTTTTTATAGCAACAGCACTGGTTTATTTTATTACAAAAAACTGCATTTATCTTACCTTTAATGTTCTTTTCATAAACTACCAAAAAGCAAATTTTTTTCTATAAGATGTCATCCTGATTTCCATTTTAGGATAATTATTAACTTTCGGAATCCAGTGATCTTTAAAATTGAATAGCAATAAATGCTGGAGGAAAGTCTCTAAAATATTGATTCATCCCAACAACTTTAGACATAATAAATTGCCCATAATTATAATGACAGCTCTTGGAAACCAACAGAAAAAAATTAGAATTTCAAATACCCAAAATTTGTATGCTCCAAAAAAAAAACCGGAAATTTTTAAATTTTTATTAACTGGATGACCTTTCCTTCCAAAGTTGTTGGTATAAAATGCCCAAATTCCTTGTGGACCTTTACGGAGGATTGATCAAATCAAAAGTGTGAAACAATTTACGTGCTGACACCAAAGTAAAAGAGTTATGTCTATCTTAATTTGGGACAACAAGAAAAAAAAAATGTTATCTACATATATGGACCATAATTTGGAACAAACGGACAGTAATTAGAGCTTTATCTACCTATTTGATTACGTGCGTTCTTTAAGTAATTTTTTTTTTTTACTTAAAGAACTATTATTTTTCCTTCAAAAATTTATAATAACAGATACTAGCCCTCTTAAAGTATAATTAAGTAACTAAATCTTATCAAAAGGAGTACAAAACACGAAAATAGATTTGAAAATATCATATCAAAAAAATCTTCTCCAAAAACATGATTAATTTCTTTTATTTTAGGAAAAATTACATATTTATCAAGATAATTATTCTTAACCAAAATACACAACATAGACGTCATTTCTTCATTTTTCTTTATTTATATAATTTATACGTATGTGAACGCCTCTATATGCCCAAGGAAAAATATCTAGTATTATCATCATGTATACATCATCTTATCCTAAACTAACCTGTCTGTCAAATTTTAATGTCATAATCTACAATCATTTTATCTTCATTTATATTTTCCTTTTTATATATAACTAAAAATCTAATGAAAATAAATATGTAGAATCTCATCTTATTCATAGCACTTTGACATGAAAGTCTCATCCCTCCAGGATATATAGTAGACTATTTACGGATATATCTTTTCCATGGAACTGAGGGGTTTTTTTCTTTGATTTCTATATTTAAAATTACTACGTCATTTGATAACATTATATGAAAATCTATTTTCAATCGAAAATTATGTTCATTATAAAAAAAAAAAAGCTTTTATAGAAATTATCTGATAAGCTTTTAACGTAATTAAATTCATTGATCCTTGATCATTTCGTTAAAATAAAAGAATGGAAAATAATTTGAAGTCACTTTTCATAACGAATTACAATTATTTTTTTGGTTTTAATTAAAATATATATGAATAAAAACTTTAATTTTGGTTTAAGACGTGCTCCAATTCTTTTATTTTAATTTAAATTAAAAATGTAAAACTAAACATAACTTCTATGCAAACTGTGCAATAATGAAATCCAGGAAAGAAAGCTGTTGACATTATATTTTGCCTTTCTAAAGGGATTGTTTCATTTTATACACCTAGAGTCATATTTTATTGGATATATACTATGTGTTATAATTGTTCCATAAATATATAAGGAGCTGTCATTTGAACTAGGCTGGAAAAACTCTATTGTCCCTTAGAAAATTTTCTATGTAAAATAGTTTTGAAATGTGACTGAAAAAGTGACAAGTTTTTACTTAAGTTAATAGTAACATTTAAGCTCTTTAAAACGTTTACCAAGTTCATTTTAATTTATATATTGAATGGGCCGAAAAGTTATTGTATTGTTTATGATGACGAAATAAATTCAATTGACCTATAACAAACATAAGAGATTGCTTAGAATCTTAACATATCTAACTTCAGCATCAAACAAGCCTTCAGAATTGATGCATCGCGAATGTGCTGGTTTCATCATGATAACGGTAGAAAAACAAGTTTGCGCACTCATCAAAAATTGTGAGAGCTTAGCGTAGAACTTTTTATGCATCTACTGTGTGTAGTCCTGGCCTTACACCATCAGACTACAATTTGTTTCGGGCTTTGTAGAACTCTTTTAATGCTATAAATTTGAGTACAAAAGAAACCAATAGAATGATTTGTATCGTTTTTCACAATGAAAACCCAGAAGTTAGAGTGAGGAGATAATGGCTATGCCAGTAAAATGGGAAAAGGTCATCGATCCAACTGGACAATGTATTGTTAAATAAATTTTTTGATTTCCATGAAAAATACGTTTATATCGAAAAAAAAACTCAACAATATGTATATCAAAGCAATTAATTTTAATTATCATGGTTTTTCGGCCCCTTTTTTAGCCCATAATTTTAATATTTAAATTTAAATTTAGACTAATTCTTTTAATTTTTTTTTCTACTCGTATTTACATCATAAATTTTTGTATGGTTGTACTAAACATTTTTGAGGCAGAAATTACGCTTTACGCAAATTGTTGTCCCAATTAGAATTAATTATTCCATAAGATTTATATCAACTATTTAGGGGAATTCGTTTACCAAACATTTTTCCGTTTTCAATCCTTGTTGCTTCGTTCGGAACTTGCCAATTCCATAATCTAAAAAATCATCTAACGATGATCACGTACTACATGACAATTTGTTACAAACAAATAGTCCCGTTCGTCGTCTATAGGCATTGAAGAACTTCACCCATTCGGATTACAAGTGTACAATGTCTGATAAAAGTTAAGAAATCGATGATAATATATGTACAAGGATTTAGATTTCGGTAAACATAAAAATGTCGAACTTGATACTTATTCGAAACAAGTGTATATTTCACATTTCAAAATGTTAACTTTTGTCCAACAGTGTAATTTTAAAATGGTTTTTACTTTAACGAGTTTACGTGTTTTATATATGTGAGATTAATCCTATTAGATATTCCCGTAAAACGCACTGAAATAGAAAGTTTCATAAAATTTCGTTCCCTTTGATAAAGTAAAAGATTGAACTCATTTCTTTACAGGTATTATTTTCATCCCTTATATACAATGTTTAAAAAGAAGATATCATACAAGTCTACATCAAAAGCATATTCCTGCTTTTGACAATGATGTATGAAAGTCAAACGTTAGATAGATGAAAGGTATACTACACAATATACTACATATGCATATGGAATTAAAGTAAAATAAAAAAAAAGGAGATATGTTCTGGTTAAATAATATCAACACGTCATAAATTAAGTATCCACCTCGATAAATCTGCAGCTATAAAAAAGGTGTAACCATGAAAACTCATAAATAAAAATTGGAAATACAAGAACGTATAAGATCCGTACGTGCAATAGAAAGAAGAATATTAATTTTACTCTTGTATTTTAAGAGTTATATGTCATTCTTAGATACGTAAAGTAGACTGAAACCTAAAATGGTTGGAGAAAGTAGGAAATTTCCTTTTAACGTACATGTACATATATATGTATTTTGTTGTTCACAATATCATTGTTAAATTGTCTGAGCCGAAGTTTTACTATTGTTATCGTCACATTCCTTATATACAACATATGCTCGTCTGATATTGCATATCATATTGAAATGATTTGATTTTTCCTTTTCCATATAGCAAATAAATTGTAAGGGAATTTTTAAGAGAAAAAAAGAAATTTCGAATTAATTCTGGTTTTTCCATTATAAAGCTGCGTTTTCACCAAACGCGCAAAATGCTTTTGCTCGCGTGGAGAAAAAAGAAAGAAATGATGATATGTTGACTTGTTTTTGTAACATTAATGTGTTTTTAGTCTAATATAGTTTTAATAGGAATACAGACAGCTTTGACTGCACACCCTTTATAATTCATTTTACACATTGAAATAATTTATTAAATGTCTGGAAATCTATCTAAAGATTTCTGTTAACTGAATGGTACATTCACCCACTATTAAACTCCCAACTAGGATATATATGCACAATAATAAACAACCCTTATGTACGACAATAATATAAATATCATGGTTTATGGCGTAATTTAGCGACACGCTTAAAACGACAGATGCATACATTAGCATAGAAAATACAACATGCGTCTCTACAAAACAGAAGAATATATTTTGAACGTCATGTGAGGGTGGAAATAATAATGATTCCATTTTTTTATGTTATAACAATGTTGTGATAAGTTCACTTGGGAACTTTTTGTCAGTAATATTATTTCAAAAATTTGTATGAAATAAATTTCTATATAAGAACGCGTCATGTCGTATTTGTCGTTTTTATATACACTAAAAAGTTTCAACAAATTGACAGCAAATTTCGTCAAGGAAAATTTATTGGAGACAAACTCGCAGTTCATATAAGAAGGGTGGGTGTACTTTTTTTTTGTGTGCAGGATTTGCTGTTTACAAGAGTTTTATCAACTAAAACTGACTGATGATAATTCAGGCCATTTTTGAATTTTCTTATTAAGAGGAAATTTCATTAAAAATGTAATCATTCATTTTTTTATTAGAAAAGTGATGAATCTAAACTTTTTATGAAATTAATACTTTATATGCTGTTCTTATGTTTTATCATTTCTATCAATAGTATGAATATTTTTATAGTAAAGTTTCTATTAAATAGATAAATAGAAAGTGGACTACATTTAATTGTCTTAAATGTAATTTATATTGGGGGTACTTTCTTTCATTAACCATTTTTCTGAGAAATAAATAAAATAATTTAAAATTTACATTTTCAATTGGACAACTTCATTTTCATTATATTTCAATTGATAAGCCAGATATGTAGTAGGACATGTTTTTTTGACTGTGAATTCTTTATGAAATTATGTACAATGTATTTTCATGTCATGCTTTTTCCGATACGATAAGTTCGTATTTCTGATGTCATTCCAAATCAAAACATTCTTACTTTAGCATGCGTGCTGGAATGCCATATTATAATACAGTACAGCCATAACAAATTAATAATTAATTTTTATTTGATCTCTTCGAATAGGGTAAGGTACTCAGTTCCGGGCGTTCGTAAAGCCAATAGTACTCCTACAGTATAAGAAAAGTTTATAAAAACTAATTGTAAATGAATATTGCTACTATAATTTTATGAGCGCGAAGTATATAGCCTGATTCATTCGTTTTATAGTAAAAATATAACTATTATTGGAACAAGTACCTGCCACTGAGAACTTTTCCTTATGAAATTCAATGAAAAACAATAGATTTCTCGAAATTTAGCAATAAATTTTTATTTTTAATTAAAATAATTAATAATAGAAAAATATTTAAAAAAGAAAATAAATCCAAAATTAACATTTTTTTTTAACTTTTTTTTTTCATATATTTTATTTATATTTTAGAAAACGTACGCCAATGAAACGCGCTCCAAGAGCTTAAAATAAATTGTTTTTAAGTTAGAAATGGCACGTGCTGGATGCAGAACAAATGGATTACAAAAACTTGAGTAAGTTAAAAGGAAAATAATATATAAATATTAGGTCATAATTTTTGTCGATTTTCCTTCGAAACATAATTTAAGAGAAGAAAAAAAAAAACACCTAACCTAATATACAAAGGAAATTATTCTATAAAATTGTATCCCCAAGAAAATTTAATGTCAACGCCTTTTTTGCGGCAAATAATTTTGTTACTAAGGTTTATTTATGAAAGAAAAATAATTTTCCGAGAAAAGGATTGATATCGAAGAAAAGCAAAAAAAAAGGAGGATATTTTTCCAAGTTTCTATTACCGAAAAATAAATGAAATTAAAACAATAGAAAAGAGCAATTTAATGTTATACCAGTTAATCTCAATATATATTACAACCTAAAATCGTACACGTATATAGTATAAGATAATCCAAAGGTTTAATATCTTACTACATATATTACAGATTAATAGTATGTATAGTCTGTAAAAACAGTGAAATTAATGTAACATCCAAACATACTATACATGTAAAGATTAGAAGCCATATTAAAAGGAAGTTGGAGGAGTTAGTCTGTTTTTTGTAGACAAAATAAACATATAATTTCCTAAAGAATTTATATTTATATTGGATGGGCGAAAAAGTCGTTGTGTTTTTCTATTCTATGAATTGTGAATTTTTCATGGAAAAACAAGAACTTTAATTAACAATATATTGTTCATTTCAGTCGATAGACGTTTACCATTTTCCTGAAACAGTCGATATCTTAACATTAGTAGAACTTATGGGTTTTCTAGATAAAAACCAGAGACAAGTAAGTTTTACAGACATCTTTTTAATTCAAATTTACACCGCTAAAGAAGTTCTGAAGAAACCGAAAGAAATGATAATCTAATAGTACAAAATCATGACTATACGCTGGATAAATGAAAAGTCCCCAGCTTTCTCAATTTTTACTAATTAGTCACCGAACTGTGGTTTAGCGTTATTATGATGATACACAACACTTCGTTGATTCACCAATTCTGAGCGCTTTTTGTTTGATGATTTTCAACGATTACAATACTTGTATAATAAGATTCTGAGCAATCTCTCGTGTTATTACATTTCGATGAGATTCGATCAGTGACACCAATGACTTTTTGACCTATCCAACAAATATAACACAACATAAAATATATATTTATTTTTCAATAGAGCACATCAAAATACAATATATTATCTTTATGTAAAATTTCAACACGAAATATAATATATCTTTTTAGTTTTGTTATTCTTCCTAATAATTTTGTTTGGTTATTCTATAGCCATAAGTCAAAGGGCTACCTTTCGTTAACGTACCTTCATTTAAGAATAAAGAAATCATCCTCACATGACTTGCTATATACTAAACCATAAAAATCGATAAAAAAAATATATAAGTACTTAGTAAAAGAAAAAAAAAATTCTCTACTGTATAGGTCTCCTCAAATAGCTAGCAATAACATTCATTTGGTATAAGGAAGGCCTGTTGTTGTCATGATTTCATTGATATGTAATATTGCGCTATAAAAATATATACCATAAGAAGCTTTCACTCCTATGTACTACAAAAAAAAAAAAAAAAAAAATAGCAACAGCATCAAAAATCCAACAGCTATTTGTCTACGTTACCATGAAAATTCTTGATCGTATTGAAAGGCTTTTTTTTCACTTCCTGGATATTTTTCTTAGCCTTGTTAACTATTCCACAGTGAAATATAGTACTTGCTGGCGGCTAGGATGCTGACTATTTTGTATATCATAAGCATCCTTTAATGCGCATACTCATGAATTGGGTAATGGCTATGGTTACCTTTTAGCATGTACATATTTATACCAAAATATATACTTCTTATGTACATCTTGTGAAGTTTGTATTTTCTTGGAGAATATTAATTTTTGAATTTTCTCTCATATTTCCCTAACGAATTCTTAATAAATGTTATTTCAATTTTTTTCTTTTTTTCTCGAATTTATTCGGAAATTAAATTCAAGAAGATTTTCATTAGATTCATTAAATCAAATTCAGTTTGCATATAAAATTTTATAGGAAAATGTTATCCAAAAACTTTAATAATATTTTTTTTATTCCCTTATTTCCTACTACCATGACTACTATTCCAATAGTATAATTAGTATGTTTGGCATTAGTTATATAGCAGGGACGAAGCGCTCATATACCGAAGCAGGTAAACAAGTATTAAGCAACATAAAATTTCATAGGAGACTAATTTTGCTTTTTCTTATCTATGTTAGTATTAAAAAGAAGGACAACTATTTTTCATTGACTTTATTAATCATTCTTTTCAGATTTTTATATTTCCATCCATTCTAACATCGAATATGTTACTAGTTCTTAATAATTCCTGTTAAAACTAGAATGGAATCGTGTAATTCGATTGAAATTAAATTGAAACGGAAAAGCATTGCTATACTTTTCAATATGACTTGGACCAAAACGAGATATATAGTACGATACCACTTCTGATTTCGAATAAAATTTCAATTGAACTAAAATTAAACATATTCTATCTATTCTATCTACCCTATAGGATACGATAAATTATAGGATTTGTAGGTATACCTATTATATTATATTTGTGATGTGCTTACTAAGTAGAATATTTAACTGGCTATTGTAAAGTTTTCAACAAATATTTTTGGTCATAAAGTGATATATAGGGATTATGGAAGTACTATGTGTACTAAATTTTATAAATTGAATTATCATAATGCAGTAATAATGCATAGATATGTGAAATTAAATTCAAATTTTTCTGAATCATCTTTTTTTGATAACATAAACTATTAGAAAACACATTGTCTTCAAAGTTATATTCATTTCGGGGTCCAGGTACACAATAGTTCCATTGTAGACACATTTTTCATACATAATCTGAGATTTTGTATACTACTTTATCTGCATTACAGGTACTTATATAATACTATAACATATAGATTTCGGTTTATCTGCAAGATAATAATTATGCTATAATAATATGCAAAAAAAATACAGTATACCAGAATCAGATTCTCCTCGTATAACTTTCTTTTATCTGTGCTCGAAATTCTGATTCATTAAAAATTCATTAATTATTTAAACAACTGCCGAAATTTTCTGTAAAATTTGGATTCATTTCATTTTCCAAAAAAACTTTTATTAGTCACATCATAAAATATAAATTTGTAAGAGTTATTGAATATATGGAAATTCAGAAGCATAGATTTATGTAGTTAGGAGGAGCATCCATAATCACGAAGGTAGAAGTGGAGTTAATTGATTTATGACAAAAAAAAAATAGTTTCGATTGATTTTTTTCCATTTAAAAATTTATCATAATTTCTAGGCTAGCACGTCATTCGAATTAATTTAAATTGATCAAAATTTAATTCAATTATAAACTTTTAAATAAATTAAAATCAATATCGAACAGTTTTTTATTATTATTTTAAATGGTCTCTAATACTATAAGAATACCAATTTTGTGTTGTTTTCAAATAATTTTATAGGATCATAAACTTCTAAAAAACACTTGAAAACTTTGCTTTTCTAAAGAAAGTATTTTTCTACAAAATTGTGTTCATAATTTTCACTCGAAAACTACTTAAAGATCAGTAAATTTTACGAGTATCTTAAAAATTCTGTTTGTTTTAGCAAAATTAAGTTTATTTATAATTAGATAGGTTTTTATGAATGATAAATCAATTTAGATTTATGGTTTTAATAGATTTTTGTATTCCTCCGAACGTGTTATCTGGCTGGATGTCTATTCGTGTAGGAGGTTTCACATGCAAAATAAATGAAAAACCAAAATTAAATTTGAAAAAGAATTTTATGTGACAATTATGAAAATTTTATGATTTTTCATACCATTAAAAATGACCCTGACCAGAGTTATATTTAAGTAACTTATTAGGTTAACTTTTGTTAAAAAAAATTTCAAATTATACGCACTTAAAATTCATATCAAGTTCAGTTTCAATTCAACTCTTTTTTTAAACGAGCTTTTTAACCATGTAATTTTATGTAAATTGTTTATCATATCAAGGTTGATCAAAGTTATATTGCCGATCGTTTTTTTAGAAATCAACTTAACGCTTTCAAACTATATTCGACTTCAGAACTTAATACTACGTCGTCTTAGCCTAAAAGTAACCACACACAATCAAGCAAAATGAACGTCTTGGCTAATGCTCCGTTTACACTAATAACTTACGATGTTGAAACAACATATATTATAAATTACTCGTATACGTTTTGCTTTGAAAATTGGAGATTTTAACCGTGAAATTTACTCCCGCTGAGATACTAAATTAAGGATTCTGACAACGTCTAAGGGATGAAGTTAACGAGGTTAGGAATCCATCAATCAATCATAGTTTGGTGTATGGGTTTAATCAGAAAAAAAGAGAAATTGCATAGAACCACTTTTCAACCTGATTATCATTTCTGATGACAAATGAGTTCTTATTTATAAACCTTCATTCGAAATTAGCTAGATCTTAGAACAGTTCTTTAACTCTTTACAAAACTCTTAATAAAAATGCAATATATGTATTATCCTTAAGGAGAGGAAAGAAGAAAGATGTATATTGCAGCCGTTGAAAACTATTTTGAATAAATAGAATTGAATTATTTGGGACGAAATTATTTTTAATTTTAAATTTCAAAAATGACTATTTTGCATACACCAAGGAAATTTAATCGTTCTCAATTTTATTTATGCTAGGGTTTGTTTATTATTCTCAACATTGTTGCTAAAAGAAAGCTCTTCTGCTAAAATTGGGGCAAAGAACCAAAATTTGTACATGTATTTAAATCATTGAAAAGTTTCTTTTAAAATCTTTTGAAATTATCATTTTTGAATTGCCTTCTTAAGTAAAGTATATAATTTCTATATAAAAAGACACATTTACAGATGCCAAACTATATGTAAAGAAATGAGAACACGATAAGAACTACAAAAATTCTTAAATTTCTATACAACCGCCATAATAAACTGCTATAATTTTTCTAATGGCATTCTTTTTATACAAAACTAAAGAAAAAAATTCATATTTCTTTTTGAAAAATATGAATAATTCATAATATACGTGGCTAATTTGAAAATTATGAAAATTTCAAGAAAAATGTTTCTTAATGTTTATCACAGCATTTTCTATGGCTATATTATGGCTATGCGTATCACCACAGCCACACACGTATTTGGTACGAAAAAAGAGAATCTATTATTTAAAGTCCTTATTTTTAGAAGCAAAACTTTGAAATAAATCCATTCATCTTTACGTCATATTCTTTGAATGAATCCCAAATAACAAAAAAGAAAACATACTTGGAGCGACAATCAAGTTCGACGACTGTCCCTATAAAAATGACACGGAACCATATTTGTCAGGTTTCACTTTTTCTGTATTCAAAGTGATGTGCTTTTGGTTCAATACAATTTTTACAACGTGATTAAATTTTGTGTTCAAGTCCATTTAGTGATGCCTTTGGAATGGTCTCAATATCATTTCAACTTCATTTTAATTTTTGGGAATAGTGAGAATCATTAAATACACAGACTTGATTTCGTATAATAAACACCAAACGTAAAAGTTCCAAAAGTTCTGTGGTTTTCATGCCAAGTTTTGCGTGAAATTTAATAACACAGCTCTTTGTTCCATGTTCTTATTTCAGTAACTGAATTTGTTGTTTGTCCAAAGCGTCATAAAATTGACAAATGTCAACCGATAAAACGCCAAGGTTTGTTCAGAAATGCTTATGGTTTAAAATGACACCTCGCACCGAAATTTGACGGCTTTAGTTGCAGAGATATGGCGGAAGTCTCGGAATTTTATTGTTCCTCCGTGTAGATTTTAGGCATATTTTTTGATGGAATCAGAAATATGAAATTTAAAAAAAAAAGAATATCTAGAAAACCTATTATAGGTGAATAAATACAAAATGTTGGAACTCTGTCTAGAATTTTTGTAGAAGTAAAAAAAAAAAGTTGTTTTTACTCTTATGTTTTTGAAATATTCATAAAATGGATTTTAAGTATTTCACTCAAGTTTCAAAGAGTCGTGGTTGTTACGATAAGAGTATCAAAACATGTGTCCCATCCCTCGATACCACTTGATTGTATATTTTATGTCATCGTATTTTTTCCTTTTTTTTTTTGTCTTCTGAAGGACTCATTTTAAGGATGTATGTTTCTTGTTAGGAAAAGACTAGACCAAAAGTTGGATGGATTTACTGCCACTAAAAAGTCATTCTAGTCTACTTCAGATATATATATTTATATATATTCCTATCCAATACTATATAAAGATCAATCCCTTACCCTTCCTTATTTTGGAGTATACCATTTATCCTTTACGATTCCGAGACTGTGAAGTTTTGTTGAATTAATGAGACAAACAAAATTTATATTTTACACTAAAAGTAAAATTTTTAAAAAGGAAATTTTATACATCACATTATTATTGTAGAAAATGCGAATTTTTTTTTTTTTTTTTGAACATCCATGCCATGAGTTAATTAAGCAGCAAAGGCATATCCTTCTATTTGGAGTTGATGTATATCAAAACAAAAATTGTCACATACTTAAATAATGTTTATAAAGTGGTATTTTTGCATATATATGAAATATATCGTTCTCACAGAAGAAGCTTGTTGTTTTGTGTCGTAAAGTAAAAGATTTTAAGAATAACTTTATTTAATATATTCCATTTGTTAGGTGAGATAGAATGTATTTCTAAATTACGTTGGATAAGTTTTTGTTATTTATATATTCGGTTATTTAAATTAGGTTGCCAGTATTTAAGCAACAACTGCTTGAAAAATACATAAACTCAACACAAAAAAAACCAAACGTTTTGATCACCTCTAAAATAATAGAGCAAAAATTAATTTCTATACGATCAAAATCGAACGATCTTGTATCATTTTAGATGGCTGATTATATTATATTTAGGTAGATAGTTGATTTGGATAAAACATATAGATTAACGGTCATTACAATTTGTGGCATTCGAATTATACAAGTATATATACAATCTTAATTTTGGCCAGATTTTATATAAGAAAATTCTTTCCATTCAATCATAGAAATGACAATCATATCGAATTTCATACCTCGCCACCCATGGATTTTCAATAACGATCTATTATCAGGAAAAAAACGATTGAAATCAAAATAGAAAGGAAAAATATAGTATTCAGATTAATCTCTTCAAAAATACAATTTCTTTATATGATGTTACGGTTTCATTAGTTTTTATGCTCCTCATTCTAAATAGCATTAATATTCATCTTTTTAAGCTCCAAATATGTGTTTTTTGCCTTTTTTTCTTGAAAATAATAACAATACTTTCACATAATAGGTTTAACTACCTTCATGACCAAATAAGAAAAAAAACCTTCCAAAATGAGATGATTTTATCTGATTTAATTTTCTCACTTGATTGAACATAAAACTCTCGAGTTAGACAAAAAAAAATATATACTATATAGTTGGAATAGGTATGGAAAATATTAGAGTCACAGTAATAATAGCTACCCAAATAGGTTAGAGACATAATCCATAACATTTTTGACCACCTTAACAACAAAATGTGTGTCACATCCAAAATTCAGATAAACAACATTCTCATTGGGTTTTCTCTTCCATCATTTTACTATCTTATACGTATATTATTATCTAATTAGTACAAAATTAGCTATTTCAAAATCTCGTGCTTCGTCGACCACATCATCAAGTGTTCTTCTCTTTAAGAAACAATAAATAGAATGTTGCATAAAAATTGTGTACCATATTCTGTATGTAAAATAACGAGCAACCATTCTTCGTATAGAATTTAAGATGGCTTTTATTTCTATTTTCCCATATAATGACCATTTGAATAGATATTTCAAGCGTGCAGTATGATGTACTTGAAAACTATCTATATAACCAGGAACAAAACAAGATAGGTCATATTTTCGAATGAAAGTTGCTACGTACGTAGCTTGAAATTTCATATAATGCTTGAAAGTAAATAGAACACTCTATGCTATCTAGAATTAACGAAGTACAAACACAATTTCTAACAATAACCAATGATATAGTATATTTTCTAACGTTGAGAGTTAGAAAATAATAGCAACTTCTTTCAGATATTTAAGTATATTGAGTCGAGTATTATAGTATATATAGTATGAAATTTTCATCTAAGGACTATTCCAGTATATTCTATACGATTTTCAAATTTATATAAAAGAATTAGTTAAACACACCATAGCAGTGAATTCACAATTATTTCTATGAGTACTTCACTTCCTTATCCCCTTTAATATTGCCTTATATTAGTTTTATAAAAATTACACAACATGAACTTTATAGTACTTCATATCGCATATTAAAATTTATATCCTATTCTACATAAACTTAGGCTGTAGCCTCTTGCTCAATTACATTCCTCTTCAATTCGACAATAATAACAATAACAAAAATCATAATAAAACATAAAAAGAGCTTTCCAAATTTTGTTCAAAAAACATTTTAAATAACAAAATTACTAACCTTTTTTTGTTACCCAAAATCAAAATGGTCAAGTGCTACGCCTAGAACTGAAAATGTCTGCAAAGTTTTAACACCAAAGTCAGATAAACAATTATGTACGTTCATCTGGATTATGGGAAGAATACTATAGAAGCAAAATTGTTAGCCATGTACCTAAAACAAACACTTGAATATACCCTAACAATAATTTTTTGGAGGAAAAAGATTTTCCCGTCTCTTATATAAATTTGAAGGGAATATATTAAATACAGTTGTTGCCTCGTCCGCTTAAACAAAATCCATTTATATAAAAAGTAATTCTATCAGACCATATCTTCCGGTCGCCATAATTTATATACAATATTTTAGACCGTATTTCAAACTAAAATAAATCTTCTATAGTATTTGCGCGTATATTTAATATATCGTATTTTATGCTATGAACGTCCTCATAGTATAAAATCAAATAAAATTGCTTTTATTATTTTGCTTTAAAAGTTAGCATATAAATAATTCAAAAAGAAATTTTTTTTCTTTTTTAGATGCGACGACGTCGAAAAGTCACTAGAACTATTGGACAAAGTTTTATCAGAATTTGAGGATCCAGATTCTCTGCCACATATTGAACCTGAAAGCCCATCGCAGGGCAATCAATCTGAAGATGATGGCTACATGAGTATGAACGGAAGGAGGTAAAAAAAAAAACAAACAAAATAATATACTTTCATTTAATATTTAATAAATTTAATATAAACTTGAACTTTATTAAATTTTTCCTTTTCCTTTTCCTTGTAGGGCGAAAATACCTCCAGATTTCCAACAACCATCAGATGAATTGCCAATATCTCCACCGGTGATGGCACCACTTCCGGTAATTCCGATTGAAACAGATGGAGTTAAATCATCTCCACCACCTCCAGAGGTAGCTGATGTCATTATTTCAAATTTATTGCCAAGGTATGATGATTTCCTTTAATTACATATCTTCATTTTATGAAGAAAGAATTATTGATATTGGAAATGGTAAAAAATTTTTGGATTGATAAATTATTATTCTCATTTCCGTTTTAAATATGGTATATACTTTAATAAAGAAAGATTTCGTAATTTTGGTGAAAAGCTGAAAAAAAAAATATAGT
The DNA here is from genome assembly GCA_963422695.1 of Xylophagus ater. Taxonomy (NCBI): domain Eukaryota; kingdom Metazoa; phylum Arthropoda; class Insecta; order Diptera; family Xylophagidae; genus Xylophagus; species Xylophagus ater. Next base: position 1,840,114 of record OY730484.1, read on the forward strand.
CCTCTCGGCTGCCAAAAAATCTAAATCAATTATGAAGCAAGTGTAATAGGAGTGTCAAAAGGTCACACAATTCTGGGTGTATTTCACGTAGAAGAGATTGTTTATTTATTTTGATTGATTCCTATCAAACAGGCCTTCATAACTAATGCAGGAAGTTTGTAGTTTAATAGAATGCTAAAAAGACACATCAGATTGGTTGGTTACTAAGGGAAAAATATTTTTCTAGAAATTTAAATTTTAGGTCTTTGTTTTTATTTATTAAGATGTCGTAAAAGGAACTTTCTTTTAAGGACGAATTTCTAGCGAATAATATTATTCTAAAAGTTAGGAAAACTTTTCAATGGCTTCGAATATGAGTGTAGTATTCGAAGATATTTATATTATAGCACAATTTTATGCGAATTTAAAAGAAATTTCTGAAAACATGTTTTTTTTTTGTCTTGTAAATATATTCTATTTCTTTATTGTCTACAGTAGAACAAAGTCTGGTCTGTAGAATATCTATATTTTCCATTTTATATTTATAGATTGTCCAAAAGTATATCTGCAGAAACTTTTCTTTAGTAATAAAGGAAAGCGAAAACATCACCACACCAAAAGAAGATATGAGTCCCAAACTATAGAATTATATCAACAACAGTAACTAAATGTACATAGATGTACAATATAACTATAGATTATGTTGAAATACCAAAAATCTTCAGACACAATGTTTCAATTTAACACCATCCAAACTCCTACCCTGAAAGTCTGGAACTCTTGTGTTTTTCAGCTTCTCATTTTCCCTTTCAAATCCTTTCATGTATAAACTATGTTTCATGATCATAACCTTCCGAAAGGAAGAAAAAAAAACATTGAAATGAAATCGTCTACGTATATTTTTGCCATATTATAGTCGTTTACTTTTTTGGTGTCAATGTTGGCAACGTTGCTAAAATGTATTTTTAAAAAAATATTACAAAAGAGATTTAGATAAAATGAGTTAATGGTACTAACAAATGCAGCATAAAATCAGGAAAAACATGCGAATACAAGTAATTATACAGAATTCCGAAGCACATATGCATATATGTTAAAAGTACTATTGTATGTGGTAAATAATAGAAATGAAAACCATCATTGTTTTTCAACTATTATATCTGGTATATACTTATATATATTTGGGAATAATAAAAAAGGGAATGTCTAGGAACAGATGAGAGGATGACATGTGTAGTATGTTCCTTTGTACACCGACAGTTTCCGTATTCCTTTGTTACATTTTTTTTCATTGGGAATATCATATTTTGTAGACATAAGACTAATGATAGTGTATCTTCTTCTACAGATTATCTTTACTCCCACAATTTTTAGTTTTAGCTACATGCTGTTTTTTTTTTTTTAATGCAATCAGACGAATATTAGGATTACACCAGGGACGAAGTAGACAAAGATTAAAATTTAACTTACATTTTCATTTTCATAAGAATAATTACTTCAGTTCAAGCATTACTCTCTTTCTAACTTTGATAATAAATTCTCTTTTGAAATTGTAGGAGTTTTAGACTAGCTTTGAATGGTTTTATAAAATAGCAATTGTATTGTTTATAAATGGTTTATTAATGGAAAGGTTTCTGACGAGAAATTGAAACAAGAATATCGGTGAACTTGTTTAGTACACGTAGTTTAGGTACTAGCTAGAGATTGCTAGCAGTTGAGAAGTTTTTCAAACTCTGGGTTCGGGTTTCGACATTATTTACATTTTTCCAATCTTTTTTCATCTCATCCATCCTAGAGACTTATGTATAATGCTAAGGAAAAGTACTCCCGTTTCTTAAAAAATTCGTGTCTGGCTAACACACATCAGGATACCGACTAAATTCTACATATATGATGAAGAATTACATTATACAATATATGTAGTTATCATAATCATCTAATATCACAATTTATTTTCTAATTTATCCTGTGAAAACGACCTTTTTTCTAATAATAACTTCAATTCTCTGATATGTAAATCTTTGTCGAAGCTTCATAGATATTATTTCTCATTTTCAAGAAGGAAACAACATTTCAGATGAAACATGTGTGTAGATTCCATAAAATTCAGCAAATAGCATTTGAATATTTCATAACTGATATAAATTATATATATATATTATATTACTATATAAAAAAGAAAAAGGTTCATCGTTATTCGTGATTAATTTAAAAATGTGAATATCAATCCAAACTTTTAGAAATGGTTCAATTTATCTCTAAATCATATTTAAAAGCATTTTTTAGTATATGTCTTTTAATATATACAAATAATGGTTTTGTTTAGCATACACACGTCGTGTCAGTGTGCTATTTTAAAAGATTTATCGTGAATCTTTCAAAAAAAGGAAAAAAAATTCTTTTTATTATTGATCGATTTCATAATCCAAAAATTCAGAAAATAAATAATTTTTATATAGAAATTTTTCTTTTAACTAAATTAATAACATTATAAGCTATTTGTGATAATTCGAACAAAATGATATAATATATTTTTTTTTTTAATTATCAAAAAAAAAACGTCTACCAAAAAAGATTTCAATTAATCATTTTTAAATTAAAATGTTATTTAGACCCATCAAGAACACCAAAAAACCATAAAGCAAAATGAAAACAGTTTAATTAATTGCACGATTGAAAATAATTTATAATTTCCACATACACCCAAGTATTGTGTTATCATGAAAATATTAAACCCCATTCGACTCCTACACCTAAAGCTCTTAGTTTTCATGAAATAAATTGTATCCAATGGCATGTACTCCTCGTACAAATAGCAAATACCAGACAATATAATAGACCATTTTTTTTTGCTTTAGAAAAGCTATTAGATATGAAAAAGTACTAAAATTTTGATAAAAATTTTTAACAAACAATGAAAAAAATAATTTCTTAATTAATTTCATTGTTTTTTTTGGTTTTTATTCATTCATGTTTGTGATCGTTAATTTTACAAAACAACTAAGTTAATGGATGTTTTTTCGAGTTATTTACGCGATTTTAAGTTTCGAATTTAATTAAAAAAACATATAGTAACTTAAAATCGGCCTATAGCCGATTTTTTAATGCCCTATGGTAGAAATGGGGCAGAAAAACTGTCAAAACTAACATTATTTCAAGGTTTTTTCTTTATAACTTTGTACCTTCTTATTAAAATTTCTTCCAATTTGCAGATAACCTAGATCCTGCTAGCATAAGTCCAATCTATAAATTTTGTTCAAATCGGCGTATTAGTTTTTAAATTATATCAAAAAAACTTTGTTAAGAGGGTTATTTTCTCCTATGATTAATTCTTTCTCCTTTATCCTTGGACCGATTTGATTGAAATTTAACATGGTATCGTCTGGTAGTACCTACTATAGGGCATAAAAAAATAGTATTTGCTAATTTATAACAAGATAAAAATATTTTTTATTAATTGAATTGATTTCAAGCAGAATTTGCCAATTTACAAAAATGTTGACAGAAACGTTTCGCTTTTTGATTATTATTGCACCAACCAAAAATGATATGAAATATATGAAATGTAATTTCATTGACGTATTAGTCAATATTTCTGATAAAGAATGTTGTCGACTAGAAATTATTATATCAATAAAATGAAAATGTATTAAAAAGAAAAAGATTTAGAAATAGAATAAGAAATGAAAGTGAAGCCATTTTCACTATCTCCGCTACAAGAAACTTAATAAGTGAAGTGAATGCAAATCATAAAGATATTCAATAATACATGAATATTTCATTTCCCTTAAGTTTTTATCTTCTTACTCAGAAAACAATTCAAACCCAAGTTTTCCAGGTTTCAGGGATAATTACCCTCAGGTCGACACTGAATTGAAATGCATGTCCTGGTCGGGTTCAAATTGGGTTGACTAAATCTACTGTCTTATGATTTTTATCATTCTCTTGGTTAAAAAATCTCAAATTTCGAACCAAGCTAGATTCTTCGATCTTTCGACTTTCTATGATCCATGATCCTCCATCGTTCAACCAATGAGATATAATATTTTAAGTTGGTTTACTCTCAAGTAGCATTTAAAATTAGCGTTGTTTTCCATACATTTCGTCAAGTTTAAATCTTCCTCTGTTAGCCCATGTGAGACATAAAATTGATGGAGAGCCACTTGCAGTGAATAAAAGAACTGACTTTAATAAAGTATTCATTTAAAGGAAGACATCAAAAATAGTTAAGAAAAAAATTTTGAGATGTTAGAATTGTAAAATTAATAATAATTTAGAATTAGAATTTTTTTTATGATTCAAATTTTTAAATTACTTTAGAAAAAACGTATTAGTCTTTAAAAAATTTTAAATGATATAAAAAGCTAACTTTCTTTTAACTTTTCTCTTTTCATTACAAAAATTACTTAAACTAAAAAATAAAAGAGTATCACCAACAATTACTACAGCCAACGAAATTGTTGATAATAATTTTGGTAATGATGATGCTGCTGATCGGATAATAAATAAAATCAAATTGAATCGTTTAATTCATCAAAAAAATCAACATCCTACTTCTCCGCAGGATGGAATCTTAGCCACATCACCTTTGCCAGCTTCACCAAATTATATAACAAATTATGTTTTTAAAGGTGTTAATGGTAATGATAAATGTCATAATGGTGGACAAAATGATGAAGAGAAAATTAAAAAAGGCAATGATAGTATGCCCGAATCAAATGTTACACAAACGACGCTGGTAAGTATTGAATATAATTCTTTTAATTAAAGTATTCAAAATAAATTCGACTTAATAATATGTAATTTACTTAAATTCTGTATCACTAAAGACTTTTCAATACGAGATTTCATAGTAAAATGAAAGGGATCAAATATTTTGATTAATGAGAGATTACTAAACAGGTCCTTATCTATCGACACCTAGACTTGTGACTGCCGAAAAATGTTTTTACTTTTCTATTTTGTATTTTTTTTTACGATACGTCCATATTTTTGTTTATTTTCAAATTTTGTATACAACCAAGACCGCGTTTTTTCCAGCGTTCTGTTTTCAGTTGAACCGGAACTGAATCAACACCGAATCTGAACCGAAACGTACCGAATTAGAACTGAAACATCCAAAATCTGAGTGATCGATTTAAAAATTGCGTTTGTATGTTCTTTTTCTAGTTTTTTCTTAAGATTCTGAGCAATCTCTCGCCGATTAGATTGGATTCGATCAATACCTTTATTTTGACATGATCAATAACGAAATGACTTTTTGTCCTATCCAATAGGCACAAAGTTTGTAACACAATTTTCTCAGCTTGTATATAAAAGCATCTAAAATTTGTTACAGATATAAATGTAGTCTTAGTGATACTTTGAAACTTAAATAACATTTGATTAAGCAAATTAATTTCAAAGTGCAATTAAAAAGTTATTATTTGATGGTAAAACCAGAGTTTAATTCCATAGTAGGAAATGTTTAATGGCAAACTATAATTACGATTGTATAATTTCATAAAAGGCCTTCTTTTTTTTTAAAAAAAAACCATAAAAACAAGAAAAAAGGTATACTATTATAATAATTACTTTTGTACATCTTATGTATAATTGTTTTTCTTTTTCTTAATAATTTAATGACTGAGTAAAAGTGATGCTTATGTCTAGATTTTATTTAAATTTCTTTAAGGAAATCATAATAATATAAAATGCAAAGGTATATAAAATGTTCAACAAATGATTCTGTATCGTAAAAGTATTTAAAAATTTAATTTTAGTAAAATTTAATACTTTATATTTTCTTGAAATAAAGTAAATCTTATTACGACGAATCATCCTTATAGCAAGAAGAACTAGGTAAGAAGGATATGTCTGAACGTTGGAAAAAGTTTACATACGTAAAAATGAATATTCTATTTTTTTTTTAACCAATCGAATTTTTAAATATCCTTTCCTTTGCACAATTTAATTTGAACGACCGGAAAACGATAACATGAAAATTCATGGAAATAAATTCGATTTTCAGTTGAAATGTAGATTAGTTTTCCGCCTGAATAAACCAGTGTATGGATTTTTATATAAGGAAACTTTTGAGGGAAGAAAAGATACAATATTCGACCTCCCGATTATCACTTATATAGAACGTATGTGCACCGTCTTCTCTTTAAAAATATATCTAGCTTTTTTATATTATGTTAAATAAATATACACAAATATTGGATAGACCAAAAAGTCATTGCATATTTGATGGCGACAAAATAAAGGTGTTGATTGAATCTAATCGGTGTTTTATGGCACGAGAGATTGCTCAGAATCTTATACCGAAACTGAGCATTAAAAACTATTAAACCATTAAGCAAAAACGTCCAAAATTGTTGAATTACAAAACTATTTTATATGACAACGCTAGACTACATACAGGTTAGATTACTCGTCATAAACTGAGAGAGCTTGGCTGTGAGCTTTTGATGCATTTCCAGTATAGTCCTCAAATTGCATCATCAGATTATTATTTGCTTCCATATCGGCAGAACTCTTTTAATGGTGTAAATTCGAGTTTTAAAAAAACCCTGTTAAAATGAGTTGTCTCGGTTTTATGCCTCGAAAACGCACTGAGACGGGATAAAGGTTCTGTCAGGAAAATTGTAAAAAACCATTGATCAAATTCGATGATATATTGTTCAATAAAGTTTTTGTTTCCCATTAAAAATTCACCTTTCATTTAAAGAAAACGCAATTACTTTTTGACCCATTCAATACATTACTAAATGTAATATGTGCCATGTATATACAGTTTTTTTTTTCTTGCTTTTCAACGAGATTGCTCTATTCCTCATTTCGCATATCCTGTAACTATATTTTTTATCTTTTTATCTTGCCGTGTGTCAGAGGATATGGAAAAGATAAGAATTCTATTCAAATGGTTGCATGCTCGAGAAAAATTGTTTCGTGGTTTACCGGAGACAGGTCCCATATGTCCTTTCTATATATATGTATTGTATGTACATATAGAAATAAGATATCTCTTCTACATTTTTACAATCGATTTATAAAGCTTTCCTTTTATTTCTTTATAAAATATTATAAATGTAGGAAATCTCTTGAACGTTGAAGGGAATATCCTTTTAGTTGTTATATGAAGAACCAAAAAAAAAAAATACATTCCTTTAAAATTATGTTTGTTGTATCTTTGCATGTATATTCGTATATAAGTTTAAAAAAAAGAACCACTGATAGAATTTACATTATATTAATTTTCATGTCAAATATAAATCTATATTATTCCTGTATACGTTAGAAAATTGTCAGGAAAAATATATTCTTAACATATTTGAATATAAAATTGGAAAAGTATACAACGTAATGATATAGTTGCGGTATACCCTTTTCGTTGTAATATAAATCAAGTTGTATTGATACACCTCAAATTACAATGGAACAAGAATACTGTGGATATATTGAAAAACATGGAAGTTAGTCATGAAAGTAAAATAAAACGATGGTAGTTCACTAAATAACTATTAGACTTTCAACGATCCTTATAGTAGGGCAAATATCGATATGGATCTCTCTTAAATAATATTCTCAGCCTTTATATAAACAAAATGAATGAGGAACAAATTTTAAAATTATTATAAAGTTTCACAGAATACAATTCAGGAGTGGAATCGTGTAATTCGATTGATAGTAAATCGTATCGAAAATACATTTAAATTCCTATGTTTTTTCGATAGGATTTGATCGAAATCAAGTTACACGATTCCGCCCCAGTAAACCCTTATAAATGTTTAAGAATTCCCGCACGATCCATGAAAGTTTCAAAAATTCAACATACGATTATTTGATATTGACTGATTTTAACTAATATGAATGCTAAGATTCTAATACAAAACTGCTATTGCAATTTATTTGCTAAAATCTTCTTTCTAGTTAGTCGAACGTCACCATTATCAAAAATGCTCAGACAATTAAGTATTTAACTTGTTTGTTTATTTTAAAGGAATCTTTTTTGATTAAATGTAAAGAAATTAAGAATTTCCTAACCAAAAAAAGTTTTATCCTCTTGACTCTTATTTAAAATTTATTATGAAAATATTTTTATTTCAATTCTTAACACTATTCATATTCAAATACAAAATGAAATTGACCGCTAAATTTAAACTTTAGGCATTATAAATTTTCCTTTTGGAAAATAAATGAAAAATTACAAAAATTCATTCATGCACATTGAAAATGTAAAACGAAAGGAAAAAAAAGGAAATTTCTACAGACAACCACTTGACCAATAATGTTCTTCTACTATGAATCTTAAATAGGAATAATAAAAGGAGATCCTTATAGGGTCAACCACTCGTCTACTAAAATTAAATTTCTTGAAAATTTCGCAACAATAAGCTTATTCCTTGTACAAGGATCATGGATCAAATGAAATTGTGTTCTTTTTTCTTTCTATTATATACTCTTGAATATTCTTATTCTTATTCTACCTTCCTCTTTGAAGTGTTTTTTTTTTTTTTAGTTTATGTACAGAAAATAATACCAACATAAAACCGAAGCCACATTTCATTCTGGTTGATCCTTGAACAAATTTCTAAAATGAATTTGCCTATATGCATTTTTTAAAATGAACAAATGCAGCAAATGAAATATGCAAATGTCAAAGAAATGTGGTTTCACTTGTAACTATCCTAATTTTACTAAAGCTATTATGTTTAATAAATTGAATGTGAATCGTCCATAATGCAGTTTCTTTTGCCAAATAATAAATTTTATTTTAGATACAAACAGAATATTTTATTTCTATTTTTGTAATTTGTGGTCAAATTTAAGTTAATTTATTGTTTCTTTATATATTAATTTTTTTCCAGCCAAAGACACGTCCATCTACAGTAATTCCTTCCAGATATTCGAGTCTTCCGTGTTCAGGACCAGCTCGTTCATTTGGTTCCTTTGACGGAATTGGTGGTATGAGAGGAATGTCTAGTGGAAGTTTTGATGGTGGAAGAAATGTGCTTGGAATTGGCATAAGCGCTGTACATGATGCAGTTTTACGTGGTGGAGTTGCTCGACTACCAGGTAAATTAGCATCATTGTAACTATATTATATACATATGTATCATTAATTTTCGTAAAAATTTTCTTTTATATAGAAATGTTTTTCCATTTTTCATTATATACTGTTCTGGGATACTCGTATATTCTCTATGTCCTCATTAAACTGTGTGATTGCATTAAGACTTGGTATATTTAATGTTATAATATACTTTACTCTTTTTCAACGTTGTTTTCTCAAGTTAGAACATTTAATGGAATTTTCAAATTAAGGTGATTTAATAGCAACGGACATGGTTGAAGTTTTCAAGTACAATGTCATTAATATATGTTGTAGGTTTTACTTGAGATAATATCATATATGAAATGGTACCCTAAGGAAGGTACTATATCAAAATGGCACCAAAAATTTTCCTACATAAACTTTAAAACTTGTCGTGTTTTATATATTATATGGTAAATAAAATTTTGGTTAAACTCAATTTGCCAAATATGGAAAATTATGAAAGTTTTGGTAAAATTTTAATGGACCACAAATGACAACCTATAACAAAATTTTAGTCATATAATAACTCACGTTATTATCATGGTAAATTTAAATGTTTTAAGTGTTCCGTGTATGATTGGTCAAATACAATTTTAATCAAGATATTCCATCAGAACTGGCTCAAGCTTTGTGGCGTCCTGTGCACTTTAGAATTTTGAGGTGTCCATTTTAAAAGTTGAGCAACTTCTGATTTTGAGTTATAGATAAAAAGAAAATATGTTTAATGTCATTATCGGTCAAAGGATGGATACATTACCAAGGTGGGAAGTTGTCCACAAATTTCCTTATTCTTCAAATTAAATGTTTTCTAATTTTTGGATAAAAAAGTTTCCTGATTTTGAATTACTATAAATTTAGTTCAAATTTTTTGATACAATTCGAAAGTTTTAAAAATGAATTCTACCAGAACCAGAAAACGGTAATAATATTGAATGCATTTCATATGAGATCCACGTTTTTAAGAAAATTTCCTCCCGAAAAAAGGAAACTGTAATGAAAAGTTTTATATTCTTAACGTTTTTAGGGCATAAAAAAAAAACTTTCATTCATGGTTAGTTTAGTTTGAGAACTAAATCTTGATTAACATTATACGAGCACATAAAGGACCACATGGGATTCCTTCATTTCAAGTCCTAAATAATCGATAACACAAATGAAAACATATGTGAGTATGTATACTAAGCATACGTATACGTATGTATAAAAGCTTTGAAAATTGTGAAAAAAGAAAACTTTAAAGAAAACTTTCTTGACAAATACAATAAAATTTTCAAATTGTTCTAGGAATTTTTTTTTGGGGGATTTATTTCTAATCATAAAAAAAATATTAAAATAATATAAAAATATTACAAGTTAAATTGAAACATATAAAAATAAAATGAATCTTTATTTTTGTGTGTTATTTTGACTTTTATAGAAGCTTTTTCCAGAATATTTAATTAAAACAAACCCACTAAAATACATAACTCCAAATGTCAATTAAGTTTGTGTATCCATTTATGGTTTGGTTTGGTTTCTTTAGATTTCATAAACAAAACAACACATAACACATTTTGTAAGGATATGAAGTTGTTAAAATACGTTACTTTACCACACCTATTCAATATTGAAATATATTTAGTTTAAAGCTTTATATAAAGAGGGTGTCTTTATATTTTGCTCTTAGTTGGTTTATCTGATTTTGCTGACTTATCTAGTTTACCAATATTTAGGAGTTTTTAGAGTTATGCCACTCAGTACCAGATATGGCTACAACAAGTAAAAAGTGCGAATAAACGAAACACCAAAATGACTCGATGGACAATGGTAAGAACTATAACTAAGTTCCTTGATAAACAGGCGGTAATTGAGAAACCAAAAAGTGGGAGACCAACAGGTACAAGTGACAACAATTAAAAGAAAATGACGCTAAGACGTATCAGTGAAAAAGAAAACGATATCTGTTAAAGTTTTGCATGCCGAAGTGAACAATTAAGCAGCAAAATGTCGCTACCAATATCGCCAAACGCTTGCAGGGATTTGGTATTGGCTTTGGAATTGGAATCGTATTGTTCATATTTTTTTTGGCATTACCAGGTCTACAATTTTATAATCCTGACAACAAGGAGAATGTGCAGAATATAGTGGAACACTCCTTTTTTCATATATAGAAAAACACCCCGGAATTTCTTATTTGATATACTAAATGGATTTTTAGCTTTCAACTACATAATAACTGACATAGTATTCCCATATACTCTTAACTATGTTACAAATCTACCAAAAAGAGGAAGAAAAATATATAAATATATAAATGAACCCTTGTCACATTTCATCCGGCCATAAATAATCGAGATAGATGAGTCTGGACTTTTAAGCATATACCATACACAAAACCTTTTAAAATGATGATGAAAATTTCAAGTTGTTCCTGGCAACAAGAGCAAAGAAAAAACTGTTTGAATCGAATTTAGAGATCTAACCTAAAGGATTGAATGAATATGTCAAATAAACGTTGTGGAAAATTGCCAACCAACCAAACTGAAAAATCTTAAATTTAAATAAATTTCCCTTAATATTCTCATGTTTTTCTTGTTAACAAAACGAAGTGATAAAAATAATAATATAATTTGTATTTTCTACTTTTTTACAGAACCAATAGTTAATGAACACCCTGTTACAATATATCCAGGTAGAGCATCACCGCCTAGAACACGTGTACCACCGAGAACTTTACCCGGTTCAATTGAACGACATCGTGAAGTATGCCGAAATTTAAATATTAATAGTGATACTGATGTCGAAAAAGATCCAAATTTCGATATTCAACTAATGTCACCGCTACAACGCCTTGCTATAACAAAATCTCCGTCATCACCAATTGTTGTTGTTCAACCGAGTTTTCTACAAAATGGCATTAATAATAGTTATAGTAGCAATCAATTGATTGACAATAATAAAAATAAACATCTAATTAATAATTTTATAATACCACCACGTAAACGTGGTATTACAACAAATCCTGAAGATGATGGGAAAAAAAATCATTTATGTTGTCGTAATAATAGTAACACTGAAAGTAGTGAAGAATTTTCAGATGATTCACTTGAGGGACAATCTTTACCGCCTCCTCCAGCACCACCAGTAGTGCCTCCGCCCCCATCATTATCAGCACCGGTAAATATTATATTTTGTTAAAATTAGATGATAGAATTACCTCATCGGAAATTACAATTCCAATTTCAGGTAACGCCAAGCAAACGTGGTAGTATAGCATGGGAAATTAATTTAGATGATAGTTTACCACCACCACCACCACAACAAAATCTAATAACATCATCATCATCATCAAAAAAGAAGAAAACTAAAGAAAAACAATCTTCAAAATTGGAGACATCCTCAAATAAGGTAATTGAATTGTAAATTTAAAAAATTTTAGAAGGCAAAAAATCACCAGTCCGCATAATGTTTCTTAAACCCCAAAGACTTCTTCTATAAAAGTATCAAAAATTAGTTTTTAAGAAAGAATTCTTCCTCCTAAGGTATACTAGACGTTTAAAAAAGATCTCGGCAAAATATAAAATAATATATGTTTATATTTAAAATATTATTATTATTATTTTTCAGTATAATCTCCTGTAAGCTCGGATACACTTAGTGAAAAGCTCCAATTTTTTTTAATCTCTTCCAGATAATACGATTTGTCTTACCGCTCAAAATAGGCATTTATTTCGTCGATGATTTCCAAATTCGATAAAAATTTCCAATCCCCGAGCATTTTCTTTCAGTTGGGAAACTGATAACAGTTAAACGGAGATACACAGGCGAGGACTTTTTGATATATCTAGTAAAGTTTCAAATATAGACGAATATTTCGTTTAAAAATTCATTAATAAAACCCCAAAAAAAGGGTTTAATATCTAAGATTTTTGATATAAAATTTTACAAGCTGACATCCTTGAATAGTGGAACGAATTTTTGTAAAAATTCTTTATCCATCATCATAAATAAATATTAAATATGTTAAAATAGCAAGAAAACTGAATGAATTTAAATAAAGCATCCTAAATTATATATAACCAGAACTTACTCGTATGATACAGTAAAGCCTGTCTAAGATGTGTCTTGAACTGGATTTCCTCCTTGAGCAAATTAATTTGTGTTAACCCAAAAACTAGGAACCAGAAAAATATTCCGTTTCCGTCTTATGCATGTATTACTGTAGAGCTTGTTCAAATTTACATCTCATTTTCCATGAAAATTTTCAAGAAAATTAGCTAATTTTTTTTTTTAGCAGACTTTTTGATATATCAGAAAAATGAAACGCCACAGTACACAGAAATCTCTTGTGGTTCGTTTGATTGGTTTGAAATGGTATAAAATTGTTGGAAATTTTCTTTTTGGAACACAAAATATGTACCTTTATAACTGGCAGAATATAAAAAATGTGACAAGGAAAATAAATTATGTAGGGACACATACCATATACGTATGAGCACATCAAATTTGTTTGTTTCCTTAAAATAAAAAGAAAAATATTTAACTGACAAAATGTATTCCCATTCTATCCAATATATGTTTGTTTTCCAATCGATTTAAGGTATTTTCTAAATGTCAATCCTGAAATCTACCACAAAAAACCCATATTTCGATTAGAATAGGTTCTAATATTCTTCCAACATTTCATGAATATGTTATGTAAAGAAAAAAAAAGCAAATCTTTTTCGTATATAAATGTCTTTCTCAGAATAAAGAAAATTTCATTTTGATTGCGTTACTTTAGTTTATTAGTTTTCTTTTGAGATATTCATGTATCTCTCTCCTGAGGTAGTTCTGAAATATTGACATATCACATCATTTATATGATACTCATATATAATTTTCTTTTTATCTTAAATTCGATACTGAAAATGTACAAATAGTTGCAAGAGAAACAATCTTTGAAATCATAAATTTCGTTACTACATTTTATTAGAAAACCAATCAAAATAATTGATACTGGTTTTATTTTAGTATATTTTCAAATAAAATTTATTACTTCGATCTTTTATATTCTTCCAATGTACAAAGTATCTTTGATACAAAATGATTTTAGAAGATTAAATTGCAGTAATCGTAGTTCATCCTCAAAAGTTATACGCGATTTTTCATTATCTTTATTAAATTCTTGTTGAATTTGAAATTTCCTGTTAAGTTAAGCTTCAAAATATTTAACGAATAAGCTTTTTTTCAATAACAGATGGAGTAAGAAGTATATTTCGAATGGACAAATGTTGTTTTTCGTTTCTCACATGAAAAGTTTGATGTGGATCTATCCTAAAACCTTCTAGAAGTACAGGTAACCGCTGAAGAACAAGAGTTTCGAAGAACAAAACTATTTCCAAATATGTCATTTCTTTGATAAAATAGAGAGTTATGATCAAAGGCAAAATTGTTCAAAATTTTAAGGGAATTATAACTTCTATCACGAAATTTGAAAAATCACGCCTTTGAATTCTCAATTCCATTCCATTTTAATTGAAATAAATACATATTACATTACACATTACTTACAACTGTATATGTAAGTATGTAGTTTTTTATTTTCACACTTGAAACGGAATCTCGTTTTTTGTAGTCTCAAACAACACGGTTTCAAAGAACACGGAAGCAATTAATCATGTTCTTCGGGGGTTATCTCTATTACTAAACTTAAAACCCATGAAAATCTTCATTATATTACTGACTTCAACTATATTTATCTAAAAGAATAATTGGAAACTATTTTATTCTTAATAGACTTTTAACAGAGATTCATTTTTAACCCAGAAAAAAAAAATATACTATAATTAAAATTTTGTTTGAAAAATACGTACGTATTTTCTACGAATATGTTTTTCCTTGAATTTATTATTTTTCAACAAGACCCGATATACATGTTCATATCCTCTAAAAAAAAGAAAAGCTGACCCAATTTAAATTTAACATGTTCTCTAAAAAAGAAAACTTGATGGGATTTTTCTTTATGAAAGGAGAAAAAAAACTATTTCCATTTTATACAACAAGATAAAAATTATACTTTTTCTTTCTCGCCGGTAAACTAGGAACATTTTTAAATGGAATTCCCAAACAACACCACAGGATTTAATTCTTTGGTAGTTTATTTTATTTAACACTCTTTGAAATTCCTGGGAATTTTTTTTTTCAAGTTAAATTTTGTACAAAAACTCTTTTATCGAAATAAAAACATGTTCTTGTATGAGAATTAAAAATATAAAAAAAGGACTTCTAATAATGAAAAATTCATGCTAAAAATAGAGCAATGCTCTTTAAAACCCGAGGATTTCGTATACGTAAAATGGTCGGATTTGATAAAGTTGAAACTTCATTTTCTATAGAATTATATAGAATTTAAAGTTTATATACAATTTTGCACTTTCATAACTCCTATAGAAGAGTTTTCACAAGATTACAATGTTCAATAAAGGCATAGAGATTTTCATAGCGAATATTATGCGATAAATCGCGTAGTTCTATCTCTCACTACTTTAGTGCTAGAGCAAATATAAATTTTCATAGAATTTACACCACTCCACTCATACCCTGCTTACTACTTGCTTCTAGATTTCATCTAGATCGATCAAGCAATCGGTTGCAACTTTTATTAAAACTTCACTTTATTACCAGTCAAGAGAGTGAACATTTATTTTTCATGTCACTTGATTCACATCAATTTAAATATAATTTAGAAAGGAAATGATTAAAACTGCAACATCTACATATCTTAAATCGTAATTTAATTCATTTTTATTGAAATCATTTGAATAAACTAAACTAAAACAATTTTTATGAATTTTAATCTATATTTATGGAAAAATAAAAACTAAAATAGAAAAATATTTAAAGAAGTTTCTTATTATTCAACAAAAGAATACTTTTTGCTGTATTAACTTTATCTGAAATTGAAACTTTTCAACAAATATTCCCAATTCGCAGCAATAATATATTTCAACAAAGAATAAAGTATCAAATTGTAACATCTTCAAAGATGTATACTACATTTTTTACTCACCAAACAAGATGGTTAGATGATTACACTTAGATAGAGGAACTAAACTACTTACATTAGTGTACTAGAATATCGTACCGATTTCAAATAGAAACATTTTCTAATATATATGATCTTTAATATGATACAATGTTCCTTGGGAATAGTGTGTTACGAAGCAAGACACCATATCTAGTATTAAGGTGTATTATATAGAAAAGATGACATTATAAATTCCATTATCTTTGAGCTAGATAACTTTCATATGTCTCGAACATGAAGATAAAAGGTTCATCGAAAAAGCGCATAAAACCAGTGACCCTATTCGAAGGTGTGCAAAACAACATATATTAAAATTGTGCATCTTAAATTCTCATTTCATTTCATATTCCACAATGTCATATAAAAAGATGTTTGACTTTGTTTCATTTTATTTTAATACAATATATATATATTTTTTTGTATTGCAGCAATTCACAAGACGACGTGGTCACAGTATGTCGGGTTCACAATCAAGTTTAACATCGACACCAGGAAATAGTGGCGGTAGTTTATCAAATAATCATTCACCGGTACATAATCATCGTCATCATTACCATCATCATCATCATCATCAATATCATACAAATAGTAATCCACAATTATCATCATCGCATCGTCATCGTTCTGGTTCGGTTGAATGGCCAGAACCACCAGATCCGCCAGTTTGTAGTACAGAAGATGAGGCAGCATCATTACATTCAGATTCAGATGAAATTGTACCACCGATATATCCATTAAATATGACCGGTAATGGTACATATGTAATACGTAAAGGACGTAAAGAGAGACAACGTTTATCCGATTTAAATAATTCAATGTCATCATCAATAAATTCACGTTTAAGTAGTGAAGGAAATTTAACTGGAATTACACAGCAACAATCTCAACAATCACCAAAACAAAATAATAGTCTATTCATTCCAAACTCAAGACATAGTATTGATTTAGGTTCATCATCACTTAATCATCATTATTCACCATCATCTGGAGTTTCTATTCAACCAAATACAATTCTATCTCCAAGGTAAAAAAATATATTTCATATAAATATCCATCTGGCTAACAAGAATCTTATTGTGGTTCCTTCTTTTATCATTATAGATCACGACTATCATTAGATTTAAGTTCACCAAATTCTACCTCAGAGCTTCCACATATTATAAGAACCACAACATCATTATCAACAACAAATTTATCACAAAATAATGGAATTACTTCTGGAACACAACAGCAACAACAATCCAATATATCGCCACATTATGCCGAATTTTTAGTATATAATACCACGACGAATTTTGATGGCCTTCCAGTACATGAATCGAATGGAAAAAATAATGGAAATGGACAAGTACTATTATGTACAGCAAGCAATAATAATCTTAGTACTAATAATAATAGTAGCAATGGAAATGTGAATGGTTCTTCATTAACACGTGTATCTTCTTTGCCAGCAATGTCACAACAGTCTGGTCAAAGTATATTTAATTAAATTTAAAATGAAGTTTGTCTCATATAAAAAAACAATATATGTCTTCTTTTTTAGTTGATGTTATTTCAACACCACGTCGTGAATTAGCTCCGCCAATTGAAGAAGACGAAGAGCAAGATAGTGAATCACAACGTGGTGCACCTTTAAGACAAATTGAAAATAATATCAGTGCATTGTTACGTGGTGATATAGCAGTAGCACGTGTCGGTGATATATCACTTGCAAGACGTCCTCTTGGTTTTCGACCTGGTGTTCATAAATCCGAAAGTGCCAAAGAAATGTTACTATCGCAACAAACTACATTCGGTCCATTACCACCTTCACCGCCGACAACTAGTCCAGAATTGGTTAGTTTCATTGAAAATACATAATTTCAGAAAAAATTTAACCAAAAATTATATTTCTTTTAGGAAAATGATGGTTTTCCACCATTACCGCCATCACCACCAGAAGATATAGCCGATGATGAAGCTGAAGATGATATTCTACGTGGTTTACATGGTGTTCGTCTTAATTGTCGAACCCGTCATAAAACCGATCAATTTACACGTGATTTAATTGATCATCCACCAGCTGTACCGCCACATCGTGGTCCACCATCAATGAATACATTAAAAACTCGTTCAATGGATGCTGGTTATAGTAAAAAGTTTTCATCATCAAATTCTACATTAGGAACTAGTGTAAGTGGGCCTGGAACATTACCTGGTGATATGCCTATGACCAGTTCGCGTCGACGTCTTATGTCTGGAGCATTTCCAAAACGTTCTGCTCAAAGTCCTAGAGAAGAACGACGCCTTCAAACATCATGTAGTTTACCGGAAACACCAATATTTGCAAGAGGGTAAAATTGAATTATTATCTTCTTGTTACATAATTCAAATATATTTTTTTTATACATTTTAAGATGTGATATTCCACGTACGCCTCATAGACGTGCACCGGAGATTCCAAGTAGTGGTGCAAGAACAGCACCACGTACAAATACAGCAACAACTCCGATATTAAATTCATCAATTGTTGGAATTGGTAAGTACATGATTTTATGTTCATTTTCACATTATTTGCGAATTATTCACGGGGAAAAGGCGATGGAAATATCGAAAGCTTTTGAAAACTAACCCGTTCTTTTTTTCATTATTATTTTGTAAATTATTTTTTAATATTTTTTGGTTGGTTTTATTTAGTTTTTGCATATTTTTTTTTTTTTTTATAATTGTTCCATAAAAATCATCCAATCCGCAGGTAGTACATTAGGTGGTGGTCGACAACGCAGCGTAAGTCAAGCTTTAGCTAGTGGTGAAATGCTACGTTTAGCTGGAGGTCCAGCACGTGGTTGGTATCCAAAACAACGTACTTTGAGACCAGCATCAACTGAGCATTTAGATCGATTACATCGATCCCAAGGTTCGATACGTGCATGGGATTCAGGTGGTATGATGATGCAACCACCTGGTTGTACAGGTGGTCGTAAACCTCTCACTTTACCACCAAATATAACACCGAAATTTTTCAACAAATCACCACGTGAGGCACTTAGACGAGTTACTAGTTTACTTATACGAAAAGGTACGCGTTGTGTGGTTTTTCCAGTATTTTTTTTTTTTTTTATTTATGAAATATTAACGAAGAAAAATCGTTTTTGTTTTTTGGGGAAAGAAGAAAAACGAAAAACCTTTAAAAGTAATTAATTTTGTAGTAAACGCAAGTATTTTCTGGAAAATACGATCGGCTTTGTAGTTTTCTTTTCTTTTTTTTTTGATTTTTAAACAAATTTTATTTTTTCAAAAATTTTCTATTTTTGTGCTCTCTTCTCTTTTTTTCTATTTTATTTGAATTTATTGCTGCCATTTTTTAACCAAATTTTGTATAACCGATTTTTGTTTTTAAACAAACAAAAAAATACAAAACGCTTTTATACGTAATTCGAAAAGTAATTAAGAAAATTGTGAGTTTGAAAAATTTCGGAATGATATTCACATCTTTTAAAATTTTAATTTTTGGATGCTCAGCACCCTCAATTTTAATCCTTTTCACACCCAACAATTTCTTAGATCTTTTTTATTATTAAATTATTTAGTAAATATATTTATTTCTTTTGGAGAAACAAAATCACTTACCTCATTTTTAGCAACCAAATTCCATTAAAATCACTATTTTTCTTTTGGAATGTTAATTTTTGACATACAGGTTTTCAGGGGTGAAATCGTGTAACTTGAATTCGATAAAATCGTATCAAAAATCATAAGAATTGCAATGTATTTTCGATATGATGTACTATCAAACGAATTACACGATTACACTCCAGATTAAGTTAACCCTTTTGCAAATGGAATTCAAAAACAATGAATTTGATTTGCAAAAAAGTGAATTTGATTTGCAAAAGGATTAACTTAATCCGAAAAGCTTGTATTCCTTGTATATATTAAAATGCATTCTTCAATATTTAAAAAAAAAGCATTTTCTGTTATTAATTTCTTATTTAATCTTTAATTAGTAGAATTAATTTTCAATTAATTTATTTGCTTGCAACAAGAAACAAAATAAGAATAAAAGGACGCGGCGAATTATAAAGCTTTCATAACAAACTTTTATAACTTGTATAACAAATTTGTTTGGTTATGGTTCTTGTATTTGCTAAATAATTTTTTTTTTTGTGTTATATTCAAAATGCTTTCCAATTCTAATACTTTAGGTCTATTCAATTGAATTGAATAAATTTGAAAATTTTAAGTTTATAAAAACTTTAGTAAGAATTAGTTAATGTTTTTTTTTTGCTTTATAACTTTGCTCTTCCTGGACTGATTTTGTTGAAATGCAATATCAAATCGAATTAATGAATAACCAACCTAATTGAACAACGTATTTTTGTTATATCGTGTACACGAATGGATGGACGGAAATCAAAAATTCGTATATAACTTCTGATTCTCTACACATCCTAGTATCTTGGACGTCGTTCTCTGATGATGTGTGTAACGACCAAATTTAGTCTATTAGTATCTATTGTGGTAGTATATATACTTTATAATATAAATATAAACCAATTATTCAAGGGTGTCATAATAACAAGTAGGAGGTCAAAAAAACATACCATTTTTTGTTTTGTTCGTTTCTTAAAGAAATTCACTTGAGCTCGCTCGTTCTTAAGTAGTCTTCTTGGTTGTGTGAGGTTGTATGTGTTCACCACATGCTTCACAAAGCCTCTAGATCTGAAAATTCAATCCATTTCAAAACCAAAAATAACTATTGAAACATAAATCCTATTTATATAACAAAAAAAAAACGACCAACAAGTCGAAAGAAGTATATAGAATAGAATATATTATTCAAAGTCAATCAGTCACTAAGTCAAATGAGTCCCTTCTATAGCTTTTATGCTATTTTCAAGATTTTAATTTTACAAATTAGGTAATTTTTAATTGTTTTCATAAAAATACTCTTTTAAAAATGTTGTCATAAAACATAGTGACGGCTTATTTGGTTGTTTTATTCAATTCCCCACATCCGGTTGTTTATATTCTTTTATCCGACATTTTTTTGAAACTTTATCCAAAACTTTATCAAACGTTATTTTTAGAAAATTTAAGAAATACCTAAATAAATCATTTGACTAAATTTTCTAGACGTCATAAAGACATAATTTTAAAAATAAAATGATAACAAATATTGTCATATGAGAAAATTTGTGTTCTTGTGGCAATTCATCTTCAGGAAAAACCAAAATTTGTAGCTGATTCACAACATTTAGATCGGAACAAAACCGTTAGAAACAAAATCCTATAAAACTAGAAGCTCCTGTGCCAATGCTATTGGCAATATTTAGAAATAAAGCGTAACATAAATCGGTTTATGTAATTAATTTAAATGAAATTGCTGTAAAAACCAACAAAACTTTGTGGTTGCCCTGACTTTTAGTTTATTATTTCGTTCTTCATTGCCCGATTTTGTTGAAATGCAATACCCAATCCAGTTAATGAATAAGTAACTTGTATTGTAAATTTTATTAAAATCAGCAAGCGTGTTTTTGAGTAATCCGGACATTTAAAAGTCGATATATCTTTTCATTTCATTCTCTACACACTTTGTGTCTTGTTCTATACATTACAAATATATAGGCACTTAGCTGGGCTTTATCCAAAATTCTCTTCTAGCCAACGATCGAAACGAATGGAGCTACTTTTATAGCTATTTAAAACTAATGAAGCTATTCGACCTAAAAAAAAAAAGTTATCTTATCTTTAACGTTTTCAACAGTTTTTACGTTTTTAGCAATTTCACCGGATGTTTTTTTAAATAATAATTTTGCACTTTTCTTTTATGTTTTGCGTTCAACTTAAAAACAATATAATGAATAAAATACTGCTTTTAAATTTTTGTACAATCTGATGACTAAGTAAGTTGCATGAGAATTTGTCATTAAAAATATAAAGAAATACTAATATTGAAGGAGAAAAAGCCCATCTCCAAGAAAAGACATTCTTTTTCCCAAAATATGAGCGTTTCTTTACAATGAACGGATTTCATTGTGATAATTGGATAAAAATATTATTAATAACTTCCACTAATTAATGGATATAAATCTTCTAGAAAATAAAATAAAACAAAAAGATAGCATTGATGTCCATTTATAGAAATTTGATTTTATATTGGATGAGCAAAAAAGTCGTTGTGCTTATTTTACTGTGTAAATGTAAAGCAAATTTTATATTATATTTTATTTAATATTGTTCAATTTTTGTCGATATCCTTTTGCCATTTTCCTGGTGAATTCATTATCCCGTCACTGTAAAACTTCTGGATTTTCTGGTCGAAAAACTGAAACAATATATTTTTAAAGAGTTCTCCAGAAACCGAAGCAAATGGTAGTTTAATGGCCTGGACATTAACAGTTCCCAGCCAATCTATGATGAAACATAACACTATTACGATTCACCAATTCAGAACGTTTCTGTTTGATATTTTTTAATGCTCGATTGCAATATGTTAAGATTCTTAGCAATCCTGGTGTTGTAGTAAACACTGATTGGTTTCGATCAATGTCTTCGTTTATTATCATGTAAAACGTAATGAATTTTTGGCCTATTCAACATGTTTAATTTGTATTATGTGCTTCAGAAAAATTCCCATTTAGATTCGTTCTTAAGATGGTTCTACTCTATTTTAGATTTTGACAAAGCTTTAATTTTCTTTAATAATATTTTTTCAGTAAAGTATTGCTTATTAAGTTCTATTAATACTTTTTCAGATTAGTTTGTAATTCATAAACTATTTCTATTGATATAAATAAATTCATTTAAAATAGTTTCTATGAAATAATTTCCATTTCAATTTTTTTTCTTAAGTAATTTGTTAGGCGATAATTTTAAATGTGAATCCATTGCTGAGTAATATTTTAATTTTTTTGTGTAACCTACTCAAATATTTTTTCATTAATTATTATATATTTAAAACAAAACACTATTTATAGTTGCTTTCATATAGTTCTTGACCTCAATATTTACACAGAAAGTATTCAAATGTGGGCGCCAAAAAAAATATAAGATACGATTTGAAAGTGAAATTCTTTATGCAAAAAAATTTTCTTCTCGACATTTTTAAATATTATTTCTACATGTAATAAATTGAATATAATATTTATAGCCTATGGTATAGTATACTATAATAATTATCATTTGTAACATATAGAAATAATCATTGTAGTTTTCATAACACTGGATGAGTAGAAAATCAAAAGTAGTTTTCCATTTCCATTTACCAAGAACTTAAATAGTAAGGACATGTACCTGTGAGTGGCATATTTTTTTCCAGGTACAGTACTAATTTAAAAAAGTAAAATTTCTATAATTTTTAATTAATTTCGCTAAAAAAACAGTAAATTTCGATATCGTGGTATTTTGTTTTATTCGGAAAAATGTTTGTTCCATTTATCGGTTGTTGTCCTTACTATTTAAGTATATACTTACTTGCAGTGTCAGAATTGGAAGCTACTATTGGTAGCTCAGGAAAAATACAAGGCAGTACATAGTGACTCAGTATCGTAGTGAGATGAGCTTATTGCTAAACTTGACGAATTTACATTTATTCACCACAAGCAGTACATTTAGCGCCACTGTATACTATGCTCAAAGGCGTCATTACGTTTTATAGACATCAAATATGCCGCTTGGGTTCTTTTTCTACCAAAATATTGTTCTTTAAATTAACTTATTGGGTAAAGTATTAAAAAATCGGCATATAGACCAATAAGTGTTCAAATAGAAAACGAAAACGCAGTCTCCATTTTTGTTCTTTGCTGACACAGTCATAAGATGAGTCACAGTCACAGCTAAGTTACTAATTTTGATAAAATATTATTACTTTCTAGGAGACATTTCCATTTCTATCAGAAATGACACAGAGACAAAGGGTTTTGTTATTTTCTCTAAACTTTATAATTATAATTGCTTTAGAACAATATAATAAGTAATTGCTTATTAAGTTATTTCACGAAATAATTATTATATATTAAAAAGTACAAAATATATCCAAATTAAATCGACTTGGTCTCGCCTAGAATACTTAATCATTATATCGAACGTCATTGCTTCTACGGGAATTAATAAAATCTTTACGAAAATTGTTCAATAGCGTTTAACAAAGGCAACCTTAAGCCCATTCAGCACAAGAAACCGCGATTAAATTATCATTATCCAAAGAACTTTTGGACTATAAACTATATCTCACCAAGTCATTTTTAAAATATGATTAGTTTTTTCCTTTTCCTTTCTTCTTTATAATATTATATATCAAGGGCGTACACAGACCTCTGTCAGATGGTCGTCGTCTTTCTTATCAAAACATATTCCAAGTTCGTGATGATGCATTATGAATATTGATTTTTATTAAAGAAATATTTCTTTATCAAATTTTGATTATTATAAAAATTTACTAAAATTATTTTATATACATATATATTTTTTATTTTGGACGCCAAAATGTCTCACCGCCAGTCGTTCATCTTCCGGTCAGTTTTGTCGATTTTATATCAAGAGACAATTTAAAATTTTCCAATTTGAATAGTATATTGGCATTGTGGCCATAAACATTTTCCTTGTTTTATTCATCAATCAATAATCATAATTGTTATTCTATTTATGGAATAGAAAAAAACTTAAAGTTATTAATGTTCTTATATGTTAATGATTTCCATATTCAGTTGTATTTATTTATTTTTTTAAGAATAATCTTTTTTATAGTTGATTGACTCAAGTTTTATAGAAAGTAACTAAATATGTTTGATTTGAAGACCAATTTCTAATAGATTTTAACAATCTAACTTTTAGTTGCACTAGAACTGTGTAACCTTAATGTAAACTATCCCATTACAAACGGGATTTGTGTTATCCATGTAGTCTTTCTTGAAGATTAGAGAAATAAATTTTTTAATAAAATAAATCTCCCGCATACGCGCTTTGCGTGCTGAATCCACTGTTTATATTCTACCTCTAGCGGCCTCTTGTACTGCTATCGGGTTCCTTTCTCCTATACACTCCAAAATTAGTAAGTTCCAGGCTTAAATCACCACGTATTTCTATTTCTAACTTGTTTCTCTGTTTTGTTAAAATGAAATTTACGTGACTCAAACCAGGTGCTGTTCCACCTAACATTCCATCTTCAGATTATTATTTATTCAGATCTTTACAAAATTCTCTTAACAGCAAAAACTTGAAATTGACTTTAAGGACCATTTTGATCAGTTTTTCTGCTGAGAAACCTCAGAAATTCTGAGAGGATGAAATCGTTAAGTTACGTTAAATATGGAGAAAGGTTGTAGAGAATTTGAATTTGTCTTAAAAATAGGCACGAAGTTTCTAGACAACCCAATATATCGAGTCTTACTATTTTTAAAGATAGTTTGTCCCAGTATTCTTTTATTATTATACTGCAGATTCTGCGAAGATGGCGAGGAGACCCCTATGCGCATCCTCTCTGAATGCGAAGCATTATTCCGTAGAAGAAGGAAATACTTGGGGGCATACTACCTCCCCCCAAATAAAATACAATCTCTTGATTCACTCTGGATACTAAAATTCCTAAGAGAAATAGGTCTGGAGGATGTGCTTTAGAAGTCTAACCAAACTACTGAAAGGGGGTACAATAGATCTTAAGGTCGCGGTACAAGAATACCCTATCATGTAATCTAATCTAATACTATTTCATTATTCAGTAATGATTTTTAATAAACTTTACTCCATCGACGCCTAACAATATCATATCGACCACTTCGTGGTATCCTTATGTCTACATCAAGCAATAAGAACATCAAATAGTAAGTTTTGTTGCAAGTACATCAAACGAATACAATAGTAGTTTGATAGTTACACACCTTTTAGTAGACAGAAACCAATCGAATCTATTAAATTTGTATAAAATTACTAAAAAAAAACCTAAAATTACAAAAGTCAGCATTTTAAGACGATTCAATTTAGTGCGACCACACCAAAATCAATAAAACTTATATATTTACGGCATTTTAATCATAATAAATATATGAAAGCCAATCATGATAATATATATATTTTTTTCTTTCTTCTTTTCTTTACACATGTTGGTGATAAATTCACGATATTCTCTAGACTCTGGAAATGTACATGAAAGGCATTTATACCATATCGTAATAAAATATATAAATTTATTACATAAAATTTAGCGTCACTGATAAGAAAAATAATTAAGCTAATATTTTTGTTGATAAGAAAATATGATAGACTTGCACAAGACATAAAAGTTAACAATAAAAAAAAAATATATTTCTTTTTTTTTTTTTTTTTGATATAATTATTATTATATCAATTAGTAAGAATTTATTTAATTGAATAAAAATTAAGTTTTCTTTTTTTTCGTTTTATTTCATAAGAACTCAAATTTACATCATTTTATAAAAATTTACTTCAAATTTTTTGTAGAAAAATTAATTATATAAATTATTTGTTTGCCTAAAAAAATTAGTTGATATTGGGATAGACCAAAAAGTTGTTGCGTTTTGCTATTTTCCTTGGCTGAAAACTTCTAGCTTATACTAGAGGCACACATAGGGTATTCATACCATAGTTTAAGGATACCATGTCGTATACCATATGTGTGTCGTCGAATACTAGCCGAATACCATTTCAACTAGGTAGCATAAATCTGGTATTTAAATTCGAAAAAGTACGTGGTATTCCCTTTTTTACCAAATTTTTTCGGCCACTGTAATCTATTCTTTAGTGATTGTCGCGCCTTTTTATTGAAGCGGAAAATAGCGAATGGAATTTTGTACGAAAGCTGAGCAATTGACACATGTTTACACTTTTTTTTTTAAAAAATTTTATTTTAAAAAAATGGAAAAAGTAAAGAAAAAACGCAAAATTTTATCGGTGGATGAAACCTCAAAATTTATAGATATTTGGAGGAATCATATAGATAGAGGATTTAGGAGGAGCGAAAAGAAATTCCCGTATTCTCGCTGAAATGGCAGAATTTCAAATGTCAGACAAATACTATGTTTGATGTGTGCCAACCCCTTTTTATACCATGGTACAAGTCTATACTGTAGTATCGATACTAAAGTATGAATACCCTATGTCTGCCTCTACTATTAGCTTGGATAAAAAAACCAAAGACAAGTCATATTTTTTAACTCAAAATTTGAATTATTAAAAGAGTTCTATGCAAAACCCGAAACAAATGGTAGTCTAATGGTGAAAAGACAGGACTAGACACTGTAGATGCATCAAAAGTTTCAACCCAAGCTCTGAATTTTCGACTAGTAACTAAACTTGTATGTGGTCTTCTTCTATCATGATGAAACCAGACACTTTTGTGATTCATCAATTTCTGGAGGCTTCTGTTTGATGATTTTTAATGCTCGATTTCAATATGTTAAAATTCTGAGTAATCTTTTGTGTCGTTAAACACCGATTGTATTCAACTAATACCTTTGTTTTGTCGTTATCAATTGTCGCCAACCATTTTTTAGTCTATCCAATATATAAACAATGAAATATGTAATTTATAAAATTTAGAATACCCTAAATGTAATTTTTTAAGGCTCATCCAAACCAAGCGGGCGAGCAAGAACAGATATTATTTGCAAAGATTCGTTGATGTTCACATAGTTACTGGCTCGCTTGAGTTGAACGCTTCTTTAGAGTTTCTAATACTATATATATATATACAGTAAACTCCCGATTATTTCCTGAGGAGGTGAATTTCTCCTGTAAATCGGGAGTTTATTGGATTTAAAATTTATTATTTACGTAATTCTGTATATTATATTTTCCCATAGTAAATATTAGATGAATACATATTCATATGAAGTCTGTTTCAAATCAATTAAACGGTTTGAATTCATGGAAAAGTTATTAAAATTTAATATTTTTTTGTGTTTTATTATAAAAACGTGGTTAATACCGGATTTGTTGGTTTCAAGTATTCTATAAATTTCTATTTGGTATTATATTTTAAAGACATAAGTAATATGATACCAAAGAATAACAAAGATTCAATTGATTTCTAACAGATTTCTATTAAAAAAAATGTAATACAAAATATTTTGGTTTTTCTTCATCAACAAAAAACAAATGGTTTTCTTTATTATCACAAAAAAAAAATATCAAACATACCAAATTCTTTTCACTAATATGATTTTCTTTATATTTCTTTCCCTTTATTTCGGTTCAATTTGTTATATGGGAACATTCCAGGAAATGGTAAGGATAAGGAATCGAAAAAAGATAAGGAGGCATTTGTTACTTCCGCTGTACATCGATCACCAGGATCAGCTGGTAAGTACATTTTTTTTCTTAAAGAATATATTGATTGTTTTATTTAATACTATTTTTAAAAAATTTCTCATAGAATAGAAATTGTTATACAATTTTCATATTCAATGCGAACGTATTAACTTTTAACTGAATAACTCCCAGGACCGAATTTAGGATCTGGAGATCCCTAGGCTGAACTTGTGGGCCCTACCGCAAGGAAACGAATGTTGCACTTTCTACTATCTGGCAAATATTTTGGTCATTATTGGACTAATTTGTCAAAAAGTATAATAGAATATGTTTTGCATGAA
This sequence comes from Xylophagus ater, assembly GCA_963422695.1. NCBI lineage: Eukaryota > Metazoa > Arthropoda > Insecta > Diptera > Xylophagidae > Xylophagus > Xylophagus ater. Next base: position 1,868,810 of record OY730484.1, read on the forward strand.
AAATATGACAATTTAGAAACTTATTGCGGTGAATGTTATTTTAGTCTATTCAAAATTAAAATTAATAAACATTTTTTTCTGTGGGCGGGCCCCTGGCTGCAGCCTAAGTTGCCTAATGGGAAATTCGGCCCTGATAACTCCTGAACTCCATTAGTGAAACAACAACAGAAAATCATACAAAATTTTGATAGTCATAACCAAATAATCACTTGAAATCTTGACATTCGTGGCAACTGTTATGGAATAGATTGTTTTTCTATTGTATTTTAATTGTAATTAAATTCATTTCATGGAAATTATTGTCTATAATTGATTCTAAAAACTCGTATTTCTAAAACTCTTTTTTTTTTTAATTTAGTTACAATCCCAAAGCACAAATTCTATACAAAGTAATAATTTATTTGTAAATTGAGCATGATCAAATTTACGATATAAAATCCTTAAAAACAATTTTCTATTTTCCCAAGTTGATTAGATTTTATATTCGATTGGATCTTAAATCTTCATAATATCATCGGTATAGTATATTACTTCTGTGAAATTCTAAGGCATGACTATAAAATATGTCTCTTAAAGTTTGTTACATAAAAATCTATCGAAATAATTTACAAAACATCCATTTAAAAAGTCATAGAAATGTATATTTATTAAAAAAGGAAGATCCGCAGTCGTATCAATGACCAGAAAAGCCTGTATCCACGTACAAATTGCTTGATAAATGTGTAGCTTTGATGCCAATGTATAAATAACAAAGAGTATTATGGACAAATGTGATTTCCCAAAAGATTTTTCATTTTCTATTTTTATCGATATTAATAAAATCTACTGATTTGTAAATTTTTAAATGAAAATTTCCAACTGTGAAAATCATTATTAAAAGGCTGAGATTTTTTTTAATTAAATTCTGTCAAAAGTTTTATCTTTTTGAAATTCTAATTTTACTAGAAGCGCCCTGTGCCAGTGCAACTAACAATATTTAAAGAAATGTGCAGTGTCTGGAAACTATTCAAGCGGCTTAGAAAAGTTGTGTTAACTCAAAATGTTTATTTCCCTTAGAATAGTCCTTAAAAAAAGAAAAAAACTAATTTTCAAATTGTTGACAGTGGTAGTAATAATTTGTTTAGGAACTTTAAATGCATTTTCCAGATTCTTATATTTACGATATTACTCTCTCAATTCAATACTTTTACCAAAGATAACATGCAGTTTAAAAAAAAAACTGCATTTGCTCTATATCAAAGGGAAAAAAAGATAATACATAATATAATTGTTGTGAGTCCCCTTCATTAACACATATTTTCAATTCAACCCTATTGTAAAATGGGATTGAGATGGAAGCATATATAGTACTTAACCTAAAAGCGCCCTAACGTGCATAAAACACCATCAAAAGGAGGAAAAAAAAAGAGTATGCATATTTATTTAAATTATAAGAATTATATTAAGGGTTCTATTACTATACTAACATCATAACTTTCATCCCTGTTTGCTTTGTAAAAGCCCCGAAGGTATGACTGCGTTTACACATTGTACAGATTCTAACAGTTTCTTAATTTTTTAACTAAAATCGAGTACGTTTTTGCTTACATTTTTCTAGTATTTCTATCAAAATATTTTATAAGTCCTTTTTTTTGTATGTGGAATTAAATTTTTAAATACTCGTACTTGTAGGTTATTGCAAAAGTCTCTGCAATCGGCCACTTCTAGTGTTAAAAAGGAGAATATTTTGAAAACTAGAAAACCAATTCGTTCAAATTTTCCTGTGTTTTCTTCTTTTACTTTACCAAAATTTTTGCAGTAACCACACGACTCCACACGACTTACTAGGTGGAGTGAAAAGTAACCTCCTTGACTGCCAGAATGCGCTGCTACTGCAAAAAAGGTTATGGTGCCTTGAAGTCCGTTCATATTTAGGCAGACATGCCAAATTTCAGTGCGATACTGTCTTTAGTTTTGTTTTGACAGCTGATTGTTTTTGACGTGTTTAGCATCATGTTGAGTATGAAAAAAAGTCTTGTGGAGACTCTAAAAATTGGACTTTTTTTGTCAGTCCGAATGAAAATAAGTCTTGAAATAAGTCTAATGGAGTCGTAGGGTAACCTACGTATAAATTAAGAAGCAATACACCACGGTTGGAACTTCTATACAAATAAATTAATTTACTTAAGTAATTTTAATTATATTTTCGAAACAAAAAGTTCAAAATCTATTTAGTGTGGGTTAATAAAATTTTCTTAAATTGAAAATATTGATTAAAAAATTTTCCTCATTTATTATAGAAAACCACAAAAAAGTTACTCGACACAAACATCTCCTGATTTTGTTTCCAAAAAAATCATAAAATATCATTCCTTTTACGATAATGAATCCTGACAAAGGATTCCCTAATTCTCATATGGAAGAAATTTTCTATCTTTTGTCTCGTAAAATATAAATTTTCATTTATTCGGAATTTTCTTACCTAATCCGTAATATGTTATTCTCCAGAGTTTCTTATGTACAAAATAAGAAAATCCTGACAAATTATATTCTATTTTTTTTTTATTAAATAATTTAAATTAAAACAAAAAAAAAGGATATCATTTAAATTTAAAACAAAACATCCCGAATTCTTTCTTTTTCTCTCTATTATTATCAAAGAGAATAGATCTAAATCGAATCGAACAAATTTACTCTAATCCATAAAAGGAGAAGGATGTCAAGAGTACGGACTCGGCCACAAAAAAAAAAACAAAAAAAGGATCGATATTTTCTGTTCACCCTTCATAAAAGAACAACCCCACGTGCTTTAATAAAATGAAAGAAAAACTACTACTACAGAAGAAAAAAAAAGAAAAACACGCACCGGCAGGAAAAATCTTACGAATACAATAAAATTTTATTAATACACATACAAAATCCTTTTTTGTTCCTATACACATATTGAACAAAGGATATCATTTGATAAATACAATCACAAATACTCAAATACAAATGAAAAAGAGAAAACTTTTGTTGAAATAGAATGAGATTTTATTCCCGGATTTAATCCTGCTTTTGAGGATATCCTTTTTTTTTCCAATCATACATGTATGAGTTTCCCTAACGTGTATAAAGTTTTCTATATATAAAATAGAAGACGTTATAATACATGCGTATATGTTTTTTTTTTGTTATATGAGTAAATTTTACCGCAATAAGGATTTCGAAAATTTGAAGAACCAAAGAAAGTAGGGAAAAAATTTCAGTGTTTTTTTCCTTTTGGAAATAAAACCGGGTGTTATAAAAATATCAACCAAAAAAGAAAATCCTTTTTAGTCATATTTTATCCGTTTTTAACCACAAAAAATCTTTTTACTCACACTTATTCTTGTTCCTCCATATTTTCTTATATTATATTTTATTTCTCCTTGATTTGAACTACGATGATGTGAACGGCGAATGAACTTTATCGCAACAATAACAACAACTACAACAAAAAGGACAATTCGTAAAAGGTGAAGTTTGGCATAGATGGATAAATATTTTTTTTTTATTTTTCTTTTTTTGGGTGGGCCTAAGATGAATATGAAAGATTTTTGTCAGGACATTGACATTACTCGTTCTTGTAAATTTGGAATTTCCTTTACAAGGACATACTTATTGCTGTTTTTGTCTTTTAAAAGTAAAAGCACTGAAATTATAATGGATTTAAAGTTCCTTTTTTTATATTAAAATTTATTTTTATTATAATCCTTAAAATTCGAAGTATCATAATTATATATTTCTTATTTTTCGAATGAATTTAGATTCTTATTATTTTCTTTCCCATTAATGGGAATAAAGTTTTGGGGTAGTAAAAAGTTATTACTCGAGATGTTGTTGAATCCCGTTCGTTTTGTGAGTCCTGTGAGTCCGAAAGATGAATTTTTGAAAAGAGATTTGTCCAATTAGTAATTCAGCCATCTGAATCTATCTTAATTTTTTTTTATTAGGTTAAGTAAATACTTAAATTTTTATTGTTATTATAGAAGACTCAAATACTATAAATGAATGGTTTGGTCAGTCAATTAGTTTGTTTGCGATAATGTTTCGAATAATATAAAATTTTGTATCAGGATTCGTAAGATAAGGACCAATTAAAGGCCATTACAAAAAAGGGCAAAAAAGCTATCAAATAGAAAAAAAAAATAAAGACTTTGTTCTGCACTGGCTAGTATCATTATTTCAAAACCTGACGTAGGAGTTTCTTGCTAATCATTTTGACATTGTTTGTAGTATGGAGCCTCGAATTTCATAATTCTTTTGATATGTCTAGAAAGGATATTTTGACAAAGAGTATACTATTTTCTTTCTAGTATATGATATTGCCAGTGTATTTTCAACGTGTTTCTTAACAACTAACATTGGGTATGAAATCTAATTATCCATAGGCAATTTTCATGAAAATTCATTGATGCGAAAAGGTTTTAATATAGTTAAGAAAGTCTGCCATTCACCCTTTTTTTATATATCCTTTTGAAAATATTAAAACGGAAGTTTTAACCAAACAGGTGAAGTCATATGGAGTTTATATGGTGGTCATGTTAGAATATGAAGAAAAAAAAGAACTATTTAAAAGGCTATAATATGACGCAAAAAAGGTCCTGATAAAAGCGTATGAAATTTTAAAAGGGAATATGTATTCTGGACAGGAGGGGAATGGAATTTTCTGCCTTATGAGTCATATCTATGTATTTTATTTTTTAGCCCAAAATTAAATGTACTTTAAAATTTCCGGTAATTTATTATCTTTTTTTTTTTGAAAATGATTTTAAGTGCTTAACACTAAAAATTTTATCGAGCAGAATATTAAAGGTATAATTCCATTAAATGAATAAAAGGAAATGTGTACTTTATCCATCGTTTTTTATTTCTTCATTTCAAGTAAAACTTGTTGACTGTAATAAGAACAAGTAAAATAAATCTAATCTACGGAAAAAAAATTTGTTTTCTTCGAGGCAAAACTGCCTTTCTTTTCCTTCCATATATTAAATTTCTCAACTTCATTCTCTTTTATACAATATAATAATCCCCAACTTAGCAATTATCTCAACAAGTTGCCGTTGCCATAAAAATATTTTCTTCCGGATTTTATATATTGTTCATACATGGACTTTCAATAAAGTTCCGAGACTTGTCCATATATCTCACTCGACGAGGAATTTAATTCTGAATCGGAATCTGCTATTCTTTTTCGAAAAGATTCTTTTTTGGAAAAGAAAAGCACGAAAAACCAATTTTTGAGGAAAATTCAGGACAACCGAGGGCTAGCCCTAGTTAAGGCTCATATCTTCCGTATTAAGGGTCCTAAAATGTTGAAAATAAGTTTCCTGTGATCAGGTTAAGGGAATACGTCCTTTGAGACCAAAATTAGGGAAATCGAAAATTTTTCGAAAATTGAAGAAATCACTGATGGTTAGCCTCTGTTTTTTTATGTCTTAAAAAAATATATATTCCAGATCCCGACGAATTATACATCATTCGACGGGGAATTTTATTCTGAATCAAAATCTTTTATCCTTTTTTGAAAATATTCATTTTGGGAAGAGAAAAGCATGAAAAACCAATTTTTGAGGAAAATTCGGGACAATCGAGGGGTAGCCCTAGTTAAGGCTCATATCTTCCGTATTAAAGGTCCTAAAGTGTTGAAAATAAGTTTCCTGTGATCAGCTTGAGGGAATACGTCCTTTGAGACCAAAATTAGCGAAATTGGAAATTACAACTAGAGCAGTCTTCTCTTGGTAGTAGTTTAGACATTGAGATTGAGCACCATGTGACTTCTCAATATTCTTAATTAATTAAATAATGTTGAGAGGATGGTTTTTCAATCATATTGGGAATATTCAAAAGGCTTGTACATAGACTTTGTTTCATTTTTATAACAACAGTTACGGAACTTTATTGTCTTTCCATGTATACCTATGTATTCCCAGTTTAATGATTTCTTATATGAACGTCCTTTAATTACCCGTGTTTTTTCTTTGTATTCCTCTTTTTCACATCTAGTAATATTATTTAGCATAAAAAATAGAATGAAAAATAAACAAACATCCTTCAGAATACAAATCGATTCCAGGAGTCGTCTCCCCAAAACAATTACAACGATGATGATCATGATGATGATGGTGATGGTGGAAAACATAAAGATTTTCTTCATATCCTTATTAGAAATTCAGTTTTGTTCACTCACTTTTCTTTGGGAGTGGAGGGAGGGATTTTAATTTTTATTTTTACTCATTCCAAGATTTACTTCTATATGAAAATTTCTTAAATATCTTTTGTTGAGCGCAACAACCATCTTGAATAGGAATTTTTTCATCTTGATGAAAATAAAACGATAAATAGGATTTAAAAATCTAAGAAAAAAAAACTACCATTTAAAAGTCATTGTTCTCATTTAGAATTTTCGAAAATTTTGAAGAAATTTGACATATTTTTCGTGTTTTCATGTCATTTAATCGAATTTCAAAATATTTATTGGTTTCTATTAGCTTCGCGTTTTTATTTTATTGCCGCACCTTGTTTTTTTCCTGTTCAAAAGGGTGGCTTTTTAATGAACAAACAGGTTCAATTACATTAAAAATGGGAAGAAAACAATGCCCATATTGAATAGACCTTAAATTTAGGTTTGATTAAAGTTTAAAGTGAATTATTTTCATATTTTTAAGAAGTAGAAATAATTCATGAATATTACTTAATTAGCTTATGAGCCAGTAAGGCCTACGTTCGAAGGTTTGCAACTGTGCGAGCCCCTCCAATACAATACAATAATTAGCGGCTATATTTTTGTGATTTGACGGTGATACTCTATCGTTTAAAGTCCCTGAAATTGTAATGAAATAATCCCAAATAACATTGAAATGTTTAGAAGTATTAATGCTAAATAATTGCTAAATCACAACATAGATAAAGTAAGGTATAAAAGTGCTTTTAACGGCAAAATGTTGCTAGAGTAACAGTGAATCAATATTTACCATGGTATTGACGCCATGACTGCATCAAAAGGTTAAATGCAATTTTTAAAGGTTTCCATGAAGTTTTTGTTAGTTTAGCTGATGCCTCTCAGAATGAAGTTACGCTCAAAATAAGGACGACCAAAATATGAAATCTATTGTAAAACAAACCAATTCGAATTCGATTAGTCTATAATCTAAAAACGTTGTCTTTTTGCGAATACCAGTACACCATGACAATGGGTCATAGAACTTTTTATCTCCAAATTCATTTTGATAATTGAAAAAAAAAGCTTGCTAAACGAATTTAAAATGGAAAATACTCCAAAAAAGTATATATTCAAAACTCTATAAGATAAATTATCTTAATAAATAACTGAAAATTATTTTATATACAATTTAAAGTCCCTCTCACCTAACAATAGGAAAATTTTACCAAACTAAAGGAAAGCACGAAATTTCTTTGGAAATTGAAGATATTATAAAAACAAAAGGGATATAAATTTAAATAGCTTCAAGATGTAAAATCTTGACGTGAAAATATTCGGTTCAGTTGTTTTCTTTTCTTTAATACTCGTACTCCTTTCATACAAAGATTTTCTTTTCTATATAAAATCTATATAGAACCATTTTCTTTGATTTATGATTTCAACAAAATATATTCTAAGAATATATTATTTAGAATTAAAAACTAAACACAAATTTACAGAAGATTATATTCATTTTTGTTTACAGAGAGATATTTCTATCCTATAGTAAAGAATACGAAGGAGTATATAAACTTTATCTCAAGAGACTATGGATGTATAGAGAAACAGAAGTTATCTCAATTTTTGCATATCTATCCGACCATTACACTTTATTTGGTTCAATAGAAAAACGTTTCTTATACACATTGTAGTATTCCTTAAAAGAGCCATTAAATTCTTTGCAGTATACGCTGTGGCTCCATCTTGTTGCAAGGGTTGGATGGTTTTTCACAGCTGGCCTTAAAAACTTTCCAACATCGTCCGATATTGAGCACTATTGATGGAGACTGCAACATTATCTTCATTTTCGAAGAAATATGGGCCAATGATCCTCCCAGACCATACACCGCACCGCACCGAGCCATACACTTAAGTGGGTGTAATTGTCGTTGATGAACTGCTCTTGTATTCTCCGTAGCCATTTAATTGGTAATTCTAAAATCTGGTGACTTAATTTTTTTAAAATTTGGAAAATATATTTCATAATGTCTTTATGATGAAAACCCGAGATAAGTCATTTCCACAGGCTTCTTTTACTTTACACTAAAATGTTCTACAGAATCCGAAATAAATTGTATTAGCTTGATAGTGCGCGATTAAATGTTCCTAGTCAAGCTCTCACTCAATTTTTGACGAATATCCAACTTTTAATATGGTATAGCGTTATTTGTTGACAAGGATACCATTGGATACCGTTGGTTTGATTTTAATTTTCTGTATATTTCTTTAATTTAATACCATTTCATAAAGATTATGTCCTTTTATTAAAAGTCCTTTCACCTTTTCAACAGCAGACAATGTACTGGAATTGTTTTATATAAAAAAAGGAGAAATTTAAAATTTATATATAATAATAATTTATATAATTACGTAGAAATAACCTTTTTATATTTTGGTCGTTTTTCGAGGATGTGAGGCTCCTCAAAATTAGAAGTGTTTTAGAAAAAAACTTTTATGTTGAACATTACATTTTCTATAGGAATTCCCAAGAGTACCGAAATATATATTAATTTGAAAAGGTGTGTTATAAAAACTTCATTTATTAAACTTAATTAAATTAAATGCCAAAAATTATAATTTACAGTAAAAGCTCGGTAACTTAGACATATAGGATAACTTCAATAGTTTTCTTCTTTTTTTTTGTTTGTTTTTATAGTGATTCAAACTAAAAAGACTAACCAGTTCGAGACCTACAGAAACCTATTCTGGGGTTGTGACAAATTTTTAGTCATAACAAATTTGCAACTACAAATATTCTGGCGGACGGGTTATAATTATGTCCAAAATATAAAGAGAAAATTATGACAGTGCTGTCATATTAAGACCATTATGATTGGGCTCAGAACAGGCATTCTAGTATCTCAACCAAATTTTTAGATGGAGCTAGAATAGGCCAGTAAGGTCCTCAACTCTGCAGACCCCTTCTAATATAATGCAATACTATAAAAGTATCCAAACACGATTTTAAAACTGATCCTTTTTTACTTTTATGAATTATGATGTATGATTTTGTGGAGGCAGATTTAGCTAAGATAGTTCTTGAACGTGTGCGGATATTTTAATATCTTTAGACTCTACTTATATCTCCTATTTCAGCTCGATATTATCCATTCTTGAAATCAATATCTCTCTCAAAATTCGGTTTCTTCATACTTCTGAAATAATGAATCCATACATTTTTTATTTTGTTCCAGGTGATATTCCGGCTGGACAAACACCAACGGTTAGCACAACGACACCACAACAAAAGAAGAAAGGATTTTTCAAAAGTTTTTGGAAAAAATCCAAACATTATTCACTTGACCAATAAAATTTTAAATGAAAAAAAAAAATATTACCGCAAAAAGAAAAACCATTTTTCCTTAAAAACAGCAAGAAAATGGTTTTCTAATAAATTTTCTTTTTTTCTTTTCTTAAATATAATTTCAAAACTCTTTCAAAACTTTGACTGATGATCATCTTAAAAAAATTTTTGTATTTAAAGAAAACAGAAACGATCTTAAAAAAAAACATTTACAAAAAAAAAACATATTTAAATTTTGAACACATTTAAAGAATTTTTCTAATCGAAAGAATTAATTAAAAAAAACGACTAAATATGGCCATAAAAAAAAAATTTTTAAAAATATTAAATGACTAAAAAAAAAAAGATACTTTTGAAAATTTGTAATAAAAAACAAAAAAAAAACACAAGAAATATTTAATTAAAATTAATTTTTACACGAAATCGAAAATTATTAATACTTAAAAAAAAAAACATCTAAATTAAAAAAAAAATATTATGGGAAACGATTTTTAAATTTAATATAACAAAAAAAAAAAAAAAAATTATTAATAAAATTAAAAAAAATAAAAAAATTTAGTAATTCTAGTTTTTCAAAGAAAAAAAATTAATATAAAATTAAACAAAAGCAACAACGTTTTAGGTTTTAGAAGGTTTCTATGTCACCTCTGCTCAAAAAGAAAGAAAAAAGAAAAAACATGTGTGGTTGCACTGAAAATTAAAAAAATTAGATCGCTCGCCCGCCATCCTTTTGTAAAACACAAAAAAAAACAAAAATTTATGTAAAAAAAAAATATTAAATAAACTAATTAAAAAAAAAAAACAAGAAATTAATTCCACAGGTAGGTTGTTTTTTTTGTTTTACTGTGATTTAGTTTTTAATTAGTGTTTTTTATGTTTTTTTTAACGATTTTTAATATATTTAAAAAAGGAAAAAGAAAGTGAATAATGCTAATTTGAATTTGTGTTTTTTTAAATAGTATTTTCTTAATTATATATTTTAAGAATACTTTATTAGGGTTCTGTGTGGGCACGTCGCTGTCATCAAACAATTTACTATTCGAGAATACTAACAGTTCTCAAAGCTTGAAAGTAAAGGAACTAATAATTTAAACTTAGATTAGAAAGGTGTACTATACTAAGAAGTAGTAAAATATTTAAGAAATATCCAACAATAAACCTTTTAAAAGTCCTGTGCCGGTAATTAGAATCAATTTTGTAGAAAACTTCTGATGTACAAAGACTGAAAAACGTTTTAAAAGTAGTTTATGTAATACAAAAATAAAACTTGATACAGAACATAGAAATCCTAACTTTTCCAGAAATGGGTGAGTTCGACTTTTGAAGTCTACTGGTTTTTTTCTTCCCATAACAGGGTTAAGACTACTAAGTTGTCAGACGTCCTCTTATATGTAAAACAATCCTGTATTTCAATTCTTTAACATTATTTAAAAAATGTTTCCTTTTTAAAAATAAAGGTTATACCATAGACTAGGATATCTAGATGTCCAAGCCATATATCGGCAACTTTATGTTCAATGTTGTTTTAATAGGTAAAATTGAAGAAGAAGAATACTTCAAAATTTGTTTAATGTCATAGAAGGAGCTAAAACTATAATGTGTAGGGATATTAGTACACAAGAATCAATTAAATAAATGCACAGTCGTTACACAAACCTTTATTATTAGTCTATGGTTTATACTATTATACATTTTATAAGTCTGTAGCCAACTGAAAAAATAGTGGAAGACCAAATTCGATTTGTGAACCAATTCGTATCGGAAAACCAGAGAAATACGCAATGCTTAAATGTTAAATTTGAACGGAAATCTTATCAGTTTCTAGCCGGATTATGGAATCAGAGTTGGATTTGAATTCGAAGAATCTCTTGTTTTTGATCGAAGTCAAGAGTCTCTAAACTCCGAAAAAGTTAAGTTGAACATGAAACAGTTATTAAAATTTCTAGTAATTGCTTCATCTAAAGTGGAGTCTCATGTGATTCGATTAAGACTAAATCGAATCGAAAAATCATTACTATTGCAATACTTTCTCAAATACGATTTGGATCAAAACTCGTGTTACACGATTACACTCCTGATCAACTCTTAGTTAAACCGACATCTTCATCAAACATATCAATTTCTATTCACCTAATGTCTTCAGTATAGCTTTAAGCTTTCACTTGATATATGATTTATTTCTGGTCGGCTCTCTAAGTTTATAGATTTAAGTCAACATTTTAACTGGCAATAAATTATTTCTAAAGACCCCCGAGGTGTTAGCACGTAACTTGTTTCGCAGTTTTGATTCGACCAAAAAGTAAGTCGTTTCAACTTTAGCTTGGACTTTCATATGACTAAAAACAAGTTGCGTACTGCCATTTTTATGGTCGTACTACACAAGTACAACTCCTGTTTTTAGTATATTCAAACGAAGACGATTAACAAGAGTACCGCGTCACAGGATGACAAAATATACTACTTTAATACGAACCCTTAATAATTTTTATATAATTATAATTTTGAGAATCTAATAAAAATTGAAAGAAATACAAATAAAAGTTAATCATAAAATATTTTAAAAAATTAAAAAATTAAAAGAAAAACGGAAACATAATTTAAAAATTAAATTTTTTTTTTTTTTTTGGAAAAGAAAATTAATTAAAAATTAAAATATTTAAACAAAAAATTATTCAAATACAAAATTAAACCAAAAAAAAATATTTATATATAAAATTATCAAATTAAAAAAAATAGCACACAAATTAAGAATATTAAAAAAAAAAAAAAAAAAAACGGAAAAACACCCAAAAATTTATTATTTAAAAACAAAAATATTTTCTAACATAAAATTTTCGTAATCAAATTTTTGAAAAAATAAAATAAATTAATTAACAAAAACAAGAAAAAAAACTAAATAAAAAATAAAAAATTTTTAAAAATATAATATTTTTCTACCATAATTACAAAAAAAATAAAAAAAAACAACTAAAAAATATGAATCCCAACAAAAAAAAAAACAAATCAATTAAAAAAATTCTACAAATTTTTATTTAATTAAAAAAACTGATTTTTTTTTTTTATTATTTAAAAAAGTTACCATTTTTTGTCCTGAATTATTTTTTAAACCTTTAAAAAAAGAAATTAAAAATAAATAAATATGAAAACAAAAAATAATCACTGAAATAGATTTTTAATTTTTTTTTTTTTTATTTATAATTAATGAAAGAAAACTAATTGAAGTAATTTTGAAAGGAAAAACCGATTTTCTAAGTAGTGCTTAAAAATAAAAATAAAAAAAAATGCAAAACACAATATTTAAAAACAAACAAAAATTAATTAGAAGGCAAACAAAAAAGTTTTCAGAAAGAATGAAAGAAATAATTATGTTGTACCGTAAATTTGTATATAATTAAAAAATTACAATAATATTATTAATATTAAATTAATCTAACTAATTATTATATTAAAAGAAAAACAGAAAAAAAAAAACAGTAATTATAAGTAAAATCATAACAATTGAAAATGAAACAAGAAAATTAATAAGAGAAACAATTTAAAAACAAAAACAAAAAAAAGAAAATTTTTAGGAAATATATTGTTTGTATTAACCCCAAAAAATTAATTAAAATTGTTTTATTTCAATTGAATTAGTAAGTTTCTTCCTTTTTCAGATTTCTTATGGTAAGTATATTAAATGGCAATGGCTTTCTTTCAGAAGTAAAAATATACATACACAATGGAACTTCCAGCTACTTACAAATCATACTGCAGTCCTTGTTCTTTGAATCATATTTCCATAACTTTCTTCCTAATAAATGTCCCTTTAGGTACAAGTACTTTTTAATCTGCATACAAAAACATACGAAAATGAGAAATGATGTTGCAGTTTCTATCAGGTTTTGAGTAACTAGAAACTAAAAGCCTATCGGAATCGATTATAAACTCAATTGTATAACATCTTCAAAGAAATCATAAGATTGAATAATTACGCTCCCATATTCTCCAGATTTATCTCCGGGTAACTATTATCTGTTGCTAAACTTGAAGAAATAGCTCGAGAGGTAGGAGATTTGTATCTAATTCTGTAGTTATCGACAATATAAACGCCTATTTTAAGTGATTAGACAAATAGTATTATCCGGAAAGGACAAAAAGCTTGGAAAAGCGTTTGACTTAGTGTAAAAGGAGATTATACTGAAAATAAAGTATATTTTAAAAATGAATATAAAGTCTTTTATTTTCACGTCGAAAACTTTCCGGTACACCATGTATTTCTCTAGAAATTTCGTCGTCATCACTTTCTCTGCCGCATTGAATTCTAAATCATTTAATTTATTTTAAATAATTAAAAACATTATTTCATCCTTTTTGAAAATTTATTTTTTTTATTTAAAAAAAAAAAAAATCTTTTTTTTATTACAAATTTTGAAATAATTTTACTGCAATTTTCCTTTTGTTTGTTTTTTTCTCCTTTCTTTAGTTTTTTACCTCAAATATTTTTTATTTTATTATAAATTTTTAATAATTTCGTTTTAAATTTGTTTTTTTTTTTTTTTTTTTTTGTTAAAAATAAATTTGAATTAAAAAAATTACATTTAATATTATTTCGTTTATTTTAAATATTTTATTTTTTCTTTTTCTTCTTTTTTTTTAATTTTAATTTTTCGGCAACATTTATTTAAAAATCAGCAAAAAATATTTATAAAATTAATTTATGCAAAATAAAAAAAAAAATTAAAACAAAGCACTTAAACGAAAATAATTTTATTTATTTAAAAAAAAAAAAAAATTATTAAAATTAATTTATCTTTTATGCAAAGTTTTTTTGTTTTTTTTTTTTTTTAATTACATTGATAATTTATTTTCTTTCTTTTTTTTTATTAATTTTTAATTAAACAGTTTTTTCTCCATTCTTAATAAACAATTTTTTATTTAATTTTCCGTTTTTTTTTTCCTGCTCAATATAAAAACAACCAACACTATTTTTTCTTTTTTATTAGTATTTTAATTTTTCTTTTGTTTTTACGAGAAAAAAAATTTTATTAAAATTAAATTAATTAAGCAAAATTTATTAAAAACAAAAAACAAATCCATCAAAATTTGTTCATATTTTTTTTTCTTTTTCGAAGCTAATTAAAATTATTAATTATTAATTATTTATTTTTTTTTTTCAAAAAAAAATTACATGAATTTTAAACTTGCTAATTGAACCCAATTCATTGAATTTAGTTTAGGTGGTCCGTTCGTGCAGAGGATTTTATTCACTAGAACAAAGTATCTTTGATTTTTTAGTAAATGTGAGAAATCGCGAAACTTTGGACCTGCTGAATACAAAATATACTTTAAATATAAAAAAACAGGAGCCCTATTATGGAATACGATCGTTAACGTTACGATAACTATCGTATTCCATAATAGGGCCCCAGAAATAGGAGAGAAGACCTGAAGGTATCAAGGTTTGCAAAATGTTACAAAATGCGAAACCTGAGCCCAGTTGTAAGTACGCTGAATACAAAATATATCTCTAATATCAAAAACAGAATTAGGAGGAAATACAAGGAAGTAATGAAGGCGTGCTTACTCTAGGAAAGACAATACATTACTGGTCACGTTAGAACCACGCGATACTCAGGTTTACGGCTTACATTTTCCCACTAGCGAAATCAGTTTAGTCATTTTTAAACGTTCAGATAGACAGACAAACAGACAAACGTTTCATTTCCTATACTATGTAAAGATTACCTTATTATGTTTTCTCTTTTCTTTTTTAAGTCTTCCCTTTCATTTCTTCTCTTTCATTATTCTTTAAGAACTTTTTGACAGCTGATTAGATGGCACTGCAGTAGTTATTATTGTTTAGGTTTACATTGTTCACGTTGTTTTTTAGGTCTAGTACGGTCTAAACACGTGTGACCAAACCTGACCTAAAAATTTGTCGGTGTAAACGTGAAATGTAAAACCCAATTTTAGGCGCATGATGCTTTATCAAGTCTTTTCCTATATAATTGCGTGAGGTTGTCTATAAAATTTGTGGTGACTTAACCGCTATAAGCGTTAAGAATCGATTAAGAGATCCATGTACTCTATTCATTTAATTTTCATCATAAAACCTGAGTGAATTTCAAATAACGCACGCGAGGGTCAAACTCTAGAGACCTGGTGATTCAATGTGGTGGTCTCTTCTCTCAATTAGCAGGTTTTTCATTGTATTTATTTTTTTTTTTTTTTTTTGAAAATTTCTAATCAATTTTTAACTCTAATTTACACATAAATTATTTTCTTGTAGTTGTTTTTATTATAATTATTTTTAATTAAAGAAAAAAAAAATTTTTTCTTATTTTCTGTTTCAGTATCAAAGTTTTTTTTTTTTTTTTTGTTAATTTAATTAGTACTTTTCTTAATTTATTTCTGTTTTTATATATTTTTTTTTTTAAAAATTATGCCATATTATTGTTTATTATGCCATGTTATTGTTTTTAAGTTTTTGTATATTTTTTATTATTTGTCTTTTTTTTAAATTATTATTTTTTTTTTGTTCTGCAAAAATTTTCTTTTTTTTTTAAAATTAAGGAAGTTAATAAAAGGAGCAAGCATATTACTTATACTTATAAGTATTTTTTCTATTTTAAATTTTTTCATTTTTATTATATTTAAATTTTTATATTAATATAAAATTTTTAGCTTTTAGTTTTTTAGTATTTTGAAATAATCAACAACAAAAAAATATATATGAAGAAATATTTGTATGTGTTTAGGGGCAAAGACCCTTCGAGCGGCCACAATCACATTCTTCGACTCTTCAACGAACCACTTTTGATTCGACCAAATAATAAGTCGTTTCAACTTTAACTTGCATTTCCATACGACTTAAACAACTTTCGCGCGCTGCCATATTTTCGAAAATTTGAAACACAAAATATGAAACAACTTACGTACTTACAGCCCTGAATATCGAGTTTCATCCAAATCGGTCGAATCGTTTGAACACTACATAAAAAGAGTTGTATAACAGCTTATGTTTGTATATTAAAAATTTTTGGAAGGGCCAACCGTCGAATTAGAGTGATAATGAAGAAGGAGAAGAAAAAGAATAAGAAATAGACCATCTCTGGCACTTATGGATCAACATCGTCTGCCATTAATGCTGTCAAATTAGAAACTTTGGGAGTTTTGTTGACACACACGCCTTTATAAGCTATAATATTTTCATTAGAACATCTGATTCGTGATGCTTTTATCCTATACTTATCTGCCATAGTTCTTTTTCTTGCTTCAATCTGTACTATATTTGGGGTCATTTGAAACTCAGATCTTAAAAAGGATCGAATTTTAAACACATATTAAATATTTTTAAGGTTAAATGTATTCAAATTAATTTAAAGGAAATTTAAAAGAAAAAATAAAAAATAGACAAAAAACATTGACTGTTGTTTGTGTTTTTAATTTTTGTTTTGTAAAAATTTATTCCTTTTTTTTATTATAATTGAATAAAATATGATTTATGAGATGATTAAAATTTTTAGGTTTTTTAGGTTTTTGTGTAATATTTTTAATTAATTTAATTTCAAAGGAACAGAAGAAAATTGAAACTTTTCAAATAATTTTTCTTTTGTTTTTACCAATATTTTTAATTTTAATTACGACATTTTTTTTTTTTTGTTCTTCATTAATTCACCTTTTTTTTTAATTAATTTAATTTATTTTTTTCGTACAAAAATTCATCGAATTTTTTTTTTTTTAATTTAATAAATGAAAACAAATTTTTAATGGGAATATTTTTTATTATTTTTATTTATTTATTTATTTATTTATATAAAATGAAGCGTCCAATTAAATATTTATTTATTATTTATTTTCCATATTAGATTTTTTTTTTTGTTATTCAGCACAATTTTTGTTTTTATTATATTTCATTTAATTATTTTTTTTTTTATTATTTATTATTTTTATTAATATTATTTCTTATAATATTCTCTTATACAAATAGTATCGAGGATAAATGTTTACAATGAAAAAAAAAGTACATCATCAATCTGTAAAGACAAAAAAAAAAAGAAAAAAATTATATTATTTAGTAACAAATTTTAGATTAATTAACTTAAAATATTTTCTAAAAATTTATAGGAAATGTGGTGTAGTTAATTTCATTCTATAGAATAAATATGCTCCATGACAGAAATGGCACAGAAAAACAGCCAAAGCTAATAATATTTCAAGCCTTTTTCTGGATAACTTCATTTCTTCATTGTTTTAATTCGCAGATAGCCTAGGCCCTTACAGCATAAAGGCCAATTTCCACACAACCGACATCCTATTCTGATGAAAGTATGAGATACACTTATGCAAAGTTTGGTTAAACAGAAAGGGAGAAACAATCATCCTACTAATTTTGTCGGCTTCTGCATTTCTAATTTCCCCATTTGATTCTTGATCTGCCAGACAATTCCCCTCAAAAGCAGAAGAACTTGTTTATCTGATTTATGGCTCTTCATCTGCGTTTGCATACTCTCACAGTAACCACACACGATACCGTCGCACACTACCAATTTTTCTAAATTGTGTGGGGAGACTTCGATGTTTTTATTCGATCAATCCTAGCGAAAATTGCAAAAGTCCATCTCTTTCTAGTTTTTTTAATTTTTCCCGTCAGAACAGGATGTCGGCTGTGTGGAGATTGGCCTTAAATCTATTCTGAAAATTTTTATTCAAATCAGTATATTAAAATACATGCAAAAAACTTTATGAACAGCCTTATTTTCTCCTATGACTATTTCTTTCATCATTATCCTAGGGCCAATTTTATTGAAATTTAGCACAATATTGATTGCCTATTTTATGTAGTCAATGTATGAAAATAATTTCAATAAAATTGGTGTATAAACTATCCAATTGAATTCGGAAAACCTTAAAAAAAAAAAACAACAAAACTTTTTAGTCACCCTGGTTTTTGCTTTATAACTTCGCTAGCCCTCAGCCGATTTTGCTGAAATACAATACCAAATCGAGTAAAGAAATAACCAACTTACAGTAACAAAATTGGATAACGCATTTTTGAGTTATCTCTACACATCTATAACCTTGAAACCGTTCTCCGATAATTATTTCTATGAGTTATAAACTTAGTGACAACACTTATATTATATACCCTCTGGTAGTATCTTTCATATCTGAGTCATTAAATTCGTCGTTCAATATGGCGGAATAACAACTATTGCGTTTTTTAATCGACTCAAAAGGATCAATGTCCACCAATTTTTAATTTTTGCTAATAACAAAAGCCATTGGAATTCGAGATTCTAGCGCATTTTTTTTTATATCATAATCTATAATTATAAAATGATTAAATTTATCACATGATTTTTTAGTCATTTATCTAAATTTAGTAGATTTATATTAGTGCTTAAAGTTTGATTTCAATCAAAATACTAATTTTTAGACAAGAAACATATTGTAGATATTCTTACACTACGTTGTATGTGGTCTTGTTATCGTAGTAAAACTGTATCTTTTGTATCTTGCGCAATAGACATTTTCTACACTTTAGCAATTTTACTACGATACAAGATCAATAATAAATAATAAAAATCCTACAAGATATTCTTTGTATTTCATTTGTTTGACAATATAAAAGAATTTTCAAGTAGTTAGTAATTAAAATCATGTTAACTAGTAATTAATGAATAATCTAGTCATTAAGTTGAAAAAAAGCACATTCATTACAAACTTTGTCTAGAAATTATTACATTTGTGACGGGTTAATTCATTTTATAAGGTAAGACACTATTTTCTTTCATTTCTGATTATTTCTTTATCTTAAAAGAACATGTTACTAGACTACTTGTTAATTATTTTTGGTATTGTAATTCATTTTTTTAAATGAAATATAATAATGTAAGGTAAATGAACTTTATCAATATACGAAAGCACTTGGATTTTAATGTTTAAGTTCTATTTTAAATGCCATTATCACATAAGGCGTTTACATGGCGACTTAAAAATTGACTTCAGATCGACTTGAAACTTGAATCGGGTTTTTTAGCTTTACCAAATTGAAAGACTTAAAATCGACTTCAAATCAAGAGTGACATTCTGTAAGGCGACAGGCGATTGTAACTTTTGACCTATTTAAAATCGCATAAAAATAAAAATAAAATTAAATTAAAAATTGCAACATCAACTTCTAAAAGTATATGAAAGAGACACATAGAGTTTGAGCTGTCACCTTACTATGCGGCCATTTTGGCATTACAGAATGCCGGAAAAAGACAACCGATAAGTGAATATCGTCTGTCACCTTACAGAATGCCACTCCAGATTCAGTTTGATAGACGCCCGCAAACAAATTTTTATTTTCTAGGTTTGGCCTCAAGTCGATTTGAAGTCTATGGATTCAACATGCAAATTTCAAGTCGATCAGAAAAATTGTTGTTATCGAATTGACTCGAGTCGGATTGGAGTCGATCTGAAAGATTACATCGACGATTTTTTTATTTAAGTCGACTTCAAGTAGATCATGTAAACACCATAACAGACTAATGATAGAGATTTTCAACGTGCATTACACTGATTCGTTTTATATACTAACATCCATAAAAAATTATAGATTCTTCGTTTTCTTTCAATGGATTGGTTAGAACAATAACTAGACCCAATCAAATAGAAAATACCCATCAATAAATAAATCAATAAAGTAGGTACAAAAATGGATTAAATACTTTGATATAATTACCAGCAGTGGAATCGTGTATTTCGATTGAGACTAAATCGTATCGAGAAAGCATTACAATTCCTATACTTTTTCGATATGATTTGGGTCAAATCGAGTTACACGATTCCACGCCAGTTTTAATTTATTTAAATTCGAAATTTAATTTTATTTACTAATTTCAAATTTTTATAAACCTAATTTGAAATAAATACAACCACTATTAGAGCTTTCTTATCAATAAATCCCATTGATTTTCAAAAAATTCTCATGGATTTACTTTTCCAAAAATATTGTAAAAATATTTCAAGAGAACGGAAAAAGCCTATCTGATTAAACTTCCATCATTCTAATCACACAATCCATTATCAAACATTTATTTGAAATATATTAGAAGGAAATTGCATGATAAAAAAAAAAAACCTATCGGAAATGAAAATTTGTTTAGTAATCGACAAGAAAAAAAGAAATATATAGAACACATTGCGTACGACGACATAGTGAACCACTTTTTCTCCATTTTAATATTGCGACAGCTTTCCTCTAGAAATGACCCAAAAAAAAACGAAGTTCCCATTTTCAAAATGCGATATCATTTTTACTTTATTTAAAAAAAAATACAATAAAAACATATTTTCATACACTTCTAGAGAACAATGTCCAATCTTGGACCGGCCTTCAATGAAAAATGAAAGTACTTTAAAATACTTAAACTTGAGAAATGGAAATTTCATACACCTAAAATCACAATCTTTACGAAATTTTAAACCGCAAACTAATCCAAAAATTCTAGGCACAAGAAATTGACATTTTTTTGTTTTTGGGATTAAGCATTTCAGTAGCTCCTCTAAATTGACTAGGCGCTGTTCGGCTGGATAGATTCAATTTTCAATACAGCATTTTTTATATTGTTCTTGAAAGCATATACTAATTTATATTCAGGACATGTTTCCAATGCCTATTTTATGTGGAATACACATCTGTGCCTAGTGCCAGAATAGAATTTTAAATATATACATTTTTTTGTGGGTTGGCAAAGTAGTATACAAGGTCTATGTGCTGCTATGCGTTACTGATAATGATTATAAATGATAAAAGAAAAAACGTATTCAAGTAAAAAAAAACGTCAACACTTAATTTATTGGTTTCTTAGTTTCAATTTTTGAATTCGATTACATCGCTTTTTTATTTTCTTCCATAAATCGTATTTGAAGACAAATTTTTTCAAAGACGACTACGTGTATAAATGGTTCCTTCGAAATTCTCTTGTATTTTCCTTATAAAAATCATTTTTATACGAATATACTTCCTTCCGGCATCCGGGGTTTTATTCATTATAATTATTTGTTCATCGGTTATTTTATTTCTTAAGTTTTTTTATTTTTTTAGTTTAGTTTATTGCTTAAGAACTCGTTATAAACAGGAACAAGTGTTTTTGGCATACGGAAATATAAAATTTGTTTTTGAAATATTATCAGAAAATTATTGAGTAAGTTTTGAGAAAATAATCTGATTAATATATAAAGAGTTCAACCTATCTATATAGCAAGTTCTATTTGCAATTTGAGTAAGGTCAGAAAGTGATCATCAAAGAAATTTGAAAGTGACTGTTTAAAGTCAGTTGAAGTTAGCAGTGATTGGACCAAAGAGATTTGAAAGTGATTGTTTGAAGTGTGTTTACAAAGTGATTAAAAAATAGTTTTAATTAAGAATCCAAAAGACAACTATAAGTTAAAAACCTAGTTCAAATCAGTAACTGTTTTGTATGCACTGCCCAAAATTTCCAACTTATCCATTTCCAGCTACATACATAAAAGGACGTAAACCTCAAAAGCTTGCATTAAAAATTCTTTTGATGTGCCTTTAGATGTTGACACTGTGCAAATTAATCAAATCATATTTTAGGTAAAAATGACAGGACACTGCAGACTCAAAGCACACCTTAAAAAACTAGGACTTGAAAGAGATAACACCTGCAGATTCTACGAGGGGGACAAAGAAACCCCAATGCATAATCTCTCCGATTGTGAGGCACTACTCCGTAGGAGAAGGAAACATCTGGGGGCTTACTGCTTCTCTCCAAGTGAGATACAATCTCTTAACTCACTCCGGATACTAAAATTCCTAAGGGAATAGGCCTGGAGAAGGTGCTGTAGAATGGGAAGTTAACCTAACTACTGCACCAAAGAAAAGGGGATAAAATAGATCTAAAGGCCGCAGTACAGGAACACCCTAAAACCTAATATAATCTAGGTAAAAATGAAAAACTGAAAAAACAGAAGAAAGGCTAAACTTGAACCAAAAAAAAAGGAGAATTAAAATACTTTTATACTTAATCAAATGATTAACGAATGAAAAGTTTTATTTAAATAATCCAATAGAAAATTCATTGCACTTTCTTTCCTTTCTCTCTCTATGTTTATTTTATTTTTTATTTTCATTAAATTTATTACTAACTGTTTACATACTATGTCAATAACATATTCTTTCCAGACATTTTCCCATTCCGACGACCTTGTCGTGATTAATATTATTTAGAGATAGTAAAACTCGCGTGTTTTATGGTTTAGTGATCTTTCATCAGGCATATTCCATAATTTAAATATTGTTGCATTATTTTTTTCATTCTTTAAATTTATTTGTATATTATCAATAGAACATCATCTTTCGAGAAAGTATAGAGTCAGACAGAATAAGGCAATTTTAACACCCACTAAAAAATATACAGATGACCTTTTGTGATCTAGACATTTTGTAGACAGAAAACATCTAATCATGCCCGAAGAAATCACTCTCTTTCTATTAAAAAGAAAGCAAAAAAGCACAGAATTAAGTTCGATAATATTCAATTAACATCACTTGTTGTTATACAAAATATTGGATAGGCCAAAAAGATACGCTGGGCGACATACAAGTTTGGGTGACTCGTTAAAAATTTGATAGAGGTTGACTGAGAACTTTTAATGCATTCAACGTATAGTCATAGTCTCTTCAGAAACGTTTTAAATAGTGTAACTTCAGAAGACTTGCCTCGGTTTTTTTCGCCCAGAAAACTCAGAAATTCTACAGATGATAGACAACCCAAACCCTGCCAGAAAAATGCCAAAAGTTTATCGACCAAAATTGGACAATTTGTTGTCCTATACAAAATTTTTATTTCCCGTTATAAATTCGCTTTTCATTTACACCATCCGTTCTTAAGACTTTTTTCAGTCACGACTCCCCATTTTTCATCACTTCATTTTTCGGGACTCCAGGTATTAAATATGAGAAAATAAAAAGCGCTATTATTTATAACAAATAACGACGTAACAATACTGTGGGTTTATGAAATAACATATAAACTGAAATGCACGTCACTTGACTTTAATTTTCGCGACCTCAACATTTCGCTTCGTGACCCTATTTGAGGTCGCGACCCATAATATAAGAAACTGTGATTTTCATAGAAAAGGGAACCCAACAACTTTTTGGATCACCCAACAATAAACTTCACAAATAATTTAGTTTTTTTTTTGGTAATATTTTAATATTATTTTGCTTAGAGACATGTGAAAGAATTTTGAAAAGGAATTTTTTAGATTGGAATTTTATATGCCTAAATGCTTTTTCGAAAAATTCTTGTCTGAAAATTATATTTCTACTGAGAAAACTATTTATTATGTAATTAGATGAGCAAAAAAACACATACTATACATAAATATTCTCGAAATAGAATTTCCGTCATAAGTTTTTCTTTTCGAATAATTTTCTTCTCATAAGAGTCTCATAAGTATATAAATTGTTTGATGAATTGAAATTCTTCGAATACATTTTCATACTAATTTACTTAACTCTCAACAAAAGAAAGAAGTTATTACTTCTGATAAGAGATTATGATATTATAAATGAAATGGAATTAACGGCAAAATTTCTGATATGAAATTTCTTTGGAAGTTTGATAAAAAGTATCAAAGGAAATTAAATTTTTATCTTTAAAATTCTAGGATTTCTTCAAATATTGTATCTTTTTCCACAATTTACAGGAAAACTTCAATCAAAGGAATTGAACACACTAAAAATTATTGCATTTTTGAATGTAAAATATTCGTTTGACTCTTTTCTGTAGAACCATGTTGATGAAAAAATTTGGAAAATGGGAATATTTAGTACATCTTCAATTATGTTCAAGTGACTAATTGGATGCAGTTGTCTTTTTGTGAGATTTAAGATATGAAAATTTTGTAAAATTTTACTATGTGAGTTCAAACCATTCCAAGGGAACCAAAGTAACTTCTATAACATAATTTTCGGGACAAGGTCCATTAACGATGCTGAACCAACGTCCACTCTTATAAAAATCTAAATACGATATAAATACGTCTAAAGTGATAACAAAAAAGGGCTCAGAAATATGGATTCAAAGAGAGAGAAGCACGTTTCTTATGAAAATTACATTAGAACCGTGTTCCATTTTATTTTCTAACCAATTGGATCTATTGTTATTGTCCAATTAATAAGTCCAGATTTTGTATTTTCCAGAAAAGTAATATCTCCACTAAATACATTTCTATAATTTTAAGGTTGTCCTAAGGGATTGTTGTAGAACCAAACAACACGACAGTCAGCAATAACCTTTCCAATGATTGATCAATTAGTCATAGTTCGTCGTCTGGATCAATCGATTCTAATATGGTATTTAATAGAAAATTTTTCGTGACGAATTCATTTTTCACAACACGACATGTTTAACTAAAAAAAGAGGCACTTTCGAAAGTGCTATACTTTTCACCTTAAACGATTTCGAGATATCAGTAAACATTTTGATATTATAACAAAATAATTGTGTGAAATGAAAGCTATTTATCCACTACAACAGCTAGTCCAGAGATGGATAACTCAAAACCATTCGCCAAGAAATAACAAATGCTAATGTCTTATTAGTCTTTTTTCTCACACCTCATTTTAATTTATTTACTATATAAAAAATAAACAAAATTTTAAAACAAAATATTTAAAAATAAGAAAGATTAAATAACTAATTAATTCTAAAATTAATGGATTTTCCAATTTCAAGTCGAAATTAAGAAAAATTACAATTCCAGTACAGAAACGATAATTACAAACTGGTATGGCTATAAAAATACATCAATTTAAACTGCAGTCAGTCACTAAGTCACCAAACTAGGCACGAGCACTTGTAATAAGAACAAAATAAAGATTATAAGATTTGGCATATTTATTAGCGCTGGTTGAATTGATTTTTTTCAAAGAAATTATTCAATTAGAGGAATTTTTTACTTCATCCTTCGTACTTAAGAATACCCTACTTTGTATATCCACAATATTTTCAGTACCTTTATTTATGCAAACTAGAATTTCAATCTATCAATTCTTAGGCAATTCGTTTTCAGAATTTGTTGTTGTTATTTAACACTTGTCTGCAGAATCTCTTTTAATCTATAGGAAAACCGAACATACACTTTACTTTAATAGCAATTTCAAAATCGACGGCTTCAAAATAAGGCTGTTACTTAGTTCAGAATATCCCCTAAGAATTTTTATTTATATACTACCGATAACCCGTAAAAAATGGCGGTTCCTTTTATAATTTGAATATTTAAGATTGTTTTTCTGACATTACACACTTATTATCAGCTGCTGAGTCTTCTATGTAAATCTTGCCTAATCTATAAAAACAGCGTTACAACCAGTTACTACTAATCAAGGAATCTCTGGTTCGATTCCCCGTGATCGAATTTCGAACAGAATAAAACTTATGGACAAAACAAAAAAAATTAGGATCAGGAGAAAGGAAAAGAAATGTGAATAGTAAAAAAAAAAAAAATCAATTTATATAAATTTAATTATTTTTAAATTTTATTCTTTTTTTTCCTTCTAAAAAAAATTATAAATAATACGCGTTTTTTTCCAATTTTATTTTGTTTAATTTTTTTTTTATAAATGAATTTCTTTTTTTTTTAATAATAATTATTTTTGACGACAATTTAAAAAACAAAAAAAAAAAAAAATTATAATAAAAATAATAATAATAATAATAGTAATTAAAATTATCGTAGAGAAGTAGTAGAAGAAGACACAACAACACACGCCGCAAGTAGAAGACAAGAAGGTAAGAAGTCGCTCGATTTTTTTTTTTTTAAATTTTTTTATTTTCTGTTTTTTATTTTGTTGGTTTTTTTTTTTTGATTAATTTTTATGATTCATGTTTTTATTTTTTTTTACACCTAGAGCGCGCTTACCTCTAGTATCCACAAGTAATTAAATAATCTCCAAGTTTTTCAACGATGGAGGCTGCTTGCTGTGGTTGAACGGGATCTTCATAGATTGATACTATTACAGCTGAAAGAATAAAAAGAAAATAAATAAATACAAAATGAAATTTAGTTTAGAATAGTTTTTTTTTTCATATTTAAAAAAAAAACTAAAGGAATTTCTCAAAGCACGTAAAACAAGAGATAGTACTTTCTATCGGGTTTTCACTATTAAACAATGATTACGACTTATTTCTCACTTATTTGAAACCTTAATTCGAATATGGCCTCGCTACTGATCTTCCGATATTTTTTCCGCATATTTCATTTAAGTGGCACTATGAAGGTAGATAGATAGGCGCATAGATTAGTATACCTAAATGTCCACAAACCAAATAAGCAATGTTATTTTTGGAGATAAAATTGAAGCAGAAAAAAAGGGGGTTTAAATGTGAGAGAAAGAGTAAAAAAAAAATATGTGTAGAGATATTGATACACAACAAGAATCAGTTGGGAAATATTCATTAGTAGTCTTCAAATGAAAGGTTCTGGAAAACCACTGAACAGATTAACATCAACAAAAAGATTCTCAAACGAAAGTACGGGTGGCTGGGACATACTATATACGTAAAGAATGAACAGAAGTAGTAGTGCTCTACAATAGAACCAACAAGCCTTCATAGAAAAAAAGGATGTCCAAGAAATGTTAAAGGCGTGCGCGTCAAATCGTTTAATGATTTGCGAAGGCCTAACCAGAAATAGACAATCCTGGAGAACTTTTGTAGACAGATCTATACTTCCC
The DNA here is from genome assembly GCA_963422695.1 of Xylophagus ater. Lineage (NCBI taxonomy): Eukaryota > Metazoa > Arthropoda > Insecta > Diptera > Xylophagidae > Xylophagus > Xylophagus ater. The sequence continues at coordinate 1,896,059 of OY730484.1, forward strand.
ATGTTGCAGTTTTATTCTTTTATGCCAATTGTAATTATTGAATATTGTAAAAAAAAAAATAGAAAAACATTGTCCAATTTCTGAACCAAGTTCAACACAAATTCTCCCAAAATATCTCCGGATTTATTATTTGTGGCAGTGTAACCTAAAATCAATTTAAAATTATTTGACTATTTGAAGGGAAAGCTATGTATTTTATTAGGAAATGTGTTCAGTTACAAATGGTTAACTGTGAAACATAAAAAAGACCTTGTCTTTACCTTTCTTTAAAGTTTAATGATCAGTTACCACTTGGTGAATGGTAATTTATAATTTTATAAAATAAAGAATGTAAATATTAACAACATGCGTACAAATTAATCGAGGGAACTGACCTATTATATTATTTACATGCTTAACTTACTTAGAAATGCAACTGACCATGTGTAACCACCACCACACAAAGGTATTCAGAAAACATATTTGCCAAAGTTTAAGAAATCTTATGGTGAATTTTCGGTTGATTCTTAAAAAACTTGATTTCGTCTTAGAAAAAATTTCAAGCAATGAAAAAGGAACAGCACCAAAACTAAGATTTTATAGCGACGACTTTTAGATTTTTTAAATTTTGTAACCGTTCTATCTTAAGTAATTAAATTTTCCTAACGTCAAACAACTTTTTGAGTAGATATAAATTTTTATTTTTTTTTATAAAGTAATATTACTTAATTTTCTACAAAAATTTCTTTATTTTTGAATTTTAAAAAAAATGTCTCTTGAATGCCTTTTCCTTTTCGTACATAACACATTTATGATCTTGACATAAAAACCAAAAATAAAACAAGCTCTACACAAAATTTTCCGATTTTCTAGCACGAAATTTTTCTTTTAAAAAAAAGTTGTTTCTGATTTAATATTTTAGAAAAATGAAAAACAATCTAAAATTAAAATTTCTCGTAGGTGTGTGAGAAGAGAAGAGGACAATGTATGTTGAGAGATTCATTTCTTTTCATTCGGAATTTAAATATATTTTTATTAATTAAAATTCAATAAATTCAATAAATTCTATAATTATAATTTACCTTGCTGTGTTTTCATACAGTGGACGCCACTTCGTCCCAATTTCGCGCGTATGACACGATCCGTACCTGATAAATAGATATACCTTTGGCCAGCCAGTGTAACACCACCACTTGTTAAAAGTTCTTGTTTGTCGAAACCTTGAACCAATTTAGCAAGTTCTTCTTTGGTGACCTGAAATAGGGAAAAAAAAAAATTTTTTTTTTTTAGAAAAATAAAAAAGATCAATATACTAAATCAAGAAAATCTTAAAATCATCTTTCAGGTTCATTCGAACCGACGTCTAAAAATCACAAAAACATCAAATAATTGATTTGAATATACAATCTCTACAAGAAGAAAGTCTTCATGATTGTCCAAAAGAAAAAAAACAAATGAATCCAAAATGTCTAATTAGAGATTTTACAAAATAGGTCTGTTTTATTTGCCATACGCTACACCGGAGCAGGGTAAGTGGCAAATAAAACGAGCACGAATAGGATAAAGCTTTAATTCAGCGTTGCTTTACCGACCATATTGAAATGGAATGAGAAACTTTTAGCTAATACACTTTTTATGGTAGAAAACTAAACTAATTTCGGTGTGAGAGTTACCCCTGGTCTGAAAGTAGTGTAGGATTTACACTTTTGTTGTTTTTGTTTTCAATGTAAAAATTTGCTCTATCCCAGTGCAAGTGGCAAATAAAACAGACATAATGAATTAATTGGCGGTAAAAATAGATTAGAGAACACGATAAAGCTTTGACTTGTATGATTTTATAATCAAGAAAAGCGTGAACGCAACAATATATAGAGACGTCCACAACTAGCAAGAAAAAACGTTAATGTAAAAGCATTTAAAATCGTTTTTAACAAGCATGATTGGGAAGCCAATATAAGTGCAGCACATTACTTTCTATATCGATAAGATTGGGACTTTAATTTTTAATAAATTTTCCTTTTTTTTTTTTAAATAAAAATATGTGTTATGAAATTATTAAATATTTTATCGTTTTTTTCATCAATCAAAACATTTTGATCGAGCTTAATATAAAATTTAATTACTGCGCTCCATTTACCGAGCTAAAAGTAGAGAATAACATCACATCCAAAAAAAAAAAATGGATATTTTGGTCTCCTTATCGAATTACGTGATCAAAATTTTATATTATTATAAAAGAAGTGCCAAAAATGATTTCATAATCATCATAAAAATTTTTCTTTGCGGAGGAGGAGTGAAACAAAATTAAATTTTTACATAATTTTTCCAAAAATATTTGTTCTATTTTCGAAAAAAAAGTTCTTTTTCTTTTCGTTTAACTAAAAATAAGTTAGTGACTTATTTATTAGAAAAAGAAAAAACCAAAAAAAAAAAATGTTTTCATGAATGAATTTCTAATTTTAAACTATATAGGGTAAATGTACCAAATTACGGCCGGCCACTGTATCATAAAATCCTCTGTATTATAGACTTTCATTCTTATTTTACTTCTTTCATTGGCCAATAAATTCCTTATATATTCAAACAGAATTTTGAGGCGGTTAAAAACATATGAGACGTTAATTTTGAAAGTATATACAGTATGTCTATTAGTCTACTCCACTTTTTGAAAAAAATGAGCTTGCTTTGATTTTGATTCTCAGCTTTCCTTTTCTACAACTGGCAAAATTCACAAAGCGTGAAAAAACAACTTTAAACCCTCTAAAATTAATCATACAAATGAATATTTAATTTAAAACAACAGTTCTTTATTCCTAGTAGCAGTTCTCGTCTGCATAAAATCTATTCCGATGTACTTGCAAAACAGTTGCATTCTAAACGAAAAAACCCATAATGTTTGAATTGGCTATCCAAAAGAATAAGATTCAGAATGAATTGATTTTCCTAGCTGTAAACAAAAGCATGGCTGTAAGCCATTCGCACATTCTTTCAGATAATTTTCGTGGATATAGAAAAGATAAAAACGAGGAATACTATTGTGAAGCTTGGTTTATTCTTACTTTATTTATTTCAAAAAATGAGTGCCAAAATGTTCGCTCCTATTCCAATAAATTAAAAAATTTAATTATATCAAAACACAATTAATAAGCATTTATAAAACTTCTGAAATATTGACTTCTTGATTGCAGTCCACAATATCATGATGCAAAATGATTATTTGGGGTATTTGCTAATGAAACGTTTTTCTGCATTATCTCTAAATCATATACTTGTAGAAACATGTACTTTCTTTTAAAACAATTTAATAGTCAGTTATCTATCACAAAAACGAAATATACTGGAACTGTCTAGTGTAATTTGAATTGGAATCATTTTACATAACACTGCTCATAGCTTGAAATAAAAAGAAAACAAATGGACAGTTCATGAATATCACAAAGACTTTTTGGTACTACAATATTTGCAACTAGTTGCGGCTATCGGCTGCAATTTGGTACATTTACCTTTTTTTTTCTTGTAAGTTGTTTAATTTAGTTGCTAAAATACAAAGTAGTTTTCTAATTTTATTAAGAGGCTGAACGAAATCTTCGAAAAGGCGAACGCAACTAGATATGTGTTTGATTTATTAAGGGTTATCTATTTTGTTTTAGCTTAATTCAATTTTGTACTACAAATTATGAAATTTTACAACCCGAGTTTATGGCTATACAAATTCTGTGAAAAAAACTCCCGCTTTTGAACGATTTCCAACATATTGGCTCTGCAATATCGATTTCGCAGAAAATAGAAAATATATGTTTTCATTTTGTTTACTATTTTCAATGCATTTTTATAAGACAAGTTTCCTAAAAAATTAAGAAGATTTCTTTTCTAATTAAATTTCAATTTTTATTAAGAAAAAACCATAAAACTTGTACATTTCATTAGGACTAAAAAGACAACTTTCTTTAAAATAATTTTGGACTTGACTGGAATTATTTCAAGAAGATATTTGTTTTTGTTTTTTGTTTTTAAAATAAAAAAAAATCAAGAAAATCATATTTCTTTACTTTAATAGCAGGGAAAAAATAAAAGAAGAAAAACAAAGAAACCAGTTGATCTTGATTTAGAAGTTGCTCCACTATATTGCACCATCCAAAACATGTTCACATAAAAACATCTTTAAGTTATATATTTTTCTTTTTATAATAATTAATTACTTTAAAAATATAATTATTAGAAAATTTTCTATCACGAAATTTTCCACTGATATTCCCTTTATTTTTAAAATTCCCGCGTATTATCAACTAGAAAAATCACCAGCACCACCCACACTCTTAAAAGCATACTTAATCTGCTTCATATTTAAAAAAAAAAAAAAATGAAAAAACAGAAGGAATTTTATATTTCAAAAAATATAATATAAAACATATAGAAACTAAAATCGGCATATAGCTAATCTTTTGATATCCTTAAAAATAGTAGTTAACAAATCAGAAGTGGGATTCGTAAGCCAAAATCGTATCAAAATAAGGTATAGAAATGGTAATCCTTTTTCGATTCGATTTGGTCTCAAGCGATTTACACGATTCCACTCCAAATATTTTTATTATTAATAAAACATCCAAAAATCCCTTAAAATGTTATGACAAAACTAATAATCTCTCCGACACTCTACCATAGGGTGTATAAAAAGAAATAATGTTTAAGTTATATTCTTAAAGAGTGGAAATACAAATGGAAGTGGATATTTATAATATATAGTACACAACTTCGATAGTTCGAGACGCGACACATGAAAAAGATTAAAATTATATTAAATTGCCTACAACACAGAAAAATATCGAAAAATCTTTTCTCGAAACAGAATTAAAAAAGAAGTCAGTGTTCTTTAAATGAACTTCGGACTGCTGCCTTCACTTGATTTTCTTATGACTTACATACAATGACAAGGTCGACTTTATAAAAGCCCCGAGATATATCTTATATATTTTCTCTTAATATACGCGACCAAAAAATATGAAGAAAAAAAAAAAAACAAGATTTATATATTATCTTATAAAGCGCCTGGAGAGACCTAAAAATAAAATGAAAAAAAAAAAAGTAGATGACAACGACTTGATTTCTTCTTGTATATTCTGGATTATATATATATTTTTATAAATACATTGGAATCTCCCCAGCTGAGGTCTTTTCTTGAGATAAAACTGAATAAAAACCACACATCTCAACTCAAAATAATACTGCTGTTGGGTTCATTTGAATCGCGAAGCATTCACTAACTGAAAAAACGAGATTAACAACTAAATTTTAAAAAAAAATATATGCCTTTTTTGCAATTTTTAGCCTATTTATCATGAATTTACATGAAATTCGAATTTGTCATTTTGGTTTTCGAAGGAAACTCTGTTCCAAGGTTTTTGTCAAAGCAGAGCTACTATTCTTCGTAAAGGACAGTCATCAAATTTTAAAATCAAAAAAAAAAAAAAATCCGGAACAGATTAAACTTAATCTTAACAGGATGTTTCATCATATTCAAAAATTGGAATTACACAAATTTAAGGAGAAATTTATAATATCATCTTACTATTAAGCCGGTGTTGACGACATCATACAAATTACTCGTACAAATGATCGCATGTAAACAATTCGTACAAGCGTATGCAACATATTCGTACGAAATCGGCCGCTCACACGTTGCAAAAAGTGTCATATAAGACAATTGATATAGAAACCATCAAGAAGTACTAGTGAAGACATTAATTTTCTGCCTCCTATGATTAACCGACAGAGAATATAAAACTTGCTGTTAAATGTAACCATGGAAAACAGCAACAAGAACACGGAGAGTTATTACCTCAGAAACGTGGAAAATTTGCAAAAAAAAACCGAATAGACATGTACAGTATTTGCTTTTCCAATTCCAAGAAATCAGAGTATAATATAAAAAGCTAAACAGCGTAAAAATGACTTTAAAAAAAGGATAAATTCATATATAAAGGGAAAAGATAATTTCTCTACCGTATCTATTCTGTGACCTGGGCTTGAATCGTTTCAAGTAAACGACCGAAAAGATAATATAGACACCATTTCTACATGTATAGTTTTTTATGGAAATGAAATCTTTAGTTTACCTCCTCTATGCATCTAACTCATCCATCCTATTCCCCTGACTTATCCATGTCGGATTTCCATTTATCTCTGGATAATCTGGATACACTAAAAACAATTTATAAATGATCAAGGAGTTGTGTCGATTTTTTCTCCCCCGAGGATGATAAAAGTGACGAATTTTATTTTGAAAAAAATTGTATTTTCAAATGAGGAAAAGTGTAATCGAAAAAAAATCCGAATTTTGTTCGGCAGCTATCCGAAGTTGTAATTGGATTCACATGATTTTTGGATACAATTGTTCTTTCATTGAAAAAGTGTCTCATGCCAAATTTCATTGAAATCGGTTCATAAATAACGTTACAATACCCTGTAATGTAAAAACAAAAAAAAAAAGAACTTTTGTTCGGCGGCTACCCGACGTTTTAGTCCGATCAAACCCAACTTCTGATAGAATGGTTCTCATGAGGGAAAAACCGCTCATACCAATTTTCATGGAAATTGCTTAAAAAATACGGCCGCAATCTTGTACACGACAGAGGGACCGACAGACAGACAGACATGATTCCAGTAACTTATATACTTCGTATAGAAGTTAAAAAAGAAGAAAATAAAAAATAAAATATAAATAAATTTATTCAAAGTTTTCGAGAGATAAAAAAAACCTTATTTTTTTATCGTAATGCGGACATTTTTTTTTTATCAAAGTACGTGCTTTTTTTCTACGAAATGAACGTTTTTTGTTCCATTATTATAAAATTACCTCATTTTATTTAATTAATTTTGCAAATAAAAACATACAAAAAGTTTCGTTTTGTTTTATTCTACTTTAAAAAAAAAGAAAAGAACTAATTTAAATAAAATTTAATTGAATTATTTTTGCAATAAATTTTCCATTTATTTTTCTCTTTTTAAGGAAAATTAGAAATAGATTTTTAAAGATTTACACGCGTTATCTAAAACAAAAAAAAAAAAAAAAAAAAATTTTGTCACAAGATAAGGTCGGACGAAATAATATTTTCTTTTTAAGAATTTAAGAAAAGTTGCCATTTTTCTATTTAAAAAAAAAAAAAATATTTTTATAAAATAAATTAAAAAAAGAAAAACCCCCATCAATGTAAAACTGCGGCATCTACAAAATATATTCCAAATTATGTTGACAAGGACGACTTCTTCCTGTTACACTGCTCGAGTAAGGTGCACAATGAGAATACATATGAACACAATTTCTTCGCCAGTAATTAGACAATAGAGACCAGTGTAAGCCGATAAGTGATAATTGATTGTCACTTAAAAGCGATAAATCTCAGCTCTCACTTTTCTAAGTACATATTTACCATACTTCGAAAGGTGATAATCATGATCGCCTTACAGAAAATTCCACTACAAATCGGTAGATTTTTATGTTCTTTCCCACCCTTTACGTGACTATAAGTCAGAAGTCGCTCTCATGAAAATTGGGACATTCATCGATTGTTAACCGTTCATTTGTAAGGAAAGAAAATAATTGTTACGAGAGGCAAAACAAGTAGCTTACACAGGGACTACATTAGCTTTTATTTCTAGTAAGCCAGCTAGTATACCAGAAATATTGGCTAATGTAGACCATGTGTTAGTAATTTTTTTTTGTGCCATAACGCATGAAGAATACTATGCGATACCCATCAAGCCTTCTCGAAGATTGCTTATTAACAATTGTTTTGAATGAATTTAACTTCTCAAAATTACGAATCATTATGTATCGATCAGATTCTATGAAGTCCTTTAATTAGTCCTTATCAATCCCAGTTACCGACCATCTGGAAAAATTTCGTTCCTAAAATTTTGGAAACCAATTTTGGCATGTACGTTCTCTGTTGGTGCATTATCAACGTCCCCAGCAAATATCTTTCTGTGTGCTTCTGCAGCTCTTTTAGCTCTTTTTGAAATAAAAAAAATATATCGAAAATTCTCCATTTTCCGTTCGAAACCCTTTCTTATGGGTGATATATAGTATAATACAGTTCCTTTTGAGAACCACCACAATCAGTCGTCTGACATCGAGGTTGAGACCCTATACTAAGTATAAGGTCAACCTCGATGTAAGACGACTTTAATCGTCAAGCAAATAAAAACAAGAAAATCTGACTTGGTCAATGTTAATCAAACTAGTAAGCGATTAAATTATATACAATCTAATTAAAATTGAAAATATTTAAAAGGTCAATTTTTTCTGATTTTTGTTCTTTTTTAATTTCAATCAATATTTTTTTTTCATTTTATACAATCTAAATATAAATTAATTAATTAAATATTTAGTATTTGTCTCTCATAACCTAATATTTGTAATAAAAATGATGTTAAATTATCCCAGAGGAGGTGGTGAACATGTTGTTAACCTTGGATTACATATCATTGATTTGCTGTCAATGGTTTTTTTTTTTTTTTTGAAAAGGTTACACAACACAACATTATTTAAAAATATTATTTAATTTTATAATAATTATAATATTTTTGCAGTTGAAATTTTCCAAATGCAGTCACAAGTATAAGAAAACAAAACTGCATTGAAAATTGAATAGAAAAAAAAATACAATTCCAGAAATGGAAGACGTTGTTCCACTTTTCTATTTTTTTTTTTTCATTTTCAAAAGACAACTTTTTCTATTTTTTTCTAATTTTAAAAGGTAAAAAAAAGCTTTTTTGAGAAAAAAAAGGCGCCTTTAAAAATGTTTGCTACTCTTTTAAGATTTTCTAATTTAAACAGAAAAAAAACACGTCATTTCAAATATAAGAAAATTCATCAAAATTCATCGGAATGAGTCACATTAAAAAAAAAAAAAACTAATTTCAAATATTTTAATGGCTTTAAAGTAGTTGACTGATTAAAAATGTGTGGAATTTAAATTTCTAATATGGAAACAATATAAAAAAAAAACCATAGAATTCTTTCTAATCACCGACCCATAATTTGGTAGCCCGGCCACCAGACACTAAGTGTTGGAATTTTCGAGAGAAAAAAAAATTTTTAAGTTAAGAAAAAACTTAATTTTTTGTTAAAGTTATCAAAATATAATCTTTCAAATAAAAAAAATATATGTACTGTTTAAGACTTTCCCGTAACAACCAACACTTATGACGGTTCCTCAAACATCGATTGCGTGTCCGCCTTCTATTAAAAGATTTCTGCATTTTAAGCGCGTAAAACATATTAAAGAAAACTATATTAGCGACCTTCAGACGAGAGACAATTGTTATATTAAATAACAGCCCGCCAACAGTTTAAGCTTTTTTATTGAGTTTTTGGTATTTAATTTGACGCGATATCGCGCACAATTAAGGAATAAATTAGCGTATACAGCAAGTAAATACTTTTCTCCTACTTGTGACGCGTATGGGATTTAAATAAGTAATCAGCAGTGTTATTAGTGGTAAATATGGCTTTCTGCCTGCTATTATGGCGGGAATAACATTAAATTTAACTTTACGAGTAGTCCTAACTCTTATTTCATGTATTTAATTAGACTTCAATTAATTATAACAAAGACAAAAACTTAAAAGGCCCAAAAAAAAGCTGAAAACATCTTAAAAAAAAAATAAAAATTCATAAATATGGTTGAAAAACTTTCCCTTTTTAATGTGAGGAGTTTATTCATTTTTACGTATCTAATATTTAAACAGGGTATAACAAGTTATATTGTAATAGTTCTGGAGTGGAATCGTCTATTTCGATTGAGACCAACTCGTTACTATCAGCAGTAGCAGTTCTAAATGATTTGAACTAACTTGATTCAAGTATATCTACTTTTTTTGGTCTTTTAACTAATGAGGATTAGATAGAGCGAAAGATGAAATTCCAGTTTTTCGGCTTTCAATGAACGATCTTTTGTAGCAGAGCAATCCTTGTTTTAAAAAAAAAAAAAAAAATGCTTTAAAGTTCTTCAAATAAAGGGTGTCCCAATAAGAAGTGCAAAATTTAATTTACGTAACGAAGTATGTGTATATCTCGGGTATTCTGCATCCTATAGATACGATCCATACCTCATTCGACCATCAATTTAATAAGGAATTAAATGCCATTCGCGGTTTTCAAAAATATTCCTTCTAGGACAGGAAATCTAAAAATTATCTAGTATCAAGGTATACGTATATCTCAGGTATTCTGGATCCTACAGGTGTGATCCATACCTCATTCGACGGGGAATTTAATAATTTATTAAATAAAGACTGCTCCGAAAGAAACGTACGATTTGAAATTTGTGGAATTGTCTTTTTCATTACAGTAGGCGCCCGAAACTTGACAAACTGCCAATAATAATGTCGTTCCTTCGTGCAGAGTTCCATGACTATTAACCGCAACAATGGCAGATGACAGATGTCAAGATTTTATTACTGTAAATTGAATGAAACGAAAATAGCGCGAAATTTAAATTTGCACTCTATTAGTAGTTTTAAAAATATGTACAGATAATAAGGCAACGTGCAAGATTTTTAATCCTTATGGGTTTGAGACTGATTATTGAAAAGTTATTCATGTTACATGATACACTCTGTAAAATCTATAATATTCATTTCCAAGATCCAGTTATGTGTCATATGCGCGACTTCTATTTTGAAATCATATTTTCTTATGTGAATCATTAAAATTTCTTTGGAACAATTTGGATACGTCATCCATACAAATACACGACATAATAACATATTGAAGGTGCCACACATTATCGACGACACAAAGCATTATACGAAGTAATATTCTGTGAACCAAAAACAACAACTATTCAATATGTTTTATAGTGATGACGAATGATTATCATATTATTCAAAAAAGGGAATATATAAAATAAAACTGATCGGGGGCTTAAAAAATACATCCAAAAGAAAAACCCCGGCTCATTCATAATCATCAACAAAATGATGTGTGACTACCGATGACAACCATGTGGGATTTGGTATCAAGATTGTCATCATCATATATTGTATGGGTATAATGGAATGATATCGAAACAACGAGAGAGAAAAAAAAATGAAGTTTTCTATTCGCGAGGAAATATGAATGATTCATGTTGACAAATATATTCCCAAGGATTGGCGTTCGAAAAAGAAAAACAAACAACGTTATCCCTATGGGTGGTATTTGTGCCTTTTGTTATTAGGCCTTTTAAACAAAAACAAAAAAAGGAGATTTGCTTCTAAAAAATGATTAGACCAAAAAAAACCATACACAAACTGATAAGATAGATTGGTTCGCTAGTTTAATTTGAATGTAATTTATTTGAAACGATTCTTCATTTTAATCGTTTTTTTTATGCGAAATTATTAATATTTCAATATATATTTAGTAGAAATCCTTTAAGACCTAGTTTACGAAGGAATTATATGAAAAATTTAAAACATTTGAATCTTTTTTCGACCAGTTTATAAGATTTAATCGAAACAAACTTGTTGGGACCGTTTATGGTTAGCTTAAATTATTAAAATTGGAAAAGTTTAAATAACCGATTTTAAATACAATCTTCCAAAGGTCAACTTTCCTAATTTATACCTAGTTAAAAAGCATATACTTCTATGATAGTTGGGGTTGTACATCATCACCATATCCTTTTAATAATTAATATGTTTTACTATACTTATATATTGTTTCCTTAAAGTTGGCTTTAAATTTAGTCCTCTGGAACTTTACAGACAACATCCAAAAAATTGGCTTTTGGAATTGAATAGAAATAAATTTTCACAGAAGTATTGGAATAATTCATAAAATTTGCAATGACTGGTGGTGTAAACTTAAGGCAGAAGATTTCAGAGAATTAATTGAGACTAAAAGTAAAATCTCATAAATAGAGATCAATAGTGTCAAAGTAGGTTTAGCCAAGAAGTTTACGTTGAACGTGTGAACGAACTCATTTTTAGAAGTGAATTTTCCTTCTTTAGTATTTAACCACACGACTCCATTGGGCTTATTTCAAGACATAATTTCAGTCGGACTAAAAAAAAGTCTAATGGAGACTCGAAGATTTGGACATTTTTGTCAGTCCGACTTAAATTATGTCTTGAAATAAGTCCAATGGAGTCGTGGGATAAACGACTCCGATCTAATTTGATATTTCTCATTTCTATATGTACTTGAAATGCATTATGGGTTAATAATATCTAATTGAATATGCACAAGAAATTTCTAGGACATACATATAAGTCATATTGTATAATATCCCCAATGTTAATCTAATGTGTCTGTCCTTTTCATTTTAAACGCGCCTAAAAATAAGCAATTTCCAATACTTTTCGCAAAGTTAAAAAGGAAATGTTTTCAGTTTTGAGACGAGTGCAAATTCGACGCGTTTAAAAAGAGGTTGGAACTGACAGGGAGTATAAAAAGACTGAAGAATCAAAAGTGGACAAAATGAGTTCGTATTTTTTCTGTTTACAGATTACTACTACATCTCAACTGATCTAGGATGAGATATTTTGGTTTCAGGTACTTATCGTTAAAATGAAGAAAATTATGGAACAAGTGATAATTGACCGTTTTTTTCTGATTTTGCATAAAAGTTCGTTAAAATTAACGAAAATTTCGAATTCAAAGATCAAGTCGACAACTTCTTTATAGAAATGAATGGAAATTGAAAACACAGCTGCATGTTTCTTTTTATGTTTATATTAAATTAAATTTCGTAATAAATAATTGCATATTTAATTTTAAAAAAACAATGTATTTTCTTTTAACAAAAAAAAAAAAAATTGAGTAATAATTTTTTCTTTTTTTGCTTCAAGAAACAGAAAACAATTTCTTTGGCAATCAAAAAAAAAGAAAAAATAAATAAAAATATAAGAATTGCATTTCTATGCAAAACAAGACGACTTCATAAATGATCTCTTTTAAAAGTAATAACATACTTTTTTTTCTTTAAATATAAATAATTCAATTATAATTATTTAGTTTTGTTTGATTTCTTTTTAGATCAGAGATCATAATTATTATTTATTTCGCAATTTTTTCCTTTTTTTTTTTCTTCCAACAATCATTTTTGAATTTAATTTCACGGTTGAGAAAAACTTTACTTTTTACGGTATTTACGGGCCGACACGGCGAGGCTTGAAAATATGTGTATTTTCTTATGAAAATGAAAGTTTTTCATTGAGAATTTCTCTCAGACATAATTTATATATATTTTTCATGAATAAATAATTATATTTAATTAAAGAAAAAAAAAAAACAGAAAAAAAATCTAAGTAAAACCCAAACAAATAATTTTAGAAGAAGAAAGAAAAAGTAATTAACAAACTAAATTTTAATAGAAACATGATTTTTCTGATTTTTATTAAAAATAAATCAATTTAAAAAAAAAAATAGAAATCATATTTTTTCTTGAATAAATTGCGATCGTGAATGAATATTTCAAAAATCGATGATCTAGAAAAAATATTAAATAATTTATTCGACACTTATTAGAGCCTATTCCACTTATAAGGACATCAGTCGTACGAACGATCAAATTGTCAGAATGGTCGAAATGTAGATTATTTGATTAAACATTAAAGGAGTATTTCCTTTCCATTGTAAATAGTGATGTATCGCTGTATAATTCGATATTTTTCAATAGAAAAATTCTTTTTCAAATAGAATGATCGTTTTTTTTCCAGAACCTTGAGAGTTGTACACATTCTTGTTTCCAATTCGGTGCCAATAATCAAATCTGTTGTACGATAATCCAATCAGTTTGAAAAAAAAATTGAAAAGGATTATTCATATAACAAATTGGATCATTTATGATTTTCTGGACCAACAAGAATTTTACAAGCAAAATGAGTCCTTTAATACACTTTCCAAGATTAAAATAAATCTCAAATTTGATAAATCACCCCTCTTCTTCAGATCAGTACCAAAAAAGCAATAGGGATCTGCTGTTTCTCCTCATAACCGACCAGTTTTCCAAATTTCACTTACATCATTTTTCAATTAAATTTTGACACAGAACAGACAAACAGATATTCTCTAAAACTCTTGAACTCCATGGACCTCAAGACGTTAAGATTTATATCAAAATCTAGAGGTCACAAATTTTTATTCCCATTCTACGGGAAGAAAGCAAAAATTGTTATAAAATGTGTTAATCAAAAGTTGGAATCACCAAAAGCTTGAACACAAGTTTAGAGAATCATCTGTTCGATATTTTTAAAAATGTTTAAATTTTCAGAATCCTTTTGCGGATTAATAAAATATTATATTTCTTCTGAGACATTTTTTTTTCTTCTTTTTTTGACCATTATTAAATCGATAATGAAAAATATACAAGTTTTATAAAAATTTTCAAATTTCAAGAATCAAGACTAGTTTAAGCTTGTGAGGGTTTTTTCTTTCTTTTAAAAATTATATTTTTAGAGTCGAACCTGTTTATTTTTTCTTTGTTTTAAAATCAACAAAGATCTAGTTTTATCAGGCGATCAAATTATTGTAAAGGATAATAATAAAAAAAAAAAAAAAAAAAGAAAAGAAATTTTTGGAGGAAAAAAAACCATAATTTAATTTGAAAACATTTCGCTGAGTTAGTTGGACCTGGTTTTTTTTTCTTTTTGGTTGATTGTGAAAAAATTTTTTTTCGCTATAACATCAACCTGGCAACGATGCAATAAAATACACAAAGAACCGGGAACCGGCTGCGCGTAGTCAAGAAAAAAAAAAAAAAAAAAAACCACATGGCGAATAAAACACATGTGCATGAAAAACAGCTTTTTTATTAACACATACATTTCGAGAAATTTCTGCAAATTAAGTTTTTTTTTTTTTTTAATTTTTTTGAATTGAGTTAGTGTTCGTGCAAATGTGAATGATTTGCATTTAATTCGAAAGTTTTTTTTTTTCCTTTTCTTAATCAAAAAAGCACAATGAACTTCTTTTTTGGCGAAAATTCTTTTTTCAAGTTCATACTTTTTTTTTTTTTAACGAATGAATTTTTGCGAGAATTTTAAGAGATTTCACAAAATACTGAAATTTTATATTAATTAAATCACAAATGTAAATTTAGATTGTGATTAAAACAAGAAAAAAAAAATTTATTTTTTTTAATTTCGAAAGTGACGTTTTTTAAATTTTGACTTTTCACAAAGAGAATAAAAAAAAAAATCGCATACATATTTAATTTGTTTTTTTTTTCTTTTAATCACTCATACTTTTGCATTGAATTTTGTAAAGCCAATTGCAAAGTTCTTCTTTTTTTTTTTTTCTAAAGAAAAAAAAAATAATTTAACTTTTTCCTTTCATTTAAAAAGAAAACCGGCTTTTTCGATTCTTTTTAAATATAAATTTTTTTTTATTTTATTTTAAGATATTTTTAGCAAAAATTCTACATCGTTTTTTCTTTTTGTGTTTGTATTTGTGCGATAAAAAATATGGTGGGTGTTTTATGTCAATGCGATATGATGACGATAATTTCGTCAATGAACCGTCGCCGCCATTTTGAAAAATATAATATTCAAAACCGACCGGTATTTTTTTTTTTTTTTTAGTTAATATAATTTTTATTTGATATTGAATTACAAACTTTTAGAAATTCAAAAAATTTTTGATAGGAGAAAGGAACTTATATTTAAAAAAAAAAAAAAAAATCAAATCCTGCAGCAAACCGGCATACCAAATATGGAAAATCGATTTTTTTTTAAAAAGAAAAATCGTTATCATACGCAACACACACATGTGCAAAAGAGAACTCGTCATCGCAGCGCTCGCATGAATCACCAATATATTGACCACTGACTTTTTTTTTGGAAAACTTTTTACTAACGCACACATATAAAAAAAACATCCTGACAGAAAAAAATTTTCCCTTTTTCCTCAATTTTAAAGTATTTAAAGAAAATTCAAATTGGATGAATGTGAAATCTTTGAAATAGATGATAGAACAAATTCTCGACATAAAAGAAAAAGTAAAAAAAAGGAACATTTTTTGCTTTTCTTTGATTTTTAAAAAAAGAAAAAACCGGCGTGTTGGTGTCACACCCTTGAACTTGTTCTTTACTTTTTTTGTTATTTTTCGTTACTCTATTATAAAAAAAAAAGAAACCGCTAAATTCAATTCCTCAACAATAAAAGCACTTTTCATACATTTTCCTAAAAAAAAAAAAAATATACGACTTGGAAAAAAAAAATCCTTTTTTCACTCAAAAAAAAAAAAATGCCCAAATTTCGAATTCGCCGAATTCGAGACAACGAAGGAACAAAAGAAAGAAGGGGATTTTCCTTTTTGCAATATAACTAAAAATAAAATTTTCATTCAAATGAAATCATATTTAAGAACATTTTTAATGCTTTTTTTTTTTATTACCTCAAAACCTTTTGACTGGGCCCAAACACCGCCATCGTGTCCTGCGATAGCCGCTTTCGAGACGCAGTTTGAAGCCAAGAGCTGATTATCTACGTAATCCTGCCAGCTCATATTTGTACGATTTTTTTTTATTACAATTAAAATTAAATTTAAAAAAAATGAATTAGCTTGCTTTTTGAAAGAAAATACACTTGAGGTAATTTTCTTTGAACTTTTTTTCTCGTTTTTTTTTATTCACAAATTACTTTTCAGCAATAATTTAATAAAGCACACTTGTAACTTTCAAATTTTTTTTTATTACCGGAATAAAAAAAAAGGCAAGCCAACAATAATTTTCCAAGAAAAAAAAAGTCAACTTGCAAAAACTCCTTTTGAAGTCGCGTTCGCGAGTTTGAACGAAAAAAAAAACAATAAAAAATTTAAGTTTTGATGAAAAACTTTTTTTTGGAAAAAAAAAAATATTTTCGACAAGATATTTAGAAACGAAAGAAAATTAGAATTTTCTGGTGTACGTTTTAAATATTTTATTTTTTTAATAAAAAAAAAAAATAGAATGGAAGGAAAAACTTCTCGAGCTTTTTACAGAACAGCGAATCGAACTCGACGACTTGCTTTTTAAATGAATACGAATGGCACACGGAGTGACACAGAAAACCAAATGAGAGATGGCGGCGATATTTCGGAGTTTTTCATTCGACTGGGTGTCTTCTTCTTTATTATTTCGGAACAATTTCATATATTTGAAACGTTAAAAATCGAAAAGCAAACATTTTTTTTAATGTCATTTAGAAAGAGTAAACATATATAAAAATAATATATAGAAAAGAGATGAAAATAAGTCACTCGAATTTTTTTTAGGTTTTCTTCTTCTATTCGAACTAAAAAATATTTTTTTTTCCTTTTCTTCCATTCGGAAAATTCATTTGTTTTTTTGGAATTCGAAACGTTAAAATATTTTATTTATATTTTTTGTTTGCTTTTGAATAAATTCATGACTCAAATCGGATATGGGAGTGGCTTATTTTGACGCAAATGTACCGGAAATTTCAATTATTTGTTTAGAATTCGTATCATTTACGAGTTCAATATGGTATTACCAAGCGGGAACTTTAAAAAATCATTTCAAGTTATCTTTTTTTATTTTTTAACACAATTATTTTGTTTAATATATTACATTTACATTTCAAAATACTAGAAATTAAAATAAACTTGTAATTAAAAAATATAATTTTAAGGAATTTAAAAACTGACAAAAATAAGAAACGTAAAAATGAATTGAAATTTTAATTAATGGTGCAAATTTAAAATAACTAAGAATTTCATATAATTCGGTATTATTTTTCGCTCCTCTTCTTTATAAAAATTAATATTACATAATTTCTTAAAATACAAAATTTTGTTGTAAATATGTTCTTAACTTTCAAAGTTAAATCTTAATTAGGCTTAGTTAGTCCTTACGGAAAAGACACGCAATGAATTTTGAACCCAAAATCTACTTAGGGCGCCTTTGATGACTGTAAATTAATGTTAGTAGAAACTTGTATCCTCAGTACGTAAAATTTTCAAATAAATTTAGAAGCAAGATTGTAGAGTTCTCAAAAAATTGTTTCAACTTCGACTACTGAAATTTTAAAAGCCCAACTTCGACTTTAAAATAGTTTTCGTTTACACATGAACTAGCTCTTGAAATTTTAGTTACTTTTTCATCATGTTTAAATTAAATTGTTCCACCCAAATTGAAGTCGTCACGCGAACAATTAACTCTAGTCGTCCAAAGATCTAAGTCATATCTTCACTTCTCTTGGATATTACAGAATCTAAACAATTGACCACAATCTCTCTACAACATGAATCCTAGTTATTTCCTTCAAGATTACGAGCTCAATTAAAAGTTCCTTAATAGTAGAGCACTACACAAATCCTAACGAAAAAGAAACCAATTTTAAAACCTTAAGATATACTTCCTGTCCCAAAATACGGTATACATAAGTCTTGCACTGAATTTCTCTTATGCCAATTTTACCTAAATTTAATTTATCCGTTAAAAGCCTGAGACATCAAATTTACTTGAAGTTCTGGTAAATTTATTGTCAATTTTTAGATGCAACAACAATATTGCATTGCGATAATTGTTTGTACTTTTTTGTCTCAAATATTGGAAGCAAAATTTTTTAGAACCACACCTTTTCGTTTTTGCAGTTACAACTTTGGATTACATTTATTTTTATGCATAACATGACCACAAATTTCAGACTATTTTCCTTGATAAAATAAAAGCCAATATGCCTTGTGAAAAGGGGAAAAACCCTATTCCATCAGAAGATTAAGAAACAAGAAACATTTAGACAAAGTTGTTAAGACTTCATCGTCATCTATACGTCATCATTCTAGTTAGCAGGCACACTTGGGCACCTCTAACGACAATATACTAACAAGTAACAAATACGTAATGGTTACTACAGTAATTATTACGGAAAAAGAATGTATTTCAATTACTTTACAATTAATTTAAAATTATATTTATTAGTTATAGAAAAAAAAATATTCTAAGTTCAGTTTTCTTTTTTCGCCTAAAATATTGTTTTATAAAAAAAAAAAAAAAAATGTGTAAAATTAAAATTCAAATTTTCTCACAATTATTTATATATATGAAATATATTAAAGTTTAATTAAATATGTTTTTTGTAGATTTAAAAAAGAAATTTTCATACAAACTTTTAATGTACAATCGTTCCTTTTTCTATTCTTAAGAAAAAAAATAAAAGTACTATAAAAAAAAAACAGCCAAAGCCCAAAACCAAATTAAAGAAAAAGAAAATAATTTTTATTGTATTACTCCAGAATAAAAATATACGAAAACAAATGCCACTGGGAAAAAATGGAGCCCAAATCACGCAACTATTAATTATCATAGATTAAAGCGGCATGGAATCAAAGAAAGATTAAGTTTTCTTTCCGTACATATACGTCATCAGTGCCTCGATATATATATTTAAGGTACGATGCAAATCATACTTGAAACAAAGTGCATTTTTTAAAACAATATAGCTTCTCTCATGGGCTTGTTAAATCTTTAGGGAAATTTCATAATATAATAAAAAAAAACCATGAATCATAACTTAAAACAAAACTCCGAATACGTCACGAAAAAAAACAATTCAAAATGGTCGGGACGCGCAATGCATAATGAGATAAATAAAGAGATCTCTCTTAAATAATAACTCCTATATTTTAATCTTATTCTAGCGATTAAATCCAACAAATTCGTAATCCTTTCCCCTTTTGGGACCAAAAAAAAAAAACAAGAGTTCAAACACCACTCTTGAAAACTAGGATTACAAAATTCAATATTCAATCAAAAATGTTTCCAACTTGAAAACCCTATCACCTTTCCTCAATATTTCTTAATAAAATGATCCTAAAATACGTTGGAAAATTCTCGACTAAAGGTATCAATTCTACAAACACAGCTTAAGACAATTGATGACCGGTTTCCCATGGTAACTCGTGTCTGCACATGTATTAGATTATATGGCCAAAACAACTGTTCCCCACTTGATAAAGCAATATTACCATTAAAGGACTTATGTATCAGCTTTAGAACGTTCAATCCCTTCTTGGCACCACGTTTAACCAGCATGTCTCTATTGCAGGAACATTATCCGCGAGTGGATAAATAACGTTTTTACAACATGTGGAAAGATAAATTTGGTAATATGATAATCAAACTCTATTCAAGAGAAGATGCTTTTATAAAATATAAAAATACTGCGTTTTGACACAAGAAATGGGTGGTTTCCATTTGTACATATTTCAAATAAATTCAAGTACTTGAATGATAGATATTCCAGTACCTGGACACATGCTTGAAGAGTACACGTACTTTATGCTGGAAAGACATGTGCAGATATTCTGCATGCAGCGCTGCATGAATATCTGCACATATCGGCTCTTCTTTTGTTGTACAAAAAATTATTTTTCACAAACTCTATTAAATGTTCTTCCATAAAATTGTTGTCAAATGTCAAACTTTTTTTTTTCTAGAACGAATTTATGCTTTCGTAAGTTGGGAACACTTTTTCTGCACAGCAAAGACACCTCGCAGCGTCGTGCTACATGCAGAATTTACATGTGTTCGGCCTGTGTACTATAATTTCGCTGCAGGCAAAATTCTGCACATGTGTTTCCAGCATTAGGCGTTTTCAATTTGCATACATAAATTGTAGAAATAGTATTCAAGTATTTATAAGTAATTGAAATTTTTTTTATCATAAAATTTCATGATTTTGTGAAAAAGCTACAGATTCTTTTCTTAAATTACTCTGAAGTAATAAAAACATTTTTTATATAATAAAAAGAAATTTCCCGCCGCTCCAACGATGAGACACCCCAGAAAAAATAAAGAGTGCGTGCTTTTTAGTTAGTAAATTCGCATTGATTACTTTTAATATTTTGGTTTTTTTTTCCTTCTTTAATTAACCGCAAAAAATTGTAATAATTAAAAATAAAAATAAAATAATATAATAAATTTATGTAATTTCTTTTTTTCTTTTCTTTTTTTTGGACAAAATAAAAAATTAAAATTTAAAAATAACGAAAATGAAAATGGTTTTTATTTCCTTCTTAATGTTTTTTCTTCTCAACATTTATTTCCATTTTCTTGTTTTTTGATTATTAAAAATGTTTGCTCTTTAAGCTCTGTTACGGTTTTTTTGTGTGTGTTGTAATCACCGCCGATGTAATTTTATGATAAAAAACATTTTCCCCCCTTTTTTTTTAAATAATTATTTAAAATATTAAAAAAAAAGAAAAAAAAATCGCGCGAAAGAAAAACAAAAAAAAAAAAAACTAAAATAATAAAAATATTTGAAATTTGTGTGTTTTTTGGTTTTAATATTAAAAAGTTTTTATATTAAATGTTTTTTTTTTTAATTATTGATTATTTTTGTTTTCTTCTTTTTTTCTCCGTTTTTCTGGAAAAACTGATTTTCTTTTTGCAGTAGTAAAATTGAGTTCCTTGTTTTTTTTTTTTTTTTTTTGAGAGAAGTTTTTTGTTGATTTTCCTTAATTTATTGTTTTTCTTCTGTTAAATTCCACTTTTTTTTTTTTTTCTTTAAATTTATTCAAATATTTCTTTTTTTTTTTTTGTATTGGATTTTCGGTTTTCCAGTTTTTATTTTCTTTTTTTTCTTTTTTTAAATTTATTATAATTAATATTATTTTTTAAAAAAAATTTCTGAATAATATTTTTTTGCATGTTTTTTTTTTTTTTTTTTGAAGATGTTTTTATATAAATTTAAAGTAAATCAGCAATGTTGGCTGGCATCTCAGCAATATTTGTATGATAAAATTGCTCAATATCTTTGAGAGTACGTTTATCATCTTCAGTGATGAAATTGATAGCAACACCTTTACGACCGAAACGTCCACCACGACCAATTCTAAAATAAAATAATAATGAAGAAAAAAAAAATTAAAATTTCAGATTTTCGGGTAATTTACAAGGTTTGGTAAAGTCCTAACAATATTGATTAAAAATTACGGATGTAAAAAATAAATGTTGGTAATTTTAACGCTGACAAATGGTTGAAAATGACGACTATTTCTTTACGTTCGTGAGTTAATGTTGATTTAATTGTGTTTGGTTAATCGCTTAATAACATCGCTCCTCCTCGACTTATTTTAGTGAAATGCATTACCAAATCGAGTTAAAGAATGGATAACTCAGAATTTAAATTTTATCAAAATCGGATAACGCGTTTTTGAGTTATCTAATATACAAAGACGGATGATACATGCGTAAATCAATATAACTTTTGATTCTCTACACATCTATCGCCGCCTTGAAAAACACTTCTCGGATGATTATTTCGATGCGTTACATATTTAGTATATGGTAGTACCTACCATAGGGCATAAAAATGAGCTTAAGCAATGACGTATATTACCAATTAACATTGTATTTATCAATTTTACGAAAAGTTCCGCATTCCCGACAGTCTTTGTAATTCCGATCCCCCTTTTTTTTAACAATACCGTTGGTTACGGGTCTAAAAAGGCGTTGAACTTTCTAAGGTTCGTGTTAAAATTAGGGAGATCGGAATTAAGAAGCAAACACATATATAGCTCTTCCTTTTTTTTCTACTTACCGATGAATATAATTTTCACGATTTGATGGCAAATCATAATTAATAACTAAGGATACTTGTTGCACATCAATACCACGTGCCAATAAATCTGTTGTAATCAATACACGGGATGAGCCAGAACGGAATTGTTTCATAATGATTTCACGATCACGTTGTTCCATATCACCGTGCATAGCAGAGACGGTGAAATTTTTATTGGACATTTCGCGAGTTAAATCATCGACCTATAGTTTTTTTTTTTAATTTAAATTTATAAAAATTAATTTAGTAAAATTATTTCGAATAAAAAATCTTGAAATATTGCAAAAGTTAAAGACAATTTCTTAAATAAAAGAATCTTTATCTTATCTTCATAAACGTGTATCCCCAGCTGGTTAAGAGTTCTTCCGTTTCAAAAAATAAACTCTGATAAAAACAAATTTATTCACGTGACTTGATCATATTTAAGAAAATTATCCAACATTTGCTATATATTTATTATCAAAGTTTCACTTACCTTACGTCTAGTATTACAAAAAATAACCGATTGTGTGATCGATAGTGTTTCATATAAATCACACAATGTATCCAATTTCCAATTTTGTTGTTTAACATTTATAAAAAATTGTTTAATACCTTCCAATGTTAATTCTTCTTTTTTCACCAAAATACTAATCGGTTCTCTCATAAAACATTGACTTACTTCCAATACATCTGGTGGCATTGTTGCCGATAATAATATAACTTGTACATCACTTGGAAGCATTTTGAATACATCTTGAATTTGATCTTTAAAACCACGCGATAACATTTCATCAGCTTCATCCAATACAAACAGTTTTATAGCTTTTGTATTAAGAACTTTACGATTGATCATATCGAAAACACGTCCTGGTGTACCAACAACAACATGACAGCCACCTTCTAATTTATGTACATCTTCACGTACATTAGTACCACCGATACATGCATGACATTGTGCCTTCATATATTCACCCAATGCCAAGACGACACGTTGAATTTGTGTTGCCAATTCACGTGTTGGAGCCAAAATTAATGCTTGACAGTCACGAAATGCTGTATCGATTTGTTGTAGAATGGCTATCGAAAAAGTCGCCGTTTTACCAGTACCTTAAAAATAAAAGAAAAAAATAAAATAAATAATGGATGTTAAAAAATAATCATTTCTTAACCTATTCATTATTATTCGTATTTTGATTTAAAAGAAGAAAAAAAAATAGTTTTGCTATCAAAGATTCTAAAATTTTGAAGACCACTGAAGAAAATGTGAAATCCTCAAAGATTGAGCAGCTTAAACTGCTATCAATAAAACAATTCTAAACGGCTTGCTTGCCGTGTTATGTCCTCAATGTACCTCAATTCGAGATAAGAGGAACAGTTTCAAGAATTTGCAAAATTTTTGCCCAAAACTTTTACAACAACCTACTTATTACTTTTTTGCCATTTGAATTTTTAAGTAAATAAAAAAAATTAAGTTTATACAAATTGATATATTGTTTTGTTTCATTAATTTTTCGTGCTTCTTTTCTGCTAAAATTATTTTAAATTACGTAATAATTAATAATAAATACTAAAAATTGTATTCAAAAAGAATAAATAGTAACAACGATTCCTTCTCCATTAATTATTATATCATAAACGTGAATAACAACCGTAAGTTGATAAGTTACGTTGAACTTGTTTAGTTCTAAAAGGTTCCAAGTCGTTTAAAATATCTCTCATGCAATGTCCGTCTGCCTGCCTGCGTGTGAACAACACTTATGGTATTTATAAAACGATTGAAATGGATTAAGACTTTATTTTTTACATCAAAGATCGTCTCTATCAGAAGATCGGTTCGATCGTCCCAAAACTTTGAC
Organism: Xylophagus ater; assembly: GCA_963422695.1. Taxonomy (NCBI): domain Eukaryota; kingdom Metazoa; phylum Arthropoda; class Insecta; order Diptera; family Xylophagidae; genus Xylophagus; species Xylophagus ater. The sequence continues at coordinate 1,920,431 of OY730484.1, forward strand.
CTTTGGGTAGAAGAACTGCCAAACAAAACAGTTTGGTTTTTAAAACAGATTTCAATCAAATTTGATATAAGAAATTTTCCTACTAATTAAAATATTGTTCAATCGTAGTCTTGCACTAAAGCTTGTTTAATTTTGTTTGTTGTTATCAAAGAAAACACAAAAATTTCTAATCATTTTGAGAAAAACAAAAACGCAGAGATTTTTTCGAGACACATTTTTGATAAGAAAAAAATAATAAAGAAACAATCTATGAGCACAGTAATCTTCGTCTGCGTATATAATTGCAAGAACTCGGAAAAGAATATCAAAACCTCAAAAATCCATTAACACAGTAGGCAAAAGTTACACGGATTTACAAATTTCCGTCCGGCTGACGAGGTACATAGAGGAAAATTGAAAATTTTGATACCGCGTTTGATTAAAATTGATACAAAATCGATTTCAGAATTTTTTAACCGATAACAATGCTCTTCTCTTTTAATACTTTAGTTTAAGAAAGTAAAAATCATTGTTCATAAATAATTTGAGTCATAAATTTTTCATGATTGGTTTTTTTTTTTTGTTTAATTACGTTTCTTATTTCTCGATTTTGGAAAAAAGAAACAACAAGAAATTTTAACAGAAAGAATAATTTTACATTTTCTATTAATTTAAAAACCAAAATTTGAAAGTGTTGTATAAATTATACTAATTACGTTTTAAGCGTACATAATTTTTATAAATAATGCCAACACAAACCAGATCGAGTCACGAATTACCTAACGTGTGTTAGTCCAAGCCGAGATTTCGGTATATAAACTCGAATGGCTCTTTGCCTTTGATATTATTATCAAGCTTAAATCGCCAAACATAATGATCAGTACATATAGTACAATGTCCATGTATCCATTTTAACCAGTTTAACTTAAACCGCTGCAAAATATATTCTTTATACTTGAGTAGATCTCGGCGAGAAATTGCATTGTACATAGTCGTCTTGTTGTACTTATGATTACCGAGATAGATTGAACTAAACTTAACTATACAGCCATAAATATTGCGTCACTTCATATGTCAGGAGAGTTCAGGTACACAATTTATTTTGTACAGGTCGACGAATTGAACTTTATTACTGTTCAGGCACGAATTTTTAACGCAATTACAACTTCAATTGCACATTTTTTCTTCACAAGCAATTGACTGTAAGTTAGTCCAATACTAGACATTGCTTAACGTCTCCAAAACTAATCAATTATAGAATCATTTCTTGATAACAATTTATCAAAAAAAAAAAAACGACTACATCATATTAGGTGGTATCAGACTTTACTCAATTAATCTCTAAAGTGGTTATTTGATCAACAAAATATGAGCTTAAATTTTAAGATTGTTAACTTGATGCAAAAACCAAACAAAAAGGCTTAAGGTACGTTCATTAGAGATCGCGTTTAACGCAGGTTTTTTAATATACATAATTACAGTTCCAGGTAAAAAGGTACCGACCGCTCATTTAATCAATTTTTCTCATGAAATTCCCATCAAACTTTCTATATTAACAGTTCGAGATATACTTTCTACAATTAGCGTATTTTCCCTCCCAAGATATTATGAAATGGACATTAGGTGACACATTCTATCGTATATTTGTCATCACATATGTAAAAGTATTCAATGGAACTGGATTTTTTTTAATCACCTTTTCCGAATTAAGTATAAATATATAATTTCATGATTAAACTTTTTATCTTTATACACGTTCTCTAAAAAAAAATAAGGTGAAGGTCATACAATAATTTTTATACTTGAATGCAATTACCAAAATAGTTAAAATTTAATTCAATTCTTACTTACACAGCAAATATGATAATTTTATTAATAAAAACAAGTTTATTCGCCGCCATCAAAAAAAAAAAAAAAAAGTATGACATAAATCGAAACGAATTGAAAAATGCTGCTAGTAGAATGCAATTTGATACTGTTTGTATTTTTGCAATGTAAGAAATTTAACATTGAAATGGGGCACACACCACCATCTAGCATCATATATCGGCGGGCCACACTATTTGCGAAGCTCTCTGACATAAACGATAGTCACATGATTTTCTTAGTAAGTTGATACAATGATTGTACGAAGAAGGAATAAATATATGAATATATCAAAAAATTCAAATTTATGTCCATACATTGATTTGAAGAAAATGTAAATAAGTTATTTTGTTTTACAATTTATTTGCTAATCTTTCAGTAAAAGTAAAACAAACTTTTCAAAATTATATTAACTGGAGTGTCGGCTTTTACATTTTTACATTTATATGAATAAAAATGGAAACTTCAAGACCTAATAGACTTCAGCACTACATACCCTTATGTAACTGTACTAGCGTGTATACAGAGCGGTATTCTCTAGATTCATGTTTTAAACACCAGCTGATAAAAAGACGTTCTTAATTCGATTAATACTGGGTAAATTTTCATGAAATTTGAAATCTATATTCTGGACAGACAAACAAAAAATAGAACATGTCATAACTGGAACTCCATATGGAGTTGCGGTAGTCAAAAATAGAAAATTGTCCTTAATTGGCATACAACTATTTAAAAATATGAATTCCTCAATTACATTACATAATAACGCGATCGAAGCCGTGTCTGATGTATCTGTCCCATTTAATACAAGCCTGAAAATAGGCAATTTATAATTTTACAATACAACTTTTTCCTTTTTAGAAAAGCTTGTATTATCCGTTTTTAAAATATTTCCAAAAAACATTTACCAGAAAAAAAAATATTGGAAATTTCTGTGATGCATCCGAATTTACTTAGAAATTTTAACCGTTTCTTGTCTCTCACGCATAATAAATACACCAAACCAACACGAATTTTGTATCCCAGATTGTCAAAACGTTTTTTGCATCTACCTCTTACATATGATAGAATACTACGTGACTGATTGCCGGCCTCTTCAAAGATGTTCAGGTATCGTGCGTACGCGCAGAATTTCCATGGCAAATGCCATTTTACCACGTTCACAAAATCGAATGAAATATGTACACCACACAAAATACATAGAAGAAAAAAAAAACCATCAAAATAATTTTGACGGCTAATTGTTTGTAGTCCGGCATTTTCAGTTTTTTTTTCTTACGTCAACCACATTTTAGGAAATCCTAGCTTATGACTCAATTAAAAAAAAAAAAAAAAAAAAAAAAAAGAGTTATTTTCTTTTTCAAAATTATTTCATTTCATAAATCACAAATATTCAAATATTCTACTGCTATTATTATCTTCCTAATTTTAGATACTATTCGACGACCCTACTGCATTATATTTTATGGAAACTAGTTTAAGTTTTTTATTAAAAAAACAAAAAATAAATAAATTTCCATAAAAAGAAAATGCATCCTTCATATGTGTGTGTGTATGTGTTTGTCATATCTAGCAACTATTTAATCGATTTTTTCTACAATTCTTCGGCATTTCTAATATAAGATTTGTTTTTGAATCCAAAATTTCATTATTTTCGTTTTTTAATTTTTCTCATTTTATAATAAAGCTAACTATAAAAAGCCCGTCATAACAAAGGAGACTTCTCAAAACTAGCAGAATGAAAAAAAAAACCTATTTTTCCTATGACTATTTTTTCTCTCCAAAATCCTTGGACTGATTTTATTATTATTATATTTATGTACTCTTTGAACAAAATTGCTGCACATCTTTTCTAATTAAATCCGAGAAACAATGGGAAGAAACTTTTTGGTCATCCTGGTCAATTTTGCTTTATAACTTCGATCTCTGTTGATCAATTTCATCAAAATACACTTCCATATCGAATTAAGAAATACCCAATTCATATTGTAAATTTCATCAAAATTGGATAACACGTTTTTTTTTTTTAACTTGACACACGAAATAGTAATAGTACCTCTCTACCATAGGGCATAAAACTTGTAAAATTTAAAAACGCATTTTCCCGCTTTTTTACCGCTAAATACTTAATAATTGTTTTGTATTTTACAATAGCGAAAAACAAGTTCTTTGAATGAAGGAAAAGAAAAAAAAGTGACCAAAAATTCTATGAAAAACCCTTAAAATGAATTTTTTTTCCCCTGACTTCATTTTTCCTTCCTTTCTATTTTTAATTAGGAAAAAAGTATGAAATATTTTATTTTAAATTAGAAACAATTAAAAAAAAAAAAATAAATATGAATTCTGTGTTAAAATTTATCAAAATATAATTTTTTTCGCTGTTTTTTTGGCAATCACCCAAAAAAAAAAAATTTTTTTTTTTAACCAAATAAAAACACAAATTATTGTAAACAAAATTATTTGACAAAAAAAAAAAATGCAACGATTACTCATAAATTTTTTAATAATTGGGTGAAATCAAAAAGAAAAGAAAAAATTCACACGTAAGAAAAAAAAAAAAAGAATTTGTTCCGGCCGGCCCCGTTTAATAATACAAAAACAATTACCCAAAAAAAAAAATGCGTGGCATTATTATTCCGAAGAAGAGGAAAGAAAAAAACCTATCAGATCTTTCTAAGTTAGGCTTGGGTTTGTGTTTTTATATTTTTAAATAAAACAATAGTTTTTAAAAGCACAAAAAAAAAAAACTCACCGGACTGGGCTTGGGCAATCACATCATGCCCTTTAACACAAGGCATAATTGCACGTTGTTGAATAGCAGATGGTTTCTCGAAACCATAACCATAAATGCCACGAAGAAGTTCTTCCTTCAATCCCATATCATCGAAACTATCATAAACTTCATCCCAATTTGATTCAATTACACCTTCCGGTTCCATTCCTGGTTGTCCTTCATGACGGGGTGTTTCTTCTCTTCTTGTTTCATCCCTAAATGAGAGATTTTTATATTTATATTTTCATTTTTTTCTTCTTCAAATATTTAGAAGGGTAATTTTTTTTCTTTTACAAAAAAAAATCAATCAAAATTGAAAATTAGGAATAAAAAAAATTACAAATTTTCATTATAAAGTACTCGACCCGACCCTGAAAATTCTGGGGGGACTTTGCATTGAGCTGGGGAAAAAGAAGCAATTTGGAATTGGGGAAAAATTTTCCATTTTCAAGAAAAAAAAAATTTTTTTTTTTCATGCCGACAGAAAAAATTTTATAGTTTTTTAATTTGAAATTTTAAAGTAATTAACTTTGTTGATAACAAAAAAAAGGAATAGAAAAAAAATTCTTAAGCTTCTTTTGTCTGCCATTTCAATGACAAAAGAATTTTTTCTTCTGGAATAATTTCAATATTAAATTATTAATGCGAATGAAAATCAAAAAAAAATATGTAAAATGTAATTGAAATATCCTAAAATATAAAAATAAATGAACAAATTTCATAAATTAAGAATCATCAGCCGACAGTACATGGATTTTTTTTTCCTTGGCTCATTAAATTTTTTTTTTTATTGGAGTAAATGCCCTTGTAACACTAAAATTGAAAATTTTTGACATTAACTTAATAAAATCAACACAAACACTTATTTTATTTAATAGAGAATTTATTCTAGTTTAATTTTATATACTTATCAATTATTTTTCTAATATTTTATACGCACATTTTCACAAATTTAATTTGGCACTTTTGACACACGTGCTGTTTCTGATTTTTAAAAACCAAGCGAAGAACGCCATATTGGCTAAATCTGAGTCATTCGAACAATTTTCGAAATTATGAAAGAGATAAAATATCATTAATATGGGAAATAATGAAAGAGATAAAAGAATATATTCGAAATTGATGAAATTTTGATATACGAGTTCATGCGAAAGTGTGTTCTGTGAAAATTGGAAAATTTGATAATGCAGTTTCGTAATTCGAAAATGGCGTCCGTTTTCTTTCCATGGAAATTTCATTTTTATTTTTTGTGATGTGTCTGTTTTTTTTGAGCAAAAATATTTTTGCTCGAATTTTTTTTTTTTTTAAGGAAAAATTTTCGAAATAATATTTGATAGATTTGAATTGTTAAATTTTTTATTTTGGTTTTGAATAATTTTAAAATTTTAATTAAAAGCAGGTAAAAAACAAAATTCTATAATAAAATTTTTTTCTCTAACCGCAGACAAGAACCATTATTTTCGAATTAATAATGGAATCAGGCAAAAAAAATTTTTGCCAATAAAGGTGAATTTAGATGATTCAGGCTTAAAATATTTCCTAACTTCTGTTGCATACAAATTTAAATTATACTATCTCATTCATACAGTTAAGTTATATTTTATGCTTCGCTGTTATAAACTGACCTTAATTCGCACTGCATTTAGCGTTTTGCGATTGCCTTTTTTAAGCAAAATCGATATTTTTTAAATTATAAAAAATGAAAATCAATTTTAAATGGAAAATAACAGAAAATATAAAACACCATGAGTTTTTAGCCCATCCAATACAATACATTACAGTAGAGTTCATAATCGTTGAAATTGAAGCTGTAAGAGCCTATTTTATAGCTACTTCGATTTGTACCAACAATCGTATGGAAAATGCATAATAATTGTAATGTTTTTTTCGATACGATTTAATCTCAATCGAATTACAAAGTTATATTATTAATTTTTTCTAGATAGTAGTGCTTCCTATCCAAATTCATTTGTTTAAAATCTTCTTGTTCAAAAGCTATTTGTGTAATTAATTGAATTGTGAATTCATTTTTCATAATTTATTATTTTTCGGGTGACATCTATTAGAAATAAACTAATTACTATTCCCACACGCGCTTAATAACTATTTCCCCAATGAAATCTACCTCGCCCGCCTATTTCTCTCTCCAAACAAATTCACATAACATAAATTAATTAACGGACTTCTAAATGTATTAAATTAATGAATTTCTTTTTGTTTTCTTAATAGTTTTTCCCGCGCCCACTACAAAAAAAAATTTCATTCTTGAAAAATTTATATGGGGATCGCGAGTCATCGATAGTAATCATCAAAATTCTCATTTCTGTTATTATCTCAAAAAGATAAGCCTTTGAATGTGTTTCCATTTTACAAAGCCCGATAATCGTATCAGGTGGGCTTCACAGGTAAAAGTTGGGGAAAAATAAAACTAAAAAACCAGTTTCGCCTTTCGAGTGTATAAACGTTTTGTTTTTGCGTACAAACTTTTGTGTACAAGCATTTTTGTTTTCATTTTTTTTCTGTAAACGAACAACGCTATGAGTTTAAACTAAAAAAAAGAACTAATAAGTAAATATAATTAAATTTTGTCTAAAACTAAACAAACCTAATATTTTCATTTTTAGATAAATTTCTAATTCATTGAAGAAAAAAAAACAACAAAATCAAATATGGATCCATATGTAGCAGAGAAATGCTTGGCTATCTTTTATCCGCTTATCATTGGACTCTCCTTTATAGCAAGCGTTTCATCAGCGATTGCGTGGACACATTGGAAATATGTTTTAAATACTTGTGACGAATTAAATTGTAATTGTTTCCTTTATGGAATATCATCGAGAACTTATTTCACTGGTGGACATTCAGCATATTGTCATTTTTCTGTTTACGGTTTAATATTGCCCGTAATTTTTGCATTAATTTTCGGTTGTGTTCATGTATTTCGGGTGTGCATGTCGAAAGGTAAACGAAATTCTGGTGTTACAACATTAAGTCAAAGGTAAAATGAAAGATTTATACATAAGAAACTAGAATTATCCACTTTTGAAGAAGTATTTTGTCCGATAACGATTAGTTTTTAGTGCTCCAGAAAATAGGATCATAAGAAAATGATCTTATTGGAATGTAGAATTAAGTATATCGTTTTGACACACCAAAATGTTATTGTCTGGATTCGTTCAGATTAAATTAAGTTGGAATTTTTACCTGTAATCGTGTTAATGAACTAAATTGTAGAAATTTAAACCTGCGCAGACTAGACAATAATCTGAAATGGATAATGCATATTCTCTCTAAATTATATCGCAATGAAATTCACATGTTTTATTATTTATTAGATCCGGAGACATGATTATTGTTACCGCACAATCACAAGTAACCGATGATGATATTTCACCATATTATTGGATTCCAGCTAGTGTTATATCGGCTATTATGGGATTGTATGCTTTGATTTATGCTTCAATATTTACGGATGGTTTTACGCGTTCCTGCTATCAATATCGTAATGAATTAACGAAAACCTTACAAGCGACCGGACAAGAAGCCGAAGTTATTCAGGGTCGACTTTCGTGTGCAGCAATTTTTGATTTTATGGATTATCTTCATGGTGATTCACGTGATCCGAGACGTATTGAACGTATTAATAGTGCATGGTGTTATTACCTAGCGATGTTATCAGCATGGTTTGCATTATTTCTTTGGATTGGTGTTTGTTTAATTAATATCATGAACGCTAGACAAAGTAAACAAGTTCGAGTTTAAGTTTAATATCAATTATCAATTTTCGAAAGTACAATTTTTACAATATTTTAAAAATAATTCAATTCCATATTCATTTAACATTTTAAATTATAAAACTATTTTTAAAATATATTTTGAAATACATTTTTTATTTTTAAATATGACTATACTTTAACACTTACCGATTCTTGGTAGTTTCTTTTTAATTTAAAAATCTTTATTCATTGACTTGTAAATGTTGCATATTTAATTTATAATAAATAAAAAAAAAAATTTAAATATATAATATATAATAATAGAAATAACAATATAAAAAATGAAAAATTCAATTTTGAAATATTGAGGAAAATTTTTTTGACAACCAAATTGCAACTAACTTTACGATGTTGTCATATATCTTTCAAAACAAAAATTCTTGAAAATAAAGCTCGAAAATGTCATATTCGGTCGATCGCAGGTAAATATTTAATAATATTTTATTATTTTGTTAAATATTCAAAATTGAATAAAAAATGGATATGTTTATATCAAAATAAAAGCTAAATAAGATCAATACAGTGAAAAATTTGATTATAAATTTCCGGAAATAAATGGGCTTACTCGTCATAAAATTTATTTTTTGGCGTTGACGACAGAAAATAAAAAAAAAATAGTATTCTTTTATAATAATTTTGTTATCTAAAATTCTTAATTTCATAAGTTTTATAATTAACTTTGTAAGAATAATTGGCGTCCAAAAAAGCTTGATGTTTTAAATGGCGGAACTTTCATTAGCGAATTTCGCCGGTTTCTTGTTATTTTTAGATTTTTAATAATTTTATAATTTTCTCCTTATTATTTTCTTTTTTTTTAATATCTTAACATATATTTTCTTCATTTAGGATTTCAATTATGATATTCATTTTTCCAGGGATTCAAATGGTCCGTCTGGTGAAAATGAAAATTATGATGAACCAGAAAGTGTTATCGAATCGAATTGGGATGAAGTCTTTTATAATTTCGATGATATGAATTTGAAAGAAGAACTTCTACGTGGTATTTATGGTTATGGTTTTGAGAAACCATCAACAATTCAACAACGTGCAATAATCCCATGTGTTAAAGGGCATGATGTGATTGCCCAAGCACAATCGGGAACTGGTAAAACAGCAACATTTTCAATTGCAATCTTACAAACAATTGATACATCTTTACGTGAATGTCAAGCATTAATTTTGGCACCGACACGTGAATTGGCAACACAAATCCAGAAGGTTGTAATCGCATTGGGTGAATATTTAAAGGCACAATGTCATGCCTGTATCGGTGGTACAAATGTTCGTGAAGATGTAAGAAAATTAGATATGGGATGTCATGTTGTTGTTGGTACACCAGGACGTGTTTTCGATATGATCAATCGTAAAGTTCTTCGTACAAATGCTATACGAATATTTGTATTAGATGAAGCCGATGAAATGTTATCGCGTGGTTTTAAAGATCAAATTCATGATGTTTTTCAAAAATTATCAAATGATGTACAAGTTATTCTATTATCAGCTACAATGCCCGGTGATGTATTGGAAGTTAGTAAATATTTTATGCGTAATCCGATACGAATTCTAGTTAAACGTGATGAATTAACATTGGAGGGTATCAAGCAATTCTTTGTGAATGTTGAAAAAGAAGAATGGAAATTGGGTACATTATGTGATTTATATGATACATTATCTATAACACAATCGGTGATATTTTGTAATACACGACGAAAGGTTGATATGTTAACAGAACAAATGACTGCGAAAAATTTCACTGTCTCTGCTATGCACGGTGATATGGATCAACGTGAACGTGAATTAATTATGAAACAATTTCGTACTGGTTCATCAAGAGTTTTGATAACAACCGATTTATTGGCACGCGGTATTGATGTACAACAAGTTTCACTTGTTATTAATTATGATTTGCCATCGAATCGTGAAAATTATATTCATCGGTAAATATTTATATATATATATATTAAAAATTCATAAATCTATCATTTTCTGCCGTTTTTAGAATTGGTCGTAGTGGACGTTTTGGTCGTAAAGGTGCGGCTATTAATTTTATTACTGAAAACGATCGTCGAACATTATTGGATATCGAGCATTTTTATAATACACGAATAGAAGAAATGCCTGCTAATGTTGCGGATCTAATTTAACTGTGAAAACGAAAAAATTGAAAAGCAAAAAAATGGAATAATGATTTTTTTAACATATTTTTGCAAAGATAAAATCTAAATTTTCAATTATTTCATAAAAATATTTATGATAAAATATTATCAGAATTTTCTCCTACATTCATTATAATCGTAAATAAGTAAGCAACATTAGTGATAAATTTAATTAAGGGCTTTTTTCTGAAACGAAATCGTTTGAGTTTTTAAATCTTTAAACTCTTATAATTTTACCTCAAATCGGTTAATGGATAAATCGCTATTTCGAGAACTTTAAAATTATCGTTAAATCGTTAAAGCATAAACTAGTAAACCTAGATGTCTGACCCATATGGGCAGGCTGATGTTCAGTGTTCATTAACTGTCCATAGTATTCGGGAAATTGGTACATTTCTATCGTAATCACAGTACTTGTGCTACATTATTTTAAAAACTTTCACGGATTTCAAGGAATATGTATTAACCTTTAGATGTATCTTGTCTTAAAGAAAGGGGGCGTCTTTACCAGCATTGATAATTTGGTGGACAAACACAACATAAGCCACCTGACGTCTCCTTTCCACTGAATGTAGTCTGTTCAATTTTAATCTATTCTCGTATGGAGGCAATAGAAAGGGTTTTCATTCCAAAGAAGGTTTCTTAAGGTATATAACATACAAATCTATGTTGAACAGATTTCAGTCTACTAATTTCGGCTTTATAGTAGGATGAACACAACAGTATATGTCTCTTCAGAGTAATTCAAAGAACTTTGATAATGTGTGAGTATCTTCAAATTCCTTTGATTAGCGATAAAGTTGAATGTCGAGTTGACCTGTAGTCAATATGTAGCTTAAAATCGTGTTCGTTATCCACTCTACGGAGAGGTAACGATCATGTTTAAATAGTTAGTTTCAGATTAAGGCTCTTAAGTAAAAAAAAAAGTCAGCTTTTAAAAAATTATTTTCAAGAAAAATTCACTCACCAAAGAACAAGCACATTTAAGTATTTTAAGTAAAATGTTTTTAAAACAAAATATTAATATTTTAATAATTAATTGATCAAAAAAAAAAAAAAATGGATATATTTACATAAAAAAACATATTTTGTTAACTATTTTTATTTATTTTTATTGTTTTTAAAACCAAAAAAAATATATTTATTAGAAATTATTTGTTTGTGCGCGCATATTTTTTAAATATTTATTAACTAATTTTAAAACAAAATAATTTAATATTTATTTATTTTTTTTATTCATATTTCATCACAAGAAAAATTAATGTAATAAAAAATTTATTTTATTAAAAATCAAATAAGATATTTTAAAACTTTTATAAAATTTTCATATTAATATGCAAAAAGTTCGTACCTTAAAGATGGCTTTTCATCAAAAGAAAACAATTTCAATACAAATAGAATATCGATTATCTGATCTGTTTATGAAATAAATTTTTTATCTTTTGGTGTAGATTTCAAATTGATTGAGAAGAGCCATAGACACTTCAACAAGTTTATTAAACTTGAAGTCTCCATGCCTTCAAAATCAGTTTGTATATTTTGATTTGATAAACTAGCCTCATAACACGGGCTCAAACTTTTATAGCAAACTAACAAGTTTAAGAAACTTGCTGTAGTTTCTGTGATTAGCTTTATTGAGAATATTTTCCGGCTAATAACTCTTTGAATATGAGTTTTATGATTCATCCGGCATATCAAAATATATATTATCTTCTGTATTATAAAAAAAAAATAAAGAAACAGTTTGTTATATATAATTAATTATATACAATTTCCCAATAACACACGCACTCGCGTGAGGTCAGAAATCAATGAAAAAAGTTCTGGAATAAGGGAGCTGCGCTTAACTCAATGAAGAGCTGCATGCAGCTCCATCGTGGTTGTATACAGTCCTATTGAAGATCTTTATATTAAAAATATGGTAATTAGATGCATATTGTAACGTATTACTTTTTAATATGCCTTCCTTCCGTCATTATCAATGTTAGAGAGTTGTCTGTACAATTAACAATGACTTCGAATATTGACTGACTGGATTTTCGAATAATTCAGCCCTTTTATTTCAAGATTTTAACTGTAAAACTGTTTGTGGCAGGGATATTTCTAAGAAAACATATGAGAACATCTTTTATTATTTTTTCTCACTCATGGATTTCATTAAATAAAATTCGATTAAGATCGCAAGACCCGATACAATGAACAGTAATAAAATTAGTAATATTTCAAAAGAAGAATGACAAAGAATCAAATAGACAAAACAAGAGTACGGCGGAAGGCTTAAACCTTAAACCTTTGAGCAGCACTTGATCCTTCAAATATTTATATATATTCGGAATATCTGAATTTATATATGGTAGGAAAAAAACGGTCAAATAATCGAAAATCTATTTATTTTTATTTATGAATTTTCTTTTTAATTGAATTTAAAATATGTATTTTTCATGTATTTCTTAAAAATTAGTTTTATTAGAAATGTAATAAAAACAAATATATAAATATATATATTTTGTATTGGATGTGATTATATTTATATAAAAAAAAGAAGATATTATTAAATATATTTAAAAGTAAAAAAAAAAAAATGAATAATTATTAAAACAAAATTGTATAAAATACGAGAAGATTGAACAAAAGTTCGCTGAGTGACCATTTATTTATATATCTTTTTTCCAAGGATATGTTAATATATAAGACTCTAACTAATATTTATTCCAATTTTCAGGACTTATGATTACAATAAAGATTCAAAAAAGGTGAAATGAGTTCCGGAATTTGTATCTTGTATGGATTTTGATACAATGTAATGCAAATGGAAATATGTATCACATTAATTTTGGATGTACTATCTTTGGAGATTGATTTCGAAGATTCCAGATCGATCTTGAATGAGGAATCTCGCAAATGGAACTCTCAAAATCTGTTACAGGAAAATGTTTAAGTCAAAACTTGATGAAGATTCATGAATGATACAAGATTGATGAATAATTTAGGTTGAATGTCATGGCAGTATTGTGAATTTTTAACCATCATAAAAAAACAACTGTTAAGATTGTTTCTATGAATTTTGAGTGATCAACAAATACTAGGCACAATACTTTCTGGAAGAGTATAACTAAAATTGTAACAGGTACGAAATGAAAGGCATGGTAAGTAGCCTAGAAGTTAGAAATCCTTCAATAAACATGTAATGGTACTAGGCCCGAAAGTAACCAAGAAAAGGTATACACCTAGTTTCTTTGCTCTAACTAGCTCGTCGGAGGGAAAATGAATGGTTAACTTCTACCAGTAATCACGGTGTTACACAGAGTTTCATGTGAACATCATGCGTTTCGCCAATATGGTTTGGACATCATAGTATCCTTGAAACTGCTTTGAACTTTAGAAAATTAGATTCAAATAAATAAGTAAGAAATTCTTAAAAATTAATATCCTTTTTATTGGTTAATTAAATTTATTATATTATTCTCAAATTAATTCAAATGAACACAAAATTGTTTGTTTTTATTTAATTCAATGTCTTTTTGTTTAATTTAAAAAAATTTAGTTTTTTTTTACAATTTTTCCTTAAGTATTATTAAAAACCTTCTAAAAAATAATAATTAATAATTATTTTATTTAGTTATATTTTTATTTCAATTATAATAATAATAAAATATAAAACAATTCCTTTTTATAATAGTTCCCCTCTTCATTCTGTTATAATAGACGGATGACGACTATCGTACAGCCTCTTGCATTATCACGTTTTGTTAGATAGAAAAATATAGTTCAGTTGAAGTGATAAAATCTCTGTTATTCAGGAATGTAATCGCATGTATGACAGAGAATAAGAAGGGATAAAATACGTCCACCTTGTAAGGCGACATTCATGATAATCATTTTAATGATTTGTATTCTTTAAGACTCTTTAAGATCACTTTATTTTAAGCTAGCCAATTTGTTAGTTTAATGAGTCAAGATATATATTTTTTATTAAAAATGTTAACATGTCATCGTGTGAAGCGACAGAGTTATTATCATGTCGGTTCTTTTCAAAATCGTTAGCTTCCAAAGTAAGATTATTAGTTAGAATACCAAATGACAATCGATTTCCTCTTTTTACAGAATTCCACTGCAGAATTAAGATCATAATTTATTACAAAATTGATTAATAAAATTATCGCCTTTTAAAGATCACAACTTAAAAAGTGTTTCACCAAAATATTGATTAAAATACAAATGTGTGTAGTAACACTCGACTCACTACACTAGTACCGCTTAATACGAATGCTAAACTGGATTTATTACAGCACATTTGATAGTAAAGTTTAATATAGTCTGATAGTGAGTGCTAAGGAAACAATTTGAATACACTCGTTCTATCTAGAAGTTAATACAAAAAAAAAACTTGTACACATTCTTAGAGATGATTCCTTCTTAATTCGCTTAAATGTTTACTAATCCCATTTAGGTGTGGCAGTATTAATTACAGGAGAATTTTTATCATATCATATTATTTGTAGTAAATGGGCTAAAAAGTTGTTGCGTTTTTTTTTCTCTATGTAAATGCAAGGCGAGTTTTTCACGGGGAAACGATATCTTGTCCATTTTGATCGGTCACTTTTTGACAATTTTCTGGAAGAGTAATAATCCCTTTACTGTAAAACTTCAGAGTTTTCTGGGCATAACCAAACCCAGACAAATCATTTTCACAGGTCGTCTCTTTGAAATACAAATATTTTAATATTAAAAGACTTCTTCAGACACCGAAAGAAATGATAAACTGATTGACTACGCAAAACTATACAGCTCTGTCAATTTTTGATGGATCATCAAAAATGTATGTGATCTAATGTTATCATGATGACTTTTACGATTCATCAATTCTAGACGCTTCTTTTTAATGTGTTGATGGTTTTTAAAAAATCGATTTTGATATGTTAAGATTTTGAGCAATCTTTTATGTCGGTTAAATATCGATTTGATTCGATCAATGCCTTTTTTTTGGGGGGATATTTAATAATAATAATGTCTTAGCCATAATTTGGAATGAATTCTTAATTTGAAAGAATATGATACAGTGTCGTATTTTTAGTTTCATTCTATGTACTTGAAAAGAAAACCTATAAAAAGGCACAAGTTAATATTAAAAATAATACCGAAATTGGAAATATAACATAAACGGAATTTCTTGGATGACATGTTGATATTAAATATGATATATCATTAGCATCATCATATTCGATACCATCTTTAGTTGGTACTTCGACAATAACAAAATCACCAGAAAAGAATTTCAATGAAAATGTACAATTCAATTGATTAACACAACCGATAATTGAATTACCATTATTATAATAATTAATATTACTATTATTACTATTAAAATCAGTTATATTAATAGTTTCTGGTGAATATTGAAATGTCGGTTTATAAATATCAAATACAGCATGTATATAATTTCGTACTAAATCATTATCACTATAAAATATATAATAATAATAACCATCTTCGATTATTTCATGATCAGTTATCATATGTGTACCATTTTCTAAATATTTCAATTTTAAACATTGTACGCTTGGATCAAATTTCTTTTGGAGTAAAACTTTATTATCATAACATTGTATTAGACTATTCTCAAAACTAGATGCTGAATCTGATTCACTTGTTATATTCATATTAGCATTACCGCCATGTACAATTTTCCGATCATATGTATCATAACGTTTAATACGTTTTAATTGTTGTGTTTTTATTAAATGATTTCGTCGTTGTTCTTTGATATCATGATGATGTCTTCGATGTCTTATATTTTCTGATGGTACATGATTTTTATGATTTATTACATTTCTATTTATATCAGTCTTTGGTAATTTATGTTTATTATATTTATTTAATATAATATTATTATTATTATCAGTCTTATTTTGTATCGAATTAATATTTTCTTTAAATAAATTCTGAAAATCTGTTTCATTTAAATCTGTTAAATCTTCACCAGCATTATTATATTCTTCATTTTCAATTATTGATAGATTTTTTGTGTTAGATGTTATTTTAAGATTATCATAGTTTTTAAGATTTTCATTTGATAATATTATTTCAGCAACAGTTTCATATTTAACTTTAATCATTTCATAACCTTTAGCATAATGTGCACCAAATTTATTTTTATTATGTTCTAATAAATTGCATGTATTCAAATTTCGATCATCTTTAACAATTAGTAAATTTGAACCTTTATAACGTGAACATACTTTTAATTCAACTTTAGCACCTTTCAATAAATAAAAGCCCCAATATTCTAGTGTATCATCTGGTAGTATCATGGATTTTTTTAAACGTATATGTTTACGATTTTTCGAAATTTCTGGTTTTGTATTTAATTGAAATGCATTAAAACTTGTATTCATGTGTAATGAATGTTTCGAACAAAATATCGATGATATACCTTTACGTATTTCAATAATATCAGATTCAGATACTTGATAAATAACATCAGCAAATATTGAATGTCGTAAATATAATGGAATTATTATTAATATTGCTGGTAATATAACAATTAATATACAAAATGTTATAACACGTTTAACACCATGCATTTTATTAATAGCTAGAAGATAAAAAAAAAAAATAAGAATAAATAAGATAACAACATAAGATTACGAATAATATAAATACTTATAAGACTTATATAAAGATTAAGAATACTTAAAATGAGTAATAAACTTGTCTTAATTAAACAACAACGTCGAGTAACAAGTACCCGGGTAATCAGAAATTTCATTAATTGAGCAGGACACTATCAGTGTTAGATAAAAAAAAGTAAATCGCGGAAAAATAGAGATTTGGAACAGAAAAATTCCACGTTTTGCTTACAATTCGATTTATAACATTAGATCGCTTTCATATTCGTTTCAGTACTCGAATATTTGGACTCACTCTACCCGTGTCTGTCCGTGTAAAAGATAACTCAAAAGCGCGTTATCTGATTTTGATGAAATTTAAAATATAAATTCATTATTCCTTAACTCGTTTTGGTATTATATTTCAGCAAAATTGGGAAGCGAAGTTATAAAGCAAAAACCAGGATGACCAGAAAGTTTTGTCATTTTTAAAATGGTTTTTCAGTTTTAATTGGAAATTTTGTGCACCAATTTCATTGAAATTGCTTCCATACATTGACTACATAAATAGGCAATATTGTGGTAGGCAGGTAGGTAGAGTAGGGGTACTACGTACAACACCAGGCACCTTATGGGCCCATTGTGATTCCTACGAGACCAAGAGTTACCTTATTGGGAAAACTATTCTTCTTCAAAGCATTTGATTTTCCTACAAAACTTCGTTAGATTTCTCATGTCAGTCGCCTGAAGCATCCCTAAATTCCCGAAGAAATGATTGCCCAAAAAGTTGCTACGAGCTCGAGAGAAAGCTGAGCATTCGCACAAAATGTGCTTTATGTCCTCAGCCACTCCTATGTCTCCACAATATCGACAGAGGTCGGTTTGCACCAAGCCCAGTCTTTTAGCGTGCTTCCTTAACAGACAATGTCCCGTAAATATTCCAATAATTGTTCGTAGATGATTGTGAATATTGTGGTAAATGCCAATAAAATCGTTACAAGGATAATGCACGGAAAGAAACAGTCCTTATGACTATTTCTAGAAAATAAACCTGTTCATTAAGTTTTTTTTTGAAGTACTTTAAAAACTAATACACCGATTTGAATAAAATTTACAGAATAGATTTATGCTATTAGGGCCTAGGTTAACTGCGAATTAGAACAAATTTCAAATAGAAGAAACAAAGTTATGCAAAAAATCGTTGAAATATTATTTGTATTGGATGATTTTTCTCAGAGGTAATTCGGCTATAGGCCGATTTTACATTACTATATGTTTTTCATTCGATTTAAGAGGAATGTTTTATAAGCTTTAATAAAACTGAATCTATTCGGTTTGGACCGGTGTTTTCTTTTGAAATCATATTTTTTCTTTTGGCAACAGAATTTATAATACAAATTCTTAATTTTAGACTAACAAGATGATAAACTGAGTTATTTTTGATTTGTAAATAATGATAATGTCTTTTTTGCCTTATTAGCATTTATTATCTCATATCAGGTTCAAATTGAAGTCGCAGATAATGTGCAGTTTTGTAAACAAGTTTTTTTTTGTTTTATATGTGAAAATGAATTAACATGTAATTAAAACAATATTTACAATAAACAAGACAAACGTTTTTCATAATTTTAGATACAATCTTTTAAAAAATGTATATAATGTGAATGGAGAGACTATCAGAGTGTCTTTATTGAAAGAACTCTTCTTAGAAAATATTCTAAATATCAATTTTAATTCTCTCATGTCGTTGAACAAAACCTCGCCATTTTTTGGTTATTATCAAAAACGCAATAACTTTTTGGGCCCCCATCCAATAGTTTAATAATTTAATCTATATAAAAAAAAACACTTCATTTTCATGTTTTTTTTTAACGACTTTTGACTTTTTCTTCACACAATTTGAAATCATTTCGAAAACGTCTATTAATCCGAGGTGTGTTTTTTGTTCGAATGAAAGCCGCTTATCATTAAATATTTAATTACGTTTATTTTTATCAAAGTCAAGAAAAAAAAATCATTAAAAATTTTCCATATGACCTTGTCTTAATAATGAAGAAATATAAACCAAAAATAAAAAAAAAAAAACTGTTGATTTCGTCATTATTTTTTTGTCGCGCAGTTTTCTTAAGAAATTTAAAAGTTTTCTTTAAATTTAATATTATTAATAAAAATAAAAAAACACGACTTACATTTAATTTAATGGCCAAAATTTAATGAGAACAGCAAAAATTGCGATACTTTTTAACATATTAATCACAAAAAGAAAATAAATACTAATATATTTATTTTATTTTGTTTTTTTTTTTCTTTTCTTACACTTTATTGTATTTTAAAAACAATAAACAAATAAAACTTTCGGGAATTCTTATTTGAACAATGTTTTTCTTATAAGGAATCAATTCGAATTATTTCAAGAAATTAATATCCGGAAATTTTTTGACATATACCAATGTTTTTTATTTATTGACAAAAATATCAGCTGATTTGAATGAAGTTTGTAACGAAATTTAATTATTTAAAAAAAAAAAGCAAATGGTTTGAATCTTAGATAGATTTTTTCTATTTTAATTAATGTTTGAATTAAATTATATTATTTTTTATAAATATTAATTTATTAATAAAATAAATAAATTATATATCATAAAAAAGTCTAGAATATTATTTACTGATAGAAATTATAAAATTAATAAAGAAAAAAAGAGGGTAAACAAGAAAATTTAATCGAATCATATAAAAAAAAATGGCAAAAAATAAAAAAAATTTCGTCGGCAAATTTTAAACTTTAAAAAACAATTGAAAAGATATCAATTTTATTATTTTTAAATATTAATTAAATAAAATCAATAATATTTATTTATTCAATATTGTTTAACTTACAATTAAGTCGTTGTATCGAACTGTATTTGACGGAATGATAATAACCGACATTTTCACTGGTTTTTCTTTTCTCAATCATTTTGAACAAAAGAAACAAAAAAAACTATTAAATTATATTTAAAATAAAAAAATCCATTTAACCGGAGGAAATCTAAAATTCAACTGAATTAATAAAATCTTATATTAAAAAATTTTTAAACGAGATTAAAAAAAAGAAGAAAAATAACAGCTCGAACCGTTCTCAAACAAAGTAAATGACGAAATGTTTTAATGATGGATTTATGAAAATAAATAAAAATGAACATTTTTATAAAAGTAAATATATTGTAAGTTTAAATAATAAATAAATAAACATTAAAAACGCATATAAATGATAAAATGTAAAGATTTTCTCTTATCAGTTTGCATTCCATTTCGTTTTTACTTTGAAAATATTTTATTTATTAGTAAAGAAATTTTATAATAAATTAAAAAATCTTTATTTGGAGCCTGTCTGGAGGAGGAAAATGAGTTGACCAGAACACTTTTAGTGATTGCTCGGCCTTTTCTAGAACGAGACTGGGAATACACTGACTGCGCGCTCTGAGTAAGCAGGGAATTAGCTAATTTTAGACCTAACTATGCTGCTGACACACCTTCTTTGGAAGGCCTAACCGATTCGCATAAGAGACCTAGGGTCTTTCAACCAATTTTAGGAGAAGGTCATCAATCTCCTAAATTGAGATCATTCTTTTAAATCGAATCAAGTCACAACTGTATCCAGAGATGTCTTTTGGATTGAAATTCTGCCTCGACTGACTTGGTATGATCACTTTTTTTTGGTTTCTGGGAAGAAAAAAAGCTTATCTGTGAGTGATGTTCATTTTAAAAGTGTCTCAGGATATTTTTGTTTAGCACGACTTGAGATTTTAAGAGATAATCATTGAACTTTTGATTCTACAAGTGAATTTTGATAAAAATGATAAGAAAAAAATCAAAGAACAATAAAAAAAAAAATGCGTAAAATCTCTGACGAAACAATTCTTATCATGAAAACAAGCTGAAACATTTTCTTTTAAGAAATATTTCTTTTTATTATATTTTACTAAAATCTGGAAAATAAAAATACAAATATTTATGAAATTATTTCATTTTTTTCTGTTTCAACAAATGTTTCCGAAGTGCAACTTGTTTGTCTTTGAAACTTTTCTTCACCTTTGATCTGGCTTTTTGTCGCATCATAACTACATTTTTATGTTTACGTTTTTCACGATTCGTTGTTGAACAATTCTCATTTTTTCGTCCATCCTTATAGCCGAATTTCTCACGATCTGTTCGACCAGCTTCAACAGTCTCTAAACGCGTTTGTTTATCATGTTTACGCTTTTTAAATATCATTTCAATATTATCCAATTTTACAAATTCCGATTTTTCCGATTCTAAAGGACGTTTACGTGCATTCGTAAAATGTTTTTTAATATTTGCCGCATCAATACGTTTAAAATCATCATCAGTGAAAATTCGTGTTAGCGCTAATTCTTGTGCTGCTTCCTTTTCATCTAAAATTTTCATATTTTTCAAATCGGCTTTTTTATTTTTATCATCTTCATTCTCATCATCATCTTCGTCTTCAGTTTCCTCATCCTCCGACTCATCTTCGTCATTATTTCCTTCGCCTTCGCTATGCGAAACATCAACCCAATCTCCATCTGATTCCTTATCGTCGTCACTCTCATCGTCATCATCATCGTCATCGTCCACATCACTCTCCTCACCGTCTTCATCGACTTTAATTGATTTGGCAGTTTTAAGTAAAGCCTCAGCACCTGGAATCGTATCACATGATATTATTTCACCGTAATTTTTAACTTTATATTCAGTTTGTGCTTCTGTCGGACGTCCACGATCTTTCTTATGTAATAGAGCTGGTAATTGTGCACGATATAATGTTATCAATGATCTTGCCGCCATCATAACAGATTTCTCCTTATACGCTTTGTACATAGCTAAATCACGTAATAATTCTTCACCCATTGCCAATGGACAACGTTGACATATTTCACGGACAGCATTTAAACCGATCGCCATAACATCACTAGAATTACGTTCCGTAATGAAATTATTAGCGATTATTTTTAAAACTGGTTCAATAATATCACCAGGAACTAATTCATGTGATGCTTGTGCAGCAAATTGTAAAACTCTGGTGACTTGTCGTTGATGTGGTTGCATAAAACGTATTATATATGGATAAAAACTAAACAAAAATAATTCATGAATACCAATTAAACGTGATATAACATCTAAATGCATTAATTTCACTTCGAAACGTTCATTTGTCGTTTGTAATTGTTTAAATAATTGTTCTGCCATACCTTGTGGATTATGAATAAAATGTATACCAGAAAAATTGAATACTTCTGATTTACTTTTCTTTTTTGATGCTTTAACAACTTGCCTTTTAACAGCTTCTAATTGTTTTTGACGTTTTTTCGTTTTCTTATTAACACGATTTACTAGCATTGCACTTTTTAAATCTGGTTCATTTTCACTATCCGAGTTATCAGAACCTTTTTCTTCCGGATCATGTCCTAAGAAGAATTTCAATGATGCAACCATTACTTTTGTAATTTTTGAAAAACATCCAACTGTTGCTATAACATTTACAGTTTTTGGATCATTCCAAATATTCTTTTTATATAATTCAATCATAACATCAATTGACATTTTAGCTGCTTTTGGATTTGTATCGTTAAGCATTGAATACATGAAATTCTGAAGAGTCTAGAGAATTAAAGAAAAATAAATTATTTATCGAATTAAAAAAAGAATCAAATTTCTCATTACTTACCGAATTCAATTTCATATCTTTATGTTTCGCGTTCATATTTTTAATATCAGTTATAATATGATTTTGTAAGAATTTCCGTAAAGCCTTGTCCGGACAACGTAATAATTGAAAGAATAATTCAAGTAAATCTAATGCTGGTATAAGATTTTTATTTCGTAATAGAATTAATGCTTTACAAAAGCAATTTCTCATTCCTGGTTGAACTGTTGAAGCATAATTTTTCAATAAATCAACAAGCAATTGCGGAAATTTAATACATTCGTCCGGATAACATTGTGCCACCTAAAAAGAAACAAGGATTTATTATAATAATAATAAAAAAAACAGAGATAGTATTCAAATTACCTGGGCAATGAACATAACAACTTCATCTAGATTTTTATTATCTTCATTTGGTGTGAATTTAAAAACTTCTAATGTGTTCAAAAAGAATTCATATTGTTGATGAAATTCATCTTTATACGAATCTGGATCACGTTTTATAAGATTTTGTAATTGTGGCAAATTATGCGGTAATTGATTATTATGACGAACCATGATTTTTTGATATTATTTAATAACAAATTTTCATGATTTTACTTTAAGAGTAAAATAAAAACACAAGATTGACAGCACGTGTACAACTGTCAAAAAGAACTGTGAGGTTATGTATTTTCTTTATATCTTTTAAGTTGCCTAACCGTATAAAATTGTACGGTTTGAATCTTTGATTAAAACATAAAAAAACTAAAAAGACAGACAATTTGAAAATTAAGCATCTAGATTTTGGAGCGCTATGGATATGAAAAAATACAACTTCCAGAATTTAAACATGCAACCAAATACATTTTGATTCTTCTAACAAAACACCCACCACTGACAATATTTTTAACAAGACTGAAAAAATATTCCTTTTTTCGGGTTAAAATTTTGTCTACGCATGCGTGTACTTCTACAAATTATAAAAGCCGTGTGCGAATACAAACAAAAATGAATATTAAAAATTACCTTTTTTCAAGATTATTCTTTATATTTTAACTTACAGATTTATTTGAAAAGGTTTTGCTGTGCGAATAATATACAACCACCTATAATCATTAAGGAAATTGAATTTATTATTAGCACAGCATAAATAAATGCAAATAAATGACATTTTTGCAAGATTTCAATACTTTCCTAAATTTTTGCTATTTAGTATTCGCACACGTCCTAAACAAATTTTTAGACGGACGCGCATGCGTATCAAAAAATTTAACGAGAAAAAAGAATATTTTTTTCAGTTTTTTCAAAAACATTCTCGGACAAAGGTGCTTGTGATTTTTGGTTAGAAATAAATATTAAATATTAAAGTGTCCAAGACTTTTGCTGACTTAATCTAATTCTAATTTATATAAAATTTAAATAATTAATTAATTTGACAATAATGGAGCATCTAAATTTTTATTTAAGAAAAATTTTTACGTTAGTGGAAAAACAGCTGATTAATTTAAATGAAAAAAATGTCTGCAATTTTTTTCTAACATAAAACCATGAAAATTTATTAAAATATTAAACAAAAAAATAAGTTTAGACTATATCAAAAAAAAACAAGACGAAACAAACAATATATATATATAATTGACTATAAAAATAAAGTGGTAATTAACACTTAACCGAACCAGCCAATTTTCCCTTTTTCGGTGTAAACTTTGATGTAGATTTTGGCGTACACTTTGGTGTATATTTTGATGCACATTTCGGTGTATATTTTGGTGCACATTTCGGTGTACATTTCGATGTATTCTTTTCAAAATCGCATATAGCAAAACTCTCCTTTAAACGTAAAGAAGTAAGTAATTGTATTAAATTTATAAATTAAATTCCTTTACTTGATTTGCTCGTTTCAGGATTTGATTTACTTCATCATTTATGCGTCCTGGAAGAGGTCTGAAAAAGAAAATTTACATAGTTTTAAAAGACAACGAAATCATAATGAAAATCATATTTTTTTTTACTTATACTCGCAATCGAAAGATTCAATTTCACTTGATTTATAACAAGCTCTTAAATAGTTGACTATTTCATTGGCATTTTCAACTTCTTTTTCGAGGCAAGCAACTTTAAAAGAAAAACGATTTAAGAATACGGAAAAATGTTTCACAATATTTATATAGAAAAAGGAGTTAGCACTTTGCCTATAGTAATTTTGTTGTACAAACGATCAAATATTGATTTCGAATTCATCAATTTTAACATTAATGGTGAGACCCCAAAATTACGGAGACTATAACAACTGGCCAGGAGTAGTGCTATTTGTAAGAAAATATGTAATCAAATAAATACTTCTCTTCACGAAATTCATTTCAGCATCCTTATTCATCGGTGGTAATGAACAAGCAAAATCAGTACATTTACAACATCTTGGTACACCATCATTTTCCGTTGTTGCTGGTTTCAATTTTAATCCAGCTTTATAGACTTCACGATGTAAATACGTAAGTTCTTTCATATTCAAACATTTCATACCAGTTTCAAGAATCTTCTTACAAATATCATTTAATTTTGATTTAATATCTTTCGGTTCAACAAATTCATTACATTTCCCGACTGTCATTTGTATCTTATCCAATTGATCTTGTAGATTTTTGATTTCATCTTTTGTATTAACATTATTATCTGTTGTAACTAAATTCTTCTTAAGATTCATTATTGATTGTTTTAATGAATCATTTGCTAAACGTAAAGATTCAATTTCTTGATCATGATTTTTAATTAAATCTTTTAATTCAAATTCATGAATCGATTGTAATTTATGAATACTCAATTTATGATTAGATTGAATTTGATTCATTTTATCATGAAAACTTTCCCGGATTTTATCAACATTCAAACCTAAATCATTTGTTGAAGAAATTGCACTCATTCGTTCCTGTTTTAAAGCGTAAACATCTTCATAGGAATCTGATTTCTCAGTTTTAAGTTTTGTTAATTTCTTATCACATTCGTCCTTTTGATTTTGTACTTCAATCAGTTTTTTACTTTGACTTTGTAATTGATCTTTTAATTTATTTATCATAGCGATCATATCTTCGGGTGAATCTTGTGAAGATTGTTTTTGTTGAAGTTCTTCAAGAGTCGATGAAAGTTTCTTATTCTGTTGTCTTTCTAATTCAATATTAGTAACTAATTTATCAGCATTTTCAAGATCAGCACGTAGTTTTTTAAGTTCATTTTGTAATTCATCTTTTTCTTTTATTAGATTTTTAATTTGTTCCTTAAGTTCATTTTCTCTTGAATCAGCTTTTATTTTGTATTCATTTAATTCCTTTTCTTTATCATTAGTAGCTGTAGGAGCTGTAGTAGTAGGAGCTGCTTTCGTATTTTCAGCTTTTTCTTCAACATTACCTAATTTCTCAGAAAGTTTTTGATTTTTATCTTTAAGTGCTAACAATTCATCTTCCTTCGATTTTAATAATGCCCTTAACGAATCAAGATCAGTTGTTAATTTTGAATTTTCCGTTTCTAAAGTAACCAATTTTCCTTGACATTCTTTTTGGGTTTTCAAAAGATTATTGATTTCATTTCGTTGGCTTTCTAATTCTTTTTTAGTATTTCCTAATTCATTTTTCAATTCAACATCTTGTTTTTCAAATGCTTTAAGTTTTTCATTTAAATCATTTATTTCCATTTTAGAATTTTCCAATGATTTTTCACGATCATTTAATTTATTTTTAGCATCTAATATTTGTTTATCGACTAAATCGTTAGCATTACCTGATTGTTTTAAGTCATTCAATTGTTTTCTTAAATCAGCACATTCTTTATCTAAACTTTCATTTTTAGCTTTACAATTTTCTCTTTCGCTATTTGCTAATTCTAAATCTTTTTTGAATTTCATAAGATCTTTTGTAAGATTTCCATTTTCTTGTTTTACATTTTCATATAACTTATCCAAATCTTGAACTTTATCTTCTAATAAGATTTCATCATTCGAAAACTTAGTTTTATCTTGATCAATTGTTTGTTTTAGTT
Organism: Xylophagus ater; assembly: GCA_963422695.1. Classification (NCBI taxonomy): domain Eukaryota; kingdom Metazoa; phylum Arthropoda; class Insecta; order Diptera; family Xylophagidae; genus Xylophagus; species Xylophagus ater. The sequence continues at coordinate 1,947,286 of OY730484.1, forward strand.
GTTGAAGTTGTTCATAACATTTTTCTAGATCTGCTGATGATTCATTTACTGAAACTTTATTATTTAATTGTTTAATTTCTTGTAGAAGTTGAGATTTTTCTTTTTCAAATAAATCACGTATTTCCTTCATTTCGGTATCACAATTTTTAATTGTTTCATTAATCATTTGTTTTTCTGCAATAGCAATATTACTTTGTTGTTGAAGTTTCGATTTCGAATCACTTAAATCCTTTATTAAATCTTGAACTGTACCATTTTTCAATTGATCAAGTTCATTTTTACATTTTGATAATTCATCAAGAATATTTTCCTTTTCAAATTGACATTTTTTCAATTCACTTTTACTATCAGTCTCTTGAATCCCTTTATTTTCCAATTCTTTTCGTAAATTTGAATTCTCTAATAACAATCTTTCATTATCGTCAAATAGATTTTTCAATTTCTCTTGTGATGATGCATTATGAAGTCGTTTGAGTTCAGTTTTGCAATCTTCTAGTGCACGCTCTAAATCTAAACGTGCATCAAATTCTTTTTGAACTTGTTCTAATGTTGTTTTTGATGTTTCAACAAGTTCCTTTATATGATCATCATTTTCGGGCAATATATCAGGTGGTTTAGAAATAACAGAATTTGGAACTTGTTCTAATGTTGTTTTTGATGTTTCAGCAAGTTCCTCCTTTATATGATCATCATTTTCAGCTGGTTTAGAAATAACAGACTTTTGAACTTGTTCTAATGTTGTTTTTGATGTTTCAACAAGTTCCTCCTTTATATGATCATCATTTTCAGCTGGTTTAGAAATAACAGACTTTTGAACTTGTTCTAATGTATCTTTAGTTGTTTCAACAAGTTTCTTTACATGATCAGAATTTTCCGGCAATATATCATTACTTTGTTGGAGTTCTTGAATTACATCCTATTTGAAAACAGAAAATTATTAAAATTTATCCACATGATGTTAGGTTTTTTATTTATTGGTTTGAACACACTGTTTGCGCTATATATTATTGAGAATATTCCTTTGGTACGACGGCATTTTTAAGATAAAGCTAAGTAAAAGTAATTGCAAAAGTATGGAAATTTAAGGATTAATAAAATTGAATAATTCAAGCAAAGTTGTAGTTGTGTTAGGCGAGATATAATTTTTTTTGTCTCAAGTAAGCGGACAAAGTAGAATATAAAGCCTGGCAATAAATATTATATATGGAAAAAAACAACACAGATTTTTAATATTAATTTAAGGCGACTTCAGGCCATCAGTTTTGTCAGATGCCTTTGTCAAAAATGCCCAAAACGAATTGGCTCAAAGACATATGACAAATACTATACGTTTTTCGACATTTAACATTTAATTTCGGAAAAAATTGATGGGCAAAACAGTTAGTCTAAAAGCACCTTAATAGAGAGCCAATAATATATTTGATTGAAGGCTTAACGGCGAGATTCAATACCTCCGAAATATGGATAATTACCGCAAAACGTTTCCTGCAAAATCTCAATAAAAAAAATATAGAAATTTTCAAAACTAAAATACATTTTCTTTTCTTTTCCTCTCATATATATAGCTTTATTTTTTTCTTTATATAAATAATTATACATTGTATTTACATAGTTTAATTTTGAAAATTTCTTCAAGGAATTTTATTTTATGTTGTAGAAGATTTTCTACAAAAAGAAAAAAATTTCACTCAAAAACATTTTGATTTTAGCATTTTTGTTTACAAATATTTTCACGACAGTCTTTGCAGATAATAAATTTTCGTCGAGGCTTTTATGAAAGTCAATACAAATTTTTGTTTAATTGTTAAAGAAATACAAAAGAAAATACTTACCATTAGTTGACTAATTTGCATTTCATAATCATCAATAGCATTTTCAGCACATAACAATTTCTTTTGTGTTAAATGTAATTCAACTTCTAACGAGCACGCCATTTGTAGTTTACATCTAGATCTTTGGAGTTCATCATAAACTTCATCATAACGTGCCTAAAAGAAGAAAAATAAATAATTTAAGTTCCCAAAATTCGTATATAATTCAATATTTTACTTTATATATATCCAATTCACAAAGAATTTGATCATAATGTTCCAATTTTCTTTTAAGAAAATCATTTTCTGCTTCTATTTGGCTCCATATTTTCTTAATATTTGCATTTTCTTCAGTCAATTTCATAATCGTATCTAATGAACTATTTAATTGTTCTTTTATTTCATTAAATTTGATCAAGTCTTTCTCCATACGATCAGCGTCTTGTGCTCTTAATTTTAATTTTACAATTTTATCTTCAATATCAAGCATTCTATCCAATTGTTCACGTAAATGATCACGTTCAGCTTTGATACCATCAAATAGATCTGAACGATTTTGTAATTCATTAATATTGGAATTTTTCATATAATCTCTTAATTTATCATTTTCCAATTTTAATTTATTACGATCCTTTTCGATGCTATGAAGTATAGAGATTTCTTTTTTTAAATCATTAATCGTTGATTGAAGATAATTTATATCGGTACTAATTTCTTTTTTAAATGGAGCTTTATAGAGTTTTTCACGTTTTTCCATTTCTGTCTTCATCAATTCATTTTCAGCCATTAAAATATCACAGTTTTTAACTTTTAATTTAAGTTCTTTAATTTGTTTTGTTAATAAATCATTTTCAATTTCTGGTGTAAGTTCACCAGTTTCTTTTAAATTCTGTAACATCGATTCGGTATAACCTAATTGATCTGGACGACTAATTATTGCTTTAATTTCACGATTTTCATGTTTTAAACGATTTAAATTTTCTTCTGAATATTTTAATTGGCTACGTAATTCTGAATTTTCTTCAACAATATGTTCAATTTTCTGTAATTTAGTATTAGCATCACGAATAAGAGTATCTTTTTCATTTATTTCCTAGAAAATTTCAAAGTTTTTTGAATATTTGTATATTAAAAAAAAACAATATTATTACCTCAAGCAGTAAATCAATATCAAGTTTTGTTCGTTTCCCATCTCCAATAGACTCATCGTCAAGACACTAAAATTATGAAAGACTCTAGTTATTAAAAAATTCTGCATTAATTTTACCTGTTTTTTTTTTTTTTACCGTCCCAGATGTAACTAAATCTACTAAATATTTGGCACGGATTTCTTTATTCATGGACCATGCACGACCATCTGTGCATGATGTATAACTTTTCAGTTTAAACATGCATCGATTCTTTGAATTTTCATCTAAATTTTCATTTAAAAATCCAATTTTAAAGAAATCTTTTTGCGTTGAATATGCCATATTATTTATATTAGTATAAAAATACTAATTGAAATTAATATATTTTTTTACAAAATTTTATTAACTGCTAAAGACTATAAATTTGCTTGGAGAATTATTGCTAAAAAAGATGTTCTAGCATTTTTTTTTATCCGCGATTAAAAAGAAAAATAATTTTCATCGCTTACTAGATTTTCGAGTTTTGAAATTTATAAATTTCCAAAGTGCTTAGATTAAGGGCGAGTACGAATAGTAATTAAGGTGAAGTTGATATCAGATGTACACATAGGGTATTCTTAAACCATTTTATCCGCATAAGTGTCACCGAATAATAATACTAATTGCTGTGCCTTTTCAATGGAACGGAATATAGAGAATCGAATTTTGTATTTTACACATTTTTTATATTTTATTTTAAAAATATTATTTATGATTAAAGAACGTAGTTTTATTGGTGGATGAAAGCTCGGGTACTATAGTAGCCCAATGCTTTTCTATACCATTCTACATGCTATACTTTAGTATCAATAAAAAGGTGTGAATACTCTATGTGTGCCTCTAGGATTACGGAGTTTATTTCTAGGAGATGTCGCACGAAAACTTAACATATATAAGGGTTAAACGGTTTCTATTGTATTTTATCAGAAAGGATTTTCAATCAATGCAAATTTAGACCGTTTAGAATAAAACAAACTCTATTAACTCGCTTTCTTGTTTGTTTGTCCAGTACAAATCTTGAAATCGATTTTTAACTAACTTCCCGACTAGCTAGATATTTGAAACTTTTTGAATAGTTCAGAACACGATGACAATGCATTCTTGTATGGAAAGCTAGTTCGTAAAAAATCCGCGAGCTGGCGTTTCGATCGAATTCGATGCTTGCACTTTTACGTAACGGATTTTGACGATTTTGAAAACAGAATACATGTGAATTTAGTTTGTTTAAAAAAATATTGTGCGAAAAATGTTTAAAAAAAGTATTTATTAATACATAGAATTGTCAAGTTTTAGGTTAGGGTTCTACTATAAGTAAATATTTTGTAGTTTTCAATAATTCCCGAGAAAATTATATGAAGAAAAACTAGATAAAATTTTAATAATTTTATTTATGTAACAACATGTCACCTTAACAGTATTTATATATATATATATTTATTTATTTTTAATTTCAAATGCATTATCATTTTAAAAAGCTTGTAAAACATGATTTTTAAGATAACGTTTATTCATTTATTTTAATGTTTTTTTTTTCTTTTTATATAATTTACACTTAAATACATATAAGTACATATTATTTAATTATTAATTAAATTAATTGGATTTTTAAATAGTTTCTTGCGTGTTTGTTAGTTATTTTTGGTGTTAAAATTTTTCAAAAATTAAAAATGAATTTGTTTTAAGTTTTTTAATGGATTTTAATGAATTTTTTTGTTTATTTGTTTTTCATTTAAGCATAAGAATGAAAATAAACATAAATTTAATAAAATTTATAAAATGGAACGTTAAAAAATGTGATTTCGTTCATTACATTTTTTTTTTTTTTTAGAACATTGCTATAGGCCATATTTGCCTTACCCTACCCTGGAGCAGGGTAAGTAGCAAATAAAACGAGCAGGAGTAGGAGAAAACTTTAATTCAAATGTTTGTAGCGCTGCTTAGCAACCATATTGTAATGAAATGAGAAACTTTTAGCTAATACACTTTTTATGGTAGAAAACTGAACTAATTTCGGGTGTAATAGTTACACCTGGTCTGAAAGTAGTGTAGGATTTGCTCTTTTCTTGTTTTTGTTTTCAATGTAAAAATTTGCTGTACACCAGAGCAAGTGACAAATAAAGCAGACCTAATAGTACAATAATTTTTGTATGGGATTGTAATCATGAATGATTGGATTGTAATCAGGAAACGCAAGTGACAATTAAACTATTTTTTTTATACTTATAAATATAACTTGATACACAGCGAAGTATGAGTAAATTATAAAGTACCAAAACCTAATAAGGAACATAAATTTATTCCAATTAAAACAAAGTGTAAAAAAACACATCAAAATAAGTGCAAAAGAGCACGACCAGTTTTCAAAGGCAAAATGTATCAGGAAGAGCGAGAATGAATTTTTTTTTTAAAACTTCGGTTTCCATCACTCTTACCGCTTTTCTGGCATATGTTTGTTTGTTTACATTTTGAAATTGCTTCCAAAAATGAAATTTATTCTTCGAGGAACTGTGCCCATTCGTGCATTGGTATTCCTTTCCTGTGCAGTTCACATTTGAATTCTGAGCAGCCAATGTGGTTTAATTTTATATAGGTAATTCATAAATAGTTTTTATTAAAGCTAATGGATCATAAAGAAATCTTATTTTTATATCAATCATGTTCTACTGTAAATGTTTCACCAAAAAAATATCAAAGTTTAGTGTTCCCCGACTTCAAAAAAATTGAGAACCAATGCTATAGGTATTGGTATAGTCCCTGGCCAAGATAACCTCCCAAGCAGCAAAAATTAGCTAATATAGTTCTTATGTGACTGTATAAGAGTTAGTTAAGTGCATGAAATATGCTGCTTGGGGTTAATTATAACGATGCCAAATATCCAGTCAGTAATGAATGAAATATTTTTAAATCATAATTAATTACAAATTATTTTCTAGTAAATAAAAAATGATATTAAATTCAAGTTCTTTCATTAGTGGTAATCCCAACAAAATAAAAAAAACGTTCTCGAATAGAAGTTTTCAAACTGTTAATGCCACTTCAGTTTCTCGAAAAGTCCCAATTTACAATTCTAATATCAATAAAAACTTTTTCAAAATAAAACTAAAAAGAAAAGTTAAATATAAATTGATGGAAGCTGAAAATCTAGGAACTTGTTAATTATTTGTCCTTTTTTTTTCTAACCAAAAAACAAAAGAAAAAGTTTAACAAAAGTTTCTTAAAAAAAAGAAAATACTTTGAATTTTCACATGAACTTGTAATAATTTATTAAATCGTTTTAAAGAATGGACCATTTTTTATTTTTTAAGCTCAATTTTTTTTTTTATTTTTTTTTAAGAAACCAATTTCTCTGTAGAAAGAAAAAGCTTACGATTTTTTATAAATTGTTTTTTTTTTTTTTGTTTAATTTGATTTGTTTAATTTTAACATTATTTGTTAATGATATGTTTTTTATTTTGTGTGTCATTTTTCTTTTAACATTTAATTAAATTCTAATATTTTGAGTTTTTAATACAATTTCTAAATCTAGCTAACAAATTTTTAAGGTTGCCCCGCCACATTGTCACCAATTATGGGAAATTATGTGTATTTAGTAACAGAATCGTAGAAGCGACCAATAATGCTAGACTGGGCGATTTCTTTCCTTTAGTCAAAGATAATGGAATACATAAATGAATATATTGCAAAGATATGTAAAGTGACTAGAGCTTTGATTTCCAACGTATCTCAAAAAAATAGCCAAAACTAATAATATTTCAAGATCTTTTCTGCTTAAATTTGTTTCTTCTTTTTAAAATTTGCTCGAACTCGTTGGTAGGCTAGGCCCTAAGTAAGTAGCATAAAACAATTCTGCAAATTTTATTCAAATCGGTATATTAGTTTTTAAAGTACATCAAGAAATAACTTTTTGAACCGGTTTATTTTGTCCTACACGCCTATTTCTTTCTCCATTAGTCTTGAACTGATTTCAGTGAAATTATTTTATATTATCGCCTAACTTATGTAGTGGAAGCAAAAAAAGTGGCCACAATTTGAGGGTTTCCATTAATAATTAATAATTAAGAAATTAATTGGTATTAGAGACCTCCTGGTTTCTCGTTTCGTTGTTGTGAAATACCAAATTTTTGTCTATTATCTCGACAAAGATTTTTTGTCCAAACCTAGATGTATTACTAATTTTCTTTTAGTTAAAAAATCCTTCGTTTTTGAAGTGAAATACTTCTATGGGGGCGATTATCAAAAATTATGTCACGATTTTCTGTGACGAAACGTCACATTACAAAAAATCTCATTACATAGACGTCCTAGACGATTACAATGTTCGGCAAAGTTGTGGAGGTTTTTATGGGGATTATTTCCGTTGAAGACCCAAGAATTCTATCTCCCGCCATTTCGGCGCTGTAGTCAATACAAATTTTTGAATTTTTTTGGAATTTTTTATATAGAGGTCGTACACGATTGAAATCTTCGGCAAAGTTGTGGAGGTTTTTATGGGGATTATTTACGTCGAAGACTCAAGAGTTCTATCTCCCACCATTTCGGCGCTGTATTCAAACAAAACTTTTGTTTCACATCTACAGTGTGGTCAAGACCCACGCTTCCGTTTTTTTTTTCAATTAAAATTTCTTTCAACCAAAATAATTTTTGATTACAAATAAAAATATATCAAAAAAATAAAAATAAAATTAATAATTAATTAAATATAATTTATTTTGAATAATTTTTTTTTTGTTTTTGTTTTTTTTTTATAATTAATTAATATTAATAACAGGGAATGTAAATCACAAAATTTCCAAAGAATATATTAATATTAAAAAAAAAAAGAAAAAATTAATTTTGAATGGAAAAAAATTAAATAAATAATAAAAAATAAAATTTTTATAAAATCTTTGTGATTTTTTTTTAATTTAAATTTTCTTTTTTTTTTAATTAAAATTAAATTCATTCTATATAAAAATTGTTTTCTTGATATAATAATTAAAACGATGTCCAGCATCTGAATTTGTTTGTTAATTTTTTTTTTTTTTTTTTAAGTAAATGATTAATTTTTAAGAAAACTTTTTCCACAACGAATTCAATTTAATTTTAATTAAAATTATTTGATTTTAAAATTTTTGAATAAATGCGATCTTTTCTTGTTTTTTTTTAATAAAATCACAAAAAAGATGGAAATTAAAAATTAAATATTTGATTTTCGCATTTTTTTGTTTTTTTTTACATAAAATTATAATTTCAAAATAATTAATAAAATTAAAACTATTTAAAAGAAAGAAAGAAAGAAAAAACAACATAATATTAAAATCGATTAAGTACATTTAATTAAATACATTACGAAAAAAAAGATAATCAATTTTAACCAAATCCACGAACAATTAGATTTAAGTACAATTTTTATGTTGATAAAAATTCCTACTCCACACCATCACATGTAGTGCCCACCCTCAAAACGAGGACGAATTTTGGGTCTGTAGACAAGCCGTCTCAATACGAGGAAGAATTTTGGGTCTGTCGTGTTCAGCCTCAAAACGAGGAAGAATTTTGTGTCTGTAGTGCTCAGCCTCAAAACGAGGAAAAAGAATTTTGGGTATTTGGACGGTTTTAAGTTCTGGCCAATTTAAAGAATCTTTTTCGAAGCCCCAACTGAAGTAAGTAGCAGGAATATTGTAGAAAGAACCATCTATTCTATACACCTCTTGCTATACGTAAATTTGTGTTTCACTCTTGATATGATGCTTTGAAAAACCTATATGTAAAAATTGGTTTGGGCAACCAACAAGGTCCATACAAGAATTGGAAAGACCAAGACTAGGATCTATATACTACAGATATTATTGAACCGATTTGTTTGAGTTTATGCAAGTATCGAAAGATCGAATCGATTTAGGTTCTACTTTTGATACTGACCGAATAAAACCGGACTGGAATCGTGTAATTCGATTGATAGTGAATCGTATCGAAAATACATTGCAATTCCTATGCTTTTTCGATACGATTTGGTCGAAAACAAGTTACACGATTCCACCCCCGAATTGGTTTGGGGTTCACACGTTGTATCAGCACGTTTATGAGCACATACCGAACCGATACGATTTTGAGAACCATTTCATCATTCTACGTATAAAGTCTACTCAAAGTTTTATTTAAGCGGAATTTTTAAGAAGTCAAAATGCAATTTATCTCTTTTTTTTTTAACACGAAACCTTAAATTAATTTGTTCAAATTCATTTTTAAAATTATTAAATATTAATTTTTAAAAAACATTTTTTCTTGTTTATTCTTTTAAAATTAATTAAATTAACTGTTTTTTTGTTTCTTTTTTTCTTTTTCTAACATATATTTTACAAAGGAAGGCGCCGTTTTATTAATTTTCTTTTAAGTTTTTAGTTTTTTTTTCTTCTTTTTCTTAAATATTTTTAGTTTGTTTCTCATTTTAATTAATTAATTAATTTGAAGCATTTTCATCGGATACTAATTTACTATATATTTATAAAACTTTTTTCTTTTCTTTATTTTTAAGTTTTTTTTTTTTTTTAATAATATATTTTTGTTTCTCTAACACTTAAAAATAACTGCATTTCTTTTTTATAGTTTTCTTTTATAGTTTTCTTTTATATTTACTTGATTTAAAGTCTTTTATATAATTGTGCAGATTAATAATGATTTTTTTAAAATTGTTCTTAATTCTTATAGATGCTGTGGGTGGGAAGGGAGCTAAGATATTATCATGATAGGGTGGCAGCACTTGAATAGTTTGTCCAGCTAGTCTAATTCGGCAATGGGATATTGAAATTCAAACTTGTACAAAATCAAATTCAATGTTGTCTCCATCATGATAATAAATAGAGATTTGAAACCTCGTCTCATTTAGCCCTATATATGATGTTGTAATCACAACATACAATATATTGTAGCACGAGAATCAAAAGCTTAAAATGGAACAATATTTGATATTAAATGGGAACGAATTATTTTAGATGAAGCTCATGTTTTATCAGGAATAATAAAAGTCAATCATCGATTGTTGTTTGTAATTTAAAAAGTAGATGCCGATGGGTTTTAACTGGGCACCACCATGTTAAAATAAAACTACCGATTTATATGGATTGTTAAAATTATTCTTGAGATGTTCGCAATTTTGATGATTTAAAAACATTGGAAAACATAAAAGTGCAGGAGGAATGACAGCAAATTTGCCGTAAACGGAATAAAAGCATCAATATTTCATTAACATCTTTCGATAAACATTCATTTTGTCTTTATCAAGCGCTACTTCAATTAAGGTCACATCTATTTCTGGAAGCGACATTAATAATCCATTTTCTTGTAATTGTGCCTTCGTACGACGAGAAGCATTAAAGGATTCATTAGCGTATGCAAATGATGTGTTGTCCTCCCTTTTTAATGTAATGTTAGAAAGATGAAAACAACACTAGCCAAATTGTGATACAGAAACCGAAGAGAATCAATCAGAAATTGATTTACAAACTATAAACTACTTCTACATCGGCGGCGACAACATTACCCGAATACTTTAAAATTCTTCTAAAGATGTAGCCCTATCAAAAACGTCATCTAAAGTCCTATTAAAAAGTAATTCGGTATTTGATTTTAAGCGATTTCAAGTTTGAAATTGAAAATTGTGCCAAATGTATTCGATGATAAAATATTGAAATACTTCAGATAATGCCATACTCGTATCTCACAATAGTCGAGGTGTCTTGAATATTTTGAAACCTATTTTAATTGCCAAAACGTATTTCAATTTCCATGCCCAGATGGGTTCTGTTCCGGTGGTCAAAGATTGTTAATGACATCATAACGGAATTTAATTAACCAAATTTTAGATCAAAAATACTTTTATTATAGTATCGTTAACCGGCGGCGGAGTTGGTTTAAATTTAGTAGTTGATGCAAATCATCTTCTTTTAATGGACTTACATTGAAATCCACAATTAAAATCGCAAGTTCAAGATCGAATTTATCGTTTTGAACAAAAAAAAAAAGCCTGTTTATGTGTAAAGATACGATTGAACAACAAATCGAAAAATCACAAGAACATAAACTTTCTCTGGCAAACGACATTTTGACGGGTGTTAAATCAAAACTAGCGGCGGCAGTAAACTCACGATAAGAAGATCTGAAATTTATTTTTGGAATGTGATTTTATTTTAATTTAAAGTTAAAAGTTATTGATTAAAGATTTTTGATTTTTAAATTTCATATAAAAAGGATTATAATCGGAACATTTTTTTTTTTTTTTTTTTCAATAAAATTTATTCTAACTTTAAAAAGAAATTTGAAGAAAAACGAATTTGTGCTGGCATTTTTTTAAAGGTTTTTGTTTCGAATTTTGTTTTTTTTTTTAATTTTTTTAATTTTTTAAATTTTTTAAAATTTTTTATTTTTTTTTTATCATAAATTTATGCTAATTAAAAATATCAGTTTTATTCTTTTTGTTTGCTGATTTTTAAATTTTAATTTTTCTTTAAGCTAAAAATTTTGGTTTTGGTTTTTTAAATTTTCTTTTTCTTGGAATTTAATTAATTCTAAATCAAGTTTTTTTTTTATTCTTTCATCCATAATAAATATTCAAATATTCAATTTTTCTTTTCTATTAAAATTTATAATTTTTAAGTGCCATTTCTTTTTTTCTTTTTAAAAACAAAAAAAAATAATTTAAAATCACGTTCCAAAAAGCGTTTTTATAATTTAAAAATTTACAAAATAACAATTTTCTTGGAACGAACGTTATTTTATTTATTTTTTTTAAAAAATAAATTTTTAATTATGTTTTTTTTTTTTATATTTGCAACAATTTTCATTTTATTTTAAAAACAGAGCTCAAAATCGAAAAAATTAAATCATTTTCTTGTCGAGATTTTTTTAAAAGATGCGCCCAGAAGAATAAAATTTAATTAAAGAAAAAAAAAATCTATAAAATTTTTGTTGGAATTTTTAAAAAGTTTATAAAAAATAATAAATTAGATAAATAAATGCTAAATACTAAAAATAAGTCAATATAAATTAGCAGAGGAATTCTGTAACACAACAAATGACAAATTGATAGTCGTTTTAATATTTTTCGACAAATTTGTCACTTAAAAAAAGTGATTCAATTTGAAGTGAGAAACTATTTGGCTGTCACTTTTCTAAGAAATAGCCTAACTTTGAAGCTATCACCAAAGATATCACAATAGATATATGTAAAAGCTTTTATTTAACATGAGTAAAATAGATTAAATCCTACGGCAAAGTTTTTAAAGAACTTAAGGAGCCTACACACACATTCAATGTTACTTGACAAGTATTATTGATGAAATTTTTCATCAAGTGATGGAAATTGCCTCCACACAAGAGCATTGAAGAACATCCAAACGATCAATGTTACTTGAAAAATGAGTCATTCAAGTAATATTGAACGTGTGTAGGCTCCTTTACAGCTCAAGCCATAAGACCTAATGTAATTTACTTATATAAAAGCTTTTTTGAATTTTCTGTATCTTCTTATTTATATTTTTGCTATTACTTTTGAAAATAAACAAGGTGTTAATTACTGTCATAATAATAATATTCCAAACTGCAGAATTTGAAAATTTGAGGTGAAAACTATTGCCCTATCTCATAAATAAGATTTAGACCGTGTACCACGCAACCAATGTGATACAACTTTGTAAGTACTTTGTAATTTTTGACTAGAAAATGTTCTATGCACAAATTCAATATTGAATTGAAGAAAAGTTGTTCTTAAAGTTTGGTTAAAAATGTTAAACAAATGTAAAGAGGAGAAATTGTTTGAGCTTTTCCTTAGAATTAAAAATGTTAACAGAAAACACAGTTACAAAACAAATACTATTAAAAAAGTGGAAAAATTCGTAAAAATGTGACTTGATCGTATATTCTGAGCGCAGTCATAACAAGTTCTGACTGTCATAACAAGTTCTGACTGTCATAACTTTTTTTTAACACGTTCACGAACGTGAATGCATTCATTTTTTCACTGTGATGTCAAATGAGATAAGCTTTTTACTGTCCGCGAACGTGTTAAGACTGTTTGGTATTCTGAACCCAGTCATAACTATTAACTGTCATAAAAAAAAAAAAGATAACGGATTTTTGTACGTGTTCTCTGAGCGATTCAATTGATAAATATGGAATCACTTCCACCATTTTTTTAAATACACAAAAAATTTCACACCTATAAAAAAACCTATACAAACATTTTTGAGAGTATTTCTCAAATAACCATGACAACTCGCTCGAATTATAACAGTTTAAAAACTGTTATAAATTCATATTATGGACATAATTATGACCCGATTCGCTAGAATACGAATTTTCGCAGCAGTCATAATTTTAGTCAGAATATTATTGTCATAAATATTTATGACAGCGGGTTAGTCAGAATTCAAAATTGAATATAATATAATTTTTAGGTCTTAAGGTCATGAATAAAAGAATATACAGATTACGCCTTCCCATATTTCAAATTTGATTTTTTCTGCGCATCTACGTCACAGGGGACTTGAAATACATTGTTTATGTGAAAAATTACAATTATTTATTTGAAATAAAATCACATGTTATGTCAAAAAAGTATTAATAAAATGGCCGACATGCGCATGGCGTAATCTTTATATTCTTTCATTCATGGCTTAAGGCGCCTTACGGCTGGCTATCTATTTTATAACATCTCTTCTTTAATTAATGTTGTTTAAAAACAGTCACAAATAAATAAGAAAAAACATAAAAAAAATCTAAATTTTTTCTTAATAAAAATCCTTCCAAATTTCTTTTTAAGAAAACAACCACGAGAAAAAAAAATACAGTCACCACCAAAAGAAAAAAAAAAAGAATCTTAAAAATCTATAAAAAAAATTATTAAATATTATATAAAAATTGATTAATTAAAAAATAAAATAAACAATTTTAAGAAGAATTTTTAAGGAAATATCTTACATAAAGAGGAATAGTTCTTTTGTTTTCGTTTTCTTCTAAAATTAATGAGAAATTTACATTCTTTTGTTGTTGTTGTTGTTTTTTTGTTTCTTTTTACAATTTGTACAAAATTTAACAAGAATCTTTTTTAATTTTAAAAAAAAAAAAAAAAAATTAATTAATCAAAAAATTAAAAAAAATATATATACCAAAAAAAAAAAAAAAAAAAATTAAGAAAGAAAAATTTAAATAAATAAAATTTAACTATTCGGCTTCTTTCGGGTAGAAATAGTTTTTTTGCTTAAAGAATTTTTAATTTTGCATTTTTTTTTGTGTTGTTTTTATTAATTATAAAATTTATTTAAGTTTTCTTTTTTTCCAGTTAAAAATTAAAGTTGAACTTGAAATGATTGAGCCGGTGGTTTTGGTGGCGATATAAATGGATTCGTACTATGAATTTCAGTTGTTGTTGGTCCTCCACCACCGGCAGCTGTTGATTTTGTAACACCACTAACCCATTCGGCATCGAATGGATCAGTTGTTGTTGTGGTACCACTTAATGATTTCGCACGACCATGCGAACTTAATGATGGTGTACGTTTAACTGGTGCTGGTGATGTACTTTTTCTAACAACTTGACCTAACCATTGATCTGGATTTGGTAAAGGTGCTACAGTCTCAATTGGTACAACACGTTGTGGTGATGTTAATGGTACCGTTGTTGTTATTGTACCCGATACCATACCAACAGTTATTGGTGTTACGATACCAGTTGTTATTACACCAACGCCGCCACCATTATTTGTTGTACCGCGTGCACGCGGTGATACTTGTGCTGTAGGTGGTGTTGTTACTATTATATGTTTTTCAATACTATTATTTACTTGTGTTATTGTTGTTGTTGTTGTTATTGGTGTTGTTATAATACCATTTGTTGATGATGATGATAAAATCGGCGGTGATGGTGTATTTAGAGTTTTTATATTTTGATTAATGCTCATAATATTATTAAAATTCATATCATCAACATCATTTTGTGTTAATAATGATAATCCCTGACTTAATTCCTGACACAATTGACTAACCGTATCGACATGCTGATATTTTTGTGGTGATATTTCTGGTATCGGTGATACACGTTGTGGTGTTGTTAATGTACCACCGCCAGCATCAAGAAATGCTTTTTGACGTTCAGCATTGGACGGAAGATCATTAATACGTAATGACATTTGACGTTTAAATGGTGACTGGCTACCAATTGTACTGAATGCACGAAATGAACCTTGCCTTTCAAGCATCGATGGTGTTGCGTGTGGTCTTTCAATAGCAAATGGATTAAATGGTTTCGGTTGTGGTGTTACTATTGCTGATGGTGGTGTTGTTATATCATGTGATAAACCAAGATTATCCATATCAACACTACTACGTTCACCATTATTCATACGTTCCGTTAAAGTTTGTTGACGAAACGAACCAGTTCGTGTAAATGTTGAATTCTTCATATCGAATGTCATTGTAACACCACATTCTTTATCACGTCGTTGTTTACGTTCTAAACAAACGGCAAATGCACAGCCAACAGCATGTGATAAACGTTCACCAGAATCTTTATTAGCTAAGAAACCGTGACACATCCAACGTCTAGTTGTACCATCACGACATATATAACTGAAACCGCGTTCATGATTACGATCTGGTGCACAAAAGCTAACTTTTTCAATAGTCTGATCAACGATTAGGCCTTTCGTTTCATCATCGACAACACGTAAACCATCACCGCTAACATGTAAAAGGCCACGAATTGGTCGTCGTCTTGAATTCTAGAAAATATACGAAAAAAATATATGTGAAAAATTAAATATTTCAAATTTCATTAATATAAAGATTAATTAATAAACATGCCATATGTAATATTTCTTAGGATTTCGAGTTGGAAAATTTTCCTTCACATGATTTTTCTCTGGTTTAAGTTTAAAATTTTAACTAAGATAACATGTTTCATGATTTATTTATTTAAATTTGTTATTTGTTAAACGAGATAAATGAAAAATTTGTTTTCATATATAAAATTAGATTATATTTAATTATGATAATACATTTTAACGGTGGCTGAAAACAAGTTATTTTATTTTAATTAAAAATGAAATTTTCATTATTTCTTTCGATGATTTCTCTTCTATACATTTTCCCATTTTCTTTTCGCACCTAATTTAGTGAGATCTATTAAATTTAAAGTTCCCTTTTTAAAGCTTCCAATTAAAATTCCATGAATATGGGTATTTGTTTATTTAGTTCAAAAGTTATTTTTGGTAATAGCTTATGATAGAATTTAACTGGAGAAAACCTAGATATTTAGTTAGTAAGACAAATTGAATCGTAACAAATTTCAGTCTGTATATTTTCAAGTCTAAATAAGCTAAAGGTATGCAAATATTTTTAAGATATTATTAAATCTTATCTTGACAGACAATAAATAAATCTCAAATATGCGGCAATTGTATGTGGTGATGAACTTTAAGCTCCTTGTAGCTATTTTTTTTTTTTCACATAATGAAACTAAAAACGTTGATAGACGACTAAAGACATTAATCAACTGGCGCTTCATTTTTATAATTTTTAATTAATTTTCGTACTTTAATATAGACTTCATAATATCGCTTAACTGCAAGCATCAAATATATAAATATATAGGGCAGGTTAACTTGATTGATAATGTTGGGAGTAATGCCTATTGGCACTCCCGGAACTTAGTACACGAATTGAGTCCATTGTGCACACTGTAGAATGAGTCCTTAGATTATGGGATTGGCCAGCCTCCCGGAGTCTACAATGAAGCTAGATATCCGACTGGTGTAGATCTTATTGATGGTATTTGGTTCGATAAACCGGTCACCTAAAGTTTTGAGTCTGCGGTTTTGAAAAGTTGGACAGTGACAGAAAAAGTACTCCGCTGTCTCTTCCTCTGCATCGCAGGAAGAGTCATCTATCAGAGTCATGGACGATACGTGCAGCTTAACTTAGTATCACCTACTGATATGTTAACAACACCAAACCTATAATAAATTTGAATAAAACTGCTGTAAATTAAAGTCTTTTTCTAAACTTGTTTCCAATTTATCGGATAGAATACAAAAATGTTGACAGATCGTAACTTACATGAAAAAACTAAATGAGAATAAGACTTTTACAATTATCAAAGCGCTCTTTATTAGACAAAATCTAGTCGTTTTTTGTTAGTCCTACTAGTACCAATCTACAATAGCTTATTGCCGAACTAAATTTCTAGTTTCTTTATTCAATAGAGTTATAATCCTGACAATGACGTAATGAATTAGACTTGAATAACTCAGCTTAAAATGCAATCATTTTCCATGTTTTATTTGCTACTTGATCCGGAGCAGAACAAAATTGAATAACAACAATAAAACGGATCAAGCCGTCTTCTATGTTGTGGTTTTCCATGTTAAAATATTGGCCCTGTTCCAGCGCAATTGGCAAATAAAACACAACAATTATATTTAAAAAGTATTGGTTATGAATATTCTTCCAGATTTTTACTAGAATACTCTCCCTTTTGCGCATAAGTAGACATCCTTTATTATCAAACTAGCTTTTTAGTAATCTTATTACTAGCTAGAATTAAAATATGGAATTTAGTCAATTTTGTTTTAAAGAGAGTATATTTTAAATTTCATTAAAATCAACCAACACATTTTTGAGTTATCCGACAGAATGGACAATGTATAATGGTCTCTCGTGGGTCAATCATTTATGGATTTAATTATCAAATTTCACATTAAGTATTGAAGAAGAAGAAATAATAATAGTATAAAATTGATCGAAAAGTGAACCTATGTCATTTGAATGATAATAAAATAATGGGATAAGAAGAAAAACTTTTGGACAACATTAATTTGTATTCTAATGAAGGTTAATTGTTTCTAATTAAATAATTTATATTATGAAATGACCGTGAATACTTTTGGTTTAAGACATGCGCATTATTGTTTAATAATTAATAATTAATTAGATTGCTGTGAAATTTATGCTATTTCTTTGTTTTCAGTCAAGTTATTTCATTTAATTATTTACACTAAATAATAATAGCGTTTTGTTCATATCTATATTATACAAATCAAATATAAAATATTGAATTTTGCATGGGCATTCCTTTTCTATTGTAAATCGGCAAGTACAGGACTATCCAACTCATGGTACAAATTTCACAGTCCTTTATTAACGGCCAAATATTTTGCACGTATTTTTCGTTAGTTGAAAGTCTACCACAATGGATCGTTTATCCACTGCACACAACGCATAAAAATCCTAAAATCCTACCTACTACCTACTACCTACTACGAAAATTGTAAATATCCCACCGTAGGTCTGTGAAAATGGGTGTCAGAATTGAAAGCTGTATTTGCACGCTGATTAAAAACTTTGAAGAAGCTGATAGTGGTTCGGATTGCCTGGTATCTGTGCATTTTCGTACAGTCCATTCACGTGAAAACATTGCTACTGCTGTACGTGAAAATGTGACTGAGGAGTCAGTAATGTCGATTCGAAGAAAGTTTTCAGCAACTTAGTTTCTCATTTAGGTTTTTATGGCAAATTTTGTATATAGACTCTGCATCCCCATATAAAATTCAGCTCATGCAAGAACTAAAGCCTATAGAACACCGGCAGCATCGCAGATTTACAGATTAGAGGAAAACCAGGCAACCCCGATAATGGTTTTTAAAGAAAAATAATTTTCTTACAACTGTAAGGGAATATACTTCTTAAATAGATTATAACTATTATATTATTATTTTTTTGAAACTTACCCTTAAAACTTTTAATGCTTCCTCACAAACTTGCATACCACGCGATTCAAATACTTCAACACATCCTAAATATTTAACAGAAAATGAACATGTTGCTGATCGTACAGCTTGTTCATCAGCTTGCCATTGATGTGGTTTTGATGATTCTGGTACACGATCCTTTCGTCGTCGAAATGAATCACGAAATGATCGACGTAAACGATCCATTTTTTTTGGTGATCGTTTACTAAAACGAAATGATGCGGATTTCTGAAAATGAAAGTAAAAAAAAAAAAAATTAATTTATATTTTTGAGAAAATTATCTAGAAAAATTTATAAAGAACAAATATTTGAACAGAATTTTGGGCCTTTTTGATTTCTAATGAAATAAACTAAACTAAATCAATTCCAACTCACGCATTAGTAACTCAAATATAGAGTTTCTTTATCATCTAAATTTCAGGAATTCGCTTTAAATATACTCGATTTTTTATTATTTAATGAAAACATTAGTAATACTTATTAAAGCAGACATCACAGCAATTGGAGGATTAGTTCCTTTATACTACACGGTTACGACAAAACTATTTACCGATGCCGTTAAAAAAGAAAATGCTATTCTGCAATACAGCTCTTGTGAACCGTATGTGCGACCTATTTTAACGACAATTGATCGATGAATATTTCTCTCGATCAGAAATTCTTGTCATAAGAATGAAAAACTAAAGATTTAAAGACTTAAAATGTTAAAAATTCATTAAAGTTGGATCAAATAATGCAAATTAATTGAAAATATGAATTAAATTTGTTGAATTAAAAAAAAATATATATTCAGAATTCAGTAGCTTCAGAAAAGTTTGAGAACTTTTTAACATAAGACTAAAAAATTTTTCTCGAAACTTCTTTGAAAACCATTTTAAAAACAAATATTTTTCTTCTGTTTTTCTAAAATAAAAAAAAAATTTCAAGTAAATATTTAAATTTTTGAAAATTTATTGCAGTTGTTTTTTTTAAGACAAAAACGTAGATTATTATATTTTTATTTATTTCGTTATTTTTTCTTAAAAACAGAAAAAGTAAATACTAATTTGTTGGTATACGCGGAAAATTTGATAAAATTGTATAAGAAAAAAAAATTGTATATAAAACAAGTCAAATTAAAAGTTTTCGATCATTTATTGTTGTTAAAGTCTTTTGAGAATTGGAATTTTCTTTTTATTTAAAATGAATTTATTAGCAATTTTTTGTTTTATTTTATTGGCCGTATCGATGGCAAGTGCCAAAAGAAACAAATTCATTCACAAACAACAAACGACGTACCCCCCAACAAAATCAACACCAACAAAAAAACCACCTGTAATTTAATTTTATTAATTTTTAATTATTTCTATTTTATTACAACTTTTGATTATCTTTTTATTCATACAGACTGGTTTCATAGGAACACATGGTTAAATCAAAATGAAGCAACCTTTGTAAGTATTATTATTGATTAATAATAAAATAAATCCTTTTTTTTTGTGTACAAATTGTAAATTGGGTTCTACAAGGATTGAGGAACCGATGTCTTACTGTTGGAATCCCCAAATAGACTACATAGATAACACAGAATCTTTTAGTTGAAAGTTGTGCATTTTTGTATCAATTTTTCTATGGAATTTCAGTTTTATGCTGCAAAATTTCAGACCAACTCGATTCAAAGAGTATATTGTACAACACTCCGCAGCAACCTTTAATATCCTTTTAAAGCCTTTCTCTTTGATTTGAATGAAGATTAGCCCTTTTTAGAATTAAATTATAAATTTTCCAATAAATATTAAATTATTAAAAAATGTAAATTATTTTCTTTACAGTGAAAAATTCAACGTTTTTAAATAAAAAAAAAAAATTATAAACAAATAAAAAATTTTGTGTCTTTTTTTCTCATATTTTAAGTAAACAGCGTGAATTTGCGTCAATTTTAATTAAAATCAATAAGAATTTTATTAGTATTGTTTTTACGTTTTTATTCCAATTTTCTTTTAGAATATTGGAAGAAAATTCGAACGAGGAGAACACGTGTTGGTAGAAATTATTAAACAAAAGAAGGTGGGTGGTTGGTTTTCCATATGACAAAATTTTTAATACTAGTAGTTATCTTTTTTTTTTATATACACCCAACTCTTTTTTTACACGGTCTTTTTTTACACGATTTTGAAATAACACGGTCCACAAAAAGTAAAAAATATTTTTTTTTACACGAATTATTTGTTCTAACACGAAGTCCAAAAAAAATTTTGTATACATACGCAGTTACAAAAATAAAATATAATTGGGGAAATTCCCGGAATTGTTTTAGTCGCATTTTATATTTTTATATGTATTTAAAATTGCGTGTTAAGTGCATCAGAGAACGTTAATAATGAACCAGACTCTTTATTGGATTCAAACTCGTCAGAATATAAACATATATAAATATATTTGTTTTTCATTAGAATAGTGTTGGTTTTTAATATTATACTTTTTTTTGCACGCTTTTTAGGACAACCTATAGCTCTTTTTTTGATCTTACACGGTTTTTTAAAGTTGTGGAACACATCCTCAATTTTAATATGCGCTGCATGTCTTTTTTTTACACGGTTTTCGTTGGAACGTATCTACCGTGTAAAAAAAGAGTTGGGTGTATACAAGTATATACCAACTGACTCCAGTTTCAAACTTGACTTAAGAAAAAGCCTAAATTCTTTTTTTTTTGGAAGCGTTGGTAGACATATTTTAGCTTAAATCGTTCATCTAGAGTTAAAAAAGAACAAGACGGGGTTTTTTTTAAGATAACAACAGCGAAGGGTTTGTTGTTGAAGATCCCCAATTTTTTTAATTAATTTCTTTTACAAAATGAATTAAAAGTAATTGAAGTAAAAATGAATGTAGCCTCTTTCAATTTGAAGTATGGTTTTTGAACTATCGAACTTGGTGCTTCGCTTAGAATTCTATAACTTCGTCAAATTTACAGATGTTGATCTGATATATTCTTAAAACATGGAACTTTTAAAAAGTGTAACAATATAAAACTATATTTCAGTTTTTTTCTAGATATAACATATGTAGCCCCTAATTAATTCACTTGGTTAGGTATAGGATCACACATAATTTTCTCATCACGAGTTTTCAAGCATCACCATTAACTCGACCATAACGGACCCCCCCTTTTTTGCAATTTCTTATTTACTTTCATGCATTTTAGAACTAACACAATTTTGATCATGCAAAAATATGGAATTTCCATAACATTGATCGTCATGTTTATTGAACAATATGGATTTCTTTAATTAATTACTATTTAGTTTCAATAAACAGAAATACATTATATATCCATCCCTCGCATTATAAATAGGTTTTAAAAACCTATCAAACCATGTAAAAAAAAAAAATTAAACCACCAATAGTTAATACTGGTTGCATTTTCATGACTGAATTTGAACTACACAAAAGGATATCATGCAAATCGAGAGTTGGAAGTATATAAAATATATTCAATAAACTCAAGAAAGTATAATTATTAGTTGGAAAAAATTATTATTACAAAAATATCTCAATTTTTAGAGGAATTTCCTTTAACCAGGCAACTCCATTAGACTTTTTTCAAGACTTACTTTCATTTGGACTGAAAAAGTCTTGTGGAGACTCTAAAAATTGGACATATTTTCAGTCGGACTGGAAAAAAGTCTTATGGAGACTCTAAAAATTGGACTTTTTTATCAGTTCGACTGATAAAAAGTCTTGAAATAAGTCCAATGGAGTCGTGGGGTAAAAATTGATCTATTGAAAACTTCTTTTCAGCGTTTTTCAATTCTATATACAAGACGAATTGCACGTAAGACATTATCGATAAAATCAAGAACTCATCATCTAAAAATGTACTACATAAGAGTTAAAATTACATAAATCGCTGGATTTCATGACATGAATCTTAGGGCTCATTTATATCCGACATTTATCCATCGAATTAATGTCTCTGACATTTGATAAGAATTCTAATTTCGTATAAAAAGGATTTGTATAGAAAAAACCACAAAAAAGTTTACATTTCCTTATCAGAAATCATCATCAAATAAGACCTTACTGGGACGTCTACTCGTGTCTTTTAGTTAAGTGAGAATTACCTAGTCGAGTTGAATTTGAAATGAATTTGTTACCGGAACGCTGTTTTGGTTGATACAATAAATTAAATAAATAGCTTTTATTTAGTATCGAAACACAATTTAAATACCAATTAAAATTGTCCAAGTATTTTTATGAGAATTATTGAAAATGATTTTCCCCGAACGTTTTCTACGGTTATTAAAATTATTCAATTATTAAATTTTAAATTGATTTTCTTTTTTTTAATTAAGACACAAAATTCTCTATATATAAAAAGTCAGCTCAAAAGTTGTCGATCATTTATTTGTTTAGGAGCCTGAAGTGGAACTTTTATTTAAAATGAAACTTATAAGAAATTTTTGTTTGATTTTATTCATAATATCGATGGCAAATTACATAATACGATTTCCAAATGGACTACCTGTAATTTAATTAACGAATTTTATTACTAATTAAAATATAATTATTTATATTTATAGCGTATTTTTATACCAAGACTTGGTTAAATCTCAATATGAAAAGCAGCAATAACTTGTAAGTAGATCTTATTATTTAAGAGAATAAAATTAATTCATTTTCTGAAAGTTATTAGAATATAGAGCAAAGCTGTTAGCACGTAAGTTGTTTTTCAGTTTTGATTCGACCAAACAGTAAGTCGTTTCAACTTTAGTTTGGATTTTCATATGGTTGAAACAATTTACGTGCTTCGAACATTCGAAACACAAACTGTGATACAATTTACGTGCTTCGAACATTCGAAGCACAAACTGTGATACAATTTACGTGCTTCGAACATTCGAAGCACAAACTGTGATACAACTTACGTGCTAACAGTTCAGGAGTGGAATCGTGTAATTCGATTGATAGTAAATCGTATCGAAAATACATTGCAATTCCTATGCTTTTTCGATACGATTTGATCGAAATCAAGTTACACGATCCCACCTCAGTTTTTTTACTCATATGTATAAATTGGTTGTACAAGTCTTAAGATTCAATTTCGACTTAATATGAGGCTCATAGTATAAAAACTTGCTGTTTTACGTCAAATTTAGTATCGAATAAATGAGTTTTAATATACTAGGAGACTCATATGAGTTGTTTTGGAATTAAACAAATACATTTTGCAATGAAATTATAATTATGATCTTTACCTATATATTTTTTTTTACAGTGAACAATTTCATCATTAAAATTAAAAAGAATTCTGTTAATACAAAATAAAAAATAAAAACTTTTCAATAACAAAATTTGATGGTTTTTTTTTTTTGTTTTCAAGTAAACAGTCTGTATTTGTGTCTTTGAAATAAAATTCAATAAGAATTTTTAATTATTATTGTTTTTAAATTTTTTTTTTGCGCGCGAAATTTGCGACATGCATAAACAATTTTAACCAGTTCATCAAGCAGAAAAATAAATATCAATAATTATTGAAATAATTTTGTAAAATAAAATATCTTCCAATAGGAATTGAGTTTATAGTTTCAAAGAATTTGATATAAAAGGCCTCATCAAATTTCGAAGATAATTCATTTTGAAGTAAATTTTAATTAAAAACAAGAAAATATGAAATTCGTAGTGTTAATTTTTGGTGTAATTTTTGTGGCATTCTGTTTAGGAGCAGATGAAGAGGCTCCATTAAAAGATGGTTATGATGAAATTCGTTTCGAGACAGAATCTGAAGAGGATTACAACAAATTGACAGAATATTTTCAATCAAGAAATGTAGATAAAAAAATGATTTTAAATTGAAAATTATGTTTTAATCTTTTTTTTTTCTATAAATATTTTAGATGGGTCCATTAGATGAATCTGAAAAACCCGACGCTTTAACAATTCAAATTAAAGAAGAAGATAGAGACAGTGTAATTGAAGATCTTGGTGAAATTCTTGATGGTGAAAGAGAAATTCCTACATAAAAATATAATAGTTAAAAATTAATAAAAATTATATTTAACAATAAAAATGTATTTTTTACTATCGAAAATTTTGGTGATTTTTTAAATTCTGCCAGTTCTCATGTAAAATCCCTAAAGACGTCACACAAAACATACGTCTTCATTAAATCAGTCGATACACTAATAGCACATGATGTACGATATTAAAATATTGTTCATCGAAACACCAATGTTGCGACTGCTCGAGAAGACTTATAGGTTCTTCCTGGGAGTGCGTGCACACATTTATAGATGCCATACACAGTCAGAAAATGCTGCACACAAAAAAACGGCGAAGTTATTGGCTAGTTTTGATAATTGAGTAATAGTTGTGGCAACTAAATTTTCTGTTGTCACAACTAAAATTCAGGAGTGGAATCGCGTATTTTGGTTCGACTAACTTTTCGATTCAATCCCATCCCCTACACGATACCAAATCCAATCGTAATTTTGATACAATTTTGTTCCACTCTTAATACACGATTCCACTTCAGTTGTTACAACTAAAATTCAGAGTTGTCACAACTATAGGCAATAAGTGCATAATTTTCCTGTGTGTGGCAATAGGTAAAGGACCTAATTATTAAGTTTAGAATGAATCAAATCGATTGAAAAATAACCATATCGATAAAAATTACATAATATTAGACTCGTACGATTTGACTTCTTATTCTTGACTTAAATATTTTTCAAAATTGCGTTTCAAATTTCGTCCAGAAGTAAGACTAAACAAAAGTTACTTGCAATGACTTAAATCCAGGAATTTTCTGTAGAGTGTTCAAAACATACTACAAACTACACTGAAGAAAATAATTAGTAGAATTACCTCAAACAATAGTTAATATCAACATATAGATGATTGATTTGCAATTTACTATTATTAGTCAATTTTCGATTGAAGTTTTGGATGGTAATAGAATTTTTCAAATAATTGAAATAAATGAATATTGTTAATTATTTATTCAATTTCTTATAATGTTAAAGTCAACTTAAGTCGAATAGAAAGTAAGTCACAGAGAAACAGGCAAAATTTTTGGGCTAAAATTTTCATTGAAAAAACTAATTATTTAGGTGACTAATCTACATATGAATATCATACGCGTGTAAATCAACCCTGTACCCCAAAAAATTCGACTTTGACAAATATTTATATGAACTTTTTTTAAAACTTTATTAAACAAAATTTGGTAAATTTTTATTAGTCAGTTACTAAGTAAACATTTTACAGATAAAAAATAAGGTACACGTCAATTAAAAATACAAAATAAGATTTTTCTTTGGAGTAAAACAAAATAAGTTTAATATTTTCTTCGAATTTTCAATACGCGTGGAAATTATTTTGTTTTTTTAAGATCGAAAAATAAATATTATTTGTATTAACGAAAAATACTTTATATTTTAGGCTCCGATAAAAAAAAAAAAAATAGTATAAAAGCCAATTTCAAATGTTCACAAGTAATTAATTGTGTTTCAAATTTTGTTCTTGAATTTAAAAATTTCCCAAAAAGATAATCAAAATGAAATTATTACCAATCATTTTTTGTACAATTTTATTGGCATACAGTTTGGTGAATGCTGCACCTACGGATCCAGATGAAAGACGTTTCGAAGTTGACAACGAAGAACAGTACAATCAATTGGCTGAATATTTTCAATCGAAAAATGTAATTATATTTAAAAAAATATATTAAAATTTTTTTTTATTAATTCAATATTATTATTTATATTTTAGTTTCAGATCGATGAATCTGAAAAACCAAATTTCATAATTGTTAAAATAAAAGAAGCAGATATCTCATCGGTAATTGGTGATCTCGATAAAATGCTTAACCAACATTAATTTCGTATTAAAATAAAAATTTATGTATTTTATGAAATAAAAGAAAAAGTTTTTAAAGGAAAATTATTGAAATTTTAAAATTGATAGTGTGTAATAAGAATGAGGAGGTTAACTCCTTGTCCAGGAAACAACGAAAATGATTTTAACATGTTGTGATCCAAGTTTATCAAAGAACTTTTGTATTATAGGCACCTCTTCTTGAGTTACATAAAATGTTAGTTTTTAATACCAAATATTCAAATTTTTTCTTACATATTAATTACTTCCATACTACAGCTTAATAAGATTCTAGTAGTGACAATTAGTCAATCTCACAGGATTTGAACTACAGGATGATTTTTTAAGGGTGATGAATTTTAAATTCAAAAAAATAACACAAAAAGTTAACTTTTAATCAAAAATCTTTTTTTATTCGAAAGACTAATTCATGAGAATAATTTTTAAAAATGACTTTAATCATATGACCACCACGACTGTTCTTGACAAAGCAAATTCTGTCAGTCCAATTTTGGGTTACTTTTTCAAACAATGTCCACCGCATGTCACGAATAACAGGAATAATTTTGGCCAATTATTCCTGGTTTAACAGCATACATCAGTGACTACATGTAAACCCATAGAAAATAGTCGAGACATGTCAGCTTGGAGGCCAATAATGGACTAATTTCGCGTGTAACCCGAATTTTTCTGGATGTAATGGGATCTATCATGTCTCTTCTTGGTTGATCTAACTCCAGTAGCGAGAATTTTGTTTATTAATAATCACAATCTTGTGATAAAATAAGTCTATAGGATTTTCAAAGTAAATGTGGATAATTCTTGATTGTTCCTAAAACATGAGTCTATTCATGATTATTTGCGAGAATATACTGAACATAAATACCAAAAAGAGCTGCGACTATCGGAAATTCTATCACGCTTAAAAAAAACATATTTTTAATAATTTCTTAATTTCCTTTTTGCCTTGGTTGGATACCAGCTTCAACCAACATACTTTAGAACTTTTTTTGCACTATCATTATTGATGCGATTTCTTCTAGTAATGTCTTAAAAATAAAGTCGAATTTATTTTTCACTTGTTAATATACAATTCCCAAAGAATTTTCATATATATTTAGAATTTAATGTTTTTTTTTTAAGAAATATTAAAACATTCAATTTGAAATATAAAATAAAAGATCTCATTTTACACGTCTCTGAAAATTAATACTTTTCTTACTTGAGGCAATCAAAAAAAAAAAAACACCAACAAAATAATGTCAATATTCTCGCATTTAATAATAAAATCAAGTAATTCAATATCGTATATTTTTCTATATCGATTACATTGGATCCACCTTTATTTTTTTGACATCATATTTTTTATTTATTCGACTTCTTTTATCAAAAAAAAAAAAAAAACTATGTATTTAAGAAAAAGAAACCTTTTAAAAAGAAATCATAATTCCTTTTTCTTTGTAAAAAAAAATATTTAAATTCTCACCCTTATTAAAAACTGTAATAAACCACAAAAAATAGTACACCCTCTTACCAAAAAAAAGAAGGAAATTAAACTAAAAACTATAAAATTAAAACCTAAAAAAAAAATACTCGTCGTTTATGACAAAAAAAAAAAAGAAATGTTTTTTAAAAAAATTAAAATAAAAATTAAAAAAAAATACCTACCGTATTTTTAACATCCCCATAAGTACCTCGTGTGAACCCTCTATCGAGCGGTTCACGCGTATGAGATGAAGAATTTCCCATAATTAATTAAATTTAATTTTATATTCGTTTGAAAAAACACAATTTACGGATATTCTTTTTTTAATTATTTTATTATTTTTTAAGTGTTTTCTTTATTTTAAGCACAATTTTAAATAAATTAATTTAATATTAAATTTACAGTGACAACAAAATTCATGTATTCGAGTGTTGTGTGTCTTTTGTTTCTTGGAATTATTTAGAAATTTAATTAATCAATTACTTAATTACATTAATTTAGAAATGTACAAAAAAATAATTGAGAAATTTTTAAATAATTTCTGTAAAAAAAAAAAAAAAAATAAAAAGTTAGTTCAGTTTTCTAAAGATTTTGGCAAACAAACCAAATAGTAAAACCTCAATTGCTGTTGTTTGGCGTTTTAAATTTAGAAGCCTCAATTGCTATTGTTTTTGGTGTGTCAAACTTAAAAGTTTTCAAGTTTTCCAAATAATCTTCTTTCGTTAATTACTTATATTTAATGAAAAGTGTTATATTATGTAGTTTTGTTAATTAAATTATATATAACAGACTGTAGGAATGACAATTCCTTTATATACTTGTACATATATCAAATATCAAACAGAATCAAACAATTCCTCAAAAACATCAAAGTTCGGTAGAGTTTCCCCCTGCGCGACATTCAATAATGTATCCACAAAAAGTAATTAAATAAATTGTTAAATTAAATATAAATGCTTTAATTTACTATATATTACTATTGTAAGTTCAATCTGCATTGTTAACCTCGATCCGATGGGGTTAGTATGGAAAGGGACAGTTTTCAGTACAGAGGAGCTAAACATAGTTATTTCCAATACTTCCTTCTACTTGTTTAGGTCTATATACGTTACATAGATCTTCTGTCTATTACCCCGTATACATGAGAAGTTGAAGGTTACTTGAAATAGACTTGAAACTCATGTATACGCGAATCGACTTCAATCCCACTGAAGAAACAATTAGAAAAATAGTGAAAAAATTTGAGGAAACTGATTCAGTTAAAAATCGAAGAACACGAATTTACTCATGTCCCGGTCGATTACAAGAGCATATTGATATGGTTCGTGAAAGTATTGCAGAAGATTCACAAATGTCAATTCCATAGCGTTTATTGGCCATTCCACAAATTATCACTTGACGAATTTTCAATAATGTCCATTCTGGACATACTATCTAAATCCTAATTTTATCGGCATTTTATAGATTAATGTTACATTAGACGAATTAAGCGATGTTATTATAGAAACAAGAAACTTAAAGGGTCATTCATTAGATATGAATGAATGGATTGACGTCGCTGATAAACACCATGAATAAAATTTTGATCTAATTATTCTTTTAATTTGATCAAACAATTTTAATTTCAAATCGAACACTTATCAAAACGTTTACATTTGATTAATTGCGCGTATAGCTTAAAGAAACTACGACAATAATTTTTTTCTTAATTTTAACAATTGCCTAATAATATGCAAAATTTAGCAATTATTTGTAATCGATTAAATAATATGCTTATCAACATTTTTTAATGTTTAGATACATAACATTTTTTTGTAGTAATTAATAATTGAATACTGTTCTTTTTTAATTGAGTTTTTTAAATTGAAATTAATTAAGAAAAAAATATATATTTTTCCTAATTATAAATTATTATTACTAGGTTCACGACCTTTTTCTTGACTTAAGTAAAACAAACTAGTTTCAAAATTGAATTTGAAACATTTTTTGTATATAAAAAAAAAATAAACTAATTAATTAGTTAAATTGTTTGATCTATATAAAATTAAGAAGATAACAAATGGATATTTAATTATCACGAAGATAAGTCTTTGACATCTAAAAATATGATATTTTAAAAATCTTCATTTGATCTTTACTTGACTTGAAACTTTTGTTGAGTTAAAAGATATAATTAATTAATATTTAGCTTTTATTTCGGGTGTGGTGATTTTTTATTAGATCATAAAATTGTGTGTTAATGAACTATTTAAAATGAATGATTTATAGTCAAACACAAAAATAAATAGTGTTGTATTCAAAAATCACATATTTGAACAGAACGTCGAAAATGATTATTCAAAGTGTGCCGTCGATTGAGACGATTGATTTTTAATTGTAAGTGCGCCAATCAGACCGAATAAAATAAATAAATAAAATAGCCGTTTGGAAGACCTTACTTAGAAATTCCATTCTAACACCTTATATTGATATCGAATTGAAAATGTGTAAACTTTTAATAATTATAAAATTTTGTATGTAAATTTAAAATAGGAGAGGCTCGGATAATTTATTTAATGATTTTGTAAAACAAGTATGAAGCAATTTTCTGGAGAGACTTGTAGATTAGAAGTATTAGAACATATACTATATTTACTAAGAAAATTTGGTGATAATCAACCTCATTAGAGACAAATTTTTTAAAGCTATCAATGGCAATGACATTTATAATATATTTGCTATTATAGAAGCAATCTATGGTCTGCCGGTAGGTGTTTTAGGCGTTTGTTAAGTAATTTAAATATCTAATTGGCATTGAATGGTTTATAAAATTAAAATAAAAAAACAAAAAAACATTGTATTGTTTACATATAAACAATGGGAATAAGTGTATTGACGAAATTGATTAGTACAAGCAAAAGGCAAACAATAAAGAGAGTTTCCAACTTGAATTCTGATTTGGGCACATCTGCACACGCAATCTAATTAATAGTTTTTGTTAAAATGACTCTGGTGTGATATAAAAATGAATGTATTCACAGTCTTTTTCTACAAATACTACTAAAAAGAATACGCGCTTTGCAGCGCTGCATGGCCTGTGGTACATGTTGGTAGATAATGCTACAGTTAGAGAAAATATATGATAAACTATTTTCAATCCAACTATTTTATGGTCATTGGTAGAACATTTTCTTCTTCCTAATAATAGATCAATAACAATAATAATTTTTTGTAACCCAAATTTAATTTGTTTGCACTATGCTTCCATTATTTATGTTTATAGCAATCATAATTTTTTCCCAGTGTAACAATTGAAGAGTCTTGAGATCAACTTGTGGTTCGAACTTCGACAGATTCTAGATAAATATAACTTTTATGTGACCACTATTTTCTAATTTGCAAATGAAAAATTGAATCGATTCTCATTTTCATGATTCTCGACATGAAGTTTAGCTAGTGGTATAAGATTAAACGCTTTATTGAAATACTAAATTATATTTGTACATTTTAAGGTTAAGGAAAGAGACGAGTGTCGAGAAAATCCTATTAAATTTACTTTAATCAAATTTGATGAGTTTATTTTCTTTTATGTAAATTTTAATTTCCTGTAAATGTATTAATTATTTCTATTTAAGCTATTTAAATGAAGCCAAGAAAAAAAGCTCCCACAATTTGTAACTTGAAAGATAAAAAGAAATCAAAACAAAAAAAAACGTTTCCAAGTTTATAATTCCAACGGACTGCATGCATTTTCAAGAGTTCTCTAAAAACATAAACAAACTTTATTCTTATGCAAATTTTTTGTTACTTTTCTTATGTTTTCGAAATAATTTTATATTTCTTTGAATTAATTTTATTCTGCTTGTTTTTATAAAGAAGAAATACATTTCATGAATTTTAATTTTTATTATACAAGAAGGAAATTAAAACATGTTCCGAGAAGTTAGGAAACTTTATTGTTCCCAGATGAATTTTATATTTGCAAAACAATTTTGAAGATGAAATTGCATTCTCATGAGAAAATTACAAAGAAATATCTAAATGCACTTTTTTCTACCTGAACATATCTTTTTATTATCTTTTCTTTTCCAAATGATAAAAAAGATTAAAATGTTCTGGGAAATTGTTTCCTTTCGAGAAAAGATTCATTTGTTTAAATTAAAATTTTTTTGATTTTCTTTATCCTTATCAAATTCTAACTACCTGAAGAATTATATACTATAAAAAATCCTATACCATTTCCTGCAATTGATTTTCGGAATTCCTAGAATTTATAATGTTCCAATTAAAAGTCCTTTTTTTCGGGACTTTGAAAAACATCTTGTATGTAAAGGTAAAATCATAAAAATCTTTAAGATGATGTGAATTGAAGGACTTCAAGAGACCCATAGCAGAGAAAAAAAGGGGGAAAATTCTTCCTCATTAAAAAATATCATAAGAGATTTTCCTTTTTTTTCCATTCTTAAAAAGAAATCTCACCTTTTATAAGGTCGATTGTCAAATTTCAGTTTCAGAAAAAGAAAAGAAAACAGTTTTTCGAGGGGTTCCTTGATATACATACAGTAATGCCTTTTTGCCTCATTTTTATATTATTCAAAAAATCCATAGACGGTACACGGTACCACTTTGGTAAAAATAGTATTAAAATATTGAGAAAAAAAATTCACACGGAACAAAAAAAAAAAAGAACTATATAATAAGATCATTATTCATTTTTTTCTTTTTTCTTTTTGGTTCCCGTGTTCCAGTAAAGATCTCTCCTTATTGGTCATTATAGGAGTTCTTCCTTATTTATTCAATCAATGTGACAATTTTTGTTAAGGGAATTAAAGAGGGTTTTTCTTGGCTGTTTCCTTATATTTTAAACATTTGTAATAATACAATTGTTCCCTAATTACTGGTCAAAATTTATAACATATTTTTTCTGTTTCCATTTCCGGGATAAAAAAAAAAGTTCCCATAAACAAATTTGTTTCAAACCATAGAGTAAAAATGAGAAGAAGAACTTTTCCGCACAATTTTCCGCAAGTACTTAAACGGGATTATCGTAAAATAAAAATTCTATAAATTTTATAGTAGGATAATTAATTAAGAAAATTCCTTGTAAATGTATTTCTTGTTAATCTTAGATTTTCTGAAATTTCAATTTACAAAAGCTTGTAAAAACAATCTTTCAAAAGTAATACTCCCTCCGTCCGAAAATATGGTATACTGTTTTAGAAAAAACAATATCAAGATTAAATAAGTTAATCAAATAACTGATAAAAGTTGGTTAATGTTTGAGTTTATAGTTTGTCAGAAATGTTAATATTGCTCTAGCTTCTTCTTCTAGTGAAACATAAAAATATCTTTTTCCTCATAAATGAATAATGATAAAAATTCTGCATTCTTTCATGATAGTTTTACAAGAAAAGGAAACAAATTTCTACTAGGATTTTCATTCGACTGTGTATCCTCCCTTCTTTTCCGCAACATAAAAAAGAAAAATCATAAAAAATTGATCCATTGAAGATCTCTTGACGACATGAATTTCTCGAATTTGTATATTTATGTAAATTTTAGATGAATATGGTTACAAATTTTTGTTTGATTAGAATTGAATTGGGTTTAGCAGTTTGAATGACGAAGAATTGTTATATTACCTCTCAAGAAGGATCTTTAAAAAAAAAAAAATATTCTTTTTATATTATATTGGAAAGATGCGAAAGAAAACCACCCCATGTTTTTCCCACTAAAGAATGAAAAAAAAAATTCAGAAACATTCTCACCGAAGGAAGAAAATTTATAAAATTCAATTTTCACGAAGATTTTAGCTGGAAAAATTGGAATTATTTCAAAGTCAATTGACTTTTTTCATGAAAATGAAAAAGGTATGTAATGTAATTTAATTATCCTATAAAGATAAAATCTGTAGAAGGGCATATTGTTCAAGTTCGTTTAGTTAGAAAAACGTTTTAAGAAATAAAGTCAAGTCGACGGAATCATCTAAATTTGTTTATAATATAGCTCAGAACTCATCAAGTCAAGAAAAAGATCGACGAAGTTGAGTAAAGAATAAAATCCGAATAAAATAATATTATCTAGAAAATGTCAGTTCTACTTTTGGTATTACATTTCAGTTTGATAAAAATCCAAATCAGTAATTGTTTTCCTTTTCCTAAAGAAAAGAAGATTGACGACTTCGACTTAGTAACATGAAAAATGATCTTTAACCCGTTTTATGACACAATACAGTAATATATCGGACATTGATCTCGCGAAAACAATTTTTTTGTTTCTTAGTATTTGCTAGTGACAAAACTAATATACCTTCTGGTAGTAGTATCTACCATAGGCCATAAAAACGTGGTGAATAAAATATATCATAAGGGATCGGGATAAATTTCAAAAAAATTCCATCAATATTGCACGAATTGAATATGAATGAAACCATTTTTGAATTTATTGGGAATCTATATACTATGTTGGTCGAGTTCTTAAAATATATATTCCCATATGGATGTTGAACATATGCACCTTGAAGTACTTTAAATTATAAATCAAGGAAAATTTTCATTGAACCAGTATATACCACATTTGACTAGAACACCATACCTTAACCTGATGAATCTATACTACATCATCATCATCATTACCATCCTGTTTAAAAAAAAAATGCATCTGCTATTCATATGTGTATGAACAAACACGGTATTAAAAATTTGTTTCCGTTTTATTAATGTAGATGTGAGTGCATTGCTTTCATTTCGAAATATAAACCGATATCAAGAGATCAATGATAAAATATGTTCATGTAAAATATAGCGTATGGTGTTTTATATATATATATATCACTTTTCGTTGGTTTTTTTTGTTTTCTTCATCTTAGCACACGTTTTGAGATGCCATTTTAAAAACATCGCACACAACATTAAACATTTTTAATAGAGAACACAATTTTATATTCATCCATGGGCACAATACATATCAAAAGAAAAAGTCGTACGAAACATCTGTCGTATAGAAACAGTCGTATAAAAGGCTGCTGACGAAAGAATAAAAAAATAAAAAACCGTTCATGGAGGATTTTCCTACTTAAAAAGTTCTTATTTCCATTTTTAACTTCTATATTGAGTAAAGTATATAAGCAGTTACCAGTTTTATTTTTCTTCTTAACCCTTAATTGCATTGTGTTGCATCATATCTGCAACATATCATGTAATACATTAAAACTTTACATCCCCAACTAATTTCACCTTTTTTTTGGTTAAGATGTTATATGCCATTTTCTACACAACGTTTTAGGGTAATTGGCAATATTAATTTCTTAAGGATAGATTAAGAAAAAAACATAGAGTAACTGCAACTGATTTTTTGATGCCTTATGGCAGAAATGTGACAGAAAAACAACCAAAACCAATACTATTTCAAGGGCTTTTCTACAAAACTTTGTTTTTTTTTGCTCTAATTCGTAAGTAACCTAGACCCTAATAGCATAATATTCTGCTAATTTTCTTGAAATCGGTATATTAGCTTTTAAAGTATTTCCAAAAAGCTTTATAGCTTATAAGCTTATTTTCTCCTACGACTATTTCTTTTCCCATTATCCTTGCACCGATTTTATTGAAATTTAGCACAATATCGCCTACTTATATAGTCAATGTATGGAAATAATTTCAATCAAATTGCTGTACAAACATTCCAATTGAATCCGAAAAACCATTTAAAAAAACGACGAAACTTTCTTGTCACCCCAATTTTTGCTTTATAACATCGCTTCCCCTCAATCGATTCTGCTGAAATGCAATATCAAATCAAGTTAAGGAATAAAGAAATTACATTTCCAATTTCATCAAAATCAGATAACACGTTTTTGAGTTATCTTGTACACGAAGTGGTAGTACCCACCATAGGGCATAATTACTTATTTTTGAGTAAAAATTATAGTAATTTTTTGTTCATTTAGCAGATACTATAGTATCATAACTATACAGTTTTATGGAAAATTTACTTAGTCAATAAAGATCGTGTTCAGATTTTGCAAAACTTGATCATAAGGAGAGTAAATTCAATTAAAAAATGTACTGATCCTTTTATATCATCAAAAAGACGAAACTTTAACAGTTTTCGTTCCAATTTTCGTAGTCACAACATTATTATAAAAAAAAATCATGAATTTAAGGATTAAAAAGGTTCTAAGTCTAAGATTCTGTGATATTCTTATATAATATCTGTTTATCTGGCTGCCAACAAAATTGCGGTCGTTTTCATGAAGCAATTTGAATGTCAATCCATAAAATAGGTTTTACCAGAAAATAGATTTGATCAACCTGAAAAACTTCAGGTGATTATTCGAACAAAAGTTCAGTAAAATGTTTCAAATAAGACTACAAGCAAATATTAATGATATAATCCATATGTATAGAAGTTCCAATGGATGTTTTGCATTATAGCATGTTTTTTCTATATACATGTTTAGAAATATTAAAAAAAAAATTCTGGAAAAAAGTTGAGTTCTTGTGTGTTTAGTTAAGAACTTTGTGAATGATGTTGGATGAAGATGATGATGATGGGGCGGCTTTAGGCTAAAAAGGAAGCGTCATTTTATGTTGTTCCGTTTCAATTTTTTTTTGTTCTTTTACGTTTTCTTCAAGAACATAATATAGCAGAAAAAAAACAAAAGAAAATATAATGTGACTACATAGAGTGGCTAGAAGGCACTACCACAACACAACTGAAGTTATTCAAAGGAAGTTCTTTATTTCCTAACATTAATTGATTTCTTAAAGAATTTTTTTTTAAAGAACTAAAAACAAGAAAAGTTAATTAAGAAAAATATGCTTTTTATTATGGTATTTAAATTATATCTTTAAGATGAAGTATGTTTATAGTTTATATTACTATTCAATTGGGTTGATTTTATAAATGGAATAATTTAATTGGAAATTTCTGCTCTTTTAAATCGTTTCATTAAATTAGAATATTAGAATTAATAACCAAAGGAGTTTCACTTCGAATACAAAAAAAACTCATTTCCCTATCCATCCTTACAGTAAATATTCGATTAAGAAATGTTTGATTTTGGTGTTGGAAATTGGAGTTCGAGATTAAGACTGTAATCCTTTAAAGAAGCAAAAAGCTATATAAAAAAGTACTCTTCACAAAATTCTTAAAGAATATCTTTTAGATAAGTTTTATATATCTATATTCATTAAATTTTGATTAAGTGACTCGGAAACAACAACAAATTTAATGACATACTCCAAAACAGATAGACAGAATATTTGTACAAAAACTGTACATCTCAGGATCAGAATTTCAAAAGAAATTTGAACATTTTTTAATTCACAATTTGGATAAATAATAAAATGTATCTGGAAATACCAATTCAAGTGAAATAATATAAAAAAAAATTTAAAAATTTTCTGTAAAAAGCATTTCTCGAGGATAATAATGTTTAAAAATGAAACCATAAAGTAGTTCTTGTCTGAAGAACAACTTCTCAAAAGCTCTACAATATTTGCTAAAGAACAACATAGAAAACTTTTCTGAAGGATCGGTACTTGGCTCGTGCTAAGACTACAATTACCACTTTTACAATCATCATCATATTTTAAAGAGAATACAAAATGTTTAGTAGAATAGGTCTCAAGTATTATTTTCGAGACTATATAGTGGTGGTGACAACGCGCCATATATCTATTAATACCGATGGTATTCTATTCTCGAAAATTATACTATTCAATAAATATGTAAGATGTTTTACAGCCTTCAGAGTCTCATCCACCTTCACAAAATATCCTTTATCCCTTTCTTTTCTATTTGATTTGGTTATTTTGGATATCAATAAAAGTTTTAAAATGTTTCCATCGAAGCATGTGCCCACAAATTCTTTTGTATTGAAATTAAAAAAAAATTTAATTTTTTGATATGTTGCCAAAAAATATTGCAGGAAAAATTAACCACATGGCCAAAGTGAAATTATGCCTTTTCTAGTTTTTAACTTTCTTTATATAATGAATAGAATAAGTTGTATTTAGAGTAAAAATTCTAGTGCATAGGAGAGGGACATGAATATTTGACAGAGAATGCAAAGGACTAAGGACTCTTTCAAATAGAATACGCTGTATGCGATTAGACTTTGCTTAATTCACAAATGGTACGTCGTAAGGAAATACAAACTCAATTATATGTTATTGATAGCAAACTGCACCAACAGCAAGCCTCAAATGATATTTGGTGGATGCTTTTATCTTGGACCTCG
The DNA here is from genome assembly GCA_963422695.1 of Xylophagus ater. NCBI lineage: Eukaryota > Metazoa > Arthropoda > Insecta > Diptera > Xylophagidae > Xylophagus > Xylophagus ater. The sequence goes on from OY730484.1 coordinate 1,985,608, forward strand.
GAAAAACATGGCATTTTTGTGGAAATTAGCCGCCGTATTGTGCAAGAGTTATAGTACCTGTACCTTTATTTAATTTATTGAAGTTGCCGATTTTAAATATGTATTTACCCAATTGTTTATTTTTTTTTATTGGAATACCTAAGTATAAAGAAAACTGTATTATAATATGTTATACCATATATTTATTATTGGCGGCAATATTCCATCAAATTTGTTTTTATAATTATTGTAAAAAAAAACAGAAAAAGTAGGGCGGAAAGTCAATTGAAAATTCCACTTTCATTGAAAAGATAAGAAACATCATTTAACCAAAGCTAAAAAGATAAAAACAGTGAATTATTTGAATGTAATTTTTAGAGCATTACTTTTGTCACATACATATTTTATTTATGAGTTTGTAACTTTTTTAACACGTTCTCATAGACATAAAAAATATGTTCTCATTAAAAGAAATATTATGTTTTGCTTTTAAATAGCTTTATGTTCAAATTATGTTGCAATCACACGCATTGAAAATATTAGATACAAAATAAAAGCATTTCTTAACTTCATTTTTCTTGAAGTTTGTTAGTAAATGAAGTTAATTAAAAAAAAAACGGTGGGAAATCAATAATTTATTGGAATTTTAATGTCGTATTTTCTTCGACAAGTGTTGGCATAAAATATGAAATTTTTTGTATGGAGAAAAATTGAGCTCTAATCTGAGCTTACATATTTTGCAATTCATTGAATTGTCTTTAATAGGGTAATAATGATTAGATTTAGATCGAGTACAGTAATTTCAACCCTTTAACCCTTTTTAATTTTTAAAATTTTTGCGCCAATAGGTAGGCCAACTCCCGGATTTTTTTTTAGGTAATGTTTAATAAGATACAGTCTTGTTGACAGCAGTACTGTAGTTGGAAAAGAATGAATTTATTCAGAAATTTGAACTCTTCCAATATTATGAAGCATATAGAAAGATTTCAATTTTGCACAAAAATGCAAGAAAAGATTGTTATTCTAAATTTCTGTTGCAGAATACATTTTATAGAAAAATAAAAAGCCCCTGTGCCAGTATAACATCTCGGGTAGGTAGCCTTTTAAAAATATTTCTCAAGAAACCTTATTTCTCTGTTCGAATTATACGTACATGCTGATTTTAAATTTCACATTTAGCTTAGTCTTAAATTTCCATAATTTGGATTTAAAAAGATGATATAATTAGAAGGTTCTGAAAACCCAGTGTAAAACTATATAAGAATAGTTGTCTTTCGATTCGTTATTTGGTATAATAATCACGTATTTAGTTCTCCCATCGATGGATTTTGTGCATTAAATATTTGCTTTCTAAATTTTTATGTTCCATCTACAATTTTACCCAAAAGATATTATAATAAAAACATATTGTTTTCGACCTAACCAAGAAGGTTTTTGGCCTAATTTAATGAAAATATTTTGTATTCGAACCCTTAACTTGGGGTATAAATTTTCACTCAACTGTAATTTAATTACTTGCTGTTTTTTTCATGATTTCGACACAAAATTAAAAGAAAATATGAAATTATAATGAATTCGTTCACAAATTAAAAAAATTCACCATACCTGTGTTACAGTGACGAGGTAAACAGAAAAAAAAAAAAACAAATTACGATGTATAAACTTTTATTTTCATTTCAAAAATATATTTCAACCGCATCTTTGATAATACGAAAAAGAAAAAAAAAATTATATATTATATTTTTTAATCGCGCGCGATCATAATTTATAAGATTAATCAAAAAAAAAAAAAAGAAAAATTTCTTAGTAATTTTTTTTTTTCTTATAGTAAATATTTTTGAAACGAAAGAAAAAATATTTGTTTTTCGTTGAAATTCAAATTTTTTGTATGTAATTTATATGAAATGAATGAATACACAACTTTCCATAATTATCATTCATACAATTATTTACTAAAAAATCAGTAATTATAATTAATTAATATTAATCATTGTATTAAGTAAATACAAAAAAAAAGGAAAAAAATTACTAAATGGATAATAAAAAATCCAACAAAACACAAATAGGAAACTAGCTTTACTTGTTTTTCATTCCAAATGCATTTAACTGGAAATTTGAACTCAACCACTAAACCCCAGGCCACTGGAGTTGTATTACATTATTTTTCTTTTGAATACAATCTAATAAGTGCATGACTGGTTTTGCACACAACTTTTGTACCTAACTTACTTTTATTTGCTTTAAAAAAAATGAGTGAAAACTAGAATAAGATATAATAAATTTAATAATGTTAATTTTTCAATCAAAAATGAAAAAAGAGTTTTTACTTTTTATAAAATTTTAAAAATCAAACACGTTTTTAAAATTTGAAAATTTCATTTAAAACAAGCTATAGTGCGCAAACCACTATGGGAACTTCTATACATATTATTTCATACAACAATTTATGATTTTTTTCGTACAAAAATTTGGAATTTTGTTCGGCAGCTACCCGAAACTATATTCGGATTCAATTGATTTTTGGACACAATTGTTCTTTCATTGCAAAAGTATCTCGTGTCAAATTTCATTGAAATCGGTCCATAAATAACGTTACAATACACTGTAATGTAAAAACACAAAAATCGAACTTTTGTTTGGAGGCTACCCGAAGTTTTAGTCCGATCAAACCCAACTTCTGATAGAATGGTTCTCATGAGGAAAAAACCGCTCTTATCAATTTTCATGGAAATTGCTTCAAAAATACGGCCGCAATCTTATACACGACAGACAGACCGACAGACAGACAGACAGACATTGGATAAAAATAATTGCAAACGATTTAGAATTTTATAAAACGTGAAGATCATGATTCTAGTAACTTATATACCTCGTATAGAACTTAAAAATAATAAATGAAAATCATTATGTAACACTTTTGTAAACTTTATCAGGAAATTTTAATTGGATTGAGCCCGAAATAATCTACCACATTGATCAACTGAATTAAATTACTGAAAATTAAGAGAAAACGAATTAATTTATTGACTGAATTTACCTAAATTTTGTATGGAAATCTTTACAGTATCTAAAGTATTGTAAATTAGAAATGAAAGATTTAACCAGTCGTTAATAGTTACTAAATGTAGAAAGAGGAAACTTCTTTATTGCATAAAGATCAGTTCATAAACTTACTGCATTACAAAACTCCGTAAATATACATACAACACCTTAACATTGCTGGAGAGATATCACAGTTTCTTTTTTAAGATAAAAGAACGCATATAATTGTGACTAAAACTAGGCATTGTTGTAATCAAAATATGGAAACACGATACTCTCTAAGTCACGACAATTATGTTAAGTTGGGTAATAAAGATAAATCTTAAGTTTTTATAAACCATCCAAATTTCACCTTTTTATCAACTAATAGGTCAAATATGTCTTTGCTTTTTCGAAAGTCTATAATAGTGCCGGTTCGAATTTAAAAATCAGTTTTTAAATGAAACATAATACAATCGATTGTTAACAAACATTTCTTCACGAGGATGAATGTAATAACTTAAGATTATGATTAAGATTAAGTTTTTAGGGTGTTCTTGTACTGCGAATTTTAAGTTCTATTGTTCCACCTCTTCTTTAGTTCAGTAGTAAGGTTAATTTGGCATCTTATATCACCTCCTTCAGATCTATTTTTTTAAGGAATTTTAGTATCCGTAGTTGGTCAAGAGACTGTATCTCAATTGGGGAGAAGCAGTATGTCCCCAGGTGTTTCCTCCTCCTACGTAGATGTAACAACTTAATACCAAAATAAAAAATAAATATTCCGAGACATTACTCCTTCATAAAAATTACTTTTTAATATGGTTTTATGAACCATATATGATTTTTTCCTATATAGAAAATAACGTATTAATTGAAATTTGGTCTTGAATCTGGTCTAGCCAAATTTTTGTTGTTTTCTTAATAAGTTTCCCGAATGTTTGCCTTTTTTGTGTATCTAAATAATTATTTGGAAGAAAAACATATCTTAATATCGAAATTCCTAATGTCGTCGACGTATAATGAGTACAAAGGATTGAAATATCGAGCCCAAAATTAAAATCGTAGCACATCAAAATGCAGTAAAAATTCAGTTAGGCCCAATTTGGACTCGGCATTTCAACACAGTTTCGACCTGTTTTGAACTTTCCATGGACACGGGGGTAAAAGACAATTTATTAACGACTCATTTCCGATTTAATTAAATTTAATTATTTTACAATGAAGACCTAATTTTTTATTTTCAAATATAACCTTAAATTTGATATTAAAAAAAGATAAACCCATAAAATATAGTACAATGTCATTTTTTTTTTAGTATGTTACCATTGGGTAAAACTCGTTTATTTTATCATATACGTAAAGTTCTCAAGTAAAACCGTCTCAGCACAGGTTTAGGTAAGGTATAAATACATCGTCGTGTACATAAAAAAAAATAAGCTTCGAAAAAATAGATAACATTAAATATTTTGAGACAATTAGATAGAATTTTGGCAAAAAAATAGAAACAGACCTACATTACTTTATCGGTAGACTTTTTTTTTTGGTTAGATGAATTTATAGTCATTTATTTTTATCATAACTTTTTAATTATCTTAGTTGTTATTATCTTATCTTAGTTAGAACAAAAAAAAAAAAAAGTGTGTTCGTTTACGTATTTCAAACGCGTAGAGTGTAGACTATTTTTGTTTGCATCCTTGAATTAAATTCATTATTTTACACGTTACAAGAAGCCTTGTGCCAGTATAACTGGCATTTTTAACTCCTACAGAGTTAGGTTCTACTTTCAAAAGAAAATATCAGCAGTTCACAGTTTTGGATGTATGATAAAAAGCTTTCTAAATATCAGAAATTTATTTTGTGTTCGAACTCTAACTTAGGAAAAACGATTTGTATTCGACTCTAACTTAGGAAAAACGATTTGTATTCGAACCCTAATTTAACGGAAATTGTTCACATTAACTCTAATTTATATAAGACAATGGACTTATAGCAGTCAAAATAATTTTAACAGCTAATATTTCAAAATTTTTAAATCGAAATATACCTAAGATTAAAACTATTAGTATCTTGTCAATAGGTGGACAGTATTTCGTCATTTTAATGAAGGAAAATTATACTACAAAGAGAAATTATTTTTAAAAAAATTTGCTATATTGAAGAAAAAAAAAACTCAAACAAACTTGAAAGCAACAAAGCTTCCTCCTAATGTCCAATTTTTCTGATTTATCTAACTGTTTCTTAAAACTCCCTATTTTAATATAATCTAATAAAAAAAAAAAAGTAATTTGAATTTATAACCTTTAATATCATTGGTAATAAATAATCTTCCAATATCTTAAAGACAAACGGTAAAAACATAAAGAAACAACTATTATACCTTCATAATCCCACATTATAACTGTTATAAAATTCATGTTGATGAACTTTTTTATATATTAGCTATAGTTCAATATCAAGTTCATGATTCTTTCCTAAAGGCAACTAAAGTCACAATGGAATATAAGACTATATATAAGATAAAGAATCCCACCTTTCTTCCGCTATGAAACAACTGACCAAACAAAAAATATATTTTTTTTCTTTCAAAGACTATCTTATTGTTATTTTGATAGTGTGGCGTAGTGTATCGTTAAAAACATGTAATATAATAATAATAATATAGTTGGTGGTACTTCAATACATATAACCGAAAGACAACATAAAATGGTCCAAACCAAAATGACCAAACAAGAATTACATGAACCACTCTCAATACGACAAAAATAATGACCCAAAAAAGGTAAATGAACTTTTTTTCGAAAAAAACGACCATCATGATTTCAAAAATAGCTCCAACAACCAAAAAAAAAAAAAAAGAAATACCAGAAAATTGTACATGTCTGACTTGATATTATTAATAAAAACGACATAATTAAAACCAAATTTATAAAGTGCCTTCTAATCGAAATAACAAATCACTTATTGCCCTTAGCGATCAACTCATGTGGCGTATGCGTCAATGTTTAGAGGCAAAAATTAGTCAGAACTAATTATTAACCTACGTTTTTTCAAATAAAATAAAATTGATCGGAATTTCGATATGAATATATTATGCCAGAGATGCATTCAAAGCAGTGATTGAATATTCTCACACAGACTTTGGTTCCTAAACTGAATTCAATTCATACAGAAGAAAGCCCACGCAAGAGTATCTAAAAAGACCTTAGTCGTATCATCAAAATAGGAGTTAATCCGACTCAGAGTCAGATTCAGTCAAAACTGGATTGAAAAATCCTTCCAAATGGAGATTACCTAACTGAACCAAATCACTAATTCACTATACTTTAAATCAAGGGTGTGCAACCTCTTTGTTTCCCTGGGCCGCATTGGAACAAGACATAGTGTTTTGGGCCACAAGTATATTACTACCATATGTATAAATCCATATCATAAAATGAAACGAAAGAGCTTTCTGTTCTGGTCCTGTTTCTGTTGTTTGTCACTTGGAAGCTTTAGCATGAGAGCGCAAGCACACAAATCATTCCTCAGAAAAATGGACATGCTTCAGTAATTTTGAATATTTTCAGGCCGCATTGATACTTGCCTTGGGCCGCATGAGCCCCGCGGGCGGCGGGTTTGACAGCCTTGCTTTAAATATATTGTACTTGAGTTGAGTTGGAAGTAAAACAAATATCCAAATAAACAGTTCCATGATTTAAACTCAACTCAAGTCCATCTACAGAAATCTCTTAATCCTGCCCTAAACTAGCTTAATGTTTAATGTGAACTTTTAAGAAGTATGTTCTTTTTTTAAATTCTTTGTTATTAATTCAAATCGTGTCGATTTTGCGCAGTAGGACGTGAGTTTTTAAAAAGACTTAAAGTGAAGGTAATCTCTCCAGAGAAGGTATATCTAAATAAATGATGTCATTAGTTTGATGAGTAATCTTTTGTGACGCAGTGAAAAGGCATCTTTAATTTTTATTTTATCTTTTTGGTATTGATATTTTTAGCCTGGAGTGTAAATATTTAATGCGGTAACCAAAAAAAAAAAATGATATGATTCATTCGGAAATATTGGAAAAATTTATTATTGGAAAATTAAAAAGATTAAACATATTTTATCGCATTTTTTTTTTTTGAAGATAATGTCGGAGAAAATCATGTAAATATGCATTGAATGGAAAAAATTATTGAATTTTTACCCCACGACTCCATTGGACTTATTACAAGACATAATTTCAGTCGGACTGACAAAAAAAGTTCAAATTTTCGAGTCACCATTAGACTTTTTTTCAGTCCGACTGAAATTATGTCTTGAAATAAGTCCAATGGAGTCGTCGTGTGGTCAATTTTCATTTTCATAGAGCAAATCAATAATTTTACACATTTAGCCATAACATTGGTTTCAATAAGTACGAAATTTGTTTAAGCTATTGTCTTGAGTTAGCAATTTAATAAAGTGCCATTGTTTTGGCAATTCGTATAACACTGTTCCTAAAGAACGTGTTATACGAAATAAATAAATTATTTCTTGATTTTGGGGTTGAATAACTAAGAATTATTTATTTTGGGGTTGAATAACTAAGAATTATTGATTTTGAGGTTGAATAACTAAGAATTATTGATTTTGGGGTTGAATAACTAAAAATTATTGATTTTAAAACATATTTTTTCTGAGTGTAGTAAATAGTTTTAGTTTTACAACCAACAAGAGAATGTTTCATTAAAGTTTTATGAAATACGAAAATATTATTTGCAACCCACTTTATTGAAAAACTGCATATTTTACTTTTCGAAGAAAATGCGGTAGTTTATTTCTTTTCTTTGGAATTTCTGATGGTGTCAGAAATGAGTTATACCAAATTTTTATTCAACTTAAAAATAAAACCGCAGGAATTTGTTAAAAGGGGATTTTGAAAATTTCTGGAAGACGACCACAGTTATTTGAAACTTAATAAAATATTCATACGAGTTTTTAAAGGATATAATAAAAAATTTGAAGGATGGTTTCCTATTCATTGTTCTTTTGTCAGGTTTTCCAAGAAAACTGACTTACTGTCGTATTCTCAAATCGTATGTTTGTCGATCCGTACCTTTACATACATTAAAGCAAATTTACATAAATACCTACATTGGTATTTTGAATCTGGAATTATTAATTTACTTTCATTTTTATCTGCTGTTTCAAAAATATTTTAAATAATTTTCATTTCAATCTGCCTTTTATTAACACAGAATTTCACTTTTTAAAGAGTTCCGATATTTTAAACCCAATCGTAAAGATACAGAGGATTTGACAGAAACTTATACAGAGCAGTTTCATACACATATGCTTTCAGAATAGCAATTTAGGCATTGATCGGAACTTTACAGTTACAAAGCGAATTTACGATTTGAGAATAGCAATCTAAATCTTAAAGGCTTACAGAATTTATTATCTTAAAAACTCTTTCATGCACTTAATTTATTTCTATCTGTTTTTTTTTTTTAAATTAATTAAAACAATGTTCGTTTATTTATTAACAATAGTCTTCACAAGAAATCAAAATCACATATGAAAAATTTCATATGTAAACATAAAATTTTTTCTTTTTCTTAGCAATTATTTACACAGCAGTCAAACATAAAAAAATTAACCACTGAACACATAAATCCCACATGACACCTAAATGAAAGAATAGATAATAATTTCATAAAAGTAAGTATCTCTACTCATTAATTTTCGAGTGAATGGAGGAATGAGGTTGTATATAAATTTCTAAGACGATGACCTCACGTAGTTAATAGTTTTCGCATGTAAAATTTTCGGATAACTCCTACAATTTTTTTTTTTTTTAATAAAACTGCAATTAATCTACCTTTGTAATATTAAAGAAAATCTCGGTAAATATGCTTTTGAAATATTTAATAGAAAATTGCATCATTTAATAATATTATATAAAAAATAATATTATTAAAAATGGGAGCAATTCGCATTCGTGGATGACTTAATTAGAAAAAAAAAAACCCAGCCATATTGACTACAATCGAAATTCTTTCATGTTTCGTTATCAGTTTTGTAAGTCCATCTATAAGCATATGTTATGAAGTCAGTCGTCTATGAAGTGGGTTTCATTGGGCTTTATTTTAAGATACGATAAGTTTATTGAATTTAGATGATCAAATAATTTTTAAGTGGATATATGAATATGTTATTTGGATTTAAATTTTTCTTTAATAAGATGCAGTGGCAGCCTTTCGAATCATCAGCTTACTGATATCATTCTTGTGCATTAATGAATAGAAGAAGGAATCAATTTTCATCGTAAATACCAGTACAACGACTACAAAAATCGAATAAAACTAATTTAGACAAAACTATTGGACAGAAACTCTACGGCGATCGATTTTACTTGTAGCATCATCATCTTTGGGAAGGGAGAAATGATACCTAACATGTAGGTAAATAAAAACCAAAAACTACTTTTACTTTCTGCGATAATTGGTTTGTTTTTTTTGGGGGAATTTTTATCGACAGCTATTTCACTTTCTGAAGAAAGATTATGGAAATTAAAACAAATAACATTTTGGGAGATGGCCATTGCAAAGTATTGCTTTAACAAAATATATCTGAAGATTCAAAATTCAAAGAAATTTGATGTTTAATGTTAAATACTGCAATAAAAAAAAACACAAAAGTTTCGAGTTGTGCCATCTATATCTTCAATATGGTACTAAATAACTGATGTTAAAATTAAACCCCGATAAATAAGATTGCTTAAATAAGTGAGGATAAAATGTACGACAATCCTGCTTATTTTTTTCCAAAATAAAAAAAAACATCTGTAATCTTTCGAGAAGTTTATGTACTTATGATGATATCTCCTTTTAAGGAATCTTTCTTTCATACCCAAGATGAGAGGACATGTAATAAAGCACAATAAAATGTCTTCAGTTTTTGTCTGTCTTTATTAAAGATTTTTACGAAAATTTATCTCACAAAAATGAAATCTGTTTCAAAGGTTACTTTGGAAAACTGTAAAGTTCCATTGTTTATTCCAAATCGATAGTACTATAATATTGTAGAACTTCAAAATTCAACATTTATATCCATCTCAATAATTTGCATATGCAAAAAAAAACTACATTTTTTGTTAATCAAAACAATGTATCAGTATTCAACTTATAAATACCTCATTATTTTACCAAGCATTTCAATTGGAGTTTTTTTTTTTTAAACCAACAATATTATTGATTTATAATATAAATAAAATAAATAATTATATAAATGAAATTAGAGGCGTTCTTTTTAAATAACTACATATCTAACTATTTTACTGCATCGTTATCATTAATTTAAATTTTTTGCTTGAATAATAATAATTATCTGTCTTGAGTTTATCATCATTAATATTAATAATTTTTTTTTTGTTTTTGCAGATGAGATTTTTTATTATTTGATATTGTTAAGATAAAAACGCTACAGAATTTATAAATAAAAAGATAAAATTGTGCACATGATGATATATACTAAAGTACAACAAAAAAATAATATCTTATCAATTGTAAATACGTTAAAGTTAGTTATTTGTATGGACTTTAAATTAAAGTTGCTACTGGAATAATGGTGTTTTTCATTTTACAACAAAATAATGTTTGATTATTAATCTTATGTATTTGGAATTATATTGCGCCTTTTTTTGTTTTATTTACTTTTAAATTAGCAAAATTAAAAAAGAAGAATATTTTTTATCTTAAAAAAATTTTAAAGCAAGAAATTTATGTAGATCTACTGTAAAGAAGAAAAGTTCTACAAACTAGATTTCAAGATTAAAATGTCTACGTGCTTTTTTCAATAATATAGTGATAAGAAATATTCTCGTCTTTAAGTCATTTTTACATCCAATTTGATACTAATTAAATGTACTAGAACTATAGATGATGTACTCCCCTCCTTATAAATATCCGAGTTAAACTTATTTTTTAGTCCACTGATATATACTATAATACTCAATTGTACCGAATTTCCTTGTTACTACAAATCAAAGAATATAACATATTTTGTATGTCTATCTCATTTTAATGCGCACCTAAAAATAGGCAATTCATAATTTCTTGAACAAAATTTAATAGTTACTCAAATCTTTTTTTTGTGTGAAGCGTGAGTTCGAATACTAGCCTCAATTAATAAACTTAATAATCGTATTTTTTTCTATTATTATTGATGCCAAATTTAGTACAAAATTTAGCGACCAAAGTTCTTCTACATTTATTTGTGAAACTCTTTAGATTGAATTCATGTTATTAGTAATACGAAAATTAGTTGTTCTGTTTTATTTTAATTATAGTATCTAATTAGAGTGTTTTTTTTTTTGTTTTTTAATTCATGTTTATTTACTTGGATAATTTACACTACTGCCACTTTGCAATAAACATAAAAAAAACAACATTTAATACTGTGTAAATTGGATTAATTTTATTTTAATTTTGTTTTTGAAATATAATGATTTGTAATTAGAATATTAATAATATAAAGATCTGTTCGTTAGATCTGTTATATAAGATGGGAGCAACGTATATAATGTATATAGTAATTATTTTGAGAAATTAAATTTCTATTCAATATTTTATGAACCAATTTATCTAATCTAAACGGTCTATGCTATTATAAAAATTAAATTGAATAATATAAACAAAAGTTAATGGATATTTGATAAGATTTTCAAATTTGAATAGTAAAATAAAAGGAAGCAACTAAAACTAATGAGAATTAAAATTAGAATTTCATTAATTGAAAAAGATTTAAAAGAAAAGAATCAACAGAAAAAAAAGATACATTTATTTAATCCAATTTACAATATTATTGCTAAACCTTTCTATGGAACTCTAATTGGATCATTATTCGATTCCTTTCGGTTATATATACCCAAAGACAATAATGTATACGGAAAATCGAATTATATCGATGAATAAATTAATATAGGATTATCAATTAATAATTAGATCAAGATAGAGATGATGTCTAAAATGTTTGTTCATTTATGTTCTAAATAAGGAACGTTCTTAAAGTAATCATTGAACTATGAATAGATTTGAATGAATTTATATATAACATAATATTTATGTATACTTGTTTCGTTTTAACCTAGAAACTACTGGATCTATGATAATCCAGTCTAAAAGAATATAACTAGGCCATAAAGAATTAGCATAATATCCCTTTCGTTGTAAAAAAAAAAACTTTATACACGCCTAGTAATTTTTAGAAACATATATACAACCATTTTTTTTAAAACACGTAAAGATAAAAGGAAAATCTCAGAACTGGGCTGCTTCTGTTGGGATTATTCGATTACCTTTAGCTTCGTATTTTGTTATCGTGAAACTTTCAACCCCCCCAAGAGAATCAAGTTTGGTTTCCCTAACACCCTCCAAAGCTCACAACAGAAATCATATATATATATAGATTACATGAAATAAACTAGTGTGAATAATATATCTCTTTGCCGTTGATATATTCAATAGATTCTTTCAAAATCATAAATTGAAATTATAGATTATTCTAATGGACATACTTTTCAAACTTTCCAAAAATTTTAATTAAAAATTTCTCATCATTTTTAGTCAATAGTGAAGTCAGTATTATTGAGGTTGGCTCTTAAACAACCCTCGTTTAGATCATCTTCACAAAAACAAATAAGAATTTAAATTAGTTCATTTCTTATTTTCTCATTAAGTTCTTAAATTTCAAATAAATTAATATAATTAATGATTCTTCATTAGACAAAAAAACTCACCCTGTCAACATTAAATTTACTTCATTAGAATATTAATAACTTTCTTAAATAACCCAAAAAAAGTACCAAGAGGATTTTCTTTTGTATATTTTCTTTAAAAACAAAGAAAAAGAAAATTCAAAAATCAATTTTCAATAATAGACATTTCTTATTGGTTCATTGATTTTTTTTTAAAACAATAAAAAATTTCGAATAAATTGAAATAATATTTTCTATTAGGACTAAATACCTCCCTAAAAAATACAACAAAAAATCTTATTAAAAATTTAAGAAATAAGAAAAAAATTCATTTTTTGATTAAAATCTATTTTAATATTTACTTGTCGATCTTCTACCCAAGTCACAGGGGATGTGTTCTGGATATTGCAAACGACACAACTTTCTCGTTTGATTTATAAGAAAGTAAAAATTATGAAGAAAAAATTTCTATACTTTTTAAAGTATTATAAAAACGTTCTTCAAGAATCCATGGCACAAAATGTATGAGCCATCAATATGCATCTTGATAACATTAATAAAAGATTTTTGTGATGTCTAAACATGCCTCTATAATATATATAAACATAATTTCAATTTCTTCATTATGGACTAGAGCCCAGTGTAATTGAATTACTTTTCACGGAAATTACATAGTCTACTCCAGAAATTACTTTTATAGGAACAATAAATTTGATATTTTCATGATATAGATATAGTTCCATATACCTAGACGTTATACTTTCCATTTGACAGCTTGTTATTTTTTCTCATGTACAGTAAGTTCTCGATTTTAGAACAATGAAAAAACGTAATGACACAATCTAATTATGTTTGATATTTATGTGCTAACACATCAGTCTATGATGTTTAATACTAGTCACAGACGCAAGTGAACTACTAAGTTTTTTTTTATAGCAATGATTTGTTACTCATGTGAGTATCAACATAGTTTCCACAATCACTACGTTTAGATGGAGAGTTTAAAGATAAGAGTCGAAATTGAGTTCAAATGTAGTCAAAAAAGAAAAAACATAAAAAATTTAATTGTTTTACAAACTAAATGAAAATCGTAATACAAGAACAAGGGATTGAAAATGCCAGGAAGAAAACATTATATAAAATGTTTTAAAAAGGAAAACAAAATGACAACATTACCTTTGAAAAACACGAAAACTGTCAATCGACCACTGAAGTTTTCAACCTGAGTAATTCTGGCATTATGTGGAATCGATCCAGCCATCAAAACACAGTCGAGCTCAAGATCTAGATTCGACCAACGTATACATGCATTTGAACCCATTTCCGACAGCCTTTGCATTATCCATAAATGTGGGGCAAAGTTATGGCTACAATTACTTGGTCTTGTAGATCGACATGTATATTTGAAGCCTCTAGTCTAGAATCACGCTTAAATGATATTTAACATAGCATTGGGAGTATCTAGAAGTATTAAGCGCTTAGTTAAAATTCTTAATCTAAGCAGTTAGAATTGTTTGAACTCCTGAATGCTGCTAAAGTGAGCATCAGATTTACCATATCAAATAGAATAATAGTCTGTCATTGTTATTATTAAACTACCAGAAAAATTCATTGTTATCAAAGAAATTTCAATATAATTCGAAATTTCTTTTTAAATTGTAAACGTACTTAAGGTACTTCTTTCTCAATCCATCATCACACATAATATGGGTTGGTTGATTGTAATTTTAATAAACTTAGACAGGCTACCATATACTGAAATTTTATGGTGACGTTAATAATAGGAAGCGGCAACCTATTGTTTTCCTTTCATATTATATAGTATAAATGAAAAATCAATATTATATAGAAAAAGTTTTTGTAACAAATTTTCCTGATATACGAGCGCACTTTTATCATGTGTTATAATATCATAAGTCTTCTGTTTCATTATCTATTCTAGAGAGAAAAAAAATTCAATAATTAATAATAGTTTTTTTTCTTCTTTTCTTCTAGCTTTTCTTTAGTAGAATGATAGCCCAGAATATTCTTAATAAAAAGTTTCATGTTTCTTATTATGTATATTATTAAATAAATATTTCATTATACAAAATATTATTCAATGTTATCATTTTATTAGATATTTTTGGGATTTATGTAAGACAGTTTATTATAGTGTTAAAATATGACGTAAACATGATTACAGAGGATCTTTCTTAATCTTAAACGTAATTATTTTTTTACTAACAATATAACATGTTATTAAATGACGAATTAACCAATTCGACTAAATTCAGCTTTGCCAATATACTTATTGATTATTCAAGTAATATAAAATTGAAAATAATTGTCAAGGGTACAAAATTTTGTCCTTTAAATTTGTATTTAAATTTTATTAAATATTAAAATAGTTTCCATTTTTAAACTAAATGACGTTAAAATTCGTAATACATTATAATTGTACACACTCTCTCTCAAAAGAAATTTTCCGTCCGAACTTATGTTAAGTAAGTATATACATACTAGTAGTAGTCGTCATTTTATTATTTTAATATGGCACTAGTATCATATGAACACGTGAAAAGAGTCAAGTAAGTCTGTCAATCAATTTAGTTTTTACAGCTATTGAAAAAGTGAACAACTTGAAACAAGTGCACAGACCTCAACGAACAAATATTAGAATTAAGATGAATTTTGCTTAAAATATTGGGAACGAAAATTACTTCTGCCGCTTTTCCAGAGAATGTGAAGTTAACAATTTCAGCCTATCATTGTAAGGTGGAAACAATGAAGGATCATTTCAGGGTAAGTTGCGCAAAGCAAAACGCAAAAATCTACGTTGGACGGATTCTAGCCTGTTGATATGAAGTTTGTGGTGCGATTACCACACCTGATTCGCATACTCCATAATTGGTCTTACGAAAGCGATATAAAGCGATTTAGTTTCATACGGGTCAAAAAACTCCTTGGACCACTGCCTAATATAGCCAAAGAGTCGAATTCAATTTATGAACCATTGGCTTTGAAAGTATTAAAAGTAATAATAGGACCATAAGGACCTTATTAAGTGCTATCCAATTAAAGCATAATACATAATGCAGGAAACAAGACTATTAACTATTTAAAAAGTGAAAATTAAATATCTATTTATCTCATATTGTAGTTATTGTTGAATATGTTGTAGAAAAGTTATTCTAAACCCATACATAACCTAACAATTGCCTGCATTTTCTTTTAAGACAGAATGTAGATATATTATTTTTATTCTTACTGCAGTTTTCAGCAGGAAAAACTGGATTTCCGAAACAATTGCGAAAACTTTTAACAAACACAAAACATTTTCGAAATACCATCAACTCTAAATTATAGATCTTGAATGAAATAATAATTCTTTGATTAAATATAAAGTCAAAGTCTAATCGATTTCCGAAAATGATCTTTTTAAAAATAAACCATGATCTTTTTCATATTAAAATTCAAACTGGAATTAGGTAATCTGCATCCGCTAAAGTATTTTTCATCATCCTCAATAAATATTTTCTGATCTTCTAACGAAAAATGTATGTATTTTATAACCAAAAGCGAAAAGTTTATAAATTTTTTCATTCTAGACAGAAAGAAAGGAACATTCAAAAAGTTAAAACCACAAAAAATTCTTTTATATTATATGTACAAAACTTTTTTGCTACTACCTTTCGCGGAATAAATAATAATGGCGATCAATTCTGATGGACCACGATCGCGAATGAGAAAAAACCGGTTTATCACCTTCATATACCTGTGATAGGTACTTTTTTTCTTTTGGTATATGTTTAAAATCGTGGTCATGGACTTTTATAATGTATAAAAGATAAAAAAAAAAAAAAGACAACTAATGGATTTATGGAAATTATGTCCAGCATTTCATTTATTCGGTTTCTAACAAAAAAAAAAAAAAAAAACAATTTTAATTTAAAAATATTATTTATTTATGTAATTTGATTAAAAAATACAATCACATAACCAACAGAAACTCGTGAGGATGGATTTACATTTACGCAAATGTATGTACGAAAATTTATGCAATTTTCGAATAACAAAATTTAAAATATTTAAAAATACAAGCATTTTAATTGGAATTTTCATTGTAGAGAGCTTTGTTGCCAAATTTACAATGAAGATCAATGAAGATCAATGTGAAAATCAGTGAAGATCACTAAAAATAATCAAGATTAGTGAAGATCATAGTTAATCAAATTATTGGGAAGTAATGAAATACATTTAAATTGGTCAAAAATCAGTGAATAAAACAATGAGAAGCACTGAAATCGAAAAAGATAAAAAAAAAAACGGTAAAGATCAGTGAAAATAACAAATATAACTGTTAACAAAATTCCGAAAAGCGATGATACTAAAGTTCAGTTATTCCAGAACTGAATAATTTTTGTTAGGCCTTGTTTATATCTAAGATTTATCTACCGAATAAAATTCCCTGACACTTGGCATAAATTCTAATATCATATTAAACATGGAGAAATCATAAAAACGTTTCTATTTCAATATGAGACAGAAAAATATTCAGCGAATAAATGTCAAATGTAAACAAGATATGTATTGAAAGAATTCATAGAACGATCATAAAAGATCACTTGTCATGAATACCAAATAACATAAAAACGTTTAATGTATGCAATAACAATAATTTACGGATATTTTAAAATTCCAGTTTTCTTTTTAAATCAATAACATTTGCATTTATAATAAATTTTTGCAGATCTTGCATTTTAGCAATTAAAATTCCAGAAATAACACTTCTATAAAATTGATGTTTTTTTTATACATTTTCTTTTTTGTCTACTTACTATACCACTGTGTTCAAAAAGTAAGATGACTTTTTAATTTAAACTTCCCGCGTTAACCGAATCGGAATCGCCTGATTTAGCACCGTGTGACTTCTGGCTGTTCCCAAAGCTCAAGAGACCACTCCGGGTAAATCGTTTTGAGTCGATTGAAGAGATCAAACGTGAATCGCTACGCGCATTGGAAGCATGTTCACAAAACCAAGCGTAAACTAAAAACTAATGACGATATTAACATGTAATTTATCACAGATGTCACTAACAGTCCTACCAACTTGAAAAAAAAATTCATTTGTCCGATGCGGTTAACGCGGGAAGTTTAAATTATAAAGTCACCTTACTTTTTGAACACAGTAGTATACCACCCCGTGAAATATTCCGCCCATTTAGCAAAAAAAAAAAAGCAGTCTTTATTAACCGGTTTTTATTATTGCTAATAATTTTGACAGGTTAACTAGAATTTTTTTCTTTTTTCGAAGTTTTTCATTGGAAAAATGTAAATTCTTTTCTTTTAATATATATTATTTCTTTTTGTCTTTTTGGCAAACAAGTTTTAAAAAGAAATACATATGTTTTAAAAGAAAAAAACAAGGCAACATCGCAGAAATAATAATACATTTAATCGGACATCAAACTTTTATTGACCTTATCATAAAAGAAAAAAGAAAAAAAACCCTACAAAATACATGATATCTGTGGATTACAACATTTTACAGGTGAGTGTGTAATTGAAATGTTGATTGAATATGAACTTAAGACTCTACTCAGGAGGTATACGAAAGTTTTCGTTGCCGAGAAGAAGAATTTTTGCATGTTTTTTTTTTGTGAGGAGAGGAGTTAATGTGTAAAACAGAATTTTTCTTGAGAAACCGCAAACAACATTAACACAACCGATGCCGATGATGAAGAGAAGTAGTAGGTAGGTAGAAGAAAAAATAATGGAATTGGTATAATGCACTACTATCGGTCGCATGAAACAGAAAATCTAAATCTATCTTAGGCCTAAGTTATAGGACGATCATTGTAATGAAGGAAATTTTGGAACTAGTGAAAACCGAACGTTTTTCTTTGATTTTCAATGAAAGGTAGTTATACCTCTTTCAGTAAGATTTTCATTCACAGCTAAGTCGTGTAATGGTTTCTTATAAGAAGAAAGTTTTTTTCATCGAATTCAATTTGATTATTTCATCCTGTTCCTTTTTTTATCGCTGAGCCACAAATTTTATCCATTTTTTTAAATACATTTTTATAATTATAATCATTTTCTTATTGGAACACTGAAGTTTGAGGTTAGAATATCGACGAAAAATTTCTGATGAAGGAATCAACTTGGCAGTTCTCCAGTGGAATGAAATGAAATTGAAACGCAGTTCGCAAAACAGCTGATCGATTAAAACATGTTTCATCATTCAAATTTTAAAAACAATTATAAAAAAAAACAAATTACGTGATATACCTAAGATTTTTTATTTAAAATCTATTTACTAAACTATTTCCCATGTTTTGCATTATTTTTTTTTTAAAGAAATAATCTTTGTAATAGGTTAATTTTCCATTGTAAAATTATTTCCTTCATTACAATGATCGTCCTATAACTAAGACCTTAGCTAATTTAGCTAGAGAGAGCTTCTTGCTGACTGAAAAACTTCTTTATTTTAAAATGTCATTGAGTTTCTTATATGTACTCGTCTGTCAAGTATTATAAATCTGATAGTATATTAAAATCGATTATGAAATATGTTTTTTTTTTCTTATACTATATTATTAATTTACCGCGCGGCGCACACCAATAGCAGCAATTTGAGGTTTTATATTTTCTGGTTTATTTTTGATTAAATTTGTATTTTTAAAAAAAAAAATTTTTTAATAATAATAACCTTCATAAAATGCAAATTCGTATTTGTTGAATCGTTTTGGAGTAATTTCTTGTTGCCCAGACTGTATATTTAAACAATTATGTATTTTAATATTTAATACCAGCGAAGAGTAAATACAGGTTGGCTCAAAGAAAATATCCACAGGTAAGAAATGTGCTAGAAATATCCATACACACTCAAATCCAAAGAAAAATGATCACTTTTTTGTTGTGCCTTGTTGCAAGAATGTTAAAAGGTGCGGTTTAGGAAAAACCAACCAACAGCACAGTAAAAAAAAAAAAAACCAAGATTTATATTTTAACACACAAAAAAAAAAAATGTTTAATTTTGAAAACCAATTTATATTGATTTTTATTTTTTTTTTGAAATTGCGATTTATCACTTTTTTTTCAAAAAAAATTATTTTATTTAATTTTTTAACAAAGCACTTTTGTTACACAAAACAAAAAACAGAAAAAAATACCGGTTAAAAAATAGCAGTAATTTTTTTTTTTTTTTTTTAAATTTAACGCATTTTTTGTTTGTGGGAAGCGAAAATCTGAAGGTTTTAAGAATTAATCGCGCACGCGGTTATAAAGAATTAAAATTAACCCGGTGATTAAAAAACGCGAAAAATAAATGAATGAATCCCGCAAAAAGTATAAAAAAAAAAAAACCCCGAACAAAATCGTTCACGCTTTTGACGACGATTTTTCACACCACACACACTGTTGGCGCGGTACAATATGTTACGAATGTTGTTACAATAGGACAATACAAACTACACTAAATGTTTGAAATTTGAATTTCGATTTTTTACACGGCATCATCACTAATCGAACAAACAAAAGCAGTAAGCAGTAACACTATTAATTCATCAGAAAAAAGTCTTCAATAAACAACACATTCCTACTTATTACCAAAAGAGAGGGGTTGCCGAAGAGTAATTTGTATGTCAACAAAAATACTCGGCTGCTGCTTTTACTGCTGTTGTGTTTCTTTTTCACTTATAAAAATGCTCTATCAAACACAAAACACATTCTTCAAATAGCTTACAAGCCATATTTCGGTTACCATAGCCATTTTTTACTACATTTAAAATATAACCGTCATCATTTTCAACCAATACAATATTGTTATCAGTGTACTTTTACTGCGTACATTGTATATACATACAATACTGTTCACATATGTTTACTTAACAGTTCATATATGTGTATACAAAAGTGTTCGCTGATAATTGCTTACAGTTTAACACACAAATATGGCTAGTTTATTAATTTAAAGAAATCGGGTGTTTCCAGTAGTACGAAAAAATTTAGACCAATAAATAAAGTTTAATGCAATTTCTTTTTTTTGGAAAAGTGATAAGGGTAAAGTAAAATACTTTATTTCAATAAACAAAACTTCCTCTTTTATTTATACTTTCCCTAGCCATGATGGAATCTAGACTACTTGATTCAAAATCATCGTCTTCATTCTTCTCTTCTTCTTATTTCTTATACCAATGTCATGCAGGCATCTTATCTGCACGACTATTGTTTGCTCTAGTCCTAGTTTAAATATCTATCGTCATGTAGGCATCTTATCTACATGACTCATATTTAACTTAGACCTTTTCTTAGTCTTATGTTAAATCATCATCCCCTTAACATAAGGCTACCATGTAGGCATCTTATCTACATGATTCATGTTTACCTAGGACTTAATTGGAATCTTTACCATACAGCTGTGTCTACATGGTTGTATTGGCAATAGTCCTTTATTTAATGAATCATGTTCCATAGCCATCCTATATAAAACAATCAATTTTTTCATAATTGTTGTTATTAATTAATTCAATTGATTATATTTATTAAACTCGGTTAACGAATTGATATGTAAATATAATAAGGCCCACAGAAACGATCAAATAAAACGTACGTTTAAGTCAAGTATGAGTTAACTAAAATGTACGTTTTGTTTTACACACTTTAGGAGTTTTTTTTTAAATCGTTTTGCATGTTTTATGTTAATAAATTTTATGTTAAAGAAATTTTTCGATAGAAAACATAAATTTTCTTGTCATTAAAATCGAATATTTTTGATATTATTTTTCGGCTGATAAACAAAACTATAATTTAGTTTAATAAGTTAAATAAAATTGGTTTTTGACAAGTTAAACGATTTTTAATTATTATTTACTCATGATTTACACTAGCCATAGACAATTTTATATTTGTTAGATAAAACCAGTCGTATTCAAATACCGTAAATATAGTAAAAACAAATATTAGAATAGCCTAAACAATTTGGCTTCAGGTTTAGGTTCATATAAGTTGTATTTTGTAGGATTTAAGGCCTTATAATAAATTTTACCACATTTTTTCAATTACTGCCAAAACATTTCGTCTAGTTTATTTCGACTTTTTTAAAATTGATAAATTGATTATCGTGTTTTAATCGTTAAACTCCCATTAAAGTACTTCCTGCCCCAAAAATTGACTATTTACGATAGTATCAAAGGGGAAACTAATTTAAAGAAGAAGAAATCTTTTATACAAAATTTAAAATAATATTCAGGCACACAATTTTCTTTCAGGCACTATTCCATATAGTCCTGACATTTCGCTCAAAGAGTAGTTTTCTCCTTTAATACGAAATTTAGGTAATTTTTAAAAACTCAAAATCCTTACCCAATAATATTAAATGTTGTCTCTAATCATATCTCTGCTTTTGTGTGTTTCAAATCTAAAAAAAAAGAAATAAATACAAAATTAGTAAAATACGCAAAAACTAACATTTTGGTCTAAAATGTCATCACACTATTTCTTAATAACCTGGCAATACTATCGACTTTTATTCCGCCAGGTAAAAATAACAACAAGCAAAATACACTCAAAAGAAACGAGCAGCGCACCTTTACGAAAACACATTTTTAAATGCATTTTTAATATATGAAAAAAAAAAAACACTTACTTACACAGAGAGTCATACAAAAATTACATTCAAAAAAAAAAAAAAACGACCAAAATAATATTAAAAGGTAAAGAAATTGTTGTAACCGTAATTCCCACAGTCTTAGAAGAAGCGAAAAAAAAAAAAAAAGTCATGTGAACTTTTTTTTTTGTGTGTTGTATTTTGAATAATTCTATTTTTGTTTTTGTTGTTTTGTCGCGTACCTTGTTTTTTTTTTTTTTTTTTTTTAGTCGTCGAATGTGTAAATATTATCAGAAGAAAGATTTTCGTTACAAAAATTTGAATGAATTTTCAGCCACGAACTATAAAATCAATGAAGAAGAGGAGACCTTAAAGGTGAACGCATTTGATAAGGAAACATGATAAGTTTTTACTTACTTAATATTTGATAGAAGAATTTTTTAAGATTGAAATTTTTATTTAAGAAATTTC
This sequence comes from Xylophagus ater, assembly GCA_963422695.1. Lineage (NCBI taxonomy): Eukaryota > Metazoa > Arthropoda > Insecta > Diptera > Xylophagidae > Xylophagus > Xylophagus ater. The sequence goes on from OY730484.1 coordinate 2,008,390, forward strand.
TATTTCCAATTTGTTTTTTTTTTTTAGAGTATACAATTTTTATTAAACGGACTTTCGTTACACACTATGTAATTTTATTCCCAATAATTACATATTTCGATTATTATGTTTTTATGTATTAGAAAATTGATTTTAATTTTTGGGGTTAAGAAAAAAAAAAGAAAAAAGATTACAAAGGTTAGAATTTAATTATAATTTAATTTTAATATAATGTGGAATACATTACACATTTGGAACGTAAATGTAAATAGGGTGTTTTTTTTTAGCATAAAAATAACACAAAAAGTTAACTGGTAATCAAAAAATCCTTTTTTATTTGAAAGACCTATTCATGAATGACTTTGGGCATTTGCCACCGTCACTGTTCTTGACTAAGCGCATACTGTCAGTCCAATTTTGGGTAACTTTTTGAAACAATGTTCGCTGTACAATGTTGACCTGGTTTATGCTGATAAACCAGGATTAATTGACTACATGTAAACCACATATAGAAAATGTTCGAGAGATGTCAGATCACACAACTTTGGAGGCCAATTTACAAGGATATTTCTCAAAATCACATTGTCACTAAATTGTGATTTCAATAAATCTATGGTTTCTGTCACTGTATGGCACGTAACTCCTTCCTGTTTAAATCACATCTCGGCAGGATTAATGTCATCCATACTTACAAAAAAAATATTCATTCATCATGGTCCCGTAACGTTCTGATTGACAATAACATAAAGAAATAAGGACCAATGATGCCGCCAGCATTTTTATGGATATAATCATATTTCTAGAGTTTCTTCTTGGTTGATCTCCCCATCTCCCCCTTCAGAAGCGACAATTTTGCTTATTAATAAATCCATTGAACCAAAAAGTTAGCTTCGACACTGAACACAATTTTGCGATAAAATAATGGAACCGATTTTCTAAGCAAATTTGGATAATTCTTCATCGTTCCTCAACCTTGAGTTTATTCTCGGTGAAATGGTAAACCAAACTGAGCATAAACTAGCTGTCAAATTGGCTCCCATTGGAAAAAGTGTTGCTCTAATTCGAAAAAGAAACCTCCAAAAAAAACACGTTATATACCAGACCGGATGTTATACAAATGGAAACGAAGATTGGGAAGCTGGATACATGGATAAACAGGCAATTTTCTGTATCCAAAATTACATAGTGTTTGTGTTAGTTTACAGATGGGAAATTGAGAAAATTACATGATAAAATTGGCAGCAGCTGCCCACCTAACGAATTCTGAAACTGCACTGGCCAAATACTGTAAGCCATGAAGAACTATGATGTCATCATACTGCTTTGCGAAAATGACGACGATGATCAAGAGAAAAGAAAATGGAATTACGGATAGAAAACACATCTTGAGACGTTGAGATCGCTTGTGTTAGTCTTGGACTGACCGGAAATATTGTGGCGTTGTATTGTACATGTTTGAAAAGAGGATTAAAAAGAAATAAAGAAATAAGATCTTTAGCAAAATTAAATTGAAGTTAGATGGTGGCATTTTATCGTGATGCCCCATGGCCCCAAAAGAAGAAAACAGCCAGATGATGATGTAATAAAAGTAAATTAGATAGAAAAAAAAAACATATAGTAACGTAAAATCAGGCTATAGCCGATCTTTTGATGCCCTATGATAGAAATAGGACTCGTAGTTGACAAAACTATAGTGCCCTATGGTAGTACCTACCAGTGTGAAAAAATTATACAAAAAAATCAGAAGCCACAAAATGAAGGACTCTCTGACGAAGAAAAGTCTAAGAAATGCGTAAATCCTTTTGTTATTAAAAAAGATATACATATTTTTTAATCCATTATAATTTACCAAAATTGATAGAACTTTTGGGAATGGATCTTAATCGCATGAATCTTTGAACGCGGCTCATACGTGTATATCTTTTCTTTTTCTTGAGCCATTGTCAAGAATTTCTTGGTGATTTTAACGTGAAATAGTTTGAATTTTTGTTCAAATTTCTTGATAGTAAAATTTCATATCACAAAAATTTTAACAAATATAATTTTATTCAACTTCTAGCTTAAGTTCCACCAAATAAAAATTTCATTTATAATAATTTATAGTGTTCGGTTTTATTAACCTTATGAATGAACATCATTTCACTTCCAAAATTTATAAACGTCTTGTGATATAGTTTTGTAATAGAATTGTTTTTTTTTTTTTTTTTTTTCTAAACATATTGATTTGATTGCTGATTCAATTCTCACAATCTATCAATCAATAATCAATAAATTTTGTTTCATATTTATTTTTTTGTTTTAATTTTCATTGAACTTTCTCCTATTTTTCTGCTGTTTCATCCGTCAGAACTATCTTTTGATGATGTTTCTTTTTTTTTATTTATTTATTATTGACAACAGAATATGTTTTTGATCTATTAATTTTAATTATAATTTATTATGTTGAAAGTTTATTAAATAATAATAATAATAAACTAAAAAATTTGTTCAAATAGAATAGAAATGGTCATGCTGAGAAGATTATTTCAATTAATTTACAGATAATCTTTTTTTAATTAAATGGAGAAGAAGTCAAAATCAATGATATTTTAACAATAGACAAATTACTACGTATAAATGAAAACTTGAAAAATCGAGGAGTCGAGATTGGGTCAAAATTTGGAGCCATGTATATGGGGATACAGAGAGTTGAAATACTGAGTCCAAATGTAGTCGAGTACATAAACAAAAATGAAATTTTCTGCCAGGAAAATGATAACCGTAAGACAGTCACCAAAACGCAGTAAATTCAGTCAATCCAATTTGAACTCGATATGCATTTCAAATCAGTTTCGAACTCTCCGTGTATATGGTTAGAAATTTTGGATATAGATTTAAGATTTTAGTCCTCATTCAAAATGAAACTTAGAACACTTTCACCAAGTGTGTAAAATATTCCAAAAATGTATTAAATCTATCCGAAAGTTTTAGTAATCCTTTTATGATAATCTATTTAAAAAATGACTTCGTAGGTTCATTATGATACCAAGTCATTTATTATATGACATAAGTGTTAATTCTTAACACCTTACCGATTTATGAGATATAAAGCGGGTGGTTGAATTGTTTTTCTTCAAAAACATTCTCAAATCTTGATAGATAATATTATTTTCCACTTTCAAATTTAAAAATGTTTATATTAAATACGCGAGTCACGTTTTTAATGGTTTTTTGTTTTAAAAAAAGAAAAACATAATATATATTTTACATATTAAAATGGTGTAGAAAATAAATTCTATCTTACAAGTTTTAAGCTGATGCTGCAGGCAATAAATAACGTTTGAGATTTATAACATTGTTTTTGTTTACATGAAATTATATGTAAATTAATTTTATACCGAAACTAAGAAAAATATATACGACAAGAACGCCATATTAATTATGTAAAAATTTATCAATGTTGGCAGTTTTTTAAATAATTTGCTTTTAAATTCACTAAAATCATAAAAATTTAAATTTAAAGTTTTAAAATCAGAAAAACAAGAATAAAATCGAATTATTACAACGCCTCAAAATATGCAATTTAGAATTTTCATTCATTTCACCGAAGAATATTTTATCTGGATTTTAATTCTATTAAAAACTTATTTTATTAGAATTTTAGCAATTCTCTCGGTGTGTTCAAGTTTAGCAGATTTCACAAAATTTTTACAGCTTTTCTGTGTAAAAATGCCATAAAATTCAGTGGCAATCATAAAGCATGAAAAGCAAAACCAGTAAATGGACGGACACCACTTCCATGTACGATATTTTTGAACTTTTCGAATCGTAAGTTAAAAAGAATTTAGAATTTTCTACGTTTTAACAGTTTTCCATGAGCAAAGACCAAGATTCATTGCAAACATAAGAACAACTCGCAAAAACATTAAACGTTAGTCGGATGGCGATTTCCAAATGTTTAAATGCTATGGGAAAGATTCAAAAGGAAGGAAAGTGGATGCCATATGAATTCAAAGAAAGATACATTGGAAGGCGTTTGGCCACGTGCGACGTAATGCTGCTTGAAAGGTTTTAAAGAAAATCATTTTTGTATTGAATTGTTACTGGTGATGAGAAACCGATTCTTTATAACAATCCTAAACGCAAGCGATCTTGGTGCGATCTTGGCCAGCCATTAACATCGACTGCAAATCTGAATATCCATAGAAAGAAGGTTTTACTCTGCATTTGGTGAGACCAGAAGATACCACGCAGTCTCAATTGAATTAAACAATTCCACAACCTTTTAAAATCTGCATCTTATAATTTTCTTTTGATTTTTTGAGGTACATAATTTGATTTGTAATTTCATTTAACGCTATTTCATTGATACAAAATTCTTTTCAATAACAAATTTCTCACGCTTTTCTTTAAAATATTAATGATAATAATAATCTCATGGCACCACCACCCTCTGTAGTACTGTTATTGTTGTTGTTCTATTTCCACCCTCTTATTTTTCGGATTTTTTAATTCATTGTAGTCAAATTAATCCTTAGTTAATTATATGGCTTATTTTTATCAAATGGAAACATGTGCACACAGCATACAAGTATAGCAGTAGTAAACTAAACGTTTCAATTTTGTACATATGCAAAAATCGAAAGTTTTTCGAGATAAATCTTGTACATGATGATGACGTATGTACCTATATTGTTTAAACATGTGTCAACCACCACCCTCTTTAATGATAATTGCATAGAAAATAATTTACACCTCGTTTTCTTTCAATTTAACCTTAAAAAAAAGGGGTTTAGAGACCACGGATTTAATGGATATTAAAAAAACGAGTACTCTTCTTATTTCGGTAATGTGAATAATTTATCCTTGTTAAAAACTGTTGCTTTTTTTTATCAATTGAAGGATCACACCACCCTAAAAAAAAATAGTTGTTAAGTTCGTGGAATGGGTTTTTTCGAAATATATTTATTTTAATTTCTACGAGATCGTGTCATTTGACCACTTAACAAAATAAATATTAAATAATGTTGTTTTAATCCTACGAAATCCTAAACCAAATACTTCGTTTATTTTTTAATACTTCTATCATCAAGGAGACAACGTTCATTAATTCTCTGTTGCAGACAATTTGAATGAAAAATTTATAAATGAAGAGTAAAGCACTCATCTTTCTAATCATCATGAGTAGGATATCCAAAATTTAGCCGGTTATGATTTTTTAATTGCATCCTTTATGATTATAAAGTCTAAATTACATCCGAAAGAAGGAAATATAAAATATATAGTCGATATTAAGAAGATTAGTTAGATAACCAATTCAAAATAGAGTTGGATAGATTCAGGATTAAACACTTGTTTAGACTCAACGTGGGGACAATTTAACGAAGTATCCAGGATCAAGTAAATTACCAATATTATAATGGATTTGAAAAATTAATGTTATTAATAGTATTATTTCCTTGGAAAGACTTCAAAAATATTTCAGAATCAATAACTACTCGTATAATGGATTTGGATTCAGATAGTTTTCCTACTATATAATGCTATTGTATTCATACTTTTCCGGGAAATGTGTTTTCCCACTTAATATTTTTCTGCATGTTTTGCGTGTACCAACTTCTAATTTAAGGGCCGATTTCACAATCGTGGCTTAAGCCTACATTGTTACTTAACTATTGAACAAAACAACGCAGTTTTAAGAATCGATAATTTTGAGAAATGGAACTGTAAACTGAACAGCGATTCAGGCATACATTTGTCGACGTTTATTGCCACCTTTTTTGAAAAATTTCCATAATATGAAAAAAAGGATTTGCCACCTCGCTAAATCTAATTTCGAAAAGGAAATTATTTCTACCGTCGGGAAATTTTTTCTCACCAATTTTTCTGACGTCCTCTGGAGCTAGTCAGTATTTTTCCGTTAGTAAATTGTATGAAAGATTTCGTCAATTTTAAATCAAAAGTTTTTTTTTCTGTTTAACGATTAATTCTCAATTAAATTAATTTTTACTTTAGTACTATTTAGCACTAAACTAAATAAAATTGTTTTTCTCTTTTAGAAAAATAATAATTTTACCAAAAAAAAAAATTTTAGTTAAAAAAAAAAATTAACAAAAAATGACAATGTATTCTCCGAATAATAAAAACATATGTTTCGAACTCAATGACTAAATACACATTTACTTGCACCCACACTGACGCATTTTATCAACCATATGTGGTGTCTTGAAAAAGTGACTTCGAATGTCGACAAATGTATGCCTGAATCGCTGTTCAGGTTTCTAAGAAGCTGCGAGTTCTGTTGGATTATTTTTTGTAGGGATATTTGAATCTATTGATCCACGCAAAGAAACCATGAACCATTCATGAACTGAAAACGAACCGAGATATATACTTCTAGAAGTCATAGAAAATTTGCTACATCGACTTCATTCTTGTTTTATTTAATTTTATAATCATATCATTCTTTAAAAATTAGCTTGAACAGTTTCAACATGTATAATTTTATTGCCTCCGATCCTTCTGAGACAATTAGTCCGTGAACTAAACTACCAACCCATTTTTTCTCATATATTTTCCCTAATAAAAAAGTGGTATATAAAAATTGGACTATTAAACCTAGGAAACCCTAGATTAATAATGAACATTAATAAGGCGCCTCAAATAAACTCTATTCAAAATATTCTTTTATTGAAAAAACTTATTCGTTTTCGTCCTTTTATCAGCGTTTAAGCGTTTTGTGGTAATAAGAGTCCTAATCGAAAGGGGAAAATGTACGTATTCGAATGAATTTATTTTTGATTGAGTATCTTTTTGTCCTATTTTTTTTTTTTTTTAGTAAATATTTAAATAATTTCCTAGAAAAATTCTCTCTTAAGGAAAAATATGAAAAATTCATGCTATTTTATTGATTTTATACGAAAATTTTATGAAATTTTACGAAGATTTTGTGATTACATAATTCTGCGGTTTTTTTTTTGGTTGAAAATAAAAAAATTCACATGGCGGGAATTGAAATCGTGATTTACGACAAAAAAAATCTATTCAAATGTAATTTGTGAACATTTTTATTTGCAATGATAATCATTCTGAGCTGAAAAAATTGAAAATTATTCAAGTAAAACCGACTCAAATTTTGTAATTTAAAAAAAAATAAATAAGAAACAAAATAATTTGTGACAACTTTTTAAGGTTATTTACATATATACAGATTGTACAATAAGAGAGTAGATTCTGTTACTATACTTCTTATTAAAGTTTTTGATAAATGATGGCGATTAGGTAGATTAGTTTAGTTATTCTGTTCCTTTTATAAAACGGGTTAATCTAATGGAAATGGTACAAATCTAAGCTTTAAATATCTTATATCATGACATAACTTGAAAGTAACACTTAGTACATAAGAAATGCGTAGTAATATAATCATAATAATTTCTTATTAAACAAAGGTGATCTATCAAGAATTTGTTCATCTATAAATCTTCATGTAATATGTTCAAAATACATTCATATGAGATGGCAACAATGTCAGCTATCTAAATCACTTTTACTTTTCGATGTCCTAATATATTGTATATCATGGACTTTTTCGATAATCTCTTCAGTACTCACCTCAATTGGCCAACTAGGACATTCGACAGCGCCTAAATTTTTTAAACAAATATCTGATGGTTGTTATTAAAGGTCACTAAACAGTGTAAAAAAATTTTCTTTGAATTCCTTAAACGTTTTCCCATTCAAAAATAGGAATTTAATCATACTAAATCAATACAAAATTTTTCGCGTATTTAATAAAAAGCTAATTGTTTTCTCTTTCAATGGCTGCCAAAACTAAACTAATTTACAGATCGATTTGTTACACCTTTACACGTGTTCATATGAAAGTAAATACTATACAGAACAAAACACTAGCACCGAGTCATATCGAGAGCTTTTTGATACATCTAATATATGGGGTCTGTTCGGAAGAAAGTAGATATTACTATACGGTAAGGCAAAGGCCCTGGATCTTTTAAGTTGAATAGCTAACATTCAAAATAATGATTATTAAAACTAGGCCAAAGGACAACGCCGTAGTCTATTCACTCATTCGAAACAGAAAGCTTACATATTAATAGATGATCTTAATTATTGTGCAACAGATTGTGCCAACTATAAAATCAATCCGTAATCTGACTGAGAATTTGTTCAGACGAAAGAATAAACTGTTTGATAGCAAATCGAGAATTTTATGAATTGACTTCTTTCGTTCATACAAATTTCGCGTGGATTTCATTTCCATTGATATTATATAAATTGTGACTAATATCCGCAATTGTTACAATATTCTATTTTCAATAAAAATACCCGGTGAATAACTTATATTCAGATTTACAATGATGTAGCTCACAACCTCGAAAAGTTATTGCATTGTACATAATTAGAAAAAAAAACCCAATAATAAATTGTTTTATAATAACAAAACTATAAAAAACGACTATTCTAGAAATTCAGAAATTACATGAAATTGTTTAAAAACTCTGTCTTATCCCACGAATATAATTTTTACTAAGTAAGAAAATTCATCGAACCGAAAAATGCATTGAATACCATAGTGCACACATGAAGGTGCGGTCGAAGAAGGTATAGAGCTTCTAATTTGCCGGATGGGTATGCAAGTGCAATATGGTCATATGTGATCAGCCAACTGTAAAGGAAGTTATATAAAATACAGATATTATGACATTAATATATGAAACCGATGCGCGCTGTATAGTAATACACAAAAAAAACAAAAAAAAAATGGAAATTCTTGAGTATTTAAAAACAAAAATTCCCAGACATTTTCATCCGGAAATAAGACCTTAGATTTTTCTAATTAGCTAGATGACCTTTTGTAAGTCTCATTTAGAGACGACATTAGAGAAAATCTTTTCAAATTAATAATAAATATTTAAAAATGGATGAATAAAATTTAAAGGAAACTCTACCCTAAAAAATGTATGGGAAATTTTGTATTTTTTTTCTTTTCCTTTTAGGAGGATAGATTATTATATAAACTGAATACAAGAACTTTAACATTGATTTTATATTTTCCTTTCAGGATATTAATAACTCATCAATTACTGGCCACCATTTTATATATTGTTATGTCTGAAATTTGTTTTTAATACACAGATGGTAAACATATAAACGAATTCCTCCGTAAAACAGAAAAATGTTCTAATTTCATACGAAAGAATGATCGAAAGAACTTTAAAATTATGATTGACTAGATCCTAAAACTAGCTGGAAAAAATTTCAAAATAATTTTCGCCTAAAAGGACATCTTAACAGAAGATCTCTGTGCCAAATGTTATCAAGATTCTTCAACGGATTCCCGAATTATTTTCCCAATAAACTCTTCTCCGATGATTATTTCCATTTGTTACAAATGTAGTGACAAAACTAGGTAATATACTCTCTGGTAGTACCTACAAAAGGGCATAAAAATAACGAATTCTAGAAAGATTATACATAAAATGACTATGACCGTGATAAAATCATTGGAATACAATGTAACTTCATTGATATTCATAGTAAAATAAATGGAAATTATTTTTTATACAGAAATGTAATTAGTAGCCTTAAAAATGGCAATGATTTTAACCCTTCATGTTTAATTTACCAGGCAACTCCATTAGACTTTTTTCAAGACTTTTCGGACTGCAAAAAAAGTCTTGTGGAGACTCGAAAAATTGGAATTTTTTTTTCAGTCCGACTGAAAATATGTCTTGAAATAAGTCTAATGGAGTCGTGGTTGTGGGGTTACTAAGAGTTGTACCATTTTTTATAGTATCTTTCTTCATAGTCATAGCAATAATGAGGTATAGCAATTTTTTGAAAATTATTTAGTTCAGTGTAGTAAAGCTTTTATAATAAAGAAAAATTACTAAAAAAAATATAGTAATTATTGATTATATGAAATAAAAACACGTAATTTAAAAAATCAGAAGCCTTTAATTATATTAGAAACATTGAACAAATTATAATTTTATAAGAACAAGTATTAGTAGCTAATCGAATAAAAACTGAAAGTTCACAAAGAGCCAATAGGCTAAGTGTTATTTGTGTACTCTCTTTCGAACTTATAAAAATATTTTTTTTTTCATATTAAATTATTGATTTTATTTTTTTTTATATAAAAAAAACGAGGAAAAATCAAAGTTTTTGTATTTCATTCTGTCTTTAATTAAAAAGAAAATTGATTTATTACAGAAACCTAATTAAATCATATTAAAATTTAATAAGTAGACAAAATTAATGTATAAATTTCATAAAATAGGAAAGATCTAAGAAATAAGTAGAATTTTTTTTTTTTTTAAGAATCCTTAAATAAAATTTCCCAAGAAACGAACATACCATTTAACAGGGGGGAACATAAGAGGAACAGAACGCATACAATAAAAATTCTTAAATATGATAAAAAAAGGTTTACATATATTTATTTGCGTAAACCTATTTTGAAATTCTTGGATAGGAAATGGAACTAAAATAAGATTATGAGTTTCCACTTCATATATGCTCCATTATGAAGGATCTCAAGTTTATAAATATGAAATATTTCATAATATGTTATATAATTAGTAGAAAACATCCTTAAAACCGGGTGTTCCATTCAAAATTTAAAGAAGTTGTTACCATTAAAGGCCAATCTCCACACAGCCGACATCCTATTCTGATAAAAGTATGGGATACACTTATCCAAAGTTTGGTTAAACAGAAAGGGAAAAACAATCATCCTACTAATTTTGTCGGCTTCTGCATTTCTCATTTCCCCATCTGATTCTTGATCTGCCAGACAATTCCACTCAAAACCAGAAGAACTTGTTTATCTGATTTATGGCTCTTCATCTGCGTTTGCATATTCTCATAATAACCACACACGATATCGTCGCACACTACCAATTTTTCTAAATTGTGTGAGGAGACTCTGATGTTTTTATTCGATCAATCCTAGCGAAAATTGCAAAAAATGTTCTAGTTTTCTGATTTTTCCCCGTCAGAATAGGATGTCGGCTGTGTGGAGATTGGCCTTAACACAATTTCAAAGTCATTGTCTTATAATTATGTACATCTAATGTGCGATATAATATAAATTGCAGTCGCTGGTACCAATTTATCAAAAAAATTCACATTTTTATCACATTTCAAAATTAGACAGGACTGCGCACTGCTATAATGTATTATAGTAATTGTAACTGGGGAATAGTAACTGGGGAACCACCTTATTCGATAGCTCTTACCTACTCATTTCGTAAGACATTTACAAATTTTAGTTAAACACTTGATACTATAGTTAGTACCTTGTCTTTCTCCCAAAATTATAATCTCGGATGGAATTTTCATCCTTACCAAAACTTGGGATCAAAAACGAAATCATTAATTTGTGTATACCGATCTTTAATGGGCTTTATTTTACTACGGACTAAATCAGACTGAAATGGTTTGGTGCGGGCATAAATGAGCTGTAAGATATTAATTTTCAGATAATTTGATATGTTTCTTATATCGCTCTATGTATATAGCCTATCTCCTTCATATTAATGGTATCTATATGTCTTCTGTTGAGACAGCCGGTATATAAGAAACTGATAACAACTGCCCTTTATGCATACAAAATTTTTGGGACTGATTACGATATTTATAAACCTTTAGGGATATGTCCAAAGTATTGGTGCTTATCTAATTTGATACATATTGATCTTCCAAATAAGTATATAGATGTAAAGATTTTTTGGGTCATAAAACTAGCTGATATCATCTATTTTTCATTGTAAAATCTCTTGAAAGAAACAGAAAAAAGTTATAGTTGGGAGGTAAACCTTTCAGAAAATGTTCAAAATAACGACAGGGAGTTTCCTGTCTAAATTCATAAATATTTAAGTTCAAAAAGTTATCTTAAAATTATCGACTTGAAATCAATTGTTATTAAAACTCATTGTGTTTCGAATGCAAAAGAAAAAAACTTCAAAATTTTCAATGAATTCAACTAATTATAGAATAGTTTGTAGGTGGTGTGCCATTGACACTCCATATTCAAACTCTTTGTCCAAATGACTAAAATTTGAAAATAAATCCATATAAGAAACTTATGTGAAGAAACAACCATCTAATATTCTTCTATTTGTGTTGCTTTCAGTTTCATACGCTAGTCTTGAAGAATATATAAATAGACAAATCAATTCTTTCAGGATATTTGAAAATACAATAAAATATTTAGGTCAGAATTACCCAGAAGTAGCTATTACGTAAACAAAAGTTGTCTAATATCAGAGAAAACATTATCTTTTTACAGGCTGACCTTTGTATTGAACTTTCTTAGTCGTCTTTATGTCTACCGACACGACCTACGTTCTATAAATACAAAAACAGCAAAATATCATGAAATACAGAATGACTCAACCGAATTATAAAAATTATGAAATTTCTGAATATAGTTTTAGATAGTAACGCCGCTTTAAAATCAAACCAAAGACAAAAAAAATAACTTAACCCCCAAAAAGTTATAAATTATTGAGATTGCGTGTTCTTGGCCTCATCTCAATCTTTTAAAATTAAATTAAACTTAATTAGATTCGTCTTCGTCCTATCAATAATCATCAAGATTCTTAGTTAATTAGATTTCGGAATATCTTCGAATTACACAGTCTACAAATTAGAGAGAAGAATTTCTTCCATTTAAAAATAGAATGAATTATTTTCTTATTTGAAAAAAAATCTATTATGTTTCGAAACAAACTTACCGGTCAATAACCAATTCAACATAAATACTTATAAAGAAATTGTTTTATACTTGAGGGCATCATAAAAGATTACTCGAAAAATGTCGTAGATTTTCTTAGTAAAATATGAATCAATTAAGTTTGAAGAAGCAAAAAAAAAACTGTAACAGACTTGAACTTCATCTGAAACACATAAATCTACAGTTTTATCAAGCATCTTAGAAAATAAATGAATCTATTTTTGGAAAAGAAAAATGTGCAGAGTGAATCAAAGGCACACATATCTGGTATTTATTCTTATTGAAAGTTTCTATGAAGATTCGTTTCGAATTTTTAGTATATAAACTAAAGTATATTTGGACTCGCTTTTGTATACGGCGCACAATTAGTTTTAAGTAATTGAATTGAAATGAACTTTACAGTAATGAGTTAAATTGGCTGATATCAAAAAGTATGTATTAAACATAAAACATAGTTTTTCTTGATATGAACGAAAACAATTTGAATACGCCTGCAAATATGCAAATCTTAGGAAATATATGCTAGTATTTCTAAAAGTTATTCGATCTGAGACGATGGCACTAGGATATTTTATAATTCTTCCATCCGTAACAGAAAAAAGAAGGATTATTGATTTTAATCTTCTAATACGTCCTAGCATCAACGGGAGATATTACTAGTTCTTAATAAAACGTTAACCAAAAGTGCTTCCATTCATTCAAAACTTACGTTTCCTCATTGTTCTATATGTACATGCTTCAATCATTCAATCTTATGATTTACCCTGTATTTTTTTTAATTTCCTATTACAAGAAGAAATACAATATTATTTGCAAAAAATTCAAGTTGGAAGATATTGAAAAACTTATTTTCGAATATTGGACTCAATATGCTTGAAAACAAATACAAACAAACAGTTATTGAATTCCTTGAGATGATTTTCTTATTAACAAAAGAAATTTTAATTTGAACCAAATCAATGAATTTGTACTATTTTTAGAGAACATGATAAACAAAGTTTATGTTTGTATCATAATAATATCACCAGATTTTCGTAACATAACCAAAAATGCGGTAAAATATTTCTTATATTGTAAAACAATCCCTTATTAAAAAGTCTATGGTATAGAATACCCAAGAGTATCATAGTTTGTAATACGGTGACAAGAAATATAGGAAACTTGTCCCATAAGAGCTCTAAAAGCTAAACACACAAATTTATAGTAAAAGATAATTTGATTTTTGCATGAATGTGGGTAGCCTGTTTGGAGGAAAATAAACCAACAGAACACTTCCTGTGTGAATGTCGGGTCTTTTCCTGAATGAGACTTGCTATAGTAGATGCACGAACTCTAGGAATGAAGAATCAATCTGGATTTAATCAGTGTATTATTTTTCTTCAGAAAGACGAACGAAAATACATAATTAGTATTGGGTTTAATATTCAATTAATATAATGATTCAGTGGATTGATTTATGGCTCTATGGATTGAGCTTTTTATTCCCTATGGTATAGGTACTATCAGAGTGTATATTAGTTTTGTCACTAAGTGTGTAACGCATAAAAATAATCATCGGAAAAGGGTTTCGAGGCTATAGATGTGTAGAGAATCAAAAGTTATCTGTCAATCAGTCCATGTACAAGATAACACCAAAACACATTATCCGATTTTGATGAAATTGAAAGTTAATTTCTTTATACCTTACCTCGATTTGGTATTGGATTTTAGCAAAATCGGGCGGAGGAGAAGCGAAGTTGTAAAACAAAAACCAGGGTGATCAGTTGTTTATGTTAAAAGCAAAGAAAAAATAGGTGAAAAATAATAAGAAATATAATTTGATATTAAAGTATAAGTTTGTTTCTTAGTAAATAATTCAATTTCATTACAAAAAGGCTGCGGAATTTCCATTAATCCCACTTTATTAGCACTTTCACGAATTTGAATGTACCCTATATGTTTTTCGCCAGTAATGAAGCTAGTCTGCGGTTCGATACACAGTCTTAAAGATATACCATTTATTTTTCTTTATTTACAAACAAGTAATTAACAAATTGGTTATAGACCGATTTTAATTTTATTTATTATATTATATTATATATTTTTCTTTCATGTTTTTCTCAATCATAATTATTTTTACTTTCACTTTTTGTTAATATGTAATTACAGTATTTAATGAGGACGTAGTTTTACAATAATGTTTCATAAGAAGATATTAACAGAAAAAATTAATTTATTTAATTAAAAATACACGGCAAATTAATTAATGATGATTTTGCAGACCCAACAAAAAAAAAAGAAAAACAAGCAAAAAAAGGCTTTAAAAAAAGAAAATGAATAATAATTTCTTGCTGACAAAACAAAAAAGCATTATTTTTTTGATATTAGCAACTTTTTCCAAAGTATTAAGTTAATTAATATGAAAACCTTTTTTAAAAAGGTAAAACTAAATTTTATAATCTTTAAAATTTTATTAAAAAAAAAAGATTTTAATTAGATTAGATTTTTAAAAAAGACTTGCTAATTTTTAACACGTTTTTTTTTTCTTGGCCAAAATCGTCACCCAGAATATTGTTCCTATTGAAAATATATAAATGTTAAATTTCTAAGAAATAGAAAAGTAATGCTAATGAAAAATAACAATATTGGGAATCAAATTTCTTAATACTAGAGAAGACTAAAATTCTCAGAACATCAGACAACTTTTAATGAATGTACAAAGATTTTCAAAAATCTAAACCGAGAATAAAATTTCTTTCCAGAAATGCATTAAATATAAAATTAGACATCTCAGTTTACCTTTTCGGGATTTGTTTGCATTGGAAAATTAAATATATTAAAGATATCCTCTTCTCGTTGTAAATCGTGTTGTATCATTGTATTATTCGATGATAAACCATGATTCACAACTAAAATATCCTTCAAAGCTATTCTTGAATAACTTTCTTTTGAATTTGTAGAAAGTTCTCAGTTATATTTTTAAACTAGCTGACCCGACAGACATTGTCCTGCCCAAAATTCAATACATCTGTTTGTGATCGTTTTGTGGATTTGTAGAGAGCTATTGACAATGTGTAAACAAAGTAAACATGAGAAAAAACCTATTTCTGTTACAAAAATCTGATTGAAGAAAACCACTTTTAGTTTTTCCCGAATTTTCCAATTTTCCAGGCAAATTTTCTCATTTTTCTTTCCATAGGAACCTTATTCGGACTACTACGAACATTTTAACAAATAAATGAGTGAAATCGGTTCAGCCGTTCTCAAGTGATGCGCTTACTAACGAACAGCATTTAATTTTTATTTATATAGATATCACTAAAAATATGAATTAGAAATATAAAGATGCAGGTCTTTTCAGAATTATCAATTTTGAACTTCAAGCTACAAATTTAGAGATAAGAGATTTTAGCTGTTTTAAGAAAATGGTTTATGAGTATGCCGCCATTGAATTGAATAATGTGATTGTAATGGCAACTGAAAATATGCATTTTTAAGTTCTTTTTTGGTTTGCATCTTAATCCGTTTCAGGAAAAACTATGCATTTTAAGACACATTTGTTAGGGCATATTTTCGGCGTTAGACCATGAGATCTTCTACATGAAAATTACAATAAGAGATGACTTCATTTTCATTGCTTCGCTTAAAATTTAGAATTTCTTAAAGTGTCAATGAAAAAGCTTAAAACATATGAACTACAACTTTCTGTACAGATTAAGGTAGTAACAGGTGCTGTGTAAAACATTAATGAATATAAATATATGGCAAGACAATGTGTACGGTATGGATTTTATAAAGCACATTCTTAATGTTTAAAACAGTTTTTTAAAGCATATTTAAAGTGGATAAACCCGATTTTTTAGAACATATACTTTTTGATTCCCTAGTGATTACTAATCCCTCCATATGTACTTGGCAACATGTCAAAGAATATGGAAAAACAAAAGTTAAATACGTAATCAGAAAAAAAATATTACAAAATTATGTTTCGTGTCGTTTTAAATAATATTACCTTGAAAATGAGAGAATTTCATACAAAATTTATGAAATAATTAAGACATTTTTCATTGAAATTTTAAGTAATAAATATTAAGGTTAAAAATACAAGTTGCAAAGTAATCAATGTTGAAAAGCAAAAAAGAACCAAACAATTTAATCTTAAATGACAAAGTTTCAGCAGTTTTCTTTTTTTTGGTCGTTTATAATACAAAAGATAAATTTATCCAAAGAATTATTTATTAAGTGTTGTACAAAATTTCTATAACCGTTCTCCTTCCCAAAAAGAAAACAAATCCCACATTTATATCATTTCCATTCCAAAAATGGAGGAAATTTTGAAATAAATAATAATTATTTTTCTTTCTTTTTGTTTTTTTGGTTGATATAACACAACATTTATAATTTCAGATATTGAATAATATTCTATAAATTATTTAAAAATGATTCATAAAAAAGAATTTCAAAAAGTTCAAAAAACACGAAAAATCTTATAAAATTGCAGAAATCAAAACGCCTTAAAACTGGTAAAGAAAAGCTAACGAATGAAGAGAAAAAAAAACATGTGGTATGGTAAAACCATTTGACTTTCTTATACAAGATTTTTAAACTTTCAAATTTTACAAAATTATATTTTAGAAAATAAGAAAAGAATAAAAAAAATACATAAAACATCGTCAATTTAATTTATTTATTTGATTTTCTCATTAAAATTGGATGCAACTGAAGATTGGGCTTCAACCCAAAACTTCTTAGAATTGTCAATAACCGTTTTCAATGTTTTGAATAAAACATCATTGAAATGGCTCGCCTCTGCTTCGATTGCAGGAGCAAAGTCGAAGAACCAAATTTTCGATGACTTTTACTAGTATATCTTGTCTTATTTCAGTTTATCAATAATTTGTGATACCATTTACGTAACCCAATAAAGAATCTTCAATCTCCTCCTTGGAGATCAGAGTTTATAGTTCCATTTCTCAAAATAATCGATTCACCGAACGTCTTCTGATTGTTTGATCAGCAGTATGGCATGTTGGACGGTCTTGTAAAAGTGTATATCTTTTTCATGATAAAACTATATACAATATTGAGTTCAAATAACAGCTGTTACTATTCGTGTCATTTCAAGTGTTCCAGCCTTGTCAAACTCATTTTCTTATTGAAAAATCATTTAGGTATTTCAGATTCCTAGAACCGTAAAAACAGTGTGAATGATTTTCGACAGTACATAATTATTATATGTAAATTATTAAAGTATAAGAAAGAAATTATACATTTTATATATATTGCCATTTTATAAGTAGGAGTTTTGACATTATCAGAAATTTTCAATATTGATTCATTCAACCCACTTTTAAATCAAAAAGTTTTTTACATAAATAATAAGAAATTCATAAGAAAATTTTAAATTATGATAAAATAATTTCGGTGTAAATTTGTTGTTTTTCTTAACTTAACTTGAAATTTTAATGAAGATCTTATTTATCATGTAAAACAATACCAAAACTGTTTCTTGAAGACTTAATGATTAGAATAGATTAAAGATAAGTATATAAATAATAATGTAGCGTAAATAACGACTGTAGTGACCTCGTTTATTATATACACTTACGTACTTAACAAATGTCTCATTCAATTTCTTGGAATTGCAAATATAAAAGTTCACCACCCATAACACCGCTTAATAGTAAGTAATCTCTGAATGTTTTTATACTTTTTCTTTTTTTTTTTTGGTTAAAATTGTACTAAAATCAGTTGTTAACAGGGTATTTCAAATGGTTTGGGGATTTTTTTTTTATGTATTTGAGTATATGGAGTTTCAAACAATCTATTTTTATTATAACAAGTTACTTGCGAAAGTGTCAAGTAGTCAGTGAAAGATACAATCAAAAATTCTACATGAACAATTCCACATATGGCTGGGCTAATTCATTATGGGGAGATAGCTTGAAATTTTTGGATTTGAAGTTAAGTACGTACATAGTTTTGTAATACTATTCGTTAAACTTATAATAAAGAGACAATTATAGTACAATATATTCCAAGTTTTCGTTTAAACTTAGATTTGACATTTTTGGGATTTTACATGTTTTAAACTCCAACAAAAGAATTAAGATTACATTATTTGCCAGTCTTGAAAGCACATTTTACCGGAAGAAACTCATTTATTACTTTTATCAGATGAAATACTCGAAAACCTACATTGGAACCCACTGGTTTGACAAAACTTCAAATCCAGTTTTCTCAAAATCAATTTTTACTTCGTATTGAACTAGGGATATGTCTTATTGAATTTAAGAATCTAGAAAAAGAGGAGTTTGATATGTTTGGTTCCTCATAAGTCTCTATTACGATAGTTTAGTTGATGAAGCCTCGCAGCTGTACGCTTTCTAAGGCGAACAATGGAAAATGTTTCCTTTGAACCAGGAACATGTTCAATCCCTAGTAAAATGTAATTTCTCAAATCCACCCTGTCTGAAATTACAAGATTCCATCATCATTAAAAACATTATCATATATATTAAATAGTATTCATTATATTTTATCTTCTTGGCTTTTTCCATTTATAGCTATTGTGTATACCACCTTAAAATCCATTTCCTTGGATTTTCCATAACTAATATTATATAACATACAATCTCGAATAACTACTATACTTTTTTTCGCTTGATGATTATTTTTCGCGAACAATAAAATAAGAAAAAACTGTAAATTGTATTATCTTCCAAAAGTATCAGATCTTCTCTTCATATATTGTGAAGTTTTCATTCCCATTCACTGCGATACCCATTCAAGAAGCAACATCAACCACATTTGAACATCATTGTTGGTCGTTATATCCTACAATATGTGATGATAACCGCGACAGGGAAAATAAAAGAAGAAGGTGTTTTTATTATTGATACTTTGGGAGCAGCAAATTTACAGGGTTTGATTTCGAGATAAAGTTTAAAGTTTAAGAGAAAATCTTATCTTTTAAAAATTTCCCACACAAAAAAATATTATTTATTCCGACTATTTTTTCTAGACGACTTTTCTTTCATTTTTATTAAATCACCGGAAAATAAATAGCACGGAAATTTATTATTACATAATTTTTCATTTTCTTCAAAAAGAAAAGAAAAAAGAAAAACTTTTGAATAAATTCATATATATTTTATTTACATGGAAATACTTCAGAATATATTAAATTAAAATTGATGTCGTTTAAGTAAGTTTATTGGCTTGAAACTAAATCACAAAAAATACATAATTCGTTTTGACTTTCTATTTTAGTGAATGCTTAAGGAAAATTCGTTGGGTTTATCACAAAAAGAAAAAAAATATATCCCAATCGATACAATTTCCTAGAAGAATTATAATCAGATAGATTTTCGAAGTCAACATAAGGCTATACGGAAAAGCAAGATAAGACTTTGATTAAGACTTTAATAAAAGGAAAAACTCAATTTGTTGATAGGAATTTGTGGAATCTTTAATGGAATTCTTTGAATACGCTTTCTGGTTTTGTATAGTACTAATAAAAGCCATAAAAAGATTAGATCAAGTGGTAGACAGAAGCGTTTAACAAGAAATCATCGTCAGAGTAATGAAAAAATGGCTAAAAAAAAATATGCAAACTACAAACAGAAATATGAGAAAAATACTGAAAAATAAATAATAATAGTAAAACTGGATAAAATACAAAAAGTCCAAGAATTATCAATTGAATAAAAGCCCGATGGTGGCTTGTAGCAATAATCTTAATTATGATTTGATTGAAAACTTTAAAGGCCGGACATTTTGAAGATATTTTAACGTCCTATCTTTAATAGTTAGAACGGTTGAAACATAAAACTATTACCCTAAAACTAAATAAAAAGTTTAGATTTAATAAGAATTTATTGCCCCAAAGAAAATGGTTGGCAATTTACCATCATGTCAAGTATTGTATTTTTCTGCGAGCACATCAGTCTACAGTGTACAATTCTTTAACTGAGATCGTTATAAAAAATATACTAACAACCAGCAAACGAAGTATTATATAACCATTTTAAAGGATATATGAATGTATGAATGAAATAATCTACCGCGCCTTAATCTAGTTAACTAATTAAATTTTGTAGGCCGTTCTAAGTACTTATTACACCAAACCAACGATTTACACAGTCAAATTATACAATTTCAATCTGCCCTTAGAAACACCAGCTGGAAAATTGTTATATTTCTTTTGTGGGAAAGCTTATAGTTCCACAATCTTTTACCCTTAACGGCGCACCTAGCCTTTTATAAGGCATCACCACAAGTAAAAATATACAAAAATCAACATGTTTTATTCATATATTCACGTGTTAAAAAGTACCCCATCAGTTTTATACATTTTCTCCTTTTGGAGACATAGAAAAATAAGATATCCAGCATTATCTTACGACACACAAGTTGCGGAGCTCTGGCATAGCTCTCTCATTAAATAGTTGCCTTGATTAACGTTTATGGTTATAATTCTGGAACTAATCATATTTTCGTTAGAAATTTGAATGAACTGTGAAAGTATAATCGACCTTTGAAGAAAACACTTTAAAAAATTAAATAAAAGAAAATAATTTTCATCGAAATTATGTTATCTTATCGACACATTTTTTAACGATTTAAAACAACTTCCGGAAAAGTGTTAGATAATGAATTTATGGGTAATAAAATTAAATTGTGTTTATTAAATAAAGAGAATGAAAAAAAAAAATTTTCTTTCACAATTTTTTTAATATTTACTTTAACTTTTTAACATATTTTAAAGCTGAATTTCATTCACAAATGTTTTTTTTTCTTTGACCTACTAAACTATAAAGCTTGACCTGTTATAGTGAGTGTTGTTGTTTTCTTTAGAATTCCTTTCATGAAATACCCTAAAGGGCTAACGTGTGTCTCAATGTCTATTACAATAAATTGAAGAAAATTCTTAAGTTTTTCTTTAAATTTATGGAAATTTTTGTATTTTGAAAAGGTAGAAATTATAGATTCTGTTCGTCTTTTAAAGAAATTTCAAATTGAACCAATAATAGATTTGCTAGATAGAAGAATCCAAATGCACTATATTTGCAAGTCGAGAACTGTTATTGAAAAAAGACATGGATTTTATATGTGCTTCAATTCCAGGACTTTGAGCTGGAAGAGATTCAAATCGTTTATTTTTCGATAATTATACAAGTGGACTGATAAGCACAAATAAAAAAATTGGATATACAGAAGGATATGTGGGAGTTTTAGGCGTTTAGTAATAAATGTAATTGTCGCTCAATGGTTTACATTTAATACAAATAATTATTGTATTGTTTAAAATAATATCGAAGTTATAGAGCGCAAACAATCAACCGTTTTAAAGTGATCGAATGGGTGTAGTTCCTCACAATTATTTTCTATTGCCCTACAGTTATAGATAAAGGAAAGCTAGGGATGGATTCATGTAACTCGATTTGAACCAAATCGTATCGAAAAAGCCTAGGAATGACAATGCATTTTCGATACAATTTACTGTCAATCGAGTTATCGAATTTCAGCAAAAATGTCAAACCGAAAGCAAGTGATTTTTGACTAAAATGTGAAGAAATACTGAAAACAAAGTTTTCATAAATACTTTTATGACCTATCAGACAAGGGGAAGTAACCCCACAACTCCATTGGACTTATTTCAAGACATATTTTTAGTCGGACTGACAAAAAAGCCCAATTTTTAGAATCTCCACAAGACTTTTTTCAGTCCGACTGAAAATATATCCAATTTTTAGAATCTCCACAAGACTTTTTTCAGTCTGGCTGAAAATAAGTCTTGAAAAAAGTCTAATGAAGTTGCCTGGTAAGTTGTACGGAAAAATTAGGCTGACTACAACTGCTCTGACTGAGTTTAAGTCAGGTGGAAACAGCTAGTTAAATTTAAAAGAAATTTGAAGCTTCAGCAATTGTGTATAAGACAGGTTTGTTATACAATTTGTGTGTTTTATGTAAAACAAAAAAAAAACAACAAATTGAATTGCATATGAGTGATTACATTTGTTTGTTTATGAAAGCAAGCTATTACCTTTACACATCTGTTAGGCAAAATACGGATTCCGCAAGACAAAAGATCCGATTCTTTTAAAGCAATCCAATCATGGACCTATTGTTTAATGTTTTCATAAGAACGAAAGTGCTTCTCAGAAATGGATGATTGCATGGACCGAAATAATTGATAATCTGATGGTAGAATGGCTACTGAATACGGGCGCTTAAAGTAAGAAGGATTTCACAGTTCACAGTCCTTGCAGGTAGTTTCAGACAAGTTGATCAACTTGTGGTCTGACATTGTAATGTTAGAAAATAATCCTATCATGTCTATTCTCTCATTTTTTTGATCAGAACTCGCTTCAAACATATCAGTTTTAGTCGATTACGATTGCCAGTGATAGTTTTTTTGTTGTTGTTGACACATATTCCGTTTAAAAGCTTACAATATAGTAATGTCAAATGCATGTCTTTCCAGTTTAAACTAACTCTAAAAATAGTATAATTCGGAAAGGAAGAAATCATATTCAGCTTCCCAATAAATTCCCATACAAATCCAAAGTAGTACTTTTGTAAATTCTAATTTTAGAGAAAAATTCATAATCGCGTTTTTTTTTAACAAAGAAATTTTCTCTAAAAACAAAAATAGATGCAATTAAAATTGATTTTCTGGATATTTCCCCGAATTTTAATATATATATTTTTTTTTTCATCAAAAGCTTCTTTTTTTTTGCCTCTCTGCAATATTTGTATTAATCTAGGTGAAATTTTTAAAGCAGGTTGATTTTTGGGTGGACTTAAACAACAGGGAGCTGGGCACACCAAGAGTTACTACACTATGAGGAAATTTCATGTAAAGAGAAAATCGATTTTTCTCAACATTTTGATTTGAAATTGCATTTCCAAATTATTTGTTTTGTTGTTTGTCCAGCTTTAATAAATTTTTTTTTCGCTTTTCCAATTTTTTTTTTGTTTTTAGGGGAAAAACAAAGAAAATGTTTCAATAGTTATTAAGTACATACCTTTTTGGTTGGTTTTCCCCTTGAAGAAAACTGCCTGGAAAGAAATCCGATAAATAGTCCTTTTTTTTGATTTCTATTAAAAACTTCTGAAAGAAATATTATTCCTTGTTTTTTTTTTTTTTCTTATGAAGGAATCCTTTCTGGAATATTTGAAAATTTCGTTTTTTCCTACAGGATAAACATTTTTGCTTTTGATTATACAATTTTTTAACAAAAACAAAATTCACGATTTTTATGGCGATCACTTTTTTTTTTCTTTTAAAAACCACAATTTTTTAAAAATACAATTTTTCACATTAATTTTTCTTAAATTTTTTGTTGGAATTTTATTTTTTCGTCAAAAACCGCGACGTTGTTTTTCTATTTTCTTTTTTTTTTTTTAACTAATACGGAATTTTCTATATTTTCATTTTCTAATACTTTTTTCTGGGCTTTAATCTTTTCATTGATTAAAAAAAAAAAAAAAGTAAAAAAATAAATTTTATAACGGAATAAATAGCGTTACAAAAATCAGAACGAAAAAAAAAACCATTCACCGTTGTTTTTGTTGTTGCTTTGATTGTTTCTTTTTTGAAGGACAGGCGAAACTTTTATAAGAAAAAAGCGGCGAAATCTTATTGGACGATTCTTGTTTTTTTTCTTTTTTTCGCACAAAAACAAGAAAAAAAACTTTTATTTTGTTTAATTCACCAAAATTTTAATTAATAATTAAAAATTAAATTAAAAAAAAAAAAACAAAAAGAATCAATCGATTTTATAAGATCACTTTTTCACTGTGCTTTTTTGTTTAATATTTCTTGAAGATTTTCTTTTTTTTTTTTGCGGAAAACACGAACGAAAAACGAGATGTTATTTAACCAAAAATCCGCAAACAACTGAACGAAATTATTTAATCAAATATCTGCAAGTAAAAACTGAACGAAATAAAAACAGCTGATTTCGTGATTTGAAGAGAATATTTTGTACTAGATGCGAAAATTTCACTTTTTTTTTTTGTTCATAAATTTTGTTTGGCATGAGACATTTTTGTGAGGCGAAAATAATTGTCAGTCGGTGATATTAAGTATCGAGTATTGTATACCAGTTTGTATAATAGTTAAAATATATGGCCGACATTTTCTTTCTTTTTTTGAACAAAACGAAAAAAGCTAAAATTACAGAAAACTTTTTTAAGATTCTTATTTATTAGTTTATATAAACTTCAAATGAAATAAATTATAAAAAATATAATAAATTGAAATATAAGTTATTAAAATAAAAGTTGCAAAAAAAATCTATATCCAAAAAAAAGTACTTGTTCTTAATAATTTTTATAACCCAAAAAAAACAGGTAATTTATTTAAATTAACTGAAATTATGTTTTAATTGATTCAAATTTAGCTCTTATTTCAGTATCACGTAATAATGTCATCAATTCTTCATCTTTTTGTGATCTCATCTCATCAATTAAACTTTCACGAAATCCAAGATCATTTGCAGGATCATCTGGTAAGCTGATTTTATCATCATTTTCATTATGATTTTGATTTATTTTAATTTGTGGTATTTGATTGTTAAATGTTATTCCAATTCGTTCTGAATTCGTTGGTGTAACACCGATTTTTTCCCATGAATCTAAACCAAACCAAATTAATAGTGGTCCATTATAATCGATCATTGTTTGACGGAACGGATTTGTAGGACTTCCGAAACCCAAGTGATTAATTGTATCACGCATTATTTTTGATAAATTATTAAATTTATTTGAATAAAATAATACAGATGCACCTAAAGCATGTGATATTGAACGCATAAAACGACAAACATGCTTTTTTATTTCTGGATCTAAAAATTAAAGAATTTTATTAATTAAAAAAGAAATTATATTAAATTAAAGATGCATTTATCTATTTTAAGTGAATATAATCTTTTAAATCTTGTATTCTGGCCAAGAATTCATTCAAGCCTGAGAATTCCGCCAAAAAACTTATTTATTTATTATGGTCTGTTCGCCTTTACAATACATCAAACTTTGGAAAACTATAGTTCAAGAAATATAGAGGGTTCCGCGATTTTTGGAAAATTTATCGAAGGTTCCGTGATGAAAATAGTTTGAGAAAATGAAGCTGGGAAGTGGTGTTGCCAAGAGCACCAAGTAAAGTCTTTAGAAAATTGGAGTTAGCGAGCGATGTGCAGTAAATTCTATGGAAACTTGTATTCATTCCACTACCAAGCTGGTGAGACGTACTTCTATATATTAGACATGAAAATCACTAGAAATTTTACGAAAATCACAATCGTTTTCGACCCGTACTTTAGGAGATATGAAAAGAACAATTGTATTGACACCTGCGGAAACGTGGTAAGAGAGAGGACTTCGTTTTCATACGAAACTATGCAGGAGAAGTCGTCACTTTTTTATCTTCCCGCTCGTTTACTCCAAAAGAGTCAAGCCATCTCTATGAATAGGACTTTCTCCATGAAAATCTGAACATTATATTATGTTATGAAAGTCCAAAATTGTATATACAAAATTTCGAACATTTTTCCTCAATCAAAGACGTTTCACTTCAAAAATTCAAAAATATTAGACACCAGATACTTTGAAAGCTTTGGAAATGGGTTCCCTAAAAAGTCTTGACTACAGTTAACAAAACTTACGAAAACTAGGTAAATGCATCTTGAATTTCGATTATATTTTGTTAATAATTACCAAAATCTTGAAATATATCATATTTTCCACCAACAATCACCAATGGAAATGGAAATATATCTAAAGTTTCAATATCTGGATGTTTTTTTTCTTCATCGAAACTTCCAAATTGATCACCATTGAAATTTATTCGATTTTCAGATTTTTTACGTAATTGATTTTTATCAGAATCATTTGTATATTTTATATAAGCATTTTTTAAACCATTTAAAGCACATTCAAAATCTGTCCATAAACGATTCGGTTGTGATAAATCTAATATTAAAATCGATGAGAAATTATTTAAATCATTCGAACGTAATGGAACATCAATCAGTTGTTTCGAATTATCTAAACTTCCTAATTCCCAAACATTCAAAATTTGCTTGAACATTGTTCGTTGATTGTTTGCTGTCGTCGATGTTGGTGTTGTTGTACGACGACCAAATGAATATTCCAATGCTAATGTTGGACGTGAATTTTCTTCACGTTCAAAGAATTTATTAATAATTCCGGATTTACCCTAAATTGTAAGAAATTGGCAAATGATTAATGAATTTATATAGAAATTTTGAAAAATCTTATCAGTTCCATAAAAAAACTAGTAGGAAACTTATTCTGGGAGTTACAAAAAAGTGAAGAAATTTCCTTAAACATAAATTAATTATCTCACAGCACTTTTTGGGCAAGTAACTAATTTTGGAACTCGCAAAGATTTTAATCAAAATAATAGCAAATAAATTACTTACAACTCCTTTACTTCCTAAAATAAAAATTGTTAGTTCTTTTGGACCATTCTCAATTTGTAGCAATTTTATTTGTTCTTCAACTAATTTTATTGCAATATTTTGTATCGATTCAAACTTATCATCTTTTTCGTTCGACATTATTAATTTGTCTTTTCTTGAAAGAAAAAAATCGAAAACTATAATAAAAACGTCGTCCTTATTTTAATTGTGTGGTATTATTAAAGCCGCCTTCCTTCAGTGGTTACCTTAACAACGTGTTTGTTTTGAAATTAACCCTCTGATTCCGACTAGTCCGACTAGTAGTAGTTTTAACTTGTATTAGAAGAATTTTCAAATAGGTAATGAAAAACTTAACTTATATTAAACACATTGGAATATTCATTTATGAAACTTATAAAGTATTGATTTCGGGATTGTGTAGCCAACAATATCATAATGCAAAATGGCAGGTTACTCGAAGGATTTGCTAATTAATCGTTTTTCTGCATTATCTTTGAATCATTTTTAACGGAATAGAACTCGTTTTGTATCTAATAGACACATTTAATATACTTTTAAAATTGTTATTTGCATGATAAGATAAGAAAAACATATAGTAACTGAAAATCAGTTTATAGCCGATTTTTTGATGCACTATGGTAGAAATGGAACAGAAAAACTGCCAAAAACTAATAATATTGCAAGGTTTTTTTTTTAAATAACTTTGTTTCCTCTTTTAAAAATTTTTTCTAATTTGCGGGTAATCTAGACCATATTAGCAAAAATCTAATTTGCAAATTTTATTAAAATCGGTGTATTAGTTTTTAAAATACATCGAAAAAACTTTAGAAACACGCTTTTTTTTCTCCTAGGATTATTTCTTTCTCCACAATTCTTGGACCGATTTTACTGACATTTAACATGATATTGTCTATTTATGTAGTTAGCCCATGTAAATAATTTAAACAAAATTGCTTCATAAATTTTCGAATTAAATCTGAAAAACTGTATTTAAAAAAACGACAAAACTTTTTGATCACCTTGGTTTTTGCTTAATAACTTCGCTCCCCGTTAGTCGATTTTGCTGACATTCTATACCAAATCCAGTTAAAGAAGAATCAACTCACATTGTAAATTTCATCAAAATCGAATAACTCATTTTTGTACACCCCGCGGGCATATGCATATATCGATATAACTTTTGATTCTGGACGCAACTATATCCTTGAAACCTTGCTAGTACCGCATGTACATTTTTGGTACGATTGCAGATCGCTGCTGCAAAGGATGGTTACTTTTTAATAGTATTTGTAAAAAAAGACTGTATTTTTATATCACACAGAGTCATTTTTACAAATACCTATTAATGAGATTACATGGGCAAACGTGCTCAAATCAGAATCCAAGTTGGAAACTCTCTTTATTGTATGCTTTTTAGTAGTATCTACCCGAAGTATGAGTAATGACAAAGTACCCAAAGCCAGCGAAACAACCAGAAGCAGTACAAAAAAAAAACCCCTTTGCAATAAGTGCAAAAGAGTACGGACAATTTTCAAAGGCAAAATTTATCAGAAAGAGAGAGAATGAAAATTTTTTCAAGAATGTCTCTTAAAACTCTTATTTTTTCTAGTATTTGTGCTTCTTTGCTTATATCATGTTTCTCTTTCACCCATATGTATAATATGTAGCTTTCTATGTCAGCAGTTGATAGAAAATTATTTGAAAATTTAGAGTCGAATTCTGAAATACGTCGTCACGGCAGATATAGGAAGTTGGGGTGCTTTACAATTACTTATTCTTTGTTAGTACCTACCATAGGGCATAACAAGGTCTGAATTGACTCCCGTGAAGGTTTGTGTAGCCCCAGGCCTCTGGTGGGCTTAGAAAATATTTCAGAAATTAAAACTCTGTTCAAGAAATATAAATGTAATATTTTTATTATTGTTTATTAATATTACTAATTAATTAAAAAGAAATATTTTTTTATGTGTTTTTAATGTTTCTATTTTTTTTTTGTTAATTTTGGCAAAGAAAAATGAAAAAAATTGTGTTTTATTTTTAATTAATTTTTTATTTTATTTTAAGCACAATATTTCTTTTTCAAAATAAAAACTTTTTAATATTTTTCCTAATTTTAATTAATTAATTAATTATATTTTCTTTTTATACACAATTTTTGTTTTTTTTTTTTTCATCGACTAAAATATTTTTTTTTTTATTGGCTAGTAAACAAAAAAAAAAAACAATTAAAAAACAATTAATAACATTTAAAGAAAACAAATTTAATAAATTATAAAAAATAAAAACAATAGTAATTTATAAAAACCATAAAAAAAATAAAATATTTTTTTTTTTAATTAAAATATATTTTAATTAAAAAATTCAATTTAAATTTAATATTATTTCGAATTTTCAATTTTTACAGGATGATCCAAAATCGAAATATGTATTTTAAAAATTATTTTGAGCAATGCATAAAATTCTGATTAGAGTTTCATTTTTTGTTTTAGAATAATTCATTGATGCAATAATTTATTCTAAAAACTTGTTTTTTTTTCCACCATCGAGATATTTTTAAAAAAAGCGTCTACCATAATTTTATATCACTTGATTTGATTTCAATCGGCCGGCACGTTTATTCGCAAACCAAACCAGTTCGGTCTGATTCCGGTCCGTATTAAAATAAAGCTCAATAAACATACAATCGGATCGGTTCGGTCTTCATTTATGGCATTTATATGATCTATTTGAAGTCGACTTCAATCTTAAAATCTTCCATGTAAACTTAGAGATCGACTTCAATCTGACTTGAGTAAATACGATCGACTTTTTCCATTCATTGATCTTCCTTTGGGTTTAAAAAAAAAGTAAAACTTCCCGCGAAGGCTGTTTAGTTAGCTCATAAAGTCGACATGCTGAGCGCACTAAAAATTTGTTTGTTTTAATTTGAAAATTTCAAATAACTTGCTGATTAATTTAGCTTGTCAAAAACTCTCTCAAACGCAATAGCTGCCCTTAAAAAAAAAACGATTAGCGCCATCTCTTAGCAATCGTTTAAGTCATATGTTGCCTCCTAATTGGTAGATCGTTACACATTTGTAAGAAAAATATGAAGTTGGTCACACCTCTGATATAGAAAGCCAAATTATATACTTTTCCGCTGAAATATACAAGTTTTCAATAATGGTAATATTTTGAGATATGTTGCAACAACATCTTCTGGAAATCAACGCGAAGTTTTCGAACAACCCAAAATAGATACATTCGAAAAATTACCAAAATTTTAAAACTTTAGCAATTACACAAATTTCAAAAAAATTATGCGCTCAAAACTTGTATGTTAAGTTGCGTTACCACCAAAGTGTAACTAATGATAAAGTATGGAAACTTCCTATCCTTACCGTAGCGCCATTTTTCAAATTTTGACTGTTTTTTTCAAACAATTTTCTATCCACTACTGGTATAGATAGCTACATATTTTGAGGTATGCAGTGGTCGAAGTAGCAGGTTAAAAGTGGTGGGATGGTTTCCATTTGAAATTTTTTTTTTTTCGAATTCCAGTTTTCATAATTGTAAACATCAACCGAAATCTCGCTGCCAAATAGAAACACTTAAAAATCTCTTTCTCGAAATCACGAGATTTGAAATTTAAAAAAATATGTTCCGGGATATTTATTCCCCAAGAAGTGGTGGAATGAATTTACAATTATTTAGAAGTGGCGGGATGGCATCCCACCTCATCCCTCCTCACTTCGAGCACTGGCGTATGGGTGAAAGAGAAATGTAATCTAAGCAAAAAAGCACATGTTGAAATTTATATGGCAATGCACAAATACTAGAAGAAACATAAAGTTTTTAAGAGTTTTTCATATACTTTTTTAAGAACATTTCATTCTCTCTCTTCCTGTTGGATTTTGCCTATGAAAACTGTATGTACTCTTGCCTATTCTTTCGCACTTATTGCCACGTGCTTTTTCTGGCTACTTCGCTAGCTTTCCATAGTTTATCATTACCTATACTTTGGTTTCCACCAAACGCGCAAAATGTTTTTACTCGCGTGGGTAAAAGAGAGAAAGAAATGTTAAACCATGAATAATAAAAGGAGAAAGACCCGTTTTCATATAATTTACATAAAATAAATGTCTCTTTCATTTTAATACTCTGGTTTAATACTTGTTTCTCTTTTACCACACGCGGACAAAAACATTTTGTGCGTTTAGTGGAAACGCAGCTTTAAAGATAGTTCTTTCATTTGTTCCAATTAACAAGTTTTAAACGAGCTTTTTACAACATTTTGGTAAAGTGATAGTCGAAATTACATTGAATCTTGTAATTTTCATTAATTTCAAGTGATTTAAATCTTTTAAAGTGTATAAAAATCTACAAAATGATTTCTTTTAGTGACATCTTTTTTTTACCTCCCGAAAATATCAAACGAAGCAAAAATATACAAAGTCCATAATTTTCGATTCGATATCACTGCCGTATTTTTTAATTTAGTTTAAATTTTTTTTTTAAACATTAAAAATAATAGTAAAAATTACAAAAAAAAGATAACATATATAATTTGGACTACGATCAATGGTAAACAGTTTTTGGTTTTTCTCTCCTTTTTTTTTAAATGCCAAAACACATAAAGGTCCAAGCAGAATGACGACGGATCCATGACGGATTTACGATGTATTAAAATCTTAAATGTATACCTTTTCAATTAGACTACAAAGAACGCGACGGGGATCCACGACGAATTGCTTTTAATGCAATCTGAAAACCATGAATCCGTTGTGGATTCGTCATTCTGTTGCCCGCATAATTATCACAAATGCACAGCATTTAACAAAATCCTCTCCAAATCTCTCTCAAATCCATTAAAATCGTTAATCCAAAAAATATTTAAGTGCATTTTTCTTTCAATTTTATCTTATTTAATCCAAATATCATCTAAATTATTATCATTTAATTCAATATCTGGTAATGCTTTTAATGTACGTAATGTTTCCATATAGAATGTTAATTCCGATGTAACAACACCATGTTGTGGTCCACCATTATTAATGATATTACATTTTAATAAGTTTTCTCGTAATTTATCTTTAAAGTTTTTATGTAATACCCGATATATTGAATGTATTTGAATATCTGGTAATATTGATGAGATTGCTTCATGCAATTTAATTAAATGTCTTGATATATTACGAAATGATTGTGATGGAATTGGTGGTTTAGCATCCCATAAATCTAATTGTGTTACAATTAATTTTGTTACAATCGATAAGACTTTATCTTCAATCTCTTTAATATGACTTTGATAATCTTTTTCAACAATATCAAAACTATTTATTAATGAATTTGTTTGTATTACATTACAATCTGATGAAGATGATGATGTGGATGATGTTGATGTTGATGTTGATGATTTCATATCAATATTATAAAAATGTTGTTTAATTTTCGGTAATAACCATAAAATTAATTGTAATGCACGTGATACCAATACTAAATTACCAGTTGTTATAGTTTTAAGACCAGCCATTTGTAATGCACCAGCACCCAATATTAATTGGCATGATCTTGAATTGAATGTACGTAATAAATCGATACAATGTCTAGCAAGTTGTTGATTTATAATTGGTAATTGTTCTGAACAACGACAATATTCAGTAATTATTTGTACTAAAATTAATACAGAACCAACAAGTGTATATGGTTTACCATCAACTAATAATACCGGACTTGTTTTTATACCATTATTATTATTATTATTATTATTAGTTTTATTAGAATAGTTTGTATTAAAATTGCTACTTATTATACTATTATTATCATTATCATTATTTAGCTTCATATTATTTATTATTATATTGAAATTATTCTTTGATATACGATCGATAATCTTTTGAAATTCATTTGGTATATCAACTTGTTTCCATCTTTCACTATCTAATAATATTGATAATTTTGTTTTACGATCATTATGAAATTTCTGTACAAAACGTGTTGATTGATATTGTAAAGCAGTTTTTAATTGTATACAATTTATATTAAACATATCATAACAATTTCTTGTAAAATTCATAATACACATTTCTAATTTTAATAATTCATCAATTGTTGGTATTGTTTTCTCTAAACTTTGTTGTGATATTAAATTAGCTAAACGTTCATTACAATAATTCAATATATTTATTAATAAATCATTTAATTTTGTTATAACAATTTTATAATCTCGATCAGATAAAAATTGTTCGGATTCTATTAAATTTGTATTTAAAAAATTATTCATATATTGTCCGGCACTAACATTTGTCGTTCGTAAAATAATATCATAAACAAATTTAATACGTTGTTTTAATAATTTCATTAATATTCTTGTACCTTTATCTAATAATTCAATCCATTCGATTATTGTTAAATTTTGTCCATCCTCACATGAACCAGTCAAACAGATTTCATTATCTGTTATCGATATTATATCAATTAATAATTCTTTTATAATCGTTTTAATTGTAACAATTATTTCATCTTTATAAATATCAATAAAATTGAAATTCTTTTCACGTAATAAACCCATTATAATACTTATTAATTTATCTTCATCATTATTTATATCTAAATTATCTATTTGTAAATTTTTCTCATCATTATTTATATTCATTATTAATGAATGATTTAAATTTAATGTTATATAACGTTGAAATTCTGTTATTAACATTTTATCAATTAATTTTTCAATTTCTTTTAATTGCATCGGTAAATGACGAAAACAATTAATACCAAATAGTTCTTGTTCAATAATATCTTGTGTTGTACATATTAAATCTAATGCAGCAACATAATCTTGTGTACCCAATAATAATTGTATCATTGGTTGAGTTTGATGTACGGTCGACATTAAACGTAATTTTTCTAATAATATTATATAATTTTGTCGACGATATGATAACTTTAAAATATTTAATGAATCTTTTATTAAAGTTTTATCAATATGATTTAAATTATCACGTAATTGTTTAACATTTCTTGTTGCCTCATACATTTGTTCCATTATTGTATCTTGTGATGTCATTGCATTAAAAAATGCTGAAGATTTTTCTGATACTTGTTTAGCTATATGAATTTCAACAATATCTAAATAATAACTTAATTTCTCTTGTAATAAACGACCAGATTGTTTTTGAATATCATTTTGATTTTGTGGTGTTGATGATGTTGTTACTCCTGCTGTTGTTGTTGTTGTTGATGATGATGTGGTGGTTGTAGTTGTTTCATCAATACCTGGAAATACTTCATTAAATTGTGTCGGTATATTTAAATTGAATGTTGATTTAAAGAAAATCTGTGGTATATCATTTAAATGACCAATTAAATCGTTTGTATTTGTTGTTTTTTGATGATACAAATGTGTTATCGTATTTGATGATGATGATGATGTTGTTGTCGTCTTCGCTGGGATTAAAGAATTATCTTCTTGTTGGTGTTGTTGATCGAATTTCTTATTATTATCATTTTCATAAACAATATCTTTTTGTATTGCTACTGCTGCTGGTGTTGTTGTTGTTGTTATACGTTGATGACGACGATAACGTTTACCAATCTTTTTCATATATATATCAAAATCTGTCCATGTTATATTTAATAAAATTGGTGATTGATTTATTATTGATTTTTCAATAAATGAATCACCCCATTTTTTTGTAAATAAATTTATTTGTTTACCACGTAACGGATCATTTAGTACGGCTGGTAAATTTTGAGCTGCCGAAAATACTGACCATTCTGGTTGACGTGTTATTTGATTCACGTGATATTTTGTTACATGAGTTTCATAATCACGATCATTTACACCATCCAATGGTAATGATGGACAAACTCCATTAAAACCATAACGACAAACATATGAGCCACCTTCTTTTGTACAATGACGTTCTCTTAAATGTCTACAAAGATAAGATATTTATAATATTTGTTTCTTTTCTTTGTGATACAGTCAAATTTCTTTTTATCCGGATATTTACAAATAACCGGGGAAATTCGATTTTACGAAAGAAAATTGTTATTAAAGGTTTCCAGGATAAAAGAATTTCGACTGTATATATTTTTCCCTAGTTTATACCTTATAAAATCTGTCGATATTTTAAATGTTTCCATTGGACAATAATAACATATTTCCCATGGTTGTTGTTGTTGTTGTTGTTGTTGAGGTGGTAGTTGTGTTTGTTGTCCATTTAAACTTGTCCCTGATGTTGATATTTTTCGATTCTCATTATTACTATAATTTGATGATGTGATTGTTGACTTTTGTTTATAATAATCATTAAAAATATGTGCCATTTTTTTTTCTCGGTCTCTTTTATTTCGAAAACAATTTTTATGATAGAAATATTTTGGTTAAAAAAAAAAAATTAAAAACAAAAATTTCTTTATTTTGAATTTAATTAAATTTTAATCATATTTTCTTATTGATTTTTTTTTCTTATTAATGATAAATTATTGAATATAAAAAACATGAAATTTTTTCACTTTCAATTCAATCCGTATGATATAAATTTTGAAACGTCAATTTTTTCGAACATTTCATTTCGCATTTACGAATTATGAAATGTCATCAAGAATTAAAAGAAGAAAAAAGAAAAATCATTTTTGGACTAGAATAAATTTTTTTTAAATTGTACTAGATGATTAATTCATTTTTAATTCTAAATCAAAAGATATTAAATAAAAAGGATTTTAATAAATCGAATTGTTTTTGGAAAACTAAAAAAATTTCACTTAAATAAAAGAACTTGATCACACACTTTTTCTACTCAAAAAAACTATGAAAGGATGTAACTAAAAACCAATGTTAAAATAGTAACGTCGTGTAGTCGATTTAAATTTAAGCACTTTTTGTACTAAATTGAATATTAGTTGAAACCAATTTCAACCTACCAGAGAAACGTACTAAATGTAACGGATTATTCATTTGCCCACACACACACACACCAGTTCAGTATCCGTTCAGTGTCAGTGGTTTTTTTTTTTTCTGTAAACTTCAAAACGACGTGTCAGTGATCAAAGTAGCATTGAATTATTTTATGAATTTTATTAATTTTACAATAAAATATGGATGACGATAGACTTATAGATTTCGTTCGTTTGAATAGAGAAATCTATGATTTTGATCATCCAAAATATATGGATAGCGTCCATAAAGAAAGACTATGGAATAAAATTGGACAAGAATTAAATCAATCAGGTAAATTTTTTTACAATTACAATTTTCTTGGTTTCCCGGATTTCTTTTTCTTTTTCTTTTTTTTTAGGTCCAATTTGTAAAACCCGATGGAATAATATACGTGATAATTATCGGAAATGGTTTAAAAGGATATCTGGAAAAAGTGAAGAAGAAATAGTTAAGATAAAAAAATATAAATTCGGAAATGAATTATGTTTCTTAGATCGATATTTTAAAGATACGGGAAACTCGAATAACGATAACAATAATAGTAATCAAGTATGGGAAGATGAAAAACAACCGTTACAAAATATCGATGTTATTAAAGTTGAATGTGATGCCACAATATATCCGAGTATCGAGAATAATGAAGATCCACTTGAATTCCAATTTGAAAATAAACAACCCAGCACAACAAATTCATCATCTGCAAAAGAATCGAATCGAAAATTGAAAGAAGCATCAAATCTAATGAAATATATTTTCGAAAAAAATGAAATTCAATTAAAATCGTCATCTCAGGATGAAGCTGTTGATACATTTTTAGCTTGTCTAGCACCGACTCTGAAAACTTTTACACCATATTATTTAAATTTGGCAAAAACAAAAATTTTCGCTGCAGTCCAAGAATTCGAAATGGCAATGATTTTGAACAAACAAAAGGAAACTATCAATTCAATACATTCATTATCATCTGCTTATGGAAATTCTCATACATCTTCATCATCACCATCAAATCATTCTTGGCAACCTTCCACACTTCCGTATATCCGAAATTTTGGATCTCAAAATATTTCCGATCAAATAGAATAAATACGGTTAAGTACATAATTTCCATACAACTTTTAAAACACACGAATTTATCACTTATTTAGAATAAATTAATAAATTAATTAAATATGTATTTATTTAAATTAAATTTCGATAGTTTTATTTAAATAACATTTTCAAAATTCATTTGTTTTTTTCAAGATCTAGAAAGTATCTTGTTTTTGAAAATCAAACGCTATTTTTCTTAAAAGTCGGAACACTCGAAATAAAACTGCATATTCTAATGGCCGGGTTTTACATTGGTTTTACATATGCCTAAGTAACTCAGGCATATCCATGCTGAGATGGCTACACTGGCCTACCATGCGCCTTTCTTCACTGTGAATTTATACACGTCAGATCAATGTGTGTGTGTCACGGGGGGGGGGGGGAATTTTTCTAGTTGATTTGACCAGAGAACCAGTAGCCGGTTTTACATTGGTCTTCAAACGGGTGCATTCTTCTAAAATTAATACGCTAGAAGGGTTCGGCGAATGCCGGGGAAATACGCCAGCTATAACTTGAGTGCAAAATTGAAAAAACGCACACATAAACACTTCCCATTGGAAGATTTGGTCCCATATTTAAGATTCCAAGGATAATTTATAAGATTCCACGCGTTTTTTTAAGAACATTTCATTCTCTCTCTTCCTGATGGATTTTGCCTATGAAAACTATATGTACTCTTGCATATTCTTTCGCACTTACTGCTACGTACTTTTTCTGGTTACTTCGCTAGCCTTCCATACTTTATCATTAGTTACACTTTAGTGTAATAATGCTGACCTGACATGAAATTATTGAGGTTTTTATGGCGAACATTTTGACAAACATGAAGAAGTTCCATCTCCCACCGCTTTAGTGCTGCAGGCAATGCAAACTTTTGAACTTTTTTTAAACAGATCACAGGCGATTACAATGTTCAGCAAAGTTCCAGAGATTTCGTGGAATCAATAAAAATTTCCGAACTTCGTTTATAAAGGTCACACACTGTAGTTAAATCACAGTAGACGCTTGCTTTTCAAACTCTAGTCTATTTTCGAGTTGTCCTTTCTATTTCCCTCGCTCGATTTTTCGGGGAAATCCCATTTTGCATTTTTACTAGACATCCATTTTAATTATAAGTTTTTAGTCTCGTGGGACTCGAAAATAAGACAAAATTTAGTTTTTCCCAAATTCATATAAAATAAGAAAAACACATAGAAAAAAAAAATTATTTTATTTCAAATAAAATTATTTTTATAAAATGAATTCTGAAAAAAATCGATTTTTAAAAAATTACACCAAAAAAATCTCGTAAAACTTGTTGATTTTTATTATTATTATTATTAATGTAATTGCGAATTGAAAAAACACCATTCTGTAGACAAAAACTTATATTTTCATATTTTGATACTCTTGAATATACCGTGTACAATTCTCCATAATCCCATGTATACTGCCTTGCAAGAATTCGAATCGCATTAAATTCTAATCCACATACTTTATGAGTGGTCATAGCAAATGATAAACGTACAGGAAATTGATATCTTTCAATTAATTGTCTTTTTTTTTCATCCTCTTCATATCTAATATTCCATGCATTATCGATCTGAATTCCACATATTTTACGTTCTTCACCTTTGTAATATCCGGATATCAATTCACCTATTATAGTGTTTTCAGTATAATCACGAACACATAATCTGGCACCATTTATTAACCCATTTTGACTGTTAACTGTTCGTACTAACATTATTATAGCACCTTTTTTCAAAAGTAATATTTTTGGTGGTAAACCTGCAATGGGATCTGGAATATCATTATCTGTATAATCGATAGCTTCTATAGCAATTTCCTCTCCAGGTAATGTATCCAATATAATTTTATTAATTTCTTCCACATCTTCATTGCATCGTCCAAGAAAACAATTATTTTTATAAAAATCAAAAATTGTTTCATTTTGATTTTTATGATCATCATAAAATGTTATTATCTCTTTATGTTCAGGATGGATTTCATCCAATCGTCCATTTCTGATTTCGGATAAATATTCGGCAAACTTATCATTAAATGGATTTAAACGAAGATTTCCGTTTAAATGAAATTCTTTAAAATGTTCCCAACATTTTGAATATTTTATAATTTTCCCATTAATTGGTTGAAGTTTATAAAAATCACCTCCAATTATCATAATTTTACCACCGAATGGTAATTCATTGTTCATAATTAATTTCAATTCATTGTCGACCATATCTAATAATTGATGTGGTATTAATGATGCTTCATCCCAAATAAAAATATCAATTTTTGATAATCTTTCTTTATCATATTGGTTTAAAAAATTTCTCCATTTGTTTTGATTGATTTCTATACGAAATACATCATGTGCAGTTGCACCATTTTTCAATAAACTTGCAGCAGTTCCATAGCTTGCGATAGATTGAACATAATTGTTAAAATTTTCAAATTCCCTAATTAAATAATTAAATAAATATGTTAATCCACTCGCAGCACAACTATTTATAAAAAAACAATTATTTTTCGGTTGTTGGAAAAGTGAATCTTTAATTTGATTAAATATTTCTTGTTGTTCAGTTGTTAATTTGTGTTCCATTTTCGAAGATAAAATATAGAGGAAAAATTTAAATGTTATTAAAATACGTCCGATCACTTTTAAGTTTAAAACTAAACTAAATATTTGTATAAATTTATTAAAGCCGCTTGCAGTTCCAGAAAACTAACGCCCATTCATATACTCGTCAAGGTAATAGGTTTATGCTTCTCGAATATTCCTATGCGATTAGCGTTCGTGCCTTGTTAAAACAAGAAAGCATTGGCCTGTAATTATGATAAACAAAATTTACAAGCATCTTAAGTTTCTGATAAGATGAAAAATTCTATGCAATGCAGTACATATATGTATATGTATTTTGTTTAGCATGTCCAATCAGGTTTAAACATGATTTTTTTTGTATAATACTGAACGGATCAGACAATTTTCCATCTCGATCTTAAAAGGCGTCCAAACGCACAGTTTTTTACTCAGTTTTGCCTGCGCAAATCAGATTTGCGCATGCAAAACTGAGCGTCTGGACAAGTCACAGTTCGTTTGCGCAGGCAAAAGTGTGGCTTGTGTGATTTCAGATCGTGTCTGAAAAATAACTGCGGTACGTGCATGCAAATCGTAGCGTGTGGATGAAATCTCATTATTTTACACAGTTTTCATGCAATTGCGAAAGGCGAAAGGCACGAAAATGTCTTCAAGAAACTTTTTAGAAGAGTTAAGCTTAAACTATTCATTATTAAAAGTTCTAAGCACAATATCTTAACATTAAGAAGCTCCAAAGAAAACTGTCTAAAAATATGAAAAAGACGGTATCGTGTGGACACAAAATTTGCGCAGGCTTTCCCACAGAAAAACTGCGCAAACTACGACTGTGCAAAAAGACTGAGCGTTTGGACCGTACTTTAAGAAAACATAACCCCACGACTCCATTGGACTTATTTCAAGACTTAATTTCAGTCTACGGGTGCCATTTTGAAAACATTAAATTTGTAGGTGGGCAGTTGATGTCCAGACATTTTATTTGTAAAAATGCCGTTGACGAAGAAACAATGCAATTTTTGCTACATAAATTTACAATATTATAAAAATATTTTATAAATCTTGTTTCAACTAAAACTGCGTTACGGTTGACAGGAATGAATTTTTTTTTTTTTAATAAAAAAAAGGATCCAACTAAAATCATTATTATTTCTAAAATTTTTTCATAAAAAAAATTATTTTGAAATAAAATTGTTGAAATATCAATCCTTCCCCCCGGAATTGTAATTAGTAGAAACTAGACTCGAGATATCAAAAACTTCTCAGAAAAATGCATTAAATTATGCAATAAAGATTCTTTCTAAAATTCATATTTCTAGTACTTTTGTCATAAAATGATACGAATTTTAAACCAAATTTATTTTTAAATGAAATTCACTAAATTGTAAACATTTTATTGCTGTCGTTTTAAATGCGCCAAATTGATTTTTTCTAAAAAAATGTCTAGAAATTAAAAATATCTGAAATATCGAGAAAAACCTATTGCAATTACATACATACGTATGTATTCAATTCATTCTTACCGGACTTTATATCTGACTGAAATTATATCCCATTTTTATAGTCTCCATTGGACTTTTTTTCAGTTCGACTGAATATATGTCTTGAAATAAGTCCAATGGAGTCGTGTGGTAAAATTCGATAGCTAGGCTTGCCCAAACAAGTGTAGATTATGCCATGTTATGTAAAGCTCCGTTTCCACCAAGCGCACAAAATGTTTTTGCTCGCGTGTGGTAAAAGAGAAATAACTATTAAACCAGAATATTAAAGTGGGAGAAACATGTATTTTATGTAAATTATATGAAAACATGTTTCTCTCTTTTTATTATTCACGGTTTAAGATTTCTTTCTCTTTTACCCACGCGAGCAGAAACATTTTGCGCGTTTGGTGGAAACGCATCTTAAGATGAAAATTTGTTTGTTTGTTTTTTAGATGAATTGATAAGAGAGGATGACTAAAAATAGCATTTACAATTTCACACGATAATGAAATTCATTTCATATTGGTATCTGTAGTTTTTTTTTTTTTTTAATATGTGTCACACATTAAGCTGCGTTTCCACCAAACGCGCAAAATGTTTTTGCTCGCATGGGGTAAAAGAGAAATAACTATTAAAGCAGAGAAACATGTATTTTATATAAATTATATGAAAAGAGGTTTCTCTCTTTTTATTATTTATGGTTTAACATTTCTTTCTCTTTAATTCACGCGAACAAACACATTTTGCGCGTTTGATGGAAATGCAGCTTTTCGGATATTAGAATTAAAGGAATTTTAATCAAAGTTTACATCTGGAAATGATCAATAAAGAATTTCACACGATTGTATTACCAAAGATATAAATGAGTAGAGATTGTTAAAATTTTAAAAACCAAGAGTTTTTACGAGAAATGCAGAAGAAATTTTTGTAATCCATTTTCAAGAGCTCTTTCAAAACACATATTTTTTTTGAGTAAATCTTAAATACATTGCAATATTTTTTTCTAAGATCCTAAAAATTTCAAAAATCATATTTTTAACATACACGCTTTCTTTATTTGAGTGTAAAGAAATAAAGAACTCTTTCAAACTCCTTGCAATCTAAATGTTTGTTAAAAAGATCATGTTTCTAAAATGCACGTGTTCTTTTAGGGCAGATGCATCTAAAAAACTATAAAATGGTTATTTATGGGAAACAGTGCAAGGATTTGTTTAACACTTCGCGATATTAATCGATACTTCTTAAGATACAGAAAGTTAAAAAATTTCTCATATCTGTTCTAAAATATGGATCCCTACCTAAGACTACCTATTTAACTGGTTAGAAATTTTAATATAAGCACACGTTACAGTCAGGAGGACATTACAGATCAAAGATCAATGATTATTTCTTTCAAAATTTGCATAGAATTGAAATGTGGTTCCAACAGGATGAAGCCATGTGTCATTCTGCAACTAAGACGATCGATTTATTGAAAACAATATTCAACGATTCTATCATTTCCAGAAATGGCCCTGTTGATTAGCCACCTTAGGATATCACTCCGTTCGATGATTTTCTTTGGGGATATCATATCCCCAAAGAAAATCATATAGTATATATATATATCCCGGATATGTATAGTCATTTGTTTATTCTGATAAACCAATACCAATTGAACAATTAAAAAATAACATAACTCATGTTGAAATTGGACCAGATTTGTGTGAAAGAGTGACTGTAAATTGGATTCAAAGAATGCATTAAATAAATAAAATAAATTTTGCAGTATTTTTTATTTAAGTTTGTTATCGATATTTTTTATTATTTAAATAAAATATAATTAATTTTTTTCGTTAATAATTATAATGAGCACAAAATTATTATTTTCTTTAATATAATAAATTATTTTTTTTATTTTACTTGAAATTTTAATATTCCAAATCATCTGGACCTGGTCCAGCTAATGCTAATACTTTAATTGAATTTTCATCATCATGTACTAATTGATTTGGTGCTTCACAGCTTGTATCGGTTGATGAACATGTATGACAATGACAACTGATCGCTTCCATATATTCATAACGTTTTGTATTTGGTTCGACATCAGGATCACAATATTTTAAAATAGCGATAGCCTTAGAACGTCCAGCATGTACACAAACTGGATGATATGAACGTTTATATGGAAATTTCCAATCAGATATTTCACTTGAATCACAACGACCCCAACAAGACATAACACTAACATGATCCCAACATTCACGTCCTTTTGCATCACTTTGTGTAACACGATAAGTGTACATTCGTCGATGGCAACCGAGTGGTGCAACAGTTGGACCCTCTTCGATTGGTTTCATTTCATTGCTGGACACATTAATTATACAGAATACTATTAGAAATGTTAATAAAAATATTGTACTGTAACAAAAGAAAAGGAAATTATTATTAAATATTTATTATTTTGGGATGAAAACAAGAAAAAGAAAAATCTTACACTTGAAAATTCATTTTAATTTCTTGGGTTTGGATTTTTTTTTTTAGCAAAAGGAAAAAACCCCAAGAACTTTATTTGTTCTTGAAAAATTTCACAACTTTCTTAAAGAATATATTTTGTTAGCAACAAGTTGAATTACCAAACTAAGAATAACATTTTTTTATCTTAGCTTTGGCATTTTTATAATTTTCTGTTAAAGATCAACTTTTTTGTTTTTTTTTTGGAGGGGTTTTATAGTACATACTTTCTTTTTTACTTCACTTTTGGAGAAACCAATTTATTAGAACTAGTTCGACTGTAAAGACTTGCGCAGATTTTTTTTTAATCAAAAAATATCCTTTTATTTTAGTTTTTTACTTGATATCCCGTTCCATTTTTAAATTCGTCATTCGTCGTTCGAATTAGACAAATTTTCCGGTCCCTTCGACTGTCCAGTTAAGATAGTATTTATTGAATTACGGAAAGAAAAATACTATTTGATGTACTCCTAAATAGTGATTCCATAGGTGATCATTTGCATGTTATAAAAATAATAGCGGCTAAAGATTTTCGTAATCTGTATGAAATAGTCGCTAACTCGATGTTACCGATGTAGATGGAGTTAAAGCAGATAGCAATAACGAAAAAGACGAATAAAACGAAAATCCTTTGGTCGAGTAGAATCTTGTCACATTTTAAAGTAGCTAATCCAGAGAAAAAACATAATACGCTTCATAAAAACGCAAAGATTCAGATGAGCTGGTCACATAACACGAATACCAGAACTTAGAATACCCAAGAATTTGTATAACAACCAAAATAGAAGATGTCGAAAGATCACGAAAGAGATTGCTAAGCGGCGCTTGGAAAAACACAGCAGAATATTCGTAATAAGGAATTGGAAAACTCTTGCCTTAGAAGCTCAATGAAGTTTCTAAAATTTTACTATATTTCAAATCATAGTTTCGAAAGAACATTTGAGCACAGATTAGTGTATTTAAAATGCTTTATCATGACCAATTTTTTGGAATTTTGACATCTACAGTGATTCAAACTATTTTTACGATTTTGAGTTTTTCTCATGGGCAGAACGAAAAGATCCTATTTGGTTA
The DNA here is from genome assembly GCA_963422695.1 of Xylophagus ater. NCBI lineage: Eukaryota > Metazoa > Arthropoda > Insecta > Diptera > Xylophagidae > Xylophagus > Xylophagus ater. The sequence continues at coordinate 2,053,181 of OY730484.1, forward strand.
TATGACACCATCATACATATATCCAGGATCGTAGGTATGTTCTGCCTCTAAAAGAATTGGGGGCCAGTTAGCTCCGGTGATAACGGCCGTCGAATATGTAGTGAAGAGTAGTTTGAATTGAGTAATTGCAGACGACATTCGAATTTGATCGTTTGTCCGGCCGCCAGGGTTAGGAAGTCCAATTTAATAACAATATTATTAGTCTTTAATGTAGAACTGTGATACACATATAAAGTGTACCGAACGTAGTTCTACACAAGTTATCCTAAACCATCTAAAAATATGACATAATAAAAAAAATTGTTTATATGAAAAAATTTAATTAATTCTTTTCAATTTTACAATTTGTTGTAATTTATCTATTATAAATTTATTAATTGATTAAATTTTTGAAAAAAGGACGAAAAAAAATATATACAAATTAGTGTGTGATAAAATTAAAAAAAAAAAGAAAAGTGTAATTTTTTGCATAATTAAATAAATCATTAGAAAAATATATATATGGCCTGAAATAATTCTATCTAATGAAAATGCCTTCTGCGAATACTATATCTACCACCTCGTCTATGGTAATAATTATTATAATTGCTATTACTTCTTAATGGACGTAAATTTATATTAGCAACAATAATATCGATTGGATTTTCATGTTCATTATATTGTTCCTGTTGATCTTGTTGTTGCTGTTCATTTTGCCTTTCTACATTATCATTTTGATTATTGTTGTTATTATTATTATTATCAATATTATTATTATTATTATTATTATTATTATCAGTATCATTTGGAAATAAGATTTGTCGTCGTTCTTCCATTAAACGTTCACGATCCTTATGTATATAATCACGAATATTTGGTAAACCTTTAACGACACTGGCTGATAATGCTGAACGTACAATACTCATATTTGTTGCTTCCAACCTTAAAATAATGTAAATGAAGAAAAATATATATATAAAAAAAAAACAATTTAATTAAAACCATTCATTTGTTTCAATATCATAACATTCAGCATGTGCTATTGTTGCCATTCCATTAAAACCGCCAATTGCAAAAATCATATCATCAATAATTTCTAAACCAAAATTACTACGTTGATGTAACATTTCACGTATCAATGTCCATGATTGTGTTTCAGGATTATAACGTTCACCGGTATTCATACGTGTTAAACCATTAAAACCACCAACAACATATATTTGACCTTTATATGAAACACATGATACACCAGAACGTCTAGTTATCATATTTGGTATTGTTGTCCATGTATTCAAAATTGGATCATAATATTCGGCACTATTCATACATTCTTGTCCATTAAAACCACCTAAAAATGAAAAGAAAAACATTATTGTCCCAGCTATAATTTCGAAGGCATTAGTTTATTTTGATATCAGAATATATACCGGTGACTAATTACTTGAAATTGAAACCTCATTTGTTTTATAAAATGATCATCGATAAACCTTTCGACGTGTATATTGTTTGTAGTTAGTGATAGACTGGATCCAAAAATTTTGGTTGCCAGTATAGATAAAGGACGTCTCATGAAATAGGAAAATTTTTGCTGGTGGAATTATCCAAAAAACAACTTTCCCTAAAATTTTGGTAAGCCCATGAGAAAAGCTCTATTTAACTTTTGTGAGTAATAAAAAGAAAATGTAAAAGTTTCCGTAATTTTGACATGGAATATCTTTCAGAAAAATAAAGGAGTTTTTACTATCTTTCAATAAAGAAAATAATAGAAACTTCTCAACTATTCTTCACCATTAATAATCTACATACTGACAGTCGAGGTGTATCGTAAGATCGAAAAATAAATCTATAACAACGTAAAGCCGGTAAAGGTTAAAGAATAAGGGCCTAAATTATAAGTTAAAATTTTTTATTGCAATCATTGGTGGAAATATAACTCCTTTTAAGCGCTGACTATACTACGATATCTATTCCGGAATTATTGTCTGTCCATTATTCTTGTTCTGTCGACGATGATGTAGTCTAGTAGTATGGTACTAATCTTTCTAATAATCAAGTTTCCGATTCGTTCCTAGCTTCCGCCATTCTTAATAGCCAATAATAATTAGCGGAAATAACTGACAATTTCTTAGAAATAATAAATCTTGGGTTTCTATTGATTTAGTCAATTAACTTAATCGTATTATATGTTCAACTTATTATTCTGACCTATGCCAATATTTATGATTAACATTATTTGTGATAACATGTGCCTGCCTTATCGTATATCAAAAATTAATGTGCTAACATTTTTAATAAAGCAATTATAACCTGTTATAAAAACTTTTCCATTTAATGTACAAGCACTTGCATCAGATCTTTGTACACTCATTGATGATATCATAGTCCATTGATTTGTTTTTGGATCATAACGTTCAGCTGTATTTTGACGATTTTGTCCATCATAACCGCCCAACGCGTATATATGACCATTTAGTTCAGTAACACTAACATAACAACGACGACAATGCATTGGAGCCATCTGGAAATATATATTTATAGAAAAGTTCTGTTAGTCTTATCTAAAAATTCAAATTAAATTCAAAAATAAGTCTTGGAAAATTTGAATATCCTGAATTTTGTCTATACTTGAAGGAGTTTTTAGCATATTCAAGTCATTTATTTCATTTAAAAAGCATTTTAATTATGTTTTTTTTTTCTTTTTTTCATTTAACAAATGATTTCATAAAAATGTAAATTTCAAAATATAATTAAATGAAAAATAAAAATGCTTTTTATTCACAAAAATTAAAAGAAAAAATTAAATGAAAATCATTTCATAGGAAAATTATACAAGAATGATGAAATTCAATCAATCCAAAACTACGTTTTATCTTATAACTTAAATTAGATTTAAGTATTTTTTAATTTATTTTTATATAAATAAATTCTCAAATAAATTTACCTCTTTCCATATTTTTGTGGCTGCATCAAAAACTCGACATGTATTAAAATAATCCATTCCATCAAATCCACCGATACAATAAATTGTATCATCAATAACGGCAGTTCCATGATATGCTCTTGGTCCGGTTGGATCTTCATCACGTATACGTATCCAACGATCTGCTCTTGTATCATATGTTTCAATACATCTTTGTGGTAGACCTTCACTCCATCCACCAATTGCAAACAAGACTTCATGTGGTAAACGTGGTAAAGCAACTGATGGAGTTCTAACCTTATTTGATGATGGAATATATAAATTTTAAACTTGTATGTATATTGTAGGATTTCTGTTTTTCTGTTAATTACCTCATCATCACGAACTCCACACATATTTACATCATATAGAAATGTTAACGTTTCAATAATTATCGGTTTAGCATCTTCACAATTTTTGACATATTCATGATCTTTAACTTGTTCGATAAAAAACTAAAGGAAGATAATCAATATCTTTGAAAAAAAAAAAATAAAAGGATATTTTTTTTTGATTGAAATGTTGTATCCGTAATTTTTACATTTAGTCCAACCTCTTTGCTATTTCCTTAAGTTGCAAAAGAAATTTCACACCCAAGGCTTAAGAAAAACTTAAATTTCTTGGGTGAACTTTTATCAATTTACAAACAAAAGTTCATTAAAATTATTTAAGCTTAATATTCTCGTCTTACTATGAAATGCAATAAAAACTGAAGTAGAACTTACATGTGAAATCTGTCATAATTTAAATTAGACTTAAGCTCCGACTGTGTAATTTTGGCCATATTGGACACCTATTTGGCATTTTCGTTCCGCAGCTCAGAATTTTTTCCGTTCTTTTCTGAAAAATGTTGACCTCAGAAAATTGTCGTTTTCGTTTCAAAAAAATTGTTGACCGAAAATGTAGAATTTTCTGTATCTTATATTTCGATGTTGCAAGAAATTCTGACCTTACAATCATAAACCGAAACGCCAAACGGGAATAAAAAATAGCAACTGATGACGAATGAATTACAAACATTCCGTTCGGAATTCATCATTAAATGCAGAAAAAAGATTTAAAAAGGCATAAAAACAAAAATACGAACTGTAGAGGTAGATTTCCTTTGAAAAGAATACGGAATAAACTGTAAGACGAATTTTAACTGAAATTTTGTTTAAAAGTTGTCAGGCAAAACTAGAGAAATACAAATTACACAGCGTGCGAATTAAAGAGGTTAGACTTGTATTTTCAATTATGAATTATTTTTATCAGATTCGTCGATTTTAAAGTCTATATACGAGGAACGTGATTTAAGAAAAACTCTTTACCTTTGTGTTTAATAAGCCTAAACGTACACCGCTCATTAATTTTGTTAAATGTTGTATTCGATTCATATAATCATAGTTGATCCATTTTAAACAGCATTCCCAGACTGGTTCTTCATCTTTACTATTTAACATATCATCACTAATTATATCAAAAAATTCATCTAAGCCAACTTTTAAAATTTCTTCACTTTTAGTCGAGATTTCAATGAAATTTCGTAGAATATATGAAGTAGCTTTTAAATATAAATCATGACAAAATTTCGATCTAATAAAAACCATAAAGAAAATCAATTAAAATATAAAGAATATCTAATTAAGAAGAATTTTAAAATAAAAAAAATTAATAATATAAAATCCTTTCAAATCGGATTTCAGAGCTTTTATTGAAGAAGAGATTATGTTTGCAATGGATTTATATTTTGCAATTAACATGTTTTGTGTTCACTTGTAATTATAGACTATATAGGAATTTCATGTTCGCGATATTTTTACACAGGGTCTACATTAGCCAATATTTTTGGTATACCAGCAAAATTGGTTGTTAAAAAGCTAGTGTAGACCCTGCTGGTATACCAATTTTTCTGGTATGCCAATTCTGGTATACCATTTTCGTAGACAGTGCTGGTATACCAATTTTTGACATTTGCATTTAATAAAATGGCGGAAACTAAATTTTTGCGGAGTGAAATTATCAAATTGATAAATATGTTTGAGAAAAAGAAGAAAAATATAGAAGGATTGATTTTAAAAACAGGGGCATTGGAAGATATTGCCACAGTATTGAATTAGACACTTTAAAGCGAATATTTTTGCTATTTTTATTTTCTGTTCTCGGTTCAACGGCATGTCAGATACTGAATTTGTATATCAGTATTGGCCCACGTAAAAAAAACTGGTAGTATTTTATTTCTGGTAAGCCAATTGGTATACCAGAAATATTGGCCAATGTAGACCCTGTGTTAGATAAGGATTCAATCCTTTGATTATATATTTCCAAAAGAAAATCTGGTATGCTAACTAGAAAAAATTAAGATTTAATTTAAATGAAGTTCTAACTATAGAGAGATGATGATGAGCAAAGTATTAAGTCTTATTGGTCGTATTTCAGGTAATATTTTTGAATTAAAAGGATTTAAATTAGATTAAACAGGTTTTTCGCTGTATATTCGTTTTGGATTAAACAAGATCTATATATTAAAAATTACATGCTAGTACAACCAGTACAAGCAGTACGACGACTTTTATTTAAAATGTCTTCTTTCATATTTTTTACTAGCGGCCCGTCCCGGCTTCGCACGGGTGGAGATTTATTTTTTAAACATTAGAAGGGTCTTTGTGCATAAAGTTAGACTACAGAGAATATTAGACGCGACAGACATGAATGTGAGGATCATTAGATACAGATGTAAGCGGAACAAATCTTTCCTCTTTATAATATTTCTATAGATTATATTATTTAAGTTTAAGTAGTGATCCCTAATTTTTTCTAGTAATAAATAGAGCCTATGTTACTCAGGGATAATGTAGCATTCTAATGGTGAAAGAATTTTTGAAATCGGTCCAGTAGTTTTTGAGTTTATTCGTGTCAAACATCCATGCAAACCTTTCCTCTTTATAATATTAGTATAATTATATGTACTAATTTAACTTACCTTGAAAATAGCATAATATTAATGCAATTTTCTGGTCTTAAGATTTTATATAAATAGTCACAACATTGTCGTACCAAACCGGGCATTCCAACATAATCAGCAATTGTTAACAATTCATATACATTATTTTCATCGATATCACAACTTCTTAAATACGCATAATCAATAATTTTTCCCATTATTGAATTCCGGATACCTGGTATTGTAACGTCATTTGTTTCACCCGTCAATGTTGTTGTAAATAATGCTCTGAAAAGAAACGTAAAAAAGTATTTTCCAGAAGAAAATCAAATTACAAATGAAATGAAAAAAAAAAGCTATTAATATATTATTGCATTTCTAAAATAAAATCTATAGAAATTGGTAAGTTTCGGTTATTAATGAAACGGTCCAATAAACATATATTAAATAAAAATTTCCTTTGGGAGAGGACATTTTTTGTTTCTTAGTTTGATCTGAGAAATTGAAAAATATACGAAAACAATGTCTGGAAAAAATACAGGGTAAACATTTTAAAAGTTAGCATTTTCTTTTTAGAATAATATGCAATGAATATCTTAGATCCAGTGAAAAAAAAAAATCACGACCGTGGAATCGGAATCGTGATGCCAGAGTTCAAAAGAATTTCTGATCTTTATATACTTCCTTTGCATGATCTACTTGAAGTCGATTTCAATCCGTAATTTGTCCATGTGAACCTCAATCGACTTTATTTCGATTTGAGTCAATCCGATCACAAACATTTTTCTGATCGACTTGAAATTTATATATTTTAAACCCATCAACTTCAAATCGACTTGAAAATTTTGTTTGCAAGCGTTTGGATTTCAAATCAATCTTTCAATTTCGTAAAGCTAAAAATCCCGAGTTGAGTTTCAAGTTGATCTCAAGTCAATTTTAAAGTCGTATGTAAATGAATTAATAGTCCGAGTCAGAGTCCTAAAAAAATATGCTAGCTTTTCGACTCCATGAAAATCCAAGCCTGTTGAGCTCTGTATATATGAGTATGTTAACAATCTATTAAAAATGCAGAAGTCGGTGGACAAAAGAAAAAGAGGAATCCGAGTCAATGTCAAGGTCGGGAATTATTTCTGCCAACTCCTCACAGTCCTGGAAAATCTGCTAACGTAAAAGATATCACGATTGTAGAAAATAGGCTTATGTTCGTTCGTTCGAAAATATATCTCACATGCATACTAAAAGGAAACCCATTTAGATCTGTCACCTAAAGCCAACCTAAACTTTAGGTAAAGAACCATTAACATTAAAGTTTACGCAGATTTTAGAGAAGCGATGTAAACATACTAATTGTTTATTAAAAGTTTAATCATTTTGTTATTTGTGTTTGTTATCGCTAATTTATTAAGCGCTGTGGGAAAGTACCCGAGTATAAATTTGTAAATTTTTTGTTATGATTCTTTTTAAGTGTTTTTTTTTTCTAATCTGTGCCTTCTGCTAATATTCACCCTGTAGATTTTTATAAAGCTATTTATTATCATACGACTCCATTGGACTTATTTCAAGACATATTTTCAGTCGGACTGAAAAAAAGTCTAATGGAGTCGTGGGGTTAGGCATCCATCCTTTTTTTCTTCTATTTTTATCCTTTTGGAAAATAAATTTTTAAATACTATAAAATTATGTAGGCTGAAATTTTTTAAATCAAATATTAATTTTTATATCAGAAATTTATTTTTTAATGTTTCGAAAATTGATTACTCGGGAAAAATATACACAGAGCCGCCTACACGAATTTGAAATCAATGAATTCTTTTGATTTGTTTTTTCTTTATAAATTTGTAGCAAAAAGTTTTCTTATATTCTAGTACAAGGCTGTCCAACTCACGGCCCGCGGGCCGCATGCGGCCCGAAGCAAGTATCAATGCGGCCCGAAAATATTCAAAGTTACTGAAGCATGTCCATTTTTCTGAGGAATGACTGTGTGTTTGAGCTCTCGTTCTAAATCTGCCAATTGACAAACAACAGAAACAGGACCAGAACAGAAAGCTCTTTCGTTATGTAGTAAATTCTCACTCTGTTTTCGTTGCTGGCTCAGCTGTTCTGTTGTTTGCCATCTAGTGAGTTAAATGAAGAATGAAACATACAAAGTGTAAAATTACAACCAACATGTTGTATGACCACCTTTAGAACTGCCTGACAATTGCAATCACGTCAATCGAACCAGATATTGACGGTTTAGTTTCTCAACTTCAATACCCAAACATCACATTCATTTTATGATATGGATTTATACATAGTAATATACTTGCGGCCCAAAACAATATGTCTTTTTCCAATGCGGCCCAGGGAAACAAAAAGGTTGGACACCTTTGTTCTCGTATCTAGTTAGTAAAAGATTCCAATTAACGAGGTGTAGTGCACAATTAAATGTTCTATCTGAAAATTTTCCGATATACCCAAGTCATTTGAAAATCCCAGAAAACTATTTTATTTTATCACTGGAGGATTGCTTTGAAAATAATTTTGACAGAAATCAATTAAAAATTTTTGAAATATTCATAAACATTTTCCGAGTAGCGTTGCCGAGTTTCAAAGTGTTCTCCACCACCCAAGAAACAGGCATCATATAATAATTAAATAAATGTACCTGAAATAGTTGCTACACGAGCATATAATTGGCCGGTGAACGTTAAAATATGTTCCATCTTCTAAACGAATTGTTGCATCACAAAGTATATTGTTTGCTCTCATTTCGAATAGGGCGTGCATGGCTCGTTGACTGATACAATTCTTTGGATCGTGTTCATCCATTATTTTCAATATCGATTAGGATTTTTTTTTTTTGTTGAGGAATCCTTGTTTATCTTTTTGTTTTGTTTTGATTAATAAAAATTTTCTTGTAGATTCATTAATTTATATTTTTTATTTTTTAGACTTTTTAAAGATTTTTTGAAAAGTTTTTTTTTTTTTATTTTTATTTATTTTTTTTTATTTTTTTCGTTTAGCCAAATCGAGGAAAAAAAAACTGATATAACTTTGTTGAATTTTTTGGTTTTGGTTTTTTAAGCTTGTTTTTCAAAAAAAAAAAAAAAAAATTAACGCGATAATTTCTTGAATACTTAAATATACTAAATAGAAAAAAAAAGAGAATAAAAAAATAACTAATCCTAAAAGCTTAAAGCGTCACTCTGATAGATAAAAGTTACACAGAATGCTTCTGACAGCATTCAAAAGAAAAAATTTATTAATTGTGTTTTTTTTTTTGTTTTTAAGGATTTTTAAAATATCAAAGAAGGCCTAGAAATTTTATTCATAAAAAAAACAGTTTTTATTGTATGTACTTGGGTACATGACTATCGATGGCTTTGTAGGATAGAAGGAAGAACATTCAGTTCATTAATGGATGACAAAAGTTCAGATTAGGTCTATTCATGTAAATCTACAGTAGAGTAAGAGGATTCAAAACAAGAAATCTATAGGTTCTCAAACATATTGTTTCCATTAAAATACACTATTATATTTCATATACAAATAAAGTTAGGTCTTTAAATTCCAATTTAGAACTCTTAATTTCCAATGCAAAAATTATGATCATACTAAAGAAAATCAATTCAAAATTTCGAAAAAATGGAGGTGTAGAGTTCTTTGTTTAGACCAAGGGTGTCCAACCTTTTTGATTTCCCTGGGTCACATTGGAAGAGGACATGGTATTTTGGGCCACAAGTAACATATATTACTATTTATAAATCCATATCTTAAAAAAATGTAATAATTGGCATTGAAGTTGAGAAACTAAAGCGTCAATATCTTGATTGCAATTCTCATGCAGTCCTCAAGGGGTTCATCCAACACGTTGATTGACTTAGTATGTTTCATTCTTCACTTAAGCCGCCAGGTGATAAACAACAGAACAGTGTAGCTGAGCAAGCAACGCAAACAGAAAGAGAATTTACTACAGAACGAAAGAGCTTTCACGTTCTGTTCCTGTTTCTGTTGTTTATCACTTGGCAGCTTTAGCACGTGAGCGCACACAACACACAAATCACTCCTCAGAAAATAGGACATGCTTCAGTAACTTTGAATATTTTCGGGCCGCATTGATACTTGCTTTGGGCCGCATATGGCCTGCGGGTTGGACAGCCTTGGTTTAGACCATACAATTGGATAGTTTTTCTGAATTGTCTGTTTTCAAATTGATATAAAAAAAAAACAATTTTTATTGTTAACCTAAAGCTGAAAAGAAAATATAGTTACAATAATTTCTTTTTTTGTTTCATTATATGACGAGTAAACATTTCGACTTTCTCTATACATGTCCTAAAATGTTTTGACTAAATTTTTATTATTTGCCATATAGTGTTGTGGTTTTCCTGAACTTTCTCGAAATTAAATATTTTTTTTCTCCAATTTGGAAATAAACTGTTCCTTACATTAAAGGCGTCCAGAATTGGTAAATCGTTGTATTTCATCATGACAACACAAGTTCTTATACTTCTTTGGTCACTTGGCAAAAATTACTGGATTTTTTTGGGAAATGCTGCCAGATCCACCATATACACCTAATGTTGCACTACTACTATCTGTTTCGTTCTCTGCAAAACTCTTTCGCTGGGAAAACTTTTACGTGTCACCGACGATAGTGTGAACTCCTAGTCAACTCTTAATCATAGGAACAAATCAACAAAAAGGGTTCAAGACTTTTTAATGCATTTCTTACATATATATGTATATTTCAATGATGGAAGAGTTCACTAGGCATAAATAATAATTAGTTTTTTCCCTAGTCTTGCTCGACTTAAATCTACGTCAGAAGAATATATAACTTCATGGATTTGATTTAAGAATGAAACAAATTTTGTAGAGTTTTATCAGTTGGAAAAAAAATAAAATGTTTTTTCCCCATTTATTATTTATCGGTTTTGCGCAAACTCTTTAAAATTTTGTTAACGTTTATTTTTCATCTTTCATACATTTGCTATGAAATAAAGATTAAAAAACAGGATAAAAGGACAGATCCTCATTGAATCCATGTCCAGTTATTAAATTGTTGTCAATCTAGAACGAAATCGGACGAAAATAAGAAAATTTTCTTTAAAATTAAAAGAAATTAAAAAATACCCCGAAAAAAGACATCAATTTTTATATTCAAACATGTTTTTGTTACGTTTTGGATTAATTTATTTGATTTTAATACAAACATATTTAATAACAGTTTTTGGTACTAACTCATGGGAGAAACCTGGTTGCCATCGTGTCGGGAATACACGTAAAATCAGTATTCCAGATTGTGTTGAATTTACAATAACAACAAATGCATGTCGCGGTTTTTGTGAATCATATGCAGTACCATCGATACCATGGGGACCGACATCAGGATTAACACGTCTACCAAAACCAGTTGTATCCATTGGACAATGTTGTAATATAATGGAATCTGAAGATGTTCGTAAAAAGGAAATTTTTTTCTTAATTTAGTTTTAATTAAATGTTTTTTTTTTTTTGTTCTTTAAAAAAAGGTACAAAAGCGTGTTTTATGTTTGGATGGTATACGAACGTTAACATTTAAATCGGCCGTCAAATGCAGTTGCTATCATTGTAAAAAGGATTAAATTAGGATTAGCCCAAAAGAAAACCAAAACAAAATGGATTAAAAAAATTTATTATAAAGAAAAAAATATTATTAATAATTTTGTGACAAATTGATTGAACTCTTAAAACAAATCGAACATCTAAGAAAAATCTCTGAGCCTAATAAAATATTATTTTTATTTTCTTAATATTAAAGCAAATTTATTATTTATTATTTTAGTGTAAAAAAATTTTAACAAATATATAATAAAAATATTTAAATTATAATATTAGCAAAACTAGATTTATTTACAAAAAATTATTGTGATTTGCTTGTTTCGTATTAAAACTTAATAATGAACTTGAAACAAATCTATGAAAGCCAGAAGATTTGAAGTTTTTAGATTAAATACTAAGAATATTCTACATCGAGCTCATAATTTGTAATCTAGCTGCTAGATTAACATTTATATTTGTTCCAGTACTACTATAGACTAGTATACTAGTATACTAGTCTATGGTACTACATATTTAAAAATGATAAACTAATCATCTTCTTTTTATGGGCAGCAGATAACAGATTTTTTTTTTAAAACGGAGAAGAAGGGTTTACTCTGGGTTTAATGAGAAAAAAACACAGGTTTTTAAAGATTTATATTGTTATTATTTCATAACATACTCTTTGGTAATACGTCTTTCAAATCCAGAGAAGGGGGACAGAGCGAGCGTGGTCGAAGCCCATAGTTAATTTTTTTAAAGAAAATGTAAAAGGCCAGCAAAGCGTGATAAATTCTATGAAAAGTTATATTGGCTCCAGCGTGAAACCAAATTTATATAACTGTTCAGCAAAATATTGAAAATTTTAAAATGCTTTCAACCTATCTTGGCCCATTGGGTAAGATGTGAGAAAACATTTTAATTCAAAATGTATTAAAAAATGTTCTTATTGAAAAACCCTGTTTTAACATGTCATAAACATATTAGAAAAATTCAAATATCCAATTTCTCTGCGAAATATTGATAATTCTTTCTAGAAAGAAATGTAAATATTTCAAAAGATCCAATTTCAAACACAAAATTTATCTTAAGTGGCCAGGAAATTCTTTTAAACGATCTCTTCATATGAAAATGAACCATGTAATATTTTTATATGGTATTCTAGTTACATTTGAGCCTAAAAAAAAGTAGGCAATTAAAAGAGTGCATCATTTGATATAAGTAAGGCTCCTCACCAGTGGTAAGGCCTGAACGGAACAATAAAAATCTTAATATATTATACAAAAATGAACAAAATGAACGTTCTGGTATTCCTTAAAAGAGCCATTGAGTCTCTTGCAGTATGCGCTATGGCTCCATCTTGTTGGAACCAAATGGTTGGATGGTTTCCCACAGCCGGTTTATTATAAATCATTTAGCAACAAACATGGTCCCTATTTTCGAACTCAATCGAGTTCACTGAGATACAGAAATATGCAAAATCGACTCGATTTTTACAAAATCGGTATTCTGTTGATGCGTATTCATATCGCTACAATACAAAAGCCACTCAACTAGATTTAAACACATGTAATTTTTTGTGTACAAATTTTTGGCACCCTTGCAGCGATGCAAAGCTTGCCTCATTTATTAAAAAGGCTGCATTTTTATACCACACAGAGTCTTTTTAGCAAATAATATTAATGAGGTGGCATGTGCAGATGTGCCCAAATCGGAATCCAAATTGATATTAACAAAAAGCATGCAATATTCTGTGATATTATTAATGCTTTTTTAATGAACCTATTCCGTCATTTTTTTACTATTATGGCAATGAGTTGCTATATACTCCGCAGCGAGCTATATCAATTCTAAATTATAATTGATTTAAATTGAATCAGCATAATGTATATTTTTATATTTAAATTTTAATCAAAAATTTATTCCACCAACTAAATAAATACCAACAAGAAAACCGAATTGAATTTTATTCGATATTTGGCTGTTGTTCAAATTGGTTCGATTTAAAATGATCTTTAAAAAGTAAGTTTTAATTAAACTTTTTTTTCTTGTCAATAGAATTCGAGTAATATAATTTATTTTTTTTGTCTAGTTTTATAGTTCTATCAATATTTTTAATAATTATTTGCATAATTAATATAAATATTGGTCAACCGATTAATGAAGTAGCATCATCATCAATTGAACTCGGTTGCCATCGTCGGCTGTACACTTATAATGTAACTCAAATTGATGTAAACGGTCTTAAATGTTCGGGAACTGTTACAGTCCCATCTTGTTGGGGTTATTGTGATACATATTCTATACCAGATTGGAAATTTCCATATAGAAAATCTACCAATAATGTTTGTATACCATCGAAACGTTCAAAATCTTCAACAACTTTAACTGATTGTGAAAATGGTGCTGATTCTAATATAAAACGGTATGAATATGTTCAAGCTGATTCCTGTGAATGTAAAGTTTGCGATTCTACTGATACTAGCTGTATGGGTCTATATTCTTCTTTTGATAAAATCGCTATTCAATTAGGAAACGCTTAAACAATTGGGTTATATTCTTCTTTTGATAAGATCGCTATTCAATTAGGAAACGCTTAAACAATTTTGTAATAAATGAAATTAAAACAAATTTTGGAATTTATAGTTTTATTAAATTGCTATTTTGTTATAACTATTTTTTGTATTATTATATTATATCTCTTTAAAGACTTTAAATTAAGTATAAGCCAAAATGATGGAAAAATATTTTCTTGAAATTTTTCATATAAATTTTCGTCATAATTTCCAGCAAAATAAACTATTTATTAAAATTTGGTACGAAGGCGTTAATAAGAGGAGCAACTGATTAGTTTTTGAGGGAAAATTCAAACCAAGAAATAGTTATACTTTGCCAATTTAAACAAAATTTGGTGCAGGCTTATTAAAATGGCTCACGCAACACTATGCGGATCATCAAAATCGTTTGGATTTCCAATACAATCCGAGCACAGCCGGCTTAAGATGTGTGCTGTGTACTTGTTGCATTTGCACATGGCGACACAAAGCTTGACTTGGCCTAATTCGGAGTATTCAGCATCCCACTGTCGAATAAGTCGGCTGATTAATTGTCCAGTGTGTGGACCGTTCTAGTGTCTTCACTTTGAGCGAAAACTCTAAACCGGATATGATTCATTTTGAACCTAAATATAACGATGACTTAATCACCAAGAAAATTGTGGGTTTCCAAAACCAGGAATTTTATTCTTTTGTTTGAGTTTCTTTCAAGTTTTGGGAAACACGAGCAATTTCTGCTTGATTATTGAATAAAAAATTTAAGTGTGTTACCAAATTAAATATTGCCTTTATTAAATTGTATTAAAACGAAATCATTTGTGCAAATAGGATACATTTTCTCATAAAATATTAAGAAATAAATTTTAAATTATCAACCAGTACCAATTTTAACGTTCGTTAATAAAATAATCAATTAAATTCTTTAAATTAGAAATAAGAAATCAAACAAAAAAAAACCTCAATCCAATAATTTTAACAACTTTACAATGTTTAATGTTAAATGTTCTCAACTTTTCATAATACTATTATATTGTTTTATATCGGTTTTGTGTAAAAATGCATGGGAAAAGCCAGGTTGCCATCATGTCGGTATTACACGTAAAATAACTATTCCAAATTGTGTTGAATTTCGTATGACATTGAATGCATGCCGTGGATTTTGTCAATCATATGCTGTACCATCAATACCGCGTGGAATACCATCGAAAATATTTGAAAATCAACCAATTTCATCTTTTGGAAGATGTTGTAATATTGAAGACACTAAAGATGTAAATTATAAATTAATTAATTTTGTAGTAATTTCATGAATTAAATAAATTTTTATTATAGGTAAATGTCACAGTTGGATGTATTGATGGTCCACGAAATGTTACATTTAAATCTGCTGTCAGTTGCAATTGTATGGATTGTGGACATGATTAAATAAAAATAATTAGTTTTGAAAATAGTTAAAAGATTTTTCTTACGGAATTCATTTTCCTAATACCTTTTTAAAAGAGTCCAAATATTTTACTTCTTTAAGTCAGTTGCACACCAAATCTATATCGTAAATTGGTGTTATTGATTTTGATTATAATAGGCACATTCACTCGATGTTGAGATAGGTTAACTGGTAAACAAAGCTTAGAAAAAAATTTCCGTATGGAATCCCCTTTATTCGCGATTTACTTGGAGCAGTTTTAGTTCTTCATCTAACGCTGATAGAATGTTTATTTATGAGACGACTATGGTATATAAGCAGGGACGGAAGCCTTTTTGAGCTATTCCATAAAAAACCACCCTAAAACGCGAAACATTGGTTATTTTAATAGATGATTTCCATCCCTGGTGTTACGCGCTAAAGGGAAGTCGAGTAAAAAACCCTTTATGTTTTTACAAAATTTTATTATTTAAATTTATATTTTATTTATCACCAACTTTTACTTTTGAACTTCTCGAGCAGCCTCACTCAAGGATAATTATCGCTTGGTCCAAGTTCTTTAGTAGTATGGTGTGTATTTTAATTCCGACTACTTCAGTTTGTTTCGTTATTTTATAGTAATTTCTTGGTGGATAAATTAGGACATTGTTCCCACCAAGAATATTCTATAAAACAACGAAAAGATTCGTTCACAACCGTTCTTACATAAGTACTTAATTTATTATATGTATTTCCTGATGCATTTTGAAATACTAAAAATGCATCGGTCAAAATCAAGTATTTAATTTATTACTTAACGAATTCCAAAATACGGAAAATGAAGTGTTTAATTTATTGCATTTTTCAAAACACGAAAAATAAACAAATAATTCGTTTTTCAATACATTTCGAAATATGGGAAATGGATTGAATTTCAACCGATTACTTAATATTTTCTTAAGAAAGTATAAGTATGAATGTTTGAAATGTTTTTTAAGTGATGACACATTACACCGCACATATGTTATCGATAATTATTTGGATTGGTCGTAATAATGAGTTGCATTTTGTTGAATAGATATAATATATATATATATGTGATGTTCAAGAGACTATCTGGACTTTTCTGGAGTTCGTCCAAAACAGATATTCCATGTTTGTTGAATTTAAATCTTCTTAGATGTTTTTATATGGATTTTTATAAAACAACCTTTTAAATCTCTTATCTCTTATTTAATAGATAAATGAAAACTGTCTCGACTTAATAAGTACTTAAAAGTTGTTCTTATTTTTGCCTGCAAAACCTCTGTCGTCGAGAAATTATGCAATTACCCGTGCAATCAAGTAATCGAAAAATCAATGAAATTTCCAAGTACTCGGGTACTCCATACTTGAGGTTGGATTCCCGGAGGTATAATGTGTAATTATCATTGAAATTGACACTTATTCCAATTTTAATAAATAAAATAAATTGTTTTCGACTATATTCAATAAAATATTTATTTTCTTTTACTGTAAATAGTATTTTCAGATTGTCATAATTCCATTTGATTTTATATCAAATACAAAAAAAATATTTGTATTAATTTTTCGTTTCTTCTTAAATCTAATACAAAATAATCAAAAAAAAAATAAAATAAAATTAATTTAAATTTTACTTTTTGGTTTTTCACCAGCACGATATAATAAATCCGACATTGATTGTAATGATTCCTGCATTGATATACTAAATTTATTTGTATCCGTTATTGGATTATTACTCCATGAAGATATCGCAAAAATAATATCATTTGATCGTGGATTATAACAACATCCGTAACCATCATTTGTTAATGGTCCATAACACATGAATGCTTCATATTTTGATGCAACTTGACTTGTTGATAAACGAAAATGTGAACTTTTTATAAAACCAGATGTTTTATATAATTCTGGTATATCAAGATTATTTTCTATAGCCATCAATTTTAAACCTAATAGATGACGATCAACACCTTTACCTTGTAATGCCATTAATGTATAATCACGATGTGCATTAACAGCATTTTTTAATAATTTAACACGTTCATTATCTGAACAATTTGAATTTAACATTGATTTAGCAAATTCAATAGATTCATTCGAACATGAACGAATTGTTTCGGTACGTCCATTAATATACATTCGTAAATGTGCAGATTCATAATGTGCTGCTGGTGTTTTATGTAATCTATAATAATAATAATAATAATATAGTTTATAAAATATATTCATAAAGGAGTTAGCAGCAAGAAATACTAACTTATAAAAAGCATATTGCATTGCCATTTGTATATAACTGTCTGGACTTAATTTTTGTGATTTAATAAATTCTTTTCCATAACCTTTGAATTGTATTACTTCCATATGAAGATCATTAGCCAATTTATTAACATTTTCTTTAGCATGTTCAATGTAATCTTTTAGTTTATCAGTTATTATAAAATCTAATTTTCTTGCTTGATCATAATTTGATGATGAAGATCCTTCACCTAATTTTGGATCTGTACTATATATATATAAAAGAAAATTTTGAAAATTATTTAAGATATCATTATAGATTTTGAATTACATTGATTTTATAATATAATCTGTCATTATTGCAATCGGTTGCCCTTCAGCTGGTGAATGTTCATAACAAAATCCATTAACACCATTTCGATTAATAGCAATCTTTAAAAAAACATAAAAATAGTATTAAAAAAAAAGTCGATAATTATTTTATTTAAATTTTTACTTGAATTGTTTTATCAAACCAACGATTTCCAGCATTTTGATTTGAACCTCCACCATGTATCAATTGTTCACTAACAACGGTCATATCATTAACACCATGATTAATTGGAACTTCTTGATCTAAACAAACTACAAATAAAGATTTTTGAATTTCATTAACTGATTTTCGATTATCAGAATTTTGTATCAATTCTTGATAAGCCAGTCCCCATGAATCACGATCATCTGATGTTAATATACCAATTCCATTTGGATTTTTCTCAACATTTTTATCCATAATTGATTGAAGTTGTTCGTTAATAATTTTCGGACTTAAAAGTTCATCACATTTTGTATAAACCGGAAATTTATAAAACTAGAATTAATTTTTATTTTGTATGTTAATTAAAATTACGAAAACTAAAAATCTAATAAATATTTACATGATTTTTATAAATAACAGCAATATGTTTCGAATTTGGATGATATTCAAGGGAGTCCTCTTTAACACCAGGTATACGACATGTACCAAATATTTTCTCATACTGTGACATATCCAATTCATTTTTACCCATTTTTTCAAGTGGTATCTTTTTCAAATCAATCATTTCTTTATATTTTAAAGCAGCATAAATAACTTTCGATGTATATTCTAGATAATCATTATTACTATTGAATTTTTGTGTTGGAAATGCCATTCCAGGACTTGAAAATACACAAACTGGATCACGATATGTTAAGTAAGCTGCTTTTAACCAACGACTAGCAAGCCAATTTTCTTCTTTTTTCGATTGATTTTCAAGTAGATTTTGTAATTTACGACCAATTCCATTTTGAAAATCTTGTACAGAACGTTCTGTATCTAATAATTCTTGTGGTGTTAAATGAACTTCAATAGTTTTAAGAAATTTCGGAATTGTTTCCGTTAATGATTGTACAGGAAAATGTGGTAAATTTTGTGGATTTGTTATAGTTCCATGATGATGAGATGTAGTTTTATTACTGTCACATTGATTTGCAACTATATTATTACCATTTTGAATTGCTTTAGATGAAAATTTCAAGTAATTATTTGAAAAAGATGATTTTCTTGCCTTGAAATTGTATAGTTTTTATTAGGAGCATACATTTTTTTAAAAATAATATTACTTACAAAATCTTGAAGAATTCGTCGTGTTAAAAGTTGCATATTTGAATCAATTAGTAAAGGTTGAAGTTCACTATTTTGGTGGCTAAAAATTAACATAATATTAATACATAATTGTAAAGAACAAAGTACACTTTATTAAAGTTACCGCTGCACTCCTAACATAATAATTGAAAAATTTAATTAACAAACAAAAATTTTATGATAAGAAATAAAATACAAATGTTAAAATTTTTGTCGACGTTTTCTAAATGACTGAACGACTTTTCGAAAACTTGAAATTCAACCCCATTATCAGTTGAACAAAATACAACTTTCTGACGACATCAAATATATTCCCTGCTTGGGTCTTTGGTAAAGCATTTTATAATAGTACTTTCACTTTTTACTTTCTCATACTACCTGTTATAAGAACTAAAAGTAAAGTAGATGTTTCACTACAGAACAGGAATCGACAGTTTTTATGATATATATTTCATGACTCTTGGCTGTACCAAGGGAGTCACTTGCAATCCCAAAAATCTCCTCCTCTAACGTAATATTTTTGAATAATTCTTACAATAGTTACAACATACATTTATATTGTATTGTATGGTAGGGCCTTTTTACTTTCACTGTATTATTGGCCCATTGTACCGCCTTGGCTGAGAAACTACATCTCTTCCCCGAACCAGTTAGTCCTTCTAAGATCAACACCACTGTAGCTAGGTCCAAATTGGCTAACCCATTCTTACTAAGAATACATGCACTCAGTGTAGCAAGTCTCGTTCTGTAATATGAATACTGTAACTAGTGTTGACTTTTTTAGGTACGTAACCAAATGGCTATTCATAAAGATTAGGGAGGTCAGAATCAATTAGGCCACTTTATGTTATAGTATCCAATTCGTTTTTTTTTTTTGTATGTTCTCTTGTTTATGACAAATATTAAACTTGAAATATTCAGTATAAGAAAGTTATGGTATATCTTTAATTGTTTGTTTCCAACATAATCAAAAAAATAATTTAACTACAATAATAAGAAATGATCTACATAAAATATTTACCTTTAAAAATAAATATTTCTTGTTTTTTTAAATTAGAAATTTAATTAAAAAAAAAAAATTTCATTACAGATTCTCAAACTGTAAAAATTAAAAAATGTTCAAAATTTGAAATTGTTTATAAAATTTTAATTAGTTTTTCAATAAAACTTCATTAATATTAATTATTTAATAAAATTATGTTAGTTTTTATTAATATTTATTAAAAACTTTATAAATTCGAAATTAAAAAAAAAAAAATAACACTTGTTTAGAAACCATTTTCCAAGTTGACATTTTGTTTGCCGATTTTCACTAGTTTTTTAAGTACCTTATTTATTTTTAAGTGAATATTTTTCAAAAGATTTTAAATATTTAAAAAACAAATAAAAATATGTCATTAAATATCGGAGATCAATTCATAAACTTTAATGCCAAAACTTCAGAAGGAGAAATCAATTTTTATGAATGGCTTGGAAATTCGTAAGTGTAACATAACCATAGAAAAAGTATCCGGAAGAATCCAATTATTTCTAATTAAAAAGTTTTCTTCCCGGCGACTCCCATTTTTCAAAGTCATTTCAAGGATAACGAACAAAATATATCTTAATTTGAATAAAATAAATTTAATTTTATATAATATTTTTAGATGGGGTATTTTATTTTCACATCCAGCCGATTATACTCCAGTTTGTACAACAGAATTGGCACGAGTTGAACAATTATTACCAGAATTTGAAAAGCGTTCATGTAAAGTGATTGCATTATCTTGTGATACTGTTGAGAATCATCGTGGTTGGATTGAAGATATCAAATCTTATGGCAGTAAGTTTCAATAAAAATTTATTTTAAAAAACAAATCAAAAATTTTTGCCTTTTCTTTTATAGATTGCACAAAATTTTCATATCCAATTATTGCGGATGATAAACGTGAGCTGGCTGTTCGTTTAAATATGCTTGATAAAGATGAAAAAGATAAATATGGAATAGCATTAACATGTCGTGCAGTTTTTATAATTGATCCAACGAAAAAATTCCGCCTATCAATTTTGTATCCGGCAACAACAGGACGAAATTTTGAGTATAAGAATATTTTGAATTGCTTTTATAAAAATTTAATTTTTTTTTTTCATATTTTAGTGAAATACTTCGTGTTTTGGATTCAATTCAATTATCTGATAAAAATAAAATTGCAACACCAGCCGATTGGAAAGTAAATATTTAGTTTTTTTTTTATTGAAATTAGTTTAGTAATCGTTTTTTCTTAATTTTTTTTAGCAAGGAGATGATTGCATGGTCCAACCAACTGTTGCAGAAAAAGATATTCCACAGTTATTTCCGAAAGGAATTGTTAAAATTCAAGTACCTTCCGGAAAAGGATATATTCGTAAAACTCCGCAACCATAATTTACATTATATAATAATTATTTAAAGCACATACTTTTTTTCTTTGCAAATTTGCGAATAAAGTTGATATAGAAATAAAATTACTTTGATTACTTTTTTTTTTTTAGATTTCTTATACAACAAAAAAAAACCAAGAATTTCTATTAAAATATTGAAAGTGTTATACTGAAAGTCAAAAGTATAAAATTTGTTATACAATCTTCAATCAATTTGACAGAAGGTAAAACGTCATCAACGGTGGAAACCGTTTGACAACATAACCCTTTTATTTGTTATTTTTATTTTTTTTATAAAAGAAATATAAATTATTATTTTCTTTTCTTTATTAATATATAATTTTAGTGAATAATAAATTGTTTTAAATATTTTATTATAAGAGTAAAGAAAAAGACATCACTGCCGGTGAGTATTTATATTATTAGTTAATAAGTTCAAAGTTCAATTTTTGTTACGTACAGTTTTTTTTATTTTTTTATTTTTTATCTTTAATAGAAATAACTATTTCAAATAATAAAATATTTAAATATATTTTTAGTTTAAAACAAAATTATATTACGCAAGCCAAGCAACAACAGTTAGGAACAAAAATATCAATTAATAAAGTTAAAATAAATATAATTAGAAATTAAAAATCATGTCGGAACATACAAGTCCTATTAAATATTTCCTGTCTGGCGGTTTTGGTGGTATTTGCACAGTTTTAGCTGGACATCCACTTGACACAATTAAGGTAAGTTTTAGATTTTTAGATATTTTACTAATACTTGTCGGAAAACCTCCGTCTTCAAATCACAGTTCTATTTTCAGACAAATTCAAATTAGTCCAAAGTTCATTCAATCAATTTAAATAAAATTATTTGTATTTTTTTTGTGGGATCTAGCTAGAGCGAATATATTTTGAATATTTTGTTTCTTTTGTGAATTAAATTAAAATTGATTTCGGGGTCAAATTAAGAAAATGAAGAATTTTTTGTTGAGTTTTTGTAACTTTCACCTTTTATCGTTAATAATAACAACTTTGTATTTGATAATATGATAATGAGGTCTATTCTGCATTCATATTTTATGTTATGTTATGTTAAATTTCATATAAAATACTATTTTTCGTTAAATTGGTATTCTACTATGCAATTTTTTGTTATGTTGTTATTTTCTTACATTACACAGAGTTAACTTAAAAGTATCTAAATAGGTGCTGTTACAGTATTTTATGAACAATTTGAAAAGATCTTTCAGAAATTTGAGCAAGCATTGACTAAACTAACTAATCCAAATATAGTAGAAATTGAAGAAATTCTATTACGTTTACGAAACGTAAAATACTCTCTAAAAGGTTTTTTCCAGAATACGAAATTTGAAAAAAATTGTATTAACTTTTATAAATAATCTCAAAGTAACATAACATAACATAACATAGAAAATCGTAGAATAGATTCCAATATTATGTATCTGCTTTTGATTTTCTGTTTTTTTTGTTTTTAATTAAAATTTTTCTAGGTACGTTTACAAACTATGCCAAGACCAGCACCTGGTGCTGAACCATTATTTAAAGGTACATTTGATTGTGCAGCAAAAACTGTTAAAAATGAAGGATTCCGTGGTTTATATAAAGGAATGTCAGCTCCATTAACTGGTGTTGCACCAATATTTGCAATTAGCTTTTTTGGTTTCGGTTTAGGCAAAAGATTACAGCAAACTGGTGATGGCAATCAAAAATTAACATATCAACAATTATTTTTTGCTGGTGCATTTTCTGGTGTTTTCACCACAAGTATAATGGCACCGGGTGAACGTATTAAATGTCTATTACAAATACAACAAGGCGGTAATGCACCAAAACAATACGATGGTATGGTTGATTGTGCAAAAAAATTATATAAAGAAGGCGGTATTCGAAGTATTTATAAAGGAACTTTTGCTACACTATTACGAGGTTAGTTGATTTAAATAATTTTTATCTTCTATACAAACTATACAAATTGCTAGAGTCATGCTTTTTTTGGAGTAGCTCCCAAGCAAAAGTTCGATTTTTTGTTTTTTAAATTAAAGGAGAGGGTACTGTCACGTTACTTGTAAACTGATAGTTGTTAGTAGAGCTGTGAGCAATCTCTTGAACACATAATCAAGAGAACAGAAAATTTGTCCACTTATTTAAGGGTATCAGGTTAAAGGTATATTTTAAGAGCTTCAAAAATTGCCACATTCCATTCATGTTTTCATTAGGAGGAGTGAAAGTCTTCCAGCTTTATTTATACCAGTCTTATGAATAGACAAAGAGTTTTGTTCTTTAATGTTTTCAAATTTGGAAAATTGATCTGATAGGGAATTGGATCTAATGAAAACATTTATAGGACTTTTATTTTGTTTCTTGGTTACTTTATTTACTATATTTATTAACAAATATTTTACAAAAAGTAAAAAAAAAAGTATTTATATATAATTTTTGAAGGATCAAACAAGAAATTCTCTTATATTAAATAAAATTAAATGAATCCAAATCATCGATTTTTCCTAAAGGATTATTTCCAGAATCATAATTCTCATTATTATTACTCGAACTTAAATGTTTCAATGTGTTAACTTTTCTTGGGATTTTATGAATTTTCTTCGAACGTTTCATTTCATATCCTTCCAGTTTTTTCCGTGCATTAAAATCATCTTCTTTAGTTTGTATTACCGAATTTTTCTTATTCAAATTCAATTTCATTAATTTCTTTTTATTCAATTTATTACGATTCAATTTTTGTACATTCTTATATTGTTCCAATTCTTTTTTAAAATCACATTGTAAATCTTTACGTAACGCATAATAAATACTATGTCCTTTAATATTCGAACAACGTGGTGATAATTTATTATCAAATTTATAAATATCTAAAATTTTACATGATATCTTTTTACCCGTATAAAAATCTCGTATACAATGTTCTTTTCTTAAACCACGATATTGATTTGTTATCGATGGTTTCCATATAATCATATCACATGTACATTTCCATGGATTATTAATTAAACGTGCTAATTTTAATTGTTCCAATTGAAAGAAATCCATCGACAGATAACGTAATTTATTATCATTTAAATAGATTTCTTTTAAACTATTTTGTTCATCAAATAATCCTGGTGGTAAATATTCTAAATTATTAAATGATAAATTTATTATTAATAAATTTCTACAACCAATAAATGCATCCATTGAGATTTCATTTAAATTTAATTTACTTAAATCTAAAATTTGTAAATTTTCCATTTCTGAAAATGTATCATATTCAATTTTATGGATGTTACCTTTTAAATTAAGAATTTCTAAATTTCGTAATCCTTTTAATGTGTTCTGTTCAAGAATTTCAATTGTACAATTTTTAATTGATAAGAATTTTAACAATTCTAAATATTCAAATTGTTTTTCAGTTGTTAAATCTAATTGATTACGATTCGAATCGAATAACATAATTTTTGTATTATTCATAATACCAAATGTTGCCGGAAATATATATTGTATTGGATTTGAACGAAAATCGATTTGATTTAATTTAGGAAATGGTGGAAATGTTAATTCTGATAGTTTTGTTAAATTATTAGAACTTAAATCAAGAATTTCTAAATCTAATAAACCAGCTAATGAACGATAATTTAAATCTAAAATATAATTATGTGCCAACGATAAGATCTTTATATGTAATGCACCGTAAAATGCAAATGATGGTATTATTTTTATTTCATTATGTTCTAATGATAGTAATTGTAAATTTTCTAATCCGTTAAACATTTCCCAATCTAATTCATATAATTTACAATTATGTATACGTAATATTAGTAAATTTGTCCAATCATAAAATGATGGTATACGAGATTTATGCATTTCCATTATATATAAATCGTATGGTAAGATTTCGATTTCATCATTATTATCATCAATTGATCCATTATCAGTTTCAATATGAATATTATTATTTTTAAATTCATTCAATTTTGTTGTATTATAATTAAAACGTTCACTTTTTGGTACATAATCAAAACTTTCGCTTGGATGTTTTGGATTTTTTGGTCGTTTTAATTTTTCACTACCAATCAATTGGATTGATTCAAAATTAACATTTTCTAAATTTCTTAATGGTTTATCAATAATCAAATGTAAACTATGATCATTTGAACCGCGAATTTCAAGAGTTCTTAAATCTGATAAAATATCAAAATCACTTGTTGAAACTAAATTGTGAAAGAGAAAAAATTAATTATGAATTTATTATAATTTAATAAAAATGAAAGTATATTTATTATTTTCAATTAAATAATTAGATTAGTTTTTAATTTAGCTAGAAGGAAGCCATTTGAAGACGACATCTGTAGTAGCATTCTTTAAAGTGGGTTTCGCGAGGCTTTCATGAAATGTCTCATATCTAATTACTTATGGCTAGACATATGATAAAACAGATAATGTGAAAGCTCCTTAAAAAAGGAACATGTACCATATATTAGGGATGTACGAATATTAAGTAACCCCACGACTCCATTGGACTTATTTCAAAACTTAATTTCAGTCTACGGGCGCCATTTTGAAGACATTAAATTTGTAGGTGGGCAGTTGATGTCCTGATATTTTATTTGTAAGCCGTTATAAAAAAAAGGATCCAACTAAAATCATTATTATTTCTAAAATTTTTTCATAAAAAAAATTATTTTGAAATAAAATTGTTGAAATATCAATCCTTCCCCCCGGAATTGTAATTAGTAGAAACTAGACTCAAGATATCAAAAATTTCTCAGAAAAATGCATTGCAGTACGTCAATGCAATAAAGATTCTTTCTAAAATTCATCCCATGATCATTACGAATATTTCTAGTACTTTTGTCATAAAATGATACGAATTTTAAACCAAATTTATTTTTAAATGAAATTCACTAAATTTTAAATAAATTGCAATAAAATTATTGCTGTCGTATGAAGGCGCCAAATTAATTTTTTCTAAAAAAAAATGTCTAGAAATTAAAAATATCTGAAATATCGAGAAAAACCTATTGCAATTACATACATTCGTATGCATTCAATTCATTGTTACCGTTTTTAATTTCAATACGTCAAAAATAAGTCTGGAAAAAAGTCTTCCTCAAAAAAGTCTATGTTTATGTCGGACCTTATGTCCGACTGAAATTATGTCCAATTTTTAGAGTCTCCATTGGACTTTTTTTCAGTCCAACTATATGTCTTGAAATAAGTCCAATGGAGTCGTGTGGTAACAGTGACAAAATCAAGATTTTGGAATCATTCACTTGTATTCTTGTACTCACAATCATCGCTTTTAGACGTATTTAATTTACCGACGACGCACTGAAAGAGACATTTTTCTTAATCAATTTTTTCAGTTACATGTTCTTATAGTATATGTTATCGTTTCTTTAAGATATTACAATCGTAAAAGACAACAAGTACATTCTTATTTACGAAATTTATTTTTTTTGGAAATAAATTTAAAATCCCTCAGAGACAGGATATAGGCTTTAAACCGAGAAATTGTGAGCCAAAGTCGAAGAACAAAGTTCTATCTTATCCGAAGTTGCAACTCAACTCTCTCTCGTTTCCGGTAATCCAAATCATTCCGACATGTTTGTTAAATTAACGCAATTTCAACTAAATCCGCTTATTTCATGACACCATTTTGATCTTAACTTAATTCCATGGAAAATCACTATATTATGACGCTTTTCCGTTGGATATTCTCGAATTAAAATAATTTCTTCGAATTTGATTTTAAGGAGAATAATTCTATTGTTAGTAATGAACGTATTTCCCAAAGAAAGAATTTTTCGATAAAGTTTTAATAAATGAAATTTCTTACCAGACACATTTATTCCATTACCGCTGTATAATATAATCAAGGCTTGTACATCTTGCGGAAGAATATTTAGTAAATCTTTTGGTTCACTTCCTGCTTGTATCATGCACATGGCTAATTTTATCACTGGATTTTTTATTGTATATGAAAAATTATCATCGTCACCGATATCATCAGAAGAAGATGAATATTTGGCCTCATTGTTATTAATTACATCTTCATTTTTATTATAATAATTATTAATAAATTTATTATAAAATTTTATTCTATCTAAATTTGCCCAACGGGCAATCGATAAATCCATAAAATTTGAATATTGGCAAACACATTGATTTGGGCAAATTATATGAACATCATCTTCCCAATTTTCCGTTAATATTAATTTCTATAATTTAAAATTTTTCGTTAAAAATTTCTAATTTAGAACCAAAAAAAAAACTCACAATCAAAGAAATTATTAAAATTAATAAAATTCTTATTTTCGCCATCGTTTTTTTGAATTAAAATTCCAATTAAAACACTTAAAAATAGTTTAATTAAGTAATTTTCTTAATATTTCAAAATTCTATTTGATTTTTATAATAAAACTCTTTTAAACTGGAGATTTTCCAAGCAAATGCTTTAATGAAGAAAATATAATCAAATGTTTTTAGTGATGAGATTTCTTTAGAAAGGATGTTCTTATCAAAGAAAAAAAAAAAGGCAAGAGAAAAAATACAGTTTTTTTTACTTAATTCTACTGATTATAAATATTTCAAAAATCTTTAAAGAATAAAAAAAACTACATACTATTAATTTGGGTAACTATTACATTAGGTCTTTTTTTTTTTGCCATACCCTACCCTGGAGCAGGGTAAGTGGCAAATAAAACGAGCAAGAGTAGGAGAAAGCTTTAATTCAAATGTTTGTAGCGCTGCTTAGCAACCATACTGTAATGAAATGAAAATTTTTTAGCTAATACACTTTTTATGGTAGAAAACTGAACTAATGCGGGTGTAATAGTTACACCTGGTCTGAAAGTAGTGTAGGATTTGCTCTTTTGTTGTTTTTGTTTTCAATGTAAAAATTTGCTCTACCCCGGAGCAAGTGGCAAATAAAACAGACCTAATGTGTACATGGAGAACATGTATACGCTGGTCAAGTTGTGTGGTCATGTGCCGATTTACACAACAAATATCGATCTATTGGGTCGTTTTAAATCATACAATCAAAAATTGATCTACTAAAAGATCGACAACAGAAGATCGATTTATATGAATTTTGTTCACATTATTTTAACAAGTAATACTTGATGATTTATAAGTATGGTAAGAAAAGTACGACAACGGTTTGAATTGTACGAGTCGAATTGTGCCCAGTTAAATTATGCCTAGCCGAATTGTCCCGGCCGAATCGA
Organism: Xylophagus ater; assembly: GCA_963422695.1. Lineage (NCBI taxonomy): Eukaryota > Metazoa > Arthropoda > Insecta > Diptera > Xylophagidae > Xylophagus > Xylophagus ater. Next base: position 2,082,102 of record OY730484.1, read on the forward strand.
GCGGTCACCGTTAAAAAAAAAACAGTATTCTGCCCCTTATAAAAACTGATTCGTCAATTAGCAGATATGACCCCATTTGATGAAAATTTTCAATGAATCCTACAAAGAAAGAAGTTCAGATTAAAATGCTATCTGGCACGTTTCCGTAAGGGTTTCTCTAGATAGGTAACCTTTGAATAGAATGACAAAAAATCATTTAATTAGATTGTCAAAAAATGAATAAATAAAAAACAAAAGTAAGGCGCTAAATCGTGAATCTTGGCAAATGTGGTCCTGCCTTTCAATGTTTGTCTTTGGGGTTTGATTTAGATCTTTAAATTATTGTAATGCTTTTATTAGTCGAAAAAATACACTCTTGTTTTTATAATCAATAAAATAATGAATATGTAGCAACAAGGCGTACAATAAAACGACATGAGTTGTAAGGAGTGAAATTATGATTAAAGCTACAGAATTTCTATATGCATTAAAATTTCTGGATCACTTTTAGGAACAATAAACTAGAAACTGTAGATTTTAAATCGATACATTCAAAAGCGTATTTATTGAGGAAACTCTAAGGATAGCAGAAGAAAAAGAGATGTCTCCTTAAATCCAACCATACTAATATTTAAAGTCTTTCAGGATTTGAGAAAAAATATGATTTTTTTAGCAAGAACTTGTCTCAAACTTTTACCCCAGTTTACGGTATACATATTTATGTTTCTCGTAATTACGTTTATTTTGCTTTTGAACCTCGTAGTCGCGTAGTAAATTTTTAAAAAAAGCAGTTTTTTATTTTTAAAATTTTGATAAGACTTTTTTTATCTAAAAATTTCTGAAAAGTGGCCTGAGAAGGTAGCTTATTAAGTTAAGAAATACAAGTAATAATTTACATTAGAATTGATGAAAGTGGAAATGAAAATTCCTAAAGTTGCGGAATAGATAGAAACGAGTATATCCAAGACTCTAGAAGTGTAAACTCTTGCCTATATATCTGATTCTTCTTCCATTTTGTAATTTCAATTGAAACATAGTTTTTCTTGAATACCCCGGAGTACTGAACTTTATGATATCAAGTTATTATTTTTATTTTTATTTTTTTAATCATAAACTCTTTAAAATTAAAACAATTCTCTATTTTCAGATGTGCCCGCTAGTGGAATGTACTTTTTAACATATGAATATATTCAAGATAAGGCTAAAGAAAAGGCTGGACCCGATGCTAAATTAGGTATATTATCGACAATATTTGCTGGCGGTATGGCAGGTATTGCTAATTGGGCTGTTGGAATGCCAGCTGATGTTCTTAAAAGTCGTTTACAAACTGGTTAGGAAATAAATTTTAAAATTTTTTCCACTAAAATTTTGTAATAAAAAATACAATTTTTTTTTTTTAAGCACCTGCTGGAACTTATAAGCATGGAATTCGTAGCGTTTTCAGTGAATTAATGAAAAACGAAGGTCCATTAGCACTTTACAAGGGTATTACGCCAGTCATGTTACGTGCTTTTCCAGCAAATGCGGCCTGTTTTATTGGATTCGAAATATTTATGAATTTCTTAAATATTGTTGCACCGAATTTGTAGTTTTAATTCATTATTTGTTTTTTTTTTATTTTATTTTTCTTTGTATTTAAGATATATTTTACTTAAAAAGTTAATATCGAAAAAAGAACGAATAAAATCATAGTTTTTTTTATACACAAAATTTTTCTAAAATTTATTAAAAGTAGAGAAATAATAAGGATCTAAGTGTTAAAAGGGGAGGAAAGGAAAAAAATCGAACAAATATATCGGAAAAAATTTAAACTAAAGCGTTTTTGTAATAAAAATGTAAATTTTATTTAAAAATTTTTAAATTTTGAACATAACCATCTTTTTTTTTTCCTTTTTATATTTTTCTTTAGTTGGCACACGTGACAATAAAATGTCAAATTGATCCCAAACAACTTCATTGCTAGAAAATCTTGTAATAATGTGTGTACATGTGCGAATTTTATAGAGCTTCTCATTGTCAAATTTATAGGGAAATTTTTGCTGTTGGAAATATCCCAAATTTTTCAATGAGATAGAGCGAAATAATCGATATTGCTTATTCGCTCTATCACACGTAAAAAAACGTCAAAATCTACAAAAAAAAAAAAAAATTTCCTTTAAATGTCATGAGAAACTCTATTCTCTATTTCTCCGCTGTCTGGAAAAAACTGTTCGAGATGTTCGTGAGTTTTTCTTTTAAGTTTTTTTTGAAATTAAAAACAAAATAAATAAGTTTTTTCTTTCTTTGGTGCTAATTAATAAAGAATATAAAATCATCTATTTTAAATATTTAAAAGTTACTTTCATTTTTTTAAATAAATATTACTGTTTTTTTTTTTCTTGTTAAAATTAGAAAAATTATATCATTAGTGTTTTTTTGTTAGTGTTAAACAAAATATCAATAAAAAAAAAAAATTTTTTTTTTCGCTACGAAAAAAAAATATTTAAAATATCTAAATTTTAAAAGATAAATCAAGTTTTTTAGTTCGTTTTTCTTCTTAAGTAATTATATTTTCAAATAAGAAAGATAAAGTATATAAGAAGAAGAAATTCTAAGTGTAAAAAAGAAAAAAAAAAAGAAATAAGTTTCGTGGTGTCTTAATTTTTTTTTTTAATTTTCCAAAATTTTTAAAAATCATTTTATTTAAATTAAATTAAATTACGGATCCTTTCTAATTAAATGGAGTGTTTAAAATGGTAAATAAACATTTATATTTATTTTTTAATGGAAAAAAAAATCCACAACAAAAAAAACGTGGAACAACAATTGTTAATTAATCAAAAAAAAAAACCAATTTCATAACATTAAAATTTTTTACCGTATTTGTAATTTAATAAAACAAAAAACAGTAAAAAAGCGTTAAAAATAATTAGTTTCTTGCCAAAATAGGAATTCGTATCTGTTTTGTAATCAACACGAAAATTGTCTCAAAAAAAAAACAACACCCTGTCTCCCGGATTCAAAAGAAACCCCAAAATTTGCATCAAGTTTCTTGCCAACAAAAAACCGCATAGACATTTTCGATTAATCGATTAATAGACTATCTTAATTACAAATTAGATTCTAATTACTAATCAGAAACGGATTTAATTCAAAGCAATAAATAAATAAGAATGCATTTTAGTGAATGAATAATTAAATTGCTGTGATTAAACTCTAGAAAATGTACAATGTTTGATAATTGTGTTTCGTACAAGGGCATAGACTTCACATCATAAATACAGGGTTTTTCAATAAGAACTGGGTTGGAATCCTGTAGCTCAATTTGAATCAAGTCGTATTGAAATACAATAGGAATGGCAATGTATTGTCGATTGCACTCCAGTTTAAACAAATATTTTGGATGAAATTTCTGAATTTCTTTATTAAAATATGTTACAGAGACTCTACAATTAATGAATAGCAAATAATATTTGGTAAATGTCCACTACGACTACGTACGAAATTTTCGATTACATTTCTGCATAATTGTAGCTCTTATCTCACGAATTACGCATTCGATATTGTTTTTGAGTTCTGCAATTGTTCTTGGAATATTATTATAAACCTCATCTTTCACGTAGCTCCAAAAAATAAGTCCAATGGTTTTAAATATTGAGATTTACGTGAAATTAGACGTTCATTAAATTTGATTTTCAATAAATCGATTGTTTCTTGGGTTGTATTGCACGTTTCGACGTTGGAACCATAACATCATCAAAAAAGTTCCATAAAAAATTGATTATCATGCCACTTCATTGACAGTAACAGCGATACCAGCCTCATTTTCGAAAAAAAAGTATGGTCCAATGATGCCGCCAGCCTATAAAGGACATCAAATAGTGACACGAAATGAATATAATGCATGTTCAACAATTGCTCTTGGATTTTCAGAAGCCCAAATTCGCAAATTTTGCTTATTAACATAGCCAATTTAAATGAAAATTAGGTTTGTCAGAAAAGATGATTTTTTTTATGGATTTGAACTATTTTTATGCGATTTTCGAGCGAAATTGAATTCATTATATAAAAATGTAGACCTTCTGGTGCAAATATGGCAAAAAACTGAATGACATAACTTTCTTTTATCTTAAGCAAATACAATCCTATTGGACAAAACAAAAGTTCTTATTGAAAAACCTTTTATAGCGAATCTATTAAAAGAGAGGCTCGGTTCTTATACTAATCACGATTTAAATGATATCATCAATTTCATAAAGCCGTAGAAATTGTTTTAACAAATTGATTAAAAAAAAAATATTTCGTATTAAATGAAAGTTTGGATATCTAAAATACTAAAAATATTTATGTAAAAATCGTTAAAATTCATTCACAGACCTAATATTTTTTTTTTTTTTTATCTAATTTAAACATTTTATGTAATCACATTTTGCGCAAATCGCATTTTTGGCGGTTTATTTTTATTGTGTTTTTGTTGTTTTTTAATAAGTTTTTAGTCTCTAAAAGAAAAGCGAATTTTCTATTTTTAGTCCAAAAGAAAATATCGACAAATTCATATTGTTTTTTTTTTTTTTTTTTTCTTCATAATTTAATATAATTTTCTTTAATTCAAATCAAAATAAGAGAAAGAAAAAAAAAAGTTTAAGATTCAGTGAACATATTTTTTTTTTTAATTAAATAATTTCAAATTATTATTTTTTTTTTTTTTGAAAGAATTTTGTTTTTAATTTTAAATTTCTAACAACGAGTTGAAAAATTCATGAATTATTACGGCATAAACCAGGTGAAAGAAATGATAAACTTCACTTATGTGTGACTACATCTATCACCTGGTCAATGTACGAGAAGCACGCACATTTTTATTCCCAAGAGACCATAAAGAGTTGTCAACACAATATGCCAAAATGTGTGTCTTATTTCATTTTATGGTAAACAGGTTCTTAAAATAAGAGAGCTACACACATTTTCAATAAGTTTCTGTTTTATTACAGAACGTTAATTCAAATCGATATTTATTGATTATTATATAAAAATCTATGTGAATGGTTGTAATATCATGAAAATGGAAGAAAATTCATTAAAATATTATTCGTTTTTGGTTGTTTATCAGATCCCAGAAAGTATCAAGCTGATTTTATTGTACAATTTTTTTATTATTGTCCTTTTTAAAGCCTCTTAAGATTGTTTGATTAATATATTCTTCTTAGAAAAAGGTAATTTATTAAACCGGCAGTTATAATTTTAACTGGGCAGTACCAGATACCTTGGCGCTAATATAAACCTTCAATACAGAATAATAATAATCTTATTGGCCTGTCGAGAAACTTTGTGCTTGTTTTTAAGGCGAATCTTAAAAAAAAAATGTTTTATATTTTCACTTATGCAATTGTATACCAGTTTTGTTCCACAACTTTTCTTTATCTTCAAGATTTCAACCACCGAAAACTTTTCAGGCTTGTCAACACAAAACTGGTTTTTAATTGTTGTCCAAAGAGTTCAAGTTCTTGCCGTTAACCGAATTTTCTAACGAACTTTACTAAATGCTTGTATTAGTATTGTTAGTATTTCTGGTAAATCGCGTATCCTTTACTAGGATTTTTGCCTTTTCGGTAATAGAAAAGTACCAAATGCCTGAAATGCTCTTTGTTGTTATTCAATCTACAAGAAAGAATGCAAAAATCGCATGGATCAATTTGTTCCGAACTATTTTTTTTTTCTCAAAGAATGTATGTTATATGTTTTCCACAACGTTACCACACGACTCCATACGACTTATTTGAAGACCTATTTTCAGTCGGACTGAAAAAAAAGTCTTGTGGAGACTCTAAAAATTGGACTTTTTTGTCAGTCCGATTGAAAATAAATCTTGAAATAGGTCCAATGGAGTCGTGGGGTTACTATATTGAAATATGTTCCAACGTAGTTTTCTGGAAATCGGCACCAAGTTTTCGAACAATCTAATATTTATATAATCTTCCTTTAAAAAGTTAAAGATTTTTTTACTTCTTCATCTCTGCACGTATTCTTGCGTATGACCAAAAAATTTTATTGATTCTAAAATTCATATTCGCATTCATTTTAGTCGAAATTCCTGGAATTTTCTTCAGTATAAAATATCGATTTCTATTTAGTCTTGGATTTATATGCCTCTTAATTTTTGCCCTAAAATAAAAGGTGACCCGCTAATGGAATTAATATTATTCTTTTTTTTTATAATTAATGAAAATATGTAATTAAAATATATTATAATATTTTTCATTTTTGGACTTAATATAACATCAAATAATATTGGACTATTTTTTTTAATGACCGTCCTTATCCTTTAAGTACACTGAAGTAATTATTTCAATCATTAAAAAAATGGCATTCGATCAAATTTACGTTTATATCTTATAATTTCCGGACACAATTACATTTTAGCAAAATCGACCAGAACACCGAAGTTATAAAGAAAAAACCAGGATGATCAGAAAGTTTTGGATTTCTTTTTCTACAAATAAGCCTGTTTAGAAAGGATGTATTTAAAAAATAATATACCGATTTAGATAAAATTTGCAGAATAGATTTATGCTATTAGGACCTTGTGAATTAGGAAAATTTGTAAAAGAGAAAACAAAGTTATGCAGAAAAAAGCTTGAAATATTATTAGTTTTACGAATAGCTAATCGTTTTGTTAGCTACGAATCCCAATTCTATCATAGGAATTTTAAGTTGCTGTATGTTTTTTTTTTGTACAATTTGTGATTTCAATATTCCAGTAAAGGCGGCAAAAACCATTGAAACGTAATCACATTTGTTCTAATTTGTATGGCTTCACTTTCATTCTTAAAGTTAATTTTGATAACGATTTTTTCTTTAAATTTTCGTGATTTTAATGAATCGATTGGTTATTAGCAAAGGCTTGTGTACCTATATTCGTATTAGTACACAAGAAGAACTCAGTTTGGAAATCTTTATAATTTATCTATGTTATTAGTTTATCTTGAAATAATTGTTGCTGTTATTTAAATTTGAAGACCCGTAATAAATCAATTTAAACTTTGTCAATTTTTTATCATCAAATTCTTCCAGCAATTCTCGTCTGGACAGCACTTTCACGAGGGTTCGAATGACAAGATTTCTTTTTAGTCCTTTTCATATAATTTCAAATGAGATTTGATCCTTAAAAAATAGATTTTTTTTTTTTTTCGGTCTCTTATAACATAAATCATTTATTTTTCTCAAAAAATATATTTTCATTCAAATTTCCCAAATATTTTGTGGGTGGAAAAGCTTGTGATATTATTTCTGATGTCATGACTTAAAAAAGTCTGTGAAGACGACAATTCTTTAAAAATAAAAGAAAAAAATAAATAAACGCTAATTCAAAATAAATATGTTATAAACAAAAAAAAAAATAGACCAATTGTTTAAATTTTGTTCTTTAAAAAAGAAAAATAAACGACAAGTAAAATGCATAATTAAAATTTCCCAGGTTTTTTTAATTAAGTTTTACATTAATTTCTCCTATCATGTGTTTTTAATTAAGCAAATTACCATACTTCGAAAATTATTTTACTAATTTCATTTCGAGCTTTTATATTTAATTGAAATTATTAAATACGCACACTTGTAAAAGTTTTGGTATAATTTTCAATAGAGCAGAATTTTACATTCAATACAACAACAACTCTACACCAGCTTTTACTTGGACCAGCAGAATAAAAAAATTGCTACTTTTCTCAATAGATGGCTCTGTTTTGTGGTGTTTTTTGATACTTGAATGTTGTCCTCCTTATGATTATGACAGTTTTTGTTGCTCTTGCTCCTTGTTCGTTTTTTTCACATTCTGCTTTGATCCGAAGCAGAGCACCTATAGTCTGGATTAAAAACATTTTTAGGCCTAAATTTTTGTAAATAATAGCTCTGTAGGAATAAAGTTTTGTGTGTAAAATAGTGGCGACGAAATTGAATTGCTTGAGTAAGGGTAGATGTTCAGTGATTAGAGTCTCGTACTAGTATCGAGTAAACTCTGAGTCCAATCCACATTTTTGCAGTTGTTCAGTTTTTTTTAGTTTACTACAATTTCAGGTAATTTATTCACAAATTCTCCTAAGTTTTTTTCATTAAATTATATGAAGCGCAATCGGGGGCTATATGCTATTGCATTTGTCAGAGTGATTGACCGAAACTGTAGGTAATAAAATTAGGTTTGTGTTGTAAAAGTGGCAACGAAACTGTATTGATTGAGAGTAGTGTTAAGTCAAGACGATGGCTCACAGTAGTGGGTAACAAAGGGTCAGTCTTTATAACTAGGGTCGAATGGATGATGATGATTTGTAGTTTAAATTATCGTCACGGTGGTTTTTACATTTTTTTTGTTTTCTTTTGTGTATTAAAATCTAAGACACCTTTGGATTAAAACAATTTTGGATTCAACTTTTAATCAATGGCATATATTATAGTTTAATGAAAATTTGTACTGGTCTTTTTTTATTCTATTTGAATTTGCCAAAATCAAGAGAACTTAGAAATTTTTTCAAAATGTACTTAATCCTTCTTCTTCTTCTGAGCCATATGTAGGATAAAAGGATAACAAATTAATTCAAAATTTTTAACCCTGTAATCAAAATATTCTTTATTAAAAATTTTTAATTAACTAAAAAAATTTTTCTTTAATTTTCAGGTACTAAAAATCACTCTGAAATGGAATATTTTATTTAATCTTATTCTAATTAATCAATAAATTGGAAAAAGGAAAAAAATAAAAATAGAAAAACAGCTGTGCAGATATTGAAATTTGATCAATAATATACGGTAAGTACTTAAATTCATTTGCTTTTACCTCATGGCACGTAATACCTAATGACTTCCATTAGGACATAAATAACATAAAACGGATTGAGTTTGTCTTCCACTTGTGTCAAAAAAAAGTAAATCGATTTAGTATATCCAAAAGATAAGTGTCCTTAACTCAAAACCTGAAAGTTTCACAATACTTGTGGGACTCTACTGCAGTGCTCCGCCGCACTTTATGGCATATCCAAAATTATTTGGTAAGAAAAAATATACAAAAATCAACATGATTTATTATATTCACGTATACCCACTATTAAACATATCATCTTGGACGCATTGAATGCCTACATCTAGTACCATCTCGTGGCACGCCGATTCCAGAACTTTGCATTGTATTGGATACAAATGGTACAATTAAATTCTCAAAAGAATATCTAAAAGATAAACTTGTGTAATAAGAACGGATCTCGATTATACGCATTCTTTCCCAAATACTATAATTCAATTATACATGAAGTTTTAAAGAACATGTAACTAAGATCATATATCGGGAAAACACTGTATAAGAATTACACTAACACGATGTTGAGAATTATGTTTTAACCCTTTTATAAAAGTGTTATCGTTTATTTCAATTTAGTAATTATTTTAAATTTAAGTCCACAACAATTGTTATTTAATTGAGAAACACTAAAGCGTATATTATTTATTGATATTGGATAGAATAAAACGGAAGTACGTACTTATGGACTTATTAGGATTTGAAGGATTTGATATGAAGTACTCGTTAATCTTTGGGTAAATTTAAATGAGTGTCTGGACATTTAATTTATCTAGTTCCGTCCGATTTAGATAATTAGTTTGTTAGTAAATTACTAGTTTTTATATACCGTCTGTTTCAAAAAGAAAGAGAGAGAGTATGAGAAAGCAAAAGAAATTTGAATTTTGTGTTAAGTATTTTTACAGAAAGAAATCCATTATTTTTATACCTGAGTTTGATGGCGACGTTTTGAAATAACTGGCTGAAAGTTATCCTAAATTAGCCATTGAGGGAATATGACAAAAACTATCTTCTCCATGGTCAACAGTGCAAAAGTATTTAAAACTTATTGAAGAAGCAAACACAATGAGAATTTGGGGAACCCCTTCTTCTTATCAGAGAAACTTAAAGAAATATTCCGCGATAGAAGTAATCCGGTTCCATTGAAGCGATGGAATTATGGATTTGGATCCACTTCCCATTCTTGGGAATGGGAGTGAATGGAATTTGTCTCTTTCTTCAATTAGCATATTACCAATTTCCTTATTTTTGAATCATTTCGATTGCATGTAGACGTCTGGAAACAGTTGACTTATCAACAATTAATGCTTTTGCCAATTCTTTAAGAGTTTGACAAGGATCTTTAACCAATAATGTTCCCAATTGAATATCTTCAACTTTTTGATGATTTTCTACTTTATTTGTCTTCTACATTGAAATCATAATTTTTGAAGCGATGAAACCACTCTTTGCCAGTTGTGTTTGATGGACCATGTTCACCGTAAACTTCCACGAGCAAATGTTACGTTTCTGCAGCAGTTTTCTTTGCAATAAAATAATGAAGTAAAATTTCCCGCAAATGCTGTTTATTAGTAATAAAATTGGACATATTGAAGACAATAAAAAAGTGGTGTTTTACACTTTTAATAAATGCTTACATAAAGTACTGCCTAATACATGTATTGCCAGTTTAAACTAACTCTAAATAGCATGATTAAGGTCATCTTTTAGAATCATATGCAACTTCCAAATAGTACGAGTAGGTTTCGTGAAAACTTATATACTAACTCGAATTTATTTCCGACATTTGAATAACAGACAATCTTACCTTATGAAATATTTTTTTCATAATAATAAAAAAACTAAACGTAATAAATTTTTCGCACAACAAGAATTCGCCATTTTCTTATTTAATAATTTTTGTTTATTCACGTTATTAACATTAAGTCTTTTGTTTTTAACATAATATTTTATTAAAACCAGAAACTTTTAAAACTTTTACAATATTCGAATAAAGAATTCGTCAATCTTGTTGCAGAAATCTTGTTTCAGAACTTTTCTTTAAAAACTGGCGACTCCGACACTATCAAAAACTAGTCTCGAAATATCGTAAATTTTGTGGAAACTTTTTAACTAATATTTTTCACATTATTAAAAATTGTTTATCCATCTTTCACTTTTCCCCGTCACCTTCATTTGTTATCAAAAATTAGCAACGTTTTGAGATGTTAATTAAAATAGAAAAACAATGTTTTTTTTTTACGATAATATCTGGAATGGAATTTTGTATTTCGATCCAACTGAATTTTCGATTCGATTTAATATTCGATCTGAATTCTTTTTGGCATCCTGTAAAATTATCGTATCGTAAATTAGTGTGGCCTTTGAGAATTCCACGCAAATGGTATAAATTTTCAAATTGCCCGATGAAATGTAATGAAATTTTGACAGCTGGTAGTTTTTTTTTTGAAAACAATAATTTAAAATGTTTGTGTTTTAGATTTGTTTTTAGTTTTGAATTATTTTTAAATTAATATTTAATAATTAATATTAAAATTGTTGGTCTCAGTGAAACAAAATATCTTTAAGTGTCTTCGGTCCTAAATTTGGTGTCGTTTTTTTTATTTTGTTATACTTATAATTTTCACTTCGCTCTTAGGGCCATCTTATTTGGTTGTAATTTCATGAAAATCTTGATAATTTTTTTAAATTCAATACTTTCAAGTTAACTTTTGCAAGCTTGGGATTTTTTTGCATGAACTCAAGTGAAAAAAAAAATTTTTTAAAAAAATATTTTTTTTTTTTTTTTTTTGTGAAAACTACAATAATTTAGTAAAAATTTAAGGAAATAATTGTCAAATTTCTTGTACTTGGGTTTTTTTCATTAAAGAAATTAAAAATATGACAATAAACATAAAAAAAACATGTTTTCGACAACTCAACACTGATCGAATGAATTTTATACGATCACAGTATAAAATATTTTCGATCCAATTTTAGCCGATACCAAATTGGTTGGTCGAAGTCGTATATACGATCCAATTGGGTCAAATCGAAATACAAAATTCCATTCCTGATTCTAAATGAGTTCTCATTATACCACCGCGAACGTTCTCATATCTGACGGCAATTCGTACGTTCAAGTACTGGCCTTAAATTGTGTACATTTACTACATTATACTAAATTTTTACCTTATTAATGTATTTTTCGTTTTCGCGAAAAGAAAGATTAAGTCTCTTGTGAAGGTAACAAACAAACTTTTATTATAAAATATTAGTTAGAGAATGGTTGTTAAACTTTTATTGATATTTTGGTGTACGTGCTACGAATCACATGAAATTTTTTTCTCAAAGGTTTTTTCTTTCCCATTTTATTGATTGCTTAAAGTTAATGCACACAAATTTTGCATTAGTTAATAGAAAAAGAGTGTTCAAATCAAGAGTTTTACCAGAAAAATTTGCTTAAAAATCTGAATTTCGTATTAAAAAATAACGATTTTCTTCAAGAATTTCTTATTTAAACTTTAATTTTTATGATTAAAAAATGTGTTTACATAAAATTGAAGTGGTACGTAAATATTGTTTAATAAATAATACACTAATTTATTCATGTTGTCTTTTGTGATCGTTTTTAATATTTAATCTAATTTTTATGAAGAAATTATATTAAAAAAAAATTATGAAAATTATATCTTAATCAGTCTTAAGAGGTTTGTTCTGTTCTAATCACCGACTAAAATGTTTAGATAAGAATATAAGTCAAAGATAAACAAATTTTTTTAAAATGATTTTTTAATGCAATTCATAAATTATTGATTTTGATAAAAGTGATAAAAATAAATTTAAATTATAAAGCTAGATGGTTTTTTTTTGTTAATTAACATGCTTCTCCAAAGTTTTGTTTGTGAAAGGATGTTTCAAAGACTTTACTAAAAAAAAAAATAATAGCTTAATTAATTTGCTTTCGTTTGAAATTAAATCCACCGAAATCAGGTCACAAAAATATCACAGACATAACAAGAGTTTTTTGTTTCTAACTTTGAATTTGTTCTCAATTTATTACAATCCGGCTTTATTTGACCCGACATAAAATTAACTTGAAATTTTAGTACATTAAAAAATTTATTTCGTTTGTTTGCATGATGTAGTCCATGAGTGGGCATCGTGGGTACGAAGCACTAGCAAGCGGTTGACCACGATCTTACCTACTGGGAAGTGACGATGTGGTCAAAGCTGTAGCATGCTTGCTTGTTTACTTTAATCAACAAAAGAAATTAAGTGCGTGGCCCGACAGGAACTATGATTTCTGAAATTTGGCCCGCCTGCTGAAATGGTTGGCCACCCATGGTAGTCTTCAATCCAGAAATCATGCATGTAAACCCGGATCGACTGGATTTAGACTTGAATCACATGGAATCTAGACTACCGCGTCCGGCAATTAATTCAAATCGCTATCAAATGTAAACCGCATATCTTGAATTACTAAAATTTGACATGAATGTTGGTTGACATATTGGTCTGTCAGTAGTAAAAATTATTTGTTGGTAAAAAGCCGCGTTCTTATTTTTTTTGTACAATCAAAAGAATTACTTGGTACGCTCGCTCGTGGTGATTTACCAATTTTGATATTTTCGGATGAGAAAACATTCTGCATTGAACAATTTCTCAACAAACAAAACGATCGTGTTAGGTTAAAGAGACGTTCCGATTATAATTCTGAGCATTTGAGAGTCACAAGAAAACAAGGTGAAGAAGATTTGACTCGTGAATGGAGCACATCATGTGCATTGTTTAAAAAGAGATTGAAGCTGGTGGTTAAGACAAAAGGCGGTTACATACTATTTAAATAATTGCAGAATTAACTATGTATTTTAAACTATCATTTCCATACATTTAAATCAAACCCCGACAAATAAACAAAAAATTACAACGTTTTTACACTTTGACACTTCAATTGCCGGACCCTGTAGAATATGCTCAAACTGATCTTTTTTAAATAAAATATACCATAAATATGCGTTCGATCAACATCACTGTCAAAAATCTCAGGAATCCAATTAACCATCATGAATATGTCAAAGCTATGAAAATAAAAAATTATTAAAAAGGGCAAACCAAAACGCGTTCAAAAGTGCGCCCTACGCGCGCGCATATCATGGCGGAAGAAGATTTATTTTGATTTTCTTGTGTAGGTGGAAGTTTTAATGATCTCTATGGAATATCTTCTTTAATACGAAATTTTTTAATGATTTATATATTTTTCTCCATGGCTTTATCCGTTAAAATTTGTATGCATAAAATCGATGCTAACATAAATTTTTTGACTATTGGAAAATTTTCTCTATAATCGAGAAAAAATCTCCATATTTTAAAGTTGACATGGATTTATTCGGATATTATGATTTATTTTTAGGTGTTTTTGGAAAAAATTCATAAAAAATAGTTTTTTTTAAAAAAAAGACATTTTCGTAATCACCAAATATTTTTTTTTTTTTGATAATTATTTTAAGGAAATGTTTTATTTCAGATTTGTTTTTGGGACTTTAACGACTTGATGACATTTTTTTTTTGTATTTAGGGCTTAAGTCTTTCTGTTATTAGACCAAAATCTATGTTCTGTTTATTTGGAAATAGAATAAACTTTGAAGTCACGTCCTAACGGATTTATAAATGGAGTATTTCAAAACTTTGGTGGACAAAATATAAAAAGAAAAGTATATTAATGGGATTTTATATGACTCTGTTCGTTTTTGGTTTTAAAAGAAAAAAGAAATTGACAAGGAAGTAACATTAAGAAATCACAGATAAAAGAAAAACTTGCTTTTTCGAGTAGTAAGATATTAAAATAGCAAACGATCACCAAATTATTCGATTGAAATTTATTCATATTTTGCAAATTAATTAAAAGAGTTATAATCAACAGATTTTTAATGTACGTAAAGGTCTTAAATATTAATACTAAAAATACCTTTTTACTATTTTGAATTTTTAAAATTTACATGGAAAAGAAATATCAATATTTTAGAAGTTTTAATTGGGTGTCCTTTCTAAAATTCCTTTTTCAAATTTGTTCGGCTATATAAATTTATACCTATTTTGATTAAATCCGATAAATAATTACAGTCCGTAATTATTTTGGGAAAAGGACAACATTTGTGACAACATTGTGGTATTCCTTAAAATATCCATTGAGTTCCCTGCAGTATGTGCTATGGCTCCATCTTGTTGGAACCAAAGGGTTGGAGGGTTTTTCATAGCTAGCCCTAAAAAATTTTCCAACATCGTCCGATATTGACCACTATTGATGGAAACTGCAACACCGTCTTTGTTTTTAAAGAAATATGGTCCAACAATCTTCCCAGACGATACACCGCACCAAACAGTACACTTAAGTGGGTGTAATTGTCGTTCATGATCTGCTCTTGGATTCTTTGTAGCCATATCCTGCAGTTCTGTTTGTTTACGAAGCAATTTAATTGGAAATGGGTTTCATCGCTCATTATCAAATTATGAATAAAATCTGGATTTTCTTCAGCTTTTTGCCGGAAATAAAGTTCAATGATTTTGGTTTGTTGTTCGATTATGTATTGTTCCATTTCAAATTCCCCAAACCTGTTTTACAAAATCCTGAAATAAAAAAAAATAAAAAAATGGTGGTTCCATTAGTGGACATCTATACCTCAACTATAACATTGAATAAGTCCGGTAAAAATTATCTGCGATAAATAAGCGATGTATTGTATAATAAGTATGGTAACTGCCCTTATTTTTTTCCAAAAAACGCTCTTATTATTATCTTGAAACTTAAGTAATCCAGAGTTACAGTCTTCATTTAGTAATTAAAATATGATTCGTGTTCATAATTTCCTCCTATCATGTTAAGCCTTTAACTTTTATTTCGCAATTGACTTCTTAATTATAGATAAATTTAAGATTTCTATAATGAATATCGAATTCATTTTTATAGACCCCATTTAATATATCCTTGCAGAAATAGCGCAGTAAAATTAGAAACCCTTGTGCTAGTACAAATGGCAAGATTTAAAAAAAAGTAGACATCCCTTAATTAATAGTTTAGTTCTGACTAAAATATTGGGACCTGTTAGTATTTGAAATTACAAAATCTTTGTGAACATTTTTCGTATTATACGATGTACAATTTTGTTTTATTTTTAATGAAATTTATTAAGTTTTAGAGCAGAAAAAAAAACTAATAATATTTCATAGAGATTTTCATTTTTAAAAATTTAATAAAGCCAAAAATAGATAGTTTTTTCAAAAATACAACTTATTCAACTAGAAAATTAAAAGAAATGAAAATTTCTTCCTATTTTAGCAATAAAACTTATTTATTTAGATTTAAAAATAATTATATTTTAATATTTAATTATATAATTTCCCCCAAGAGAGAAGGATTTAATTATTTTTATTAGATTAGATAATTTTTGTATTATAAATGATTAGATATTAAAATTGCGTTCATTCGAATATATATTGGGTGATGGAAAATGTCTTTGGGCATGCAAGACTGTCTAAGAACACTTTTTGTTCAAATATAGCCTATTTTCACACCCATTGTCTAACCGGAACTGCTTGTTCAATTTTGTTAAAATTTGTACAGTTTTTGTATGAAATCCCAACTATAATCTGATTAAATTTTCAACGAAATTCACTTATGGCAACACTAATTTACAAAATTTCGTTTAAAAACATTTATGTATTCAAAATCTGTAGTCCGATTTCAATGAAATTTTAACATTTTTTTGTAAGCTTCATGGAACCCAAACTACTAGGCTGAATTGGATGAAATTTACACACTTGATATATTCGGACATAAGACAGTTCTGGTGAAATTTTGCACCGAATTTTGAGGGAGACAAGATTGCGTAGCGGAATGAGCGAATTGTGGTGTGAGCACAAAAGCGGAGTAGGGTGGAAGCATAACCTGAGACTTGGCGGGATTTCAAACGAAATCATAGAGATCCTGAAATTATCTACCGAAAAAATACGAAGAAACTTTTTCGCCTATTCAATATTTTGATAATTTATAAAATTAATTTATATTTCGTAATTTCGTAATCACAAAAATTCTAAAGTTCATTAATTCATTGATTTCATATCGATGATAATTCAATGTGAAGGTGAAGGTAAATTTTCTGTAATTTATTTCAATTATTTATTTATCTTATCATTAAAATTTTTACTTTGATTTAATTTCGATTTCACACCAAATTCTTAAGTCAATTAAATTTTTTCAATTATGTACTTTAATGTTTCGTAGGTCTGCTGTCGAATAATTTTAACACCAAACTCAAATAGGCCGTGGCCCCACACTATATGAAAATCTATATTTAAAATGCATTTTTCATGCATTCGTTATTCACAGTTTCGTTATTTTTTTTAGATAATTAAATTTAGAACAAACTTTTTGTTTGAAAATAAATTAAAAAGAAAATTTTTCACTTCATAATTTATATGGTTTAAAAACGGATGTGATTCATAGTGAAAAATTTTGATTCCTGATTTTCTTTTTATTATAACTTTAGAGGATATAGTAAAGTACTTAATTAATTACATTGATCAGAAAATGCATTTTATTAAAAAAACAACTTCCTTCGATTTCAGTCACGGTCTTAACTAATGGAGCTATATTTTAACTATAAAGCTGGTCGAGGATCGTCTAGCTCATTGGGTAACGCATTGAACTACGAAGTCTGTGATCGCCCGTTCGACTAGTCATGTTTGAAAGAAACAAATGAGAATCCCTTGCCGGTTCTTTACTTTAAAATTTTTGATTTTAGCACTCTGTCCGTGTTTCGGAGGGTATATTAAGTTGTCGATTCCACTAAGTTCTGAGGGTAACTATAAGTACAGGAGGGTCTTCTTAACCTTCCACTTTAGAAAACTTGACGGCCTAACACATAGATGGTGTTAGAAACTGTCAAACCATAATTGTATTAAAAGTGATACAATAAAGGATTCGGTACGTCCATTTGTTACTATTGATAAGACTTGGGAATATACAAATTCGAATTTTGTTAAAAATCCACTAAAATGGATGAAATAACTTAAGTTTTTCTATACAAAATTTTAATTGTCAAAAAATGCATCTTTCTGTAAAATATCTAGGAAACCGAAAAGAGAAAACTGATTAACATTTTTTTCAGTATAAATATAAAATACACAACATTATTTTATATATTTGAAATCATTAAACCTCATCATCCCACACATGACTCAATTGCATTTTCATATTCCATTCTAAATTCAGATCAAATGTTGATCATCATTTCGTTCATCGATCTCGATCGAAACTATACAATCTTGTGTACAATAAAATTTAAAAAAAAAAATAAAGAAATATTGTGCAACTTCTATATTTATTCAGTTTATAAAGCCACCGCGCACCACAAACCAAATAGATTATCTAATCTGTAAATTTCTGACAAAAAGTGTAATTACATTTGCACTTAGATGCCAATTTGATGAGATTGTATTTAAAAAAAAAAAACATATGTGATCATCATCATCGCGATATCTCAGCAATTGTAATGTGTTCGACCACAACTTGATCGCGGTGCCCCGTCCTTAGTATAAACACTACACTACATTACATTCGTGATATATTTTAAATACGAAAAATTAATTAATTTTTTTTAGTTAATTTTTAGTTGTAACAAAACAAAAAGAAAATTTGTGATATAATTTTTTCTATATGGAAAAATTAATATAATTTTATAATTAATGAAAAAAAAATTAGTTCTGATATTTTATTGACATCCTGTATATTGGAAAAGTTCTAAATAAAAAACAACAAAATTTAATATAATAAATTAATTTTGTAAACAAAATAAAAAATGAGTTAAAAATTAATGAAAATTAAAGAAAATAATGCAATTTTTCATTCATTTGAAATGTGCAAGTACATCGTTTATTAAAGATAAAATTAAAAAATTAAAAACAATAGAAAAATGTGTAAGTTTGAAATTTTGTTAATTTTTTTTTATTAAATTAACCAAATTTTAGTGTTTTTGATATGCGGTTATTTTTGTGTCGCGAAGTACCAAAGTCCATTTTTACCAAATATTTTTATTGTTTTTAAACTTATGAAAGTCAAAAGAACTATTTCAATTACTCGCAAAAGTTTGATATAAGTACGGTTTTGCGGAGAGTGTGTTTATCTTAATATTTTTATATGTCATTTTATTACTATTTGTTGTCTATTGAAAAGATATTACTTACATACGTTTTACTAGAAGTATCAGAAAGTTGTCCGCCTGATAATAGATATAATCGCTAGAGTCGTTTCACAAAAGCTAAAAATATGTCAAAATGTATGGAAAGACGGAAAAGTAGACAATGTGCCCTATTCGATTCGAACTAAGACGGTTGGGAACGAAACGAAAACATTCTGTCTTGTCCTTAAAAGTATTCAACTTTCACGAGATTATAATGAAAATTAAAGTACCACATATTTCGAATACAAACATTACAGTCTTTTAGGCTGAGCATTTTTTGATACACCTGATACACGTTTAAAAAAAAGACGTAAATTTTAATGACTTTCAAGTTATGACAGCGCGAACTTACCCTTAGTGACCTAAAAACATTAACTTCGAGGACTATTTCTTGTGTATTTGAAAATAATTAACTACCCAAATAATAACGAACCAAAAGGTGAAAACGTCCCATTTTTAACCGTGTAGGTTATATCAAAGATTGAGCATCAATTTTGCAATATCTACACATTAGTTCTATTTTATTTGCCATACCCTATACCGGAGCAGGATAAGTGGCAAATAAAACGAGCAGGAGTAGGAAAAAGCCTTAATTCAAAAGTTTGTAGCGCTGCTTAGCAACCATATTGTAATTAAATGGTAAATTTTTAGCTAATACACTTTTTATGGTAGAAAACTGAACTAATTTCGGTGTGAGAGCTACCCCTGGTCTGAAAGTAGTGTAGGATTTGCACTTTTGTTGTTTTTGTTTTCAATATAAAAATTTGCTCTACCCCAAGGTAAGTGGCAAATAAAACAGACCTATTGATATTTCAATTCATTTACAATAAGACATACTCTCTATAAATCATCATTAATAAACTCACTTTAAGAAATTAAAATCTTTCAAAGTCTTCACAAATTTCCGGTTCAATAAATATCGCAACTGGATCAGTTTCATTTGAATTCGTTGTGTTAGTAAATTCGATAATTATTAATATGCGGCCTCCGAATTAAGATAACTTTCTAATAATTTAAGACAATCCTTTTCCTTTTTTAGTTGAAAAGTGGTGAACTTTTTATGTAAAAAGAAAAAGGTATGAATATAACTTTTCGGATCTTTTCCATAGTCCAGAATTTTGAAAAGAGCTCGCTGAACAATTTGCAATGTGGACTTTCATTGTTATCTCTAAAAAAGATTTCTTTATTTTTAATAAATAATTGCTTTTCAAATATAAAATGAAAAAGTAGTTTTTTTACATTTAGTTTTTATATTAAATAAAAATGTTACCGAAAAGTTACGGTTGGCTAATTTATGAAAATGAAACTTGCAATACTTGTTTAATTGATATTACAAGTATTATTAAAAACACTAATTTTTATTATCTCGGTATTAAAAAAATTACATTATTTGTATACATATATTTTTAAGGGCCGTAACCAGGAAAGCCAACTTGTTCTAGAAAAAGGTGACGTTAGAAGTTATGAGCAAGGATCTTTTTCAACACTCTCTATCTTAGAAGATTTTGAGAATTTAAGTTACACGTCATGCCAAATTTCTGGCTCAAAATGAAGTAAGAAATCGTCTTTTAACAAGTTTTGTACCTACTGTAAAATATCCTTTCGCGAAGAAAAGGCCTGTAATGCTGACACGTTATCATAAGCAAGAATATCAGATATTCTCTGTTATCTTTTAAGCTGCTAATCTGCAGAATATTACTTCTAATCTATTCCACAACTTACCCACGTTTTTGTTCTACTATATATACATTTTGGTTTTATCAGATATAGTATAATTAATTATAATTTTATGCACGAACTGATAATAATATATCTACATATGAGATAGAGCAGTGTTTCCCAACCTTTTTTGTGCCATGCCCCACCTTAGCCACCTTTTTTGTGCCATGCCCCACTTTAGCCTTTCTAAAATTCTTATGCCCCCCCCCCTATGTAACATACATAATTTTTAATATTAAAAAATTGAATTGTTCACTTAAGAAACTAAATTTGGCACCGAAATCTAGCATTGCATTTAAATGGCCCGGAACGAAAGGGTTAAACTCGTGTCATGTCCATTTTCGAATTGCCCTCCTTAACAATCAAATTGCCCCACTGTGGGGCGTGGGCCCCACGTTGGGAAACACCGAGATAGAGTCACCCTTGCCATCGGCACTCAAACATAGATGCGATATTGCATGAACATTTCAATGTAAGGAAGAAGATTTGTGCTCCGTGGACACTCCACAATTTAACCGCGATCCTTAGACAAAGAATTATGTGAAATGGTACAAGGAGATGCTTCAGAAATGCAATAGAGGATCGTCAAATCTGTTCTACAACATCATCTCAGTTGACGAAACTTGAATTTATTCATATGAGCCTGAAACTAAATGTCAAACGTATTTTTGGGCCTTCGTAAACTAACAAAAGTAGTTTTTTTAAAACTTGTAAATCACATATTTTGACTTTACCTTATTTTAAATGGAAAATTTATTTCAAAAATTGTTTCGAGGATATGTAAACTTGTATAAATTTTAAAGGAGGATGTTTTCATTAAGGGGTTAGGGGTAGTCAGAATTTTCAAAAAATCAATTTTTGGTTTTTTGCATTTTCGTTAAGTATAATATCTTAAAATTATTCTCTGAAAATTTCAAGTTGATCCGATCATTAGTTTTTGAGTTATTCGACAAATAACAAAGAGAGCTCTGGCACTTCAAAGCGCTCGGTGTAAGTAATTTAATAATTCGTATTTCTGTACGTAAATCTAGTGTGAAACTTTAAACGCGTTTTTCTCAAAACTATGTTTTTTAAACTGGTGACAACTGTAACTCGAAAACCGCTCAGTAGATTTTAATGAAATTTATACAGCTTTTAGAATACATAATAAACTCGGGCCTGGGCCGAAGGATTTTTTTTTTTTTCAAAAATTTCGATTTTTTTAGACCAATTTACTGTTGATTTTTTCCTAAAAATCTAGACAAAAATTTCCTGAGGCCGCCATTTTGTTAATTTTTGAAAAAAACAAAAATCCTTCGGCCCAGGCCCAGGATTATCTATTTATAAAACTAATTTCTTTTATCCGATTGATTTTAGATGAATCTCCAAGGACTTATGATTGTCACCGCAAAGACCTTTTTTTGAAACTGGGTCAACACAGACAGCTATAACTTTGGAAATAAAATTTTTTTTTTTTTGAATTTTACGTGACTTCAAGTCAAAACATTGTATAATAATGCCATATTACTACTTTTGTAAAATAACACGATTTAATAGCAAAAAAAAAGTACTGAAAATTCTCATTTTTTCGTGCCTCTGACTACCCCTAACCCCTTAACCACACGACTCTATTAGACTTATTTCAAGACATAATTTCAATCGGACTGAAAAAAAGTCTAATGGAGACTCGAAAATTTGGACTTTTTTGTCAGTCCGACTGAAATTATGTCTTGAAATAAGTCCAATGGAGTCGTGGGGTAACAATTAACCAATTTCTTCTCATACTTTCTTGAAACTTCTTACGTATATGAAAACATCCAATGTTAAGGATTCTACTTTTTTCTTCTAGAACAGACCTGTATAACAGTATTTCTTATTTTTTATTAAATAATATATCATATTTCTTATTTGCAATTTTATTTCTAAATCGCGCTTCATTGAACTAAAAAATAAAACACGAATTTCTTAACAATTTTTTCCATTTTTAATAATTAGATAAATTTTATATTTTATCATAATAAGATGTTTTTCTTCTTATTAACAAACAATAATTAAAAAGATTTAAATTAAATATTTTTGGTAGTTAATTTAATTTGTTTGTGTTAATTTGGAATGAAACAAATTTTAATTAGTTCTCTTTTGAAGATGTAATTAAATTATGAGTTTCAAATCTCTAATTTAATATGTTTGTGAAAAATCTTCGAGAAAAATACAATTTAAATAATGGATTTTATAAGGTATAGGATTTTTCCTTTTAAATTTTTTTAGTTTGTAAACAATTAACAGGGATTTAGTGGTGACCGCGGCTGATTCGACTCGGGCAATTCAACTAGACACCATTTAACTCGGTCAAATTTTAAAGATGATACTTGAATTTTTTTAGTTAATTAAGTAAAGAAAAAATCTGTGATTCCTAATATTTGAGAGATATACTAAAATGGTTTATTCTAATTTTCCAAACTTTTGTTAATCAAATTTCTGTCCTCTGCCTCTCTCTGGCTGACCATAAAATTAAAGTTTCATTTATTTTTAAGCTTTCTACTATAATTAGTTTCTTGGGATTTTATTTTCGCTAAAAAAAAATATTATTATATCGTAATTAAAATAAAAATAAATATTAATCGGTTATTATGACCGCCCATACTAGTAAGTAAAGTTATTTTGAGTAAATACATTTTATTCAAAACGATCTTAAACGCATCTAAGTGTGACCACAAAAGTGTTCCACCATAAATTCAAGTGAATGCAAATTACTTCCGGAATTCACACTATGCATATACAGACCCAGAGTAAAGTGAGAAATTTGAACTAGTTGGAATTTATTAAGCCAGTTAGTTTACTCATGCGTTCATTTAAAAATTGGATGCCTATTGGCAATTGAATTCATTTCTTTTTTACATATTTCGAAGAGAGGTGTCACGCCAATTCGTTATGAATGATTAGAACTTTTTGGACTAATTTGGAAAAAAAGAAAAAAACCAGAAAACATGGAAGTGTATTTATTCATGACACTTTTGTAAAATAGTTAATCTCATCATTCGAAATAATTAAACTTTTTGTAACACGATTCGATAGTAATTTTTAAATCATTCAATTTTGTATAGAAAAAAAGAAAGAAATTTAAACACAGTAAATTCGCGATAGTTAAACCATTCGTAATGATTTTGGGAACATAAATTTTGATATTTCTTTTCTTTATTGTACCAGTTTTGCAGACAACTATAATTACTTACTTTTTCCGATGAAAGTAAGTTATCTAATCTTAAAGTTCTGAAATCTTGATTTTGTCAGTGATTGTGAAGAAACCGAACTTTGGAATTGATTCGGTATTTGTTTTAATAATAATATAGACAAATGCTTAGTTTGTGTAAAAATTTTAACTTAATCGGTTGTGTTGTGTTTTTTTGGAGTCCATTTTCGATATAATTTTACTTTATTATTTCAAAAAAGAAAAAAGACCTGCCAAAAGCATATCAGATGGATATGTGATGGATGTATCAACATAACGCACATGCCAGAATTAGTGTGCAAAATTTTGTTTTTGAAAATTTTCGGTTCAAGATATAACGCGCCCTGATAGGCCAATTGAGATTGATGAGGACCAATTAAAAAACTTGATTGAAACTGATCGACACGTAGTGGTTCGTAAGATTGCAGAAAAGTTAAATTAATCCAAAACAACTCTTGAGAACAACTATTGAGAAGTCTTTAGTACTTAAAAAAGCTTGATGTTTCGATTCCGGTCACTCGAAAAAAATTACTGAAACTTTACAACTCACATTACTCACGACAAAGCCCAGAAAATCTTGAAAAATACCAGAAGTTTTATGAAACGGAAATCATGAAATTGCCTAAAAAACGGAAAAAACTTTCCGGACTATCCAATATATCTTATTGGCAATTATGTCAAACTGTTACAGACTCTATTATACTGTATTTTAAACGTGATCTACTGTTAATTATCGATAATTATATACTTTCCATTCTGATCGTTCACTTACGGATAACATAATTAAAGATCATTTAAAATTGATTTATTTTGAAGAAATGCCAAATTACTCTAAATTTTTAACAAGTTTTTTTTTTTTTTTCTTGAAATTTTCAAAAACAATAATTAGTATCAATATTTCTTTTTTTCAATTTCACACAATTTAATAAATTTCTCCTTGTTGAAAATTTGTTCAATATCTAACAAATTTACACTAATTATTTTCATGAAGAAAAACATGATCACTTGATCGCTTCAAAAGTTTTGTAACAAAATTATGTTAAAATTTGAATTTGGTGATGATTGAAAGATCGATCTTACTTAATACTTTTTCAATACAACTTAAACTTGGGATGCCTACCTGGCTTGTTTTTTTGTATTTTCCAAGTATTTAGAAGGGAAATTTTTCTTTTAGAGAATTTAAGAATATTTTTATGACTTTTGGAATGTTTTTGAAATCTGTTGAAAGAAAATTTATTATACTCTACAGTAGAAGCTTAATTTTAACAACTAATTTAAATTTATCGAAATATTATTTTTGCAGTTTGAGATGTATTAGTTTCCTTTATCTATTTTGGTTTAGTTTTTATTAGTTAACAACAGAATATAACAGAAGATATTAAATCCATAATATACCTAACCCCACGACTCCATGGGACTTATTTCAAGACATAATTTCAGTCGGACTGACAAAAAAGTCCAAATTTTCGAGTCTCCATTAGACTTTTTTTCAGTCCGACTGAAAATATGTCCAATTTTTAGAGTCTCCATTAGACTTTTTTCAGTCCGACTGAAATCTTGAAATAAGTCCAATGGAGTCGTGGGGTAAGTAAAAATCGAGATTGATATTTTAAAAAGCGATATATTTGACGATGAAGGTTAAAGATTATAAAGAAATCAATTTTCTTATATCTTGAAAATTAATTACCATATATTTTTGAGGTATTCTTAAACTTCGTTTATAAGGGACAAAGTTATTGTTTCTGTAAACTAAGTCGTGTGGAATAATAGACTATCAAATGAAGTAGAAAAACAGGCCTTTTTTCGCCTACGACTATTTCTTTCTCCACTATTCTTAAATCGATTTTACTAAAATTTAACATAATTTTATCTATTTATGTAGCCAAATAATTTTAACAAAATTCCTGCACAAATTTTCTAATTAAATCGGATAAACCATAAAAAAAATCTTAATAACTTCGCTCCCCTTAGGTCGCTTTTGCTGAAATGCAATATCAAATTGAGTTGAGAAATAACCAACTCACTTTGTAGATTTCATCAAAATCGGATGGCGGGTTTTTCAGTTATCTTGTATACACGGGCGGACGAACAAACATACTTAAATCGGTATAACTTTTCAATTTCTACACAATTATGCTCTTTCTACGATAATTATTTCTATGCGTTACAAATGTAGTGACAAAACTAATACACCCTCTAACAGGTACTACCCAGGTATAAAAACTGAAACAGAACTGTTAGCATTTCTTGCTCCAAATAAAATTTGGTGTATGAGTTTTTATAGTTTTGATAGTATTGCATGTAAAATTTTGCTTGTGGGACAGCTCTAGTCTAATATGTGCGATCAGTTTTTTTTTATGTTTCCACTGACCTAAAATTTTATATTCAACGTTGAAGAAATCGCGAATATACTGTAATATTAGTTGTCAAAGAATTTATTTTTTGTTAAATTCAGAATTTTCTAATAATAAGAGCTTTTAATTATTTCATAATTTTATGTTTAAAAATTAAAAACGACCAAATAAATTTTCTTGATTCTTTTGGATTTTTTAATATCCTAAAACCATTAAATTTTGTAAACATTCTTTGAAAAAATTGTTCTAATTTCTTTTTTTGTTTTATTATCAAAAGAAATTATGTTGCCAAGAAAATGATGATCGTCACATCATCAACATAACTTTTTCCTAATACTAGAATGTCATTTTTAGTATTTTACTAAATTTAAATTTCCAAAAATATTCTCTCATTGAATGACAAAAAACAAAAACTTCTTATATAAATTTAATTTGATCTCAAAAAAAACTTAAAAATAAACTTTTCGAACGAAACAACACATTTCTTCCTGTTTTAATTTTTCTACGATATTTATTTGGGAGATTTTGTTGCTATAACAAAAAATCCAAAACGACTTAGTTCTAAATACTAGAAAATAGTACAAGACTTAGTCGTATAGTACTCTTCTTTTTTGTTTTACAAATTAAACTAAATTCAAACGGGCTCAAAAGAAGAGACTCATGCCAAAAATTACTATTAAAAATAATGAAAAAATAAGAATTAAAAAACTACTCACATTAAAATAATTCATTGAGTCACATTTTCTTACGCATACTCGCATTCCATGGAAGTTCTCTAAAGGTTCTTGAAATTCATTTAATATTAGCAATTAGTTTTCGCTATTTTCAGACTTATAAATCGCACAACAAAAATATTTAGCACTTGAAGATTTTATTTTGAGCACAAACATAGTATTTTCGAAATTAATTTGGAACTTTTTGTTTTTTAAGATGACATTGATCATGATTAGAAATGATTTTATATAATTAAAAATATCACTATTCCGGATATTTTTAATTTAGGTCTTGAAAATTTTCGTAAAAAAAGGATGTTATGAAATATATGATAAAATTTATTTTATTTATGATATTATAATTTATTATCAAAAAATTGTATTTTGGAGTTAGAAACAATAGCAGTGTTTTTTTGGGAAAAATAAGCGAGGATACTATATATTTCATACGCGCTTATTTAAGGAATGTATAGTATCCGTATCTAATTTAACGACGCTACTTAGTATCTATCTACCAGATAGTGGATGGCGCAAATCAAAACTTTTGTTCTATTATTGCAGTTTTGAAATAAATAGAAAATTTTGAATCTTACCTGATTTTGGGCATTTCTAACTTCTATACGAAGTATATAAGTTTATTTTGCAAATCTCCATATTTTATAAGATTCTAAATCGTTTGCAATAACTCTTATCCAATGTCTGTCTGTCGTCTATCTGTCTGTCGTCTGTCTGTCGTCTATCTGTCTGTCGTCTGTCTGTCGTCTGTCTGTCGTCTGTCTGTCGTCTGTCGTCTGTCGTCTGTCGTCTGTCGTCTGTCGTCTGTCGTCTGTCGTCTGTCGTCTGTCGTCTGTCGTCTGTCGTCTGTCGTCTGTCGTCTGTCGTCTGTCGTCTGTCGTCTGTCTGTCTGGCTGTCTGTCTGTCTGTCTGTCTCTCTGGCTGTCTGTCTGTCTGTCTGTCTGTCTGTCTCTCTGGCTGTCTGTCTGTCTGTCTGTCTGTCTCTCTGGCTGTCTGTCTGTCTGTCTGTCTGTCTGTCTGTCTCTCTGGCTGTCTGTCTGTCTGTCTGTCTGTCTGTCTGTCATGTACAAGATTGCGGCCGCATTTTTGAAGCAATTTCCATGAAAATTGATAAGAGCAGTTTTTTCCTCATGAGAACCATTCTACCAGAATTTGAGTTTGATCGGGCTAAAACTTCGGGTAGCCGCCGAACAAAATTTCGGCTTTTTGTGTTTTTACATTACAGGGTATTGTAACGTTATTTGTGGACCAATTTCAATGAAATTTAGCATGAGACACTTTTTCAATGAAAGAACAATTGTGTCCATAAATCAATTGAATCCGATTACAACTTCGGGTAGCTGCCGAATAAAATTCGGATTTTTTTGTATGAAATTTGGAGCATAGACATAGAGGATAGCATAGAGCCGATAGATAAATTAAAGAAAAAATAACACAAAAAGTTGAGATCAAAAATCTTGTTTTTAATTCATGGCATTAATATTTAAAAATGAGTTTGGGCATATCCAACATTGCGACTGACTATTCTTGACGCAGTAAATTCTGTCAGTCCAATTTTGGGTCAGTTTTTCAAGCAATGTCGCAATCGTATATCACGAATAGTACAAACAATGTTAACTTTCAAGTCGTCAATTATTACTGGTTTATCAGCATACTTCAGTAACTTCACGTAATCCTATAGAAAATAGTGAGAGATGTCAAATCATACGACTTTGAAGGTTAATTTACAGGGCTTTTTATCGAAATCACATTATTGTCATTATTGTGTCGCTGTATGACAAGCTGCGCCATCCTGTTGGAATCACGAAATCTCGCCAGGATCAATGTCATACATATTTTTAAAGAAATATTCATTGACGATAGTTTGGTAACGATTTCCATTGATGCGAGCTCCTGCCTCATATTGATAATTAAACTTTACATGACTTCTTCTGTCACTTTGTCGTCAGAATTTAGATATGTATTAGGTCTGTTTTATTTGCCATACCCTACCCTGGAGCAGGGTAAGTGGCAAATAAAACGAGCAGGAGTAGAAGAAAGTTTTAATTCAAATGTTTGTAGCGCTGCTTAGCAACCATATTGTAATAAAATGAGAAACGTTTAGCTAATACACTTTTTATGGTAGTAAACTGAACTGATTCGGGTGTAGTAGTTACACCTGCTCTGAAAGTAGTGTAGGATTTGTTCTTTTTTTGTTTTTGTTTTCAATGTAAAAATTTGCTCTACCCCAGAGCAAGTGGCAAATAAAACAGACCTAATATATTCTAGTCTGACGAGATTTTAAGACAGGTTTTCAATTTGTTTTTCGTTCTGCAATTTTCTTATAAAGTAAAGACGAAAAGCATTATTGCTAAATTACACTACATTAATAGCTACTAAGCTATAATACGGTTTTTAATGATAACAAATATGAGAAAAGAAAATGTTACTTTGGAATTTTGAAAGAAGAGAGAAAATTCCATGAATTTACGACAAGGAACCTTTGACTGAATCGTAATATGTTAAAAGAAAAAGCTTTTCTTTAAATCCTATAAAAATACAATTCTTTTTTTTTTATGCTTAAAATAGAGTTTCTTTTCATGCCATTTAACCTGAGGTAAATAGAATAGAATACCTTATTTTTTACTAGAATTGATTTTCCAATTTAGTACAAACTAACCCAACTTAAGCTTTTTTGATTTAACATTACATAACCTCGTTTTTTTTTGGTCTTTGATAATAAAATTCAATCAATAAAATTTCCATATTTACATATATGTGAAGTCATCAATATTTTGTGTACAAAAGAAAATCAATTATTATATTAAGAATAATTAAAGAGTTCGATTTTAAAAATAATTTCTTTTTGTTTTTTTTTCATTTTAGGATCAGTACGAGTCAATGCTGGCGGCATCTCAATGTGGGGTAAGGACCCCCTTGAGTCCTCTAGCACAAGCTGCCTTAGAAAAACATTTACCAGGCTTTCCAACAAAACGTTTATTTCAACAACAACAAGAATTTGTAAAAAGACCGCCTGTACAAAAAGTTGATGTTGCGTGTTTAACAGGTGAATTTGCTTTTTTTAAGGTTTTATTATTATTTAGAAATGAAAATAATTCAATAATATTATTTATAAACAAATATAAATGTATTTTATTTAAGCTTTTATCTTTTGAACTTTTTATTTTTTAGGTCAAGGTTAAAAAATTTATATATTTCTTTTAGTTAATTTAGTTGAATTAAATCAGGTCTGCATACCTAATCCAATATTTATGTACAATCGGTAGTAAACCTGATGGTATTGTGGTGTACTGTAATGGTATTATTAGGCTTTCATGTTGTGTTTTTGGTTGAAAAACTTCTTCATATTAGAATGGGCTAATGGAAATAAATTTCTACGAGTGTGTTTTGAATAAAATTTCAGTCTCTAAAGGAACTTTTATTTCAACAAACGCACTGCCAAATATTAGAAAATATTCGGTTCTTAATGGCTTTTGTTGTTATCCTCGTATTATGTACTTCATCTTGCTGAAATCCCTTTTTTGCAGTATTTAGAATAGTTGGTAGTAATACGATTGATATTCGCTGTAACTGAACGACCATTATGATCTTCAAAAAAAGAAAGTAATAATGTCGGATGATATTGTCAGCACCAAATTGATACTCGAATTTGGTGTATTTGTTGTTGATTGACTTTGAATTTTCAGTAGTTCAATCAACTCTCAAAGTTGTTGTGGTGTACGTAGGCTGTTTCAACTACAATAAAATGATTGAGGGAATTTCGTTATACCGAATTTTGATATCAAATTTCGTGTATCTTTTAAGGAAATAGTTACCACATGACTCTATTGGACTTATTTCAAGACATAATTTCAGTCATACTGAAAAAAAGTCTAATGGAGACTCGAAAATTTGGACTTTTTTGTCAGTCCGACTGAAATTATGTCCTGAAATAAGTCCAATGTAGTCGTGGGGTTAAAAAGCTTTCTGCAATATATTTTGTATTGATTTTTTTGGCATTTTGAGCTGAGTTGAATGATATTTGGAAACGTTTTCTATTTTAACCAGGTTGTTCATAATCAAATCCCACAATGACTAACCAGATATTCGTTTGCTTCATATTACCCTTAATGAATGAATTTTTACATATTATTGATTGGCATAATAACTGCTGTGAATTGGAAAAACTAGTTAAATTTTTGAAAACCAGTGACTATTGGGATACCCTGTAGAATGTTTATAAGGAAATTTAGCCAATATGCCTTCAGCGGAAATGCACTTGCGGAAGTGGGCTCTTTTACGCTTGTGTGGGCCTTTTGTTGAACACACGATAACTCTCAAATACCTTAAACAAATTTATTAAATTTCTGTTCAAATTTATGATATAATCAGACGATGGTTCGATATAGTCTAAGAAAATTGAGTGCTTTACCATATCCAGATATTATCAAACAATTTTTAAATATTTCATGGTCTGGTAAAGGTATTGGATTTTTTCTTTAATTTTTTAATTATATTCTTTCCCTTCAACATTCGAATCTAATTTGTCTTTCAACAAATTTGAAATCTTCTGCATCGCATGCCTAATTTGTTTATTCCTATTTTTCTAAATTTCATAATTCGGTCAAATTCCTAATTAATTTCAAAGAAATATTCAAATGTTGTTCTAATTTTCAATCCTTCTAAAATAATTATAGCAATAATTTTTTCTAATTTATTATGTATCCAAAAATAGGGACACATTTTTGTTGTGTGCTGTTCGTATCTTAATTTAAAAAGTTCATCATTTTCGTCGTTGCCGCGACGTCGAGATTCACCGGATGTTGTTCTTTTGGTACAAATCTAGAACACAACAAAGTTGGTGGTGGTTGTTCGATCAATCATGGATCCGCATAAAATTGAAAATTATTTTTTGTCTGCAAGAATTTCACCTCACCTCGTCGTTCGTTGTCTTGCAATTTTCCGAGAAAATGTCATCAAAAAAATTGGTTATGACTTTTCAGCGTTTTAGAATGAGAAATATGCGCTCGCATTTTTTAAGAGTTTTCTTTAATCTTTGAAAGATGAATTTTTTTTAGGAAGTGCTTGGTTGTGATTTAAGTTCGAGTTTTTCCGGCAAAACGTTATTATTCTTTTGTTTTTCTTTTAGCAGAGCCTCAGTTCAATGATCTCACAAACCAAATAGTTTTTCTATTTATTACTAAAAATACTTTTTAAAATACTCTTTTAAAAAAATATATATTTAAATGTGTGATATCTCATCTCCTCCGAAAGAAATGTTTTTCTTTTAGAACACATATTTTTAACCGATTTTTGTTTGTTTTTTTTTTTGGGGGGATTTGCAAAATTTAAATTCGTATAAAATTTTCTTTAAGCTTTTTCTTGATGCTGCAGTTCTTCAGTATTGTTTGAATAAATTCATTGAAAAATTTTCTCTTCTTATAAATATATTGAAGAAAAGTCATTAAGTAATTGAACTTAATTGTATTTTTCTTCTTTCTTAAAAAAATTCAAATTTTGAGTGTATTATTTCGCGGATCCAGTGGCGCTTAATATTTTTGAAAAAATCTGCATTATTATATTTGTTTGGTTTTTTTTCGTCTATTGGAGATTAGCCAATAATTTTTGATATATATTAATTTTTGGCGGGGCTGAATTTTCGCGGTGAAAGATTAACAAAAAAAAAGCTCTAAAAGTGATAAAAATTTTTTTGGTAGCCGAATTTTGGTTGTTTTATTTATTGAAAAGAAAAAAAGTGAGTTTTCAAAATTTTTTGTTTAAAAAATATTAAAGAAAAGAAAATCGTTTATCTTCGAAATTTTTCAAGAAAATCCTTGTCTTATATTTTTAAAAAGAAAATTTATTGTGAAAGGATATCGAAAAGCAAAAAAAAAAAAAATGTGTTATGTGAAAAAGTTTTTATGTTTCGTAGGAGGTTTTCTTTTATTCTTAATATTAATTTTAATAAATATATTTTTTAGAAGAAAAAAATTTTTATTTTTGGATTAGAAATGTCTTAAATTTCATTCTAATTTTGTAAATTTTAGGCAATTTCATGTTTGAAAAATATTATTTTGTTGTTCTGACAAAAAGTAGCTTTTGGCTACAAAGTTCTTTCCTCCAAAAAAAAATGAAAGAATTCAAATTCAATCAACCATATTTTGAATATCATGTCACTTAATGAAATCAAGTCACATTTCGTCCAAATCTGTTATTCTGAAAGTGGAATTTGTTGTGTTTTTATAAAATTTGAGGTCATGTAATTTTTTTGCGGAGAAAGTAGGGAGCCGACTCAATCTTTGTGACACTGTAATAATAGCTGGAATAAAAATGTATCCTTTAAAAAAAGTCACTATAAAACACAAATCTATGTCTTGTAACCGTGACACCTAACCACACGACTCCATTGGACTTATTTCAAGACATAATTTCAGTCGGACTGAAAAAAAGTCTAATGGAGGCTCTAAAAATTCGACATATTTTTAGTCGGACTGAAAAAAAGTCTAATGGAGACTCGAAAATTTGGACTTTTTTGTCAGTCCGACTGAAATTATGTCTTGAAATAAGTCCAATGGAGTCGTGTGGTAATACATAGAAAAGAATTCATTAAGTTTGTCAAATGACTAAACTTTATGGAACTAAAATTGATTAGATAAGCAAGAGAGAAAAAAAAAGTCAAATAAATTAATTCCAATTAAAATGAGTCAAAAGTAATTTTAAATATTATAACTTCAATAATATTAGATTTTTTGGGGATCGTCTTGTCTTGTTATGGTGAATCTTATAAATTAAATTTTATTAATCCTAATCGAAGTATTTTTAACCTAATTTGTGGAGTTAAATCCTTCAAAGCTTCAACTATTAGATACCTGAATAAATTTTTATTCAAAGTAGTATTGTCCATCATTTTTTCCCATATTTCGGGTAATAAATTGATTCATCGAGCCGTTTTTTTGATTCCTTTATAAGTTTTGAAATTCAGAGAAGGATATTCGATCATCCGATCGAAGCAAATGAGAATCAGATACGGAAGTTTTGTGTGAATATCGCTTGTGAGGTAGAGCATCTCATCCAAATGATTCTAACATGGCCATTCATATGACAACGATCGATCTTTCATTCCAAAATTATTTATGATCGTTGTTCTATCGGTAAGCGATCAGCGTTTATGATGGTGGTTTCAGATAAAGAATGTTCATTATAAGTTTCTATAAGAAAACGATAGCTTTCAGCGGCAAGATTGAAGCAAAAAATTTCACTTCCCTCAAATGTTGTATTATTTTGGTACACAAGTTGACATTTTTAATTCAATTAAATGTGATAAGTATTAACCCTTGGAGTGCCAATGAGCGCAACTGCACTTCATGCATATGCGAAAAATGGCTAAGAACGCCATCGTTCATTCTACTTAATTTTAATGACATTCTACAGTCTCGCAAAATATCTCCTTGTCAGTTTTGGGTATTTTTCCGCAGCTATGTTGGCAGTCAAAGTGTTAAACAGTTGTTAAGTTCTATATATATGTCAAATATACTGGTTTGAAGTCGTTGCATAAGAGTGCTTGGAAACAAACGATTTAGAATCCTTCAAAATCATGAGCATGATTCTTAAAACTTTTACACTTGTATAGAAGTTAAAAATTGTATTAGTTTGTTTATTACTTTCACCTTAATAAAAATTTGAATATTTTCAACGAGTTTATCTCAAAATGTATCGTTCCCAGTGATATTTTGAACCCAATCGACTAATACTAAAGGGTGATTCATCGTGATGAGGTTCAGGAAAATATTTTCAAATAAAACACATAAAACTGAAAGTGATGGTGAAAACTTTATTAAGTACTGAAAGAACAATCGATACCATTTATTTTTTGAAGATTATGTCATTGAAATGTTGACCGCAGCTACACTTTCGGTGGTCCATTCTATAGGTCCAATTTTGAACCACTTTTTTCGAGTATTACGACTGGAATCTGGCCAATAGCGCGGGTATTGTTTGCTTTCAAGGTATCAATCAGCTGCTCACCAAAATGATTTCTCAACATGTCCATTGTTTAACGCGCTGTATAGCTAGTAGCGCCGTTTTCTTGAAACGAGATATCACCGCCAGCCAATTAACTACCTCAAAACGTGCATTTCTCTGGATGGAACGGTAGCTCTTGATACTATTCGGGTTTTTTATCAGCTCAAATACGGCAATTTTGGTTATTGACGTATCCATTAAGCAAGAAATGGGCCACATCGCTAAACAAAATTCCGCGATAAAACAGCGGATCATTATTAAACTGCTCAAGAGCTTATTTGGAGACTGTGCCGGTGTAAGTTTTACCATGATGAAAAGATATTCACTATTGGGTCAAACTTTCAATGACAGCTTTATATTATTCACGCGTGATGTGTGAAAAAATCCCGATTAATAAAATTACCTTACAATGAATCACCCTTTATAATATATCTGTATTTAAAGGTGACTGTACGTACACGAAAGTGTTTTGCAGACCTTTAAGGATTAAGTACAGATTCGGGTGAATTCCATAAATTTAAGAAGCATAACTTTAAAAAGAGGCAAAATTTCATAATTACGGATTTACGGATTACCAAGCCAGTGTAAATCCAAAAAATATGGAAAATTTTTTGCATATTATTTTATTGCTTTTTAAAAACCTTTTATTTTATTATTTCTTGAAAATAATTGTAATAAATACCTTTTTGTATTGTTTTTAAGATGAACAATAAAATTTTGAAAATTCGGGTGGAGTTTCCCTAAATTTTTTATAATTTCAAAATTCTTTGGAAGGATTTTTCGATCGTCATGTGAAACTCCTCCTTTAACAAGATTTTTGTCCTAATTTACCTGAATTTGAGGAATGAGGTTTCTTCATGATCAGTATTTATTTAGCATTGCTAACAGTCACAGTTCACAGTTCACATTTTAAATATCATTATTTTTCGGTTAAATTGTTTTTCAGTTTTTTTTTGTGTTTTTAAAAGTTTTGTTAGTGAAAATTTTTGTTCCAAAAAGTTTTTGGGAACTTTCCCCAAAAAAAACAATAAAATTATTGATATTTTTCTTTTTTTTTTGTGTTTTTTATTAAAAAGAAAATCATCTTCTTTCGTTGGTTTTAAAATTTTAATTATTTATTATTATTTTTAACGGCAAAAAACAATATTTTTAAAAATAAGTTTCTATCAATTTTTCTTCTCGTTTTTTTTTCTGTTTGTATTTCGAATGAAAACAGAAAACGCCTTTTAAATATAAAACAATCAAAATTTTAGTGGCATGGAATATTTAATGAATTATCCAAAAGATACAAAAAGTAAAATATTAAATTTTTTTTCTTAAAATTAAAAAAAAAATCTTTGAAAATGTTAAAAATTGTCTAAAAAAGAAAGCATTTTTTATTGAGTCTCGATAACATGAACACATTTTCAAAAAGTTTCTAGCTTTTTTTTGCCAGTTTTTTAAATTTGATTTTGACTAATTTTTTTCGATTAAATTAATTTTTCAGATATTTGTACTTGTGAAGAAATCGCTGAAGTCGAAGTATTTTCATTATTAGAAGAAAAATTACCAAAATATCGTTTACGTACGGACGCTTTAACACAATTTACTGGTTATCAAAATCAAGATTGGTTTATACC
Source organism: Xylophagus ater (assembly GCA_963422695.1). Taxonomy (NCBI): domain Eukaryota; kingdom Metazoa; phylum Arthropoda; class Insecta; order Diptera; family Xylophagidae; genus Xylophagus; species Xylophagus ater. The sequence goes on from OY730484.1 coordinate 2,118,745, forward strand.
ACATCCAGCACTAGAAATATCACCCGAAGGACTTGGTCTAACTAAAGATCAATTACGTGAAACATTAAACTATTTTCGTGAGTACAAATTTTGAATTAATTTTTAAATTTTTAAATATTCATTTTTTGAAAAAAATGTGAAAAATACGCTTGAATGGTGCCATCTATTATTTCAATATATATATATATATGTGTATAATATTTAGGTATTTTTGTATTTCAACGGTTTGTGTATAAGGTAAGTTAATAATTATAATAATAACACCTAGTAGATAACAGATGGCACTCATAGTATAATAAGAGGTGTGCGGAGAAATTCAAAATTTTATTTGAATTTAAATTAAAAACGGTTATTTTCATAAAGAAATGAAAAGAATTATTTTTACTTACGATTTGAATTGATTATATGTTTTAAAACAATTGTATTTATCTTATCTATCTTATCTAAACAAAAAAAAAGAAGTAGGTAAAAATCGTTATTAAAGAAGCAATTTCCTTTGTGGATCTTTTTCTTTTTTCTATTAATTTTATTATTTTTTAATAAGAAAATGTATTTTTTTTAAGTACTTTTAACTTTGTTTATATTTCAATTGTTAATACGTTATCATTTTTGAAAAAAAAAAACTGTGGTTTTTCCAATAAAATTGATTGGAATCATAAATTGAATAAATGTTAAATATAATTCAATAGAATTTATAAGAATTTATCATATTAAAGTGATTTGTTCACGGAAAAAACGCTACTACAGAGTAAGAACTATCACTTGGTTTAAATTGATATATCGGGATGGTTCGAAGCCCATTCTTTCAGTCCAAATTAAGGTCACTTTTTCGAGCAGTGTCGGCTGTATGTCACGAACAATGTTGGCTTCCAAATCGTCAATTGTTACTGATTTATCAGCATAAATCAGTAACTTCACGTAATCCCATAGAAAATAGTGAGAGATGGCAGATCACACGACCCTTAGAGGTTAATTTACAGATCCATTTCTCGAAATCACATTATCGCCAAATTGTGATATCCATAAATCCATGGTTTGTGTCGTGGTATGGCACGTAGAGCCATCCTGTTGAAAGGGCACCTCGTCAGGATCTATGGTCATTCATATTTTCAAAGAAATATTCACGGTCTCTATTGATCGTAACGCGAGCTCCTGTCTCAATTTTAAAGAACTAAAGACCAATGATACTTTCATAGACTTTTAATATAGTATAAGAAAGTGCAAATAGTCGACCGTGGAATCCGAAATGACTATTTTCCCAAGATGTGTGGCTGTCACGTTTTTTTTATTATTCACATTTTAGGGGATGAACTGATTAGATTTTGCCCGGAAATGCGTAGCCGGAAGTGACTTTTTTGGGGCGAAAACATAAGTGTATCGTAATGGTTAGTAATGGCTGGTAAAGCGGGATGGTGTTTCAGATACAATTGATTATTCAAATTTGGTACAAATTTGGCAATCAAATAATGAACTCTCTAAGAAAGTGAAGGTGATTTGCCATACAAGATATTTTTTTTATAAAATGAGGAAGACTCTTAGAGTACAAAAAAAAATGATGTTAATTAAATTATTTTTATATAAACAAAAAGAATGCCAGAATTACAAATTCATTCATTTACTTATTTTATTTTTATTTTCTTAAAATTTAAAATTAATTTCAAAATATTTACGTTTTTGTTGAACCAGCAACAGAAATAGAACATTTTAACTAAAATTCAATAAATATATTATTTTTATATTTTTCATTTTGGTTGTTGGACAATAATGGGTTGTGGGTGGTAAATCATATTTTTTGGCACATCTTTCCTGTTTTTTTTTATATTTTTTTTTTTTTAAATAAAGCTTTGTTATTCCTGAACTCCTCTACGTGAATCATTTCACGTAATTCATTATAAAACTTTTTATTTTATCAAAATGGAAAAGAAATATTTTCAATTAATTTTAAAATTCAGGGTAACACAGGGTATTTCATAATGTACTGAATGTACTTAAATAAATATCAGGTAAACATGTAGAACTATGTTCACTACACTAGGCTATGTATCGTAGTTCTAATACATTAAATACTAAATTAAATGATGAAGTATTTAATTGAGCTAACTAGTCCTGCGATCCTTACAAACGATCAGGAGCTATGTCATCTTTCGTCATCACTAGACTGCTTTCTCTCATTTTAACCTTCTTTTTCGAACGCTCTGTATTTCTACAATATTTTATTAATCATATTATTTTTGTTTATAATTGTTTTTATTATTTATTTTTATATCAAAAAAATACAAAAACAAATTATGATAAAGATTAAATTTAATCAAATAAAATAATATTGATTATTTGAGAAAATTATTATTTAAGAAAGTTGGAAAGCACGTCCGCAAAATTTTTTTCATTTAAAAAAACACAAAAAACCGATTATTTCAAAATCAAATAAATTATTAAAATTAAATTATTTTATTAATAAGAAATCGATTTATTAAATTTCCTTTAAATTTGATTGCAAAGAAATGAAATTTGAAATTTTAAAGGAAATCCCAAAAAAAAAAAACAAAAGATAAAGCTTCATGCACTAAATGCAAAAAATTGACTGATTTTATATAAAAAATTGATTTCTTTATTCGAAATCTGAAGAAATAAATGTTTTTTTAACAAATTTCTCAAAGTTGAAGTCGTTAATGTATTCCAATTCCGACTCCGCGACACAGATTTCAAAGTCTTGTAATAAACCTTTTTATTAATCTATTTATTTGAATATTATGCCTTTTTAAATCGGGAAATTTCAATTCAGAATCCTTGCACCCGACTTTTAAAAGTGGTATAATATCCAAAAAAAGTTAAATATACATTCAGTGTTCTTCTTAAACTGATCTGGTGCTTGTTTTTAAACGAATTGCGAATTTGTTTTCATTTGGAACTTTGTTTGTCCTTTCTTGCGTTCGATACAAAAAAGCAATCTCTAAAAATAAATCCATAAACTTTCTAGGAAATATGTTTTTCGTCAAAAAAAAGAAGACATTAAAACAAAAATAATCAAAATTTATTACAAATGAACATAATTTTAGCATAATTTTTCATTTTAAATATTTCGCTGAGAAAATCATGTTGAGAAAGTTTTCTTATCTCGTTTTCCATTTTTTTGAACATTTTCTATGTCAAAGATAAAAATTTTTTGGTTTTTTCTTACAAAAATTACAAGAAAATGACAAAAATTATTTCGAATTACAACATATTTTGTTGTATATCGAAATAACATTATCAAAATATTTAATTTTCATTTAACTAAGAAAATAAATACATTAGAAATTAATCGTGAGATCGTTTTTCATAAATCTTGTAATTCAAGAAATAATCTATATTAAATTAGACAACGTCTATTAGTGAGACGCCAGTTGACTGAAAGAGAATTCGGATTCAAACACAGCTAGGGGCAAAAGTCTTATAATTCGGTCTGCCAACATTCGTAGTATGTACCCCCCTAAGAAAGTGGATGTAACGAAATTCGGTAGAAGTTTGAACCCTTCATACGATAAGAAAATTCTGATGGATTTTGTTCGTTTAGGTATTAACGTTTAGAGCATATTTCCAACTACGCGACTAGGTGTGCCGGATGGGAATGGTGGCGCGGCGTAGTGGGTGTTTACTCAACTTCGAGAAGGCGCTGTCATTACACGTGTTTCATGTTGTCCTATTTAGACGCAATAAACCGCATTCGCTTGCTAAATAAACTTATTTTCTAGGACGAATAGTGATATGTAATCAGAAGCTTTGATTTCAGTATTGTGAGCGTGGAAACAAATTTTTTCTTGAAAATTAGCATAACATCGCATTACTATGATAAATTCACCCAAGCCGAAATTGAGGAATCGTTTTCAAACCCATCGAGCTGATTAAGTAACCCAGGAAAAGTCTGAGTAAGTGGAACAGAAAATCCAGGGAGTGCCAGTAATTTTAGCGCGTGGAGCGTCGGCAGGCCTTCTACTGCTCACATATCAATCACCTTGATTAGTGGTTTAATTTGAAATTAGTTTTTAATAATTCTTTTTAATTTAACTTATAATTTATATGTCATATCATAGACGTGTATTTTGAAATATGTCAGCCAAAAGGTCAGCAGTCATGTTAGGGACGCGACTTTTATCCCATGGTTAATTTTATGAAATTATTGCCAGTTGTACTGGCACAAGAGCTTCTTAGTCACGTTCAAAATGATACAATAAGTATTTCATTTATATTATTATGCTGCTTTCGCTGTTGTTTATCTTTTGTATTATATCACTGGCAACATGTAGACAGCATAGTTGGTGGCTGTGGTGCCCCATAAATGAGACTCCTTCAAATGAAAACAATAAAAAAATAAAAGTAATATGAATTGAAAGTAAAATCGTATTCAATGAAAACAAATAGAAAAAAAAACAGTTTCTCATCTTAATTAAATCATATTAAAAATGGAAAATGATATCTTAAAGAGTTGTTTGTTTTTTGTTTGAAACGGAAAAACTCACCTGAAGTGATGTTGTTTTTTTTTTTGTTTGTTTTTATTGAAAAACATAAAACTGTATTTAATTAAAAAGAATTTAACATTTTCATTTCAATTGAAAGATGACAAATGTGAGAATATTTCTATTTTTCATAAATGTTGATTTCGAAAATAAAAACGTTTCCAACTGCGAGACTCAAAAAAAGAATTTTCTATTCTTTCAAAAAAAATGTAGTTCAAGTCATAAAAGTAATGTTAAGAAGAAATTCAAAGAAATATATCATGTTTTTTTATTTATTTATTTAATAACTAAAACAATTGAATAAATTTGAGATAAAAGTGGAAAATCGTATGGAAATTGTCTGTTTTTTTTCGGTTTGAAAATTTGGAGCAAAAATATAGAAAGTTATTCTATTTTTTTTATAAATAATTAGAAAAATTGTCCCAATTTTTTTATTAGTCTCACTAATTCGTATCTCAATATGTTCCTTTCCGAAAAAATACGGATTACTGATTTACTGTAACATCATCTTCGTTATTGACAAAATAAGGCGATTACTTAGAGAATATTAGCTAAACATTTTTTTTAGGGAATAGTTGTCACCTCAAATTTATCACTTTTAAGTGACAAATTGCTTTACAAGTCCAGAAATCTAATGATGTATTATTGTATTGTGGTAAAAGTCCTTACTAACTGATTTATTAACTGATATTTAGATTAATTTAAAACACTACTATTGAAAAAATGGAAACATTAACGAAGTTATTCGTAATACTACTCTGATGTATGTAGTTACGCGAGGTGCATAGTCAGAAAGGATCAGTCTTTTAGTAATCGAAATAATTTATCACAAAAACAATTATGAGCTTTATTCCTTAAAGGTTTCGCATATAAATTCTCATAACTCTGAACCAGGGAGGATTCATGAAAACAAATTCAATTTGAACGAATTTTGAAAGCCTGCAACTTTATACAATGCTAGTTAAGACAGTACTGCATCGACATTCCTTTTTATTAAAACGAAAATGTATTCAAAATTATGTTCAACAAAATATAATGATGTCTAGATTTACCCAATTTCAGAAGTACTGAATCAAAAATTTTTGAACTAGACTCAGACTTGGTGCAATGATATTTGAAATGTATTTTTTTTTTGTAAAAATAAGGAATGTTATCCTACATTTTATACCCGCTTATTTAAGTAAATTTTCTTTATCGGCGTCTAATTTTAACGAGAGTTATTTAGTACTAAACTATTATTAAATGCTTTGAAGAAGAATAGGTCTCCTAATAGGGTAACTCTTGGTCTCGTAGGGATCACAATGGGCCCATATGGTGCCTGGTGTTGTACGTAGTACCCTTACTCTACCTACCTACCTATTTAGTACTATATTGAAAATATGGATCGCATAAATCGAAAGAGCTTAGGTTTTACTTTAAAAAGTATGTTTAATTGGAGGGGAATAGCCGCCGTAACATATTTTAATAATACGTGAAAATCCGCTAACCGACAAGAATTTCGTACTACTGAAATTTTTCTAATGAAATTCTTTCTATAAAGCTCCGGCAAAAGAACTTGTTCTAATTTAATTTTTTTTATTTATTCTATTTAAAAATAACAAATTCTAAGAAAATTTATTCTTTGCTAAATTTAAAAAAGAATTTTTTTCTTCTTCTAGTAATAAAATTAAGAATCAGCATTTTGCTCGTATTTTTAATGTTTTATTTTTTATGACACTTAAATAAAATATTATTTTTATTTCACTAAAATAACGAACTTTTTTTTCTAAAAAAAGAAGTTCGAGTTCGTGAGAAACTTTCAATCTATCACGAATTATTTAATTTAATTTTTTTGTTTTACGATTATTAAAACTAAAACTCACCTTTTTTTTCTATAATTTCCAAAATTCGTGCATTTAAAAATTTTTTTTTAATTTTAATTTTTAAATACCAAACGGCTTTGAAAAAAACAAGAAAATTTAAGAGAAATTCTTCTTTTTCAAGAATGCCAAGATTTGACATTTTAATTGAACTTAAATAGTTTTTTACCTGATTTTTAATAGTTTTCATAAAAATCAGAACAATAAAGAAAAAGAAATGTATGTTAATCGTATACCAATTTTTACATACGCTTTCTTTAAAATAATTATGAAAAATGTCAATCTTATTATAGAAGAAATAACAAAAACCTTATAATTAAAAAAAATATATTTTCAAAACAAGTCAAAAACAAGCTTATTAAATAAATTAGTATTCAACCATTTCTTCTTATTTGAAAATGCATTTCTTCTTTAAAACAAGTAATTCTTGTCGAAATATTACTGTAAGGAAAAAATGTTAAATGTCTTAAAAGAAATTTACTCTGTGTAGAATATGATAAGAAAATACAGTGGTTGATAAACTGAATGGATTTTACAATATATCTGATAATGGCGTTTAAAGCTTAACTTACTGAGGTTATAATACTTGCAAAGTTTCGAGCGCGAAATACTAACAAATAAACACGTATTGTATTTATATAATATGACATTTTGTCAAAATAAACTTTATTTAAAAACTTAATGATAAAAGTTTGATTTAAATTGGGCACATATAGCCTTATTTATTACTAATTAAATTACATTAAATTCCCACTATTTGAAAACTAGTCGAGACACTTTCATAAGACGCGCATCCATTCCATCCGTAAGTTTTCAAAAGTAGTCTCAACAATCTTTATAGATTTATAACAAATAAAGTAACTATCTTTGGATCTTGAACACCCAATAGTTACAGTTGAAATTTTGTTAACAATTGGTGACTATCATAAGAATAAACCCGGTTGAATGAAACAAATAGGTCAGCATCGTTTAGAATGGCAGAAACCTCTTGAAGAAGACCAAGTCTACAGAGCGGCTATGTTATATTGCATATTAAAGTTATTTTGAAAAAAAAAAGTTTCGCCTTGCACAAAATTCAATCTACTTTAGTGAAAAGTGAGGGCGTAAAACTGCTATAACTACAATGCTGCAATATTTTATTTGAGCTCAGAGCATATAGATTTCAACCATTTCGGCCTATTAACATGTTCAATTTATGGATTCAATTAACCTATTCAGTAATTTTTCCCTAAAAAAAAAGTTTACCAACCACTGTAACAACAGAACATAGATCACAATCACAATTAATAATAATGAGTATTCACCTGACACAGTGACCACGATTATTATAATTATATGATTGTTGATTTGTGGTGATTTAGTTAGTTATGGTACTTAAATAGAGAAACAGTTAATGTTATTATTATTTAAAGCACCTAAAAAAAGGAGGGGAAATTTATCACGGAATTTGATTCATAAATGAAGAAATTTATCAAAATAATTATGTTGTACTTAATTCTTAAAACTTTTGTGCAATTAACCTTTCACGATTTTTTGCTCAAAAAGGTCATAAGAAATAATATATTGTTATTTTGATTTTGGATTAATGCTTTTCGGGAATATAATTTGGATAAAATTTTACGCAAATTTCGTTTGCATAATAATGGACCGTCTTTTTCTTTTTTTTGGCGGATTTCAGAGATTGCATTGCAAATCGCGAATTGAATCAAGAATATATGTTTTGTTGTTTTCTTATTATTTTGTAAACTTTTAACGATCAGAGTTTTCAAAAAGTTTTGTAAAAACAATGAAAATAATAATGCAATTTTATTGACCGTAAAATTAATGAACATGAAACTACTTACTCACAAAAAAAAATAATAAAAAAGAATTAATAATAGTGGACAATGTGTTAACCTATACAAAACGGGTGAGATAGGTGATAGTTTGTTTGCTTTCGATACAAAATCCGGAAATCTTTAAATTTTCTATTGTGAATAGAATAGAATTTAATAGAATTTTCTTGAATAGTGTAGACTCTAAATCTAGGTGATCTGTTCAGGATTCAGACAAGTTACTAAATTTCAGAGTGAAAGTCTTATTAATCTAGAATTTGCTTAAAATGAACTAATTTAATATGAACTCATAAAAGTCCCAATTTCAATCGGTCAGATCAAAAAGAAAATGAAATCCAAAATTCTTAGCTTTTAAAGATTACAAGTTTACGTAATTACAATAATTTAGTGTTGACTAATCAAACAAGAATTTTGGAACGACTTGATTAGACAGTACTCTGAAAAACTCCTTAAGTTGTATCAAATATAACATAATTAGGTCTACTAGATTTCATATTAAACATAAACCGCAAATAGACATTAAAAGTTGTGACAGACTAGGATATTTTTATCCAGATTCTAACGTCACGTCGGATTATGTTTTAGAAACTGGACCTCTAAGTCCTCTTAAATTCGCTACCAATCCAATTATACGAGCCGCATTTATAAATCTTATTCATGACAGACTAGAATTTAAATCAAATTTTATATCTGAATCTGGATGAAATATGTTAACTAGCCCTAGCTGCTCCGTTAGTTAAGACTGTTGACTGGAAATTATTTTTGAGTTTAAGCCAGTTTGCAAGCACAAATCTTTTATTCTAATTATTTTTATTACCTAAAATGCAGTTTTTTTAAATATTGGAAGTTGCACGAAGGTTTCTGGTGTGTTTTTTTTAAGAACCTAAAAAAGAGTTTAATGGCTTCAATGGCAAATTGCGTCAAATATGCGTTTTTTTGGAGTTCCAATAAAAGAAATTTGAAGGTTTATTAAAATTTTTAACAACATTTACTTAATTTTTTTTCTAAGATAGTAAAAATAAACTAGAAATTTTACTATTTTAATTAAATACAAGTTAAAAACAATTACACAAATACAGAGATCGATTCCTCCAGCAAAATATACTCTTTTTTCTCATAATTTCATTAATAACCAAAGAAACGCAAAAGATTTATCAAAACAAGTTTTTATAAGATTCATCCTTTTACTTATATTATAGTATAAATAATAAAAAAAGTATAATCATTTCATTAAGATGCATTAACTAACAGATAGAAGATGTTCATCACTATTACTAAACGGTCAATCACCTGTAATTATATTTCTTCTCTGCACTTCTTAAGTTTGAAAATGGAACTTTAAGAAAAGACAAAGTATACTTTTTTAGAGGTGTATAGTTTCAAAGAGTTGTCAATCATGAAATAACTTACGTATAGTGTCGCGGTTACATAATTATATATCTTTAGAATTTTCAGAACATATTTAGAAAGGTAAATATTAAGATGGAACAAATAGTATTCGACCATTTTTTATTTGAACAAGTTTTTCTTTAAATATTAATGATTGATGTTTTTCTAAGAAGAATATTGAATATAATGTTGCTATAAAGATAAACAATGCAACATTGATAATTTCTATATCAGGGCATTGATTCTAGTTCCATGTAGTTCCATGTTAGTTCTCTCTAAATGGAGTAAATAGATTCTTCTTGTTTTCAATATCTTGTTTAGTTCTGCACTAATAAATTCCGTAAAAATTATGATAATGATGATATCATTTATAACCTATCTTGAATATGAAGATCAAGTAACAAATCTTAGGTATATGTGTTTAAAGGTAAATGCAGTTTTTGTATCTTTTATACAAAGTTACAGTTGTGAATCTCTTCGTTTTTAGATCAATAGAGTGTTTAATAATGAATTTTCTGATTTTGTACCATTTTGAGTATGATTTGAATCCCGGGATTTTTTATATGGGACTAACTCTTAATTTTGATCTCAAGAGAAATATGTTTTAAACAATTTTCAATTGCTTATTTCAAGCCTTATATTTATATAAGAGTTTCTTTAAATTCATTTTGCTGAGACAGAAGTCGAAAAACTCGAGAAACTGATTTGATTTTACTCTAGTCTGTTCTATGATACATTATTTGAAATAAGTCCGTTGACCTGAAGGAAAGAATGTTGATATTTAGATGTATATTTTCTAAAAAAAGAAGGAACGTCAATTGCTCCATTGAAAATTTGGTAGACAAAAATAATATCAGGCACCATACGTCGCTTTTCTAAAGACTGCAAATCAATGAATTTTAAGTTATCACGGTATGAGGGTAGGTCATTCCAAGGAAGATCTTTTAATGCAAAACGTATGAATTTACGTTCAACAGAAAACTAAAGCTAAAAACTATTCAATTTTCTTAGGGAATTTCATATTCAACCTGAAGTTTTTGATTGTTAAATATTTTTTGCTACAAAAATAGGCTTTTTTTTATTTTAATTTTTGGTGAAATTTTCCATACTTTTATCAACAAAATGCAACATCTTAAATAGATATTAATTAAGAGCGCATCTTTTTACTTTTATTTCTTTTTCTTTTTTTCTATAGAAGAAAACTTACAATTTAGATCGTTTGAAAGCGGAACATTTTTAGGAGAAGAAGTAAAAACTGTCGTTAATTTTTTTTTTATCTTATTAAGATGAATTTTCGTTTTTTTTTTCTCTTCTTTTATCTATTATTAATAATATTCGAATTTTATTTTTATTATTAAATGAAAGTTATTGCATTCAAGCGTTTTATACATATGATATGATTTTTGATAGTAAAAATAATTGACTTTCTATGATAGTGAAAAAAAAAAAATTAAACAAAAAGACAAACTTTAAAGATTTAGAGACCAACAAAAAAAAATAGAGTACTGTAGAAGTATGCAAAATATCTGTTTTAGCTAAAATCATATCGGTAAAGCTGAAAAGAGGATGTGTAAAAGCTTGTTTGTCTGATAATTAGTGGATGAACTTAAAATCTACTGTGTGAAGACTACTTAAATTTGGTTTGCAAAAGAGGTTCAATTTGAATTGTAAAAAGGTGTTTTATAGCCGTGCTAAGATCTAGATGGTTTTCTGATAAATCCAAAAATAAAAAGTAACTGTAGGAATTAAAATTAGGATCCAACTGAATTTGGTAAAACAATTGAGAGGTTAAGACAAAAACAGTTGTAATGATTTGATAATATTAGTAGAGGAAAAGGCAAATGAACAGAAGAGACTAGTAGAAACAGTGTGGAATGGTCTAGTTGGTTAAGACCTCGATATCGCCTCATGAGACTGATGAGACCCTGGTTCAAATCCAGGTCTCGGTTCTTTACTTTTTATATACTTTTCTTTGCCTTACATAACTCAATTATGATAACACAAATAATAATTAATGTTTTTGTTTAGTTTTAAAAGAAAAAATATCTTCCAAAATTGCTTAAATTATAGTAAATTTTTCTTTTGCAATTGAATCTTTAATGAATCTTAATTTTCCACACAAATATTTTCATTACTTAATTTCTTTACCAAAAACGTTTTTTTTTTTTTTTTTTGGAAATTTCATTATACAAAATTTATGACCATTTATCTTTACCACAGTCCTATTATTGAGTATTCATCTTCTCCAAAAATTTCAAGACAATTTTCGCACAATTAAATCTTTTTTATGCAATTCTAATTAATTATTTCTTTTTTTAAACATTATTTCGGTCTTAAAATACGAATGTTTTAGATTTATTCTCTCTAAATCAATTCCTCGAAAATATAGTCTTTAAAATCAACTTTTTAATCCTTTTTTTTTTTTACTATCAAATTTCACATCGAACAATTTTGAACTCATGTGCAACGAAATGAAAGACATTTCAATACCATTTTTTTGTCTTCAAAAATACAATAGAATGGAAATAACATTTATAAGGTGTTTTTCTATTTGTTCAGGTGTAACTATACTCATTCGGATGAGAGTACCACATAGAAAAACAAACAAATTTGGTACATATTTATATATTAAAAACATACAATCACTTTTAGAGATGCTCCAATTCTTAAAGAAATTCTAGTACAAAATTACAAAACAGTTTAAACCATTAGTGTAACGTTATTTTCGTTAATTAAAACAACAAAAAAAGTTCAGTTTTTTTTATCGACATGTACACTTCAATGTTTTAGCTAAAAGAAAATATATGTTCTTATTTTCATTAAAAACTAATTATTCTTACTGTTCTAAAACTAAAGATAAGAATTTTCATTTTAAAAATTATCAATCAATATATTTGAAATTATAACAGGGTATTTCATAAATATGTTAATTAAGAATTCAAAGCAACTGTCTTCTTTTTTTCTAATTAAGAATAGTTCTGCATCATTTCCTCATTCTAATATAAATCTTTTTCTAACGTTTTTTTTTTCTCGCTATTTTTCAAACTGTATATTCTCTCAATCCGAATAATTCTTTTAGCGCCCAGAAAAAACTTAATTTACGCATCAAAGCTTAATGAAGTGTAAGACTGAACCCACATTGAATAGAAGAAAACAGTTTTGTACGATTTTTTTAGTTGTTGATTCAAGACAGTTCTTTTACAAATAATCAATTGACCTACATACATATATTGAAGAGGCTAGAATCATTCTAGAAATCTGAAGTAAGAAAAAAGTTTAAAAATATTTGTAAAAAACACTGTTTTTTTAATCAAGCAGAATTGTAGAATACTATATTGTAACTGTTAAAAGGTATTATTAATATTTAAAGTATTTTGTGAGCCTTCTAAAAAAGAAAGTTTTAAATGCCAAATAGTAGAAATAGTTTTACGTAAATCACATACTTTGTTTTTTCGAATCATAATTCAATGTTAGAGGTTAGGTCGATATAAATTCAAAATTTATGGCCATATATCGTGTAAAGGAATGGTCCAGAACAAGCGAACGAGCAAAAGCATATTCAACTCGCGCTCAATAATGATCCATGATGAGTGGGAACATCAACCAATCCGCGTGTTCTTCCTTTTTCAACTTGGACGAGAGCTTTTCAAGATTGTCTGGTTTGAACCAAACGCGGGCATGTGTTTGCAAACATCAGCGAATTCGAGCTAATAGTCGCAAGTGCCTGCTATTATTCGCTCGCTTTGGTTTGAATGTGCCTTAAAACAAAAGTGAGTTATTTTGATTCTTATAACAAGAAACGAATGAATAAAACACACCCTGTACGAAACCAATTTTCTATTAATAAAAGAAAAGAAAATTATTTACACCGAGAAAAAAAGCTTAAATTATATGCCTTGTGCCTATTAACTGGTTAATGATCAAAAAATATTGTAGATTGCGCGGTTTGGCGCGAATTTTGAAAATTATTTTATAATATTACAATGTGATTGTACCGTTTTAACGCTATAATTCCGTACTTACACTCATATTTTATGCTTCACCTACGGTGGTCACAATAATTACCTTTTTTTTTCGACAATGGATCACAAAATAATACCGCCGCATATATATGCTTGCATAAAATAATCAATCTTTCAAAAGGAAAAGAAATATTAATAAAAGAAAACATAAAAATTACAAACATCATAGAAGAAATGGTATTTTTTTCCTTGCAATATTCAAAAGAAACCATAAATATGTAATAATAATAATAATTTCTAGTATTTTCTTTTTGCGATTTGAAAATATTCCATTTGAAGAGTTTATGACGTTATTAATCCATTCATTTATTGATCGATTGGCGCATGCCATTTCTATATCATTCATGTAATATTAATGAATTCACACGTCTTATAAATATATGCATTTTTTTTTAAAGTAAGAAATATCATTTTGATAGTACATTAAGATTAAACTAATTTACTTCTGTAAGGCAAAGAAAAGTAGAGAAAAAGTGAAGAACCGAGACCTGGATTCGAACCAGGGTCTCATCAGTCTCATGAGGCGAAGTCGAGGTCTTAACCAACTAGACCATTCTACACTGTATCTACCAGTCTGTTCATTTGCCTTTTCATCTACTAACAACAATATTATTCAAATCATTACAACTGTTTTTGTCAAACCTCTCAATTGTTTTATCAAATTCAGTTGTATCCTATTTTTAACTCTTACACTTCTGCCTTTTTATAACCTATGATATGGAATTCTAAAGGTGTATCTACACGAACAGAGACTTTTAATCTCCGGAAACATCTATTTGACTCGCAATAGATCCGGACACTCGAATAGTCTTCGCAGATGCTACATCTCTGGAGATAGTCTTAGATGCCGTGTATTTAAAAACCAGATAGTCTTTTCAAAAAATGTCTTGTCATTTTCAACATGTTATTTTGAAGAAGTCTTTTCGACTAAAAAATCTCTCTTCGTTTATTTCACATAGGAGGAGACTTTTCGGTTTTTTGAGAGCTTCTGTTCATGTATCCTCACCTTAAAAGTATTTTCGATATCACGTTTAAGGTGGCGATCATTGGACAATCCTCTCTCAATCTCATGTAAAGGTAAATATCAAGAATATATGCCATATAGGTCGATTTCTGTATACCTAAATGGTGGTCACATAACCAAAATCTTATCACACACGATTTCATAAGTATCTATTACTTAATTTTTCTTAAATTTTTTTTTTGTTAATTATTTCTTATTGTAATAAAATTATGGAATTTTTTTATTCACAAGAAAATGTTTCACACGCGACAAATTTTTTTTTACTTCTCTCCTACAACAATCCGAATATTTCGAAATATTTGTTAATACTAAAATAAATATTTTCTATTTAATTTATATTTTTCAAAATTATTAACAATTTCAACTAATTATACAAAAAAAGTTTTTACATAATGTATTTTATTGCATTCATTTCGCGAATTCTAATTTTAATATGAATTTTTATTGTATTTTTTAATTACAAATCTTTGTTTGTTTTGTTTTTCATTTTGTTAAATTTAAACTTTTTATTTATTTATATAAAAAAAACCCGAATTAATGCAAAATACTGATATATCCTGAATTTTTAATCTTGATCAAAAATCCATCAAACGTTCATTTTGTTCATAAATCGTTAAAAATATTAATAAGATAAAATCGCCAAGAAAAAAAGAGAAATATACATATTTTTTTTTTCTTATAATCATGATTTATCATTTTAAATCGTAGTTAATAATTTTTACAATTGAAATGGATAAGATTTAAGTACATTCTTTAAAACCTAATTATAATATTTTTAAAACAAAAACAAAATCATTAATTATGAAATCATATTTTGGAACACACACAAAAATTAATACTAATTATTTAATAAAAAATTTGTTATGCATTCTTTTTTTTTTTGCAAACATTGATTTATAATATCTTTGTAAAGTCATATCTAAATGGATCCAGAAAAGTGTTAAGTAATAATTTTTAATATTTTGATCTCTATTAAACCCCCAAAAACCGGAAATCCACAGACAAACGATTTAAGGCAATACTAAGCTAATTTCGTGTCCAGTTAAATATAATATTATTTCTCAAATAAATCCCAAATAAAACCTTTTAGAAAATATAGTCCAAAATAATAGGATAAAACAATTAAGTTCACACACTATTGGTGAATCTATCAACAAAATGCAATGAAGGAGTCTTATCAGTTTCTAGAAACGAGGTCTAAACCGACTCGATCATTTCACACTGTACTTATAATTTGTTCAATTCAATTCAAATCAATTTAATTCAATTCAATTCAATTCAATTCAATTCTATAAAACATATTTTGTGTTTTTTTAACTTGAAAATGAAATCCAATCGGTATTAAATTTAGTACATATATAGATCATAGTTTGCTCTTTCCAAAAAGTCAATTTATTTATATATCATCAAAGAAACTCGATCCGCTCGATCCATATAGAGCTCATCTTATCAACCATCCATATGCGTTTAAAAACGTAGCTGGATCATTTGTTTCATTCTAAAACTTTTTTAAAAACAGTTGAATTGGAAGTTTTTTCTGTCCGAAATTTAATACTTCAAAATATCAACCAGGATCTTTTTTTAAAAAAACGATATTATCTCTATTATCATCATCATGATCGTCATTCGACCATTTCAAAATAAGATATCCAAAATTATATCTGATCAAAAAGAAATTACTTTCTTTTCTATTTATTTTGAACGAATTATAAACAAACTATGATCTTCTTTTTATTTATTGTTTTTTTTTTTCTTTAATATTATTAACTAATAAATTAAATTTTATTTTTGATTTAATACTTTCACATATATTTTGTGGATCAATTACATAAATTAAAATTATGTTAAAAAATGTGAAAATATCACTTTTACTTAATCCAAATATATTTTCAAAAATATATACAAAAGCCGAAAAAACAATAACTATTTAATTTTAAATATAGTTTAAATCTATATAATTAAAGAAAAAAACTCTACAAATTAACTAATATTTTAGATGTCTTTATTTGTTAAACTAATTATTATATGACTGGTAATTTATTATTATTATTATTTATGTTCATTTAATTGTTCACATTGTAAGAAAGAATCAATAAACTCTCTAAAAAAAAAGTGGTATTCGTGACCGATATTCATATGTGCAAAAGTTTAATTAATATAACATCTGATATTATCTTAATTTACATTTGAAAAAGAAGAAAAAAAATCTGAAGGTGTAATTTTCAAGAAAGGTAAATGAACTAAAATATGATGACAGCAAATTAATTACAATATGTATTATGTTATAACAGATTTGAATGACGTTATCGGAAATTAGAGGGTCTATCAAAACGATATCTGTGCTTAATGTCATCGATATTAAACGACATTGCACTGGCTATTGCGGATTCTAAAAAAAAAAACGGTTAATGTTAAAATGATCTTCTGTTCAAGTTATTCAGTTTAACCACACGACTCCATTGTTTTCAGTCGGACTGAAAAAAGTCATGTGGAGACTCTAAAATTTGGACTTTTTTGTCAGTCGAATTGAAAATAAGTCTTGAAATAAGTCTAATGGAATCGTAAGGTAACATATCCTTTGAAAAAAGGCCTAAGTGCAGCGTCAAATAACAATAAAGCAATGGTGTTCTAAGAAAGCAATATAACATATTTGTCTTCCGTGTTATCACTTTAGACGTTTTTTTCCACCATTCAGCCTCTCTAGTTGAGGCTAAGTGTTGTCCATTTTCATAACTCGGCAAAAAGGAACAAAAGAGTGTATAGTGTATCTGAAATGTTTAGTTCTATTTTCAATACTTTGCCTAAAGCTTTACTGAAAATCCTTACATTTATGATTCACCCACAAATATTACCAAAGCAAAAAGACATTATGATAATTTCAACCCTAAAACCATTACCCAGGCAAAGCATATATAAATACAATTAAACGAGAAATATTATATTATATCAAAAAAAAGAATCCTTCTTGATATCCTATTCCAACTATTATGCCCAACAAGAGAAAGCCACCGTTTAGATTAATTTATGCCCTATGATAGGTACTACCAGAGGGTATATTAATTTTGTCACGAAGTATGTAACACATTGAACTAATCATCGAGAGATAGGATGTTTTGCTCAACCCGGTGTTTATAGTTGAAACTATTTTCGTCTCAAATGTCTAATCTTATGACTTTAGTCATCGTCAAAAGCATTAAAAACAGACAGTTTTTCAATTAAAAAAAATCAATAAGTAAATAAATAAATTTGATGACTTCTTAAAAACCATTTAAAATGCATTTTTAAATAATTTTATGGTTGACTAAAATTCCATCGTAGTCAAAAACTGCTGTTAACGATCAATATTTTTAAGTGGATTTATTGAAAACGTTTTTTTTTTCTATTGATTTTTTAGGTATTTTATACAAAAGAAAAACTCTTTAATGTTGACTTTTAAAGTTAATAGCCATCATCAATATTTTATTTAAACGTCAGAAGTGAATATTACATAAGCAATAAAATATAGGTGTGACATTTTAGGAGGAACAACATAAATTTTAGGACAAATGCTTAGTAATTTTTGGTTTGGTATTTATTTTAGTCGATTTTTAATACAGTCTCAGGAGGTAAAATTATTAAAGTTCTGAAAACTAAACAAAACACACTAAAGTGAAATACAAATTCATGTTTTTATAGGGAATTATTTTTATCCACTCGATAATATCCAGTGAATTTCCAATAAATATTCTATGGGTGACTTAAAATTCGTATTCTCATTAGTTAGAATTATATTTTTAAACTGCTTCAATACGTGAAAGTTGTGATTTCTTTTTAATTTGAATTAAAATTTGATAAAGGACAAAAATGAATTAATAACAAACACTTTTAATCCTGACGAGTTCTGAATGTACCCAATTTCTTTGCGAATCTGTAGTTCTAAAAAACTTTTAAGGGTGTCTGATAAATTTTATCTCAGGCTGTTTATATCGATGAATGAATCACTGAACATATTTCTTTGGAATTTTTATGATTCTTTTAGGGGTCAAAATACTATACATTTTTTTCATTACATATTACATTCTTCAATCTTTCAATATATGCCATAATATTTGTTCAAGAATTGCATTTTATTTACTCCACGAAAACGACTCAAAACCAGTTTTTTGAAATAAATTGATTCATTCTTCAAGAAATCATCTTTGTGTAGAATCAAATCAAATCGAATCAATTCGTAACTAAAGTAATTACTTCATAAAACGACACAAAACAGATGAAAAGATAAATTTACGTTCCCCAACAAAGATTATATCAGTCTAAAAAAAAAGAAATAACATCTGCCTTAAGATATGAATTAGATATCTTTTGAGTAAATACATGCCCGAAAACAATTCCAAGCCCAAGTACGAAGACGTCAGAATTACTAGGAACAACAAAATATACTATTCTAGTAATCTACTAAAATATTGGCTAGAAAAAGCGCAGTCGCCATACATACTTTGTATGAGCCCCAATATTTCTATAAAATAAATACATTAGCGCCATATATATTTTTTCTCTTCAAGGTCTCATCATAAAATATCAAGATAGAAAGAAAACCCCACTGACGACGCGCTAATAGAGAGAGCGAATGTATATAGTTGGGGACAGTGACATCGTGACTCCAATTACATTTAAATAGAAAATAAAATAACTGTCAAATTTCAAATTTTTCGGGATCCATCTTTTCAAAATTTTTCAAAATTCTTTATATAACAGGCTTGGATTCTGGCGGTGCTCACCTGCAGTTTTTTACTTAATCAAATCTTCTTCGTTTTCTTCGATATTCTTTATTATCCATCTGGTTTTCTTGATGTCGAAGGTAGAGGTATTAAAATGCATTCAAGAATTCCAACAGAGACCCAAAAAAAAAAACCCGTATAGTAACCAAAAACACCGCTACATAAAATTGTTCAATAGTATTTCTGGCGACTCTTTTCGAGTAGGCTATGCGGCTCTTTTTAAATTTTCGAACGTTTTTCAAAACAAAAATCACCACTTTTCGGAATTTGTTCAGTGTTGGTTCAACTGTCGTGTCGGTTGGTTGGATTTATTTAAATATTTTTTTTTTCTTTCTCGTTTAAGAAATTATAAAATTAAAAAAAAGTTCTTTGAAATTTAAAAGAAAAAAATCAATTTTTGTTAAAAAACTTGGCTTTTAGTCTCGTCGTCATATTTTTTTTGTGGTTTGTTCTGTTGTTTGTGACAACAATTATATACGCGGTGTGGTTATTAAGTTATTTTCGGATAGTGTTAAAGAATTTATTGAAGATCATTTTGGTAAAAAAGACTTTTCTTTTGGTTGATCTTCTTTTAAATTGAATGAAAAAAAAAGAGTTAAAGAAAAATACCAATAAAACTTAATTAATTAAAATAATGTTTATTATGAAAATGTAATTAAATTAATTATTATAAAATTTATGATTTCAAAGTGGGTTGGTTTTTATGTAATTTTATATGTTAATAGTTTTTTTTTCTCTTGTTTAAAAGTGGAAGAGTGTGAGTTCATGAATTAATATGAAATGCAATTATGCATTTATTGATAACATTTTTGAGTTGCAAATAGAGTAGTTTTGCTCTCATTTTACACGCAAACTTTTCTTCATGATTATGAAACCCAACAAAATAGCATAAAAGCATGTGATTTTTATAATACAACTTAAAAAGTTTTTGGTTGTTTTTGTATTGAATATGTTTTTTTTTTATAATATTTAATATTTGAAAATATTTGAACTAATTTTCACTTCAATAAATAAAAAAAAGTAAATTTTTTTCGTTTTGTCGAACCGTTTTTTAAGAGTCTCTGCTATTGTATTTCATTAAACTAGACTTATTAAAAAGATTAAAGTGGTTCTCATGTTGATAAACGTAATCAATTAACACAATTACAAGTTTCTCTAAAAAAAAAAATGGAAAAACTAAAATAGGCTTATGACCAATTTGTGTTTAACATCATTGAATTGATGGTCAAACAAAAAGCATAAATTTTAATACATAATTGGTGCGTGTTTTTTTCATTAGTTGTTCCAGAACACAGCGAAAAACAATAACAACTGCTCGACTTGGTTGTTATTGTCAATGGTAATATGTTTTTTTGATTTGGAACAACATAGTGATAAAAAAAACACTCCAAATGTTTTATATATAGTCACTCCTCGATTTACGCGGCATGATTTAATAGCGTTGATCATCGAACATTCAAGCATTGCTAAATCTACCACAAATCTTATACAAATGGCGCATTGTATGCCATTTATATTTTAAATTTCAATCAAGTAATAATAATGACAGAAAACCAAAACTAAACAGTAGCCAACTTTGTTCTTGATTTTACTTATATTTAATATTAACATATATTCCAAATTCTAATCAATTCAATCAAATCGTTTTAAAGATGTTGTCAGCACAGTTTTTAAAAATACCTTTTTGAGGCAGTTATATACAATTTCATAGTTAGAACTTAAGTTCAGGTGAAAGTTTAAGTATAGTATGCACTTCGAGCGAAACGAAGTTTTAACATGGTCTCAAAAATTGGACATTTAAATATATAGATTTTTAGGATGGCATTGTTGATTTCGACATTTTAGATATTTAGAATTCTCGGATCCCTCCACAAATTACCTACATTTTTATATTTCTCTAGTTTCTATTCTTGGGCATTGGTGGGAACGGAGTACATGCAATTTGTGATGTCCTTAGTGTTAAGTTAGTCTTTTTAATTTTAATTTTTCTTTTTTTTTAACTATGTAAATAATATCTCTTGAATTTTAATTGTTTGCCTCTGCTTTTGAATTCTAGCTAATACAATTTGTATAAGGATTTTAATCCTTTTTTGTATATCTTAAATAATTAATAAATAAAATAAATAAATAAATAAAATGTCAGCGTTTTTAGATATATTTTATGACAGTGTTCCTTTTTATAAATGTATCTTCATAAGTAATATTGTATATACACTTAGTATTCTCTACTATAGGCTATAAATATAATACCTAATTTATTACTGAATGAATTTGTCATATAAATTTTAATACTAAGAAAAAAGTACAGTACAGACGTTTAAAAATAAGTACACGATTTATGAAACTCTCATTTTATGAATTTGTTTACTTTTTGCCGAAGTCTACTGTAATATATATATGAATTTCTGATATTGCGTTTGTGTTTTATCATACTTTCAATATTTATTAATTATTTAATAAAGAAACAAAAGACATATGACATTTTTATTATCAATAATTAATAATTATTCATATTACTAACACACATATATATAAATATTTATATAAACGTACAAAAAATATTGATTAATTTATCATACTTATTTTTTTTTTTATCAAAAAAATCGATTTTCTATATTTTTGTATCGAAAAATTAAAGTAGTTTTACTGTGATTTTTTTATTTAGTTTATCATTTTTTTAATTAAAAGCCGTTAGTATTTTATTTACTTTTTTTCTTCCAAAAATTTGATGATTGACAAAATGTCACTACGCTTCTAGGAGTGGAATCATAAAGTTCGATTGAGACTAAATCGAATCGATTCCATTCCAATATAAACCTTCTCTGGCCTCATATATACCGAAATTGAATGTTTTGAGATTTCTTGTCTAAATCGATTTTTCTTGCAAAAATTATTTTGTATTTATTTTGTCACGTATTGTACTGGACCTGAAGTGTACCCCAAAATGCTGCTGAAAGTAGGTGATGAAAAATTAATGATTTTATTTATTAAAGTTTTTAAGATAAATATTAATTTTATTCCTCTTTTTCTTATTGATAATGTGTGTGATTCATTAATCCGGGTGTGGTCCAATGATTTATTTCTTTTTTTTTTTTGACTAAAAGAAAGATGACTTTTTACGATGTTTAATGTATTTTCTCATTGATCGAAATAAATGATAAAAATTTAATTCAAAATTGACTTAAACCCGCTACACACACAATCACGATCATACTTAAGGTTTGGTATGTCAAACTAAACCTGAACCTAAATTTTGACCATATACGATAAAACTTTTCGTCAGTCTTCTCTATGGTAGGCTTTAGTGAAATTTCTTTAAAAAAGGTATAGTAAGTTAAAATTGTTATATTTAGGCGCCTAAATGCAATTTTGAATTATACAAAAGAATTTTAAAAAGGAAGCCAATTACTTAAAATACATTATTTATGGCAATAACGTTATACCTGAAAAAAATCCATCATAAGAATTAGTTTTTAACGAAGTTTAAATAACTATAAAGTAACCAAAACTATAAAAAAATCAATCAATTAGAGCAAAGTAACAACAATTTCATTGAGGAAAGCCAATGCCTTCTAGATATTTTCATCAGGCCAGCACATAGACGACAATGACGTCTTAACTACAAGTGTGTGAAAAAGAAAAATAATTATGAAGCACGAAGGTTGAAATAAAGAAGCACGTTACTAATGTAATTAGCATTACAAGCTTGTTATTCTCTTGTAATCTTCGTGCTTAATAATTATTTCTCTATTACACATTCTTGAAGTTAAGACGTCATTGTCATCTACATGCTGGCCTGATGAAAATATCTAGAAGGCATTGGGAAAGCGCATGAAAGATATGACTTCACTCTTATAAATTTTCGATTCACTCTTATCTTTTCTGGTGTTGGTATATGAATTTCAGTATGTATACATTTTGATACATGTGTATGAGTTTTACGTATGTATCATTCGAAACATAAAATTAATACGCCAGGAATAGGTTTAGTATACTTTATATTATTCACATTTCGGTTATTAGTTAAGTTTACGCCACGCACGTTCAAATCATACTTAAAAACGCCGGCCCGAAACGGTACTGAACCTTTTCTTCATTTTTAGAAAATTGTAATATTGTTAAATAATATTCTCGAAAAAAAAAAACTGGGTGAAAATTATGTGTTCTACATAATAGCATTTAATTGTAGTAATTGGATTTAAAAATCTCGACACAAAAATCACCTAATTTGAAACTAATTCTGCAGAAAATACCAATAATTCCTGATTAGTATGGTTAATTGGTTTTAATTACAATTCGCATTTTACCTTAAGTCCTACAAATCTATATGAAAATTCTATTTAGCAAAAATTAAGATTATTTCCACATTAAACTAGATTAAGTGAAAAAAAACCCATAAAATATGAAATTTCAAATTTAAGCGAAAAAAAGGCTATCTAATTTTATCGTTAAAGAAAAAGAAGAAAACAAATTTCTTTAATAATATTCCACGTAAAATTGAAATTATTGCATGAAATTATTATTTAAAATGCTTTAAAAATTTCCAGTTTTTTTTTAATTTAATTCACCGATCAGAAAAATTACATTTGTTCCAAATTTTTTAAGTGAAAATTTGCAAATTATTAATGCATTGTAAATTATGTACTGTCGTAAAAAAAAAGACAAAACAAAAACATTAAAAAGGCACATAAACGAAAAATTAATTTCTTTTCAATCTGAAGAACGAATTCCTTAATTGCAATTGAAATGCAAAAAAAAAAAAAAAAGAAATACTCGTTAAACACCTTTTTCCCAAGTTCGAAGTTATGAAGGGAAAAATAATTATCGATTTCCGATGCAGAAATGTTGGCTGCAAGTCCAGTCACGTATTATTTAGCAAATATGAAATAAAAAACATTCTCCGAGATGCAATAAAAGAAAATTGAATTCCACGATAAGAAACTAGAATCGAGTTCTTTTAATTTTTAGATCTTAACATTACCTGGTGCAGTTTGGAATTACTATTTTGCATTACAGGTTAATTTGGTAGACCTATTTTTAATCGGTTCCAAGAATCCTTTCTTATTTTTCAATTCAATTCGTGATTCACTTTTATTATTTCTTGTTCTTTATGAAGATATAACGTCTAGCTTTTAAAACATAGGCCGTTTTCACAAATGTTAGTTACGCGAGTATCATATATTTTCAAAAATGCAATTTGCAAAGTAAATTAAAGATTGGCATCTAATATTTTGACGAAAAAAGAAGACTTATAGTGTGTTGTTTATTTGTCAAAAATAAGAAGGAATTACGAGATATGGTTTTGGTAACACAGTAACCTGGATGGCAAGTTTAATGTCCAGCAACCAAGCTTCTCTATGAAAATGCCCATACTTTGTTGTACCAAAAACTTACAGTTCTTGTCCTGCTGTGATTAATTTCATATTTTTTCTCACACTGTTATAGTCTTTTTATGATTATTCAATTTTATGATAGATGATTTTTGTATGGACTGAATTAGATAACTGTTTTTTAATTCATAATTCACAGACCGACCATTCCCGTGAATAGAATTGCAAATTTTATTTTTAAAAAGTAAGAAAATGAGACATTATTTCATATAGTGTAACTTTTTTTTAATGTAATTCCAAAGAAATTGCATGTTTTATTCAATTACACATCCATAATATAGGATGGGATTATTTTTTGAAAGGTTTTGACTTTGTTGGACATCATCTATTGTACAAGAAATATAAGTTAGTAACATTCACTTTATTGTCGTTCCGACTGAAAAATACAATAAACAGATCGTGGCTAAACATTAACACGTTCGCGGACAGTAAAAAGCTCATCTCATTTGGCATCACAGTGAATGCTATAGCATTCACGTTCGCGAAAGTGTTAAAACCCATTTAGGTGGGCCCAGTGCTTTACTGCTAGACCACATATTACGCCTTAAAGCGTCTGCGAGGCTTAAAAAGGATAATATTTAAAATAATGATGTTTTGCCTTAGAGATATGAGATACCTAATGATTGTAACAATTGATTTGATCAATGCGAACGCAACCTAATAGTAAATTGTTTTTAGTAAAATATCCTCCTACATTTCAAAGTAAATACTCTAAATTCGCTGATTATGATGCCATAGTCCCTCATGCTCGTAAATTTAGATTAGAAACATGTATCTTGAATTACACAACACCTTGTTTTTCTCGATTAACCAACCAACCAATTATCCTGGCAAGTTTGATGTCGATATTATGGAAATTTTTCTTCAAATTTCATGAATTGAATAATAATTCTAAAGTATAGTTGTACCATGATTTTTAACATATGTAATTTTTTTATTTTTGTGGGTGAAAGGGTTTTATTAGTATATATTAATTTAAGTGAAAGTACTTTTCCTTTTTTGGTTTATGATATTTTATTGCGGGGGCAAGCGACTAATAAAAAGAAAATAGTGTCGTAAAAGTTTTAATTCAATTTGTATTTCTTCGTTTAAAATTTAAAAATATTAAAATTTTTTATTAATTGAAAATTTTCAAGGAACGCGAAAAATGATACTCTAAAATATTTTCCTCACTGTGTGAATATCGTGAAGGAAATTTTTATACCATTTTTAATTAATTAATTAATTTTTATAATTAAAATGATATTTATTAAGAAATAAATTCAATCACGATAGTTAATAATTTATGGACTAAAAAAAAAAATTTTTTTTCATTTAATTATTTTCATCGTCTAATAATTTTTTATTCGATTTAAATTGCATTTTTTAATGAGTTGCTTAATGAAATTAATAAATGCTTTGATTAAAATGGTATTTTATATATATTTATGTATTTTAAATTATGTTGTAAACATATTTATTATCACATTTTGTGTTTCAAAGTAAAAATCTAAAATTTCCAGTTCTAGAATATTTTCAATTTACTTGAAAACTTTATTATAGTCTAAAACTTAATTTATAGTCTAAATCGATATGATATGACAATTTTATACATACTATAGTAGAAAATACAAATATGTTGGTTTTCTCACATTGCTCTCTTTCGGGTCAAAGCAGTAAATGGAAATGGTTTGTCAATTTCTCTTTTTCAAATGTTCAAACAAAAACTGTTATTTAATCATCAGACGACAATACCCAACACCCACTAATGTTTTTGGCATTAAAAATTATAACTGAAGCAGAGAAATGTCAGAATTTCTTCCTCTAAATTAAACTTGGTGTAAGAATTGTTGTTGTATTCAATGGAAAATCTTGTTTCTGATATGAAGCAGCTAATGAACAAAACACGCCTAATAAACTTCAAGAGTTTTGATGTTTAAAGAAGTTTTTTCTCGATTTTTCTTTTTAACTCTCATAATTCAAAAATGTTTTGACTGTTTTGATTTAAATTCGGCAAAAAGTTTTATATTATACTAGCAATGTCTGATTTTGTATTGAAGTTGAACAAAATAGATAAAGGGGAAGGATGTAGAGGCAACCTTGATTGTTGCTCATGGTTCTTTTATTTTCCGTAATCACTTAATATTGCTTTAACTGATTTGATTGAAATTTGGAATATTTGTTTGTTATGTTAATGTATCTCAATTTTGTAAAATTGTGTTCTTTCTGATTTTAGACTTTTTCATTAAAAAAATATGTTTCAAGTTTTGGAAAATATATATTTCTTAGAACTCTTAGAATGAGCTTGTTATATATTTTTCTATAGTTTTTTCCGGTTGCCCTCGTAAAATTTATATAAAATTAGTATCAAAACGAAATGTATTTGCGAATATAAATGAAAATTATTTTTAGACTTTTTCCCCATCCACAAAAAAAAAAGAAAGAAGAAAAACTGACTCAGTCTTTAATTTACACAACACAGCATATAGTAAGAAGAAAATTCTTTTACTTCGGATTAAATTAAAATAATGAATCGAAATCAAACTCACTATAGTATAATTTGGAAGAACATTATTGAGAATATTTTTGCCTGACATTGAGCCGCCCAGTCGCGCACAACGTATTAATATATAACCACGCGAAAACTCTATCATTTATGATTTCGTTTAGAGACGATACAAAAGCTCGATAATTGTAACTAGAAATAATGTTGATGTAATAACCTTTTTTAATGGAACGACACAAAAAACAAGAAAAAAAGGGTGTGAATATTTATTTAGAAATACCCAATTGGATTGTTTTAATTAATTTCGTTCGAGTTTCATTAATTAATTGTGTGTGTGAAAATTGTTTAGAAAAGAATTAATTTCAAACTTATAATATCGATTTACACTACTTTCAGACCAGGTGTAACTATTACACCCGAATTAGTTCCGTTTTCTACCATAAAAAGTGTATTAGCTAAAAGTTTCTCATCTCATTGCAATATGGTTGCTAAGAAGCGCTACAAACATTTGAATTAAAACTTTTTCCTATTCCTGCTCGTTTTATTTTCCACTTACCATGCTTCAGGGTAGGGCATGCCAAATAAAACCTATTATAGATTCTTCTGTTTCTTTGATATTAAAGTTGTTTTCTAGCATACTTCTTCAATTTCACGTCCAAAAACAATAAAACTGAATATCACACTGCCCATAAGGATGTATAGTACTAGGCTATGACTCTAGGCATTAACTCTAAATAGAAATTGCATTTTACCGTACGTAATTTTTTGTGTATAAATTTTTGGTAACATTGCAGCGCTGCAAAGCACGTCTCCTCTTTAATAGTGTTTGTAAGAAAGACTGTAAATATGTTCATGCAATTTTATATTACACACATTTTTTTTTAACAAATACTATTAATGAGTTAGCGTGTGTGCAGACGTGACCAAATCAGAATCCAAGTTGAGAACTCTCTTTATTGTATGCTTTTTGATTTTACTCATAAACTTTAGCAAACATTCCAAGAAACACGACAAAATGTATAAATTTACTGACTTTTTAAGATTCTTTCTTCAATTCTTTTAAAACGGTAATTTAACCCTTAACGGTCCGGAAAAATAATGCCGCCATATATTCGGTATTGGACTCAGTAAGCAAAAGTATCATACCACTTATATGGCGACATTGGACCGTTAAGGGTTAATATAGATTTATAATAAATCGATTTTCTTATTTACTTTTTGAATTTTAATAGAGTTTAATTAAATAATTATGACTTTTATAATAAATCATAAAATCTTAAAATATTTAAAATTGTTAAAGTGAATTCCAAACAAACAAACAAACAATATTAAACAAAATTTTTTAATAATGGCTACAATAAAACCATCTAAAAACGATGGAATTGATACAACCGATTCAAATATACGAATTATAAAATATGGTGATTCAGATTTAACATCAAAACGTCGAAAACGCGATAATGATGATGTTGTTGATGATCCTCTTCTAAAAAATGTGGATGATGATTATATGAAATTTAATTTAAAATCAATGGAAACAAATTTAAATAGTACCTTAATTAATAATGATACAACTACAAAAAATCCAGATTATATTGGTGGTCTATTAAAAGATCATCAAATGCCAATAAATGAACAACAATCTTCATTAAATTTATTATGTGCCAAAAATGAAAAAACTTTCATCACAAATACACCATCAAATACAAGTTATGGTTTTGAGAATACATTTCGTATTTTAGAAAAGCAAGTTCGAACTAATGATAATAAACGTAAAAAATATTTACAACGTATTAGTGAAGAGTATATACCAAGTTTACAATCATTAATGTATGATAATACAAATATCTTAAATAATAGTAATCAATCAATGAATAGTATAAATAATTATGATAGTAATAATTCAATTGCTGCTGATGTAACGACAACATCATCAGCATCATCATCATCAACGATAGAAGACGCATCATCAAATTTTTTTGAATTAGAATTAGAAGCAATGCAACGTATTAAAACTCATTTAGAACAAACTAAACCAGATATATTTCAACGTTTAAATGATAGTAATTCTAGTTCAAATACAATAACATCACCAATAAATGAACTTTTATATGATTTTCAATCGATCGGTTTAAAAAATAATACAACAGATGATGATAATCTTAATTTAATTAATGATAAAAATTATGTGATTAATAATGATAATGGTGATCCAGAATATGTTTATCATATTGCGAAAGGAAATGATGGTCGAATATATTTAAGAGTATGCCGAAGTTTATTAATTGATAAAGGTATTTATTCAAAATTTATAGATTTGATAAAATATATTAATGGTAAATTTTGTATAAATCAAATAAATTAAAATTTGGGGTATTTTTTTCGTTAACGATAAATCATTATCGGGAACAAAATTGAGATACATATATAAAATATTTATTTTAAACTTTGATCTTTCATTTTAATTCTGATAATCATTTTTCTACAAATCAAAAGAAAATAATGCAATTCTAAAGTTACTAAATGGAAAGTCCGTCAATAATGATGTAGTAAATATGCTAAAAAATATGTTAGATGACAATGGGATTTGAATATTCATCAAGAAATTATAAATTGCATATTTTTAGGCGGATATATAAAAACTGTTACAGACAATTTGTATGTTTTTTTTTTTTAGAAATAACGAAACTTTTTAATGTGATACTACCAACAATTATGTGCAGCTTAGCTCACATTATTATCAGTTTTCAAAATGATTAACTTCAATACCTACATGCGTTATTGGATGATATGTTTTGACATGATGATAAAGATTTTTTTGTAAAAGCAAGAGTTTTTTTGAGGTGTATAGTTTTATAACTCGGTACAGCAGTTATTTATACTAACATTTGGCTTCCACGTTACTTCTTACGTAGGAACATAGCCTATCCTATTTCTGTAGAGTTTATCCAGAACAAATATTCTTCTATCCAAAGTATTTCAAAAATACACTATTTTTTTACTATTTCATTTCTATTACTAAGCAAATTTCTTTGACTTTAACTTCGAATATGCGAAATTTAATTTGACTATTGAATAGACCAAAAAGTTGTTGCGTTTTTTTTTATTTTTGTCATTTTCTAGCCCAGGCCCATTATCCCGTCACTGTAGAACTTGTGAGTTTTCCGGGGAAATCGAAACAAGTCATTTTCATGTACTTTTTTTAAACTCAAATTACTGCATATTATGGTACTCTTTTGGTGCAGGGTCAGAACTATATGATGGATTCATCAAGGAAGCCAAGCTTTCTCAATTTTTGACGAGTGATCATATATATTTTTGGTCTAGCGTTATTATGATGGAAAACATAACACTTTTGCAATGCACCAGTTCTGGACACTGCTATTTCATGGTTTTTAACGTTCGATTTCGATATGTTAAGACTCTGAGCAATTTCTCGTGTCTATAACGCCAATTTTTTTTTGATCAATGCCTTTACTTTGTCATCAATACGCAATAACTTTTTGAACTATCCAATATACTGTTTTTATTATTCAATAATTATGTTACAGAAGACAATAAGAGAGATATTTTTCAGAGGGCGTCGGACGGAACCTTTTATTTCAATGATTTTTTTTTTTACATCATTTTCCAATTTATATTCATCCAGCTTTTGACTCATCAAATCGTTTAAGTTTTATTATTATAAATTTAAATTTATTAAAATGAACATTGCCAGTCATTGACATTATATAAAATGTTGAGGAAGTTAAATAATCTCGAAATAATATATATGGACAAATTCTCTATGATGTGTCAAATCCACTTTTCTATTCAAAA
Organism: Xylophagus ater; assembly: GCA_963422695.1. Classification (NCBI taxonomy): domain Eukaryota; kingdom Metazoa; phylum Arthropoda; class Insecta; order Diptera; family Xylophagidae; genus Xylophagus; species Xylophagus ater. The sequence continues at coordinate 2,149,818 of OY730484.1, forward strand.
CCCAAATTTGTCTTGAAGAAATGTGCATTTTCTTTTTCTTTTTCTTTTTTTTAATTCATTATCAAACAAATGTTAAAAGTTTAAAATTTTATCTGATTCATAAGTATTTAATTAATTAATGGACAAATTTAATGAGACGTGAAGAAAAAATATTGTTTATGGATTTGATTTTTTTCTTCTTTTATATAAATAAAAATCTTTGAAAAGATAATTCGTTTTGAGCCGCCGCGATTTTATTTCTATTTTTATATATTTGGGACTGTTTTTTGATGGATTTTTATATTTGGAAAAGATTTTTCGTAAGACACAGGAAAAACATTAATTAATATGGATTTTTGTATCTATTTTTAAATATATTTTTAACCCCACATCGACTGACGTTTTATAATTTCCAAACGTTATTTGTAAAGATTTATTACAATAAATAAATAGTTGCGGTTAATTTCGTGTTATTAGAGATGTTCTTAAGATAGTTTGTAGAAAATTTACCCCACAGAAAAGTCTAAAGTTTTAGTTACTAAATCATTACTTGGAATAAGTTAATAAAGTAAATTCTTATACAAGTTACACAAGAAATTTGTAGACGAAGTTATTTACGTATGTTTCTAAACCTTTGTCATATTAATTTATCCCGCTTCTATTAACCCCTTTCACTGAATCGGTAGCCGTGGTTCAATGGTTAGGTAGGTAAGCCGTTAAGCCGTAAGTACAAAAAAAAAATATAATGAAAAGAAGGGGTACAATAGGCCCGGAAGGACTGAGTGCAGGATCTTCTGAACACCCACCACAATAAGAGATCTTATTTAAAAAAAAACCTTGCACTGAATTGACGAGTCTAACTCATGATAAGCATAGCGTACTTTGCCAAACTACGCAATGATAAGCTATGCTTGCGAATAAATTGCAACGGAAGGGCTTTGTTTTTTTTGTGGAATTGTTTAAAGTCATGTTGGGAACACAATTTATGTTTCATAGTTATCATAGTCCAATCTTCGATTTAACTATTTTTAGATTTCAAAACGTTATAACTGACTTCTGTTTACTTTTAAGCCCTAGCAAAATATAAAATTCCATCTATTTTCGTTGTCTGGTATACTTTGCTAAGTCATTTATTTGCTAACATTTCAGTCAAATATCATGTTTCCTTGTAACGGATATCTTTATATATTATTACAATACTATATTGGTTTTTCTTTTGAAAATTATCGCACAAAATCGATAAAGGAAGAAGACCTACAAATTGTAGTTGGAGATATATGAAATTGAGAACACATATATTTGACGCCCTTTAAACTAAATTTAGTTCCAAAAATACAAAATAAAAAGAAATACACAGAATTTTGATAGGTATTTTGAGAGTTCTAATTTATGAAGAACTAAAAGGATATTTTTTGGTATTTAATCAGTGACCTAGAAATGTTTGATTACAACAGAAAATCAAGTTAGTTAGTTACTTAATGTCAAAATAAATTGATCGATAAATTGAAAAAGGCTGAGAATAAATGATTAAACAAATAATTCTATTTATCTATATTAAATTTGACATTAAAGTAAGTCACGAATAATATATGAATCAAAAATGTCAAGTTTGTAAAAAATCGAAAGTGGTAAGGACTGAGAATACCATCATTCTAAGTCGAAATAAGGAAAATATAACTTAACCATGAAGGTATGTACCCGTGTCGGTTCGTTCTTTGTTTCTCTGCACTATCTCTGTACTAAAATACTATAATATTTCCAACGAATCATTGCATAAAAATGTACAAAATTGTGTAACAATTATCAAAAGAAATATATGACCTAGGCCTAATAATCCTAGGAGTTAAAAAACTAACAACGGTATTTTCCTGTAGCATAGGAACCGGTCCCCCTTCTATTGTAGATGTTTGAATCTTAGATTTACTATGAGAATTGTGGTAAAACTGTCAGTATTTTTTGTTTTTGCACAGATCTATTACTACTTTGCCCTTGTGTTAATTAATTTATATAAATTTGAGATTTAAAATAATTGTTATCCCAAACACTTCAAAGAAAAGAAATACCGGGTCTATTCTATCTTTATTATTATCTTCTTCTTCTTATGGCATTACAGCTCGAGGTTAGCTTTAGCCTTCTTCGCAACACTTCTCCAATTACCGCGATCCAGTGCCTCCCAGTTTTCAGTTTAAGGACTCGCAATTTATGTATGTCACTTTCAATGCCGTCGATCCATCTCCTTCATGGTTTTCTCTTGTTTCTGCTTCCATTGAAAATACTTCTACGCATATTATTAATTTCAAAAAAATATAGTAAACTAAAAATAGAATAGATTTTTCCTAATTCGTCTATTAGTTTAGACGGCTCAACTTGTAAGAACGCGACATCGAGTCCTGCTAAGACCAACATGTTTTTATTTTTAATATCGCTAGTAGAACTGGTACAGGCGCTTCTCCTCAACATTTTCTTATATTCTTATAACAGTCATCTAATTTCACCTGCTGTACTACATACTTGAGCAAACATAAGCTATTTAACTTGTCTACACATTAATCCATTGACTTTCATTGGATATTATCTCAAAAACTTATAAAGAAAGAGTTAAGGGGGTAGTCTCGGTTATTATGAAAAAAATACAGTAGTTTTCTTCTTGTTTTTTTTTTTTCCAATGAAAATAATTACTATTTCTAAATAAAGAAATAAAATTAACAAAGTAATAATTATAGTAATAAAAAGATTAAAATCAAAAGTCATCATTAAAATTATTATTATTCCACCTTTCACTTGAAGATGACAATTTTCTTAATTTTATTTCAATTTTACTTTCAATATTTGTACATGCATTTTTTTTCTTTTCTTAAACAATGTTGTTTTTACTATTTATGGTATTCACGAGATCTTACTGAAGTAGTAAGATTCTGGAATACAAGACATCTGCAATAAATGAAAAGGAAGTTATTGACTTCTGGATTTTCCGAGTTTAGAAAACTTTCAATCTTCAGTTAGATTCTTGATATTTTATATGAACAGGAATGTATTATATTTATTGTATAGATAGGGTGATTTTTTTAGGCGTGATGAACTTTACATTCGAAAGACCAATTTATAGCAAGAATATTTTAAAATGACGTTGAACAAATGGCCACCGCGACTGTTCTTGACGAAGCGCATTCTTTCAGTAAGTTTTGGGGTAATTTTTTCGAGCAACGTCGACTGTATGTCACGAATAACACGAACATTGTTGTCCAATTGTTGCTTGTATAAAGAAATAGTTGAGAACTGTCAGATCACACTACAATCAATAAATCAATAGTTTGTGTCGGTGTATGTATGGCAAGTAGCGCCATCCTATTGAGACAACATCTCGGCAGGATCAATGTCATCCATATTTTCTAATAAATATTCATTGTTCATGGTCCGGTAACGATCTTCAATGACCGTAACGGGAGCTCCTGCCTCATTTTTAAAGAAATAAGGACCAATGATACTACTAACTTGTAAACCGCATTTTGCTGGTTCTTATGAGGTCTTTAGAATTTCTTCTGGATTTGTCTTATTTCAGAAGTGATAATTTTTCTTATTAAACCAAAAGAAGCCTTGTTACTATACATGTTTAGAGTAAATTTGGATAATTCCTTATCGTTCCTCAAGCGTGAGTCTATTCATGAATATTTATCGGGCTATACTGAACCTGACCTGACCTGTGAGAATGATAGCTCGAGTTGACAGTTATCTCTATTGGAATTTCTATCACGCTTTAAAAAAAACACCCTGTATATTCTGTGCCTTATAAAAACCAGTTCTATGAGACAACATTTGTAATCATGAACTTTTAAAGAAGATGCAATGTGAGACTAATCATCATAAAAAGATCTGTTTCAAAGTCGATCATTTTGATCAGATTTTAATTGGACTCTCTAAACTTTGTCGTAAAAGTTTAGAAAATACACGGCGTTTCTTTTTCTACAGGTGTTTAAGTAATAAAATTTGTATTTGATTGAAAAAAAAAAACGTCTCTCTCTCTTGCTAAATTAAATAGTATATTAGTATTGCAATTTTTTTTTTTCTGAAATTTCATTTTTATGAATCAAATTTTCTTACGAATTAATTTTCTGAAACAATTTTGTGGTCTCAAAAATTGCATTTCTAAATGAGGTATTTTTTTTTTCATGTAACAAATTGATTTATTCCAAAGTACACCACTTTCCTTAAAGATTATGGAAAAAAAAGTACTTTTAGTTTGTTTGCGGTTTTTTTTTACTTCTACTAACGGAATATGCAATGTATTTAGTCGCGGACTGGTAAAATAGTAATGTCATTAGACTTAAAAAAAAAAGAAACATATACTCAAGTTAATATGAAAGTATAAAAGTAAAGCCGGAAGGTAATACTTGTTTGCAAGTAAAATAAATACAACCGAATAATCAATTTCCGTATTTGAAAAATAACTAAATGGCATTCAATTAAAATCTCATTGTAATAATTTGTGCAAATATGATCGACTTATAATCTGTCAGAGCGGGCGAGCTGTGTTAAACTTAATCGTTTGAAAGTCTTAATAAAACTATCAAACCACAAAGATTGGAGTGGTATGATATTATGTTATGTATATTATCAGAAAAGTTTTTAAGGGGTAATATCTATTTAAAAGATCCAAGTTTTAGGAATATATTCAAAAATTTTCATATCGGTATCTGACGATTTGACAAAGTTATGCTCTAGACAGATTTCCTATTTTAATTACAATAATTATTTTTTAATGATACTTCTGAATGACCCATGTCACATCTCCTTTTTTTCACAATGATCATTATTTTTGTCATTCCAAAAAGATTCAAAAAATTACTATTTTGTTTATAATTTTCAAAATTGGATGTTAATTTTGATTCAATATAATTAATTTTTTTTAATTGTATTTTATTAAATTTTAAGGAATTTTTAGAATAATAACCATTTTTCCTTCTTTAAGTTTATGTGAAAGAAGAAAACATGTCAAAATCAGATGAAATTTTTAAAATGTTCAAATATAGATGGCCCTGTGTGAGGCAAAAATTTGGGACCTCTTCACAATTTCATTCGATAATTTAAACAATAATGATGCTTGAAATAGATACTTAAAATTGATCATTATTACGTAAATAATATCAAGTTAATCAAGTTTTAATGACCGATTGGGCAATAATGATTGTTAAAATCGGAGATCTCTCTGGGATATTATGAATTCTAGTTCGATCGTTTGAGTTCTTAGCAAAGCAAGTCCAAGAACCTTATTGAAAGTTTGAACATATTTTTTTTAAAGCACTGTTTTTCAAGATCGGTGGACATCAAAAATTAATTCGAACGTCCCTGGTCTAGTTAGATGTACCCCCTTAAAATGTATACTTTGGTAATACATTTGTAACAATTTGTAATCATTTTCGTGACAGTTTGTTGGTTTTTTTCTTCCGAAATTTAATCCAAAATATTGAAAATACAGAATACTAAAATTGGATTATATTAACGGGGAATTGTTTAAGAGTTCTTTCCTGAAATTTGAGACATTTTCTTTTGTTTGATGAACAAATATTATGGCAAACTATTTAGATAACAAAAAATGGCATAAAAGTCGGGAATTTGTTTGTAGTCCATTCATATACGAAATGCCATTGACTTTTTCTGTTTAGTTTATCTTATTTCTAGAACTAACTTTAATTTTTAAATCACTTAACTTTTAAACTGTAAACTTCCGTTTTTTTATTTTGGTATAATTTTCCTCAAAACAGTAATTTTCTTCTTTTTTTGTGTGAAAATTACTCTTAATTTTTTTTTTTTTTTGGTTTGTTTTTAGCTCATATTATTAAGCAAACAAAAAAGGAAATAAGGTGAATTTTTTATTGCGAATTATTTCATTAACTTGATTTAAATTTTTTTTTTTCTTTTTCTTTCTTTTATAAATTAAAGTTAGTTTTTTTTTGTGTGTTTTTGAAAATCGATTATAAAAGACTTGCATTTGTGTTTTGGTACACACGAAAATAAAATTTTTTCAAATATTACAATTGAAGTAATTACATTTTTAATTAGAATTTCATAAATATGTAATTATTTTTTTTTTTTTTTTATTTAAAAAGATCTTTTTTTTCAATTAATTAATTTCAAAATACAAATTTAAAATTCCTTCCAATTATTATTTATGCTATACACCACAAGATGTCATCTGTTTACATTATTTTTTTATTTCTCTATATGAAATGGAATACGATTGTAGCGCCCGCTTGTGTTTCAAAAATTTTATTCAAGGTAAACTTCTGTTCCATAATTTGCTTGTGGATGAAATGAAATTTGAAACGTACATTTTTCATATGAACAAATGAAATAATGGATCAGTTATATTTTGGAAACGTCAAAATGACGAATATTTCAAAGAAACTTGGCGGGGTTGTAATAAATTAATCGCGATTTTTCTTTAAATTTTTTTGATTTTTTTATAGAAGAAAAAAAAAAATGAAGTGTTAATATACAAAATTTAAACTTGTTTTATGATCTTTTAATATTTTTGTGTGAAATAATAATATAAATAAAGTTTTTGTGGTAATAAAAAAAAAGAAATAAGTGCTGTGTTCAATTTTTCAGCTAAAAATATCTTATTTTATATATTTTTGCATTTTTTTATGCTTTTTTTTCTTGATTTTCATTTGCTCAAGGTAAACTTTTAATTTTATAATTTTTGTTTTAGTTGCTAATCAAATTTGAATAGATAAGTTTTTTTTGTTTCTTCAAGAAAAAGAAAACCAAACCCGATTAAGTAACAAACACGCCGAAACACATTTGTAATGTTTTTTTTGTGTATTATGAATGAAAGAAATATTTGTTCAACAGGCAGACAGACAGACAAACTAACAAGATAGAATAAATTAATTTTAATCATGTAGATTGATTCGTAGATAGATAGCTTGAGATAAGAAAAGTCAATTTTCGCGTACAACAAATTCTAGTTTTTTTTTTTCAAGTCACGAGTTTTCCATTTCAAAAGAGACTCAAAGTTTTCTCATATACATTAATTGTTTTGTGTCGTCGGCCTACTCACTAATATTGATAAAAAAACCGTTTTTGTTTTTAGCTTAATGAAGCAATATGCCGCATATTACTATTTTTATTTTATTTAATTTGCATACTAACTTGTGTCTTTAGTCATAAACTGTTATCTAAATTTAGAAATTCGATCATTTTTCATTTTTGCAACCCCTAAAAGAAACAAAAACAAAAAATATTATAACAATATGGAAGAAAATATTTCGCTAAAATTTTTGAAATTGTTTAGCGTTTAATAAAAGCAAAAAATAATATTCATTTAATTCTGGTCATAGAGATTCTTATTAAACCCGAACAAAGTTCAACAGTTTTTTTTTCCTCGTCGTCGTCTCATTCAAGCAAAATTACCCGCTCTCTTACCGCATATAATTGAGTCACATGAAAATTTAATGAACTACGGAAATTGCAAGTTTTCTACATAATTTTTTTTAATGTTAAATAATAATATAAATAAATAATAAAAAGAATAAACAGGTTAGTGTAAAGTTTATGTAAAAATATTTGTAAAAAACCGCGAAGCGGTAAGACCCGGTTCGCGTAATTAAATAGAAATTACAAAATGATTTAAAAACTTGCTCATTCGTTGCCTTCCTTAATATTAACTCTTCAAACTGCGAGCAACCTGGAATTCACGTTCCTAATATTTTGCTTGTAAAATTTAGCAGGCTCGCAACAATGTGACACGGGTTTTCCACGCTTAATCGAGCTTTAACCTATCCTCCTGAATACTATATTTATCAGGTCTTTTATTTAGTTATCATCAGTTAACGTTTTTCGTTTATTTATTAGTGAATCCTTTTTAATCTAATTCTAAGAACGCTTCTGCATCACGAATAAAACTAAAATCAATAACTTTGGCCGCGGTTTTGTAGGATTTTTATTGCATTGGTAGTTGCAGAATTTGCAGTTGACTCAAAACATGTAATTCTTTCGGGATTTTTCCATATTTTTTAACATATTTGCACTAAACTTTTACCCTTTCACAACATTTTTGTTATATCATCAAAATAAATGAATATCGTCTAGTCTTGTTTTATGTAATTTTAATGTTCAAATTTTGAAGCCAACAATGTTTAGTGTACGTAGGCCAGCCCATTGTCAGTAGCAGAGTTTTGTTGTTTTTTTGTATGCCTTGGTTTTGTCGTATATGGTAAATTTCTTGTTAAAAGTTAAATTGAATTTGGCAAAGTTCCAAAAAAAGTCAAGCAGCAACGAAATTGAATAAATATTCGAAACTGAAAACATCCATCCCTTTCCACACATTAGATGTGGGTGCAATTTTAGGCTAAAATTTATAAACTTAATCTGTAGACTCGATAGATTGAATACAAATATAATAAAAGGAAATGAAATTAAATAAACGACAATTCCATTGCATAGAAAATAAAAAATTTTGTGCATTTTCCATTTTCTTTTTTGTTTAAATTAAAAAAAAAGTCCTACTGAAAGTCATCGTTTGCTTGTAGAAGCTTATTGTGAACATGCTTTATTTGAACAAGCATGCAGAGAAGAATGGTTTCGACACTTTAAAATTAGTGATTTTAGCATGGAAGACAAGTCAAGTACGACTTATGCATGGAGAATAGAAAGATTGAAAAGTCGATATTGGTTCAAAATTTAGATCCGCATATATTGGATACATAGGGTTAAACTATCGAATCTAAGTCTAACTGTAAATTTATTACCAAACAACCGAAAACTCTAACACAAGCCACTACAAAACGGAATCGGCTTGGCATGTATTTTAATATACTTTCGACTAAAATTGGACTCTTCATGTATCCGTAGTACAGGAAAGCCATAAAAAATTCCATGATGAAAAATTGGAAACACTACTGAATGAAAATCTATGTCCAAACGTTTGAAAAACTGTCAAGAACATTAAATGATGATAGATTGAATATTGGTAAACGCTTACATACAATGGGAATGATTCAAAAACATAAAAAACGATCACTTCTATTTCCCATACCCAATATATAAGATTGTTTAAATTTAATCATTAGAAACTCGTAAAAATCTTTAAAAATATCATAAAAATTACACCTCCAAAAAATGTTATAGCATGATTTTATGCTTTTCTTTTTCAAACACTTTTTTTTAACCCAATTCTCAATTAATTTTATGCAAATATATTCGAAAACTCGAAAAAGGAGATTTATTACATCTTATTTCAAAATTTCTAAAAAAAATACCATAAACAAAAGTGAAAAATTATTCAATTTAGGCCCAGTTTTTTAAGATATTTATCAAAATTAAAAACTATTTATTTATGCCTAATTAGATTTAAATAGTATCTTTTCTTTCGTCGTCTTAATTAAAACAAGAAAAGGGTTTCATTGTTTTATTTTTAAATGTCTTCCAAACAACAATAATAATAAGTCATTAACCTTCATCTGACAAGGAAAACAATTAATGAAATAGTTTATTTTGTGTGAAATAATATCAAATTTATTGATAATTAATTCAAATTACAAATTTCTATAATTAAAGTATTTTTTCACAATATGTTGTTTTTCTTTACTTCTTCTTCTTCTGTTTGTGAACACATTTCAATATTATAAGATATTAATTTCTACACTCAAAAAGTTTCTTCAATAATAATAATGAAAAAAAGTAATCTTTTGAGAATTTTCTTTTAACATCTTTAAAAGAATTTTCTTCTTTACTTAAGTTTGTTTTTCTTTAATTTAAAACACTTCTAGAGAAGAAATACTACTAAACAAGATATTATAAAACTAATTAAATGTTGGTTAGAAGAAGAAATACGATATACTTAAGGTGTTCAAAAAAAAAGAAAGATTGCATGAACACTTAATTATTCTTTCAAAATTATGTTGTTTTTTCACACCATATAAAATTTATCTTGAGAATTATTTTTTGATTATTATTTCATATATACAAAGTTCAATGTTATCAGTTTGTGATGATAGTTATAAACTATAATTTTAAATTTAAAACATTTGTCTCTATATGTTTCTATGCCCTCCAAGTATTGAGATTAATTGGGTTTAAACATACGATTTTCTATGAATTAGGTTGAGATTTATGAGATTCATGTCTTTTAGTAATTATGGTAGATAAAACAATGACAAAAATAACAGGAAAAGAATGTTTGCTCAAAAAAAGTAATATACTTTGGCTTAAATTTACCTAAACTTAGAAGCAGATCTGCCAATATTTAAAAATACCATTTTATGGGGAAAAAATGTGTTGTCCCCGTAGTTTGCGTATCTGTTTGGTTTCTTGTTTCGATGTTGTGAAAATACGAATCTTATATTATCTCGACAAAGACTTTCTATCGATTTGATCAATCGAATCGAATCGAATATGTGAAATCTTATAGGAATTTTCTTCTTTAGTCCATCATATACTTACGTACACATGGAGAAAGAGCAGTTGTAAGACGGAGAGGTCAACATTTTGGATCAAAATTTGGATTCGAACAAAGTCACCAAAAGTCAGTAAATTCAGTAAACCCATTTGAACTCGATCCAGTGTATTCATGAATTTCAACTCAATATCGACTTGGTTTCGACTCTCCATATACTCAAGCTTAAAGTTTGGCCTTTCGTCAGCTATAACAAAATTTGCAATATCCGTTGATTACATTGATAGTTTACATCATAATTGGGTTTTAAGTTAATGAAAGGTCATTTCATCTTTTGATCATTTAGAGATAAATTGAAATCCTCTTTTTTTTTTTTTAAGTGGATAACAATTTTAACTTAATTTGTTAATACCTTAGCTATCTAAAACTAATACGAATATTAAAAAAAACAGCAATTTTCTAGAAAATAAATATGCTTTTTTATTTATATTATTTTTAGCTTTTTTTTAAATAGTATTTTAAACTTTGTATAAATATTTTTGAATAGAATCTATATTTAAACATTTTGTTTTTAATATAAACAAGTTATTAAATTATAAACGCACCGAAATTTTTTATATTTTGCAATAAAAACGAGTGCCTTTTTTCAAACAAAAAATAGTTGAAATCTTTTTATAAATAAAGATCAATTTCTTATTTGATTAACTTCCTTTTTTTTTTTCTTAATATCAAATTAAAATTAAACTGAAATATAAAAAACAAAAAAAAGAAAGATGAATACGTCAAATAATAAAGCTCCTCCTAAAGATGTGTTTTCAAGAAACCACAATTTAGAATTAGAACAACGAAAAACGGTTACTAAACGTCCTAATTGTAGTACTGATGTCGATGATCAGATACAAATAAATGATCTGTTTGAATATGATGATGATATAAATGCCTATAATTCATATAAAACTAGTGAAAATTTGAAACCAATAGCGTCGACATCATCGGAATCGTCTTCCTCGAAACGTTTTTGTGTCAATCAAAGTGATCGTGATGTTAATGATGATAATGATGGTGTGCCTTTAAGTATTGAATTAGCTCAGTCAATAATTACGAATAGTAATAATGATAATAAAGATTTTATTAAAGCACCTGATCTATTTTTAAGATTACGTGATAATAACGATTTAGAATTTATCGATGATGATAAATTCGTTGAAAATTTCGATATAACACCAACTCTTAGTGATTTCGATGATGATGATGATGGTGACGATGAATTTAATGATGGAAATAAAAAAAATAATTCATTCAATTTTATTGAACCAAACACATCTTATCATTCAGTTTTGGGAATTGATAATGAACAAATCTTGTTTGAAGGTAATCTTTTTGTATTTTCTTAGTATATATACTAAATTTTAGTATGAAGAATTTTTTTTTTTTTTTTTTTTTCCTAATAAAGGTCATTTATAAATCCTTGAAGTAGTACACTAAATTACAGTGTAATTTAAAGCATTTTGAGGGCGTCACAAATTAGATGGAAAGCATCATAAATTTGGAATATTTATAAATAAATAATTTGTAATAAGTTTCGGTAGTGCGGGGCTATATGATTTATTTTACAAATTGAAATTGAAACCTTCCTGCTTGAGTTTCTCCCAAAGCTAAAACATAAATTATAGAAAATCAATATCGATAACTTCTATTTTTGCCATTTATGGTCGATCGATTATCTTACTTTAAAATTATCTGATTTTTTCACTCCTCAAATTATTTTTTGGTGATGTGATGCTGTTTTAGTTTTAGTAGAGGTCGTTAAGATCTTATAAAATTAGTTTTTCCTATAATGGATTTTAAAGTTTCCTGAAAACGCTGAAGTAGATAGACATTTACATACGAAAATCTGGACATTTCTATACTTCTAGTTGAACTATTTGGATACCAATTGGATGATGTAGATTAAATATTATCTTCAAGCAATTAACATTAAATTAAGTATCATTTTATGCATTTTAAATTTTCTTTTGACATTCTTTTATTATAGTAAAGAACACACTATAATAGATGTTCCTATTTTTATATCATCAAAAATTTTGTTGTGCATTTTAGAAATGATGCTCTTAAGGCGGTAATTAAATTCCAGAATCATATTATTTTTAAACTGGCTCTTTACACACCCAAGCGATGTTTCAACATCAAATACAAGGTGATGTCCAAAGTAATCAGGACTTTTTGAATCTAGCGCCCCTAGTGGCGCCATCTATATGTCGACTGGTGCGTTAGAATCTGCTATCCTTTATCGACTTCCTGTGAGAATTTCATGACATTTCATCTATTGAAAGTGAAGTTATTGCGTTTTAAGTGCAGTATGTTTGTGTCATCGGTGCGAAAATGAGCTTCGACGACCAAAAATTGCTCAGAATTCAACATTCGAAGGACATCATTAAAGAGGTCAAAAAGGACAAAAACTTCCTTTATAACATTGTGACTGGTGACGAAACGTGGTGTTTTCAATATGATCCCGAAACGAAACGCCAGAGTGCTGAATGGAAGGCGCCGGACGAGCCGAAACCCAAAAAATCGCGCCTGGAGAAGTCAAAAGTGAAGACAATGCTGATTTGTTTTTATGATTCCAAGGGTATTGTCCACAAAGAATTTGTTCCACCCGGTCAAAACGTTAATGCGGTATTCTACCTAGGAGTTTTGAAGCGTTTGGTGCGCCGTATTCGACGTGTTCGGCCCGAATATCACGAAGATGGAAGTTGGCGTTTGTTGCACGATAATGCGCCGTCTCATCGATCGACGCTTGTGACCGATTATCTCACCAAAAATCCATCAACCACTCCCCGTATTCACCGGATATGGCACCGTGCGACTTCCACCTTTTCGGAAAAATGCATTTGCCGATGAAAGGAAAGCGTTATGCAGACGTAGAGGCCATTCAAAAGGCTTGCACCGGCATACTGGCGGCCATACAGGCCAACGAGCTAAAACACTTGTTCGACATGCTTTTGGACCGTGCAAAAGCTGTATTGAAGCAGAAGGAGACTATTTTGAATAAAATCAATTGGTTTTGCCGAAAAAACCATTTGTTCTGTTTTTTTTTTTAAGTCCTGATTACTTTGGACTCCACCTTGTAGTTTAGATGCAGCTTAAGCGAAGACATACGGTTTTTTGAAGCGTACTTTTATATATCATTAAAACAATAATTTTTGGAATTAAATTACTTTCGTTTTTCTGCTTATTTTTAAAACATTTGCTTGTATAAGTTTCAATGATTAAAATCTTAATAATAAATCACATTCGATTTTTATACAAGATTGAATTTATGAATCACTCGAAAATTATGCACTTTCCAATAATTTTTCAATTGCATTTAATTTCAATTCCGAAAACATATGAATTACAATTGTACAAGAAATGACATATAATATACATTGCGAATCATATGAATTGCCTCGCCTTATATATTTTTTAATTGGAATGAAAGACTGTTCTCTTTATTTTTCTATATTACATGAGAATGTCAAAGAAAAATTCACGTTTTTCTCGTTTACCATAAAAGAATGGATTCACTTGCATAGAAAAAAAGATAACTTTAAATCTTTCATAGTTCTGAATTCTACACACAGAAAAATTGTGAATTTTCTGAAATTAAGTTGTGACAACTAAAATTCAGTTGTCACAACCAGTCATAATTCATAATTTTTCTATGTGTACGAAATAATCCTGCTCTCGCTGATTCTAATTGTTTAGGATTCATATTTCTAGCTTAAAGTTGCGACAGACTAGGATATGCTATCGAGATTCTGACACCTAATCGTGTTTCAGAAACTAGTCTTCTAAATCCAGTTCAATTAGTCATACATACTACTAGTTTTATAAATCTTTTCATGGCAGACTGTAATTTAAATCCGGTTCGAAGTCAGAATCTGGATATCTGAAACTCTAGCTTTAACTTTTATTTTCCTATCACAAATCCATATTATTATATAGAAAAAGTAAAGTAAAAGGAGTCATTCGAGAGGTTTGCAGTGTATATCTTATAATATTGGAATTTTATTCCTAAAATGGAATCAATGAATTTAATCTCGCTTTTTTTTGTGAAAAACATGAAATCAACGTTACTACAGGCTTTACTATTCCTTTCACATTTAAAAATAAAAAATGATGTTTCAAACGTGACTCTTGTTCATCGATATGTTCTTATAGCCTCATTATTTCATCAACATATCGCTTTTCTTTTCAATAAAACAATGATTTTTTTGTTTTTATTATTTTTTTTCCATTCACCTGATTTTATAGCATACTTTTATATCTGCAAAATTGTTGAGGCTATTTTCCAAAAATATATAAAAACCCGTAGCCTAAGAAAATGTTATTTCAAATAATTTGTCCATTTTTTTTTAAAGGAATCTTTCTAATAATAGCCGTGTTTTATTTGTCACTTGTGGTCCGGAACAGAACAAAATATTAACATGGCAGATAAGTAGCAAAACAGTAGCTTGCTTCGTTTTATTCTTTTCAATACACGTGCTTTTTTCTCAAGCTCTCTTCCCAGAGTAGACCAACATTTTTTATAGATTACAACAACCAGTGCTACACCAAGTTTTATTTGGAACTAAAAATTCTGACATTTCGGCTTAACTTTCAAATCGATTCTTAATTTGTTTTTCTAACTTTCTTAAGAACCACGTAAGCGTGGTTCGAATATATGCTATCAAATATGTAAGTTCTTCTTCCGTTGTCGTTTTTTACAAATGCTGCTTTGATCCGGTGCAGAGTAATGTGCAAAAATTATACCTAATATCGTACGAAAAAGTTGGGAGGATTGCTGCAATGCTGCAAAACAAACCTAGTCTTTAATAGTATTTGTAAAAAAAGATTGTAAATAAATGCATTTTTAAAGCACACAGAGTCTTTTTTTACTTGTTAATGAGATGGCTTGTGCAACGTTTGCTCAAATAAGAATCCAAGTTGGAAACTTTCTTTATTGTATGCTTTTTGCTAATACTATAATAAAACTTTGTTTTGCTCCGAAGATAGGCCAATGAAACACGTCTAAATCTAGCCAATATTTTACTAATTCATGGTACTTTTAGTTTTTTCTTATAGTATCTAAATAAATACTTAACGAAGAAAAATTGTAAGAATAAGTTACATTCACCACTATTAAATGTCTTGCTCATGGGCGCACTAGATTATATTGTATTTCATTATTAAATCGACCGGTAAAATTGAAAGGAATTTCCATTTGACCTAATACGTGATATTGTT
This sequence comes from Xylophagus ater, assembly GCA_963422695.1. Taxonomy (NCBI): domain Eukaryota; kingdom Metazoa; phylum Arthropoda; class Insecta; order Diptera; family Xylophagidae; genus Xylophagus; species Xylophagus ater. The sequence goes on from OY730484.1 coordinate 2,165,461, forward strand.
GTAGGTGGGCAGCATTTATTATCTTTGCACTAGGTTAAAAACATTCTTTTTTTTTCGCTGTTATTTTACTTTTAATGTCTTGTATTAATCTTTTGAAGAATTGGAAAATCTTATAAGTGTGTACATAAATCAAGATAAGTAAATAAATATTGTAATAGAATTTTGTTTTCTTTTTTTTTTTTTGATCTGGGAAAATGAAAACATTTACCATATTTTATTTAGATCGATGAGAAAAAATTAATTATTATTTTAGACATGAATAGTTTTCCTACTGAGGAGGAGGTTGTTTGTTGTATTGTATTTTTAAGAAAGTAAAAGAATAACTAAAAAAAAACCTCGGAAAGGTTAGTTAAATAAATGTTGCTTAATTGTTATTAATTTCCAAAGATCTTAATTCGATATAGAGGAGAAGGTTATTGGGTCAGTATTTCAGTTCCATTCAAGGAAGATGTGAATGGAAATTTTTTTTCTAATTAGTTTAGGTCAACCTTTTACTTATCTATGAAATTTTATCATATTTAATTTTTAATATATTTTTGTTATTTTTTTATAGAAAAATTCATGATCTACAAAAGTCGTTATAAATATTAAGTATTGTTTTTATTTATTAAAAATTCGACGGGTAATCTTTAAGTAAATGCTTGAAGCTTTGTTATTTCATTCCCAATCTGTGTTTCCTAAAACTTTAACTAAAGCATTTCTTTACAAATTTTCTGACGGTCATTATTTTGAATATGAATTTAAAAATTTAAATAATATCAGATAAATATTGTTCGTTGGTTATCTGATGTTGTTTTTAAGAACTAGAATTTCTCATATTTCTGTTGTTAAAGTTTATTTTCGAATTTCACATATGCTTTATGTGTCAAAGTGTAGTACGAACATTTATAATTAGTTAAGTACATATAATTTATATTTGATTGATATCATGTATAAGTATTTCTGGGATCTGCTGAAGATTACATCCGAGAATTATTACATTGAAAATCTTACCATTTATCTTTATCTATGGTATATTATATTTGTATACTTTTGTCTGTATGTATCGAGTTGCCTCCTAAACGGTTAGACCGATTTTAATGAAACATGTCTCAAAGAATTCTTTGTTCCAGTGCACTGATTATAATCTATATCAAATTTGCCACACCCCCTAATAATAACGCTAATAATTCATGAAAAACACGTTAATTTCTGACATATTTATCATTGCCAAAAAGTGAAACTTGGTAAGTGAGTTCATATAGTCACTGCTAACAACTACATCAAAAGTGGAAGCGGAATTGGACTCATGCCCAGGGTCGAGTATTCTGCTAGTATATTATGTAGATTGTAGATGAATGGTGAGATTTTTGAGATGAACCTTTAGACTTCCGAAACAAGTTTGTTATTATTAATCTGGATTGCATTGTTTCCAAAGTCTAAGGAGTTTATGTCATAAATGTAAATTCTCTCGTATTTTAATATCGTTGAAATCTGGTTTTGTTATTCACCACACTTATCTATGATGCCTTTTATCTCTCTCAGCCAACGCGTTCACATTCCATTTGAATGTATCAGGTACTATTGGGGCCTTCAAATCCCTCATTCACTATATAGTATAAGTAATTGTAAAAATAAGGAATATTTTGCTTTCAGCTAATTTTTTCCTTTTTCAAAATTGCAAATTCCAAAATAAATGTTCAAATTAAATTGTTTCAACAGGAAAATTGACTTGATTGATTTTAAATCAATTTTCTGTAATTTTCTCCAGAGTTACAATTCAATTACTTTCTATTTCCGGCAATTTGTTAGAAACATTTTTTCTTTTTTTTATTTCAATTAAACAAATTAGAACAAAAATTTAAGAAATGCATTTCTTTTTTTAAATGCAATTATTTTTAGATAGTAAACATTTTGTAGTTGTTCTGAAATATAGAAAATATCAAAATTATTTTATTTTTAACATTTTGAATTAAAGCCAAAAGCAATTTAAGGTTTGAATTTCAAAAATTCAACTAAAAATAATTCTGAATTAAAAAATCTGTAAATGTAATTTTTTGTGCAGACGTTTGTTTAATTATTATGTTTTCATTCGGAATATGTTTTGTTTTGTAATTGATTGTGGGCCAATACATTTTTTTTTTTTTTTTTGGCTACCCCAGTCTATTATCGGGTCCATTCAACCATAAACGAAAAAAGGTGATCATTGAACCTTGTAAATAGAACTTGAATGAATAGTGTAAATCTTCTTTTGGGTTAATCAACTTAATTTTTTATCAATTTTAAATTGTGATCAATTATTTATAAATTAGTTCCTTAAAAGAAATCTTATGATTACATTTTATGGATATTACATTTATTTATAAAAGCTATGTTTATTTTTAATGAAACTAGCGAAATTTGTCGGTGCTTCTTTTAACATAAATCTGACTAAAGTGTAAAGTATTTTAGGACTGAAATAGAATAAATTGGCCTCCAAATAGATTATATTGTTAATCAATTTATTTCCTTGAGAAGTGGAGTGACCAAAACTTGTGTTCTCAGGAAGAAGTCTTCAGGGAATACCCATGTACTAAAATCTCAAAGAAACTCTTTCTTTTGCTCCCATTAAATATAATATTATATTATTCCATTAAAGGATATAGGATTTAGATGTTTATATCTCGAAATACAAACCTTCAATCGATTCTTTTTCAGTACGTATTTGGAGAAGAACATATACATTAGCTTTGTATCTCAATGGTTGGTTCTGGTATAAAATTGCATATGTTATTAGGTCATTTGAGATGATTCGATGATACAAAAATGACCAGTATATTCTAATAAATATTAGTTTATTATTGAGATTGTTTGTTTATACAATTATCGAACAATATTTCCGATTATTATTTTACTAGATATCCGAAAATGTCATAGAATGACTACATTTGTTTACGGTATACCAATATGTGTCTATAGACCTTAGTCTATTTTGTTCTTGATAATTCAGAGATAACGAATTTCAGAGGAACGTCGTATCTCCGGGTAGAAAAAGAGTTGGGTGTGTACTAAATTAATGAAGTCTCTTATTTTTCAATCAATAAATATAATGATGTTAAATAATTTAAAATTCTTTTGAGTCTAAATAGAAATGCATTTTCACAATAGAGACACAAAAAAAAAACGCTGAATAGAAGAAAGTGCATTTCTTCCAATACGCTTGCGTATAATCGATTTTTTTTTTGTTCTTTATAAATATCATCTGGTCACCAATATTATTCGAATTGCGCATGTTCGCCACTAATCAAAAAGAAGAAAAGAAATTTATAATATATTATTTTTAAAAAAGAAATTTTTCGAATATATTTTTAGTGGTTTTTTTGGATTGAAATTTTCTGTGAAAAAAAAAACACTTTTCCAGTTTTTCTTTATAATATGTGAAAAATGTTTTTTATTTTCAATTTACTGTGAAAATATTAAACTAATTATTTTTTTTATTACACAACAAAATTTGTTGTTAAATAATTATTATTATTTTTTGTAATTTTGTGAATTTAAAAAACAATATTTCCCCAAAATATAAACAATTTTTTTTTCGTCTTTTTCGGTGAAGAAATGAAAATATTAAAAAAATATTTAATAAATGTGAGTTTTTATTTTCGGTTAATTTCACATAAAAAAAAACTTCATAAAATTATGTAATCATTTTTTATAATTTTATTTATATTATAAAAATTATTTAAAAAAAAAAAGAAATTAGATAATAAACTCGTGGAGCTATTTATAAAAAAAAAAATTAATAATTAATTAATTTTAATTTTTAGAACAAAATACATTTTTTTTCGATGTGAAATTTTTCATTATTTTCTTACGTAATCGAAGATGTTTTTTTTTTAATGAATTAATTTTTAATTTATTTCACATAAAAAACCAAAAATTTTGAGAATTGTGTAAACTTTATAAGATTTTTAATTGTATTTCTTTCTTTTATTTCAAATAATATATTTAAATTTATTGAAAAATTCAGGAAATTTATAAACTCTTCCAATAATGTATTGACATTTTTTAGTTTCCATTCCATTCTGTGTCGTCTGAAGTTGTTTTTTTTTCTTACAAAAGTGTTTTTTTTTATGTCTCGACTAAAAATAGAGTTTCCTATTTAGAATAAATACAATATCTATTTATTAACCGACACAATAAGTACTTTAACCAATAACATACAGTAATTTAAAATCGGCCTATAGCCGATTTTTTGACGCCCTATAGTAGAAATGGGGCAGAAAAACTCTCAAAACTAACATTATTTCAAGGTTTTTTCTTTATAACTTTGTTCCTTCTTCTCAAAACTTCTTGCAATTTTCAGATAATTTAGACCCTGATAGCATAAGTCTAATCTGTAAATTTTATTCAAATCGGTGTATTAGTTTTTAAAGTACATAAAAAAAAAACTTTATAAAGAGGGTTATTTTCTCCTACGATTATTTCTTTCTCCTTTATCCTGAACCCGATTTCATTGAAATTTAACATGGTATCGTGTCTTTGTGTTGTTAACCTACATAATTATTTCAATAAAATTGATTCACAAATTTTCCAATTAAATCCAAAAAACCATGAAAAAAAAACGACAAAACTTTCTGGTCAACATGGTTTTTGGTTAATAACTTCCCTCCCCCTGGACCGATTTTGCTCAAATACAATACCAAACCAAGTTAAGGAATAAACAACATTGTGAATTTCATCAAAATCGGATAACGCGTTTTTGAGTTATCTTGTATACGGACGGACGGACGGACATGCATAAATCGATATAACTTTTGATTCCTGACATAACCATACCCTCTGGTAATACCTACCATAGGGCATTAAAATGTAAATGAAAATAATATGAACTTTACGGTTTCTTTAAGTATTATGAATGCCTAGTGACTTAAATAGTATATACAGCGAATTCCATATCTGATAAGAGGATAACTTTGAAGTTCACTTTTGAAAAGGAATAAGTTTGGATCAAGATATTTCTTCTTGAAAAGAAACCGTATGATAACAAATTTCAAAGGATTTTCTTAATCATACACGTATAGTGATGAAAAGAATATATCGATTAAAAAAATCGTTTTTTTTTTAGAAACTTAAATAGTCACCGATAGAATTCCCAAAAAAACATAGTTATTGTGTTCAGTATATTCCCAAAGTAAGATTGTAAGAAATTCTAATCCAATTTTAATTGGACTTTTATACTAAATACATATAATTTTTAGAACTTTAGCACCTCATTTTACATTTCACCATCGCCATTAAAATCACTGTTCTTTTTAAAGAACAATCACAATATGTTCCTATTCTTTAAAATTGACAGTTTCTAGTGCGTCATTTCACCGTTTTGAAGTAGCAAAATTATACTACTATACTTACTTCAGATACAATTCTTATTTTAGACACGTATTCGGTTTTATATATGTATATTTTTTTTCTTGAATATTTTTAATTAGCTTTTTCATCATAATTATAAATACAAACAAAATATAATCTAATTAAGCTAATTTTAAAGTATAATGAAAATTTTATTTCATATTTATTAATTCAATAGCAACAATTTTCTTAGTCGTTTTTTTTTTTTGGGCGTCATCGTTTTGGTTAAAAGATTGATCACAAGAGTGTCAATCAAAGAGGAACCTCCAACCGGTTATTATTGTACTTTGCGCGATACTGTATAACTTATGAAAACCTTGAAATTATTAAATTGATAATAATGTAAATTATATTTTTGAATATTTAAACTAAAATATATAAACTACTGAAATTATAGCGTATTTCTCGTTTTACGAGTACAACAAAGAGTGAATAGTTATTAGTTGTAAATTTAACATGCGATTACAGATTATGTAAAGGAATTTTATTCTACTGGAAAAAGTTTTAGACTATAGTTTTTATTTAAATTCATTTCTGCATAATCTCTCTCACAGAATGTTGTTCTATCTTAAACTTTATAGAATAAAGATTCTCCAAAGAACTAATCCTAAAGTTCGTAGGAGTTTTCTACTGTTTTAAAATTTCACGATTTCATGATTCATCGCTTGCATATTGATTAGATCATAAATCAAGTCTAAAACCTTTCTTTTTTAATGTCTGTTAAATTTATCTTTCGAACATAAATAGGTGTACATACGTCCTATTAGGATTAAGGGTTTTTTTAATACTTCACTTGAAGGGTACTGTAAAAATTCGTTGAATGCATGAGTTCAGCCTATTAAACCACTAAGTAATATTGCACCATAAAATGGGTTGGGTCTTTTAGACTAAATTCTATAGTATATCATATTTAATAGTTTAGTAGAATATAATGAATTACGAAAGTATACTGAAATGGATAGAAACCAAATTCATACAGGTTTTTGGAGGGTTTGAAATTAATTACTTAATACTAAAATTTAATTAAATTTTCGGTATTTTTTTTGGGGAAATCTCTTTCATATATCAAAAAGATTTAGATAACAGAAGTATAGAGAGGTTTCACTGTTTTAAGGAAAGAAAAAAAAACGTATACAGAACAAAGTTGCAATTAGAATTCTTAACAAGTTTCTTAACTCTTGCCGGTCACAAATAAGACAGTAAATAACATGTTAAAAATAATAAAAATTATTATTATTAGTTAGTCATGAAGGTCAAGTGTAAAAAACCCGCTCCAAGAGATTTAAAAGTATGTACTTTTTAAAACAACAATTATTGAAGGATTACACAAAAAGAAATAAATGTATAATTTCTAAAGAAAAACGCGTATAATGTCTTCTTTTTCAATGTTTTTTATACGTGAATGTTATTGAAGAAAATAACAACAATTTATATCGTTGTACAATTCATATGTAAAATGATGTAATACAATCATCTTGAAATCATGAAATGCATTCATAATTTTCACTTGTAATAATCTTTTCTTTTTTTCGAAAATCTATCAAATACATATCTCATCCATCTTCATTTTGTAATTAAATTTTATATTTTTGAAATTTCAATAAAAAGTAAAATGAGCAAAGCAAATTATAGCAGTGAATATTCACTTTTCCGTATTCTGGCCAGACCACTATGGAAGTTTCCCGATAAATATCATTGAATACTTTATTGCGCTCTCGTTTCAAAACCCGCTCAGCTTTTATGCCGCGTCGCGTTCTCCATTAGAATTCGGTGCAAAATTTACCATACCTGCCTTAGGTGCGATTATTGCAAGTGTGTGAATTTTGTCGAATTCGGTCCAGTAGTTTGGCTTCCATGAAGCATACAAAAAAGAGTGTTGCCAAAGAAAATCTGACAGAAAATCCAAATCAGCTTTAGATATGTTGAAATATATAAACTGTCAGAATTTCATTGAATTCGGACTACAAATTTTGCATACACAGTGTTTTTACAAATATTTTTGTGAATTAGCGTTGACATAGGTGAGTCAGATCTGTGCTTGGCCTAAATACACAAAAGGTTTGTTTTATTTGCCATACCCTACCCTGGAGCAGAGTAAGTGGTAAATAAAACGAGTAGGAGTAGGAGAAAGCTTTAATTCAAATGTTTGTAGCGCTGCTTAGCAACCATATTGTAATGAAATGAGAAACTTTTAGCTAATACACTTATTATGGTAGAAAACTGAACTAATTCGGGTGTAATAGTTACACTTGGTCTGAAAGTAGTGTAGGATTTGCTCTTTTGTTGTACGCGGGGTTTAAATTGTACAACGAATGCTAAAATAGTCTATATTTGGACAAAAAGTTCTCATAAACAGTGTTGAGACCAGCCTTTTAAATAAGAAAAAAAACTTAAGTTTTCGCACGAATGTAATACTTTTCGTAAAAAACATTCGTTTTGTCGGGAAAGTAAAAAATTAATAAAAAACATTAGGTGTTGTGTTACTAAATCAATTAAAACGCCGCAATTAATTTGATTAAATAATATTTAATTAGAAAATTGAATGATAGGGATTAAAATTGTTATGGCTTAATTATTTATTGATTTTGCATTTCATTGAATTTTGGGTACGTATACAAAATTATTTGAATAAATCCAAAAAAAGAAAATATTGATTTTCATATAAACTTGATTGACTAATTTTTAAATCCGATATCAAAACCAAATTTTATAAGTTTTCTTTTGTGCATACCACCCGGAAGGTAAATGATATGTAAACATAATTGATTTCATGTTTTAGTCTTAACTTCTTCTGCTGGAAATATTGTATCTTATCTTAACTGTAAAATCAAATTAAATTGTACCGTATCTAATAACTTCCGAAGTTAAATAATACACTCTATATCTGTTGCAAAGAAACAAAATAATCAAACCACAGTTTTTTATTATCCTATCATATGCAAAAAATTCAGGGATCGAAACTTATTCTGCAATTTATCAATAAGTTCTCTTTTAAAAACTCTGAAAGAAGTTCGCACAATCCATTTACAATGCGTACTACGAAGTTTGTGATTGCTGGTTCGTATCCCAGTCGTCGGGTGTTAAAGAAATGTCGTCAGTTCTTCGTTTGAATTTGTGACTGCTGTACCCAATCGGCGTTTCGGATGGCATATCAATAAGTTTGATAGATGCCCGTTTCGCTGAGGGCCTGCCATAAGACATGTGCAATTGTAGCAATTGTACACTTGTAATTGGGTGAGAGGTTCCAGTTCTCGAAAAAAAACTCTGAAATAATAAAAATAGAAATTTAGTTTAGTTTAGTTATCAAAAAAGTTTAATAAAAGTTTCGATACCTGAAAGAATCTTTGCTTTGATAATATGACTGAAATATTTCACTGTGTCATTTACACCTTAGCAAGTTCTCAGTTCTCAAATATATGACAGCTATAATCGTTACATTTGTCAAATGATGTTTGATAGTGTCAATAGACACAAATGTTTTTATTTAGAAAAGTATGTACTTGGATATGTAAATGTAATTAGATAAATGAGTTATGAAGCACTTGTATAAGTGTTTTTTTTTTTTTTTTTTAAGTTAATCAATTTCCAAATGAAAGACGACCATGTCATGACAACATTAACCACGATTTCACTGTATTTTCATTAGTATATGAAGAAATTTTTTTAAAAGTACTTTATCTAGAAATAGATTCACCTTTAAGTGGAAATATTTTCAAAGATATCAACATTAATACAAATCTGCAAAGTAAAATGCAAAGCAAATAAATTCTTTTGCAGCAATAGATGATATATCTCAAATGGAAATGATGTATCGCATCAAAAAAAAGACCCAACCTTTTTTTATGTCTATGAAAATTGTTTTTCACCTTTTTCTATGATAATTTTCTTGTTTGCAAAAAGACCAACGAGATACATGTCTACGGAAAAGTAATGTATCATGAATGCATTAAATTTTTCACCGGTAAAAATGCATTCCATTATTCAACGAAAGACTAAAAAGATGGATGGATTTTTCTCTGCACACTTCACAGATACCACCTTTCCAAATTTTCTATTTTCTTTCAACTTGTATCGAACTCACCTTAAAAGTAAAATAATAAAGAATCTCTTCCATATCAGACACCTTCTTTCTGTTGTTGTTGTTTGGTATATGCTCTTTTTTTTCGTAATGGTGATGGAAATCAATTTAAACAGAGTACATAGGTTTGGTAGTTGCGATTGCGCACTTAAATTCAATTCAATTTTATTCTTGGTGCAATAACATCGGCTACAACAGAGTATCTCAGATACAGCAGCATACAGTATCCAAATAATATCGAGAACACGTCGTTGCTTAATACGTATATCCAAGGAATATATTTTTTTCTTTCTTCTTGCATCATCTTTAATAATCCTTGATAATTGTGTGAATTTAATAATTGATAATACAAATTATTGTTTTATTTAAAAGTGGTGTCTTGTGAGAATTGCAATTTCATCTTTGGGAAAGGATCAATGTTTCTTGTTTATCTTTTTTTTTGCGTGTGTGACGTTTTTAATGGAATCTCGCTTCTTTAGGAAAAACCCTAATTTTAAAAAAAATCAATATTTATGTTCGTTCTAAATAAAAATGTGTGTGTTTGTGTTCGTTTGTTTTTCTATCTAAAGTTTAGCCTAGACTTATAATAAAGTATTTGAGTTTAAAAACGTTTAAATCCTTTTACTTTTCTAAGTTTTTGGATTTTTAAAAAGAGTTTCGTTTCCCTTTCTTATATGTTTTTTTGTCGTTCAAAGAAAAAGTGTTTTCTTTTTTTGTTTTGTTGTGTGATAAATAAATTATGATCTTGTTTTTCTTCTTCGTCTTTTAATATAAGACAATTCTTTTTTTTTGTTTTCCTAAAAATCTCAAAAAAATACTTGTAATTTTCTTAAAGTAAAAGTTTTTGTGTCGCGGATAAAATAATGATGATAATAAAACTAAAATCTTTATATTTTATATTTTAAATTGAAAACAAAAATATGAGTTTTAGTTAACTTTCTTCTCTCACATAAATATAGATAATAAAATTAATAATAAAAGAAAAAAATTAAATATTAAAAATTTTTTATTAAGTAAAAAAAAACAATATAAATCAAGTGAAATTACTTGTATTTTCACAGTAAAAAAAAGAACATAAAAATAAGAAAAAAGAGTTAATAATGTTTTCCCGTGCAGTTACTGCAATCCGGAAAAATTTACAATCTAGAAAGAAGAAATCATCAAATAATAATAATAATGATGAAAATGAAGAAGATACTACCAGTGAGAATGGTAACAACAATAGTCAGATTCAATCGGATTCTGATGAATTATCAATAATATCAAATCATAGTTTAAAAAGTAATTCTTCACTAACAACGACGACAGCAGCAACATCATCAAAACTACAGAATATCGGTTTTATAACGAATAAAAATATTATTAATGATGATTTTAATAATAGTATTATAATTCCATCAAAAAAATGTAATACGACTTCTTTATGTTCAGGCACGACATCTTTAACGAATTCTTCTTGTAGTAATATGTCTCATCAAAATTATTCATTAAATAATCATGAAATTTGTAATAATTGTAATATTGATGAATTTATTCCATCAAATCATATTATTTTACCTTCGACTTCTTCAACAAGTTCTTATCATGATAATGTCTATCAATATTCTGATCATAATAATGATGGTAAGAGAATTAGATTTGGAACTCTATATAATGTAATTTTGCTACATCAAAATGCTGACTATCTCTGTCGGGGAAACTCTAAAATTTTGTTGTTCAAATAATTTTGATAGCTTCAATTTTTGTTTATATCTGCTTCTAAGACAGAAATTGATCAATAACTGAAAAAAAACTGCTACAACACGTTGTGGATATTCGTAAATGACCAAATCCCAATGAATTATACTTTTCTGTTCAATATATAGTAGCTACAACGCAAAGCAAACATCAATCAATAATATTTTTTGGGGACCAATTAAAATGCGCATTATATAGAATGCGTATTTATTGTAAGCATTAGAATCTTAGAATATTGTTTTGTCGCCAGTCAGTATGGATTCGTAAATCGGACTAGCGAGCATGCATGTAGTGTAACAATGGTTCAGGGTCTATTTTGAAAAAAAAGATATGGGTCTCGAGAAGAAAAAAAAATTTTTTTTTGGAAAAAAATTTAACTTTTTCCATCATTTTTTAAATAAATTATGCTTAAATAAAATAAATACTAGCAAATTCTCAAATATCTTTATTGAATGATATTAAAAAATCATTTTTTTCACGAATTTATGAAATTGATTATATTACGATATCCACATTTATATGGAAAAGGATGGTTGCGCCATCTCTTGTAATTTTACGTAACTAAAATCTATCGGGGAATCAGGCCCTAACCCCAATAAATATTTGGGTTATATTGTTGTTGCTTTTACATGTTATGAAGCAGACCCTGACCCTGACCCCGATGAAAAAAACGCATAAACTGTAAATTTTCTTAGAAAACATTTTATATTTGCTCTAATTTGGAAATCTTCTCGGATAATTCTATTCCATTCCTAAGTTAAAAAGGCAACCGAAAAAATGTAAATATATGTTATACTGTCCTGATCGAAATTTGAACTTCAAACTGTTGAATACTAAGAAACAGGCTATACCATCAAGATCGAGCGTTATATACATAAATGTTATTGAAAATTTGTTGGTCAACAGTTTCGTGGCTTCATAAATTAATCATTTAAATATCAATAACAAAAAGAGTTTCCATAATTTTTCCCATCGTATATCTAAAATCGAGTGGTGTCCTAAATATTTATCTTTCATTTAATGAACATTTTTCATGTCGCGGTTACTTAAAAAAATTCAATGATTTTGACATCAAAAAAATTTTTACATTTATTCTCGGGTAAAAAAAATCATTAATTTTTCAAATTATTTTGTTAAAAAATTTCCCAAAAAAGAAAAGAAATTTTGAAAGAATTTCAAGTACTAAAATAGATACTTTTTTTGATAAATAAAATAAAAAATTTCATGCAATTCATGCAGAAATTTGTAATTTATTGTAAAAGATGTAACACAAATTTTAATCACGATGTACTTTTTTTTTTTTTTTATTAGACTCTAATAAAAACCCGGTTAACTCGAAACTATGTACTTACCTTTACTCTGGAAGTTGGAACTTCTTTTCATTTCTTTGGCTACTAAAATAAGTGGAAAAATTTTTTTTTTCTTTTATGAAATTTTATTTTCTAATGGAAATTTATTTTCTCATGATTTATAACAAAAAAAAAAAATAAAATTATTTTTATCATATTGAAAATTTATCTTTAAATGAAACTATGTTGTGGGATACTTTTTTTTTAGCGCTTGTTAAAAGTTACAAAATTGATTTTTTTATACTCGTAACAATTTCAAATTTTATTTTGACATGATTTTTTAATAGAATTGTAAACATTTCTTTTATTCAAAATTGTTCATAAAATCTTTCCCTATCGAGACGGTAATGATTTCAACAATTTGAAATATAATTTCTAGTAATTATGTGACAAATTTTGAGCCTAATTTTTGAAAATAACTTCATTCTTCTTGTACGATAATATCCAGTTAAAATGTTTCCACAAAACAAATTACATTTTGAAATTGTCTTTAGTCAGAATTTATATTTTATTACACTATCGATGTTGTGTAGTGCTTTCCCAATAAAAAAATAAGATGCTCTGAATTATACTGAATTTCACAGTGGAAGTTCAGTTAGAAGCTTAAGTTACAAAAATGATGTTCACAGTCAAGAAAGTTTAAGAAAACTTAGGTTTCCTTATCTTGATAACTCAAGTTTTTCTTAACTCAATTTGACAGCCAAAATATTGTGAAATGTTTGTATTGCGTAATAAATACGTCATTTATTACCAGAACATTATTTTAGACAAAATAATCTCCAAAGGACTAGGAAAAAATGCATCTAGAAAGTATAGAAAGTATAACTTAAGTCCAAAATTTATTTATAATTCATTAAGAACTGATTGGGCATTATTCACCTAACTCTTTATCTCTTTACTCATCCTGTATCAAGTCATATGGTTAGATTTATACACATAATAAAGTTAAAGCTAGAAATGTTTTTATGAAAAGCAGGTATGCTATTAAATTGTTATCAATTGATGCCAGAGTCCACATCATAAATTATTCATAGAACTTTTGAATTACACTAGAACTTTTAAGTTTATGTCTGATAGTTGTATATTTCCTTCAAACAAAAAAATGTCTTGAATTCTTATTTTTATAAAATCTACTATTAATTGGTTAGGGACAACGCCTATACCCATTACTTTTATTATTTAGTTCCCTACAATTTTTGTCCTAACTTCCTTCTTTGTTTTTCCTAGGTGTAGTATGCCAGGGTCCTGATACATTCCTGCTACATCTGGTAATTCATGGTCATCTCTTGAAAGAATTATGAAACAGATGTTCTTATATGTAGGGACGTCTTTTTCAACGGATAGTTTGAATGTGATGCTCTTTTTTTTCTTGTAGATGAAACTGATGTGCATAGTTAATATATATTGCCTTCAGTCTGTCATTTAATTGTTTAAGCCAAGCTCTAATTATGTTGTCGTATTAACTCTTCTAAAACATGGCTAATGTGCTTTAAAAGTAATATTTTATTTGTTTCCCTGTTTAGTAATAAAACTGCAACTCGGAAATACTTACTTTCTGGCTAATTATTAAATTTCCGCTAGAAAAAGTTCGGTCAAGGTTTTTCATGTTAGTGTCAAGGATATAAAAATATCCAAAATATTATATAATGTTTTTGTTTAAATACAATTTGTTAAAATTCTTCGAAAGGTTTCAATATTAAAATAAACTTTTCAACTGATTTAATTATATTTTGCATAATTCTTATGACTTTTAAGAAACAAAGTGAATGACATTATTCATATAACAAACTTAGTTTTTCAAAACAAGATAATCTTATAATCAAAATGTAATCTTAAATACTTTTCATGTTATTTTTGAAAAAATTTCCTTCCGGGACTATTGATTTTCTTTTTTATTTCTTTTTTAGAATAGAAATTGTCGTGTTTTTCTTTGCTCTAATCCCGATAGCCACACCTTAAAAACTATTTTTGATGAGGTCAAATTAAAAAATAGACAATTTTTGGATAGTGTCCAATTAAAAAAAAACAAGAAAGAAGAAAATGTGTTTTTCATTTTTTTTGAATAAATTTGGTTTTGAAAATCTCTTCCCATAATAAATAAATATGAAGTTTTCATGTCGTTATGATACCAAAATAATCATTTGGAATTAAGGTCGTGACAGAATGTTTTCGTTTCGTTTTGAACCGTTTCGGGCCGAACACGGTCTGTTTAAGTATTCATGCGGATAAGGGGACACATAGTTTTTAAAAAAATTGTAGAATTCCACCGTTAATACTATTTTGAAATTAACGTCTTCGTAAAAAGTTGAAATTTGCTGAACTCTTTCGTCTCGTTTCGATACGGACAGGTACACCGGTACATTGTGTTTACTTTTATGTTCTCCATACTTTTTGACATATTTAACTTTTGTAAGGCGGAGCTGACCGAAACGAAACCGAACTCTCTGACTTTTATCGTAGAAAATATATTATCAATGTTTTTTTTTTCAAGATTTCTGAAAATTTCCAAAGATTACCTTGAAGAAATTAGAATTGGATCAATATATATTGTATTTTTCACTTTATAGCAAATTCTATAATTTTTGGCACCTTAAAGTCTCATCTCAGTCTCATTCATCTTTCATCAACTTTTAGTACTCGACCTCTCAAGTATAATTGTACAGACTTTAATGAAAATATTTTGTATCTGAATTGGATACACTTCAAGGACTAATTTCTATAGAAATGTTCCTTCTTAATTGTTATCTCTATAATTGAATTAAGATACTGAGACTCTAATTACTGGTTCATCCGGTTGGTTGAAGCGTTGAACTAGTATAATGATATCTTACGCGGTTCTACATGTACCGGAATAGTTTGAATATTCCAATAATCTTCATATTTGTTGCAGAAATATCTTATATGAGAAGGTTTTTAATATGTCTGTACCAATTCTATTTACTAATTTAATCATTTGTAAATAAGAACTTGCAACTTATCAACTTTATTCAAAATATTGTAATAGATATTACTCCAAAGAAATTGTTTGTTCATTCTATTTATTAGCAATCTTTTTTTATTCCGAATCTTTCAATTATTGTTAATTGACAATTAAAAAAAAAAAAAATTATTCTTTTTGCATAGAAAACTAATTAAATTAAATAAAAATCATTTAAAAGAAATCAAAATATCTGTAAGAAAATTTAAGCCCACCTTTTTAATGGTCCAATTGTGATAAAGAATTTTAAATAAGTTGGTTTTTTTTCTTCGTTTGTTAGTTTTTTAATTTGAACAATTGAAATTTTTTTTCCCTATAAAAATTGAATGATTGATTTTTACATGATACACCATTTTTCACCGTCAAAATCTTATTGTCCACTTCGTTTGTTTCTTTCTTTAAAAAGAAAAAGAATTATGTCTTGTATTCAAACATTTAAAACATTCAAAACTAGGTCTTTTAAATTTCTAAAATTAGAATTTAAAAAGTTTACAAAAAATGATGATATTGAACTTAAATATCATCCACACAAGAATTTCGGTCTTTTTCTTCTTCTTCAAAAAATATATAAAAGAAAGAAGATGATCATAAAAACTTTGACCGGAAATATTTCCAATTAAATACCTTAATTATGATCTAGTAGATAATTTTCAAAAAAAAAAAAACCTATCTAAAACAGTGATTCAATAAAATCAATGGAATTACCCTTTCACTTCGCTAAGCTTTAAAAAGATCAGTGATCAAGCTTTGTTTTTTTTTTGGGGAAAAATGTATAAAATTGTTACAAAAATTGAACCTAAAAAAATAATTTTTTTTTATATTTTTATATACCCTATGGTAGATACTATCAGAGAGGATATATTAGCTTACTACATTTGTTATCCATAGGAATAATCATCCGAGAACGGTCTCAAGAATCAAAAGTTAATATCGAAATATGCATAAGATAACGTGTTGTCCGATTTTGATGAAATTTACAAGGATGTTGTAGAAAGAAATAGTTGTAAAAAAAAATTAACCTGGCCATAAAATTTTGTCGTTTTTTTTTGACTAATTTTAAGATGTACTTCAACAAATTATATACGGATTTGAAAAAAATATGCATGATAGATTTACGCTAGTAAGGCGGGCCAGGTTACTTCTTAATTCGAAGAAGACGAGACAAGGTTATGAAGAAAAACATTAAAATTTTCTTAGTTTTGATGGTTTTCTCTCAATTAATTCATTGGAGTTAAAAATTTTTTAACTACGTGTCTCATTTCCACCGTAGTGTATCAAAAAATTGGCTATAAACTGATTTTAAGTTTCCATATTTTTCTTTTTTGTATAAAAGAAATGATTTTCAAAGTTTAAGAATTGAGTTATTTTACAAATATCTTACTTTCTGATCTTCTCTAGCATTCCAAAATGTCAACAACGACGGTTCTTGTTTTGTTGTTATATTAATTAACATAATCTGAAAATAGTATTTGAAAAAGGGCTATTTTGTTGAGAAGAGACAAGATCGCCTACAAAAATATCTTTCTTGTCAAATAAACTCAAATTAATGGCATTTTTAATTTCCTCTTCAAAAAGATATGCAAAAATGAGTAATTAGAACTAATTTAATAGAAGATTCTTTTGGTTCTTGTGGAAGTTTAATATGTTTTATTTCTTCTATATCAATAAGATGATGACGATGATTGTAGAAGTATTTAGTTAGAAGATTATTTTAGTGATCTGATCAACAATAAAGACTGCTTAAAAGTCTTGTGTCTGTATTAATAAAAGATTGATCGAAGAAGTGTTTAAAAAGATTATTCTTTTTGATCTCTGTAACACTTGGCAACCAATTTGAACTGTTTTTTTGTTTGTTCTATAGTTCATGTTTTTTTAGGTACTTTGTTCAATGGAAAATATGAACCCACCTGCCGATTTGCTCCAGCACCCACAGTTTTTTTTTTTGTCGAAAATTCAAGTTTGACTACTAATATTTACTAACTTTGTGGACTTTTAACTTACATAAATGTGATTTAAAAAAAAAAAAAAATAAAGGGTATGTGGTTAACAATATTGTTTTGTATCTCAAAATAATATAACAATCACAATAAACTCAATTTTTGGCTAGTGTAGACTAGTGTTATCTAGAATCACAATCCACCAAACTAGAATTGGGTTTATCTACCATAAGAATTTAAACATTCGATCGTATTTTACGAAATCATGCTGCTTAATGTTTAGCAATTTGATATTGAACCTTTTTAAAATCTAATTTTATTCTCATTTAAAAACTATGCCAATAATTGGTCGATTAACTGTTTTAACTGAAGATGTTCCATCTACAAGTGATCATGAACGATTTATTTGTAAATGGATTTCCTTTCATTCATTTAAAATTGCCATCAAAAATGAAAAATTACAGCCATGATTATACTAGCTCTCTAATTCTTCTAGAAGATAATAAGTTTTTTAAAACTAACGACTTTTAGTATAATGTACTAATAATATTTTCCATTTATCTTTGTTTTTTTCAGTTCTCTGTGGTAATCGTGTTAGCCAAATGACACGTACATATGATGACATCGAAGCAGTAACACGTCTTTTAGAAGAGAAAGAAAAAGATTTAGAATTGACTGTACAAATTGGTAAAGAATTATTACAACAAAATAATAATTTAGAAAATCGTATTGCCGAATTAGAGACCGAATTGAAAGAATCAAATGATGATCGTTCACAATTATTACATGATTTACATCAAAAAAATGAATTAATATCGGTCCTAACAAATGATGTGGATGATGGTAGTGAAAATGGTAAGAAGATAATATTTTTAATTAGTATATAATTTTTTATTTTTAAACTACTATATCTCAGGTTTTTTAGTGCTTAGGTTTTTTTTTAGAATAGAACTATTTTTAGAAGCCGGGTTATTAATTTTTTTTTTATTTTGTATATCCCTGTGGTAAAGAATATCAAAGCAAATATAATGTAATACATAAAAGTGAAACTGAAGAATCAATTTCTATGATCACTTTTTGAAAGATCTTTTAAAAAAGACGTTTTAATCCCTCTAATATTTACAATATTGTATCAGTGTATTTCATATTTTCAATGAGAGAACGTATTATGCTAAAACTGTATATGTGACATTAGGCGCACATTAGATGCTTTTGAAATGAAAGTTCTGATCACCACTTTACTTAACTGACGCGGTTTGAGTTATATAAAATATGCCATCATTTGTTATCAAAAATTAGATTAGTTTTGTGTTGGTTAAAATAAATGAAAAATGCTATAGGAGAAAAAAGACACAAATGAAAACTATAGACTTCTCTTCATATAGGATAACTCAAGAAACACTTTGACTGATTTTATGGAAATTTAGAATTTAGATTTGTCATAAAAATGATGTGTCACTTCAATAACTGTTTAGGCGATATTGAAAGTTTAAAAGCCATCGCTTTTGATAATGAACAAAGTGATAATCATTATCATGTTACAGAGTTACAATATAGCAATAATACACTATTAGCGAATTCTCTATATACCAATTTTAATTATATACTTATAGGGTAAATGTGCCAAATTGCTTGCAGCCGGTAATCCTTATTGCGGCTACTCTATTCAAAAAAATCCTTATAAAAGATGTGGTATCTTTTTAATAGTCTCAAAATTTGGTACGAGTACCAAAAATATATTAGCAAATCCATTGAAAGAAGCGAAATAAGAATTTTGTTATCATCAAGATTATTAGGATTCGAACCTCTTTATTTCGTCTTCGCAAGGAACCAAAAAGAAAGTAAGATTTTTATTAAGG
The DNA here is from genome assembly GCA_963422695.1 of Xylophagus ater. Taxonomy (NCBI): domain Eukaryota; kingdom Metazoa; phylum Arthropoda; class Insecta; order Diptera; family Xylophagidae; genus Xylophagus; species Xylophagus ater. Next base: position 2,184,765 of record OY730484.1, read on the forward strand.
ATACAAAATATAGAGTTACTTTAAAAGTCGATCGCAACACAACTGGTACGCTTGAATCATTTTAGTCTATACGCATAAATGAAGTTCAAACCGATTGAAGTGTATCTTTATTGGGCTTCTTTTTTTTTTAGTACGGACTAAATCACACCGAACTAATTTGGGTCGCACATAAACTTAAGGCCAATCTCCACGCAGTCGACATTCTATTCTGATCAAAGTATGGGATACACTTATGCAAAGTTTGGTTAAACAGAAAGGGAGAAACAATCATCCTACTAATTTTGTCGGCTTCTGGATTTCTGATTTCCCCATCTGATTTTCGATCTGCAGATGATTCCTCCCAAAATCAGATAAACATGTTTATCTGATTTATATGGCACTTCATCTGTGGGTGCATACTCTCATAATAATCACACACGATGCCATCGCACACTACCAACTTTTCTAAATTGTGTGGGGAGATTCTGATGTTTTTATTTGATCAATCCTAGCGAAAATTGCAAAAGTCCTTCTCATTCTAGTTTTCTGATTTTTCTCGTCAGAATAGGATGTCGGCTGTGTGGAGATTGGCCTTTACGTTCATAAACTAAATAGTAAATGAAATAGATAGAAATCAAACAGAGAGAAGAGTTCTAAAAACGAGCTGTAAGGGAAAATTTCTTTGGAAAATAACTTCGGATTATTACAGTATACAAAGTAAGCGGAGTTCTCGAACCGTACAAGGATTCTTTTGATAGAGTGGCTTGCAATTTGGTACATTTACCCTATGTCTTTTTTATTTACATAATTCATGTTGTTTATTATCACAGCAACATGTGATTCGCGATTTTTTATAATTCAGAAGTTTTTTTTTTTATTAATTTAAAAGATCACATTTAATATTCGTGAGGTATTTTTATTTGTTTCTTAATTGTTTGCCACGAAATTTATAAAGCATTGCTTTGCTTGGAAGAAGCATCATTTCGGAAATATTTTGGTATAAAATTTAAAAGAAAAGTGAAGTCGTCTTAAAGAACTAATTACTGTAATTATTAAAAATATCGAATGTGATGGTGAGTACTTGGTTGTTGTGAACAAAAAGACCACCAAGTTTTGAAGGCGGTTAGTATTTCTTTTTTTTTTTTCGTCAAATGTGGCTTTAATTCGTATATTTAATACTGTTCAGGAAGTTCAGGCAACTATAAAAGTGAGAACTTATCCAAATGATCGATTTAAAATGATAAAATAAAAGTGAAATTACCACAAAACATTATATTTATTTGTTTATGAAATACAATTTATTCATCACCATTATCAAATGAGATGATGTGTGTTTGAGGTTAACCTTAAGTCTGAGCACTATTAAGATAAGATAATATTTTTTAATATCTTATTCAATGTTTATTAATAGTAATAATTTTTTTTTTTACTACTGAAAAAAAAGATTTCTAATCTAATTTTGCGTTTTTTCTTTCCCAGATACACCAACATATTCAAAATCAATCACATTGGAATTGTTACAGAAGAAAATTTCACATTTACAAAATGAGAATGTCTCATTAAAACAAGAAGCTTCACAATTAGCTAAAGAAACTGATGAAGTTGAAGAGAAAGAACGTAAACTAATGGAGGACATAACATCACAAATAAATTCGGCTAATACCCAATTTGATGGTGTCAGTTTAGAATTGGAACGTCATAAGGAAGAGAATCGTTTACAACATGAACAAATCATAAGTTTGACAAGACGTCTATCTGATGCTGAAATGCGTTTACATCAATTGACAGCTGAAAATGATGAACAAATCTCATTATTAAGTATTACCAAAGAAACCCAAAATATGTTAACAACAGAATTGGCTGAATTTAAAACTCGCTATCAAGAGGTGCTATCATTATTACAAGAGGCACAAGAACAATTACGTAAATATCGTAAAAAATCTCAACCACAAGCAAGAAGTTCCTTTATATCCGGTCTTGGTGTACCACAATATGAGTCACTACATTCAGAATTAATGGAATCATCATTATATTCTGATAATAGTTTAGATTCTGGTATATCAACAGATCGTATGAGTGGTGTAGTACCATCTGGTTTAGGAGGAATAGGTGTTGCCGGTAATAGTCCAATGCCACCGTATAAGAAAATATTCGAAACAGTTCGTTGTGCCACAAAGAATGGTCATTACTCAGATTCTGGTATGTCACAAATGGGTACGATGTCAATGAGTTCATCACAATCACAACCTAGAATGTCAACAATGCCATATATGCCACCAGGTCAAGGTGGTGGTTGTACATCATCAATATATTCTGGTTCAACATATCCAAGCTATGAAAGTTCATCATCTGGTATGGGAATTAAAACGTTCTCAATTGAAAGTCTTACATCACAATCGGATGATGGTTATCCGACTGCACCGACAACTGGTGTACCCGGTACACCAGGTGCTAAAGATCTTGAAGCAGCACTGAAACGTTTAACACCCGGTGAAGTTTTAGCAAGACGTGCAATGTTATCGCATGCACCAATTGGAACATATACATATGATGAGAATCCATTACAAATGCCATTGGGAATTCGTACACCCGATAGTATTATGTCAACTGGTTCTATATCGCGTCTGTCATCCGCCAATATATTAACAAATCAATGGCGTCTTCCAGAAAAATTACAAATTGTTAAACCAATGGAAGGTTCACAAACATTACATCATTGGTCACGTTTAGCAACACCAACTTTGAGTGGTTTATTAGAAGAAAGACCAGGCGTAACAATTCGTGGTGGTCGTGGCCTTGAAGAATTAGGTATGCAAGTGTATTCTTTATCGGATGTTGAAGAAGACGTTGAAGATTATCCTGGCAAACAATTTCAACAATCCGGTTGTGTTTATACATTTACAAATAGTACTGTTATGCATCCAGATGATGGTACATTAGCATTCAGTTTATCACAATCTCAATTATCATCACGTATGGCATCAAATTCGACATCCAGACAACCAAGGTAAAAAAAAACTAATAATTTTGGATTTTGAATTTTTAATAATTTCATTTCTTTTCTTACAGTTGCCCACCAACACCTCGTGCCGGTTTATCTAGAAGAAATTCATGTTCAACATTCTCAGTTAATATGGGTCTAGCATCTATGCTCAATGAACGCGGTATTAAAGCAGTCACACCAAGTGCTATTAATACACCAGCCGGACCAAATTATTCACCAACCGTAACGCCATGTAATAGTCCCGGTAAGTTTAGAATATTTTCATAAATTGATGATTATTATTTCATTTTAATATTGAATTGAATTTTCTAGAGGGATCACCAACACGTTCTATGTCTCCAGAACCATTGTTTGGAATTCTATCATCGGGTGCAGATTTAATACGACGTAAATTAATCGGTGATGTTGAACGATCAACAATACGAACAACACCAAGTAAACAACAGAAAATCATGTTATCTAGATTAGAGAAGCGTGCGTTGCGTTCGTTGCGTTTACTTGAGAAAGTCGAAAGTGTTGGCCTTGAAAATATTATTGCACTACAACCGAATGTAATTAATCAATTGGCAAGCGGTATAGCAAGTCGTAGTGCTAGTCCGATGGCACAATTGACAAGTTTTAAAAATCTACATAATAATATAAGTGGCAGTTGTGAAAGTAATAAGAGTAGTAGCGGTAATAGTAGTATTAGCGGTAGTAGTTCCGGTTTAGATGATGTACAATTTAATAGAGAACAAATTCGTGCTGTCCTAAGTAAAGGTTTATCAAATGATAGCCTAAAAAGTTTAATCGATAATGATATTCCAAATTCACAAATATTATCTTCTGATGAAGATTATGATAATAATGATAAAAATAGTTCTTCACCATATAAACATCATAGAGCAGCACAGGCAACGACATCATCATCATCATCATCTACTACATCATTAGAAACTACTGCACAAATGCCGGAAAATGTAACACCTATAACAGATATTCGTATTAGACAAATGCAACGTCAAAAATCACGTCGTAATTTAAAAAATGGTATCGGTGGACAGCGTCCTGATTTAGGTACTGTATCTGGTAATGGTTGTGGACGTGTACGACCAGATTTAGGAAAAGTTATTAATACAAATTCATCAAGAAATCATCTACAAGATAATATAGAAAAACGAACAAATGATGATGCTCCGACACAATCGATGACACAATCATTTGTCGGTTCAATTAGTTCGTTATTTTTTGGACGTAAAGGTGGATGGCTGTAAAAGAAAGAAAAACAAGGAAAATTCAATAGAAAAACAGTCTTCAAATCTTAATTCGCTTTAAAATTAATTAAGTTTATTAATTAATAATTTTTAGTTTAGTGAAAAAGAAAATTTTTCGTAATTTCGAAATTTTTAATGCGCTTTTTTGATGGATTTTTTTGTTTTTTTTTTTTTTAATTTAGTCGCAATAGAATGAACTGAATATAAAAAAAAAAGAAAAAAACAAAACAAATGATTTAATATTATATTAATTTATTTAAAATCCTATTATTTTTAAAACAAATAAATTTTTTTTTTTTTTATAATTTATAATGTATTTTTTAAGTCATTTTTTCTTTTGTCTTGTCTATGGAAATTTTTCGTTTTAGTTCCTGTAACTCTTGTAACACTGTAATGGAATTCGGTCAGACGACAAGTGACGATCGGTTGTGTCGATTTTTATGCATTTCGTAAAAGAATTTATCACTTGAAAGTGATAGGATTCAATTCCCGGCGACATCATGTTTTCACTTATGTATGTATGACTTATGAGCTCTGTTATAAAGATTAATTAAAAAAAACGAAAGAAAATGTTCACTCAGTCTTGAATTAAAGAAGTATCTTCTTTTTTCTTAAATCGAGTTATACTTGTATTTTGTTTTTCCAATTGCAAAGAAATGGAGATTCACATACACATCACATTTAGAGGACTGATTTGGGAAAAGTAACTGGAGTGGAATCATGTAATTCGATTTGGGCCAAAAAGTAAAGCAATATCAATGCTTTTTCAATTCAATTTAGTGTCACCAATCGAATTACATGATTTCCATTACTGATTATCGAATTAAGACTAAATTAGGACTCAAAAAAGAAAGGGTTTTGGTGGAACAAAATGAAACTGCTACTAATTCAAAATGAATCTAATAAGGGAAGAGAATAGAAACTAATTTTGTTGTGGTCCTAATTTGATAATGAATAAAGTGTGTTTTAGTCAAATTTATGTAATATTTTTTTTTTCCTGTTCTTCTTAAGACAACGAATTAATTAGAAACGTTTTTTTAATTTTTATTATTTTTTTGTTTTATAATATTTTTATAGCATAAAAAAGGAATTCATTTATCAAAACAAAAGAAATTGAAAGAAAATAATTATTTTTTAAATTTAAAAAAATATTTATTTTGCAACTCTTTTTTTCCACACTAAAGATAAATAAAGAAGTAATGATATATTAGAAAAAGTTACGTGAAGAAAGATGATAAAATTCTGATAAATTGATTAAATTGAAATAATGTAAAAGATCTCTAAAACGATGCTATTTTTATTTATTGTACAATGAAAAGAAGTAGGTGTCTAAGAAAATTTACAGAAATGTTATCTGTTCAAAAATCTATTCAAATTGAGTCATTTTGACTTCAGTGTAGATATTCTTTGTCCTTTTCTAGGTCGAATATGTTCCAGTTGTTTATGCTGTGTTGTCAAACTCATGCAAAATGACAACGAGATTGCCTAAACTGGAATTTCTGGATTGTTGAAAAGGTCCTTAATTCTTATAAATTTCTCGATTTAAATGATATTTTAGTGACATTTTGGCAAAGCATTCGTCAATACCTGAGTCACGAGTCATTTATTTTTGACAAGTTACGTGACTATAAAAATATGATAGCTCCAAATTAAAAATGACAATCAACTGTCACTTTCCCTTACATCATGTATTTTTTTGTGCTCGATTATGATAATGATGAATTTAAAGTGATAGTTGTCACTTTCAAATGTTTCGAAGAATAGTTTGTCTGCTAATTGCCGAATGTGTAGTTTCATTGACCTAACTTCGTTATACAAATTTATCAGAATTTTTGTCTCAATAATACAAAAATTGTATTTTAAATTAAAAAGAACAAAAAACAGGACTAATAAAAAATTAAAGATATTAAAAATAAAATACAAAAGCTTTTTTTTGGTAGTAAAAAATTTATATTCAAGAAAAAAATTAGAGCACAAATTAAAAGCCAAAAACAAAAATAAAATATCTTAATTAAAAAAATAAAATATATAAAACAAAATCATCACAAATTTAATATAAATTAAATTAAATTAATTTTAAAAAAAAAACCGAAAAAATTATAATTTTTAAAAGAAAATTTTGAAAAATTTATTACAAAAAATCTCATTTTTATTTTTACTCTTTTTTTTCTTATTATTTAATTTAAAAAAATACATTATTGCACAATAATTAAAATCCTCTTTAAAAAACGTTTCTTCTCCTAAAAAAAATGCCTTATCAGAAAAAACTTATGTTTTTCAAAGCGTTTTTTAATTAATAATTTTCTATTTTATTAATTTTAAAAATGACTGTCTTTATAAAAATGTTTCTTTTGAAAAAGTTGAAAATAATTAAAATTTTATTAAAAAAAAAAAAAAAACAAGAAACTTTGTAACACAATCTTTAAATAGATTCGTTAAAAAGGTTTTCTTTCTTTTATTTTTCATTCAATAAAATAACAGCACCCGAGCAGGGTCCTGTGCTGATGTCCCTGTTTTCTTGATTAATTTTGTTTTAAAAATATATTCAAATTATTTTTGAATGAAATTTATTTAAAAATTGTAAAAAAAATTAATCTTTTGTTTTTGAAATTCAAAATGAAAATATTTTATTATTTAAAAAAACACACGCAAAGAAAAACAGTTTAATTTCCCACAAAAAAAAGTGGAAAGATTTTTTTTTTTATTATTTTTTTAATTAAAACAAAATATTTTTAACTTTAAATAAGAAAATATTCTTAATAAGAAAAAAATATTAAAAAGGAAACAAAAATATATTAAAAAAAATATTTATTTTTCATAATTAAAAAAAAAACAATTAAAAATAATTAGCTTTAAAAATAAAAATAAAAATAAGAAATATAAAAAAAGAAAACTAAATAAAAAAAACAATGAATTGAAAAAATAAAAACATAAAAATTTTACAAGAGAGAAACAAAAAATGCTTAATTAAAGAATAATTTATTTTTATTTAAAAAACAAAATAAAAACTTATTAAAATTCGGTTTATTCTAGTTTTTGCGCTGAAAAAAGAAATTCTATTATTAATTTTTGTTTTATATTTTCTTTCAAAATAATAAAAATTACATAAAAAAAAAATATTGTAAAAATAAAGAAGAAAATTTTGATAAGAAATTTCTTCAAATAAATTAAAAATAAAACAAAATGAAAATATATAGTTGAAATATTATTATAAAAGAAAATTAATTAGCTTTTTCTTTTCGTCTCGTCTCTATCGCAGGACACTTGCTTGATTTGTGCTCCCTAAAAGCATATTTTCAAAAACTGATAACATATTTTGCTTCGTAATTAATCAATTCCTCCGTCGAATAAGGTACAAAATTGATCATATCGACAAAACGCCTTCGAAGACTTAGTGTGCGGCAACATAGGCTCTATGCTTACTGCGCGCGCTTTCAAAGATGAGAGCAACGATAAATATACGCGTGTAATTAAATGGAAGTCACCATATAGCCGAGTTCGTTGGAAGCAGGATACGATAGAAAAAAAGAGATGAATTGAAAAAAAGGCCATAGTTTCTTTTTTCAATTGCAAAGAAGATTTGTATTTGGATTCGTGAATTACATGACAAACTAGAGAAAATGTAAATGGGTTCAACGACAAGAGTGATATTCGATGTGAACACTTTTTGCTCATCGTTTTCGTTCCTCTCACTGCGTTAATATTTTTGTCACTCGGTGTAAAAAGCGCAGAACCTGTGTGGCCGTACACTTAGTCGATATGATAGAAATTTGGTATTTCACAAGATCGAAACGAGTAATCAAATATGGGGCCAGCGCTCTACAGTCCATAATTTCATAAAACAGAATAATTCCCTGGAGTCGAAAATAATTTTATTTGATGAAACTTCTCGCTAATTTTTTGGTCTCAAATTATGCATTTTTTCAATTTAATTGCGTTGAAAACTTGGTTGAAACCAATTACGAGATATAAGGCTAAAAATTGTAGGATATTTTTTTAAAATCAATTTTGTGATGATCGTTCTTTGAATGTTTCGTTCGATTTTTACATCTGGTTCTATTACAAAAAATTTTGTTAATCTGTCAAAAGTTATTGTCAGGAAATTGTAAATTATGTTTTTTGTGGAGTTTATCGTCTTTTCGGTTGTAAAAATTTACATTTGAACTTCTGTTTTGTAATCTAATATTTAATACTTATTTGGGTAAGTTTTGATGTTGAAATTTTTTAAATATATATTGTTGTTGGTTTTAAAATAATCAAAGTCAAAAGAAAAAAGAGTCATTGCGGGGTTCAATGGGACAACCATATCACGGTTGCCTGGGACATGACAAAATAAATTAAGGGACTAAAAAGATATTTACGGTAATAGTTTTCGGTACATTATCTTTTGAATTTGCATATAAAATCATATAGTCATTTAACTCAACATATTAGCCCATTTGGCTCCGCAATTTATTGCACGGGACAGGAAACTGTCCAGTATCACAAAAGGAACCACGTTTTTCGTGATATTTAAACACATCCTTTTATAAAGAAAATATCAAAGTTTTGAGTAAAAAAGATTTGTTCAAAAAATTGAAATAAAGTTAAGAGTTCTGACCAAAGTCCCATTAGCCCATTTAGCCAGCCCATGAATGAAAGAATATATGGATTAATGTTTTCCCATATTTCAAATTGGTTTTTTCTGCGAACCTATGTCATTTGTGACCTGAAATACATTGTTTATGTGAAAAATCGCGGTTATTTATTTAGAAGGAAATTCACATGTGATGTCATAAAAGTATGAAAATAAATTTTCAAAATGGCCGGCATGCCCAGCGTGTAATCTATATATTCTTTCATTCATGCGTTTATCCCAAATCTAAAAAAAACACAAAACAAATTCATTTCTTTTTTTTTTATATATTTTGTGCATTTCAATACTTTAAAAGTTCAACAAATTTTTGTTCTGGAATTTTTTCTTTTCTTTTTAAATTGCATTAACTAAATTTTAAGTAATTCTTTTAAATTGAAAATTTTTTTATTTTTAAATATGTATCACCGGAATCTTAATCTATATTTAAGAAGGATTATCTATACAAACATTTGTTTAAGAAAAACAATAACTGAAAAAGAGTTCACACAATCAAAAATCGACATCACAATTGAAAATTTTGTTTAAAAGAAATTAAAATTAGAGGCTAATAAAAAATATCGATTTTTGAAATTAACTCTTTCAATTGGGAACCATTGATTATTTATTTATGATTATTATTTTTTCTTTTTTTTTTAAATAATTGAACTAAACAAATTAAATATAAAAATTTTAAAATTATTTTCTAACGTGAGACACTTGATTTTAAGAACCAACAAACAGTGTTCTTATTTTTTTTTTTATTTATCACATAAGATTTCAAGATTTATGCGTTCAAAATTGTTTTTAATATTCATACAATTTCTAGTTTCTTATTTAAATTTTTGTTTTGTTTTTAATTCTTGTTTTAAATAAGTTTATATTTTTTTTTTTATATTTTAGTACTAATATAGAGATTCATTTTCTTTTTAGTTTTCTTCAATTTTTTTTTTTTTTTTGTAAGGTATTTTATCCTTAAGGGATTTGTTTGTATACTTTCAAAACCATTGTATCATATCAATTTATTTTGCTATCGATTTTACTATCATTAAAAGACTTTATTCATATTTCGAATTTCCATGATACGATGATAAACAACGATTAATAAACTTACAAACACAATGAATATATTGTTGAGGATATTTTATGAAAATTTTAACATGTTCAGCATCTTCAAAACAAATTTTTGTTGCATCAATACCACGCTGTTGTCGATAATCGGCGAAATTTTCAACATCCTAAAAATTGGTCAAATAAAAAATTTATAATTTGAAGGAAATATAAAAACAAAAATGAATTTCTCTTACCTTATACGGTATTACAATATCACCTTTTGAATATAAAAATAATTGTGGCCAATCAGTTATTTCATTTTTAAGATCATGAAACGGATTTACTTGTGATGGTTCATTCTTAATAAATAAATTCTTAAAGGCATTATAACTTTCCTTGAAAAAGAATTATATAATAATTAAATCATATTTTTCTGTTTTGGAATACACAAAAATTTTTTATAGTTACTTCAAAAAACCACATAACAGTTAATGTTATAGTTATAAACCAGGCTGTTAAACAATTGCATTTTTTCCTTTCTCGTCCATATATAGCATAAACAGCACGATATAAACCTAATATACGACGTTCACCTGGTGCCGAATCAAATATCATACCACGAATTTGGATCGGTCTTTTATTTTCACGTATCGCCAATGATATATGCTGATATAAATAGGCACCACCATTTGAAAATACATGAAATATTAATGGATGACTATCAAAATTCATGTCATATATTAATTTCAAAATTTTATCTCCAATTGGTTTCATTGCTGAACGTTTCCAAAATAAATTTTCAACTGGCGCCGTATAACGAACTGTAATTAAGCTAAAAAATATCAATTAAAATAATAAATTTTAAGACTTTTGACAAATACTCTGAACTGTGAAATCCAAAGAAAAATACTATCTAAGAATTTTAGAATTTGTACACTCCCAAATTTGGACACATCAAAGGATACAGGATGCATAGAACGTTAGTAAGGTATTATTTCAGGGCTGAAACAGCGCTTTAGAAATATAAAAATTGCCTATTTGTAGGCGCAAATAAAGCTCTAAGATATTTTTTTAAAAATGGAGATAGTTTTTTGTTGTACCTGTAAAACATTTTTCATTTACAAATGATTAGATTGTCAATTTTATTTCCATTATTGAATTATCTTTCTATAATTGGGACCTTATTACAATATCGAAACATTCGATTATCAATACAAATAACATGAAATATAATATAAGACTGCACGCAGACAAAATTTATTTAAAAATAAATTCAATTGATTGAATTGACAAATCGATTAAATTTCATATGTATATATAGTTAGTTTGTTTTCTTCAATTACACATAAATATTGTCTCTAATCTAATTGATTTTCTTACCCTCGGTCTTCGTAAATTTTTGAATATTTCATAAGATATCTGTCCTGACAACCAGCCCATCCTAAAAGCATGACAATGGGAACATTCGTTTCTTTATAAACAAAAACATAATCTGATTCGGCTGCATCAATTTCATTACGGAAATTTGGTGTTGGAAATTTTATAAAATACTCCAAAGTATCATCTTGCTGTTGTTCTTGATATTGAACAGCTTGTTGTTGCTGTTGTGGTGGCTGTTTTTGTAGATGGCTTAAATTTTGGTATTGGCCGGAATTCATAACATAAGAATTTGTTCGTCTATTAAATGAACTGATCGGATTATTAACTTCAGATCCACCTCCAAGATGATGTGAGGTCATTTTAATTAAGAAAAAAAAAGAAGATATTTCAATATTATACTAATTTTACTCGAAACAGAATTCCGTATTTTCTTAATAAATTTTTGACACTGAACCCGGCAAAAACTTCTTTTTTTCTTTACTAATTTGGATCTTTTGTGTTGGTCACTCTTTTTACCGAAAAACAAAAAGTTTAGGTAAATTTGTTTATTTCTTTGAAGAAGTTATTTTCTTTAAAATATGTTTTACTGACTTCTTCAAAATGTAATTATATTACAGTAGATTTTTTTTTCCTTCCATCAAATCCAAAAAAGTATGAGTATGCCATGCGCATTTATTATTCGAGACAAAAATAAAAACACTTCAAAAAAAAGAAAAATGCATTCAAGAAAAACGAAAAACAAAAGTCTTCTAACGAACTTAAATTTTGAAATATTTACTATTCCAATAAACACATTCCAGTTTCCAGATGCGAATTCAATATGTTAACAATGAATATTTGAATTTCAAAATATTTAAAAAAAAAATTAAATATCAAATTTAAAATTCTTATGAACAATTGTTTAATTAAGAAAATTCTCTATTAATTAAAGATTATTGTTTTTTCTTTCAAAAGGAGGAATTAAGGCGTGGAAATCTATTTGTGGATCGTGGAATAAAATATGCGCAAGTTTAATTCTACAAAAAAGAGACAGATAACATTAAAAAGTCAGTTGACAACAAAAGTCGTGTTTTTAAGGAAACAAAAGAAAAGAAAAGAATAAACAGCAGTCACGCTAAATTTTGTAAAGTTAAACTTGTTTTCGGAATTAAGGGAAAACTATTTACTAAACAGACCCCAGACTTTTATTTCCCTTCCTAAGGACAAACAAAATCCACATTTGTTTTATTTTTGTATTTCATAAAAAAGAAAAATTAATATTTTACTATTTGTAATTTATTTATTGTAAAATTTTGTGAAAAATAAGTAAAATGTCGTCAGAAGAAAGAGATCCCGTTATCAACACATTACCACAAGAAAATGTGATTGGTAAGTTTCAATATTATTTTATTTTGTTTAGTGTTAAGATTTTTATGACTCTATCAATTAAGATTCAACCGAAGAACATTTGAGTAATGGGAAAAGTACTAGCAATGGGAATGAAGACATTACTAAGCCCGCAGTAGCTGCAGGAAAACCCAAACATGACCGAAAATCGCCTCCAACAGAAAAGAACGAAGAACCCAAAGCAAAAAATACAAAATTAGATGAAACTGAAACAGAATCAGTAAAATCCGAAGGAGCAGCATCATCATCAGTTCGACCAGCATCCGCCAGACGACGAAGAGAGAATTCCTCGAAACAGGACGACTTGCCTCCTGACATTAAAAGGGCGACCAAAATAGGAGCGTCATCAACTCAACCAACAGTCGCAAAGGAACGAAATGTAACCTCAAAAAATGGAAAAACTAATGCTAAATTGGAAACATTTAATAAAAATGAATTTGATGGATCATCATCTTCATCAGCTCAACCAGCATTATCAACAAAAGAACAAAAAGCTACTTCATCGAGAAAAGAACTACCTCCTGCTACAATGGACTTTAAACAAAATTCAATTGTTGCACTTCATTTGATTGGAAAGTCAAACATCGAAATTCGAAGAGGTTTGCATCACATGAATTTGAGTGAAAAGTTTGTGTATCGTACCATTAAACGATTCGACGAGACTGGAAGCATAAAAAAACGCTATGGCGGAGGCCGACGATGCACTGCAACTACTCTAGAGAACGTAAACAAAGTTCGTAATCGGTTGTATAGTAACCCAGAGCTAAGTTCAGCAACAATAGCAAGTGAATTGAACATAAGCGATAGAAGTGTTCGGCGAATCTTGAAAAATAAGCTAAAGGTAAAGTCATAGAGTTACATTAACTGGAGATTTTGTTTCCCTCGTTTTCATACAAAATAATGGAAGAGAAATTGTCACTATTTTATCTTCTTGCTTTAATTTCTGATAAATATAACGATATATCCTCAAATATCATTGATTTTTCACTGTTGGCACAGTCTTTTAAAAAAAACTTATCATTTTGAAAAAGTAATTTTTTGACAATTTGAAATATGAATTTTGAGCGGGGAAACTTCTTTTTATTCAATTATTAAAAATCTGCGTTGTTTTTATTTTTCATACATTTAAACCCAAGTTTCATATTCTCCTCTTTCGGCCCACGCGACACAGAAAATCTATATCTCTAGTTGTATCTCTATGGTAAAGCCTTTGAAAAAAACAAAAGTGTCAAGAACTAACTGATACTAGTACAGCACGAAGTACATACTAAGTTAACACATAATGAAGCTGAAGCGGAATCAGCATCATCAGCAAGAGGATGGAAGACAATTTCCTCCAAGAAAAAACTGTCTCCTGCTGCAAAAAGAGTAGCCAAAAAAGAATCATCTAAATCGTCGTCATCAGCTCAACCAGTAGGCCGTCCTGTTAATCAGCGTAGAAAACGTGGAGGCTCTGAAGTAGCAGAGGATGATGAAATCGGTGAGGAAAACTATTAAAAAACTTGGTAAAAAGATATAAAAAATAATGAAAATAATATATTTAGATGAAAAAAAAAGTAAATCTACCCCCAAAAAGGCGGCACCACCAAAAAAAGGGTCTAAAATGAATTCCACAGAAACTTTATACAATGAAATGGACTTCAGTTCCGATAAAACCTTTAATTTGAAAATATCAAGTTGGAATGTGGCTGGATTACGCGCATGGATATCCAAAGGTGGTCAGGATTATGTTAAATATGAAAAACCTGATATAATCTGTTTGCAGGTAAAAAATTATAATTTGAAAATAAGTTTAGTTTTTTAAAATAAATTTTGTTTTTGTTTTTAGGAGATTAAATGTATATCAGAAAATGTACCCGAAGAAGCTTGTTTCCCAGGATATCATCCATATGGGCTGTGTCGCCATGACAAAACTTCTATCTTTGGGTTATATCGATACATATCGATTCCTTAATCCCGATCAAGAGAAAGTTTATACTTTCTTTCTCCATTACTGGAGATATTTTATTTTATCATAATTTGACTGAATATATAAATAATAAGTTGTGTGTAAAAGAAAAAGTGAATTTATATTGGTCTTTTATTTTCACACATCGCCAATGATATGTGCTGCTATAAATAGGCGCCACCATTTGAAAATACATGAAATATTAATGGATGACTATCAAAATTCATGTCATATATTAATTTCAAAATTTTATCTCCAATTGGTTTCATTGCTGAACGTTTCCAAAATAAATTTTCAACTGGCGCCGTATAACGAACTGTAATTAAGCTAAAAGTAGTAAATAAAAATACCAATTAAAAAAAATAAAATTTTAAGGCTTCACAAATGCTCTGAGCTGTGAAATCCAAAGAAAAATACTATCTAGAAATTTTAGAATTTTTACACTCTCTCAAATTGGGACGCATCGAAGGATACAGGACGCATCGAAGGATACAGGACGCAGAACGTGAGTAATGTATTATTTCAGGGCTGGGATGTGAAACAGCGTTTTAGAAATATAAAAATTGCCTATTTTCAGACGCAAATGAAAAAGATATTTTTTTAAGAAAATACAAAATAATAATTAACAATTAGATAAATAAAAAGACATAGTTTTTTGTTGCATCTGTAAAACATTTTGCATTTAAACATGACTAGATTGTCATTGTTGA
Organism: Xylophagus ater; assembly: GCA_963422695.1. Taxonomy (NCBI): domain Eukaryota; kingdom Metazoa; phylum Arthropoda; class Insecta; order Diptera; family Xylophagidae; genus Xylophagus; species Xylophagus ater. Next base: position 2,200,090 of record OY730484.1, read on the forward strand.
ATTATCCTTTTATAATTGGACCTTATTACATTCCTAATAAATTTTTGACAATTGTACCCGGCGAAAACTTTTTTACTAATTTGGATCTTTTGCGTTGGTCAGTTCTAACCGAAAAACAAAAATTTTGGATGAGTTTATTTCTTTGCAGTTTTTTCCTTAAAATATGTTTTACTGACTTCTTCAAAATGTTACAGTAAATTACAGTAAATATTACAGTAGATTTTTTTTTTCCTTCCATCAAATCCAAAAAAGTATGAGTATGCCATGCGCATTTATTATTCGAGACAAAAATAAAAACACTTCAAAAAAAAGAAAAATGCATTCAAGAAAAACGGAAAACAAAAGTCTTCTAACGAACTAAAATTTTAAAATATTTACTATTCCAATAGACGCATTCCAGTTTCCAGCTGCGAATTCAATATGTTAACAATGAATATTTGAATTTCAAAATATTTAAAAAAAAAATTAAATATAAAATTTAAAATTCTTATGAACAATTGTTTAATTAAGAAAATTCTCTAATAATTAAAGTTTATTTTAATTTTTCTTTCCAAAAGGAGGAATTAAGGCGTGAAACTCTATTTGTGGATCGTGGAATAAAATATGCGCAAGTTTAATTCTACAAAAAAGAGAGAACAGATAACAGTAAGAAGTCAGTTGCTGTTTTAAATTGCAAAAAGACCGGGACATTTTTTTTGCCCAAACAACAAAAGTTGTGATTTGAAGGAAACAAAAGAAAAGAAAAAATATAAAGCAATCACGCTAAATTTTGTAAAATTAAACTTATTATCGGAGTTAAGTGAAATCTATTTACCGAATAAGCAAGCTTTTGTTTCCTTTCTAAGGACAAAAATTTAGACGCGAAGATCCACATTTTTTTTTTTTCTATTTCATATAAAAAAGAAGAAAAATTAATATTTTACTATTTTTAATTTATTTATTGCAAAAGTTTGTTAAGAATAAAAATAAAAAAAATGTCGACAAAAGGAAGAGGAGGACGCTTTGTCAAGCCATTACCGCAAGAAAATGTGATTGGTAAGTTTCAATATTATTTTATTTTTTTTAGTGTTAAGATTTTTATGACTCCATTAATAAAGATTCAACCGAAGATCATTTGAGTAATGGGAAAAGTACTAGCAATGGGAATGAAAACATTACTAACCCTGCAGTAGGTGCAGAAAGACCCAAACGTGGCCGAAAAGTGCCTCCAACAGAAAAGAACGAAGAACCCAAAGCGAAAAATACAAAAAGTGCCAAATTAGATGAAACTGAAGCAGAATCAGTAAAATCCGAAGGAGCAGCATCATCATCATCATCATCAGTTCAACCAACATCCGCCAGAGGACGAAAAACTACTTCCTCCAAACAAGAAAACTCACCTCCTGTCACTAAAAGGGCGCCCAAAAGAGGAGCGCCATCAACTGAACCATCACTCGCAAAAGGACGAAATGTAACCTCAAAAAATGGAAAAACTAATGCTAAATTGGAAACAGTTAATGAAAATGAATCTGATGGATCATCATCTTCATCAGCTCAACCAGCATTATCAACAAAAGAACAAAAAGCTACTTCATCGAGAAAAGAACTACCTCCTGCTACAAACAAGTTAACAACTAAAGAATCATCAGAATCTCCGTTATCAGCTCAAGCAGTAAGTGAACGCAAAAAGACTTCAAAAAATGGGAAAACTAGTACAGCACGAAGTACTAAGTTAACAAATAATGAAGCTGAAGCAGAGTCAGTAAAATCGGATGGATCATCATCTTCAGCAGCTACACCAGCACCATCAGCAAGAGGACGGAAGGCAACTTCCTCTAAGAAAAAACTGTCTCCTGCTGCAAACAAAGTAGCCAGAAAAGAATCATCTGAATCTTCGTTATCAGTTCAACCAGTAGCAACCGCAAGAGGACGAAATGTAACTTCAAGAACTGCGAAAACTAATGCAGCACAAAAAGCCAAATTAGAGGCACATAGTGAAGCTGAAGAGGATTCTGATAAATCATCATCTTCGCCAGCACCACCTGCAAAAGGACGAAAAGCAACTTCTTCGAAGAAAGAATTATCTTCGGCTGCAAAAAAACCAACAAAAAAAGAATCGATTAAAGCGAATCCTAAGAATGGCGTTCAACCAGAAGAAGAAGGTAACAAAGCAAGAAATTTTTAAATAATTTTCAATTTTATTAATGTGTTCGAGGTTTTATTTTCAAACGATAAATTTAGATGACCGTCCTGTTAATCGGCGTAGAAAACGTGGAGGCTCTGAAGTAGAAGAGGATGATGAAATCGGTGAGTGAAAACTATTAAAAAAATTTGTTAAAAAGATATAAAAAATAATGAAGAAAAAATATTTAGATGAAAAAAAAAGTAAATCTACCCCCAAAAAGGCGGCACCACCAAAAAAAGGGTCTAAAATGAATTCCACAGAAACTTTATACAATGAAATGGACTTCAGTTCCGATAAAACGTTTAATTTGAAAATATCAAGTTGGAATGTGGCTGGATTACGCGCATGGATATCCAAAGGTGGTCAGGATTATGTTAAATATGAAAAACCTGATATAATCTGTTTGCAGGTAAAAAATTATAATTTGAAAATAAGTTTAGTTTTTCAAAATAAAAATTTTTGTATTTGTTTTTAGGAGATTAAATGTATACCAGAAAATGTACCAGAAGAAGCTTGTTTCCCAGGATATCATCCATATTGGTTGTGCCAACCAGGTGGACATGCTGGTGTTGCAATTTATTCAAAAATTATGCCAATTAATGTCACATACGGAATTGGTGATGAAGAACAAGATACTGATGGACGTATTATAACTGCAGAATATGAGAAATTCCATTTAATATGCGTTTATGTCCCGAATGCTGGACGAAAATTAGTAACATTACCAAAACGTATGCGTTGGGATAAGATTTTCCATGAATACGTCGAGAAATTGAATGCATCCAAACCGGTAATAATATGCGGTGATATGAATGTTGCACATAATGAAATTGATTTGGCAAATCCAAAAGGAAATCGTCGTAATGCCGGTTTTACACAAGAAGAACGTGATGGTATGACGAAACTTCTATCTTTGGGTTATATTGATACATATCGATTCCTTAATCCCGATCAAGAGAAAGTTTATACTTTCTGGACTTATATGGCAAATGCCCGGGCAAAAAATGTTGGATGGCGTTTAGATTATTTTATTTTATCTGAGAGAATTCAATCGAAACTTGTTGATAATGTTGTCAGATCAAAAGTTTTGGGAAGTGATCATTGTCCAATCACATTGTTTTTAAATATTTAAAAAAAACAAGAAAAAAATTAAAACCAATTTCCAATTCAAAATTGGTTTTAATTTTTTTTTTGTCTAAATATAATTGTATTGATTGCATTTTTTATTGTTAACCAAAATACTTAATGGTCATAATCCTCCATTATTGGAGATTTTTAATTTTTATCATAATTTGATCGAATATATAAATAATAAGTTGTGTGTAAAAGAAAAGTAATAAATGTTCTGTTTTTCAATAAAAATTTTCTTTTCTCAAATTATTTAATTAAAAAAGAAAAAAGGCGCATAATTCATTAGAAAATGTTTGTTTAGGGAATAAAACATGATTTTTGAGTTTTAATCGAATTCGAGAAAATTATATGATCCTAAAGGGAAAATAAATTTAAGGTTATGTATAAAGAAAATTCAAAATGGGATATTTTTTTGCCTGGAAGTTAAATGTCAAAAATAATTCAGTAAAAGCCGGCTTTGAATTTGAGTGTTATATTTTCAAAGAGATAAATAAATATAAATATTTGAATAGCAACTGTTAATAATTTAAGAGTTCTAAAAGAAATAATACAATAAAAAATATAAATCTATCAAAAAAAAAATGCGTATAAAATTAGATTTAACAGATTTTTTTAATAATTGGAAAAAATATGCATATATATTAATTCAAGAAGAATGGGAAACTATAAAAAATTTACAAGATCATATCCAAAAAATGTTTTCATTACCCCAAGTCGAATTGGTAACAATGGAAGATTTTATTTATTTGCCACCACGTGAATCAATAAAAGTGATTAAAAAAGGAGATATAATCAAGTAGATAAAATATTTAAATAGAAATATATAACAAAAAGTACATATATGTTATTTTCAGAGTTGTAAAGCAACAAATAGATCTTGAAGGAAACGTGCCGATAGAAAAATCTAAGAAGAGAAAAGCTGAAAGTAATAACGATGAAAATGAAGATTTAAATGAAACAATAACTTCAAATGCAGAAGGAAAAAAACCAAGAAAACGAAAACGTAAAAATAAATCTAAAAATTTAGAAATCACAGAACAATCGATAACAAATCCAAAACTTTTGCCAATTAAAATTAATAAGACAACTTCATCTAAAGAACATATTCGATTTGATGAAGAAGAAGAAACCGAAATAAATCCAAAGGAATCAGAAGAAAAACTGGTTCTAGTTTTCAAAAATTATCTTGAAAATGAAGATCTAAAAAAGCCAAGAATCATAAAAGCTGCAGGTATTCAAAAACTTTCTTTTTATGCTTTTTAATTTTAGATTGTAAATCTATTCAGTTACTGATTATTATAATGCAAATTTACAATACGAATTGACGACTGAAAACTCGGAAAAGGAGATTTGTTTAAATGGTAAAAGTGATCCCAATGTTGATCTAAATATTGTACAGAAGACACAAGATTTATCGATTGAATCAGAAATTATCGTAGGTAAATTTGTTTATATTTATTTTTGATGTAAAGCTTAATTTTATCTTTTCAGACATCAACGAAAAGGAAGGCTAATCCTTTTAAGAAATAAAAACTTTTTAAAGAAAATGAATTGATAAAGAAATTTTGTAAGTTTACTTAATAATTTTTTTTATTTATTTATTTATAATATATCAAAATCGTAAATAACATTTTTTTTTTTATAATATATTTAATTTTTTTATTTTGCAATTATTTACTACAAAAAGGCCAAAAAAAAAATAGAAGCAAAACAAGGAATGTTATTTGATTAAAAAAAAAAAAAAAAAATGTAAATCAAACAAAGTATAAAAGCTTAAATAAAATTAAATTATGAATAATAAAAACCAAAATGGACGAAAATATAATTAATAAAAATAAAAAAACAAATCGATAAAAAAAATATATTCGAAAAGTTATTTTGTAAAAGCAGGAATTCACGCGTTTCTTTCTTTGGTTAATTTTCTTTTTCATTTAGATTCGACAGAAAAATCAAAATGAAATTAAATTTTGTTCGTTGCACAAAATAACATCGTTTGGAAGTCACATGAATTATATTTTAATTTTAACATTTGAAATATTAAATGACAACAGCACCAGCTTCAGAACGGCTTACTGGTAAATCTGGACATGATCTCCAATTATCCGTTAACGGATCATAACATTCAACAGAACTAATTGTTATTTGTGCTCTGTAAAAGTTCACTTCGCATGTCTATAGAAAAAAAAAAAAAAATCAAATCGTAATTTATAAGACATTGGTAAATACAATTTTCTCTACTCAACCTGATCACCACCAGCTACATATAATATCCCATCAGCAGAAGCTACAGCCGGTATTGCACGACAAACTGACATTGGTGAAACCATTGTCCATTTGTCTTGATCAAAACTATAACGTTCAACAGTACGCAAAACATCTTGGTGACTACTATTACCACCAACAACATATAAATGACGATCTAGAATAGCAACTCCCATTTGACAACGTGCAGTTTGCATCCGAGCTAATTGGCTCCATTCTTGTGTTACGGGATTATAGCTTATTTTGATATAATATAAAATTTATAATCGATATAGTAAAAAAAAGTGGGAAAAACTAACCTTATTAAATCTGGCAAATGACGGCTTGATGTGGTACAACCACCAACAATATAAATTAAACCTTCGAAACTAACCACACCCATACTAAATCTTGGTTCTGGTAAATCACCTACCATATTCCATGTATTCTTTATTGGATCATAACATTCCATTGACCCGCCAATATCATCACCAATCCAACCACCGACAGCCCATAATGTTCCGCCAACTGTGCACAAACCGAATTCACAACGTGGCACAATCATTGGTGCTATAGGTTGCCAATTATTATTTTGTGGATCATAAACTTCACCATTAGCTAGTATTTGACTACCACGTTCTCCGCCAACTACATAAATTTTTCCATTTAATGCTGCTACACCGGGCAGAATACGACCAATTTCCATTGGTGCTGTTTCAGTCCATTCACGACGATAAATATCAAATTTGGCAACAGTTTCGAATATACAATCAGCACGATTCCATCCCGAAGATGTTTCACGTCTTGATCCGCCAATAATATAAATACTTTTTTTGGCTGATATTCTAGGACATACACGCAACGCAACCAATTGACCACGTTTTGATGCCAAATCTTTACGTACAGACCGTAAAGCCACTTTTACCGACATATCACCGCATTCTTTGAGAGCTTGATCAATTAATCGAACAGGAACCAAAGCCAAGCGAACATGCGATAAAATGTCAAAAACATAACAACGTCGTTGAACAACATCATGCTTGATCCAACGTAAAGCTGCTTGAAATACTTGAGATTCACTGTCAACACGTAAGAATTCCGATGTAAGTAGCTGTGATAACAGCGTTTGTGGTGTATCCAAAAATTCATCTTCAAGAGCGACCTAAAATTGTAAATGTAAATAACAGAAAAAATAGAGGAAAATTTCAATTTAAGTTACAAGCGGAAAATGAATATGAATAAAATTAATAGCACTTTTAGCTAACGCTTCGCAAGTATGAGCTTCAGCAAAACGCAGAATTCCAAGAGCATTGGATACATGTAATTCGCGACATAAAAATTCGCAACAACCTTCAACAACTTCTGGTAATTGAAGCATATCAGCTGCAGCAAGCAGTTCTTGGACATTTACCTACAAAAAAAAAAGCATTTCTTAAATATTTTTTCAAAGTTTCTTTAAAGAATTGCCTTACTTGAGTGATGTCTATACGTCCAGTATATATAAAATCGAGTAGAATCTTGAGTATTTCTGAATCGATTGTATGTAAAATCACAGATTTTTGTTTACCTTCGCTTAGGCCCAGTTCGGGACGAAACATTGCTTCAAAATATGCACTAGCTGCACTCAAAACAGCACGATGTGCTGAAAACTTTCGGTCTCCGCCGATAATTTCAACATCACAAAATGATTTGATATCACGTAATAAATTTAAATTCATTAAAACTTTCTGTGAATATTGGGAACTGACATAGGGACGACGATCTGTGGCTGTTGTTGATGTGGCCGTAACAGTAATTGAATTTTGTGATGTTTCCGTTCCATATTGCGGTGTGAAGCTTTTGAGTGGTGGCATATTTTCTAAATTAAAATTGTTTTTTTTTTCCTCTGATCTTTTAACTACAACTATTAGAATTACACACAATTATATTTTAATAGTTCATGAAAATTATTTGTATTTTTTATAAAGAATTTAATCAGTTCGTTGCTCGATATTTAATTATTGTATTCATTCTTTCTTCTTTTTCGTATTTTTCTTTTCTTTAGTGAACGCCCAAACAGCTGATTTTGACTTTTGTATTGTCAAAATATTTTCCAGTCTTGTTGGAAAAATATATACTGCTGCAACCAAAGCACCGGCAGCGCCATCATGGTAGCCAATGTGTTCTTATGCGGGAAACAGAAAGACGGATTTACGGTTTTCGGTTTTATGATTGTATTAAAAATAGTCCGTTGTGAAATCGTTGCGTTCTGTGTAGTCTGAATTCATAATGGATGAAGTAGCGTAGCGTAACGAAACGCAGAAATGTTAAAATGTATGAAAATCCTTTGGCTATTCAAAACGAACACTTTTTTGAAGCAGTTGCAGTAGTCAACGCAGCAAGTTGTTCAACTTCAAGCTGATCACAGGACATTAATTTTCACCCCTCTAGGGTCCCTAATTCCCGAGAAATAAGCCTTAAATGGGTCTAGCCCTCGGTTGTCCTGAGCTTTCCTCAAAAATTGGTTTTTCGTGCTTTTCTCTTCCAAAAATAAATATTTTCGAAAAAGAATAGCAGATTTGGATTCGCAATTAAATTCCCCGTCGAATGAGGTATAATTCGTCAGGATGTGAGACATATTTTTTTTTGGGCCCTAAAAAAACAGAGGCTAACCATCAGTAATTTTTTCAATTTTCGAAAAATTTTCGATTTCGCTAATTTTGGTCTCAAACGACGTGTTCCTTCAAGCTAAGCACAGGACATTAATTTTCACCCCTCTAGGGCCCCTAATTCTTGAGAAATAAGCCTTAAATGGGGCTAGCCCTCGGTTGTCCCGAGCTTTCCTCAAAAATCGGTTTTTCGTGCTTTTCTCTTCCAAAAATAAATATTTTCGAAAAAGAATAGCAGATTTGGATTCGCAATTAAATTCCCCGTCGAATGAGGTATAATTCGTCAGGATGTGAGACATATTTTTTTTTGGGCCCTAAAAAAACAGAGGCTAACCATCAGTAATTTTTTCAATTTTCGAAAAATTTTCGATTTCGCTAATTTTGGTCTCAAACGACGTGTTCCTTCAAGCTGATCACAGGACATTAATTTTCACCCCTCTAGGGCCCCTAATTCCCGAGAAATAAGCCTTAAATGGGGCTAGCCCTCGGTTGTCCCGAGCTTTCCTCAAAAATCGGTTTTTCGTGCTTTTCTCTTCCAAAAATAAATATTTTCGAAAAAGAATAGCAGATTTGGATTCGCAATTAAATTCCCCGTCGAATGACAATCTTATTTTAATGAACAGATTGAAACAAAAAACGGCCCTTATTAGGGCCACCAATGTAATCAAAAACGGCCTTTATCAGGGCCACCAAATAAATCAATCAAAGAGTAAAATAATGAAATAAATCCTTGCAAAATTCCGCCCTGCTCTCATCTACGGGTTACTAATTATTCAAAAATTGGCAAAAATACGGAAACCATGTATGTCGTTCCGTACAAGAAAATCTATTGTATATCGAATTTTTCGATATAGTCGTAATTCATTGAAAAAAAATCGTTATAATTTGGAAAAAAAACAAATTTTTTATTGGTATTGTATTTAAAATATATTTTTTGATTATTTTGAACATTCAGTCTTTCTATTCAAATTGTTCAATAACAAAGCAACAGCTTAAATAAGTTTTTCATTAGAATCATTCTAAAATATCGTATTGCATAAAACTAATTAATATTAGATTTTAAATAATTGTTTTCTCTTTTCTTCATTCATTATAAATACACCATAATTCCGCTAACATTCTAATATTAAATACATTTTAATATTTCGTGTCGAAATTTACAATAATTATTTGTCAACATTTCCAAATCTGTTTTTGTCGAATTGCCCAATTCCAAATCAATTTCAGTTAAAATTTGCTATAAAAAAAATAATAATTAAATATTTTCAATATTTAAAAAAAAAAACATATTAATTACCATTATTATTCGTAATTCATTTTTAAAATCGATAAATTCATCATTAAATTCTGTCGAAAGTTTTTCGAATATCAATTTCTTTATATAAAACATTGCTCCTGGATCTTTTGTTTTAATTTCTACATAATTCTCAATTTCTGAATATTTTAAATATATTTTTTCACCAAAAATATATAATATGAAAGTATCTGTTTCAATATTTTGTGTTTCATTTGAAAATATTTTATATAAATCTTGAAAACTCATTTCTATTGGTGTTTTAATTCTTATAGAAAAATATTCCTTTCGAACAATTTGATTGAACTTTCTTAAAGGATTATTATTTATTGTTAATTTCAATATATTTTCATTAATTAAATTCGTCAATGAATTGTTAATTTTTAATGGAATATTAGTAAAGATTTCATGTTCATCTTCTTTAATTATATTCACTGGTATTGTGACAAAAATAAAATCATTTTCTGAATTAATACTTGAAGTAAGTTCAATCGAAATATTTGGTATTATTGTAAAATCATTTCGTTTTAATTGTAATAAAATGTTAAATGAATTTTTCATAATATTCTCATTAATTCGTACTAATTTATAATATGAATTTTTATTTGTTTGTAAATTTATTACAATACTCCATAAATTATTATTATTAAAAATATTATTCCAAATTATTTGAAAATTTATTAATACAAAAATGGTATTATTTGTTTCATTTATATTATTTTCTGGATAAATTGTAGTTTGATTTAAAGGCGGTATGAAATTATGATATGAAATTAGAACATTTATTAAATTCTTATAAATTGTTTTTCGTTTAACAATCGCCATTATTTCTTGTTTATTACATTCCAATTCAATATCGTGCATTAATTTTTTCGGTTTTTCAATTATCTCATGCATATTGTTTAAATTATTTTCTAAATATTTAATATTATCATCATTTAATTGATAATATTCATTTTGTTTAGTTCTGTGTTCTTGTGTAAATTTAATACGATAAAATATATTATTTTCACTTAAACAAACTAATTTCCGTAATGATTTAACCCATGTCAAAGCGATAATACCAATTATCGGTTTGCTAATTTGTTTTATAGTATAAATATGTTCATCTTCAATATAATTGAAAGTATTTTTAATAACATTATATCCATCAGAATAATAAAATGAATCATCGCTAAATGTTAAAGATAGAATATCAGTTTCTAAAATATGCGTTGATCGATCTAATGACTTGGATAATTTCGAAAAGTATATAATCTCAATTGTCCCACATGATAGAAATATTATAATAATATTTAAATTCTTTAAAAATTGTACTTTCTCGATTTGTGCGGCTACTGTTAATATTAAAAAGATATCATTTTCATCATTATTTTCATGAAGAAAACAATATAAATTATTAAATATTGTAAATAAATATATCTCATTACTTGTAATTGGTTTTTTCGTAATCAATTCTAAATAGTTTCGATTTTCTTCAGTTACTTGTATCGAAACTATTGAAAACTCTTCATCTTTCCAAGTACTATTCAATATATTTATATTATCAAATGTTATATCGAATTTTTTATGTTTCAATTCATTATCATCGGTGAAATCTTCACAAATTTCCAAGTAAATACAATTTGTATTAATTCGGATCAAAGCAAATCCTAGACTTGTTGAACAAATACATTTTACATCTGTTAGAAGTTCTAATGGTTTTAAACTTTTAGAAGATGAAAAATAATAAATATTTCCTAGTTTCGTTAGGCAAATACTATTTAGATCTGTAACAATAATCTCTACAATAGTGTCGTTAATTTCAATTGGAAAAATGTCCGTTAAGTTGGTCGAATTATTTATACGCTTGAAAATGTATGTAATTAAAGAATTATAGCTCCATGTTACGAAAATTGTTTTATATTTATTCGAACTGTTGAATAATCCCAAAGGATAAAATAATGAATCCGGAATTGTCCATTTGCTGTTTGAAGAACTACTCATGTCTTTGTTCCACACGTGGTCTCAGTTGGACTAGTAAATAAGGCACTTCATTTACAAATCTTGAAGAAATAATACGTATATCTTTCCCCCCAGCAATAAGTTATACACCTAGAAAATGGAAAGCAATGATTAATACACAATATATAAACGTTTTTAAACTTAACTTACTTTTTGTACCTAGGGCCACGATGACTAAATATGAATTATGTTACGGTGATGACCCAGGAAATAAGGCGCCAAGCGGTCCAACCACAAATCTTGAGGAACTTGTTTACTCCAGAAAAACAATGAATTTGCCAACGTTTCGCATATATTTATTACAACATGGATAATTATTTACCTATTTATGTTAAAAACTTATATTATTTAGAACTAATTTTTGGATCAATTATTATTATTATATTTTAACAGACCAAACTTGTTTGTCAAATGTCATTATTTAGCCGAAAATTGAAAAATTTAAAAAAATTATATGTCAAATGGGATTTAAGGTCCAAACAGAATGGACGGATCCACGACGAATTCCCGACGCATCCAATTGTTAAATGGAACTCCTCGACGAATCAACGACGGAATATTTTTAATGCATACAATCTGATAACTGTTATTCTGTTGCCCGCATTAAGTTCTTAAAACACATGAAAATTATGACAATTTGTTCTTGTTGCTGTCAAAGAGAAATTTCACCCGAGTTCCGAGAATAAATTTATCGCACAATTTTCTCGCTAATTTTCGCAAAATAAAAAGTAAAAATTATTTGTGTCCCCGTAATTTTAAATTTATATTCTTTAAAAGAATTATAAATTTACTTTTTTCAATTTACTGCAGTTTAAGAAAAAAAAAAAAAAAAACAGACGAACATAATAATGGCAGTGGGGCGCAATAAATGCGTCATCAAAGGTGTTAATCCAAAAAAGGTAATGAAATGAAATTTTTTTCCAGTTTTCTATTAGAAAATTATCATTAAATTTCAATATTTTAGGTTATGCCACATGATGAATTTATAGAACGAATAAGAAAATCACTTTACTATGGTGCCGGAACGACATATCAAGATATGTCAGTTAGTCGTCCTTTGGCAGAATATGCTTCAGAATTATTTTCCGAACCACATAGAGGTCATTCATTAAATCGTTTGAATAAAGTAACAGCGGGAAAAATTCGTGCAAGCCCATATTCTCTTCTCATGGCACTTATCTATTTAGAGCGCTTGAATAATACAGATCCGAACTACGTCAGACAAATAACACCGTCAGATTTGTTTATCGTTTCAATGGTAAGCTAAAAATTCCGCAAATAACAAATGAAATAATTGAAATTTCGTTTATTAAATTAGAATTGATTAAATTCAATGTTTTTCTTTCTTTTTTTTTTTGTAGATGGTATCAACAAAATTTTACTGCGGACACGATGAAGAAATATATTTAAGTGATTGGGCTAAAGAGGGTAACATTACCGAGAAACGTATTAGAGAATTAGAATTGGAATTTCTTTGTGCAATTGTGAGTTTTGTTTTTTATATGAATTTAGTTTTAAGTCAGGGTTCGAGACTATTATGGAATTTTTTCAACAAAGCGCAAGTTGTTCCATAAAACTTTCGACACCCCGAGTTTAAACAGATTAAGTAATTATTTTCTTTAAAAATATTTCTCTAGGACTGGAATATTTACATATCGAATGAAGAATTTTTTAATAAATTACAATCAATCGAACGAACACTTGCACATCGTGAAGGAATAAGGCGCGGTTGGTTAACGTATACAGAATTACAAAATTTCTTACCATCATTTACATTGGGAAAATTTTTATTAAATAATATTGCTATAATGGCTGTTAGTTATGCAGCTAGTGTTATGACAATCGCTGGAGCATTTTTCATAGTTAGTCATATTCCTGGCAATGCTTTAACAAAAGGTCATCATGTACAAACTGATAATACAAATCTCATTAATATCAATAATGAAATAGGCTCAAATACAAAAACTATAATATACGACAGTACAAATTTATTAGATGATGATAAAGAGAATCGCACAAATATTTGTCCAGCATTTGATATTGATGAAGAATTAAATGAATATGAAATGAAATTCAATGAAATGCCTGAAATAAATATGAAAAACAATGAAAATCCAGGACCTTTAATAAATCTATATGGAAATTATATTATAAAAAATTTACGTTCCGGTTTTGATAGTGGTGTTAATTTTCAAAATTTCATGGATTCCGATAATTGCCATTTAATTGGGAATTGTACAAAATCAATATTGTGGAGTTTAATTCAAAGTAATGAAAGAAATTTAGTAAAATTACCATTTATATGGTTGAAATTTATTTACTAAATTCGTTGTAGAAATGAAATTAAAATTACGAAAAAAAAAAATTTGAAAAAATCTTTAAGCGCCACAATGTGTCTTCCACAGAAAAAATATATTTAATTACAAAAAAAATGTTTATATTTCTTGAAATGTATTTAAAATTAATTTCTAAATGTAAAAAACTTGAGAAAATTCATTTGTAAAACACGAAATTATAATAAAAACTACTGAAATAAATATTGTTTTATAGAAAACTATAAAAAAAAAAATAATCCATTTTAGTATTTTTATTCTCTACAATATTTTATTTATTGATTTTTTTTATTATTTTCAGAAGATTTTCTCTAAATAGTCTTTATCTATAATTTTAAACTAGCTAAAAACATTCATTATTTTAATTAATTAATTAATTTATATGTAAAGCTATTTAATTTTCATTCTTATTGCATTTTCATTTTGTTTAGATATATCTTAAAATAGGGCAGTGTATTTTTGGGTTTACAGGCAAATTAAAGTTTTTAAAATGAATGGTTTTCTAATATGGAGAGACACACACATATAGTATTCATACTATGATATCGATACTATAATATAGCTGATACTATTTCAGTATCATATTTATACTATCTTCATGACATGGTAAAAAGTGACACACATGTGGTATACCTACACATGGTATTTTTAAATCATGGTATCTATACCATATGTGCGTCTATATAGTATAAAGGCGTGTGCGAATTCTAACTAGAATGACTTACGCAGTTGATATTTAACAAGTGTTGTATTAAAAATTATCTCGAGAAGGGACGATTTTTCATGGCACAATGAGCGTTAGTATAAAAGGCTTTGTAAAAATAATCTACAATAAACCGTAGACTATAGGAGCCTAGACACATTCACTGTTACTTGACAAGTATAATTGATGAAAATGTTCGTCAAGTAACAATGAAGAGCATCCAAACGATCAATGTTACTTGGAACATGAGTCATTCAAGTAACATTGACAAGTAAAATTGAACGTGTGTAGGCTCCTATAGACTAATAATAAAGATTTCCAACGACTGTGCCTTTTCAACTAATTCTTTTTGTACAGTAATATCCCGACACAATATAGATTCTTCTATTTCTTTCACATTAAACCTCTTCTTTTCATTCATTCTTCTTTAGGTTCACCTACAACAATAATACTGAACATCATGTTGCTCATTTGGCTTGGACATGTACGTATACTAATTTATGCTGTAGATTTATTATATTGAAATCTCAAGCGACTTGATTAAATTTTTAATTCACTTTAGTTAGTATTCGCACATGCACTTAGTAAAATTTGCAAACAAAATCGAAAGTACGATAAATATAAGGTTTTATCAACTGTTTTTTTTTTTATAATTAGATCTTAATAGCATGAAGAAAAAGAATTTGTATTTTAATGTAGCTCTTCAGTTTGTTGGGACGAGAGTCTCGTGTGTTGAATTGATTATTTTCTACAAAGAAAATAGTTACGAAGAATTATTTTAGTTCATCATAACATAAGAATCTAGCCCCGGAATTCTAGCTAAGTCTAGATTCAGTAAAGATCTTACCACATTAGCTTAAATTAACAAATTAGGCCAAATACATTAGTAATAAATTCTTAATTGATATAAATAGGAATAGTAAATTAATTAATTCTAAAATTTAAAATAATAATCGATTTCATTGAAATTTGCCAACCTATGAATAAACAATTTCCTTTTAATAAAGCATTTTTAAATAAACTTCTCCAAGCTCCGTCGAAAATAAGTCTGCCATATTAATTCTCGACTTTGTAGCCATGATTTGTCCTGAACCGTTTTGCCCACACTAATGCCCAATTTCACAGTGAAAACTTAAGCCTAATTTAAACTAAACTACAAATTTCGGTTTAAATTCGAAATTTTTTTGTAATCTTTTGAATTTTTGTTCTAAATTGTGCAATTGTTAATTAGGCTGTTGGAAATTTTAAAATTAAACATTTTGTTTTAAATAAAAACTTTCGAAATTACGTATTAAAATTATTACAATATACTTGTATTGATTTGTTGTCAGATTAAAATAAATACAAACGTTTAACAATATTTTGTCTTAAATTGTCTTTAGTTAAGAATTACTTATGTTTGTCATATCATTGAAAACTTAACTTTTACTTAAGGGAATCACACCACTTGTGACTTTGAAAAAATCGAATTTTTCCATTCTTTTAAAGTATAACTATCTAAAAATATGTCCTCAAAATTTCAAATCGATCCGAATAAAATTGAATGAGATATTGGCTTTGAAAAAGAAGCGTGTGTTACGCAGCAGACGACTGGCAACTGGAAACTTTAAACGCATTTTTCTCAAAATAGCATTTCTTAAGTCGGTGACCAAAATTACTGAAAAACTACTGAACCGATCTTTATGAAATTTTGTAGGCTTATTCAATACATAAAAATCTTCGTTCGATTTTTTTTTCGACCAAAACTTTTTTTTAAAAATGCCAAAAACGGCCGTTTTATTTTTGTGAAAATCGAACCATTAACTTTGACTATCCGTCATTTTGTTAAAAATACATATTTTTTTGTCTATACTTTAAGATGATATATTGATAATATAAAAAAGGTTAGTAATTTTTATAAAATAAATCCTAAAAATGAACTATTTTTTGCGCTACAAGTGGGGTGATCCCCTTAAGCATTTTACTGGTGAAATCTATATATAAATAGGCCAACACAAAATTTATCTCTTTTATTCGTATTCTAACAAAAGATGTGGCTTAATATATATATCGATGGAAAGCTATTGTTGAAGAGAAGTGTTTAAACACAAAAAATATGTTGATATATGGTCGTTGAGCCAGGTTGAACAGGTGAAAGTTTCCCATATATTTATATGGGAACAACAACAAAATACCATATATGGCACACGGAACTGTTGTGTGCTTTACGAATTTGTGTGATGAATAGAAATAACTCAAAAGTTTTAGAAGGTTTTTGATTCAGAATTGTATAGAAAACAGCTGTTTATTTTTTTGGACCAAATTCAAGAAAACAATTTAAAAAAGCATTGATGTTTGGATTTCTAAATAAATAAGTGTGAGAATAAGAATATCATATTAAAATTCACAAGTTTAACTTTTAATTATTGCAATCGATATTTTAATTTTGATTTTATTAGGTCAAATTTCGACCAACTAGGTACTAGTTCATTTTAAAGTTTAATCTCAATTTACAGTTACAAATTCAGCTTAATATTTCACTGTGAAATCAATCGGCCCTAAAGTACGGTCCAAACGCTCAGTCTTTTTACACAGTCGTAGTTTGCGCAGTTTTTCTGTGGGAAAGCCTGCGCAAATTTTGTGTCCACACGATACCGTCTTTTCCATATTTGTACACAGTTTTCTTTGGAACTTCTTAATGTCAAGACATTGTGCTTAGAACTTTTAATAATGAATAGTTTAAGCTTAACTCCTCTTAAAAAGTCTCTTGAAGACATTTTCGTACCTTTCGCCTTTCGCAATTGCATGAAAACTGTGTAAAATAATGAGTTTTCGTCCACACGCTACGATTTGCATGCACGTACCACAGTTATTTTTCAGACACGATCTGAAATCGCACAAGCCGCACTTTTGCCTGCGCAAACGAACTGTGACTTGTCCAGACGCTCAGTTTTGCATGCGCAAATCTGATTTGCGCAGGCAAAACTGAGTAAAAAACTGTGCGTTTGGACGCCTCTTAAAACGTTTAATTCAATTTCTTTTAATACTATTTATTATATAGAAATTTTTGAAAATGTATATTTTAATAAAATATTTACTAAAGTTCTTATATTTTGGGCTCGATTTTTCTTTTTTTTTTGTTCTGATCATAAGATACTGATACTATTATTATATATTATATATTAAATTAGTTTTTGAATTTTTCTATAATTGTGAAAAATTGTTACGGTTTTGTTAATAATTTCTAAGCTCGAATTCTATACATAAGATAAGTTCTAGATTTCTGTGTTTTTTTTTATTATTAGTTTGATTGATTTATATTTAATTTTTTGGAAGAATTAATTTGTTTCTTTTTTTTTTTTTTTAAATAGAGAAATTATATCTAATTTTAATATTTAAAAAAAAAAAATGGAAGAATCTTTTAAAATACTTTTCTAATTATGAATAAAATAAAGAATTAATAATAATGATTAATTTTAATAAAATTTCCTTAGAATTATAATAATAAAATCATTTTTCATTTTTAATAATAATAATAAATTTTCTAAACTAATTTATAAATAAAATGGCAAACATCATAAAAAAAAAATTAATAATAAATTGGTTTAAATGAAATTCGATTAAAATAATATTGACTAGGTAAATAAAGAAATTAGTAATTGGCACTAGTGATGCTTTTTCTGTACACCCAACTCTTTTTTTACACCCATTTTTTTACATGATTTTGAAAAATTAATTTAATTTAACACGATTTCAAAGTCATTAGTCTTTATAATCATATCCAGTGATCATGAGCGGGTCTAGTACAAATTGGAGTCTTTGGTTGCCAATGTATTAAAAAAATTCACGTTTTTACTACACTTCAAAAATTAGGCAGCACTGCGCACTGCTATAATAGCTGTGTGTTTTTCATCGGGGTCTGCTTCATAACATGTAAAAACAACAACAACATAACCCAAACATTTATCAAGGTCAGAGCCTGAGACCCTGATAGATTTTAGTTACGTAAAATTGCAAGAGATAGCTCAGCCATCGTTTCTCATATAATGTGGATATAAATATCATAATCACTTTCATAAATTCGTGAAAAAGATGACTTTTTAATATCATTCAATAAAGATTTTTGAGAATTTGCTAGTTTTTATTTGATTTATGCATAATTTATTTAAAAAATGATCGAAAAATTTGAATTCTTTTCAAAGAAAAAATTTTTTTTCTTCTCGAGACTGAGATCGTTTCGAAATAGACCCTGACCCCGATGAAAAAAACACACATATTGTAGTAGTAGTTACTGCGGAATCACCGCATTATTCGATAGCTCTTACATATCCATTATCGTATGGCACTTACATCATTAAATTGTTTAAGTTTGTTTATTAGCTCACAATATTTAAGCAATTGTTGGTCTTATCAGCCATCAATTAATCAGCTATCAATTATATTTGAACATTTTTGACTTTAAGAAGTGAAAATTGGTATTTTTATCTTCAAATTTACAGTTTTCAGCTTCTTTACACGGTTTTTAAACTAAATATTGTTCTTTATTTCATCTTACACGGTTTTCGGATAACATGGAACGTTGTCCCCAATTTTACTATATGAAACTTATCTTTTTTTACACGAATTTCTGAGAAACGTATCTACCTGCATAAAAAGAGTTGAGTGTACTTAGCAATTTCTTTTTGGGGAAAAAAGGAAGAAGTTATATAAAAAAAAAATTGTTTTTATGAAAAATTTTAACGAGTACTGCTGTTTTTAAATTAACTTGATTTTCTGGTTGTAAAATAAAACTTAACTAAATCTCAATATATAAACAACCTATCACAATGTCTTATGTTAATAATAAATTATAATATAACATAAACTGTTTTAGAAGTTCTAAGAAATGGAATTTCGAATATAAACTTACATTTTCCACTACAAAATTTTAATTTTCTTTTGTACGTATAGTTTTTTTTTTTTTTTTACTTATATTATAAAAATTCATATTTAAAAAATCGTAAATGTAGAAAAAACAAGAGACTAAAAAATATTTTTATGTAAATTTCTTGTTGTTTTTTTCTTTTAAATCACTTAAAATCGTGTATAAATTAATTTTTAAATCGTTTGATTTGTTGTTCGTTTCAAGATTTTTTTCTTATATTATAAAATTTGAAAATTTTTAGGAAAAAAATGTACTAATCTTTGTGAACTTAAGGAGTTGGAGTTACGACGATCACTTCAGTGTTCTTTTCATCATCTTTACTTTTTTTTTGGTCCATAAACAATAACGGAAACATTCCAATTATACAACCAAGAGTTATACCCACTATTCGACCCTAAAATCAAAAAGAAAATTATTTATAAAAATTTTTATTTTAATAATATGGAATTTACGGCATTAGCACTACTACGAGTCGATTTCATATCAAGCTGAATGGGTGTTAATTCTGGTGGTCGTAAACCCAACATTTCCGATAACCTTTCAATATAATAAGCTGAACCAATTCCAAGTATATCACTAATTGTATTACCTAAACCAGCTGCAGCCATCGTTGAAATACACATAAACATACCGAATAAACTTTCAATATAATCACCCTGAAGAGGAAATTCATTATATTATATAAGAGAAGAAAGAAATTTAGTAAAGTCCTTTTATTACCGCAATTATCATAGTAAAATTGTCTAAAAATCCAAATCCAAGGAATGGGACGCAATTAACAAGAAATACTACAAAAAGAGAAAAAAAACAAAAAAACTTATTTTGGATTTGTTTAAATTGATTTGACTTTGTGGCGGCACTTACTTCTCCATAAATCCGATTTTGATGGCGGTTTTGCTTTTTCAACTATAAAAATTCATATATTGAATTAGTTTTAAATAAAATTTTAATTAAAAAATTATTAAAAAAGACACAGAAAAGTGATGAAATAAATCGCAACAAGAGTGCTGGTTACTGATACAAACAAAAAAATGTGCTACAAGATATTTTAATATCTAAATTTTAATACAAATTTTCTACAATTTTTCTTTCGAAAACTCTAAAACTATTTTAGGGGGTACCGGAATATAATGCCGTTTTATAGATAATCTAGAATAGTTTTTTTTTTTTTAGCTTTAATCTGGATTAAAATGAAAAACAAAACAGATTAAAAATGTGATTAAAGTAAAAAGTACGAAGCAATGTGATCAGATAAATAGTCTGATCAGGGTCTAGTTATGTGGATTAGCTCTTTGGATTAGATACTACAAGTAAAAACTCTTTTCGAATCATAGGAGAGCTCAATCGACTTCGTCATAAATTTCGTATTTTCGGATTCATCTTTCTAAAGTGCTACTAACTTTGTTTGGTTACAAAATTTTAAGTCTTAGTTCCTTGTGCGGCTGAGATTATATTAGGTTCGAGGGAAAATTCTGTCGTATGTTTCCCGGTCCATGTTGTAGAATAATCCACGTCTAAAAACTTGAGAAATTGCAAAAAAAAAAAAAAATTCGGCATGTATCATACAATTGCTGGAGACCACATTCTCTTAAAGGAAAATATTTGGGTCTAGCACGAATTGACCGAAAAAAATGTATCTGATCATTACTGTCCATCACATCTAATTAGTCACAATGTGGAACCATTTTTGGAGAAACTAATTACTGTAGATGAAAAGTTGATTTTTTACAAGAATATTTGCTTACTGGAAATGTGGAACACCATCCGAAACTCTTTCAAAACTAGATATTCATCGAAGAAAAACACTGCTTTGTTTGTGGTGCGATTGAAAAGGTCCAGTGTACTATGAGTTGCTGAAACAAGGACAAACTGTCAATTCGAATATGTACTGGAACCAGCTCGATAAATTGAATGCAGCTAACAAAGAAAAGTATCCAGAAGAGGAATTGTGTTCCACCATGATAATGCTAGCTAGATCAAATATCGCAATGAAGACATAACACAAATTTAATGCGTCGAAATGAGAAGTTCTTGGTCACCTACCATATACACCTGACATTATACTATCAGATTACTACCTATTCAATTCTCTGCAAAATCATATAACGGGTAAAAAATTTAATTCTTTCGAAAGTGTTTCTAAGGCAGTTGCTGACGATTTTCACTCCAAGGACGAGGATTTTTACACAAGAGTAATTAGATAGATTACCTGAAAGATGGCAACAAGTTATTACAAATATTTTTTTTTAAATTGATTCAAATATTTTGTTTAAAATACGGACAGAATTTTCCCTCAAATCTAATAATAAAACTCATGTAAAGATCAAATAAAAAACGACATTATAATTTCGATGCCCGGAATAATAGGATTTCATGCAGAGATGTGAATAAAACTAATTAGCCATATTCTACTCAAGCAATTCTAAATCAAAAATTTATAAATACTAAAAACCAAAAAAAAAAAAAAATTAATATTAAATTAAATGTATTATTTACACTTCTTATTGCCTAGCTCTAAAAGCCTTTTTAGATAAACGTTTTGGAACCTATTTTTTTTTTATGTTTAATAAATAAGCAAGATTAGTATTTCACTCTTTTTTAATATATATTTCCACCTCTACTGTAAAACAAAATAAAATTTGTTCTTTTTTTTCCTTAATTAGTAATTTTTTAGTTGTTAGCTAATAAAATGGAAATATTAAAATAAAACTTAATATAACAAAAAAAAAGAAAATAAAAAATAATCGTTTACCAGATTTTTTTCTAAGCCAATCATCTGGTACAGCACAATATGATCCGGTTGGATCGACATCACCCAATGCTGGCATTTTTGCCGGACGTCCAAAACGACTTCGCCATCGTGTCGCTGCTAGTTTTCCTAAATTTGGTTTTTGTGTTTGTTTTGTTTTTTTTTCGTTTTAAATAAAATCACAAAAATATAAATGAAATTATAAAAAAGGAAAAAGTAAGAAAAAATGTTGGTCATGACGAATATAAATGAAAAATAAGAACATTTGATTACAGGACCATAAAGAATGGTATAAGAAAGTTATGAATGTTGCTTCAATTGTAGTTAAAAGATGGAATTGATCATTTAATTGTTATTTAACATCAAATTTGAATTTAGAAATCGAAAATATCAGTACTAATGGTCAATAATTAAGGAATAAACCACCTTGAAGTCTTTCAAACTAAAGAAGTTTTTGATAAAATTCGTTGGAGTCAAAGACGATTAATCATATTACTATTTTTTTTTGCTAGAGATACTAGTACTGATACTGCATACTTGAAAAGATATCACATATCACTACCCGGCCAATGTGATTATTTGAAATAAATAAATAATATTTATCACATTGCACAAAAGCTGTTATCAGTATGGATAGATAATTATGTTATCTATAACATATCGGATCTTCTGCATATATACACGAGTATCTAAGATACGAATTTTCAAATAATTTGGTATGTATATCATATCGCTATATACGTAGTATATGTACCATAACTGTAAGCATAGAAGATTGAACTATCTATAAAGAAATTTAAGAAAGGTTGTACTTAGTTTGCACCTTCTTTCTTTCTCACATATTTTATGGTAACAGTTGTAGTACATAGACATACGATTTCAGAATACACCACACAAAATGTTGAGATGATTATTTCATTTCTATATTCTGATGATAGTAAATTGATCTAATCGATTGTCATTTCCATTATATCTTAAGTTTTCCTGTTCCATTTTTTAAATAAATATCTTTTTTGATAAGATTAGAAATAAATACTGATATTTAGTATTATGTGGACATTCTGAAATGAATGTAAATGTATAATTTAAGGATTATTCTCTTTTATTTATTTTAATAATGGGTGATTTATCGTGAGGTACTTTTTTCAATCGGAATTTTTTTCGGCGGTAGCTGATGAACATGACCAATTGACTCTTAAGGTAATCGTCAATGGCACTCGCTATCGTGTCATGATAACGTAGTAATTGCTACCTGAAATTCAAGCCCGTAATGTCGATGATATCTGGTTTCAACAAGACGGCGCTACTCGCCATACAGCGAGTGAAACAATGGACATGTTGAGAATTCATTTCGGTGAGCAGCTGATTTCACGATTTGGATCGGTGAACTAGTCGCCTCTGGATTATTTTTCTTGGAGTTACGTGAAGTCTAAAGTCTACGCGGATAAGCCAGCTACGATTGATGCTTTGGAAGTAAACCATACTCGCGTTATTCGCCAGATTCCGTCGTAATGCTCGAACGAGTGGTTCAAAATTGGAACTATAGAATGGAACATCTCTAAAGCGTAGCTGTGGCCAACATTTGAATGATATAATCTTCAAAATAAAAATAGTATCGATTGTTCTTTCGGCTCTTAATAAAGTTTTGCTGAACCTCACAATGAATCACCCTTTATAAAATGAGCAAAAGCAATAAGTTTTTTTTTTTTTTTTTTTAAATATATAATCATTAACGTAACTTAATAGTAAAACAACATCAAACAATTATATTAAAGAATTTGATAAAATTAAAATAGAATAGAAAGAAAAAGAATCTTATATACTTTTCGTTTTTTATAAAAAGACAATTAAGGTAAGGTAGGTACTTTAAAGAGAATTACGTAGATTTAAGGTAGATTGTGCAAAACTGTAAAAAAAAGAAATGATTTGATAATTATATAAAAAAAAAGAAGATAGTTTTGACAATAAAATAGAAACATGACGACATTTCTCTATGGAAAATATAGTATATAGAATATAAAAGATTTGTGTGAGAAAAAAGTTTCAATATTTTCTAGAAGAAGAAGAAAAGAAAATTGAATGAAATGAAAAACATCTTAATTTTGGATAAAATTAGCAAAAAATATCCAACAATTTGTAGTTGAGAATTCAATATTCCGTTTTTAATTCTTTTTATATAGTTTTTCTTATTGTTTGGTTTAATATATTAAATTGAAATTATTCGATTTGATACCTTCAAAACCTTCCTTAACTTTTTTTGCATCGTATCTTGCCAACGCAGTCTTAACAGCTAAACGTTCATTGTCGTTAAGTCCCAATAGTATCTCATAAGCTCGGTCTTCATTTAATGTTTCTGTTGCTGTCACTCCAGCTGGGATTGTATGTGGATCACGTACTGTAAATTTAGAATATTGTCGTTGAATTATGATCGAAGATAACAATGATGATTTAGTGGTGGATGATGATGGACGTGTTGTAAACGTTCGTGGTTGAGAAGAAACACAAGATATATGAGTAATAGAATCAATATTACACAATATATTATTTTGAATCATCGTGATTCGTACTAATTTTGAAGTACTCGAATAAATTTTTGTGAACAATTGCATTTTTCTTTTTTTTTTGCTAGTAATTTATTTGTGAAACACTAAATTTTCTGACTTTTTGTTTTGGGAAAAATACTGGAAGGAATTTGGATTTAGGATGTTTTTATTTTTGGTGTTTTCTTTTTGTTGGAGTATATTTAATTTAGCACCGATTGAAAATAGAAGAATTATATTTTAAATCACAACTTTTTTTTATTTTTATTATTATAAAAACTTTTTGCTTTTCGAAAATTATATTTTTGCTGTGACAGCAATGAAAATAATATAGAACTGTCAAACTGAAAAACACATGCACTGCGCACTAACACTTCCAAAAAATCATATGGTTTTTTTTTCTTCATTCCATCTTGCATGGTAGAAAATAGAATGAATACAAGGTATGTTCAAACTTAAATAATATCGTATCGAATTACAATCGATTATTTTTGAAAGCTACCCGCTACCGATTTTATATGGTTAGTTGAATGTTTTTAGGTATCTACCTAGCTCTCCAGCTTAGAGGGAAAACGTTGTGAGCTCTTTTTCTGATATAAATAATATAGTAACTTAAAATAGCCGATTTTTTGATGTACTATGGCAGAAAGGGGGCAAAAAAACTATCAAAACTAACAATATTTCAAGTTTTTTTCTTCATAACTTTGTTTCCTCTTTTCAAAATTTCCTCTAAATTGCAGGTAACCCAGGGCCCTAGTAGCATCTAATCTAATTTGTAAATTTTGTTCAAATCGGTCCATTAGTCACTTAAGTACACCCAAAAAACTTTATGGAAAGTATTATTTTCTTCTAGGATTATTTCTTTCTCCACTACCCTTGAAGTGATTTCAATCAAATTTAACATGGTATCGTCATAGATTAGTATACCTAGATGTCCAAGGCAAATGAGCAGCGTGATGTTTGGTGTTGTGTTGTAGGTAAACTTAAAGAAGAATGGATCAAAAGAAGTTTAATGTGAAAGAAAGAAACGAATCTATACTGTACCGGGATATTACTGTACAAAAAGAATCAGTTGAATGCACAGTCGTTGGAAATCTTCATTATTAGTCTATGGTATCGTCTATTTGTGTAGTCAACCAATATAATTAATTTGAACAAAATTGCTTCCCAAATTTTCCAATTAAATCCGATAAACCTTATGCAAAAAACGACAAAACTTTCTGGTCACCCTGGTTTTTCCTTTATAACTTCGCTCCACCTGGATCGATTTTGTTGAAATGTAATACCAAACAAAGTTAAGGAATAAGCAACTCACATTGTAAATTTCATCAAAATCAAAACAGTTTATTTAAAATTAATTAATTATCGATTGTGAAAGGTAAAAGGTTCTTGAAATTATAAAATATGAAAACGATTGCTAATTATTTATTTATTTAATTTCATTTCTTGGATTTTTAGTTTCATGTTTTTTTTTTTTCTCATTTTAAATAACTTTTACATTTAATCATATAACAACTTTTTTATTATTATTTAATTATTAATTTTATTTCTTAGCGTACAACTTTTTATTTTATTTTTTAAATAAAGTTTTTTTTTTATTTATTTTTTTAATATAATTTTCATCTTTTGTGGTTTTTTCTTTTTTTTTAATTTTTTGTTGTATTATTTTCTTTTTTGTTTTTTATTAAATATTTACATTTTAACATTATAATATTTTGTTGTTGTTCTTCTTTTAAATATTAAATTTTTTATGGTTTCTTCGTTATCGCCATCGATTTTTTTTAAAAAAACTGTTTTAATTATTTTTTCTATGTTTTTAATTTTAATTTTTTTTTCTACTTCAGAAACTTAAACGAATTAAACTTGTTTTTGGGTTTTTACTTTAAAACGAAACAAAATTGAATTTTTGTTATTGTATTTTAACTAAAAAGAATTAAAACAAATAAATATGGGATTTAAAATAGAAACCATTAAACAATTAGCATTTATTTTTAGTGTGAGTTTTTTTGTTTGTTTTAACATTCATTAAAAATTCTATTAAATACTTTTCCTACTTCTCGATATGCGATTATTAATTTATTTTTTTATTTATTTTCTTTTTTGTTATTAATAAAATATTGCAAAAATATTAAATTTTTAAAGAACTTTTTTAACGATATGTTTTTTTTTTATTTATCAATTTTTCTTTTTCTGTTTTGTGTTTCTAAATAAATTTAAAAACGAAACGAAATAATTTCATATTTTTCTTCTTTTTTTTTTTTTAATTATAACAATAAAGATTTATTTAATTTTCTAACGAAATTTGTTTCATAAAAAATATATTTAACAAATAAATTATTTTAAAAATATTTAAACGAATTTTTTTTAAATTAATTTATATATTTTTTAAAGAAGTAAATCTTTTTTTTTTTCTAAAGGAAGAACAATCCAAGACAATTTTTTTAATATTAAGAAAAAAAAAAATAAATAAAATATTTGTTTCTTAAAAAGCAAACACTTTTAAAATTAAAATATTTTGTATTTTTAAAAGCAATTCCTTTACCATTTCTTATATATTTTAATTTTGGAATATATATTTTTAATTGTTAATTAAATTTTAAGAAAACGGTTATTCTTAAAGAACAAAATCAATCGTTTTTTTAAAACAATATTTTCTGTGATTTTGTTTTTAAAATATATTTTTAATAAAATTTTCTAAATATTTTGTTTTTAGTTTTAAAGTTTATATATTAAATATATTATTTAATAAAGTTTTTTTTTTTTTTTTTAAAGAGAATAGGAACTTCTATCTAAATAAAATATTTTTAAAGAATTTATATATTGTTTTGTTTTTAGTTTAAATAGAATTTGGTAGAAAATTGTTAGAGTTTTATTAAATTGTTTTATTGAAGTTTTTATTTTAAGGAAAATTTTGTTCTTTTTAAGAATATTTAAAATTAAAATTAAAACAAAGTAAAGAAATTATACAGAACTAATTATTAGATATTCGCAATGCATTTAGAATTGAGAATTGAAGCCTTCTCGTCCTATCTTATTGTTACAACCAAAAGCTGGTCTATTTATTGAGAATTTGTACATACATATGCCCTTAGACATTGATTAAGTATATTCTTCAATTAAAACTTTAGAACTTGAAGATAATGAAGATAATTTTTCATTAATTATTTTCTTACACCTTACGATATAGGAGAGTATTATAATCGTGCAAAAATTCAAGTTTCCAACGGTTTTGAGATCCCCGGAATCCGAATTGACTCTTTTCTCAAGATAACTTTATTCATATCCGTGTGTCTGTGGATTTTGCGTTTGTGGTCACTTTTTTTATAAGTACGACGACTCGATAGGATCTTATTCAATTCTATTCAAGTTTGATTCAAGAATAAGATTGCAAATTGATTAGATTTTGACCAAAAATGCGTAACTCAAAATAGTATTTTTAGAAAAAAACACAAATTTCTTGTTAATTTTTATGGAGATGATAACTTGAGAATAATATCACTAATTCGAATAAAACTTGGTACTCATATATCGTGGAGTAAAAGAAAGAACTGATTGAAATTTCATCAAACTGCAACTAGGTTAGTTTTAAAAGTGTTTATTTAGCCAAAAAATTTTTACAGTAGCTCTTAGAAATACTTAGTCTGCAACTAGGTTATTTTATGGTCGCTTGGTTACTTTTTTGAATGCACGATAATTCCAGAATGGCTTACTCAATTTGCTTTAAATTTGATAAAAGTAAAATTAGAATTAGATTATGAACTGGTTCGATATTGTTTAAGAAAGTTTGGTGGTTTCTCATATCAGAAATGATTTGACTGCTCCTTCAATCAATGCAAATTTGGCTGTACCCAAAATACTATAATTGCGAGGAAATTATATTGCGAATGTAGAGAGAGAAAATTAAATAAAGTATTTTATTAAATTTAATTTAAAAATGGAAACTATTTTCCTTTTATTAGAGAATATTTTATGAATTTTTATTTCATAGCTTTTCGTTATAAGGAATTGTTTCAAGTTTATCGGTGGTCAAGGTTTTTTTTTCTTCTAAAAGGATCAAATAGAATTGTGTTCTTTCATAAATTAAGTGATTGATTTATTTATTGATTTGTTTTGTGTATACAGGATGTAACCATATTTTAAATTGTGTCTTTATGGAATGGTGAATTTTATTTGAAAATTATCCAACAAAACTAGGAAAAATTTGCTGGAACATTTTTTTCTTTCAAGAATATATCATAAAGATTTATTTTTATAAAGAAGAGAAATATATATTTCAATATTTAGAGTCAACTAGTTTCAACTGACAATTTTTAGTTTATTTAATTAATTTTGTTTTTCCTGTTGAAAACAATCTGAGACATCGAAACATAATATAATACATTTTAATTGTTAAGTTATTATTGAATCTTGAAGAAATTCAGAACTCAAGCTCAAGCTGGCCCTGCGTTCGAATGGATTAGGAAAAATCCTAAGACAATTCTGGATTTTGTTCAGAATCATCAAGAATGGATGAATGACTGAAGATTCGGGTCTTTTCAAAATCTAATGTTATTTTATTACATAATTAATTGGGAAAATACAAAATTAAGGATAAAAAGTTGGCGTTATAAAGCAGTGCTTTGGCCAAGTAAGGCTCTAGCCATTTTTCTGAAGAAATTGGCTCTCTAGAGTAACGTGGTCCTAGAACCAAAAATTTAAAAAAAAAATAATGTTATCAGACGTTTATGACATATTACTGTTTGGCTCTTTAAACTATTGGGGGTCATTTTGAGATAAAAAAAAACAAAAAAATTTCAAAATTTGGTTGCACCCTGTGAAAATTATTTTGAAAATTTGATTGATTTTTCTATTTAAAGTATATTTTTAAAAAAAAACCAAAAGAAATATAATAAAAAAAAATAAAAATTAATTATAATTTTCTTATTTTTAAGAAAAATAATTCAAAAAAATTGTATGTCTTATTTTTTCGTTTTTATATTTTTAATTTAAAATATTTTTAATTTTTTATTATTATTTTTGTATATATATTTTTTTAAATTAAAAAAAAGAACAAAAAAACAGTCTAAAGTTTTATTAAAATTTGTAATTTTTGGATTTTTAAAAATTTCATTTAAACTGTTCATTTTTTTGTGTTTTAATATTTTTTCTGTTAATTAATTTATTTAATAATTAATTTATTTAACTCACCTACATAACTAAATAACATTATGTGTAATAATATAAGTTTGTTGTCCTTTTTATGCTTCTTAAATATTTAATTTTCTTTTTTTTTAATATTATTTTTTTTTTTGTGGTTTTAATTTACTTTCATTATAATATATTTTTTAAATGTTTTTAATTCTTAAATCGTTGTTTTTTTATTTTGTATATTTCTTCTTTTTATTTTTAACAAACTTTTATAATTCTCAAAAATGTTGTTATTACTTTTCTATTTTCTTCGTTTTTAACAATTTTTCATTTAATTATGTTTTTATTAAAATAAATAAAAACAAATTCTATTGTTTAAAACATTTTATACTATTTGAAAATTGTTTTTAAAGTTATTTTTTCCTTTTTTTTTTTGGTCATAACAAATTCTATTTTAATTAAAAAAGTTGTCGGTTTTTTTTTCAATACTTAAAAAATAATTTTCGTTACAATTTGTATTTTTGTTGCTATTTCTTAATTATCATTATTTTAATAACAAATAATAATAATTTTAATGAAAATTCTACTTGTTTTTACATTGTTTTGTTTTTAAGGAAGGAAAAAAAAATAACAATAATAATATTACTTATTTAATTTTTGAGAATTTCGGTTTTTTTTTTTAATATTTATTTTGATTACCAAATATTTAATATTTAAATATTATTTGATCATCGATTTTTTGTATATATTTTTTCATCATTTTTAAACGTTAATTTCTTTTCTATATTTCATATTTATTTTCTTTTTGCTAATTAATTTGAAAATTTTTATTCAAAATTCTACTTTATAAATTTTCTTTTATTTTTGTTTTAATAATATATATTTTAGTTTTTATTTTTATATTAAATGTTTTCCATTTTTCTTTGTCTTGAAGCTATTTTATATAATTTTTTCATTTCAATAATTACTAAATTAAATATTTATTTTTTTGTTATTTTCTTAATTAAATGTTTTCTTTAATTTGTTTTTAATAATATATTTAATAATAAATATTTATTAATAATATTTTGTTCACTATAAATTTACATCTTACTTCCTAAAAGCGTATTTAATTACTTTAATTTATTATTTTTCATTTATTTGTTATTAATTTTTTTTCATTTTTGTTTTTTTTTTTTGAGAGCAAATAAATTTAATAAATTAAAAATTTTAAATTATTTATGTATTTTTTAATTTTTAAAAATTTTTTTCTTTTTATATTTAAATAAACACGCTCTCTAATTTCTCTCAAAAATTAAATATTAAAAAAGAAAATCAATAAGATTTTTAATTCTTTTTTTGTTTTTTTGATTAGTAAAAAAATTTCTTCTTTTTCTAGTTTTAATATTATTCAAATTTTGTTTTTAATTATTATAAATTTTTGTTGTTTTGTTTCTTTTTTTGCTTAAAAATGTTGTTGTCTTTTTAAATAATGTAAACTACACAATGTTAACTATTTCCATTTCTTTTCTTTTTTTTTTTCAATATTAAATTGATATTATTTATTTTTATTATTATTATTTTTTTTGTTTTTAAAGTAATAACGCGATTAGCCGATTTAAAAA
Source organism: Xylophagus ater (assembly GCA_963422695.1). Lineage (NCBI taxonomy): Eukaryota > Metazoa > Arthropoda > Insecta > Diptera > Xylophagidae > Xylophagus > Xylophagus ater. The sequence goes on from OY730484.1 coordinate 2,231,531, forward strand.
TGAAAAAAGAACAATAAAAACAATTAAAAACAAGCGTTTTTGTTGCGAAAATGCTGATTTTTTGATTTAATTTCAATTATCTTGTTAAAAACAAAAGAAAAAAGAAAAAAAATACAATTTTTAATATGTAATATGTTTGTTTTTAGTTTATTTTTAATTAATTTTTGTTCTGTCAGGACGCAATTGTTAATAATTTTTGTATTCCTTTCTTTTGTTTGTAGTTTTTCTATTTTTTTTTTTAGTTCTTAATTTTGTTTTTAAATGAAATAATATAATATTAAAAACAAAAATTTTATTTGAGTAGTGATTATTTCCAGTGTTTGTAATCAATGTAAAACTAGAGGCGCAAGTTGTATAAGAAATGTATCCGAAAGAGTTCAGTAAAATTTCCGTGGATTTTTTTCAAGAAGAAAGCAGTCGAAGAAAATGAGTCGAGTTTATTATCTATCATTAGGTGTGTTTTTTTCTTGGGAATTTTTAATTTTTAAAAGGATTTTTAATCTACAAGTATTAGACTTATACTATTTCGAATTTCGATTGTTGGCAGTTCTAATATTTGATCAAATACGCAGCCAACTTCAGTAATGTTTTTGATGTCTGAACAAAATTAAAAATACTTGCTTTTAAACAAATTATGAAATTGAAACAAATAATAATTTATTTTAGCCAAATGAAAATAATAGAAAAAAAAACCATCGAAATCAAAATTCAAACCAATACTGAAGTTTGTACCAAATCAAAGAAAATACATACTTTGATTTGTGCCATCTATATCTCAAATATAGCATTGAATGAATTTGTTAAAAATAAACCGATATAAATAAGCAAATATAAACTGTATAATAATCGTCCTTATTTTTCGCAATAAAACACAACTATAGATTGACAAGACTTGGCTCGAAAACACTTTTTGACTCTTCTTTTATTTACTAACAAAATAAAATTTCGAAATTTCAAAAAATCAAATTATATAATTATGCTAGAACGTTTTTTCTTTTAAATTAAATTAAAAAGAAAAACTTTAAAATAAATAATAATTCTTATAGTTTTATTTATTTTATTTGTTGTTTTTATTATTTTTTAATTTATTTATAAATATTATTGCTTTCATATCATAATTTGTTGTCTTTTTTTTCATCTTAATTAATTTGTTTTTAATAATTATTTAAATAATATTAATTTTGTGTTTGTGTTTATATTTTTGTAAAATTTTAAAGTTTATAAATTTTTAATTTTTGCATGTTTGTGTGTGTGTATGTATGTGCGATTGCTTGTGCGATTTTTTTTTTTTTTTAACAAATTTTTAATTTCTTAATTTTTTGGTTTTTATATCGATTTTGTTTTTATTTCAATTTTTATTGTTTATTGTTTATTGTTTTTATTGTTGGTTAAAATTTTTAGTAGAAGTATTTTATTTTTGAAATAAAAGAAAATAAATAAACTTGGATTGAATTTCAAATTACTAGTTTTCAATAATAGAAAGAAAAACATTTTCTTTCATGAAAGTTTATAATGGTTTTAGTTTTAATGAAATATTTACTTTAAATATCAAGTAAAGTTTTATAGGAGTAAAAGTTTCCAAAGTGATTTGAGAACTATGTTATACGGAATATTCACTATTTAAGAATAACTTGCTTATACAGTAGTGGGTAGTACCTGTTTTAAGATTTCTGTAAATCTTTAAATTCACAAATTCACTTGTCGTTGTTACTCGAAATTGCATTAGGTGTCTTTATAGTATATTAGGTCGTTAAGAAATAAATGGCCCGTTTGGTTACTTTAATTTTAAATCATGAATTTTCAAACATACTTTTGTTGCATTTCTGTAAAGTTATATGTATATCATTTTGAAGCAAATTTATCACTTTCTATCTGCCCCCTAGTATTGAATTGAATTGAATTGCTTGAAGAATTGAAGTCGTTGGGTTGAGAAAGCGCGATATTTAGTAAAACCAACTGTGCATTAGTTCGAACCCGGTCGATGGCGAATATTTTTTCAGTTATAAAGTAATTTATTCAGTTTTTTCTACTACAAAATTTATAAATGATTTGCGGAGAAAACTTTTTTATGTAATAGATAGATAATAGCAATACAATGCCTTATATACGTTGATTTACAATGAAGAGTGAATACCGTATTGTATTTAAAAGAGACAGTGTTTGTTATGCCGGGACTCGGTACAAGATAAGTAACTTTCTTTCATTGATATTTAAAGCAAAAAAAAACACATATGAAATGTGTATTTTAGAGCAAAAAATTTAAATATATTTTTATTAAATATGTATGTGCATGTTTTTGTTTTTTTTTATTTTTTTCGATAATTTTTTATCATAAGGATAAGAATAAGGCTAAAGATTTTATTTAAAAAATTTCATCTTATTTTTATTTAATTCGTCTTTTTTAGTAATTATATTTTATATTTTTACGAATTAAAGATGTTGAAAAGGTAAACATTTTAAATATAAAAATTAAAATTCAAAAAATAAAAATTTAACACAATTTTCAAGAAGGATTTTTAATTTCAATTCAGAGATTTAATTAAATAATTAGTTTTAAAATTTAATAAACAAAATTCAAAATAAATAAATAAAAAAAAATATTTAAAAAATTTTAAAACCAATTAAAAAATGAAATTTTTGAAATTTTTTTTTTTTGACGAATTTTCAAATTATGAAATTTAATATTTTCTTTTTTAAAATTAGTAATTTAATTAATTTAAGTACATATTTTGTTGTTTTAGTAACGAATTTTTAATTAATTTTAGATTTTTAATTTAAATTGTTTCATTTTTTTTTTTTGTTGAAATTTCGTCTTTTTAAAGAAGTTTTCATAATTAGGTATTTTATTTATTTATTAATGATAAATTTTTATTCATTTTCTAATTAATATGTTTTTAGGGCGAGTATGAGAAAAGGATTTTTTAATTTTTTAATAGTTTTTAGGAAGAAAATTTAGTCGTATGTTTTTTTAATTTGTTTTAAATATAAATTAACAAAGAAGAAAAGCTTTGTTTTGTTTCTAAAATATGGAAAAAGATTAAATACTTGTTTTTTTTTTAGCAAATTTAATTAAGTATGAAATATGTACGTTAATTTCGTTTATATATTTAAATATTTTTGTGTTTATGCGTTTTTTTATTTTGTTTTTTAATTAAGTTTAATAAGTAAAGAATTTTTTTTGGGTTTTTTTTTAAATTTTCATATTATATGTTTTTTCTTTTTGAGGCATTTCATTGGAAAGTTTTAAAAACGATTTTTAATATAATTTTCTTGTTGTGGCAAATAGGCTTAGTATTTAAAGTTTAGCTAAATAACTTCTATTATATAAGATAAATATTGTTTTGTTTTTAATGGGTGTGTGTATGTGTTGTTCTTATAAATATTTAAAGATATATTTTTTGTTTTATTTTTAGTTTTAAAGTAAGAAGATTTTTATAGGTTTTTTTTTTTAAAAAATGTTGTTTTGTAATTTTTTAAATAGAATTTTCTTTTATTTGAGAAATATTTTTGTATTAATTTTCATTGTTTTTCAGTTTTAAATACTTTTCTTGCTAAATTATTATTAAATTATTTTTATGACCGTTTTTTTTTTTGAGTATTTGTTAATTACAAATTTTGTAAGATTCAAATTCATTTTTATTTATTAAATAAAAAATATAAATTATTGTTAATGTGTTTTTCTTTTCTAGAATAATATTTTGAATTAATTACATTAACAAAATTTTCAAGAGTTTTTCATATAAGTGTTTTTTTTCTTTATACAGGACATGTTAATATTTTATATTCGAACATTAATGAAACAGCAACAAATACAAAATATAATAAAAACATTGTTAGGCCTAGACTTTTATTCATACGCCAACGGAAACAGGCTATTGAGAGTACAACGAACACTAACATCATGAATAGTATCGTTATCGAGCAGACCATTCCAACTGAATTAACTTTAACGGGTTGTTGATAAATAATACCATATAATAGCCATGGTATCGGTAATCTATAAATTTGAAAAATTCAATTTATTCAATATATAATTTGTTATTTAATTAAGAAAATATGATATTTGTTACAAAACCAATTGATTAAAAAACTAAAAATTTAGTCAAAGTTGTATAAAAATGTATAGTCTATCAAATTAAGACTAGGTAAATAGAGCGTGGATTAATACTAAATTGTTGCTGTCTTGTCGTTTCTAGAAATTGAAAGATGTTGTTTAAAGTAAAAGCTCTGAAAACAGTCACATACAATCGTTTACATACTAAAGTCAACCTTTTGCAAATTTAATTTTCCAAGTTAAATTCAACTTTTGCAAAACCGAATTCAACCTTTTGAAAGTCAGATGAATTTCTAAAACTTAAAATTAATTAACCTGAAATTTACTTCTAGAGTCAAGTTCTGGAAGCTAACGAAATTGCGCTGGCCAACACAAATTACTAAAATAAAAATAAAATTTCGAATTCCCTAACAATAAATGTACGTTTGATTATATTTTCATGCTCTATGGTAGATACTACCAATCCAATGATTTGAATAAACTTTGCAGAATAGATGTATGCTATTAGGGTCTAGGCTACTTGCGACGTAGAGCAAATTTAAAAAAGTGAAAGTTATGAAGAATATGCATTGAAATATTGTTAGTTTTGATGGTTTTCTATCCTATTTCTGCCATAGGGCATCAAAAGATCTCCTATAAGCCGATTTTCAGCTACTATATGTTTTATTATTAAAGTTCTGAGATGGGTGAACGTAGTTTGCAAAAGTTTAATTCCATTTGTAGAAATTCACCTGATTTGCAGTTAAATTTGATTTACTAATTTGGAAATTTGGTTTGAAAAAGGATGTATTTTGCGCAAGAAGACTGTACAAAACGTATCCAAGGCAAGTTCGATTAAGATTTATTGATTTCCATTTGGTCAGAAAATATCTATGTATAAATTATAATAAATATTCTTTAGCCATATTTTAAAAATGATTTAAAAATGGAAAATTTTAATTTAACTTTATTAAACTCTTGCATATTGTTATATAGAACAAAAAATTGCTTTATGTTCATTTAAAATTTTCGTTTTCAAATATTTGTATATAAAGTTTTGTGAGTGCCTTAAATTCAGGGTAAAACCCCATTCCATTTTAAAAAGTATAAATAATGTCGATTGCATTAAATCAAACATTTTATTAGGTATCCCGGATTATATTCCATTAGCCAATATACCATTCATATAAGCTTCCAGCTTGGGTTCTACAATATATCATTTGAAAATTGTGGTTTTTTTTTGTGCAAAATTTATGAAAATTTAATAAAATTTGATAAATTGCTTGCAGGTATTTATTTTATTGGTTTCTATATTGATTTAATCATATATCAATATGATATACATGCAATATTGTTAGTGAATGGTTGGTTAGTTTTACAAATATATTTAGTTACTCTTTTCTATTTTTGTTATAAACATATTTATTAAGTTTTTGTATTCATTCTTTATTCTATTAGTTATATGAGTAGTTTATATTAAAAAGGTTATGTAACTTTCCATTACATTTCTATGAGTCTGTGAATTCATTTTTTTGGAAATTGTATTAATTTAATACTGACGGGGAAGTGTCAACATGTTACCCAAAAATTCAAAAATTTTCCCATAAATTATGTTTAATAAACATGAAGAAAATGCAATTTTTTTTAAAAACATTTTAAGAACCATAAAATCTACGTCCACTACGCTGTTTGAAACGCAACGTGTTCAGTAATTGAACGTTTTATTGAGTGAATAAATATTTTATTAGAAAACTACTTTCGAATTGCAGTAGCCATCAACAGCCATCTACAATAATATGTTTAGAACATTTTAATCTCACGACTCCATTGGACTTATTTCAAGACATATTTTCAGTCGGACTGACAAAAAAGTCCAAATTTTAGACTCTCCATTTTTCAGTCCGACTGAAATTATGTCTTGAAATAAGTCCAATGGAGTCGTGTGGTAAGGCACTCCAATTTATGTTCGAATGCTCTGATCTTGTGCTATGTTATAAATATGATGACACCGATCGAGAGTCATGTACACACTTGTAGATATGGTCTCTACTTTTGGAGTACCATCAATACGTATCATCAACGGACTGTGATCAGTAGTATTAGAGCGAGTTCAAAACTACATAACTGAAATTTTATGCTCTAGAAATAACGCTAGCGAAGCCAGTGGTAAAAGCTATATTACATCTATACGATGACTTAATTTTGTGCAAACTTTAAAAAAATATTTTAATAGGATTCTTATGACAACATATTTATATACAACAGGAATACAATAAGGCAAATTTGTATACACTTTTCAATATAGAAGATCTATGATTCCTAATGTATAGAATTCCTGTAATACATCGTCCTTAATATGAAAAAAATAAAACAGAAAAAAAAAACACGATGAACAATCCAGAAAACAACAAGAATTTATTGTGTTCCATGAAAACATAATCGAAATTGAATTGGATCGGATTCCAGGTTTATTGCTCGAAGTGAATGTGAAGGATGAGTGTTTATTATAGTGAACGTGATTTATTTCAATTGAAATGAGATTTCGTTCGAGTTTATAGTTCTTTATGTTATGGTTTTTGTTTTTAGATCTCTGTTATTTTTATTGATTTTATTCTTATATATAGGATACTATATACATATATACAAGATCTGATGATATACAATTGAATCTGCTTGTTTTTAATAGCGAACTCAAAGAACCCACAAAAGTACATTCTGCGGTTTCAGCTGATCACTATTGTTTCGTTGCCATCAAACATATATGTATATATATTTCTATCTGGTCACGAGTATTCTGTTCTAATGGATATAGTATTATTATTTACTAATCAATATCTCCCAAACTAAAGCTGTTATTCGCTTTTTAGATGGTTTATAAATTCACTATCATCGTGCAGAATATTCCTTTACTGCTTCCGTGGCCTTGCTTGACTTTCAATTAGTTGAATCTGGACTTATACTTTAGTTTGCATTTTTTCTTTAAAGATTTAAAAGTTTCTAAATCCTATTCAATTTATGAAAATTCCTATTTTAAATTTCAATGATTGGAAGTTGAAACTGTATTAAACATTCGTAGGTCTCAGTAGAGAGAAAAGGCTAATAAAAGAAAAGAAGTTAAAGTTGCAAAATTTGTTAAAATAGGGTAAATAAGATAATGAAGATCTTGTAATTTACGTTCTGTATAATATGTGTGTACACGATGTGACAATAATGTTCCGTGACTTTTTTTATTCAAAGTAATCTCCTTTTGATTCCTTTCCAGAATCAAACAAATTATTTTCCAGTTGATGGTTATTGCTTCTTTCATTTATGTATTTCAGTGGATGCATTGGAATCATTTGCCACGAATTCATGAAGTTTTTCCATCTGTTCTGTTACTTGACTTGTTCCTGCACGGTTATCTTTTCTGTCTTCTAAAAACCATTTATGGCACTGAAAAGTCTTTGACTTTGATGCACAATTATCATTATAAACTTTTTTTATTATTATTTCGTATGTTTTGTTGCTAATAGCAGCTCTTTTATTTCGACAAGTAAATTTGTTGGCTGATAAACAAAGTGTCATATTGGAGATATTGGGTAAGTCCTGGAATTTTATTATCTCACCGTGTATGTGCAATATATATGTATACATAATCCTAAACTTCTTTTGTGCGGCAGATATGTTCCACTAAAATTTTCACGCAAATCGAACCCAGTCGCATTAAAATGAATAAAAATCGTGTAAAAAAGAATTTTTCATATCCTGATTCGCGTAAAAGGAACTCGCGCAAAAGGACGTTTAAGTGTATATCTAAAAAACAAAACTATAAATTTTCTAGTTTTCTATTTCACGTCTAAGTTTGAAGTGCAAACACATATAAGGGCGACATTTACATAAGTGCATATAGGCACTTTAAAGTTTTCCTAGTTTCTAACTTCGTTATAAAATATAGAATTCTAAAAAATAATAGTTAGTGTTTGGTGAGCTTTTTATAAAGCACTAAAAAAAAAACTACCAGAATAAGAGAGAATATTTAAACATATAAAATATTAGAAAAACAACAAACAGAAACAGTTCGTATTTAAAAGGATGCAAAATAATATCCCTTCAGAATTATGTTTTATGTTATATAATCCAAAGGATGTAAAAACTAGAGATTGCAACTGAATTGCTTCAAGGTAGGAAAAGCAAAAAACATAAGTTTTTGTCATTTATTTTGGTACATCTCATATGTGTATGACATGGAATGGCATGCATGTAAAATGTATTTATTTAGTAAATAGAAAGAAAAAAATTAGAAAGAAATTTATGTAAGTTTAAATAAAAGAATTTACTTTGAACTGAAACGAAAACAAAAATATAACCAGAATAAGACTCTTGGGATTCGGATTAGAGAATAAAGGCGGATTAGATTGAATGGTAAATGATGAAAATGATGATGATGTGTTTGTTTTGTTGTAGAATAATTTTCCGAATACATTTCACATATATTCTAAAGAAAAGAAAAAATGTATACCAAGGGCATCCTTTTTTTTTTTTGTTTTATATATATTTCAGTTATTTTTATACTTTATATATTTACATACTAGCATATCCTTCTTCGTTCCGGAAGAGAACTCAAGATTCATAAAAAGGCTTATATCATAGAAAAACGAAAACAATATTTGTTAGAAGAAAAGAAAAAAGTGAAACAATATATGTGAAAATATGTCAATATCAAAAAATACCGGGTGAGAGTAGTTTTTTAAAAATATGATATTAAATATGATTATTTCTTGAAGCTGCTTTGGTTGGATTTGGCATATAATGCAATATATAGTATTGTATTATTTAATACACAATCAAACCTGCATAAACCGGATTGAATTATTCTTTATTCTTGCATTTCTTACTTTTAGGATCCTTCAGTTTTCATTTCCGCCAGGTTTCAATGTATTATTTGAGATACTCTAAAATCCTGAAAAATTGTACTCAACTAGTATTGAGACTTAACTACTATGACTAAACAAGTACAAATTAATATGCATAGAATGATTGTTAAAAGAATAAAATATCAAATTTAAGGATACAGATAAATTCGTATGGAAATCCAAGAAAACTAAAAATTATAGAATTGTTCATAATGAAATATTGTCCATTATTTTCGATTTAACAAAAAAGAATTCTTATTTTTTATTACCATTTTTACCAGTTCAGACACGAATTACGATTTTTCCATACCGTTTTACAATCGGCATAGGATAAAACCGAATCTACATAGAGGCCTTATCTCACACATAAGTGGATTCATTAAGAACATACATTGTTCGATCGCATTCTAAAAATAAAGCGAACAAAGCCGCGGATACAAAAACATTATGTTCAAGTCGATCAGCGCCAGCACTAATTGTTTTACTGGGATCATTTTGAAAACAAAATCATAATTTTAAAAATTTTTTATAAAGGCGTATTTGTTCGTGAATATTAACCAAATTTTGTGTGCAGAGCTGTAAGGGACACACTCGGTATACATAAAATACAAAGAAAATGTTTGGACAATTTTGTTATGTTCTATTATTTTGAGGTGGTTTCAATAGGACTACTAGAATGAATAACAACAGGAAAATAAATGACAATAGTAGTATAATATGAACATAGTAATATGTTCTCATATATCCATATAAATCTTGGATAGACCAAGCCAGAAAAATCAGCCTATAAAGTACATCTAGAATAAGAAAATGTTATATTATAAAAATTCGAAATTAAAACGGAAAAAATAGAGTTCCCTCCCAAAGGGAAGAAGGACAAAAAAAAAATAGAAATAATAATGATCCACTTTTTCTACAAAATGAAAAATTTTCCAGTACAAACAAATACATGTACATATATAGGAATGGGATTTTCCTTGTTTTTTTCTTTTTTTTGTTCTTAATTTTTCATGATGAATTATCTTGGAAGACGACATATAAAATTGAGAAAAGAATGAACCGTTGAAGATTGGGTAATATGGTATGTTCTAAATACTGGATGGGACAAACAAAAAAAGAAAAAGAACAAATTCATGATTTTTCATCAATCATGGCCGTAGATTTGCAAGCACATTTCACTGATTGTTAAACTAAAACCTATTCTTAATAAGAGAGACCCTGTCCAGTATTGATGAGAGAAAAATTATATTAAATTTATATTGGTTGAGTCTGTAATTCAAACTTGCACTTCAGAGAAAAAATATTTAAGAAATAATATAAATTATCATCAATAAATTATAAATTGCCTCCTTCTAGGAGTGCATGAAAATGGGAAAGACATTCAGACTAAAGTAAATTATGGTATTTAATAATTGATTTCTTGACTGGTGGCTAAGTGAGAACAAATAATCAGCTTTAGCATAAACATACTTGCATTAGGGCAAACTTGAACATAATACAAAATTTTGAATGAAAGAAAAGTTTATAAAATATTGGTGAATTTTATTGGATTTTCTTTTTTTGTCGTGGAATTAATAAAGAATGGATCTAACTTCAAAATCGAATTGAATAACAACAAAATTTTCAATTTAGATACTTTTGGTTCGACTTGTAATAAATATATAGCTATATGAATTTATAGTGTGTGTATATATTTACAAACTATATAATGAGAAAAGGAAGTAGGTATATGTATATTTTAATTCTGATGCCTTTTGTTTTATATTTATTTGTTGGAAGCATTCTATTTGAACGCACATTTGTAATGTTGAATGGAAATTCTTTTCATATCATATTAAAAGCACCAGACTAGAACCACTCACTATTATCATCATATTCATATTCTTAATCTTATTTCTTTTAAGGATTTTGTGTTTTTATTATTATTATTATTATTTTCATCTTTTTTTTCTTTTTCTTCATATCTAATTCAACTTCCTAGATTCTTTTCAGGATCTTTTGTCATTTTTATTTAATATGAATGAAGGAATGTTTCGTATTCAGAGGAATAATAATAATATTAAAAAAAAAAACAAGAGATATGTATGTAGTAATGTGAGAATAGCATACATAACAAGGTATATTAAAATATTTGCAAAAATATTTCAAGGAATTAAAATCTTATAAGAATATATTTTTATATACATATATGTATGTAAAAATATTGTACTAGCATTGTAGACAATTTTATTATATTATAAATTTATGTAATGATGATTTCCATTTGTTTTTTAAATGAAAAATGGAATTTAATAAAAAAAGGAATACATATACTTAAAATTCTGAATTCACTAAGAATGAAGAATGACAGTTGCTACATGTAGTACTACCAAATTAAGTACAATAAACAATTAGGTCAATTGAATTCCACCAGCAGAACTTTACGATAAGATAAGATTAAATTTTAAAGTTAGTCGTCGTCACGAAATATATTTGAATTGTCTTAGTTCAAGCTTTTTCTAGTAAAGCTTGAACCGGTCCTGGTCGTCGTAAATAGTATTTTAAATTATATTTCATGTATTAGAATGAGCTCTGTTGAAAATTATATCACGGATCAATTTGTAATTTCTTATTGAATACAAAATATTTAATTTATTATCAAATAAACTGTTTAATAGAACTATGGTTTTTTTATAAATCTCAAATGTGTGCAGAAGCAATCAAATAATTCCTTTAAGAGTCCATATAATTCTCCAATTTCCCACAACACTTAATAAATAAAAACACTTTGTCTTTATTTGTTGTCAATTTAAAGAAAATTGTAACAATTTTTTTTATAAATAATTTTTAAACACAATTAGAATCCTTTTTTTATTACATCTGACGAAATTTTATATACTCGCGATTCTATTTAACGATGCAATATTATTTTTCATGGAATTATGTTTTATAGGTTTTCTCTCTGGAAGACAAACGATTTATTGTCTTCATTTAGATGAATGCAGGAATTTTCTATTACTTCATAAAGGTCATGAAAATCAAATCAAATACCTAAAACTAATAAAATTTTAAAGAAATTAACTTATAATGAGAAATTTCATAAGAAAATATTTTTGTACTAAATGAAAAATGGAGAACTGATAGTCTGTCCCCATTTTCTAAGCACCTAAAATTAGGCAATTTATATTTTTCATGTGCAATGAAACTGTTGCAATTTTTCTGTTTTCAAATTACCATCTCTCTTCCGACATAGAACGATATACAATATTTTACTAGGTTTAAACTGAAACAATTTAAAATACCTAATACTGAGGGTACAAGGAAATACACAATTGATGATAAATAAAATAATAAATAAATATATAAAATAATAAAAAAAAACCGTGGACTTACCCAACAGTCACATCAAATATATTACTTCCAACTGAACTGGACACAGCCATATCACCGAATCCTTTACGAGCAACGATAACTGATGTAATAAGATCCGGTATAGATGTACCCGCCGCTAGGAATGTTAATCCCATTACCTATTATTTTAAATGACAAAAATATTTATTAAGAAATTAAAAAAAAAAATATCTAATTTAGAATATTACAAAAGAAATTTTAATATTTAGAGTACTCTTTAATTTGTTGAAATTTTTTTTACCTCAGGTGGGATTTTAGCAGTATCACCGGCTACATTTGCCCACCAAACCATAAGATATGAGTATGCGGCTATCCATACAATTGAACCAATAAATGTTACAGGAAAATATTTTTTACCACGTGGAGTTCTTGTATCCGGCAATGTTAACCATAATGGAAAAACGATCGGTGCCACCAGTAAATATGTTAAACGTTTTCGTCCGGTACTTGGCCATGCCATACTTAATGCTTCTGGTTCATCTTCGATATCGTTTCCCTGTATCAATGTATTGATGTCGGCCAATTTTTGTGAAGAATAATTTATGTATAGAGTTTTTTTGGTTTTCGTTTTCGTTTTTGGGGAGTTTAAGATGATCATTTTTGTTTTGTATTTTAATATTTTTGTTTTTTTTTTTCGGAAGAAATAAGAGAAAAAAAAGAACAGAAAAATAATTACTAAAATTTACCATTCTAAAAATATTCGGTTTTTAAAAGAAAAATAATTTTCTTAATTTTTTTTTTTTTCTTGAATAAAAATTATTTTAAATTTAAAAATATTTGCATTTTAAAAATTTCAAAAAAAGAGGAAATTAAAAATGTTTAGACGAAATGTTAAAATCTAAAAATATACATTTTTTTAAATGATTAAAATTTAATGCGCAGTCAGTTTTTTTTTTTTTTGTTAATTAGCAATCAAAAAATTGATATGTGATAAATTAATTAAATGTTATTTTAGTTTATTGATTTTATTGAATGTTTTTTTTTTTTTTTTTTTTTTTAAGAAATATGTTTGGATGCAAGTGCAAAAATATTTACATTTAAAACATATCACATAAAAATTTAAAGAAAGATAGAATAGATAGATGTGGAGAGAGAGAGAGAAAGAAGGATAAAAACAACGATATTTTTTAGTATGTAATTAATTAATATAACAAAAGTTCGATGTAATTCATATTTAATTGGAGTCTTTAAGTTTATCAGAAATATCTAGTTCCGTAAAAAGATATTAGCGTTTCCCTAATTCGATCCTCGCCTACGTCGAACTGTGTATAAAAAGCTAGTTTTTTAAAGACATATCAGGGATGGAAACCGTTTGAAGAAGGATCAACGAATTTTGACTTGGTGTACTATCGTGTAACAAACACCAGGTGTCTTATTCACGATATTCTGGTTAAACTCAATGAATTCACATGACATCATAATGTAAAGAAGAAATCACTAGTAACCAGTTGGAAGGAATTATTTGTGGAAGATGACTTGACTATGGAAGAAGCCCATGCACATTGTCTTGGTTTTGATAAAACTTTTTGTGTTTTTTTTGGCTTGTTGTGATATCGTTTCTCTGCCTTCCAAAAGTCCCTTTATGGCACCCAAAAGTTTCTTTTTTCTTATGGTCTCCACACGACTTATTTCAAGATTTATTTTCAGTCAGACTGAAAAAAAAGTCTTATGAAGACTCCAAAAATTGGACTATTTTCAGTCAGACATAATGTCCGACATAAACTTGGACTTTCTTGAGGAAGACTTTTTTCCAGACTTTTTTTTTGAGATATTGAAATTAGAAATGGTTGTAATGAACGAATGAGTGCATAATTTTGAACATTTATGTGAACCGTTGAAAGTTTGAAGCATCTCGAATCTTCGAAATATTCACTATAATATTACCTATAACCTTCTGTCATTTCTTATAAAACTCGCCTATTCCGTCGTGATTGAAATTTGGCCGTTTTATTGCCAAATAATCATCAAGCCATTTTCGGACATTTTAACATAAACTATGGAAAATACTTCTCCTGCAAATTTGCACTGCATTGATTGTCAATTTTTCGAATTTCGTTCTGCAACTACAATATTAGGGACATAATATTAGCATAAAGGAAATATACTTTTTTTTGTTGATCAGTTGGGATTCCCCCTCTTAAACGCGGATTTCCTGAGCTTGAAATAGTATATATAGTATAGTATATTTTATTAACACATGCAAAGACAATTTTGGACAGAGTTGTAAGCTGTCTGTCTGACGATGGGTATAAAGCCGGAAGCTCCATTATACATATATTAAATTCATTTAAATCGAACTTTTGTAATAAAGGGAAACAAATATTTACAAAATAGTTTTAAATTGAAATTTCAAAAAAATTAAATATTTTGTATTAAAAATTAAAACAATATTTTTGGGAAAATGTATGTAAAGAGAAAGAATTTATAAATATTTAAAGAAAATCTGAAATATTACCACCAATGGAATAATTTTTTTTGTTCGTTAAATAAAATATAAAAAAAAAATAAATTTAAATAATATAAATATCGAATATATTAATTTTTCAGTAAAATAATGAATCAATCCAATTTTTTTCTGTAAATATTTAGTAGTTTTTTTTCATGTTGAATTATCACCGCTGAAAACCAAGTATTATAAAATTCATTAACCGCTTCTGATACTATGGAAAACATTTTCTTTTAAAAGAATATTATTCAATCCGCGTTAGAAGAAAATTATTTATAACAACTTTTTTGGATATCCAGCGGTGATATTCGAGCACGCAATATTAAGGAGTGGAAAATTTTTTGAAAACATTCTCATTTCGAAAAAAATACTAATATGAAAGTGAAAAGGACCCAACTTGGTTTTTTTAAAAAAAAAAATTAGTACACATTTAGTGGACAATTATTAAATGAAAATAGTATTACAGCAAATTTTCTTTATAAGCGACTTTTCAATAAGTGACCTCGGTTCAAACGTCATTTTTTATAAGCTACCTTTAATCACATGTAATCATTTCTATATAAATTGATGAGACGTTTGCAGCGCTGCTCATTTTTAATATAATTGGTAAAAAAGACTTTAAATACATGAAATTTTATATCACACAGAGTCATTTTAACAAATACTATTAATAAGTTGACGCTTGCAGACGTGCCCAAATTGGAAACTCTCGTTATTGTATGCTTTTTGCTTTAATATACATATACATAGGATCACTAAGTATATACCATACAATATGTTTATGCGCGAACTAAGCGGTCTAATTTGATCTGTACCAAAATAAAGCCCAATAAAGATACAATCGGACCCTTCGGTCTTCATTTATGCGTAGACTAAAATGGTTCAATTGCACCGTTTTGGTATGCGCACGCACTGATAGATAGAGAACTCTTTCTTATTGGTGTTGCTAATATATATTCTTTTGAAAATAATGCGGTTTTATAAAATATAGGTTTTATATTTTAGAGAGCTGATTAAGTCAAATTGATCCAAAAACATTTTTTTCCTGTATTTATTTTCGAGGTTTTAGTTTAAAAGGAGTTTTTCACCTTTTTATAGTGTCCTTTTATTGATCCGCACTTGTATTCAGATACCGAATTTCATCAAAATTGAAGTTTCTTTTATCTGGTTATAATTTTTAATCATTTTACCACGTTTTTATTAACTCACTTTCTTGTTTGTTTGTTTGTTTGTTTGTCCAGTACAAATTTTGCAATCGATTTTAACTTCCCGACTAGCTAGCTAGACATTTGAAACCTTTAGAATAGCTCAGAACACGATGACAATGCATTCTTGCATGGAAAGTTAGTTTATTAAGGTTTGGTCGCTTATAACAAAAATTTGCTGTACTAAAATGTTTACATATGCCTATTTTATTAATATGTTTTTTTTTTTGGATTGGTTTGATTTAAATAGAATAATGGGGAATAGATTATGTTTTGCATTTATTATATACAAATTTTATGCAATTTATGTGCCACCAAGAAAAAAAAAACTACATTCACTACAATCTCTAAAATGTTTAAATTGTAATGAATTTATGATTTCTTTTTTTTTTTGTACAAGTTTATTAATTATTATTTCGTTTTAGTTGTTTTATTTTTTTGTGTTTTTAAAATGTATGACAAAGAATGAAATATATTCTTTTCGTGTTTTTTTTTTTTTCGAATTTCGAATTAACGACATTTTTCTTTTTTAAATAACTATTTTCGTAAGTTTCTTTGGTATTTTCTTTGCGACCTTCGTGTAAACTTTTCTTATTATTTTAACCGTGAATAAAATCATAAATATTATTAAATTATTAACTCATTAAGTACGAATAATATTAAATGTATTTTAAAAAGGAGTTATTCTCAAGTAATTACTAAAAAATTTAATATTTAAGAAGTTCTTTATGAAAATATCTAATCAAATTTTTCTATTTTCAAAAAAAAAAAAAAAATAATTATAATAATTCAATTTTCTAATGTAGTATTTCATTTAATAAAAATGTGTGGGAAATATGGGTGAAAATTTTCATTTCCAGACTCGACGAATTTTATATATATATAGATATATGCTTGTACACTTGTAATATTGGCACCTTTTAGTTGGTTTGTTTTTGAACTTTGACATTACGAACTTTCGTATACCTTTAATTTTTTTTTTTATTATATGAAAATTTCAGTATATATATATACTTCTCATCCTATTCACTAACAAAAATGAAAAAAAATCCATGATATACCATTTTATATGGTTCAAATTTAGAGTGGTATGAAGTTCAGTTACTAACTTGATTGAGTCATTATACAGAAAGGCGAATTTATATCTTTTGAATCTTGATTTTTCGTGTAATATAAAGTACACTCGTTTTACTTTAAGTTCTCTCTCACAACCCACTCCATACTATATTATATCACACCATAATGGACGTTTAACACTTTCGTCCTTTTTGTGTATAGTTTTTCTTTTTCCTTTTACTTTGCCATCAGTTCAAATTATTCCTGTTTCAGAAGTCTTTTATATTTATTTTGTATTTTTTTTTTTTTTTTGATAAACTTTTTAACAGACGAAAAAGGACGTTCTTTAGACACTATTAAAGTGGGTCAACGACTATGAAATTATAGTAAAGAAAAGTAAAAGATTGTAAATACGACTGAGATATAACGTTTTTTTTTCTTGTTGTTATTTTTGTGTGTGTTAATTTTACAAGGATTGGTAAATTTCTTGTGATGATCATGAACGATATAAAATGAAAAACAAATCAACGTCTATAAAAATTTCCTTTAAGTGACCTTTAAAGAAAACAATTTTGAAGTAGAGTGTATGCCGCACATAAATTCAAGTTTATTAGATTTTGAATTTTATTGGTTTTATTTTTTTTTTATTTTTGAATTTTTCACATTTTCAATGCTATCCGTGTATGTTAAGGATGATGAGCATGAAAAAATGGACTAAATCGATATCTGATGTCGTAGATAAGCTAGTGATTAGCCATTAGTCTTTCAAATTATTAGATCTCTTGTTCGAATGTTAAAAGTTCAATCAACACTTACTTAGTCCTCTATACTATAGTATAGTACAATAAATGAATAAATGAATCTATGGGTGTGTTTTTTTTGGGGTAAAATTCATTCAGTAATTTTTTTCCTATTATTTTTATTTCAAATTCTTTAAATGGCCATCTTGCAAAATACCATTCGTTTTAATTTCATTATTTGTTTGAAAAAAAGAATTTTTAATTTTTTCAAACATCAGAAAAACATAACTAAAGTTAGCTCCAGTAAATTTCAGTACTGCCAATATTCGGGAGTATCAATTCATAAGTATATAGATTATACAAAATCGTTTTTTTGAGAAAGATAAATAGTAGTGGATAAATTGTAGGGACAAGTACGATAGTATGAAGGAAAATATTGGAATCAAACAAGGTCCTTGATATTCCTTCAGGCCAACATATAGGCAATGATGACTTCTTAACAAGGCTCTAATGAAATTTGTATTAAAAATGTGTTTCTTTCTTTTGATTTTATCGTTTAATAATTATTTATTTTTTTCATGTCTATACTATATGTTAGCCTGATTAGATATCAAAGAGGTATTGAACTGACCTAACATAAATTAATTAGACATACAATAATTGTGTACCTAATTTAGGTACACGCGGGACGTAATGGCTGAACAAAGTTTTTTTTATTATGATTATTAATATCATACACTTTAGTACATAACATAATTAGGAAGAAAACAATTTTTAATAGGATATTTAGCATTTAAAAAAATTTAGTGAAATGCATCATTTAATGCCATTATAAGATATAATTTGAATGATTTATTTTCATTTGATTTCGTCGTCATTATATATGCGTTCATAATTAGAAAATTGAAACTCAAAGATATTATAAATAGCGATTAAAACACTAGTTTATGTACGATATAACAATTTTCAATTAAATACAGTTCAAAATTTCTTATATTGTAATTAATTTTTGCAAAAAAACTTCCAATTTCATAAATCTTTCATCAATTTAATTTTCATTCTAGAAGGGAAGATTTACTTATTTTGAAATGAAATTTTCTACTTTGTATAAAATAGTTAAATTAACAAGAATATATATATATATATTTTATTTATTTTTGTTCCTGTTCTTAACATTCTCTGTTCTCTACATTAAATGAAGTAGAATTTACAAAGAAAAATTTTAAAGTATATCTTTTATATAGATATATAATAGGTACATGTTCCGAAAGAAACCCATCCTACTCCAATTTAGTAATAGGTCACGCCACGATAAATTCAATCTGTTATTTTCTGGAAGGATGCCAACAAATTGAGCAAATATATTAACTATATATATATATATATACGATAGTATATAGTAACCATCGTAAATTGGATCATAAGGTTCACTAACATAATGGGATGCCTGTTCAATATTATAGAAATAACAGCATTATGGAATGAAAACAGGAATACATATATTTCATTTTAATTTACCAATAAAATATTTTTAAATAGAAAATTTAAATGGATTCAAAAAAAAAACTGAAATTTTAAAATTTTCTCAAAAATTCAAATAAATCGAAACGATATAAATTTACATTAAAAAATTAGGAATTTACTTGATATCCAATGAAAAACTGTTTCCTTCCATTTTTATTAGATTATACAATTTTAGTAGCAACCATCCAACCAGGAGTTGATGAAAACAATTTTATCACCACATAAAAAAAGAAGCATATTTGATGATTTTTCTGTCCAGACCAAAAAAGCGCACTCGCACAATGATATCATGGTGAATAAATAATTGCAAGATGATTTTCTCATGCATAATTTAAGTTTTTAATTTTTTACATTTCCCTAAACCCTATAAAAAACCCTAAAGCTTTAAAATCGTATTTGTTTTGGTATACCAGCTTCTATTTTATAATTCAATTAAAAAAAACATAACTAAAACTAATCCACTTTCAACATGAAGATTGGGCACATTTTTTTTTGTTGTTAAATATTGTATTTTCAGCAAAATATAGCTCAATTTTTAGGATAAATAAATAAAAAATTAATGTGAAACATAAGATAAAAAAAGTGTGTTTTCCTGTCAAAACTTTTCTTGATTTGGAAGAAAAGATAAAAAATCTTTTAAAAATACAAATCAAAAAATATACAATAATTTCCTCGGTCTGTCTTATTTTCACATGCGCCTGAAAATATGTGATTTATAATTTCTTGATGAAAGTTTATATATTTATCAAAGTTTTTTTGTTGTCTGAAGCTGATCATTATTGATAGATTTAGACTTAGACGATTAATAAAAAAACACATTAAACAAAAAAAAAAACTTTAAAATAAAATTAGTATACAAATTTTGATTTGAAAAAAGAATAAAAAATTTTCCTCGTTTGGTGGTTTTCTTATTAAAAGAAGGAAAAAAAAAAAAAAACATATATATTAAAATATTAGAGAAAGAAAAGGAATAATTAAGAAAAATATGAAACAAAAAAGAAAAGCATTAAAATTATTTTCATATTTTGAAAATAATTTTAAAATATAAATTAATTTTGTGTATTTTTTTTTTTTTGATAAATTAAAGGAAATTTGCAAGTTTTATGTGACTGCGCTTGTATTTTATTCAATAATTTTTTTTATTTTTCAATTTTTAAGAAACGAATTAAATTTTAAACAAAAATGCATTCCAATTGATTAAATAACAAGAAATAATTTTTAATTTGTTTTATAAAACTGTTCTAAAATCAAGCGAACAAAATTAAAATAAATTTTTTTTAAACCATTTTTTAGTTATCAAAATTAAAAATAAAATAAAAATTAATAATTAAAATAATTTTAATAAAAGGAAATTCATTTGTTTTAAATTTTTGAAAATATAAAAATTAAATGATTTCCTTTCATTAAAAAATATAGAGAAAAAAAAGCACACAGATTTTAAGTAAGTGATTAATTTTTATAAAATAAGAATTAAATAATGTTTTTTTTTTAATTAAACAATAAAATACAAACACACTTACACATACATATAAAAAATTTATAAAATAACGACGCTAAGGCAACATTTCAAATGAATTTTCCAATATTTTAAAATATATAAAATTAAAATTAAAAATTAAAATTAAAATAAAAAAAAAGATTAAAAAAAATATATAAGCAAATATGATTTGTACTAAAAAAATTACAAGTAAATAATTAAATACTTTTTTTTTTTATCAATCTTTTAACAAAAATTTACTAAAATTTTAACTAAAACAAAATCTATAAACCCAAAAAAATACTTTAAATACCAATTTTAGCTAATAATTAATTAATTTTAGAACAAACATTTTAATTTAATATAATTTAGTACATTTTTTAGTACAAATAAAAATATATAAAAAAAAATTCAGAATTTAATTTAAAAAATTTGATTTTAAACTAACTTTCATACTAAATCTTCTTGTTTGCAGTTTGGCCCTCTGTTCAATCCAACTAGCACGACGACCACCCATAGATGGCTACATTTAGTTCAAATATATATATAGAGAGAGAAGAGAGAGAGAGAGATAGAGATAGAAAAAAAAACAGAGCGATTCCAAAATTAAAAACCAATTTGTGTTAACATTAAAAATTAAAATAAAAATAATTTTTTTTTTTTCGATCGTGTTTTACAATCATATGTAATTTGTTTAGAACAAAATTCACCAAAAAACAAAAACAATTTTTTTTTTTTTAGAACACATTTAGTACACGTAAAAAATTCAACAATCAAAGAAGAAAAATTTTAGAACACAAAATGTAGGAGTTTTTATTTTTAGAACAAAAACACAATTTCCACAATAGTTGTTTGTTTTTGGTTTAATTGTTGTTAGATTGGTGTTTGATGAAACATTTAATGTTGTTGTTGATTTTTTTTTATAGATCCGCACACACAGAAAAGCATTTTATTAGGTTATGTTTTTAGTTTTTTTTTTAGTACATATTTGTTTGTTTTGATTATAATTAAATGATTTGAGTACACAAAATTGTTACGTGATTTATTATATGAATGGGGTGGGTGGGTGGGTGGATGGGTGGTTGTGTTGATGAAAAGAATGACGATTGTAGATGTTTTGTTTTTGGTTGGTTTTATATATTATATTTGTTGTTAAATTATTTTTAATAGTGATTTTCAAATTTGATGAACAAAATGAAGATAATTTGGATGTTTTTTTTTTTTGTAATAGTTGTTGTTGTTCATGTTGTTGATTAAATTTTGATGATTTTAATATTTAATGACGGCACAACAATTAAAATTTTGCGATATATATTTTTATGTTTTTTTTTTTTTTTTTTTGTTTTTATTATTAGAATGAATAATTATTGTTTTAATATTTCATTCAGAAAGATTGTTTTTTTTCAAATGAAAAAGAAGAAATGAAAAAAAAGGAAATATGTATTTTAATAATTAGAATTATTTAAAATATTATGATTGTAATGATTTGAAAAGTCATCAAAATATGCAATAAGTATCTAAGAAAAATAATAATAACATAGGTTTACTGGTTTCGACAAGTTAGTTTAGTGAAAGATTGTCACAAGTAAAGGAGATAAAGGATTAATATTTCCTTAGTTTCCAACGTATTCGTTCTGTAGTTGTTACGCTTTTTTTAAAGTTTAAAGTTTCTTTGGCAATCCATATAAAATTGAAATTTTGGAAAGAGCAAACTATATGATCTATATGTGTATCAAGTTTAATACGGATTCGATTTCATCTAAATTCTGTTGTCCATTATTCTGTACGGACTATGTAAGTACTCTAGATGTATAAATACCCAATTTGTATGCCCTATGATACGTACTATCAGAGGGTAAATTAGTTTCGTTACTACATTTGTAGCGCATAGAAATAATCATCGGAGAAACATATTAGGGCTTAAATTTCAGTAAAATCAGTCCAAAGGTATTAGCGAAAGAAATAATTGTAGGAGAAAAAAAGCCTCTTCACAAAGCTTTTTGTTTATATACTTTAAAAACTAATATAATGGTTTGAATAGAATATTTAAAGAATTGTTTTATGCTAGCTATGAATTAGAGCAAATTTTAAAGTACAGGAAATAAAGTTAAGCAGAAAACACGTTGAAAAATGACTAGTTTTGGCTGTTTTTTTGTTAACTATGAGTCCAATTTCCATCATAGGGCATCAAAAAATCGGTATCATAACAGTTTAATACTATTTTTATTCATTTAATATCATAAACTAGGAAACTTAGTGCATGTTTCAATGATTTTTACTGCATATTTTTATATAGGGTTTTCTTCAGCTCTTTTCAGTGCATATAAGGACTTCTTGAGCTTTTCCTTTGATTCTTGCATTAGTTAAGAGTTCTTTATTTTTTTTTTAATGCAATTCCAAATGTACAAATAATGCTTTTTCTCCTTATTATTTTGTGATGGCTTTTAATTTCTACACCAAACCAACAGTATTAATATTTTTATTTCATTCAATTTCTCATTGTGACTATTTTTTGTGACTATCATTACTAGTTTGTCGAAACCTCGAAACCAGTGAACCATTAAGTTATTGTATTGTACAATAATAATATTATTATTATTCTTACATTCTTTAAAAAATAATAAGAAAGAATGATTAACATTCATAAAAGAAAAAAATTATGATTTCAATATTAAAAACTTCCTGAAAATGAGATGTATTTTTTCTGGTTTTTAATTAATATATACTTTTTTAAATACTTGTGAATTGTGAAATAAAAATCAAAAAGAAAATTCAATAACCAAAAAAAAAGAAAGTATATTTAATTATTTGATTTAAAAAAAATAAATTACCGATTCAATTGTTGTATCGATATTTCCATTTGGACGATCTGCCAAAGTTGTTTCTTTTAAGTTAAGTTTAACATGATTGGCAGCTGATGTTGTGGCAGCTCCACGTTGTGGTTTCGTTGCATCCAATAAAACTTTTAATGATGCAATTGCATGTAATTGTGTTGCTTTCTCATCGACTTTACCTAAAATATCAGCAGTTTTGGTTTTTATTATTTAATTCGATCAAAACTTTATAATTGTTTTATAAAAAAATCGATTTTATTATATTGTTGATTTTTTTCCCTTTTGAAATGTATTTTATATTTGATGGAGATTTAAGCAAAGCTTATTTAAATATTTTGCAATAACTACTAAAAGCTCATTCATACCAAACAAAAAAAAAGAAAAAAAAAGAAAATATATATGAAATAAAAGACCATAAATAATATTTTTAAAATTAATAAAAATTGGATCAGTATAAGGACTTCTCTGATTTCATAGTTTCTATGAGATTTTTAAATTCGAAAATTTTCCTTCCGACAAAATATCCATGACAGGATAACAAATGAACAAAAATATTTTTTATTAAAATATGAATTTTAAAATTGAAGGACATGAAAAAAAAAACGTTGAAAAAAACATCACATATATAAAATTGTGTCGATTTATGCGATGTCATTCTCACATGAGACTTTCTGTTGTCAACCATTAAAAAATAATAAAAATTTTTCCATTAAATGTAATTTCCTATAGATTGTTTTTCTGTTTTGTTTTTGAATTTCCTAAGTGTTCAACTAAGTAGAAATATCTGGTCTAGTAAACAATTCAACTTTTTTATAAATAGTACTCAATTTTCTCAAAAACAATGGAAGATACAAAATTTGTTAATGGAATCAAAAAAAATGTATGGTAAAAAAACACTGACGTTTATTAAAAAAGCTAATCTTGAACATTCATGTTTCTTTAGAATTAATTTATGTATCCAATTTCATCAAAATCGGTTCACTCCTCAACTAAAAACATCAATAATAAAATTGGCTATTCGTAAAAATGAAAAATATCTTAAGGAAGGAAGTATAGGCAATAAAATCACTATCAAAATTTTAGCAATTATAGACCTGAACAGCAATTCAGGCTACATTTGTCGACATTCGAAGTCACTTTTCCAAGACACCACATATGGTTGATAAAATGCGTCAGAATGGGTGCAACTAAATGTGTATTTAGTCATTGAGTTCGAAACATATGTTTTTATTATTCGGAGAATACATTGTCATTTTTTGTTAATTTTTTTTTTAACTAAAAATTTTTTTTTTGGTAAAATAATTTTGTTTAGTTTAATGCTAAATAGTACTAAAGTAAAAATTAATTTAATTGAGAATTAATCGTTAAACAAAAAAAAAATTTTTATTTAAAATTAACGAAATCTTTTATACAATTTACTAACGGAAAAATACTGACTAGCTCCAGAGCACGTCAGAAAAATTGGTGGGAAAAAATTTCCCGACGGTAGAAATAATTTCCTTTTCGAAATTAGACTTAGCGAGGTGGCAAACCCTTTTTTTCATATTAGGGAAATTTTTCAAAAAGGGTGGCAATAAACGTCGACAAATGTATGCCTGAATCGATGTTTTGGGGTGGCACAAAAGTGACCAATGAAGCTAAGCAAAATATTTTCGGGCATGTAGCAATAAAACTAAATTTTAGTTAAATCTTTATGGAAAATAAATTCTATTTTTCTTAACATTTTTTTGCATTCATTTGAAAATAGTGCCAAATATAGTGGAACACTCCCTACCTCAATTTCAAGAATATACTTACTTATACTTATTTATACCTTAATCAAATATTGTATAAGAAAGCAAAGAAAAGTAGCAAAATTTTTCAAATGTACAAAACAATCCAATTTCCATACTACATATGAAATAAGCACTAACCATCCCTCACCAACTCTATTTATCACAACGTAATGGAATTGCATTTTCATCATTTCGCAGTGATTTATTCTCGAAACTGAATTGATTCCAATTATATTCGAAATGTTTTCGAAAAAGCTAATAATATGTTTGAATATCAATTTAGACACTTGGTGAATGGAGGTTGATAATATTTCTCATCTATGAACTTCCTATCTAACACGTTCACAGGTTATTTTTATTGAAAATTTTGCCAAAAATACATTTTTTTTTTTACATATTTGCCAGCAACATACAAAAGGACGCTTCACTGGTTATATACTGATAGTTAGAGTGAAAAAAGATAGAAGATTCGACGATGGATAGTAAAATGTATATGTATGTACGAAAGTACATCCTAAATTTATCGAATTTCGATATCATTTATCATCACATATGACATTCGAATGCCTAAATTGAAAATTTTCTTTTTTTTTGGTTGACACAGGAGTAAAGTTGATTTCATATTATTTTTCTAGAAACGTACAAATATAGATATAGACCACTGCATCTTATATATCATTAGTACATTTCTGGCAAAGCAAATATTTTGAAGAAATTTAAGTTTTAAATTATTTAGGAAAATTATCTTTGCACTCGAAGAAAAAACAACTATTTTTGCCAATGATTTTCATACAATAATCTTCTATATATAAATAGGCCAACACAAAAATTTACCTCCCTTTTATTCGTATTCTAACAAAAGATGTGGCTTCACATTTATATCGATGGAAAGCTATTGTTGAGGAGAAGTGTTTAAACACAAAAAGAATGTTGACATATGGTCGTTGAGCCAGGTTGAACAGGTGAAAGTTTCCCATATATTTATATGGGAACAATAACAAAATATATGGCATACAGAGCTGTTGTGTGCTATATGAATTTGTATAATAAAGGAATGGAAATAACTGAAGTGTTTTAGAAGCTTTTTGATTCAGAATTATATAGATAAAAGCTGTTTATTTTTCTGGACCAAATTCAAGAAAACAATTGAAAAAAGCATTGATGTTTGGATTTGTAAATAAATAAGTGTGAGAATAAGAATATCATATTGAAATTCACAAGTTTAACTTTTAATTATTGCAATCGATATTTTAATTTTCCTTTTATTAGGTCAAATTTCGATCAATGGGCGGTACTACTACTTGTATATATAATAGTAAATACACATAGTGAAATCAATCGGTGCTCATAGTAAATTCAATGAGTTTCCAAAAATATTTTAACAACGCGGATAGTAAATTTATTATGTCTTTTTAATGATTTTACTATGATATGATCAAAAGGAGCTTGCGGTTAATTCCATAGTTGTTATTTTGAACTTTCCACATCTTCCCTTTAGTAATATCTTTGGTTTTACTATTTTTTTTATAGTGTTTTCTTCATAGTCAAATCAACAATGAGTTATAGTAAATTTTTGAAATTTATTACGTTCAGTGTACTTTATTGTAGTTACAATAGATAACAATTTTGAATATTGGATGTTCTATAAAACGTTAAAGGCTTGTAGATATTATCTAGTTCAAGGACGTGGTTTCCATTCTAAAGCTTGCTTAGTATACCTTCGAGCTTTACAATGTAAAGAATCCTTTCTTTGAATGGATAAATCTGAATATTTTCGAGATTATAGAAAAATACAACACTAAAATAATGTTTCTTTTCTTTTGTATATCAAATACAATATTAAAACTTTTGGAAAAATTTCAAGATACAAGAATGGCAAATGAACCAAATTGCAGTAAAATGCACTGTCATGTTCTTTTTTTTCTAAATTTCTTTTTTCAAAAGAAGAAAAACCTTGAAGACTTTTCCTATGGCATTTCCTATATTACTTAATTTTCTTTTTTTAAATAATATTGCAAAGAAAACAAAAAAAAAAAACAACGTAAAAATAATTGGAGCTTATAATTGATATAAGAAAAAGAAGGTTATCATATATCTAGTTTTTCTTCTGCTATGTCGTTAATAATGACGTAACTGGTAATTTATTCCTGGCAAATACAAAGTACCGGATTTCTAATTAAAGGATACTCATTTTCTTTTTTTTTACTGAGGCTCTGTGTTTATACATATATCGTTCGAATATAAGTCATATAGTTTTTATTTATATGATTTTTCAGAAGTTACCCTAATTTTGATACTAATTTCTTTCCAAAAAAAAAAAAAAACTAGGGAAAAAACCCTAAAACGTTGACCGAAAATCATTGAAATTATTTTCGATGGTTTGATTGATTGTAATTTCAATTATATATTTGTTGGTATTTTTTATAATTATTATTTATCAATTTCTTAGCATGAAATTATGAAATTATTTCTATTTTTAGATACAATATTATTATAATAATGTAACTATCACAGTTTGTCCTAGAAATACAATAATCAAATGTTATTATAATAGAGCTTTCGAATTTATGAACAGTATCGAATTACAAGGAACATATAAAATGTTTATATTTCACAATGTTCTAGTCCGGAACACAAAGTAGAAACGCAAAAGAAAACGCTTAGGAAGAAGAACAACATTAAAACAAATCACTTTTTGAAAATAAATTTTGGCAAAAATACTTCAAGATAAAGAAATAATAAGAAAACAAAAATTTTTAATATTACAGTATTAAAAAACACAAAATAGAGCCATCTATATTTCCACTATTGAAATACAATTATGGAAGAGAATTTTTGCACCATATAAAAAGGGGTGTATGAATTGTTGTATTCGCCGTAAAATTCTTGTTCTGTTCCGGAACAAAAACCAGTTAGCGTAAAGAATACGGCAAATATTGAAGGAAAACTTTTATACATAGCTTCTGATACATGTTAATCTAAATTGAATAATCTCATTAACACAGTTAGGACATTTTTATGCCTCGGTGATATACTTACAACAATTTGAGTCTAGAGCAAAAACAATGGCATACATCTCTACTCTAGATCAAATTTCTGTCAAAACTTTTTGAACAATCTAATGTAACATATACAGTTTTATTGTTTGCTTGAAAATATCAAACACAATGACAATTGAACGTACTTGAAGGTCTCGAAAATTTCTCTTAGAATAGAGATCTATGTATAATATCATCTTTTCCGAAAGTATCATAATCGTAATTACCTATGATATACTGACTTACAGTATAATAGTATAAACGCTGGCCAGTAATAAATTAAATATGAGTTGATATCTATAACATTTTGCTCAGAATTGAATGTCCTTTAAGGTCCTATATGTTTGTCGAGAAATAGAGAGAAAGTTCTTTAAAATTCTTGTTCTTTTAATAGTCTAAAAGAACCTAACATCAAACTCAAATAGTTGATCTTGATTTAACTCAGGCTTCTCTGTACTCCACAATAGTTAGTACTTCCAAATTACCTCTTTTTTCATACTTTTCTAATTAATTCAAAAATTACCGATTCATAAACAGAAAAATTTTCATTTTCAAAAAGTAATTTTTATTCGAATTTTCATATATTAAGATGTGAAATTTTTCTTTTTGTTTTTATTCCCCAAAAAATATAATAAATACCAAAAGAAAAACTAAAGCTTTTGGAAAATGCTTGCATTATTCGAAAAATAAAAAGGATATTTTTTCAGTTTTCAATTGAATATGGAAATCAGGCTTATCATAAATTCGCTTCAGTTTTTTTTTTGTGAGAACTTTATAAGAAAGAACATATTTTATTCATTCTTTTCTTTTTTGGGATGATTCTTTTAAAAGAATTGTATTTATGATAAATTTCTCTGGAAACTTTTTATTCAAATCAAAATTTTTTTTGATGAAAAACTAGTAAAGTATTAGGAAATTAAATTAAAATCAACTATTTCAAAAGAAGAATCAAGATTTTCTTAATTGAAGGTTGAAAAGCCATAGGCAAAGAAAAATTTCTTTTATAATTTTATTGGATTTAAATATATTTCAAAAGTAGTTGAAGTTTTGTAATGTTATGTAATTTTTTAACGGCAGGACGAAATCTTAACTAGGTATATAACAAAATGAATGCAAGTTAGTTGACATGTAATGTTATATGAAATTCGATATATTTAATCTGATAGTAAGTACTAGAGAAGAAGACATCAAAAGTCATGCATTCATACGTAAAGTAATTCATGACATGGACAAGCAATTTGAATTTCAAGTTTTCATTTTGATCCAGTTTACATAATTCCATTAAAATGAAATTTGCTGGTCATTCAAACTTACTATACTATATTTATATATTGGAAGTTAGAATTAATTTTGATTGTCCGTCGGAAGCTATAACCTTTGGTTATCTTTTTGGTAACAAATGGATTTCATGATAAAAAAAATTCTTCTTGTTTCGAAGTGATTCATTTATCGGGTGGCTTTTTTATATCTTTATAAGTTTTGAAGGACTGTTCAAAGAGTGCATGCTGCATCGATCGAACACTTCCTAAACAATAGCGAGAATTATTTCTACCACCCAATTCAATAGTTCCAAGTTGAAACTTTAATAAGTTTTATACTTTTACAATTTTATCATAAAATTTCAGAAGAATATAAAAATTATTCGAATGATTATAGAATTTTCATGGAATTACTATATATAATCCGATTTCGGTTTATAACAGTTTTAAATCGGATTATATGGAAGAAAAATGAATAAGGTTAGGTTTTCTGATAAAGAATAATAATGTAAATTGTATTTGTTATAAATGAGAATTAAGTGAATTTTATGATTTTATTTTTCATAGAAATTTGTGCAATTTTTGTATTATTACTATTTTGTTATTCCAATTTAAGATACAATGGTAAATAAGTCAATAAAAATTATTTAATATAATTCAGTCTCATGTTAAGGGAATGATGATTTCATATAAGAAATAAGACTATGAAAAGGTCTAAGTCAAATATGAAACATGTAGATAAGATGCCTACATGACAAAAAATAAAGAAAAGAGGATGAACGAAAAAGGAGTCGAGAGAAACCCGCGAGCAATACAAGAACCACAAAATAAAGAAAGTTCAGTTAAAAATTAATATAGTTGGGGTATTTATTGGCTTTCGTAAAACTCTCGTATTCATCGTAAACGTCGTATTTTGTAAATTTGTGTATGAAAAGTACAAAGTTTACGACGTTTACGATAAATACGTTCTCGCTGGTCTAATTTGATAAAGAGTCTGGAGTTCGATTCCTGACTTTGGCGATTACGCATTTTGTCAGTTCTTCGCTTACAATAAATATTTGTATATATTTTTTAAAATTTTATTACATTACTTTGCTTGTTGAAATTATGTTATGTAATAAAAGAAATAATATTGTAGTGGTTTTATTTGTATATATTTATTATTTTTCATGTTAGATTGAATTGTCTGGTTAAAAACTTTTATTAGGACATCTTTACAGTTTGTAAAATTAAATTTTAATCTTCTTAACAGCTCAATGAACTCAAAATAAACATAATAATAGTATATATATAGTAATAAAAAGCGTACTTATCAACTTATGACAAGTTGTTCAATTAAATAAAATAGCTTTTAATATCGTTTTAATAGCTTCATTTACATACTCAAAAATTCAACGAATAACCCATTAATGCGGAGGCCGATAAACTTTATTTATTAGCATTTTTTTTTTAGTTTTATTCATTTGTTGGTGTACCACATGTACATTGTACATTAATTTCCTTTTGGGTCATTGGAAACAATCCAAAAGTAAAAAAGACTTTTATGCATGAAATTCACTGAAAACAAAAAACAATTTACGTATGGAAAAAATTTCATATTTTTCGAAATTTCCCGGTGAATTTTCATTTTAGTAAAAATGAAAAAATCGATTTCAAATCAAAACAAAGTGTAAACAACTTTGTTTATGAAAGAAAATGAAAACTTTCTGGAAAAATGGTAAAAAAAAAAAAAATCAATCTTCTTAAATTATAAAACCATTATCTGATATTAACACTTCTCTAAATTCATTTAAATTGAAAAACAGATTTCCAAACCTCAAAAGATCTCCAATTAATATTTTCTATAATAATTTAGGCTTAGCTTAATTCTTTCCTATCTAGAATTCTTTTAGCTTGTAGTTTTCTATAAAATATTGGAAAAACTTCTGTAAAACTTGAGCCCATCTTATTTTGAAAATACAAGAAGTCCTGTGCCAGTTATAACTGGCATTTCAACCCTATTACCTTTATTTATTTAGAAAAACGAACGAATTACAATGTTTTCATATCAAATAAATATTATCGATTTATATTTGTGATATGAAAATATGCTTTCTACCATTTTATACTCCATTTGTTATTCGAAAGATTTTCAAAAGAAGGTTTGAATCTATATGAATAAAAATTAAATGCTGTTCGTTGGTAACCGCATCACTTGAGAACGGTTGAATCGATTTCGCTCATTTTTTTGTTAAAATGTTCGTAGTAGTTCGAGTAATGTTCTTACGGAAAGAAAAATGGGAAAATTTGCCTAGAAAATTGAAAAATTCGGGGAAAACTGAAAGTGCTTTTCTTCAATGGGATTTTTGTAGCAGAAATACTTTTTTCCCTCATTTTTACTTTATTTACACATTTTAAATAGCTTTTTACAAATCCACAAAACGATCACAAATATATATAATAAAAAAAACCTTCTTAATACTGGTATATTAATTTGTGTTCGAACCCTAACTTAGGGGAAATGTTCACATCACCTCTAATTTATATAAGATTTGGAAAAATATTTTTTGAAAATCTTGTCAAATTCTATTTTAATTAGAAAACGATTAAGGCTTAAAAATTTAATTAAATATCATAATTATTTTCCAGTATTTCGCTTATAAATTTTCTATATTTTCTTTATTTTTTTTTTCATTTTGAAAAATATCAAAAAATGATTTTCTTATGTAATGATTTTCATTATATTTGCATATTCATAAATTTTGATTAAATTTTCCAATTATAAATAATGAACATTAAGAACTACGTGCGAATTATTATTACTATTAATTTTCTTGCTTTATAAAAATTCATCGTTTCGATTATAATTTTCCCATGACAAGTTTTTAAATAATTAATTAGTTTTTCTTTCTTTCTTGTTTTTTTTTTGCTTTTCTATTTTTGGAAAAATCTTTGAAAATCGTATTATTATATAATAATTGCAAATAATTAATAACTTTAGAAATGTTGCCATTTTGAATGTTTTTGGGACTGAAGACGGGTGGCAAATGATATACAAGATTTTTAAACAATTAAACACATTAATTTAGAAGAATCTGCAAAAAAAAGGATTCGTTGTAAGAAAAGGTTCAAAGAGAAAAACTTTTTGAAGAAGGTTGATAAACATTGTGTCGTCCTATTCTTTGATTCGTACAAAAAAAAATAAGAAAATAAACAAAATAAATAATATATAAAAAGAAGAAAGAAATTTAAGAAAAAAGGATTTAAGAAATCCTAATAATTTTGTATATAGTTTTGCTAATCCATGATGAAAACATCGCGATGGATAATAAATGCGTGTAAATTCGTCTAACTAATTCATAAATCCATAATCTGTACAACACGGTTTAGCTCTAACACGGTAATAAAACTAGCAAGAATGCAGGTTTAACACGCTTTCGTTCTTCATAGAACTTATGGTAGGGTTACACCTGTGTAGCTAAACTTTCTCAATTATAGACTTTTCAGTTTAAAAATTTACAACTTTAAAAAATGTAAAGGACTTTTTTTAAATTTGAAAATTTTCAAAGATTAAAATAACTAATTTCATATAATATATAATAGAATTTCCGGTAGATTCAAAACAGAAAAAGGGATAGAACCGAAAAGTTTATTTTTTAGGATATCGAAAAGTTTTAATGAAAAATCAAGCGCAAAAAGGTTTCATATATGATCAAGTATAATTCAAAAAACTTTCAGTCTATTGTATATCATATGTTATACAGGGTGTATAACAAGATTCTATACAATATTTGAATACAACAAAAAATCTTTGTATGCAAATTCTCTTTTTCAACGGACTCTAACAGCAGCTGATGAAAACTGCCTACGAATATTCGAAAGGAAAGTATTAAGAAAAATTGTTGGTGCCAAGAAATTGGAAGACAGCGAATATATCAGAAGAAATAGCCAAGAATCAGCTAATCCAAAATGAAGAAGCCTCAGATGGGCAGGACACTACTGGAAAAATAGATCGCAAGATCGAGCAACATTGCGACAAATAGTGAAGAAGGCCCAAAGATCATCCAGAACTTTACCACTATAGGATAATTATGATGCAATGGGGAATCCTGAATTTTGAAAACAGATTGTATTATATCTTTATTTAAAGCGCAGATAAGTTTCTGTATTAATTATACGGTTCTTGTATAAAATCTAGGATTCACCTTGTATATACATTAATATATAAAATATTTAATATAAATCCTTTGTTATATATAACTTAGGTAATCAACAAAAGCAGAGAACAAAAGATTCAAAACCAAGAAGAAAGATGGAAAAAAGAAGTAGAATTGTAGGATATAGGAAAAAAGGACCTTTTAGAAAAAATGCCTTTTCGGATGGTATATTCGTAAATACCCATAAAATGGGTGGTATACAAACGGTTGAAGACAAATTTAAGCTTTTTCAATATATTTTCTTTTTTTTCTTCTTTTATTTTTTTGGCTATATCGTATTTGGAAAATCGAAAATACTATAAGAAGAAAAAAAAAAAATATAAACCAAAGGAATTTTCATATAACTTCATCTTTTTGCTATTATTTTCTTTACTATTGTTGTTGATTGTGTAGTATGGTGATAACAGAAAATATGCCATCATCAACATTGCCAAGAATCATATTAAGAAGAAAATAAGGACTTATATTGGAACTATCCGACGTGCATAAATTTAACCCACATATTTTCGTAAGAATCAACCTTTTCCAAAGAAAAAACACCAAAAAAAAAAAATTGAGAATGAGTTTTTAAAGTATTTTCGATGGTTTTTCTTTTTGGTGCAAATCCAAGTCTATATGGTAAAAAAGGAGGAAAACTTTTTAAAGAAATTTTGAACTTTTATACAATGATGAATAAACCTCAGGACAGGTGTACTACTCTCTTTCGTGTCAGAAGGAATATTTAAATAAAAACAAAAAACAAAATATATCAAACAAATTTAAATATGTATTATGTAGAAAGAAAGACACTATCAAAAGGTATGTGATTCAATTTTTTTAATAAAGAAAACCAATAATACGACTTTTCACATTAAGCAAATATATTTCAAAGTTTTTGAATCAAGCTAAAGGTATGAGTTCTTGTATATGGATAAGTTTTGGCTTTAAATTTGAAGTTAGAAGTTAGATTATAGGAGTATATATCGATAGTTTAAAGCACAGATCTAAAATTGGCATACAACCTCTGTACTTTACAATGAAAATATCTGATATGGTAAAACACCCAACTATATTAGACAATATCATCTGATTATAACCTAAGATTGTACTTAATTTGAGTTGTCGTACATTTAAAAAGGATCGTAAAATATCCCACTGTCGATTTGGCATTTACATTAACCCAATTACCCATTTTCTTCCGGTAATACCACCCGCCTTATGTACTAAATTTGATTATATTCAGACTAGCAGTTACGATACAGTCGCATTATCGGCCAAAATATATCACTTCCGTCTTAGCATTTCTGCCTATATTTAAACCAAATTTGAATAATGTAGAGTAGGACCTTCTCGAGCTATCGAAACCAGAGACACGTAGATATCTTGGGGAAAATAGGCAAATCGGATTAAATAAAATAAAATACTCTCTTATTAAGCCCTTGTTAAGGTCTAAGAAAGTAAAATGAAAATTCCAACACAATGTATAAACTCGTTCTAATGATTTATGCATATTACAAGAATTATTCCGAAGTGATAAAAAAGAAAACCAATTCCATACAATTGGGCACAGATTTATCAAAGAAAAGAACAAGAGTTTATAATTTGCACTGCTCTGAATAATTTTATTTATTTACATTTTCATTTTTATTGAATATTATTTGCGCTGGAATGAAAAAAGAAGACAGTCTTTTCAAATTTGTCATTCCAAATACAATATTTGTGTCAATATTTTCAATACTTAAATATTCTGAAATGAAATTACGCAATAAATCGAATTTTTCGATTATTATTATCCTTTTTAGTGAAAATATTTAACTTTTTGACAATTTCCAATAATATTTTTCATTTAGAAATAAATTTCCATTTTTCAGGAAGAACATTTTCAATATTTTCTAATTTTAATTTTATAAATAAATTATTGAGCATCAAAATGATGGCAAGAAAGAAGTGCTAGAAATTTAGTAGATTTTCTACCTTTTTTGAATAACATATTTATTTTTTAAAATAACTTTTTTTTAGATTTATAGTTCAAATATTAGTATACTTCTATTATTGAGTATGGAAAAGTCATCGTTTTCTAATAGATGTCGTTGCATGCAAGTTAAAACGGCAACGCATTTAATTTGAAATATAATAAACTTATATATTTAGTATATTACATTTAGGTGAAGTTTCAAAAAATTGTTTCTTTTATTGAATTGAAGATGTCGACTTTTTTTCCAACAAAACATTATCTGCGAGAAACGTATATTTTGCTTCAATGTAAAGAAAAGTGCTGCAGAAAGACATCATTTGCTTATAGAAGCTTATGGTGATCATGCTTTATCTGACCTAACATGGTTTCCATGCTTTAAGAGTTATGATTTTAGCGTGGAAGTCAAAAAATTTCCACGGCAGCCAAACAAATTTCAAGAAGATAAATTTGAACAAAATTTATCAAACTCATAGCAACAGGGAGTGTTTGAAATCTGTTCTTACAACCTTTAACAAGGCTATATAAATATTCGAAAAATATATACTTAAATCTAAAGGTGTTCGCACCACCATCTAACTAAAATGTGTACAGGCAGTTTTAGCCAAAACCTACCTTTTGGTTGATCGTGTGTGGAGGCATCAAAAATATTCATTCATTAAAATAGAAAATAAACCAAGAATCAGGCACACTAGTCAATCGTTTTAAATTATTTTAAACTAAACCAATTTCATAGACCTGAAAAACCGAAGGACTATACCTAACTGAGTTTATCTTTTTATTTGACAGCGATTTCTCCTCATTTTTATTTCAGAATTTAAACTATGAAATTGTATACATCGATTGACACGAACAGTCGCACACTTAAATATTCAATTTAGTCAAAATTTTGCCTTC
Source organism: Xylophagus ater (assembly GCA_963422695.1). Lineage (NCBI taxonomy): Eukaryota > Metazoa > Arthropoda > Insecta > Diptera > Xylophagidae > Xylophagus > Xylophagus ater. The sequence goes on from OY730484.1 coordinate 2,268,244, forward strand.
CTGATTTAAACAACTCACCATCATGAAGCGGATCTATAGTGTGTATCATAAGCTGCAAAAGGCCATGGCGAAATTTTGCACCAGTCACTGTACTACCAGCATTCGTGCTGCTATTACCTGTGGCACCACTACTTGATCCTGGCGGTCCTGATCGACTCTCTGATGCTGCACGTGATGTCACTGAACCACCCGGTTGTGTTGCCATCGATGTTTCTGATGAATTTGCAGCATTTCCCTATAATGTTTTGGTTTTTTTGTTTTGTTTTGTTTTATTAAAATTACGCGGTAATGTTGTTTGTTTGTTGATGTTGTTCAATTGAAGATAAGCACAAATGGTGGATTTTAGTTTAATTTTTTTTTTTTAATATTTCATAATGAAAAGAGAAAGAAGAAGAAAAAAATAGGAAAAAAATTTAATTAGTTAATTAGATCAAATAATTGATTATTTAATTTTAATTTATTTAATTATTTTTACGTTTTTTTTTTCATTTAATTAAATATTAAATTAAAAATAAATAGCATCATTGTAAAATAGCATCATTTATATAAAATAGTTCTCTGGTGTTTCGGAATTTTAGTTCATATTATTCAAATTTCAAATTGAAATTTTGTTTTTCAGAAAAATTTTCATTTTATTTTATAACGAATTTAATTTTATTTGTGGTTTATGTTTTTTTTTTTTTCATTTACAAGAGAACTTTTTTGTTTTAAGATTAAAGTGAAATTTTTTTTTTTTTTAAGATGAGCATAGTTTAGATAAATATAAAATACGTATTAAAGAAATATATACAAGCTCAATGGGAAGTCTTTTAACGTTTAAAAATAAACTGCACTATTCTAAGTTCACTTGTTTCTCTTAATTTTATAAAAACCAAAAAAAAAAAAAAAAACTTTATTTACAAAAATCTTAACTTTAAAATCACCAAATGTGATAAAAAAACAATAAATAAATTTTTCTTATTTCATTAAATTAAAAAAGAAATATTATTCTACGTCTGATTTTATTAATTTTATCATTTCTAATTTAATTCAAATTTATTTAAAATTAAATTTAAATAATATTTTAAACGAATGAACTTTTTAGAAATTTTCAACGGCTGGTATTTAAATTTTAAATGAAATATGAAAAATTTTTAACGAACTTGAAAATTATGTAAGTATAAAAAACATTGCATACATGTAGGCGATACAACAAAAGAGTTTATTTAATTTACTTAAAATTTCAATGGAAAAGAATTGAAAGAATTTTTTTTAAAGATTATGAAAAAGTAATTGAAAGAGTTAAAATAATAACATTCGAACACTGATATTTAAATATGTATCACTTGCTGAGAATTGGAAAATTTTAGATATCGGACATACGAGTATAAGTCACTCGTTGTGACTTGGTTGAGCAATATTGTTTTGGTACAAGGCTACGTTTATTGACTGCAGCGGTCTGAAAGTTTGTGATCGGTAACAACTGAATATTTAGATTGGAAGCGTATTTTACCATATATTCGTGCATAGTATTTTATATTTCTATTTAAACTATAAAAAGAAACTAAAAAGATAAACAAAAAAATTGCATTATCTTTGTTTAAAGAAACGAATTTGGTAGTTCGCATTCGTTTTATGTTATATGTCGCCTTTTGGCATCGTTTAACTTAAACATTTCCAATTGGACCTGCGTTTCGTGTGGTTTGGCACGGCTGGAATGCTTAGCATAAACGTAGTCTTAGTCACACTTTTACGTACGCCATAAGTAGATCATTATTACAATGTTCTAAAGTTGAATTTTTACAATTTTTACGTGGTAGTATTTTTAAAAGACAAATGACACTTGTTTAAAAATCATATTGGTATTACAATGATTCGTTAAAACGTTTCGCTATTATTTAAACACCAACCGTTCTATGAAAATATATATAGAAGAATGTTTTAAAGGAATTACTTCTAAAATATTTTATATAACTTTCTAAAAAAAAAAAAAATTATAATTAAGAACAAACATTTAATAAGTATTTTTTTTTTCTGTGTTAAAATAATTAATTCATTAACAATAAAATAAACTACTATAGTTAAATATAAACAGTTTTTGAACGAACAATTTAATTATAAAAATAATTTTTTTTTTAGTTTTTTATTTTTCTTCTTTTTTTGGAAAAGTGAAAAACATTTATAAATTTTAAAACAAACGTTAAGAAAATTTTATATTTAAAGGAAAAAAAAAAATAACATTTTAAAAACAACGTTATTGAAAATTCAATTAATTATTTATTTTTTAATATATATATAGTTAGTTTTTATTTTTTAAAGAAAACACACATGTAGAAAAGTTACACATTGAACAAAATTTATTACTTTTTAATAACAACTAAAATTAATAAAAAAACAAAAAAGAAATAACTAAATATAACAAAAATAAGAGGAAAACATTTAAATTAATGGAAACAACAAATATTCAAGCCATATAAAAATTTTTCTTAAAAAAAAAAAAATTAACAAAAAACTTAATAGAAAAATAAATTTTTAATTAAAAGAAAATATACCCCTTTTTAAGATTCACCCTTTTTTTGAATAAAATTGTAGATTTTTTATTTATTTTTTATTCAATTCTGCAATTAAATAATATATGCAATCATTGTAAATATAAAAAAGAAATTTAAAGTAAAAATAAAAACAAAAAGAAAACCATTTAAAGTTATTAACAAAATATTTGTTATAATAAACTAACCAACTTTCTTAGACAATATCGAATCAATTCTATCTTTATACCAAATTTGAATAAAATAGAGTAAATCATTCTGAAGTTATGGTATTTTCCAAAAAAAGTCCTCAAACGATAGTCAAATAACACACTTCTAGTTTCAAATTTTCATTGAAAATTGGACCAATTGTTCCTTTAATAACATCCGACTTGTGTGCTAAATTTCACTATAATCAGACAAGCGGTTAGGATACACTCAAATGAACTACTACTGATTTTACAATACTCTCTTATACATACTTGATTAAGGTCTTAGAAAGTACAAATAAAATAGTATTAGTTTTCTTAATGGTACCTAATTTAACTAACCAAAAGTAATTATGTATACAAAAATATAAATAAAACATGTCGTAGTCTCGCAATGAATGGAACTTGACTGACTTTTTACAAGGGATTGTTTTCGGGGACTGACATAAATTTGAAATATAAAGTTTTTTTACACATTAAAAAATTCTACCAAAGATAATTTGCTATTAATGGACGTGTAAAACCAATTTTTATTTTTTAAAATAACAAAATCCTACTTTGTGCTAACGTTTAGAGTAAAAATAGGAAGCAAACATTTTTTGTTAAAATATGCCGAAAGCAGTGAAACGTTTTAATTACTTGGAATTTTACTAAAAAAAAATACAATAAATCGTTTAAATATTTGCTTGAAAACATTTTATTTTTCTTCTTTTTTTTTTTTTTTAGGTCAAATACCCTTTTCTGTTGGGTATTTAGGTCAGTCAGATGCTATAATTACATTAGGACTTCAATTTAGTGTTCTGGAAAGCAGTTTGTGTCTGCACTATTTTATATGTTTAAAATAGAAATTTTTAATATTAGTAAAATCAATCCTATAAACATTTCACGTTCATTCAAAAAGTGTATGTAAAGAAAGAGGTTATTATGGAATAAGACAAATTTTAAATATTTTTCAAAGCATATTTTAAACGAAAAGTGGTTTAAAGACATACCGAATTCTTATAAGTTGTACAATATATAGTTTTCCTTTTTTTCCCCTAGGTAGTACGAGAGGGTATATTAGTCGATTGTAATGAAACAGAAATAGTTTCACCATGTCTTAATACGTTTTGGTATTAAATTTAAACAAAATCGATCGAGGAGTAAGGCAAAAATTAGGGTAAACCGATCTCCAGATCTCGGTTTTTCATAATTTTTTTTTCTTTGCCTACAATTTTAGATGTGGAGTATTATTCACAAAGGCTTTCCTAAATTTAAACGCGTGTAGTTGGATTTATTGTATGATTAATCTGTGTGTTAACTGTGTTGTGTCTAACAACAGGCTCATGATGACCCTGTGTATATCCGTAAAGTTAACCATGTGCGGCTAAATCAGTTGCCATGACTTTTAAAGTGAAAAAATTTCATATCTTTAAAATTTAATAATTTATTTAATAATATTTTTTTTCGGTTAAACATTATTTTAGAAAATTACTACCAAAAATATAGCAAAACAGTTTATTCCTATTATACAAAAAGTTAACTTTTATATGGGTGGCAAAGAAAAAACTTAAGTAACAAAAATATAGGCTTGTAAAAACGTAGCGAGAGTAGGGCACACCTTATGTACTTCAAGAGGTATGATATTATACTACAGAGAATATATTAAAAGAAAGAATTTTTACTATACAGTTTTCATCGCACTAAGTTTACCAGGACATTCCATACTTCTGCCAATATATGGCATCTAGGAAAGAACTTCATCACTATTTTACCTGTAAAAGTTCGCTAGTCTTGATGTCAAGTATAATAAAATACCGAAAAGGTGTAGAAGAAAATAAACTTTGCAACTATATAGCAAAAAGAAAAAAAGAATGATTATATAAGGAAAAAAAAAACTTGAAAGTTTTGTTTTGAAAGACGTTGATGATGGGTAAATCAAATGATGTTATATAAATATGCGTACTCATATATGTATATTCGACCTTCTAATGTTTTTATATAGAATATAGTTTGGAAAAGCAAAAAAAAAAGAAAAATTTCTGAACTTTGACATTTTCCAACAAAAAAAGCTTTTTTCGAGGATGGATAAATGTTCAACTTAAAAACTTGAACGATTTTGAATTGTGTTCCTAGATGAATGGTATTTTATTTCGCCATTTAGATTAGGAATTTTATTTTTTTATGAAGGCCATTCAGTATAACTAATAAATTCAAGAACAAAATGTGAAAAATCATAACCCAATCCTTAGATAAAGCTTTAAAAGTTTAATATATGTACATTCTTTTAAAATCAAATACTCCCTTTTACATAATCAATTTGAACTTTTTGCAAATGAAATTCACTATTTTGAAAACCATATTCAACTTTTCCAGGACAAATTTTTTTTTGCAAATCAAATTCAACTTTTTGCAAATCAAATCTATCCAATTCACAGTGGTTTTTTTTTTTTTTAGCTTTAATAAAAAAAAAAGAATCAAATGCAAGTTTGTAATTAGGAAATTCTAAATTTTACCATCAATTTGCCTTTATGGCCATTTTAGTTGGTGATTCCTAAGCGAATTAGATCATCAAAACTATTGGCAAATTAAATTTTGAATTACTACTATTAAATCCAAGAAAAATTGAATCATATTGAATCATGGTTGCGACAGAGGGAGAGGGAACCTGGGAAACCGTCATTAAAGATTCAGCTACATCAGATGAGAAAACGAAAATGTTCGCCAAAGATGCTAAATTAGTGAAGCTTTTGAAGAAACGGCAAACGTAAAATGTAAAGGTGATGAGGAAGGTGACTGGGAAATGGTCTATTTGTATATTAGATTTCCAAAAGATGAATTTGATTTGCAAAAAAATTAATTTGATTTGCAAAAAATGAATTTGGTTTGCAAAAGTTTGGATTTGGTTTGGAAAAGCTGGTATTTGGTTTGCAAAAGCTTGAATTTGGTTTGCAAAAAAATTAATTTGATTTGCAAAAAAATGAATTTGGTTTGCAAAAAAATGAATTTGTTTTGCAAAAGCTTGAATTTGATTATGTAAAAGGGTGTATTTGGTGTAAAAAAAACTACATAAAGCACACCTAATAAGGAGTAAAACACAATTTTTTAATGGATTGTTTCACAAATTAAACAAAAACAAAAGTATGTACAGAGTGTGTCATTTGAATCGTACAATAAGAAATTTATCGTTAAATTATTTATAAAAATTCAGCCAGAATATTTCATAGGGTGCAATTTTGAAGTCATATTTTACGTTATTCTGATAAGCTAAAATCTTTTACATATCCTTTATTTTCCTAGCTTACAAACCACATTGAAGTGTTCAAAATTTGTCGTTTCAAATTTCTATCATATACATATATTTTGTGGTGAATAAATAAGCCACAATTAGGCAGCAACCTGTTGTTGGGTATGGTATGATTTTAATGAGATTTGCTTTTTGGAAATGTTTATCATATATTTTTGTTAACTAATAATTCATATACTCTTTTAACACGCGTTCACTTTGAAATCACTATACTAATATTTTACGACATAATTAAATTTCCTTAAGGCTTTGAGCTAATTATCAACTGTTGCAAATTTATGTTGATTTTACATAAATTGAAGAATCATAAGAAAAATGGTATATTTAAAAATTGAAATATAAAATGCACTCAACAATTATAATTAGGGCCCGGATAGTTATGCATTTGCATGTTGCATGCATATTTGTATATTTTGGCCATTTTTCGGAAAAAATGCATATTTTGGCCAAAAATGCATGTTCAGTACATTTTTCGTGCATATTTTCAATGTTTTTCAAGAATTTTCTAAAATATTTTCCATATCTCAAGCACATTTTACAAATTTTCAATTGAATGAAATCAACACTCAAATCGAAACATTCATTAAGGCGAAATATCTTTCCAGTGTATATTTAATTTGTAAAACATGAACACATAAATACGGAGAAATCGATGTCAATACTATTGGCTCAAAAGAAAACATGGACGTGATCGAAGGAGTTCGTTCAAAATTGGTTTTACTAGACCAGAAAAAGTTTTCTCCGGATTTTTGCATATATTGGACTTTTAAGTTGGATTTTTTCAGAGCTTTTGGCACGTTTTAGAGCATATTTTAGAGTTTTTCGTGCATGTTTGCATGCATATTTTGGCATTTTATCGTGCATAACTATCCGGGCTCTAATTATGATATTCTATGATACTACCACAGGGCATATTACAGCTGTAGGCCGATTTTAAGTTACCAAGTACATATAAAGTATATGTTCTTAGTCTCACCTTATACATAAACAAATAGCATGTAGTATTCTTGCCAATAATGGTATGGTATAATAATAATTACTGTCAACATTGTCGACAAACAAAAAAAACTCATTTTAATAAAGTGACAGATTGTTCAAGAATAATGGGGTTGCGGGTTACGGCGTAAATAATGAATGAGTATATACAAGTATATATATATATATATAATTTTAAAAAGATGGTGACTTTGTAACTTTTCCTGTGTGTGACCTCATTGTAATTCATGCGAACGTTGGAGCACCCAGATTTTTAGTTGATTTTTTCGATGTTTTCTTTTTGGCTTTTAAATATCGCCATCGTTTTGTAGATTATAAGAAATAAGTCACGCTTTTCCTTGCTACAAACGCGAATAGAAAAAGAAAAACTAAGTTGGAGTATATTGATTTTATGATCTTTTTTTTGTTTTTGGTTGAGAAATATATTACATAGAAATCGTTGGTGTTTAGTAATTTAGTACAATATACACTTTTCTATCATATCAAAAAAAAAGAAACAAAATATAATATTAGATTCTAATCACAGGATATAATTTATATGTTTACTAGACATCGAAACCAGTAACACCAAGATATCACCTCTAACCTAACCACCAACTTGCAGAGTCGCAAAGAAACATTGGGGTAACTTTCGTTTTTCTTTTTCTCGGTTAAAATAGAAGAAAAAAATGTTTACTAATAGCTACTTTTTGATTATATATTAATGAGGTACTTTTTTTTTTCTTATATACTTTCTTTTTTTGCTTCAATATTAAAAAGAAAATCTGTCGATTTCATCTAAAGAAGAAAAGAAAATGTGTGCGGAAAAACAAAAGTAAAAATTGGATTTTGTTGTTTTTGTTTAGATCCTTATTTTCTTGTCGCTTCCAAAATACACTGAATATTCGCGGAAATTTGTCCTCGTTAAGAAGAAAAAAAGTATAAGAAAAAAACCGTGAACCGACCGCACTAGAATAATAGCTTTTAATATTATATAATATAATTGTTTTTGTGGTGGTGGTGGTGGTTGTAGTAGGATTATTATCATATTTTCTGATGATAATGATGATTATAAAATATATACGCGAAAAAAGAAACAATATAACCACCGTTTAATGGTGGTGGGATAACAGAACAGAATAAAAAGGACGAAATTATATTCAACATTCACCAATTAAGTTGAACACCATTCTATAGATAGACTACACCGGGTGTATATTTGAATGAAATACAATTCTTTATAACTTTGAAACTAAAATTGATATAAAGTTCTTAAAATCGTTCTTGAAGCATGAGGGGGAATCAGTTTGATTCTTAAATTGATATTCATAACCCCTTAGGGTGAAATCAATTTCTACACACAGAAAAATTGTGAAGTTATTGGCAAATTGTGACAAACTGAATGTTAATTGTGAAAACTGAATTTTCTGATGTCACAATTAAAATTGAAACTTAATGGTAATTGTAAACAACTGAATACAAAAGTTGAGCCGGCCCTGTATATAAAGTCCATATTCGAAATCTTTAACAGTAATTATAAAAGAGATTTTGAACAGTGATTTGTTGTGGTACGTCTACACAGTGAAATATTAAAGAGATTTGATTGAAATAGTGAATTCATTAGTACTTGCTGGAAATAATGTTTCTCCGTTATAAATAAACTGTGATTGATTATGTAGTAAATGCGTTCATTCGGGAAATTAATATGTAAACATTTACTAGTTGAATGAATATTTTCTATGAAATTTACACTTTAACTGTAACACTTATAATTCTCAAAAATACACTTTTTTTAATATAATTAAAATGCCTTTCTCAATAATTGCCAGCTGTACTGGCACAGGGTTTCTAATATTATAAAAAATGGAAAACGAAACAAGAAAATTTCTTTCATTTTCTTCACCATTTAATGGTCGTTTGATTTTCATTCCACTTATTGATAGTAATCATGCTGTGCGTAATGTCTTTTTCCATTACAATCACACACCATTTACTCTTTCCAGATTTGAGAAGGACTTCATTATCACGATTCTTTCTGATATTAATATCCCATCTCAATAAAACGGAAAAGAACAATACCAAAAAAACTATAATTTTGTGGTTCAGAATTTCATTATTTTCTTTTTTTTTTGGTGTCTGGAAATATTTTTGTCCTGTCCTTAAGTTTTATAATCCAAGTCGTTAGAAACATTTATCTTGTCATCATCCAATTCAATTCCATAAAAACATAAAATAATCATAAAACTTAATTCTTTTTTATATTGAATTGGATAATGGCGACTCAATAATAATATCGGAATATAATTTCATTGTTCATAGTATATACACGCTTGAGCAGGGCTACTTTTAGGATCTTAGGACAACACGCTGTTTGAAATCATCTTTATATTAATTATCAAAAAGCAACATTAAAAAAAAAACAAGCAAAAATTTATTAATTTAAGTCAATTGCGCTTGACTTTCTTAGCAAGTTATAGAGATGTTACCAAAACGCATTGCCTATAAATAGGATGATACTATAAAAGTTATTTTGGCATCTGGATATTAATTCTTTATGGTTCTTCCTTTTTTTTAATTATTTCTTGTATAATAATTCGTTTTTCTTCATTTTCATTGAAAATCAAATAATGAACGAAAATCTTTTTCTCTAAATATTTAAATATTAATTGTTTTTCTTTTCGAAAATTCAAGTTGCATCTTATCTTCAGTATTAATTGGGACCGAATACTTCATATTTAGCACGTAAAATCAAACCAAAACCATGAAATTTATTTATTTAAATTTTCCACTTTTAGAATAGAATTTTCTTTTTTTTTTTTAGTCATTCTATTAATGATTTTATGTCATGTCTCCGACCAACAATAAACTCCCTCAAATTCATTTCTTGTTAAATTGAACTTTATACAATTACGAAACCCATATTTTTAGGACAAGGTCTTTTGTTCAAAATTTATTTATTTATTCGTTAGGAGTTTTCCTCCGCTGAAAAAGAAAAAAAAATGGAAATAAATAAACTACAGCGAATCAGTTGTAAACGCTGAAAGTATTTTTCATTCTCATTCATTCTCATGAAATCCTTCTAATATAAAATCCTATAATTTATGTCACCAGTTTTACTTTGCGGTTAAATGCGTTCAAGATTAATGAAAGAAAAGGACTGGATTTATCACCATTCTTAAAAAAAGACAGCTAAAAAAGTACAGGGTGAATGAAAAGTTGTTTTCCGTTTTTCAATAAAGATTTTCATTAACAACATAGCATCTGGTTTACTGTATGATGGCATATACAGCTTATGCTTTCATTTCTACAAATATATATTTATTATATAATTTACATAACGTCCATTTCGAAAATTTTGATTTATATAAAATACCAGAACATTGTTCAAACAATATTTTACGATGTTTATCCGATATCTGTTTTTGTTTCTTGTTATGAAATATTTTTCTGTAGAAAATTGTATATCATTAATAATATTATGTAGATTTATGTTTTCGGAGGGTTTAAAATAGTATCATGTGTTAAAAATTATTTAACATAAATATTGAAGAAATTTGAATATTATGGCAAATTTAGATCGTATTATTTCTTCATATACTTGCACTTGTGATAACTATTGAATATATCATGTGTTCCTAAAACATTCTCAAAAACAAAAGATATGAAGAAGAGGAAGGAATTTATGGATACTTATTTACTGTATAAGAAAGATGATAAACTGACAGGATATAAAAATTATCTTTTGAGAAATTCAAAATATAAATTTCAGATCAATTCAATTTTTATTTTAGTTTTAATAGTTTTTAGCTTCAATCAGTAGTTGTGTTTTTTTCTCATTCGGGTCTAGATCAAGGTTTAGTTTATAACACGTAAAAACAGCAAAAACATAACGCATATATTTTTGTGGCTCAGGCTCTGTATAAATTTTAGTTACATCAAATTGCAAAAGATAACGCAGTAATAGTTTTTCCTATATAAATGTTGCTATCGTACTATCAGAACTCATAAATGTTATAAATTTCTGACAAAAATGTAGAATTGGCTCGTATTTATTTTATTTTACGTTTAATTTATTTTAAAAATTAACGAAAAAAGGTATTTAAATTGAATTTTGTCTTTGCGTGACCCGCATTATTTTTTTCAAACCTTGATGTATGTATGTTGATGAGCATACTGAACCGGTACGATTGAATCATTTTATAGTCTATGCATAAATGAAGACCGTACCGACCGGATTGTACCTTTAATGAGTATTGACCGAACTGTTTTGTTTCACACATAAACCTGCTGAATTACTATATTTTACATTAGGACTAGCAGTTTAGCTCTATTATTCTAATATTAACTGATAACCACGGAAATTTTCGTTTCTTTCGGTATCACCATCTGTACTATTGGACTGATCTAAGAATATCAATTTTCATTTTTGAATATTTTTGTATATCAACACTTTTTGATCTAAATTTGAGGCTCATACGACGAGAACAGGCATTTATCAATTCATATTTATAAGTGGTATGCTCTAGTTATTCTGAACAAAAATAAAATCTCATCACAAAAGAAAATATTAAAGCTTTTTCAATTCTTTTTTCAAAATTCCGAATTCATCCCTTGTTCCCTTAACATTCATTCATTTTAATTGCTCCGAATTTAATAGTGTTTTGAGGCGAAGGTTTTCTTTATGATTTACCAACCAATTTTGATCGTTAAAACTTTCCACCCATTCCATTATGTTCCTTTATCTTAATCTTCTATCAAATTCCAGATTATATTTTGTTCATTCTCACTATTACGATATTGCTGCCCTTTTAAATATTTCTATTTCGTTTTTTTTAACACAAACCTTTTTTTTTGTTTCGATTTGAGCTTTCTTTTATAACATTTGTGAAACGAATGAGCTTTCCGTGAGATGAATTCCTTATGCGAAATTACGCGAATGTATTTTTCCTTTTTTCGTTCGTGAATGTTGTATATACAGGGTGAATCATAAATAAACTGACTAGAATATATCGTATATATGGATATCAACAATTTCAATATACAATGGTTATATTTGACTCCAGTCAGATTAATTGTTTGTCCGAATTAATTAAGATACGCACATACTAAAAACTTTCTGTTCATCCTGTAGAATTCAGTTTTATAGATGTATATGGAAGGCAAACGAACTTGGAGTTAAATGCTGGTGAAAGATGTTTTTTTTTTTAAGGTAAATCCTTAAACGGATCGGATAAGAATGTTTCTGGTTTTTTTAGGATGGAAGATATTTATAATATACGTAGATATTTTTCCATATAGACGCTTTTGTAATGTTTACAAATTTTATATCTTGAATAGAAAGAAAAAACAGAGATATTTAAGTGGCTTAAAATAGGATGCAGATACTAGATACTAAATACAATAAATTTAATAACACAACTCTTTGTTCCATGATTGCAATAATTAAATTATTAACTGATAAACAAATCGTTATAAAATTGACAAGCTCCGAACGATAACGCTTAAATTTTGCGGATTTATTCAGAAACATCAAAGACAATCCATCAAGAGCTGACAGGTCTAGTTACAGATATATTCGAGAAGTCTCAAAACTTTATTGTAGTAACGTTTATATGATTTTATGTACACAAAATGAAAATTTTTACATTATACCTATGTCATTTTTGTTTCAAATTATACTCTGTAATAAATCTAAATTCACACTAATTATTACTTGTTTTATTATTAGAAGATATATATATTCTTTATAAAAGAAACACGACCAAAAAAATATTGTTTTATGAACAATTAAATTAAATTCTATTTGATCATAAACCGCTTTAAAATAAATTCATTTACATCTGATTAAAATTCTAATTTATCTGGTAAAAAAAAATATAAATACAAAATTAGATAAATCTGAACTGTTCTTTATATAGTTATAGTATTAAAACTATATTTAACCGACAACAAACAGTTGACTCAAAAATTCGGAAGAAGTATTGTACAAAATGATTACATTTGATAACAAGTATATATATGTATGTATACGAGTATTTAATTTCTGATAGAATATTCAAGAAAAAGTCTATAAAATATTTTATTCATTATAGAAAAAAAAAATGTTTTCTATAATAGCATACCCTCGGTATTTAATTCTAATACCTGTGTTTTTTGATTACAGAAGTACCTATAATAACTTTCTAACCCTGCCTAGTAAAATAGCATACTTTTAGGCGTTTAATAAAAAAATTTCTTTTCCTTTAAAAGAAAAATATTTAATTCAAATTAATATCATAAAATTTTTAATGATTCCAATTTTATTACAACGAATAGAAAAAGTTACCATCCTAAAAAAAAAAAAAAATTAAAAAAATTTCGCTTAATAAAGTTTTAATTCATGAAAGAAAAACGAAATTTCCACAAAACGAAAAACATGGAAAAACAAAATTTAATATCAAATAAAAAAAAAGTAACGAGATTCGAGTACAATTTTTTTCATATACTTTAAAAATTTTCATCAATTTAATATTTTTCTGTTGTTTTTGGGGGTTTTTTAAAGGAAATTGAAGAATGTTTGAACAATTTCACTACTTTATGTTCGTTATGAAATCAAACATAACCTAATTTTTCTCGATTTTGTTGAAAAATGAAAATGTTTGCAGTACCTAGGTCTGTAATTTTATTTATTTTTTTGGTATTTTTTTTTTTTTTATGGAAAAGAAAAAATAATAAATTGTTTGCAATTTTTAACGAAAATCAATATATAATATAATAATATAAATATTTTTTAGGAAACATAATAAATGAATAAAAGCCATGACTTTTATATTAATAGATGATAAAATTTGAAATCAATTTTCCATTTTTAAAAAACAATAATATCGTTTGAAACCTAATTAATTATACCATTTAATTTAAATACTGATTTCTGATACCCGCGGCTTAATTGGCATTATTCCTAGAATATGAAAGTAAATTTAATTTCAATTTATTCGATGTTTTTCCTTATTGACTGCCCGCAACAACCAGAGGGAGGGAAATCTTATTTTTTAAGTTGTGCTATCCTGAGTATACATATATTCCAAATTTCATAAAAATCCGTCTATTGTTGACTGATTTATTGACGTTTCTCTTTTTTGGTAGCCCGGGACCCCGAATATAGTAGGTCTGTTTTATTTGCCATACCCTACCCTGGAGAGGTGAGTGGCAAATAAAACGAGCAGGAGTAGGAGAAAGTTTTAATTCAAATGTTTGTAGCGCTGCTTAGCAACCATATTGTAATGAAATGGGAAACGTTTAGCTAATACACATTTAATGGTAGATAACTGAACTAATTTTGGGTGTAATAGTTACACGTGGTCTGAAAGTAGTGTAGGATTTGCTCTTTTGTTGTTTTTGTTTTCAATGTAAAAATTTACTCTACCCTAGAGCAAGTGGCAAATAAAACATACCTAAAATATCGTATCTTTTCAGTTGGCCTATTCAGGATGTACATTCTAAGTTTCATGAAAATCTGCATATTATTTAGCGAATAAAGGATGTTTTTATAAATAAATGCCTTTAAATACAAATCCTGCGTCAATGACTAGACGCAGGAGAAATTATAAAATTTATAAATAAGGGAAACCCCATTTTTAATAGAAAATATATAATATTTTTAAATTTTGTAAAATTTTTTGATTAGGTCATTATGAAATCATGACAATGAAAGATATTTTATATTACGTTCGAAAACTGTGGATTCTTTATATACAGTGGCGTACCCACAAATGTTGATTTATTATATGGTTGAACAATATTAGCTAGACCTACCCCGAATACATGGAGAATCCTACAAGCTCGAAACTTGACTTAAATAAATGCGCACGTTGGCCGAGTTTACATTGAGGTCGAATGGATATTACTACGTTTTGATGGCTGTAATAAAACTTTTTTTTAGAATTCTCAACTACATTTTGAATCGATATTTCAACCATCTGTATCCATTATACGCGTGTCCATATTTCAACCCAGTCTTTTGACTCTCCATATGTATGTAGTAACCTTTCTGCCTAAATATTTCTGGATAGTGAAGTATCCCAGATCATTCTTAAAAAGATTTCTTGACGAATGATAAAAAATTGCGTAAAGATAAAAAATTATTTTGTGCTAATTTAGATGAATTGGCTTTTGTCTTTTAGTTTTTAAAGTTAAATTGCCTTAATTTGACATTGCAAATAATTTATTTAAGATTTACTTTGGAACAAAATGTTAAATGATAAATGTTGGAGCGTTTTGCTCCCATATGCATTTTAGGCATGATACGATACTGTCACTAAAATATGTTGTATACTTAGATTTAAAAAACAGGAAAAATATACATCAAAATATATAATTTTATCAAAAATTATGTAGTTTTTATTTAAATGTTTAATTTTAATGATTTAATGCAAAAAAATTGTTCCAGAAAAATTTGTTTTAAACTAGATAAGAACAAACAAATGTTATTAAAGATAAATTAATTTCTATGAAATTAATTCAGTTCAGTTTAAGCCGAGATCTCAGAGAAGACTTTTGTAAAATAGTAATAATAAATATAATAATCATTAAATTCATATAATATGCAATTTATCTATTTCTTGGGAATAATATTCTTTTCTAATCGAATAGCAAATTCTTGTGTTATCCGAAAGCCGTAAAATTAATATAAATTTTCAGTTATTTTTAATAAATTTAAGTAATTTTCATATAGGAGTGTTGCAACTAGAACAAATGTAGTAACTTTCGTGGAAAAATACGTAACGATAACTGAGTGGTGCACCTCGATGAAAAGAGGCTTTCGATGTTCAAAACCGATTCCTGTAATTGGTCACAGATGGCAAACTCAGGTGAACTTTTTATCAAATCAATATGTGACAATTTTATTATTAGTTTTTGTCTTAAGCATTTTGTAACCGAGAAATCTGAATGCTGCTTTGGATATAAAGAAAATGATCAAAGGTGATGAGAATTTTTATTTCATTGCAAAAATTCTGAAATTCGTTAGTTTTTCTTTACTTCATATAGAAGATGTGTCCCAGTTTGTGTTAACTGTAATGGAGAATGCATTGCACCAAACGATTGCCTGTGCCGACATGGTTATAAATGGGATCAATTTAAATGCATTCCACAATGTGATAATTCATGTGAAAATGGAGAATGTGTTGAACCAAACATTTGTGAATGTCATCAAGGATATGAGAAAGTAAATAATACATTAACTGGATTTTTTGAATGTGAACCCGTTTGTAGCAAGGAATGTTTAAACGGACATTGTGTCGAACCAAATAAATGTGAATGCGATTTTGGATATAAAGAAAGTACAATACCGAATCAGTGTGAACCGATTTGTAAAGATCATTGTGTAAATGGAATATGTGTAAAACCAGATGAGTGTGCATGTAATTTGGGTTATGAATCGCGACTTGGAAACACAACAATATGTGATCCTGTTTGCAAATCCGAATGTATTCATGGAGAATGTGTTGCGCCCGATACGTGTTCATGTTTACCGGGTTATCAAATACAAGGTTTAAATATTTGTGAACCAGTTTGCAATGAGACTTGTGTTAATGGTGAATGCACAGCACCATCACAATGCAAGTGTCATGAAGGGTTTATATTTAAGGAGGATAGTCGAAATGAATGTGAACCAACCTGTACGAATGGTTGTAAAAACGGTTTTTGTAAAACACCAGGTTCATGCGAATGTCATGCAGGTTATACAAAAGTTGAACCACACAGATGCGAACCAGTTTGTGAGGAATCATGCATAAATGGCATATGTATCCTTCCAAATGTATGCGTGTGTAAACTAGGATACGATTATGAACCAGGAAGTAAAACGAGATGTAAACCACTTTGTAGGAAATGTGTGAATGGTGAATGTACAGCACCAGGCATTTGTACATGCTTAGAAGGATATATTAAGAAAAGTTTTTCAGAATGTTATTGTAACAGACCAGAAATTTGTGGCTGTAAATTTGGATATAAAATTGATTTGAATAACTCATCTTTATGTAATCCAATATGTGACCCAGAATGTGTTTATGGTAAATGCATTAAAGCATATTTATGCCAATGTGACGACGGTCGTCTTCAACCCTCAGATGATCCATGTAAACCAGTCTGTCAAGTAAATTGTGTTAATGGTGAGTGTGTTCCACCATCAGATTGTGAATGTTATAAGAATTATAAATTTCGTGATAACAGTACAACTATTTGTGATCCAATTTGCGATCCTCCATGTCAAAATGGAAAATGTATAGGTCCGAATGTGTGCGAATGCGATGATGGTTATGATATGACAATATTCGAGAATGAGATGAATTCAACAAATAACAATAATTGTCAACCAATTTGTGACCCGTTTTGTGAAAATTCTGATTGTATAGCACCGAATATTTGTGAATGTTGGAAAGGATATGATCAAATAAATTCAACTGAAAACAGTTGTGATCCGATATGTGAAATGGGTTGTATTAATGGAGACTGTATAGAACCAAATGTATGTTTACCTTTTGATGGATATGGGCCAATAAATAATAACAGTAGTCGTTATGAATTTGTACCAATTTGTGATCCACCCTGTGGAAATGGTAAATGTATTCAACCCAATGTATGCGAATGTTCAGATTATTATGAATTTTCTTTTGATGAAGAAAATAATTCCACAGTTTGTAAACCGAATTGTTATATTGAATGCGGAAATAGTACATGTATACCGCCAGATCAATGCGATTGTTTGGATGGTAATTTCACATGTAAACCGAATGTAAATTTTAATTTTCCATTAAATACTGAAGAAAATGGGTAAAATCTATTACTATTGTTTTTTTTTTAATAAATAATTAATTTTTTTTGGTTCCAGCTTAATAATTACAATCATTTCGACAATATTTGGAATATTTATTTTAATTAGCGGATTTCTAATTGCGTATATTTATTATAATCGAAGACATAATAATAAAACAAATCAAAACATAACCGCTGATTTATATGCTAATCCGTTGTTTTTATCGAATTAATTAGATTTATAAGAATTGTGTTATATGTAAATAGTTTTTATAGTAAATTTCAAATACATATATATTTTGTTTACATTTTTACATTTTGTTTACATTTTTTTTTCCTAATATTATTTTAAAATATCAAAACAACAAACACAACTTATAATATACAAAAATGTTAATATACTTTCTCTCTTAAAGACGAACCCGTAAAGTCCAATCAATTACGATAGATACGATATTATCGGAAACATTTACCAATATATGGTTTTTTTTCTTTTGGGAGGAGATAAGAACTATAGGTCAAACACAAATTGATTGTATTTGAGCGGTATGATGAGTAGCAAAGAAAGTTTTGACAATTTCAAAAGTTTCGGTGACGATTCGGAATAGTTAATAGCAACTTTCATAAAACTACGTCTATTTTGAAAATTGATGGCAAAAGCCGTAATGAAGTCATCATTTTATAATCTGTTTGTATCACAAATATGTTATTGTTTTTCAAGTTCAAATGAGAATACACTTAACCCTCGATTTATATGGTATATTAATTCCCCCAAAAATTGGGTGTAAATTGAAATCGTAAAATTCAAACCTGTAGCCATACTAAACTTAAATAGTACCTTGTAAATGGAAGTTTTTCCAATTTTCTTCAACCGTATTAAATCGAAATCGTGCAATTCGGATACCATATAAATCAAGAGGGCTAAGTATATTCTGTTCATTCATTTAAACCAAATACTCTGAGGAAGTTTATTAAACAAAATATGTAGTTCGACGTTAAATTTTGAACTTCAACTTTTCAGTAGACACGTAATATTCGACTATACTAGACTGTTAAAGAATTAAAATATACTATCTTGTCTCATATTAAGAGTATCTGTATATTTTAAGAATATTCTAAATAAAATGAAGAATTTAATTCGCAATAAATTTGATAAGAAATTGTTCGTGTAAGAAAAAAAAAAAACCAAAACCCGATAATTGCTGTTAAAGATTTATGTCTTAAAACAAAATAATATTTTTAGACAATAAATTCAATTCAGTTAAGATTGGAATTTCAAAGAAGTATTTTGTCTTAAAAATTCAATTTCATCACATAATTTTGATTAGCATTTTTTAAGAAATATTCATTCGCACAGAAAGTCAGACCTAAAATGCAGATTATCACCATTTTTCTGGGAATAATATTTATTTGGACCAAAACCAACGCTTGTGTCTACGAAGCAGAGTAAAATAATATTAATTTTTTTTAAATATTTAAATTACTTGTAATTGTATATTATTTAATTATTTACTTAAGAGTAATTCGAACACGGAATAAAACTGTTACTTATGCACTTCCTCCAAAGTTTCCAATTTGTAGTATATCACGTGGTTGCCCTCCCCCTGCTACAAGGACCGCAGTAATTACAGAGGTACATTTGCTATCAAATTATAAAATAAATTTTTAATAAAACTTTAATTACAGTCATATCTAAGTTATGAAGCTAAGTGTTGTCAAGATTACAAAAAAGATGAGAAAATTGGGTAAGCAAATTGCTAGATTTATATAGAAATAGATTGGAATTTCTATAAAAATACAAACTATAAACAATTCTAAACCTAAGCAGGACATTTGATGTATTTATGTAAGACTTAACGACTTAAGTTAAGATCTATATACGTCAAATGTCCTGCTAGCGAACATTTTATTATTACACAAATTCCGATGTTTTTTTTTTCTTACAGAAAATGTATTCCAGTTTGTGAAAATTGTGAATTTGGAGAGTGTACTAAGCCAAATTTTTGTATTTGTACAATAGAAGGATATCATTGGGGTCTTAAAGAGCAGACATGCATTCCAAAATGTGATTATCCATGCAAACACGGCAAATGTATTGCACCAAACAAATGCGAATGTAATGAAGGATATGAAAAAGAATACCATTTATTAGATGGATTTTACGAATGTGAACCCGTTTGTAAGGGATGTTTAAATGGACATTGTGTCGAACCAAATAATTGTGAATGTAACTATGGGTATACAAAAAATGAAACAACAGATCAGTGTGAACCGATTTGTAAAAATCGATGTGTCAATGGGACATGTACCAAACCAAATGAGTGTACATGCAATTCAGGTTATGAATTACAGCTTGATAGTAGAAATATTTGTGTACCAAAGTGTGAATTTCATAATCAATACGAACATAAATATGGTTGTATAAATGGTGAATGCACAGCACCATCACAATGTACGTGTCATGAAGGGTTTGCATTTAAGAATGGTAGTCAAAATATATGTGAACCGACCTGTTCAAAGGGTTGTAAAAATGGTTTTTGTTGGAAACCAAATTTGTGTGCATGTAATAAAGATCATTTTAAAATTGAAGAACACGTGTGCGAACCGATTTGTAAAGAACCATGCGTACATGGAAAATGTATTGGTCCAAATATGTGCTCGTGTAATGAAGGATATGATTTCGAACCAGGAAGTGAAACGAAATGCAAACCACATTGTGCGAGATGTGAGAATGGTGATTGTACTGCACCAGAGATTTGTACATGCTCAGAAGGATATATTAATAGAAATCCTTCGGAATGTAAACCATATTGCACAAAATCCTGCACAAATGGTTATTGTGTCAGACCAGATGTCTGTTTGTGCAGAAGTGGCTATAAATTGGATTCGAATTCTTCATATTTATGTAATCCAATGTGTGAACCAAAATGCGTTTATGGTAAATGTATTAAACCAAATATTTGCCAATGTGATACTGGTTTGGAGCATTATTCAACAGATACGTGTGAACCAGTTTGCCAAGTAAATTGTATCAATGGAGATTGCGTTCCACCATCAACTTGCAAATGTTATGAGAATTATAAATTACGTTATAATACTACAACAATTTGTGATCCAATTTGTGATCCTCCATGTCAAAATGGAAAATGTATAGGTCCGAATTTGTGCGAATGTGATGACGGTTATGATATGACAATATTCGATAATGAAATGAATTCTACAAATAGTAATAATTGTCAAGCAATTTGTGATCCATTCTGTGAAAATTCTGATTGTATAGCACCAAATATTTGTAAATGTTGGAAAGGATATGATCAAATAAACTCAACTGAAAACATTTGTGATCCGATATGTGAAATGGGTTGTATTAATGGGGAATGTGTAGAACCAAATGTATGTTTACCATTCGATGGATATGGACCAATAGATAATAATAATCAACATGAATTTGCACCAATTTGTGATCCACCCTGTGAAAATGGTGTATGTATTGAACCCGATAAATGCGAATGTTCCGATTATTATGAACCATCGATTGACGAAGAAACTAATTCGATTATTTGTTTGAGAAACGTTTCAAATCAAATAGAAACCGAAAATAAAACGTAAACTTTCTTATAAAAATTAACTGATGCAATATTTAAAATTATTTTTCATTTTTCCAGCATAATAGTTCCAGTAATTTCGACAACTTTAGTACTAATTATTTTGGTAGCTGCTGCGGGAGTTCTTTATTTTTATTACAAGAAAGGTCGCTTTAATAGATATCTTCGTTTCAGTCCAGAACCAAGAGTTGATTTGTACGAAAATCCAGCATTCGATAGAGGTTAAATATAATATTAAATAAGTTAAGTTATTCGTAGGAAAAGCTACTTTATCTGCCATTTCCATCATATTGAAAGTCTTTGCATTCAAATTGATAATGACATTCGAAAATGTTTTATTATAAATAAAGTCAAATGATTACGAAAAAAAAATGTATTTTCTTTGCCCAGTTTTGATAATTAAATAAGCTGCAAATTTGATAAGAAAATGACCACATTTAAAGAAAAAAAACAAACAATGACCAAATGCTTGAAAATCTTGGAACATAAATAAATTTCTACAAAATTTTTAAAACTCAGTTCTAATTAAGACTTCAAAGAAGCATTTTGTGAAAAAAGAAAAATTTAATTTTAGTAGTTCTTTATCGCTTAAAAATTTTAAGAAATTCATTAACATCACAAAAAACCCCGGGAAAAAACATGCAGCTTATCATCTTTTTCCTAGGACTAGTATTCATGTGGAGTCAAATTAATGCGTGTGTCGTCGAAGTGCCGTAAAATGAAATATAATTTTTAATAATTTATTTTATATTAACTAACATATTTCTATTTATTTCTAAAGTGTAACACGAACCCGAAATAAAACTATGACTGTTTTATGGTTCCAACTGAATACGCAATGTCAACGTAATACTGGAGGATATTGTCCTCATTTTCAAACTACTACAAGACCAAAAATAATTACAGAGGTGAATTTTTTAATAAATTTTATATCAAAAATTCATTATAATAAAGGAAATCTTTGCAGTCGTATATAGCATATGAATCTCAGTGTTGTCAGGGCTACAAAGAAGATTGGTCAGGGTATGTTAATAACAGATCGAAAATTCCTTGTCGCTACATATATTTTTCATTTTAATTTCCCTAAACATTAATGATTTTATAGAAAATGTGCTCCAGTATGTGAAAATTGTGAAAATGGAAAATGTATTGCAGCCAATTTTTGTCTATGCCTTACAGGATATAAATGGGATTTCCTAAAAAAAACATGCATTCCGAAATGTGATAATTCATGTGAAAATGGAGAATGTGTTGAACCAAACATTTGTGAATGTCATCAAGGATATGAGAAAGTAAATAATACATTAACTGGATTTTTTGAATGTGAACCCGTTTGTAGCAAGGAATGTTTAAACGGACATTGTGTCGAACCAAATAAATGTGAATGCGATTCTGGATATAAAGAAAGTACAGTACCGCATCAGTGTGAACCGATTTGTAAGGAACATTGTGTAAATGGAATATGTGTAAAACCAGATGAGTGTGCATGTAATTTGGGTTATGAATCGCGACTTGGAAACACAACAATATGTGATCCTGTTTGCAAATCGGAATGTATTCATGGAGAATGTGTTGCGCCTGACACGTGTTCATGTTTATCGGGCTATCAAACACAAGGTTTAAACATTTGTGAACCAGTTTGTAAAGAGACTTGTGTTAACGGTGAATGCACAGCACCATCGGAATGTACATGTCATAAAGGATTTATATTTAAGGATGATAGTCGAAATGAATGTGAACCAACTTGCGCGAAGGGTTGTGAATACGGGTTTTGTCAGAAACCAGATACATG
The DNA here is from genome assembly GCA_963422695.1 of Xylophagus ater. Taxonomy (NCBI): domain Eukaryota; kingdom Metazoa; phylum Arthropoda; class Insecta; order Diptera; family Xylophagidae; genus Xylophagus; species Xylophagus ater. The sequence continues at coordinate 2,291,412 of OY730484.1, forward strand.
CGAATGTCATGCAGGTTATACAAAAGTTGAACCACACAGATGTGAACCAGTTTGTGAGAAACCATGCATAAATGGGAAATGTATTGCTCCAAATTTATGCTCATGTAATGAGGGATTTGTTCATGAACTGGGAAGTCGAAATAAATGTAAACCATATTGTGCAAGATGTGAATATGGTGAATGTACAAAGCCAGGCATTTGTACATGCTCAGAAGGATATATTAACAAAAGTCCTTCGGAATGTATACCATATTGCAGAAATACCTGCATAGATGGTTATTGTATCAAACCAGATGTCTGTTTGTGTAGAAGTGGATATGTATTGGATTCGAATAATTCATCCTTATGTAATCCAAGATGTACACCAGAATGTGTTTATGGTAAATGTTTCAAACCATATCTGTGCAAATGTGATGACGGTTATATTCAATTATCACTTAGACCATGTAAACCAGTTTGTGAAGTAGATTGTGTTAATGGTGAGTGTGTTCCACCATCAGATTGTAAATGTTATAAAAATTATAAATTACGTGATAACAGTACAACTATTTGTGATCCAATTTGTGATCCCCCATGTCAAAATGGAAAATGTATAGGTCCGAATGTGTGCGAATGCGATGATGGTTATGATATGACAATATTCGAGAATGAGATGAATTCAACAAATAGCAATAATTGTCAGGCAATTTGTGATCCATTCTGTGAAAATTCTGATTGTGTTAAACCAAATGTTTGTAAATGTTGGAAAGGATATGATCAAATAAACTCAACGGAAAATAGTTGTGATCCGATATGTGAAATGGGTTGTATTAATGGGGAATGTATAGCGCCAAATGTATGTAAACCGCTCGATGGATATCAATCAAAAAATGACACAAATAACACAAATAATGGTGAATACGAATATACATTCCTACCTATTTGTGATCAACCCTGTGAAAATGGTGTTTGCGTTAAACCAAATGAATGCGAATGTTTAGATGACTATGAACCATCGATTTACGGTGAAAATAATTCTACAATTTGTCTTAAAAAACTTTCGATTCATATGAAGACCGAAAATGACAGGTAAACTGAATTGAAGAAATTTGAAAATTCAAATTTTTATTTTTTTTTTTTTGTATTTTTCCAGTACATTTACTATAATAACTTGTATAACATGCATACTAAGTACTATCACTACTGTACTTATTTATTTATATTATAAGAAAAAATGGCACTTTAGTAGATATCGTCATATCGAACGAGAATCAACTGTCGATTTGTACGCAAATCCAGCATTCTCAAGAGATTCATAAATAAATAAACACATGATAATAAAAAGTCAAAAAAAAAAACGACCAGGAATTGATGACGAGGTCCTCTAATATATGTTAGTGATATCAAAATACAGAATTTTTGTTTATATTCTCGATTTATTTAAATTAAACAAAAATATATATTTTATCACCAATTGTGTTTCATTTGGGTCTTATCTATAAACAAGAAAATAAAAAAATATTCCAGAAGTTTTATAAATACTAAAATTAATACCAGTTGCAAAGGAATTTATCAAATTAAAGAAATATTCAAGTAAATTCGTCTAGTCTGGACTATAATTCCAGTTGAAAACAAACTCTTTGATAAGACATCCATGCATTACAAAATAAGATTTTGTGCCACATAGTGGCGCCTAAGATAAAATATGAGCAGTACTAGTTTCCACATATATGAAAATATCGAATGTGATAAGATTTTCTTTTCATTATGTTGCAAAATTTCAAATATTTTCCCAATAAAAATGTTCATTTATTTTGTCTTGCATTTTCTTTACTATATTCTAATCAGACCTATTGTGTTGGGTATTTTGTATGGATCCTATGAAGTAAAAACATTAAAATTCAAAGAACAGTGAAAAACCTTCAACAAAAAAAAAAAAAAACATATTCTATCTAAAATGTAATGAATTTTCCCTATTACACAGCTTCAATTTTTCTGCAATTTAATGATAATGACATTCCAGATAAGAGTACTTTAAATGTTTATAATGAGTGCTGGGTGATCATATTTTCCTTTCGGCATTTATAGTTTTTCTTTTTTTCTTTTTTTCGCTGGCATAGTCAGTAATCGAGAAAATTTAGGTCAATTTTACTATCTCAACCTTATAAACCTTTTAATGTTTAAATTGTTGAATTTATGCAAACTTAAATTCTTTTCCTTTTATAGCACGTAGTAATAATGAAACATTATTTTTCAACGAAATAGGATCATAATAGAGCCCCTTGGGGTCTATATGTGTATATATGTATGGTAACAATTTAATTTCCACCTTATAGAATGTATTATTTTTTAATATATTATATACTTAGAGAATAAAAATAGCTTTTTAAGAGTGTAAATGCAAGCAAATATCATGGGATGATAATATTAATTACACAGAAAAATATATAGCAAAAAATTTATAATTCTCTTTTTATAGTTTCGAATTGCACAGTAGTTCTGTACTATGAAATTGCACCTAAAAATAAGTTTTCTGATATGCACTAAAATCAGGGTTCATCCAGGTGGGATCATCTCAATTAAATCCACTGGATCTTTTTCTGGTTGCACACATTTGAAGAAGCCCACCTGAAAAACTTTGTTGTTAGCCAAAATTATCAGGTAATTCATAATTTTAGATACATTAAATTTTCCTAGAAAATGAGTAAATATGTATAGCCTAAGAGAATATCGTTATGTTGCTGCAGTAAATCATTAGCCTTCAACTAATTGACAAAATTTGGTTAAATTACTCTGAAGAGGTACTATAACTTTTAAATTAAAACATAGTATTAGAAAGTACATATTTGGGATTTTTATTTCTAGTAGGTTAATTGAAAATCGATAAATTTTAAAATCCTTATTTTTATCCAGAATATTTAATTATGAAAAAGAATATACAGTTTTCTTTGTTAATATTTGGGAAAACCCAGACTAAAGTACCTACAAGTTAACGCAACATATAAATCTGGAAAAACCCGATTAAACCCAAAAAACTAGAAAAAAAAACCCAATAAAACGAAAAAACCCAGTGAAGTTGGGGATTTTTTTAGAAGTGAATTTTTCCAATAGACATATACTAACTGGAGGTTTACTTTTCCTTGTTTCCATACAAAACTATGCCGAAGAAATGGTCACTATTTTATCTTCTCGCTTATTACAAACGATTAAAGCCCCAGTTTTCCAGGTTTCCGAGATAAAAACTCGGGGATATATTAATTTAATTTGATTTTAACTCATGTTATGCATTTAAAATCTGCGTTGATGTTGTTTTCTATATATTTATTACCAGTTTTTATATTCTCCTCTGCCGGGCAACGTCAAACAGAAAATAATATATCCACTAATATAATCTCTATGGTTTTAGCAAACTCTGATTAAAATGCTATTAACTAAATTGAAGTTGGTGATAAAATGTCACCAATGAGAAAAAAAATCAGTTTACTTTTAAAGAATAGATATGAATTCATATTATCTGCTATAATCAACACTAACATTTCAATGGTTTCTCTAATAATTAAAATTTATCATTAAAAATATTTCTAAAATAAACATTAAACATAAAATACAATTTTTCTAAAGTTGGTCATTCTATTTGAATGCAATCTGTTTGGAATTGAAAACTTTATCATAAAAATAACTACACTATGTCCTTTCATAGAAAAGCAAAATGTTATGACGAATTGAAAACTTTTCCGATGAAAAGAAGGATATTTCCTTTTTTAAACAAAATTTATTCACAATTTTTTTTCCATTTCATGTGACCTAGAGTACTGACAATAGTTATAGAAATGAAAATGAATAATAATAAATGATCTATGGGAGAGAAAACTTTAATTCAGAAAAAGTAAAACATCTTCCGGCATATATTTATATGCCAAGTTTAAAAAAAAAAAAAAAAACATAAAAAATACATGTCCTTCCGATGAGATTCGCCTATGACTTGACCTTTTCCTTTCATTACATATAATTTAACATACATGTCGAACAAAATTGTCTTTTTTTGTCTTTACTTTTAGTTTAAAAGTCAACTAAAACAAAAGGAAACATAAAATAAAACATTCAACTTCTATGAATCTATTGCAAAAGGATATAGTTCGCATTTTATGCGAAACTATATGAAAAGAACTCATACATTTTTAGAAAACTTTATTTAGTATCCTATTTCAACGTTTTACTATCCAACAGTAGATGCAGTTACAAAGAAATGTTCAAAAAAGGCATCTTACATATAGTATGTTATGTATCTTTTAGATCGACGTTTAGGTAAATGTCAACTTTTAAATAAATTCTAAGGAAGTGATGGAAGCAGTGGAAATACACCCAAAGAAAAAACTTCGTGATCTGACGCTTTTTCAAAGTTTGATCAAATTTTAGATTTAGATACCAAGTTTCATGACTATTTAAATTGATTTTACTATATTTAATTTCTAATTTGATAGGTCCTAGAAACTCGCTCGAGTAGCCACAGTTGATTTCCAAGTTTTCTTTTAGTGTCATAATTGATAGTTCCAAGACTTATATATGATGTTGAGTGGTTTGTAGAAATATCCGGTCTTGAGAAAAGACTGTATATCTAACATCTTTATCTTAGTTAAGGCAAAAACCTAATTTAGAAAATTCATTAATTAGAAAACTAATGAAACTAGAATACATTTTATGTCAACCACAGAGCTTTGTGTGTGAATTGAAGATAAGAAATTTCGGGAAAAGCTTGAAATTTTCTAAATGATTATACTTTTTAAATATATTAGATATAAAGTTTACTTATGTAACTTCTTGTACTTCAACGATATAGTTCCATTCATTGATATATAATACTTTTTTCTTCTACAAGTTTCTATATCTAAATCTGATTCTGATTAAAATTTTTGTTTACTTTTCACGTTCGAAATTTTGTGTAAACTTCTTACATATTTAATCATTAGATGCCATGATGAGTTAAAAAAGTTAAAAAAGGTTGTTGACATAAGATATATAATTCTAAAAATAACAAACCGGATGATTTTAATATTATTGAAAAGGATAGCAACACGGAAATGGGTTCATCAACTCTACAATATAGATTTTAAATAACCAAGTCATTTGTTCGGTTGTCAAATGATCCTTTCTTTATTTTAAAATACACAAACCTAGAATAAGCTTTTTTTTCCAAATATTAATTTCTTACCAAAAACAAACACAAACTTTATCCTATATACGTAGGATTACTTATATATATATGTTATAGGCTTAGCATAAGTTTCAAGCGTTATATCTCGAAAATTTTTGAGGTAAACTTCTGTCCACAATTGATTTACTATGGGAATTTCAGATCCCCTGTGACTTTACATACGTACATGAGTATATACGTGAGTAGATACATAAATATAAATGTAACACCTATGCTTTTTTTGGGGTATATTCATGTAATGTTAAAGTTTTAAGAACAGGCAAAATTGAAAATTTACGACACTCATGGTGATTGTAATCTCGAGTGGCCCAATTTTATATTATATAAGAAAAAATACGTATATATATCCTGACTAAAGTCAAATTTCTATAGAATTTAATACAAGAGTTCTAATCGAGAAGAAACGTAGAAAACCGTAAAGGTGTTATGTACTACATGTTGTACTTATATGAAGAGAGGCTAAACATTTTATGGTACCTGATAAATGAAGATGGTTATAGTGATAAAAGACATTACGAAATAAATTATATTAGCAATATTATTATGATCGAGTTAAATATTTCGAAAAAAAAATAAATTTCCCCAATTTCTAAAACAATTCTATACCCAATCAGGCAAAATAAATTACCATAGGTATTGTCTGGAGACAAATGTCAACAGGACATTACACATTGATCAAATTAATCTTAAGATATTAATATCAAATTTTGATTTGAAATAGATTACCTTTTAAAGGGTTTAACATCCATTTTGGAAATTTTTTTGAATTATAAATGCAAATTCAAGATTGAATTTCCATTTTATTTGATTTCTTCAAGAATTTCCAATTAATTTCTTATGATTTTTCGAGCATATTATTCTTTTGAGAATATATCACTTAATTTAGAAATGATAACAAATTTATACCCTTAACTTTAATGACAGTTTTTAGTCTGTCTATCTGTTGAGTACAGTTTTTTTTTGGAAATTATTAAACGAGTTTCATAGTGTCGCACACTAAAAATCTTGTATGTCTGAAGGAAAGAATCTTGAAAGATTAATTAGAACCAAAATTCAAATCTCATAAGTCTGAAAAACTCATAAAACTTAAGATCTTATAAGTCTAAGGGAATGACTACAATTTATCATAGAAAAAAAATAAGAAAATTACAAAAATGAAATCCAATATAACGAATTTCAAATTTCTCCTTTAAAATATTGAATGGGAAACAAATCTCAATTTCAAATACATTGTACAATAACCAAAAAGAAAAGCCAAGAGAATTATTTCACTAGCATTTTGGGTAATATAAAAAAAAATAAATATATATATATATATATGAATATTAGAATAACAAAAAATAAAATGGCTTCTTCAGTTCTATTTAAGACCCTTTTATTGTATTTTTAAAATGACATCAAAACGTTTCCGTTGGCAGAATATTAACAGCCCCACAAAAAAAAATGAAAAACATTTCAACTTACGATAAAATATAAAAGAAAATCGTCTTTAATTTCCTTTTTGGCTTCCATATAAAAGACAGTTAATGCTTATTAAACTAAATAACAAATATTATAATGCGATAGGGTATGATTTGTATTATTTTGTATACAATCAGTGTATACAGGGTAGATCGAGATATTTTAAATTTAATTAATTCTTATTTTTCGAATATATTATATATTATTTAAATTTTCATGCCCGCCTGAAAATAGGCAATTTGTATTTTCTTAATGAAAATTTATACATTTCTCAAAATTCGTGAGTCCATATCAAACCCTTAACCAATATACTTTTCATTTCATTTTCACCTACTCGTAGTAGCTCAATATCTCATCATGGGATTCTTTTATGAAGGCTGAAAATATAAACGAAATGTTGGGCAAACTCTTATAAGATAATAAACTAAATTTAGAAACTAATGAATATTTGGAATACACTGATATAGGGTTTTTGAATAAGAACTTTTTTTTCCAATATGATGACAGTTGGTCATTCCGTTTTTTAACATAAGTCCAGTCGAAGGTCTATATTTTATTATAATGAATTCAATTTCACTCGAAAATCGCATTAAAATAATTCAAATCCATTATGAAAATGGGTGATCTGTGAAAATCGCATTTCATAAAGAACCATCTTTTCCGAGGAAGCTGATTTTCATTTGAATGTCTACGTTAATAAGCCAAATTGTCGTATTTGGGATTCTGAAAATCCAAGAGCAATTGTTGAACAATCATTACATTCATCTTGTGTTACTGTTTGGTGTGCTTTGTGGGATGGCGGCATCATTCAACCGTAATTCGTCAGATAGAGCCACAATTATGCAGAAATGTAATTGAACATTTTCTCAAAAGAATCGATGTCTGCAAACGTAGTCGCAGTGACATTTACCAGATATTGATTTTCATTTATAAATTGTAGAGTCTATATACAACCCGATAGAATAATATTTTGTTTGAGTGATTATTTCTTGAGAATACAATAACTCATATATTTATATTACTTATAGAAAAATGCTTAATTTATATTTTTATTTTCTATACAATAAATGGGACAGTACAATAATAAATATTGAAAATTTTCTTTTTCCGGTATAAAAATTGAATAATATCGAAATGAGTACAAAAAAAAATAATAGATTTTCCATTTACGAATATGCATCGTACATAATAATATATATCAATAAGAATGGTACAGAAAAAAAAGGTCATAATAGTATATTATATGAATTCTAAGATGTACAATATCTTCTACGTAACGATCTTCACTAAACATTTTATAGTACACATATAGGTATGTTTTTTCTGATAATCGAGAATGTCTTCATATATTACATAAAAGAACAAAAAAAAATCGAATATTAGGTGCGCATATAAACGTATAGAATAAAGTATGTACGCACAGGAAGTTGTTTACCTCTGAGGCGAGGAAGATAATAATTTTTTATTACCATCATTCTACCGGAAATTTTCCAAATGATTCTCAAGAATATTCCTATATACTCCCCCGAAAAGAAAATATATACTATATAGCCCGCATTTCTTTTATTATTGGTTATGATGATGACAATGACAATGGCAATATGCTTATTGATTTGATTTCGGGACTCCCTTTTCTATACCGAAAGGAATGATTTCTCAGAAAGAAAAAAAATATTTATATAATTTTTGTTATATAGCATTTATGAGTTTCGGAAATTTTTAATAGTTAGTTAATGTCAAAGAAAATACCTAAATAAAGGATGATGTTTTTTTCTAGAGTGATAGAACTTTAAATTAAAAGAAGACATGTGCAAGTTAAGTTTGAATCCAAAGTTATTTGGTTTTTTAAAATTTTAGGTAATTATATTTAGTTTTTAAAAATAATTTTCAGCATATGTCCACCACGACTAGATCTATTAAATCGCATTCGATGAGTTCAATTTTAGACCAGTTTTACACGAGTAAACAAGATCTGCAGAGACGAAAACAAATGGTGGTCTGGTCGTGCAAGATCAGAACAAAAAATACAGTTAATGTTATCAAAAGTTCCCATTCAAAGCTTCTCAATATTTGAAGATTGACCAAACTTGTATGTAGTTTAGCATTATCATGATGAAATACAAAACTTTTGCGATTAACCAATTCTAGGCGCTTGTGTCTGATAGTTTTCAACGCTCCATTTCCATGTATTAAGATTCTGAGCAATCTCTTGTGTCATTAAATACCGATTGGATTTAATCAATACCTACAAAATAGCCCAGTTGTTGTTCTGTTAAAATTTCAGTATTTTCCGCCGTAAGAAAAGTTTGAAAACTACTGGATTACTCTATACCTTAGATTAGGTATACAAAGTCAAAGAGAGTTATGTCACAATGGATTATTTCGTTGAATTTCGAACTTCCCTTGATATGAAATACAATTTATTAAATCGATTCGCACTACTTAACACACTAACTGAAAAGTCATCTTGAACTATAATTCAAATTTGTTTCAAATCCCATTTTCATTTCGAAAACAATAAAATGACGAAAATTCTAGTTCTAAGAAAAACAAAACATTAACAAAAACTACCTTTTTTCACAATAGTAACAGTTGACCAAATTTGTGATTAATTAAAACTTGTCATGTTTTTGACTTGACCAATTGAAATAATCTGATTCTTATATCTTAAAATATAATTAAAATGCTGGTTTATACATTTTCGTAAATTCAGAACGATAAATATTATATTATTTTCACCTTTTATTCGAACACAGTCAACCAAAATGAAAGAAAATGATCTAAGAATCCTGCTGGTTTTTCCTTTTTAATAGGAGTTCCTTTATGAACATACTACTCCCTTTTTGGGGGTGCTCCTTTTATTATTATTATTATACAATTAAAACTAACAAGAAAAAAAATATTACTTAAGGTTTTGTTATTATTCCATTAATCGAAAAATTTCTCATCTATAAAACGATAAATTTTAGTCCTTTTATATTTTGTTCGAGATTATATAAGAAGAAGAAATTCAATAAATAAATGTTTTTGGTATCCTATAGTTACATGTTCCTTTTTTTGTGTGTTTGGAATAAAGTCTTGAGAAAAAGAAAAAGAAAACTCAAGAAATTTCATAAAACGATAAATCACAAAATACGGTTTCAATACTAAAATAATTAAGTATAACCACAAATGATTAATCATGGTCCTGCGGAAAAAAAAAATTGAAGTAAGTTTGTTTATTTGAATTTGAATTTTATGGGCCAAAAAAATAATACATTCTTTTTTTCAACCAAAACTAAACTGTCATAAACTTACTATTTTGAGTGGTAAATGTGGTCTAGTAAGAGAATAGAGTATTTTTCTATTCAATGTGAAAAAAATCATATTGTTCAACTTAAAAAGTCTGTGAATTTTCTTTTATATAGTAAAGTCCTGACAACTTAAGCCTAATGGCTATTAAAACCTCTAAATTTTGGTTTCTGACTGTCACAACTTTATAAGACAAATTTACAACCTTTAGTTAAATTGATCGCTTTTTATGTGCTGCCAGTAAAAACTGAATAAAAATTGCAATACAAGAAAAAATTCAAACTGGTCATGTAAAATTAAAGGGATAGAGCTACCTAGGCTATCGAAAAATAGGTATGAATCCTAAAAACCCTCTAGCTCAAAGGATTCATTTAAATTCATTTAATTTTAAAGTAAAAAAAACAGGTCGTTGAGGTTCCTTTATTTTTAAAATTGATTTTTCTTATAAAATGGGTTCTGAGAAAAATTTGGTTCTGAGATTTCTTTCGCTCACATCTCGATAAGTTCGTGAAATCTAGACATATTATTTTGAGGACATATTCTTGAAACTAAAATCTTTCGTAGTGATTGAAAATTTAAAAATTAGTTGGATTTCCTACGCAGATATAGCCCCTTAAATTTTCCGGTATGGTTTTAGAACGCTCAAACTTGTTTCATTCAAAATTCTATTACTTCGTCAAATCTACAGATACCGATATGAAATTTTCAGCGTATATTCCCAAAACTTTGAACTTTAATAAAAACTGATTTAAAATTTGTCTGGATGGATGTATCCCCTTAAAAAACATAGAGAATACTCGTATGTGAAAACATTAGAAAATTTAATTCTTCATAATTTGTATTGCATACAATTAATATATAAAAAGCTCTACAAATTGACGTGTATATAATCAAGAAGAAAACATGTAAGGAAAAGTAGACCAACTACATAGCAAAAAATTCGTTAAAAAGCGGAACATATATATGATTTTTTTTCACGCTATACTTAAATATGTATAGTGGCCTAAATTTTCTAGGGAGGAAGAAAAAAAAAACACAAATAGATAATAATCGGAGCAAACTCAAGAGGTGAATGCAAATAGCTAACAAAATATAACGTGGAAAAAATAAACTAGAATAACACCACCTGATACGGGAAAATATTTTATTCAGCCTTTTACTAATCCAATTCTCATCCTCTTCACCATTTCTAACATATGACGTCCTTTTCGCTAACCCGAACTATACACTACCACAATTCATTGAAAGCCTTTCGCAAGCTCATCTAGAATTCAATCCATAACAGACTATGATACGAAAATATGCGTATATACATACATATGTATTTGAGAAGCGTATACACATTCAAAAAAGAAAAAATACGAAAAAAAGCTTACTATATTGAAATGCTCCTTGTGTATTATCCCTTTTACAATACTATCAAGATATTATATTATACTATATATGAATAATTTCAGATTCGAAGGAAGACAATTTCACCCAGGCATAACAACAAAACCAATTCATTTCAAGTCAAGGAAAAGAATTTAGCGCACATGTGTGTCATATATATATCCATTGAAGAATTTTGAAGAGGACAATATTATACAGTCACCTTGGAAAAGATGTTGTACATTAAAGGAAACGAAATACCATTTATAAGCGGCTTTCAACAACAGAAGAAAGAAAAAAAATAAGAAAAAAAAATCCTCACAAGTTAGGAAAAAATTACAGGATAAAACATATTTCCTTCGGTATTTTTTCTCAGGTTGTATAACACTTGAATGTCCTTGAAGATGTATTCGTAGATATAAGTATTCTAAAACGTATATCTAGAAATTCCATTTGAGTATTTCACATATGTAGCTAAGTCGATTTTGATACATGTATAATATGAATTTTTTGTTCTTGTAAAAAGAACTCTTTTGAAAAAATCTAAAAGAAAGAAAAAAAAAGGAAAACCGATCTACTTTAAATACACACTGATTACAAGCATTTAACATCATTCTTAATTGCACTTAGCAAATGTACTACAACCATTCTAAGTATTATGAAATAATTTCTATTCTAGTTGTTTTATAATCGAAAAACTTTTGTAAACCTTTTAAGAATTAAAACTTTTATCTCACATCAAGAGTTTCACATCAAAACTTTGATGAGTTTTGATGTAGAAGTAAGTCCTCATACAATGTATAATTTCTATGGGGAACATAAATATAAAAACGTCTTAAATTTTGTCAATACTGAATGGATGGCCCAACTTAAGAAACGGAATATACGTCCACTCAGTACAGGGATCATGATATTTACAAAAATATTAAAAAATCCTTCCTAATTCGTTAAATATTGTGCGTTTAACATAACATTATAGTATTACTAATGTATATAGTCAGGTTAATAAGACTATTGTTCTTATCGTCCTCCACCAACCCAAACTTACTAATTTCCCACACTCTTAGGGTCCGAGCAGGTCACAAGCATTGTTAACAATAACACTTTACTGTTAGCAATTTAAACGGGCATAAATGAAATAGAATACACGAGTCTTGAAGTATTGAAAAAACAAAATTATTCTTACAGGAGCTGGTTACAAGCATCTGGTTCTTTTATAAAACTGTTATTAATGACTTCTATTTAGTATTTTCGAACTAGAAATCAACTTTTTAAAAAAAAGTTTTCCAAAATAATATGAGAAAAATGGTCCAAGTTTCTTAACAATCGAAAAAATGGAAAAACATTGATTTTCCAAGAAAACTTTTTAAATAATTTTAAATTAATAAAATTCTAAAACTAAACTTCTATCATCAAGGATTTTCATTATTTCAAGAAGAGAAGGAGAAGGATTTCTAATAATTTTTACAATAAATTCTTTGAGAAAAGTTTTCTTATTTTCTATAAGTTTTTAAAAACTCGAATTTTTACAATAATTTGTAAGAAAAAATGAAAAATAATATTAAAATTATCCTTGCTCTAAAAAATGGTAAAAAAAAAGAAAAGTTTCGTAACATTTGGCAACATTGCAAAAAAAGAAGACAAATGAACAATAGTAAAAGCTCTTTATTTTTTCTGAGCAACCATTCAACCATTCATCCTCGCCCACCCACTCAGCACAACCATAAGAAAAAGAAAGAAAGTAAACTTTTGATAAATTAAGCCAAATATAAATTAGCATATGAAAACACATGATAAAGAAAATTCCTATTGAAACCATGGAAAATATTTATACAAGGAAAAAAAAAAGCCATATATAAAAACAAAATGACAAAGCTTTTCTTTTCGTTTTTTTTTTTGGGTTTCCTTTAAAAATTAAGGAAAAAAAGTGAAAGCTTTTAAAGATTTTCGTCGGGGCTTACGATTGCGGAAATTTTCATTTTCTTTTCGTCTTCTTGAAATGTTTTATGATTTCTCAATATTTTTTTTTTTTTGCCTGCACAAAATTTGTGTACTCGTCCATGCGCAGAAATATACCATTTTTTCGGTATCCTATCGTGTCTATTTAAAGTTCATATCCCGTACTCCGGTCATCTAATTATATTAGGTACCGGGAAATTGACAAAATAAAAAAAACCAAACCAAAACAGGAGCAGACAATCAGGCAGACAAATACACAAACAGAAAGTCTTTTCATTTCTTTTCCATCATTGATGATGAAAAATGTGAATAATATTTTTGGGTTCGAAATTTATAAATAAAAAAGAAAATTGATTTTATACTGAAATCACTATTGAAAGTACAACTAGCTGAATAAATGTCGATTTATCTCTGCTTTTGAGGAAATAAAAAAGAGTTATGGTATTTTTTTTCTCTCGTGAAAATTCTGACCTGAAAGTTTTATGGTTTCGCATTTTTTCGTGAATTCCGACTTTTTTTCGAAAATCGAATCGAACAGATATTCATATTCTATATTCTCGGTCAACATTTTTGAGAAACGAATGCAAACATTTTCAAAGATCTAACTTTGTTGAGAAAACAAAAATAATGTTGACCTACCTTAAAACTTGGTATAAAACTTGTATAAAATGTAGAATTCTTTTCGAGAAACAAAAACACTAATGTCTTTCATTAATGTCTTTCCGGTAACCGATAACATCGTAATTCGAAAATGAACTATGTTAGAATTTTCAATATGTATTTCTAAAAAAAAGATCTACTACTGATCTAATACGAGTATTCTCAGTATGTTAAATGGCCTTGTAATTTTCGGTATAAACCCCCAAAAAGGAATAAGGTGGAAATTGTCGTAGGTAGGAAAATGACCGAAATCACCCGAAAATATACACTATACACCAAATGTAATATCGTAATGGTTGACGATTGATGATGTGAGGTGGCGGTGATGGAGAACATCATCATAGCGTGACAGCAGTTTAAAAAGGAACAAAAAGGAAAAAGCTTTCGATTTTTAGTATTCACCCATGGCACGTGTATTTCTCACTCAAATATGCACAAACGTTTGCCCATTTTTACACACTTTACAACGCGGTATACCGAATTTTTATTATTCAATTTTTGTTAGTGTTTTTTTTTTTTTCGTCCTTTTTCGAATATATTATTTCATCCATGTTTGGAGTATTTTTTATATAGAGTTAAGAAAAAGCGAAATAAATGAACGAAAAATAAATATGGTGGATTTTCTTTTGGCTTTTCTTTAGTGAATTTTGAAGAGATTTCTTTCTCTTATATAATATATGATTTCTTGTTTTTTTTTTTTTTTCCAAATATTTTCCTTTTGAATTTCGGTAATTTCTTTCTGTCCTTTGTTTTTTTACCTTACAAAACCAAAATAAGGGTGAAATTGTATCCATAAATAATTGGTGACAGTTTCAAATTTTTCTTTTTCTTATTTATATTATATAAAATTCATACCGAGGACAAAAAGTCAACAAAGTTAAAAATATTTATATAACAATAATTAATCTGATGACAAGTATTTTGTATAACAGTAAAAATTATTGGATTATGTTAATATGTACTTACAAATTATAAATGAATTTTCTTTCAATTACTTTTAATATGTTTCCATAAATTTTAATCAGTCAATTTTAATTTGCCTATTGTCAGTCGCGTACTATATTTAAATTATTTTTCATGAGAAAAAGCAGACACTGGACTTATTTATTATGCATATTATATTTTAATATTTATGTTTAGTCTCCATTATACTAAGAGGAAATGCAACTATGAACATTTGGTACCATTTAGCATGATCAACGAACCATTCCATGTGAAAATGATAGGAATTTGTTCTTGCATTGTATTTTAGTTTGTTTTCAAATAATTAATATGAAAGTATCTGTCATTATTATTTCAACTAAAAACACTAACTTCTTATCATTTTCCCACCACACTAATTCCCTGATGATAGTTAATAGCAAAACTCATTTCAGGATTGAACATAGTTCATATTTTTTTATGGGAGATCGTATGTGAAAATGTATCAATGGATATAGTTTTGCATATAACTGTGAGTTGATATGGATATATAAAAGGATAGATGTCCTATATAAATTGGTACACTAATGTAAAGCATATTTGTTCTTATCTAAATAGGCAGGAAGGGTTTTAAATATTAGGCAGTAGCCCTAAACCGAAATTGCATTCCATTCATAAACTTTTGCAGATATTCTAAAAAAAAAGGCAACTAAATTTATATTTACTGATTTTTATGTTTTAGGTTTAATAATTTAAGCCAAAATATAAAAAAAAGAAATAATATTATGCTTTTTTAAAAAATATTTTTAAAAAAATCAGTCATAAAAACGAAAAATAATTAACCCCACATTCAAGTTTATGTAATATTATGTAAATTTTCGATAAACATTAACAAGCTTACCAAACTATTTGTTTTGTATGTTTATTAAATTTTGTTATTGTTTTCAGGAAATACCTGCTATCAGATAGACCTAAACTATAAATTAGTGTAAAATACAAAATTCGGTTCTTTTTCTTTTTAAATTAAAAGAAAAGAATAAGTATATTTTGAAAGGAAAATATAAAAACATAAATTAAGAACGAATTTAAAAGCATTTTAATTCTTTTTTTGAATACTTTTTTTTGTTGTATTATGTATTTTTGTTACCAATCAGAAGCGCAAGCCTTTCAAATGCTTGATAGTGAAGTGCCCAGCAGGTGAGCTTCAGATTTTTCAAAATATATCGATAATTAAATTTAACTTTTCGAAAAAAAAAAAAAAAAAATTATAACAAAAAAATGTTAGCGTATTTAAAAAAAATTATTTTTTTAAGTTTTTAAATATTTTTTTTTTTTTTGGTTTTTCAATAATTAATAAACAGGCATTGGTAAATAAATAATTTAAAAAATAAATTTAAAAAAAAAAGAAATAAAATTCAAATAATATTTAAAAAACTAAAAAACTAAAAATTAAGATAGGAAAAAACATCATGCAAAACTTCCCAACTACTTACTGCAGGCATTAGTTGATCAGTGCTTCGAACACGAGTCACCTTATTTTTATACACCACTTTTTTAACGCATCTCTCCACTTGTTGATTCCATTTCATAAATCCAACATAGCCAGCATATATGAAGAATAGCACCAATGCTTCCCACCAATAAATTAAATTATCACGGAAAAAATATATTAATATCATTAAACTAACACTGTAAAATGAGCAATCACGAAATAATGGCCACCATGTTAATGTCAGTACGGTTTTTGAAAATAACGCACACATACCGATTACAAATAATATATTAAATACAGCTGAACCAACAATTGTACCAATTCCGACATCATCGAATGATACAAATACACCAATAACACTTGTGAATAGCTCCGGTGCACTACCACCAGCCGCCATAAATGTTGCACCGGCAACATCATCTGTAATATCTAGTTTTTCGATGATCACATCCAATGAAGGCACGAAAAACTCGTCGCAAACAATCGCTAATGCGACAAACATATAGATAACACCAAGTATATAAAATACTACAGCACCATTTTCTAATTGGTGTCGAGTAAACAGACCTGCAGGAAATAGAGGCGTTTTTTGTGTTGCATTCACATCCTCTTCTGAAAATAGAATTTAATAAAAAATAAATTAATATAAATAAGTAAATCAATAGTTTAATTAAAATTATTTTATAATTAAGTATTTATAAAGTCTGAACGTTTATCCCATTTTTATGTGCGCCTGAAAGTAAGCAATTCTTTTTGCCTATATTTTTCTAAGATTTTTTATCTGAAGTGCAAGTTTGAATTCGAGTCTGAATCAATTTACTTTTTATCTTTATTTATTGACCTACTTTCATCTTTTTCATATAATAAAAATTTATGATCAAATATCTTAAAGGATACTACGAGAAAAAATGAAAACCAGACTGATTTAGATCAACAAACATACACTGGTAGATTTTATACTTCCTGGTTAGATTTAAAATGCATTCAATCATTTGGTAAAATATAGTATACAGAAGCTAAAATCGTCTCAATTACAGGACACTCTAAATAAACGAAAACTTACTAGAAGATTTGAACGAGATAGCATTTGGATTTATGCAGTTAAAGGTAAGCTACTTATGGCTATGCTAGAGTACCATTTCGTTTGGATAAGTTATGAAGGAAATTCAAATTTCCGGTTTTATAAAACATTTCTCTTAAATTACTGGAAACTCCGCAAAAAAAGACTGCATCATGATTTTCTATGCTAAATGAGAAAAATATCAAGTTTTTCAACAAGAAATTTTTTTCTTTTGAAGAATCTAAAATAAGGTTAAGTATAGATGAATGAAACAGAAAACTTTTGTTGTTTCTGTATTTACAATCAATCAGTTAAAAACCTCATCAAAACTTTTTCTTGAATTTTCTTTGTACATAAGTATTCAGGTACTTTCAAAAATTGGATCTTAGATATTTATTACAGTTTCTTAAAACAAGAAGCATGAAGAATATATCTTAAAAAGGCTTCTAAATATCTGTATATTATTTTATGTTCAAGTCCTAACTTTGGGGAAATGTTCACATTAAAGTTTTAACACATCCGAAAATTTATTTTTAACTGAAAACTAATTGCCAAAAAAAAACTAATTTGAAGAACTATTCTACATTAAAATTACTTATTCGTTCTCTTAACACTTAACATAACTATTATATGTGTCAATTTTTATTGAGCCATTGCTTAATCTACAATCTAAGAAAAAAAATTTTGTCTTAATAAATATGTATAAAAACCACTTCAATAAAACATGAAAGTCTTGATCTAGATGGACAAATTATGACTCCTGTAATACATCATGTATTAGGATAGACAAACATTCAAGAAATATATGTTTTACAATAAGAAGAACATTAAAAAGGAACATGTAAGCATTTTCGATGTCCATTTAAAGGAAACAACTCAACAATTGCTCTAAAAACGAAAGACGTTTTGTAAAATCGATCGAATTTAGAACACTTTGGTATATCGGGGATGTTATTTTTCTTAAAGTTATGTCTCAATTTTTTTCTTGAAAATCAACTTACGAACAGCTATAAATGTGACTATATAAGAACCAACCAACATTTTTAATATCAAGTCACATAGCACAAGTTTAGATAAATGTACATATGAAGAAAGAAAAAAAAACGATTGTGTCTGAAAATGAATACGTGAGAAATATTTTGAAGCATCTGCATTGCAACAATTTTTCTAATAACATGTGAGATAATGTGTTTATCCAGGCATCACATCTCTTCATGATGCTAAAAATCTTTTACAAAAACTCACCATATAGAAAACAAGTCATACTTATGGTATATGAAAAAAAAAAAGATTCTATAAAAAACGAAGTATAGTACATATAGCGAAATCAATCTATGAGAAAATATATGTTGGACACATCTATATTATTGAATGATAAATTTTATCATCGTATACACTTATTGACTTAACTCATCAGCATTCTATGGCCTTTTCAAAGGCATTCATGAAAATTATTTTCTGTGAATCAATGATAAAAGCTGAATATTGGTCACCAGAGAGATTTTGCTTCTATATACTTCTATCCTAAAACTGAAATGATGTTTGATTATCAAAGAAGTAAAACCGAAATGATAATGAAAACATCACAAGCTGGTCATCTAAAAATGTGATGATTTTATTGGTCATCACCGGAAAAAACAATAATGGTTTGAGAAAAGCTATCAACTATCGACTTTTATAATGCATTGATGTGTTAGAAAAATTGATTTTAAATAGTCTCCGAAGCTAATACGAATTATTTCAAAATCCTATTTCATCTTTCTATTAAAAGGATTAACTTTGATTTTTTACTCATATTTCCATTTGATTTTTACAATTATTTCTATCAACGGAAAGAAATAAATTAAAAATGAGTGATAAGACTTTGTGGAACATTTTTAAGGAGATTAATGGAATTGCTTTACTTTGTAGTGATTTTTATGAACAATTCCTGAAACATTATTTTTAAATATCTCCCAGTTCATGACTTCAATACAGATATGATATATTATTCAATTCAGTTACTAAAGTGCATTATGTCTGCATGTACACGTGCCGGATTATGAGTACCCCTAGCCAGTATTAATTAAAGGGCCCCAAAAGAATTTCTTTTGCCAATATTTTTCTGGTTTTTTGGTTCATATTCTATAATGCCTTTAATTCATGGTTGTGACTATTTCTAAAGACGTTTGTATCCATTTGTATATTCGAAGTAGTATCTTTAGCTTTAACCCAGATAATTGATGTTCATGTTCTTTGCACATGCACCAGCTCCCGAAACCATAAAATTACTACTTGCCTGATTAGAGTTTGATATAGTTTAACATTGTACTGAACTGTTATTTTTTTATTTATATGTTTAAAATAGATCTAACGCATCACAATATTTCTCCAAACAAAAATTTAATTTGCTATTATCCATAACCGAAATTTGTAAGTTGTCACGAAATCGATGCAATCAATGATTATTTATTCTAATATGATATTACACGTCCATTTATTTATGTATATACCACATTATTTTATGTTTAGAGAATAAAAGGTCTGAAAAACTACATTTCCAATTATTTTGTATTCAATTGAAACATCCGGTATATGTATTATATTACTATCAAAAATTCCTATCACAAAACCATATCCAATTAGTAGTTCTATTCGAATATGAGATTGAAGGGTATCGAAGACAATTGTATAGTATCGAAGATATTGTAGAAGAAAAACAACTACGAAAACTGTTATTTTCATTCGAATTAATTACAGTGTTCGTTCGCCTTTAGTCCTTATAGTATTCGGACGATTTTCCTTCTTCTTCCAAAACTTCTTATCATCCAAATTTTTTTTTCTTGTTTGAGAATAATAATTGAGTGCGTGGAAAGTTATATGGTATAATCAAAGAAAATTGTATAATATATTATAGTATAGAGACCGTATATCATTTGGAAAGATCCGAAGAAGAAGAGGTTCTACACAATTGTCGTTAAACATTATTAGTAAAAGTAGACAACATAAAATTGATTGTCTTTTTTTTTTGCCTTAGTAGGATTTATCGTTTTTCTTTCATTTTCTAACAAATAGCAACAAAAAAAAAATGGCAAGTATTGAAACAATTCAAAACAGTGATTGGATAAATGGAAATCATCAGAATGATGTCTTTTTGAGAACAAATTCTTTTTTCTTGCTAAAAACAAAATTGCAAAAAATAGAAATGACGAATGACTAATGATTATCACCTGCCAAAATATAAATAAAATGTCACAAAATATCGTTAGGAATAAAACAAGAGAAAGAAAAATAATCGATTGGAAAATAAGAAAATGTCGTCATGGGAAATATTTTGAAAATTTGAAGAATCAATTTTTTTTTTCGGTTTAAGCCTACGATAATACTATGACACGTTTCTAAAGAACAAATCTACATGGAGGAACAATAAAGTTTCGTGACTGTTGCTATAAAAATCAAACGAAACAATATTTTACAGGCCTCTTCTTTTTCTTTATTCAAAGTAATATCCTTCATATTCAATGCAGTTGAGAGGTATTCAAATATATGTTCAAGCTATTTTGTGGTATTGCTTCCAAAGCCTTGTGAATGATTTCAATACCATCGAAAAGAATCCTCTTAACTTCATTTTAATTTTTGGGAATAATAAGAAGTGACATGGTGCGAAATCACAGACTTGATTTTTTGCCAAAAATTGACGAACAACAACGAATTGTACAACATTATCGTGCAACAAACACCAATTGAGGATATTCTGATAGAACTCCGCGAATCCAACCATAAAACTTTGTAAAACTTCCAAATAAAAATCATCAGTAATTGCTTGACCAGTTCGAATGAGTTCTTTGTGAATGATGCCCTTGCTATCGAAGAAAAAAATGAACATTGTCTTGTTTCTTTATGGAACTTTTCCCATTTTTTTGGTTTGTGGTGATAGTGTTTTTATACCTTCCAAAAATCGTTATCAAAATTTTAAAACAATTATCACCATAAACTTTTTACATAATTTTTAACGTTTCTATGGCGGTTGTGCCAAGTTTTGTGTGAAATTTAATAACAGAGCTCTTTGTTCCATAATTGCAATAAGTATATTTTTTGACTGGTAAAATTAACAAATGTCAACAAATAACGTAAAAGTTTTGAGAATTTATTAACAAATGTCTAACGACATCCACCAACAAATGACTGGCTCTAGTTTTCTGAAAAATTTATGAAGTCCCAGAACTTTATTGTAAATTCGTGTATGATTTGAGCTAGTATTTGATAATGGCTTAATTTTCTGATGGTAGCGAAAGTAAGATAGTATATCCATAAAGTTTCGTTTGTTTCGTTTTGTTATTTATTTTTGTTTTCTAATTTAATTCAAAGATGATTTGACGGATTTGAATGAAATTTTCAATTAAAATTTGTTCAGCTAACATATTTTACGATCAATTCAAAAATAATAAATAAATAAAAAAATTCAAATTCTAACTCGAACTAATTCTGATCTTTTACGTAATTTAAAGATTCTTTAATTAAAATTTCAAATATTTTTCTAATTAAGCCAAAACAGAAATCATACATATTTTTTTAATGAACTCAAATTTAATGACTGCATCCAATTAAAAGTTTCAAGTTTGACATTCAAAAGAAAAATACTTCATATAAATCTAATCTTAATTAAAATTTTGTTCAGAACTTAATATTTAGGAAAAATAAATATCTTTTTTATAATTAAATTAATTTTCCTTATGATACCTCAAGGAAAATACTTGATTTTCAGAATAAACTAAATTTGATAATCTAAAAACTAAATACTAATATTTTAAGGGGCTATTTTTCACGATTTTCTAATCTGGAACACGTTCTGGCAATGATTAACTAGAACCAGAACGATTTCTGGTCGTTTTTTTTTCTCAAAATCTCAACAAATGAAATGAAATGTGATACATTTTCAGTTGTCCGGCAAATAATTATTAATACTGATTTATTTAGAAAAGCTCAACCACACACAGACATTAAAGAAGAAATTTTCAAAATTCCAAATAAAATGGACAAATCGGGAGCTAAAAAATTAAGAATTGTACAAAACAATAATTTTTTTTTTGTTTCATTTTTTCTTTTGGAAAACAATGTAGATAAACTTTATTCTAACAATTCAGAACTATTTAATGTATAATTAAAGTTCAGTTAGCGTGTGTTGATTATAATCACGAAACAAGCGTATCGTGTAATTTTACATACGAATAGGAAAAAATGGAAAAGGAATTATATGAATTTTTAGTTTCAAAATTGAAACACATATTCACATTATATACGTTTTTACTATTAGTATTTATATGTGTTTTTACCACCACCCACTTACACAATATACGTACATTCCAATAACAGCAAAAAATAATAGAAATAAGAAGAAGAAATATAGAAAATTCTTACACCTATACCACCCATTTCCGAAGTACTGTTAATCGTGAATTCTAAATGAGGTCACTAAAAAAATATATATATATATCCCTTTTTACTATAATTTTATGGTTTTCTATTTTTTTGCAAAAAAAAAGAAAAACTGTTCATATTTATCTCTTTCTAGTTTTTATATAAAACACGAAAACAGTGAGCTTTTTGTACGATTAGAAAAATAGAAAACTTTCTTACTTGTATACTATACTATACCTTTAAACCAGCAAAAATGAAAAACATAAAATAGAAAAACATATAAAAAACACGCACACATATAAAAAGGAAAAAAGAAAATTCCTTTAGAATTTATTCATATATCGAAAATCAGACGGAAAAACGTTGTATATGTATATCGAAAGTAAAAGAATCTTTTGAAATAATAAAAATTTGATGGGATTTGACATGAGTTGTGAGTGAGTGGTTGATAAATACTAATTACAGAAAAATTTCCCAAGTGCTAAGTTTGCAAAAAGAATAACGTTCGATCCTTTTTATTTGCTGAATTTGAAAATAAAAAAAAATTTACTATATATCCACCCATATATATGGAATACCGATATCAGATCGGATATTTTCGATAATCGATATTTTTTTCGAAAGGAAATATCGATTTTATTGATTAATTTTACACTATCTGACTTTTAAGTACTGTGTATCAATCCTTTCTCAACAAATCGTCTAACAAATTCAAAATTTAAAGTTCTAAATTTACCTTTTTTTACATATTTAGTGGGGTGAAAAGTTTTTTCTCATTTTAGTGCAAAAAATTAAAAAATTTTTCCATATTTTAAATAATGTTTATTGAATCAAATATGTACCATTTTGATCGACCACATATCACCATTTTTCAGACAAACCCCATAATCCCGTCAGTGTAAAACTTTTCTGATTTCTGAGCGAAAAACTGTATCAAGTGATTTTCATAGGACTCTTTTGAAATCAACTTTACATAATTAATTAAGTTCTGAAGCGACCGGAATTTATGGTAGACCGATAATGCAGGACTGTTAACAAAAATATTTAAATGGAATAAGGCCAAATTAATAATCCTTCTTTTATTTACTCTTACTTTTTCCAGATCCTTATCTATACTTTATCTAAGTCTATGATTTCAATTTATTCATTATTCATTCTCGTACTGCAGACTGTTGTTTTTTTCTTCTTTAAAAAACAGGACGTCATGCAAATCGAAACTTTAAAGCGTAGCCGTTTGATAAGAAAAAAGTTATACAAAATTTTTGATAATAAAAAAATATAGGTTATTATTATATGTGTAGTAGAAAGTACATACAATAAAAAAAAAAATCAATTCATCCTATAATTATTTCTAATTATCATTTAATTATTTAAGTGCTGTTATGCAATATTTTAGCTATACCGATATCATTAAGTTTTTATGATTTCTATTTAACAATTTAATAATGTTTCCTCTCTTTTAGTACAAAACTTTACTATAAAATTATAAAATTTATTACACAATTTATTACAAAATTTAATTATATTAAAAAAACAAAAAGAGACATTTTCGAACACTAGATATAGTTGAAATTCTCATTTGGGACGAATTTTGAACTGAACCAAACTCACATGCATATCATGTTGAATGATAAAAGAATATACAGTCCCTACGCAAGATATAACCCTTAATATCCAGATATGTTCCTCTATAGAGTTTGGTTTTAGACATTGTCGTATAAGCATTTGCATGGTTTAAATTAAATGAAACAATGCCAACGTAATCATTTATATAATGCTAACGATAAGGCAAATATTTTCTTGACCACAGCCACAGATTCATTAGTTTACTGGAAAAAAATGTCAGTTCAAATAGCTGCACTGACATAGGTGATGCTTCTAGTATTCGTATAGAGAGAAAAATGATTAGCGACATCATAGCTTGGTCATTTGAGTGCTCTCGTTACTAGTGGTACTTATTAGACTGGCACTTTCGTCTATTACAACATAGCAAATTGTTATTATAAGCGACCTCGATATAAACTACTTTTTATAAGATACCTTTGATATGAGCGACCTTTTTTAAAAGCGACCTCGCTTCAATCGACATTTTTTATAAGAGATTTTTTTATATACAATAGTAATACTAAACGTATAATAGATAGAGAACTCCTTCATATTGCTTCTGCTAATATTGATATTGTTTTGGAATCTTTGTTCGTTTGCCAGAATTATGAGAATTTAATTAAAAAGTCACAAAAATGAATAAAAACGAATATTGTTTTATTCCTTATTTGTTTATGGGATACTAATTATTAATAGCTTCTCATATTTATGCATAGCTATTTCATTACTCCAACAAAAAATGAATCCTATTTATTGTTATAAGCGACCATTTTTTATAAGCTACTTTTTTGGTAAAAACTTAATTCAGTTTTGGGTCGTTTATAATGAAAATTTTTAAGAATCTAATTAAATGATTAAAAAATATATTTCTTCTTACCAAGATAAGTTGCATTCGTACTATTTATAAGATATGGTTGATAATACTCATGAACTAATGTTGGCGAAGTTGAAGCATTAACTAAATTAATTGGAAGTATCGTTGTAATGGCAAAAAATAAGCCAATTATCCATATTATTTTTGATAAAAATTTTGATGATGATTTTCTTGTTGTTGTTGATAATGATATTGTTGATATTGTTATTATATTTATAAATTGTTGTATAAATAAAAACGATGACGTAATAATTATAATCATATAACGATAAAATTTCGATAACGATTCACGTGGCAATTTATATAACAACGACAAAATTTTATTAAATATTATTGTGATCATATTATTATTATTATTATTATTATTATATTTATTATTATTATTATTAATATTAATATTATTTTTATTATAAGTCTGATTATCAATTATATTATTGGAATTCCTTAGTCGTCCGCGTCGCCGTCGTAATTTACAACGACGCTGTTTTTGACAATAACGTCTTTTATTATATTTAATATAATTATAAGAAGAAGAATTCAATAATATCGATGTTGTTGATGATAATTTTGTTGATGAATTTTTAATTGATGACGAATAATAACATATTCTATCGTTTATTGGTGTTATTGAGTTTTTTCGAAATGTTATTTCTTTATTATCATCCCTTGATGATAACAATTCTACAGATGATATTGTTGACATTATTTTTGATAATACTGGTTGTATTTTTTCATCAATTATTGGTGTTTTATTTATATATGAAGATATGATATTCTTCTTTTGTTTTATTGGAATTATATTCGTCAATTTTTTTACGATTTTCATGGAAGATTGTTGTAATTGGTGATTTCTTGTTGAGAAGATAGAATTTTTAGATTTCGTTTTATTGTCCAATATTTTGAAATTTTTAAACTCATTTTGAAATTGGAAGTTATTTAATAAATCATTTTTAGAATGTTGCTTTTTTTCATGTTGTTTTGTTACGTTTAGATTTTGATTTAATTGATATTGTTGATGCAACATTGGACCCATAATATAGATAAGTGTTGTATCTTCCAAATAAAAATTTCAACAAAATTGTTATTAAATTGTTATTAAATTCACGGAAAAATTCGATTAAATGTTTCGAAATACATAATAATTTGATTAACAGGAAGATATATATATTTTATTTTTATTTTATTTAAATTTATTTATTTTAAATTATAATTTAGATATGATGTCAAACTTTGTTTGTTCCCATAAAAGGATAGTTTCAATATAATTCGATCACATTTTTAAAAATGAATTTTTGAATTTTTTTCAATATTATTTTAATATTTATCATTTTATTTTTATTTTATATAACTTTTTTTCACTCATTTTTTTCGTTTTTTTTTATCTATTTTATAATAATAATAACTAAAATAAAGAAAATTATGAAAAATTATTAATTAAAATAAATACTAAAGAATTTAACATTCAATTTTTATTTTATCTTTATTTATAAGAGCTAAAAAAACTAATTGAAATAATAAATTGGAGTATATGGACTTCGTATTAGTTTTACTATTTCATATGTATATTTTTTCGATTTTATATATTTTATTTACAAAGTTGTATTTCTGTTCTACAAATTCACGCACATAATTCTATATGAATACATTTCTATGAAACCAATTTTAATATTAGTTCATATAATCAAATCTTTTCGCCTATTATCCTTTCAAATCCTTTTTAGTTTTCAATTTTCTTTATTTATATTTTCATTGTATTTTTTTTTTTTTTTACTTTGAAAAAGAAATTGAAAATAAAATTCCAAAGAATTAAAAATATTTTCGTCGATATATAACAGTTTCATGAATGTTTGAATTAGTTTCAATGGAAAATCATTACATTTTCTTGTAATTGATTTTAAAATTATATTATTATCTTTTTTAATATTTACATTTTGTAATTATGAAAATTATTTAAAAAAAGTATGAAAATTTTTTGGAAGAATTTGATTAAAAGATTATAGATTATTTATAACAGTTTTTTTAAAACTGATATTTTTTTGTTTTTGGGTAAATTTTCCATCAAAAATATTATAGAAAAACTTTTTTTTGGGAAAATTCAAAGAAAATTAAGAGTATGTAGATAAAAAACCAGACAGAAATAGATTGAAAATAATTGAGAGAGAACAATCGTATGTGTACTCTCTCGACGTACGAAAATGAAAGAAATTGCAGAATCTTAGATTTTCTCAAACACTTTTCTAATTAAGATTTCTACTTTAATCGATTTTATCGGTTATTTTCTGTCTTATTTATTTATTTGGAATTTTTCATAATTTTAAGCTTTATTTTTCCTAGTTCTAAAAAACACTAACAAAAAAAGAGGTGTATAACAGTTTAAGGACGCGCATTGATTGCATAACAATATTCATTTGTAGTACACTTTTTCTTTTCTTATATTAATTTTGGAATTTCAAATAGAAAAAAAAAACATGAAAATTTTAATTTATAATTATAACACTTTTTACTTGAATTAATATTAATTTTTTGGTTTCTTTTCAATTTAAAAATTGCACACATATACCATAAATTGTTTAGCTACAATTTTCAATATTTATTTTGCATATGTGAACAATTTAAATAATTTTAAATTTCGAAACGAAACAAAATCATAATTCTACTATTAAAAACATTTAATATTTAATTTGTATTCAATTGTTTTCAAACAATTATACCGTATTACTTTTTCTTTTGTTATATTATTTTGCAGAAAAAATTTTTAAAACTATAACCGTTTTTAAGTATAAATATTAATTTTAATTTTAATTTTAAGATTATTATTATTATAATTTTTAAATTTTAAATAACTATTATTAGTAAAAGTTTTTTTTCTATAATTTTATAAAATTCTTTTTTTTAATGTTCAAAATAATTAATTTCATATTTTTTTAATTTACTATTATTATTTAGTTTTGGAATTATTTCTATTATTTTTAAGAATATTAACTTTTTTTTTATTTTGTTGGTTTTTTATTTTGTATTATTTTCTAGTATTTTTTTTTTTTTTTTTGTTCAGTGCTGTCGGTCCGTTATCGGGTATGGACGCGCACAAACTAAAGACCCAGCTACAGTTCGACATGAAAAGCTCTTATTTTTAGTCAAATCCTGTTGAAAAAAATTATTTTAGCAAACAGAACCTAACCAATCTGGGGAAATGTGTACAAATAATATAAGGTACTATACTTTTATTGAATACCTAATCAAAATTTTAAGGAGAAATGAAAGAAAAAACGTTTTTTTTATATTTAGTACACAAATAGTACTAGAAATTAAAAGGAAACTACACATGATCAAGAAAAGCTACAAACCAAAGAAAAAGGCCTACCTAACATATATATACAGTCGCTACTAATAAATTTACTATCGTCAGTGTTAATATTTTCACTTTGAAATGATATTCTATTCTATTTCTACCTCATACAGCTTCAGAAGTAGGATTTTATCCAGCAATGCAAAAAAAAAATTGATAAGAAGATAATTGTTGTCCCGGTTGATTGCAGTCAGTAGCACGTCATATTAGGCTCTAATCATTTTCTGTATTTAAATTTAAAAAATGTACAGAACGAAATTCTGTACTATTTGCTTAAGGTTTTGGATCTGATATCTGTCCCTAATAAAGAAAGACCTAATATTAAAAATCATTCAGTAGCAAACTGATCTTTTTATAACTGAAAAATAGCAGAAAAATAAAAAACGATATAATTAATACGACACAATTTGTATTATACTTAATTTAATTTCTTGCTAGAAATCCGCTGAGTAGTAAAATTTATTGTGCAGTTTTGATGATCCCTAAAATTGGGTGCCCTTATTTGCCTACGATATTATACACCGCTGATTGTAGTGTTTATATTTATATGAAAGGCGCAATTGCGGGCAATTGTATAAATCCAGGGAGAAGTTGTAAAATATGGTGAATCACTTTGCGAAGTGAAGGAATCAATGGCTTACTTAGAAAGCCTGTTGTTTAGTATCCAAGGGTTCTGAATTCGAACTCCGTCGAAGTTAAAAGTGTATTGCTGATGTTAATTCGTTGACTAGGGACTGTACTACACTCAGGTAGTGTTCTCTTCTTCATATCTTCATTCAGTATATAACTATTCCACAAAAACTTTACTTTTAATATTTTCTTTTAAAGTAAAAGGATGATTCGTTCACTTTTCTCAATTCTATGTGAACTTCAAATTCGAATGAATACATAAAAAAAACATACTATAGAAAAGCTTTTAAATGGTTTTGTATCTTTTTTAGTGTTTGTAAAACTATTTCGGAGATATTATAAAAAATGTATTAATAAAATTATATTTCAGTAGAATGATTTCCCCAATAAATCATCAATCATTCTTAAGTGATTAACCGCAATGATTTTATGTACACTATTTATGTACAGTAAATGAAACATAATTTCAAATACGAATATATGTATATTTTCCTATATGGCAGGAATTTTTAATAAATTTAAAAAAAATAAGCTCGGTATTTTATTTCCACCCAATTATATTCAATACGCTTTGCAGAAATTCTTATGCGCAGCCCCTAGGCAATAGTACCACATGATTATACATAAACTTTTAGATATAGAAACAAATTTCATCCAGATTTCAGGATATAGGTAGAGAAAAACATTTATAGACTAAGAACAATAGTTGTTTTCGCGCATTTGTACTAAAGAAAAAAAAACAACACAGTCAGGATCCTATTATTTTCTTTTTTGCAATCATCATGCTCCTTCTCAAATGTCTTATAGCATATAGTAACTATAGGTACTAAAGTTTTACGTTTAGTAGACAGAAAATTGGTTTAGAAGATTTAAATACTATAACTAATATTTTCTGTTACTTAAAATTGTATGTAAGGAAAACAATAGTGACTTTAACATGCCAAAAAGGAAATTTTTCCTGTTTTCATTTAGAAATGAATTCCTTAGAATCTCTTCTTGTACCTTCTTCCTATTTTTTTATTGATGCTCTTCATCAAATTTTCTCGGTTAAGTTTGATTTCGTTTGTGTATTTTGTATAAACTCGTATCTAGGGTACACAAGCATTGGGCACGCGCATATAGCAAAACTATATGAGTCATAAAGGACGAAAAGAAAAACATACAAAAATAAAAAATTGTAGACAAAATTCAACTGAAATTATTGGAGAAAAGTTTCTGTTTTTTCTTCCTTTTTTTGGGGAAAACGTACGCTTTTTGCAGTTATGTTCATGTTTGTTTTCCATGTGAAAAGCTTCCAGTCTAAAATAGTATATAGACATACATTTTTTGGATTATTTTTTTTTGTTTGTTTTGATATTGTCTGTCGTATTCATGAAACCGTATTCGGATATGTTTACATCTAAACAAAAATTTTAAATTCAAAGCATAGTTATAACTTTGTATAATAGATTTTGAAACTCAAAACATTTAGAGGTTTAGAGATTTAATTTAACATTTATTATTACCACCACACCTTTGCCATCTCTGTAACTCTTTTTTACATACATATATTTTCTTTGCCATTTTAATATCAGTCAAAAATTCATTTACATTTGTATATTTCTTTTACAAAACAATATTGATTTGAATATACAAATTCTGTATATGCGAATACGTGGAAAACCTATAATTTTAAAGGATTTTTCAAGAATTAGAATATAAATTTCAGTCGTTAAAATGAAACTATATTAATTCTACCACATTTAAAAACCTTAAAACAAGATCATTTTCGAAATTGATTTTAAGATGAAAAATTCTTCAAAAAGCTTTAAGGTAATCCCATTAATTTTTATTTGTCTAGTATATTTTTAAAGCCTTTAGAATTATGCTCATAAAATAACAATCCAAATGGCCCATTTAAAAAAAGTCCTTATAAATATATATGCCTCGACAATAGCGAAACGAAAAGCTTCTATGTGGTATAAAGGACAAATTTTCTATATAAGCTTTTATTTTTAACTAGGATTTTACTCATTTTAATATATTTCATCTCTTTCTTATTATATATGTTACAATATATATTTATTTTCCAGTTTCATTTTTCCGGCATATAATAATACTTGTTCCTAGCTATTATATTTGAGTGTCTTTCATAAACGTAGGCTGCCCTCAATTTTATGAGGAAATATATGGGGCCCTCATATAACATATTTTTATATAAAATGTTGGGTATTTCAATTCTTAAAATTAGGTTATACGTTTTTGAAAAAAATATACATTTTATTATATTTAAAAATTATAAGTATATGACAGGAGAATTTATAATGCACGTAGGAACATTATAGAAAGGATTGGTATATTAGTTTGTAAGAAGATAAGCATAACTTTAAAACAAAATCAGTTTAAACAATTTAGCACCTTCTAAACCAAATAACAAATATGGTTTTGAAAATCGAAATAAGAAAAGAACGATTTTCAGTTCAAAATTTTCCATACATTGAGAAATTTCAGGATGATAAACAATTTAAAAAAAAAAATTTAAATGCTAATTAACCGGGCAGTTCGATAATTATTGGATATGGGACTTAAAAGTCATCGTTTACCATTGCATTCCCATTTGCCAACAATGAATCTAACAGCATTTAATGTTCTTGACAATTCATCAAGCGTTCTTCTTCAAATTTTTTTCTCTAATATTATAATTCGATTTTAACATAGTCTTCTAAGCATTGGACACATTTTGTCTCATGATGCTGCAAGGCTTTTATCCTATCATAAAAACGATTTTCTCCAAGCCTACAAAATACTCTTCCACAGCGGTCCGAAAAAAATGTTGATCCTAGGGAATAAATGCAAATAAAGGAACAAATCGTATATCAATTCTGTAATTTTTGCCATTATCATTCGAATATAGTACATTTTTGGTCCATTATGGGCAAATGTGGAAGCCATCTTTCAGACAATTTTCTAATACTTAATCCTACGCCTAAAATATTGAATACCCATTCTTTTTAAATATTCACAATATTACCTATTTCAGATAATTTAAATTTCCTATCTTTCAAAACAATGACAAGCATTTCCTTTTATCATTTCAGGGGGTAGTGATGGTTATTGGGCGACAAGTGTTCGTTTTTGAATAATCACCAAGTTTAAACTTAGCTACCTAATTTTTTAAAGTAGAGTACACTACGTAATTATCAAACCTTCCTGGTAATAAAATACATTGCAATTTTCATTATACATATTTGTACTTTTGGGTGAATAATTTAGGAAAAGAATTATATCCGTTTTTGTTTTAAGGAAAATGAAACAATTTTGTAAAATCGTTGACCTTTATTAGAGAATTTCATAAATATCTGGATTGGAATCGTGTAATTCGATTGATAGTAAATCGTATTGAAAATACATTGCAATTCCTATGCTTTTTCTATACGATTCGATCGAAACCAAGTTACACGATTCAATCCCTGATTATCCTTGCTTTAAAAAAAAGAGCCAGATTTATTATCAAGGAAAAATTGTATTATTAATTAAAAATAAATAAGTATTTTGAAGGTTTTCCTTTTAGTTTCATCATGTTTTAAAAAAAACAACAGTGGAAGCATTTTCACATATGATTTCTATAAAATGGAAAAGTTCAGAAGTATTGTAAAAGTTTCTGTCAATCAATTTTTCAAGTATGCTAAAATTTGAAAGAGTTAAAACAAACTTTCTTCAACATTTCCTTGATAATACGAAAAAACATGTTTCTATTTTAACCAAAGAATAAGTACTCCAACTTCCTATCTCTGGCGTGACGACGTTTTTCAGATCTCGATTGTAAATTTTCAAACATTTTTCTATCCACTGCTGACATAGATAAAGCTACAAATTTTACGTATGGGTAAAAAACATCCCATTCTTCGCTTTTGGGTAATTTAAAAATGGAAACAAAGAAACACAGGCAGAAATTTATATACAAATGCACACATACCAGAAAAAAAAAACTTGTCGCTAATTTTTTTTCTGGTATGTGTGGAAAATTTTATAAGATTTGGGACCATATTTTCAGGGTAATTTTATAAGACTCCGTCCTATTTTTAAAAAAATTTCATTCTCTCTCTTCCTGATGGATTTTGCCTATGAAAACTGCACGTACTATTGCGTATTCTTTCGCACTTATTGCCACGTGCTTTTCTTGTCACTTCGCTAGCTTTCCATACTTTATCATTACCTATACTTTGTTCAAAATCGTTAATTTCAATTTGTAGGTCAAAATATACTTCATGCAACATGAGGATTAAAAGAAAGTTGGTTTCCCTGGTTCTATTTATTAATTTTTTCTTTCATTTATACTTTTTTATATCAAGAAGCATACAATATAGATTTGTTGATTTTTAGTGTATAAATTTTTACACGATTACAGCGCTCATTACCGATCATTTTACAATGAAATGGGTAAATATAATATTTTGTAATATTATTGAAATTGTAGTTATTAAAGATTGTATTTTAGGACTCTGTAGTCAAAACTACCATAAGTTAAAGCCGAGAACTGTTTCAAGTGTGTGCTCTGCAAAGGATTTCATCGATTCCATTCCCTATGTAGAGTAAACACTTGCTCCGACAGAGTTTCAGTAAATAATATTGATTTTTCATACTAAAAATGTATTTCATGTCACGCGTGACGTAGTTGCGCAGAAAAAACCAATTTGAAATATGGGAAAACGTTTCATTCATAATTTTAGTTCGTCTCTCCAATGATCTTTTATGAGAATATTGAACTTGAGTAACTATGTATAATAAAGGTGGATGGTTTTCGTATACAACATATTTTTTGACATTTGTTTTGACATTTCCAACTTGTTATCGGAGATTTTTGTAGTGAAAATAATAACATAAAATTGTAAAAGAAATAAATTTCATTTAATTTGACAGTTTTTTTACAGTGTTAATAATTTTTAAATACCTTTTTACTTAGTTTTTAATTAGTTTTCATAAATTTAAATTTATGCTTAATTCATAAAAACAAACAAGTTTTGCTACTAATCAGAGGTAAAACCAAATGTTTGGACAACAATACACAACAATTTGATTTATATTCATTATTTTCAATTGAAAACTTAGTTTAATAATGCCAAGGGTCAAAAAACCTACGAAAACTTGCTCTGATGAAGATTCTGAAGAACAAGTTCTATCAGACAACGATAGACGTTGTAGATATTGTGGTAAGTTCGTTTTCTTCTCTTACTTTGTATATAAGTTCTAATATATATTTTTTATAGCAAAACTATTACAAAAATCGAATTATATTTCATCACATGAAAAACAATGTTCAAAAGCAATTTCCAGCACCGAGAAAATAGTCACTTCTAAAGATGGGCGAAAAGTATTTCTATGTGAGATTTGTTCAAAAACTTTCCAATATTTATCTGGAATATTACGACATAAAAAGCGACATGAACCACCAGGAGGATATGTATGTATCTATTGTAAACAAAGATTCTGTAAAGAAACAGATTTATTGAAACACAAACAGGATGAGCATAAGGTGAATCTAATAATTAATTTTATAACAAGTAAAAAATCCTTAATATGTACCTTAATACGGGTCGAACCTCTTTATTTCGCAAAAGTATTATGGTTCTAGACTATACCACATATTGGTTTTGTTACTCGTCAAAAATTGAGAGGGCTTGGTTGGGAACTAGTCCTAATCTTGCAATATCAGACTACCATTTGTTTCAGCCTCTACAAAGCTACTTGAATAGTGTACATTTCAGTTCAAAATGTGTCTCCGAAAAAGACTTGACTATTTTCCACTCAGAAAACCTATAAGTTCTATAATAATTGGACCAAAATTGATATATCATTGGTTAAGAATGTTTTTATTTCCCATGGAAAATTCGGCTTTCATTTAAACAGAAAGAAAACGAAACAACTGTTTGGTTTATCTAATAAATAAGAAAAGCAAACATATATTCTAAAATGTTAATTTTATCTATTTTTCGCGAAACATAGTTTTGGAAATGCTGCACTAGGCTATAGACTGAAATAATCTGTGTATTCGTTTATAACTTAACATAACAAATAGCCATTATTTAATTAATATTAATTCTATTTCTAGATAAAATGCCCAATATGCCATCGTACTTTTAATTCTGATACGGAACGTTCTGAACATATCGATTCAGTACATAAAGAACGTAATTATTATCTTTGTGAGAATTGTGGACAAAAATTTCCAACACCAGGCCATCTGAAAAATCATACAGATTCAAAATGTGGTGCTGAAAAACGTTTTAAATGCTCTGAATGTGGTCTCAACTATATGACTAAAGGAATATTAAAATCTCATAAATTAATTCATAAAGGTGAGAAAAAATATTCATGTAAATTTTGTGGTCAAGGATTTTTGCTACCTTATGCGTTGGGTGTTCATTTAAGACGTCATACTGGTGAAAAACCATACAAATGTGAAGTAATAAATTACTATTTTAATATTTATACAATCCAAACAAATGTATTTTAATTATTTTAGACTTGTTCGAAATCATTTGCACATGAAAAAAGTTTAGTAACCCATTTAACAACTCATACCGGAATAAAACCATACGTATGCGAATGTTGCGGTGCTCGATTTTCTTGTTTCGGAAATTTACAACAGCATCGCCGTAGACGACCATCAACATGTGATTTGCCTGAATATAAAACGAACACGAAAAAAATATCAAGACCATCATTTAAAAGTAACATTTCTATTAGTAAATTACCCTAAAGAAGAAACAATAACTTATCTTCTTGTTGTTAGATTTATTTAACACAAAAACTTCGAAAAGTATAGCTGCAATAATACCGGAACTCGGTAATAATAGCGATAATATCGAAAAGAAAAATGATTGCACACTTGAAGAAGGTAATATCCTTCCAGATCAACTTGAGACCAAAGGTTTAAACAAAATTGTAATTTTTTATTACAAATTTCGTTTCAAATTTAATTTTTTAGTAGATTCTCAAACTGAATTAGATATTGTTGATCACGCTGTAAAAGCTAATAATATTAAAAAGAAAAGGAAGAAGCGTAAAAACTTATCTTCACATGAAACTAATTTCAAAATTAAACTTCGTAGTAGTGTTTCTCAGCCAAAAATTGAAAAGGTATATGATATAATAAAAAAACTTCTTATTAATTTTGATAAAACTTTTTATTAGATCGAAGATCAATCAGAAATTACTGAAGAAACCGAAAAGAAACCAACAGATCTCGATTTAACATTATTAAATAATTGTAATTCGCAAAGTTCAAATGATACAAAATATAATTTTGATAACACAATATCACAGAACATTGATAAGTGTAACATTAAAGAAGAAATCCAAAACCCTGTGCTTAAAATAGAATGTGAGCCATTCATCTATCAACCATCGGATGTCTTATCAATAAGTTGCGACACCGATATTAAAATTGATCATGTTAAAGATGAAAAAATCATAGAAAATGTTATTTCAGTGAGAAACATAAAACACGATGGATCAGATGATGAAATAGCTGAAGGAAATGATTCAGATAATGACAATTACAGTATTAATACTACAAATGAAAATAACACCCAATCTGATGAAGACTATTCCATATTAAGTAAATCTAAAAAACAGAGAAGTAAAATAAAAAAACCAACCGCAATTACAAGAAAACAAAAAGGAAATCAGGAACATAAATGTTCATTATGTCCCAAAATATATTTCCATCGAACGAAACTTTTAACTCATTTAAAAAATGATCATAAAACCAATGAAGAAACTTACAAAAACCAATTAAATGATGATGAATTTGCAGATTCGATGAAATGTAAATATTGTGATAGAAGGTATAAAAAAATTGGTGCCTACAAGAATCATTTAAAAGAACACGGACCCGATGGGAAACTAATTTATAAAAGCGTTTGTTGCCGAGAATATTTTGCAACAGAAGATGAAGCTAAAAAACATACAGAAACCGTTCATTACGATCGTATAACATGTTTTGATTGTGATCGATCTTATTCCGATCCGCATGCATTACAAAGGCATAAATATTGTGTACACAAAAATGATAAAAATAAAGACGATACCAAAGATTGTGATAGTAAAATGGAAAAATTACAATGTAAAATGTGTACTCGTAAATTTGCAAATAAGACTGCTCTTTCAGATCATGAACGATCAAATTGTGGAAAGAATCCATTGTACAAATGTGAGGAATGCGGGAAACATTATCATAGTGCAGGATCATTAAAAGGTCATATGTCCCTTCATACCGGTGAGAAACCGCATTTGTGTCAGTTTTGCGGTAAATCATTTCGAACAATACATCAAGTAAGGGATCATCAAATACGTCATAGCGGAGATAAACCGTATAAATGCGAAGTAAATTTTAATCATTTTGATCAGAAAATTGTATTGTTTTATTTCCATTTCTTTTCTTTTTTCATATAGATGTGTCCAAAAGCATTTGCTTACCGGTCAAGTCTTATAAATCATTTCTCAAGTCATACTGGGCAACGAAGATTTGAATGTAAAAATTGTGGAATGCGATTTTCATGTATATCAAATCTTCAGGCACATCGAAAAACCAAAAGTAGAACGTGTGGAAATCTTCCGAATGATACGAAGCCCATTGAATATATTGGTGTAGTCGGTGGGACAATTGCTTTGGGTAATAAATACACCCAACAATTTAAAAAAAGAGTAAAGGAAGTTTTATAAGATTTAAATAAGTTTTATTTATTTAATTGAAATTCGAATCTAAATGTAATAGAAATTTATCAATTTATCAATTCAAAAGCCGGTTGAATAAAAAATAAATCGATTTGAAAATAAATAGGAACATAAAACACAATGTTCAGTTCTTTTCATTTTTTAAACTGGTCTATAATTAGTTTTAATCCCATTGACAGCCTCTAAGTCAAGGGTGTCCAACCTTTTTGTTTCCCTGGGCCGCATTGGAACAAGACATAGTGTTTTGGGCCACAAGTATATTACTATCA
This sequence comes from Xylophagus ater, assembly GCA_963422695.1. Taxonomy (NCBI): domain Eukaryota; kingdom Metazoa; phylum Arthropoda; class Insecta; order Diptera; family Xylophagidae; genus Xylophagus; species Xylophagus ater. The sequence goes on from OY730484.1 coordinate 2,329,657, forward strand.
TATGTATAAATCCATATCATAAAATGAAACGAAAGAGCTTTCTGTTCTGGTCCTGTTTCTGTTGTTTGTCACTCGGCAGTCTTAACATGAGAGCGCAAGCACACAAATCATTCCTCAGAAAAATGGATATGCTTCGGTAATTTTGAATATTTTCGGGCCGCATTGATACTTGCCTTGGGCCGCATGCGGCCCGCGGGCCGCGGGTTGGACAGCCTTGGAAAACCATTGCAGTACTCAAGACTTAGACTCTAAGTCTTGAGTACTGCAATGGTTTTCATGTATCCAATACTTTGTATTCAATACTCGATTTTTGCACACCGATTTGGTCTCAATCGAATTACCCGATTCTATTCGCTCTCCTAAGAAGAGTTCTAGACATTTAAAAATCTTTAAATTTTTCTCTTTAAGTTTTGTTGACATCTTCAAACTGTCAGGGCAGATTTATTTTCTGTGGAAAGGCAAGTAAAATTGTGCAATTTTTCTACAGTGTTCCTAATTTTTTTTGTAAATATTTACTATAAGTTTTCTTGAATATCTATAATACTTAAATAATTTAAATAACCCTAATAAAATTTAAATCATTCAAATAAAGCAGCAAATCCTGTAAATAGGATTTGAGATTTTCAACATTGTTTTACTACCTTTGATCATTATTATTATAAAATTTTGGGAGAACTACGGAATCTATGTCCAAAATGGTCCTTGGAACGTAACCAAAGGTAAACATAGACTTATAAGTAATTTGTAAAAACCCTATTCAACGATGGGACTTCAAAATCGACTAAGAAGACCACTTTCCCCCTGCTCAAATCATTGGGTTTTATAACGTAAGTAAGACTGCAAAATCCCCAAATTCAAATTTTCATCGAAATGGGATCACTACTTCTTAGGATATTATCTTAAACATTATTTTATAGTGGCACAGAGAAGGAGTAATATACAAAATGACTTAGTCTAAAACTGGAAAAGGAACACTTATGTAAATAAAACAATATATACTACCTCTGATAGTGTAGTAACAAATGCTATAAAAAACAAAAAAGTATTTAAATTTAAATTGTTCTGTTCATAAGTAAATTTAATAATGGCGAAATCAAGAGAACAGAAAAAGAATCGCTCAGCAGATGAAGAACTGGAAAACGGATCTGCTGGAAAAGTCCTAGTAGAAGGTGAAAAATACTGCATGTTTTGTGGTAGGTGTTCCTAAGTTAAAAAATGTATTTATTAATATGTCCCTATTGAATTTAAAAATATTTTTCTAGTAAAACTGTTACGTAATCCAAAGGATATAGAATCACACGAAAGTAAATGCTGGAAAGGTCTTTCTACAACTGAGAAAATAATAACTAAAGATGGTCGAAAAGTATTTCAATGCGAAATTTGTTCTACAACTATAAGGCTTTTACCGAATTTGCTGCGTCATAAAGAACGACATGAACCTCCGGGAGGATACATTTGTAGATATTGTAATGAACATTTTTGTATGGAAGCCGAATTGATCAAACATAAAAAAGATAAACATAAGTGTTGAGTCTTGCTCAACATTTTCTATAAAATAAAAAATTAAAATAAATGAATAAAAATATGAATTACCAAACTCCTTGTTTACATTTAAAACTGTCAAACGACAGCCATGCGCAGTACGCTATGTTAAAATAAGACCATATTTTATGCATCCACTGAACAGAATTATTCAGAATAAATTATAATTTTTTAAAATTAATTCATACATTCAATTAATTACCACATTATAAGTAATATGACGAATTATCATGTTATTAGTTTTCAACAAAAAGGAATATTTGATTAAATATTCAATAAAAACCAACACATCAGTTGTGAATTTGATCCAACAATAAGTTTAACCACATCCTCCCAATTGTACACCCCTGCATTTTGCTACTTTCATTTAAGTTTGCAAATCCAATTTAAGTGGAAAATCCAAAACGATAACAAAAAAACTTAAAGAAACCGTTTACACACCTAATGACGTCAAAATTAAAGAACATACGATAAAATAAGTTAATAAGATCCAAAACTGTATTTTGGGTTTTTACACACCCCTAAAATTTTGAAGAAGTTTTTTTAATAATTATTGTACAAAAAATTATCAGGGGGACACAGGTGCGTTAGCAAAATTTGCAAAAAATAAATTCAAATGAAGTAATGTAAGAATTAGAGCATCAATACTACATATCATAAACATATATAATTTTTAAAGTCGTAAGGACGACAACTTGACTCAGAAGTCAATCGATCCCGTATCATTTGAAAAATCCGTTAGACACCACAGTATAAAAAGGGGAATCAAATCCAAATCAAATCACTTAGTTTTCTCAACCGAACGAGCAGGGATCAACCAAAAATGGTGAGTACAATTTAAAATTAAGTCGTCTTGGTGAAACAAGTAAAAAATTGAAAATTTCCAACGGATAAATTGCCTTGCAAATTTTCAATCGGTCATTGATAAAGGATACTCGTTGCCTTATCATTTTTTCATATTAAGAATGGTGATGGATAATTTGCCTCACTATTTTTAATCGGGATTTAATTCTGGATATCGTTGCCGAATTAATGTAAAATCAAATAAGCTTGATAAATACAATCAAGAAAGTTTCAACCATAGACAACATTATTATCTTTACATAAACACGGACATTGTTGCCTGTTTATTCTTTTTCACATAAACACGGACATTTTTGCCTGTTTATTCTTTTATAAAATTACGGACATATCGCCTAATTTTCGTCAAACAATCACGGATATTTACGCCTGATTACCATCACATAAACACGGACATTTTTGCCTGTTTATTTTTTATAAACACGGACATTTTTGCCTGTTTATTCCTTTATAAATTTCAGATATTAGCGTCAAATATTTCCTTGAGATAATTACGGACACTAGCGCCTAATTGATCTCACACCAACCACGAACAATTTTGCCCGATCTCTCCGTCCAAAACCACGGACAGACCAGCTGACTTTCGTCAAGAGTTCACCAAAGCCACAGCCAGACTACTTGCTTCGAGTCATAGAATTAATAATTAGATTAATATTTTTCTTGAATTTTTCTAGACTAAGATATATGAATTTTAAATATTTTAAATATTTTAAGTTGAATTAAATAAAATTAAATGTTATTTCCTACTTACAAATAAAACAATCTTTTTATTTTACCACAACAACCTATCCGTTTAAAATTAATGATTAGATTGTGTCGAAGTTACGTAAGTTACATCAACACAATTTCATCATTATAAATGTTAAGTTGAGGACTTAACATTTTGGTCCTTCGAGCCGGATAGATTGATTGTTTGTAGTAGGAATCGCGTTTATTTAAAATTCATATAGAACCACGAGTAGTAACGCATTTGTGTCCTCTTGGATAGATAGAATCAGATAAGGGTTAGTGTGTAGGTGACTTACATTCAATTTCGTTTGTTTTTTATTATAAAAATTGCAGAGGGTTACAATGGGTGATCCAAAAATCATATTAACGCAAATGGGGTTGATCGACCAAATTCGAAGGGCGATTATAAATCATCGAAAAACTGGGGAAGCCAGAAAAACGGGAGGTTATTTAAATCGAAGAATGTCTGCCGTTGAGAAAGTATGGGAAGATATAACGAAGAATCAGGTTCTCATTTCCATGGAAGAACAAACACTAAAGGACACCGACTATATAAAAAAGGGGGTTTTCGACGACATAGAAGGTGCATATTTCGAATTCATTGGTGAACTCCAAGAAGCTTTCGAAATCATCAATAAACCAACGAACCCGGTGCCTCTTAATGAGTCGTTCAACCAAACTAGCGGAGAATCAAGAATTCAGAATAGATCGGAAATACATTTACCAAAAATTAACCTCCCAAAGTTTAACGGCGATTACGAATCATGGCGGTCGTTCCACGATTTATTCGTCTCTTTAATACATTCAAATTCTGGAATTCCTTCAGTGCAAAAATTGCACTATTTAAAAACAAGTCTAGTCGGCGAAGCAGAAAGGCTGCTACGACAATTCCAGACCATTGGGGATAATTATGGCCCAGCCTGGAACACGTTAGTTAAACGTTATGACAATAAACGAGTATTAGTACACACTCAGTTAAAAGTACTATTCAATCAAAACATTTTACGAAACGAAACGGTCAATGGCATTAAAGCTATTATCGACCAAACATCAGAATGCCTTCATGAATTAGAAGCATTGCAAATCCCCATCGGGGAATGGGATCCAATCATAATTCATTTAGTAAATCAACGATTACCTCTCGAAACGAGGAATCTATGGGAGCAATCATTAGGAAACACGTCAGAGGTGCCTTCTTTAGACGAATTTTTCAAATTCTTAGAGTCAAGGTACCGCACGTTGGAAGCTGTAGTCGATATAAAGTCCAACAACGGAAAAACACAAAATCATCATGTGGATTGTAAAAGTGGATGCCCACTATGCAAGCAATCACATTATTTGCATGCGTGCAACAGATTCTTGAACATGGACATCTCCATGAAAACAAAATACATATTAGATAATCAGATGTGCTACAATTGTCTAAGGGTAGGACATCAAATAAAGAAATGTTTAAACAAATTCGGATGCAAGAGATGTGGAAAAAGACACCACACTTTGCTACACACTGACCACACATCTTCTAACGGAGAAGATGTGGGTCATACGGAGGGTGCAGACAAAGTACCATCCAGGGTTTCAACTTCGACCATGTTCGCGCAGAACAGTAAGGGTCAAAAAACCATCCTAAGGGATAACATTCAAGGGCTACTCGCTACCGCAATGGTAGGGGTAGCAAACACACAAGGCAATGCTGCAACATTTCGAGCATTGGTAGATTCAGGATCACAAGCATCCTTTACGGAAGGTGTGGATACGACACCTTCTAGGGTTTCTGCCGTGACTACGTTTAGTCAAATTAGTAAAGATCGGCAAACAACACCCAGGCAAAACAATCAAGGGCTACTCGCTACCGCAATGGTAGGGGTAGCAAACACACAAGGCAATGCTGCAACATTTCGAGCATTAATAGATTCGGGATCACAAGTATCCTTTATCACGGAAAAAGCCGTTCAACAACTAAAGTTGAAAGGCTCACAAGTTGATATTCAAGTCACGGGACTTGGTAAACCGAGGGTAACAACAATCAATAAGAAAGTAACTTTCAACATAAAATCAATCAATTCCAATTTTGCACTAAACTTAGAAGCTTTAGTATTAAAAAGAATCACTGGAATAACCCCAGCTGACACTATTACCAAAGAAAATTGGTCGCATCTTCAGGATCTCGAGTTCGCAGATCCACAATTCTCTCAACCGGGAAAAATTGACATCCTGTTAGGAGTCGAAATATATTCGGCAATCCTGTTGGATGGGTTAAGAAAAGGGCCGATTGAATATCCAATTGCCCAACGAACACATTTGGGTTGGATCTTATTTGGTGGCAAAAATAAATCCAATCAAACTACCTCATTCAATATAACCGTTGAAAACGAACTTGATCAAGCACTGAAAAGATTCTGGGAAATAGAAGAACTTTTACCATCACGTAAACACACTAAAGAGGAAACCCAATGTGAGAAATTTTTCGGAGAAACTCATAGACTTAAAGAAACTAGACAATCTCAAGTTCGTCTGCCATTTATAACACCACCAAATCTCGGCCATTCAAAATACATCGCTGATAAATGTTTTCAACAAATAGAAAACAAATTTGCAAAAAACAAACATATGTTGGAAGAATACACAACGTGCATAAATGAATACATATATTTAAAACACATGAGACCCTTAACGCAAAAGGAACTTTGTACACAACAACCATCCAATCATTGTTATTTACCACATCAAGCTGTGTACAAAAACAGTAGTACAACCAAAGTAAGAGTTGTCTTTAACGCATCTGCCAAAACATCAAATGGGAAGACCTTAAATGTTTATCTTATGACTGATCCAACAATCCATCCAAAACGCGCTGCTACACTTCTCAAATCGAAAAAATATAAATACGCCTTAACGGCCGATATCGAGAAAATGTACCGAATAACACAAATCGAAGCATGTCTTAATTCAAGACCATTATGCCCAATGACCACAGACATAGCAGACTTGGAGCCTTTAACCCCAGGTCATTTTCTAATAGGAACAACATTAATAGCACTTCCAGAACAAAATTTAACTTTAGAGAACATACATATCCTTTCAAGATGGCAGTACCTTAAACAATTACAACAAATTTTTTGAAAAAAAATAGTCAACCGATTATTTACATCGACTGCAACAACGACCTAAATGGTTAACTGCAACACCCAATTCAGAAATCGGAGAATTATTATTTCTCAAATGCAATATCCTTCCACCCATCAAGTGGCCCTTAGCAAGGATAATTGATATCCATCCAGGCAAGGACAATATAGTTCGAGTAGTCACAGTTAAGACTACAGAAGGCACATTCAAACGCCCAACCACAAAAATCATTAAACTCCCAACCAATAAATAAATCAGTCCCAATTCCTTGTACAACAGTATCAACAAATAACACAATCAAAGAAACATAAAAGTTAATACACGGAACAAACGGGCGAGTCATTAAGGTGAAATTATTGAAATCGATCGACACCAACAATATCACCAATTGGAAAATTAGATGATTCGGATATCGGGACCATCCTACCGTTTCCCAGACAACTACCACAAAGGGGAAACCTGTTTTAATAAAGGGGGGGAGTATGTTGAGTCTTGCTCAACATTTTCTATAAAATAAAAAATTAAAATAAATGAATAAAAATATGAATTACCAAACTCCTTGTTTACATTTAAAACTGTCAAACGACAGCCATGCGCAGTACGCTATGTTAAAATAAGACCATATTTTATGCATCCACTGAACAGAATTATTCAGAATAAATTATAATTTTTTAAAATTAATTCATACATTCAATTAATTACCACATTATAAGTAATATGACGAATTATCATGTTATTAGTTTTCAACAAAAAGGAATATTTGATTAAATATTCAATAAAAACCAACACATCAGTTGTGAATTTGATCCAACAATAAGTTTAACCACATCCTCCCAATTGTACACCCCTGCATTTTGCTACTTTCATTTAAGTTTGCAAATCCAATTTAAGTGGAAAATCCAAAACGATAACAAAAAAACTTAAAGAAACCGTTTACACACCTAATGACGTCAAAATTAAAGAACATACGATAAAATAAGTTAATAAGATCCAAAACTGTATTTTGGGTTTTTACACACCCCTAAAATTTTGAAGAAGTTTTTTTAATAATTATTGTACAAAAAATTATCAGGGGGACACAGGTGCGTTAGCAAAATTTGCAAAAAATAAATTCAAATGAAGTAATGTAAGAATTAGAGCATCAATACTACATATCATAAACATATATAATTTTTAAAGTCGTAAGGACGACAACTTGACTCAGAAGTCAATCGATCCCGTATCATTTGAAAAATCCGTTAGACACCACAGTATAAAAAGGGGAATCAAATCCAAATCAAATCACTTAGTTTTCTCAACCGAACGAGCAGGGATCAACCAAAAATGGTGAGTACAATTTAAAATTAAGTCGTCTTGGTGAAACAAGTAAAAAATTGAAAATTTCCAACGGATAAATTGCCTTGCAAATTTTCAATCGGTCATTGATAAAGGATACTCGTTGCCTTATCATTTTTTCATATTAAGAATGGTGATGGATAATTTGCCTCACTATTTTTAATCGGGATTTAATTCTGGATATCGTTGCCGAATTAATGTAAAATCAAATAAGCTTGATAAATACAATCAAGAAAGTTTCAACCATAGACAACATTATTATCTTTACATAAACACGGACATTGTTGCCTGTTTATTCTTTTTCACATAAACACGGACATTTTTGCCTGTTTATTCTTTTATAAAATTACGGACATATCGCCTAATTTTCGTCAAACAATCACGGATATTTACGCCTGATTACCATCACATAAACACGGACATTTTTGCCTGTTTATTTTTTATAAACACGGACATTTTTGCCTGTTTATTCCTTTATAAATTTCAGATATTAGCGTCAAATATTTCCTTGAGATAATTACGGACACTAGCGCCTAATTGATCTCACACCAACCACGAACAATTTTGCCCGATCTCTCCGTCCAAAACCACGGACAGACCAGCTGACTTTCGTCAAGAGTTCACCAAAGCCACAGCCAGACTACTTGCTTCGAGTCATAGAATTAATAATTAGATTAATATTTTTCTTGAATTTTTCTAGACTAAGATATATGAATTTTAAATATTTTAAATATTTTAAGTTGAATTAAATAAAATTAAATGTTATTTCCTACTTACAAATAAAACAATCTTTTTATTTTACCACAACAACCTATCCGTTTAAAATTAATGATTAGATTGTGTCGAAGTTACGTAAGTTACATCAACACAATTTCATCATTATAAATGTTAAGTTGAGGACTTAATCGGTTTAATCGGTTGAATAAAAAATAAATCGATTTGAAAATAAATAGGAACATAAAACACAATGTTCAGTTCTTTTCATTTTTTAAACTGGTCTATAATTAGTTTTAATCCCATTGACAGCCTCTAAGTCAAGGGTGTCCAACCTTTTTGTTTCCCTGGGCCGCATTGGAACAAGACATAGTGTTTTGGGCCACAAGTATATTACTATCATATGTATAAATCCATATCATAAAATGAAACGAAAGAGCTTTCTGTTCTGGTCCTGTTTCTGTTGTTTGTCACTCGGCAGTCTTAACATGAGAGCGCAAGCACACAAATCATTCCTCAGAAAAATGGATATGCTTCGGTAATTTTGAATATTTTCGGGCCGCATTGATACTTGCCTTGGGCCGCATGCGGCCCGCGGGCCGCGGGTTGGACAGCCTTGGAAAACCATTGCAGTACTCAAGACTTAGACTCTAAGTCTTGAGTACTGCAATGGTTTTCATGTATCCAATACTTTGTATTCAATACTCGATTTTTGCACACCGATTTGGTCTCAATCGAATTACCCGATTCTATTCGCTCTCCTAAGAAGAGTTCTAGACATTTAAAAATCTTTAAATTTTTCTCTTTAAGTTTTGTTGACATCTTCAAACTGTCAGGGCAGATTTATTTTCTGTGGAAAGGCAAGTAAAATTGTGCAATTTTTCTACAGTGTTCCTAATTTTTTTTGTAAATATTTACTATAAGTTTTCTTGAATATCTATAATACTTAAATAATTTAAATAACCCTAATAAAATTTAAATCATTCAAATAAAGCAGCAAATCCTGTAAATAGGATTTGAGATTTTCAACATTGTTTTACTACCTTTGATCATTATTATTATAAAATTTTGGGAGAACTACGGAATCTATGTCCAAAATGGTCCTTGGAACGTAACCAAAGGTAAACATAGACTTATAAGTAATTTGTAAAAACCCTATTCAACGATGGGACTTCAAAATCGACTAAGAAGACCACTTTCCCCCTGCTCAAATCATTGGGTTTTATAACGTAAGTAAGACTGCAAAATCCCCAAATTCAAATTTTCATCGAAATGGGATCACTACTTCTTAGGATATTATCTTAAACATTATTTTATAGTGGCACAGAGAAGGAGTAATATACAAAATGACTTAGTCTAAAACTGGAAAAGGAACACTTATGTAAATAAAACAATATATACTACCTCTGATAGTGTAGTAACAAATGCTATAAAAAACAAAAAAGTATTTAAATTTAAATTGTTCTGTTCATAAGTAAATTTAATAATGGCGAAATCAAGAGAACAGAAAAAGAATCGCTCAGCAGATGAAGAACTGGAAAACGGATCTGCTGGAAAAGTCCTAGTAGAAGGTGAAAAATACTGCATGTTTTGTGGTAGGTGTTCCTAAGTTAAAAAATGTATTTATTAATATGTCCCTATTGAATTTAAAAATATTTTTCTAGTAAAACTGTTACGTAATCCAAAGGATATAGAATCACACGAAAGTAAATGCTGGAAAGGTCTTTCTACAACTGAGAAAATAATAACTAAAGATGGTCGAAAAGTATTTCAATGCGAAATTTGTTCTACAACTATAAGGCTTTTACCGAATTTGCTGCGTCATAAAGAACGACATGAACCTCCGGGAGGATACATTTGTAGATATTGTAATGAACATTTTTGTATGGAAGCCGAATTGATCAAACATAAAAAAGATAAACATAAGGTTAATAATGTTCTAGGAATTATTCTCCATAGTGTCTAGATCCAATAATTTATTCGTTTTGAATCTCTTATTAATTCTATTTCCAGGTTTTCAAATGCAACCCATGTAATATTATTTTTAAAAGTGATTCAGAATCCTTGGAACATATCAATTTAATTCACGAAGGTGTATCTCCAAAATATTTTCTTTGTGAAAATTGTGGCCAAAGATTTAGTTCGAAATCGTTACTAAAAAATCATACAGAATCGAAATGTGGTGCAGAAAAACGATTTAAATGTTCCGAATGTGGTCTTAAATATATGACAAAAGGAATACTAAAGGAACATCAAATAATTCATAAAAATAAGAAGAGCTTTTCGTGCAATTATTGTGATCAAAAATTTATATGTCGTTATAGATTAAATCGTCATATAAGAACTCATACTGGTGAAAAACCATACAGTTGTGAAGTATTAAATAGGCTAAAATCGGTTTGATCAAATCTTAAACTTTATTCAATATTTTCAGATTTGTTCAAAATCATTTTCGCATCATGAAAGTTTAGTAACGCATTCATCGCTTCATACCGGAATAAAGCCATACGTTTGTGAATGCTGTAGTGCTAGATTTTCTTGTGTTGGAAATCTACAACAACATCGCAAAAGACGCCTTCTTACATGTGGTCTTCCACAATATAGAGTTAATTCCAAGGCTGCACCAAGACCTTCATTAAAAAGTAAAGTATTAACTCTTTTTCGATTAAATATAAGCTTTGTCAATTTCAAAATTCTGAGCTCTAAACTTTAATAAACTAAAAAGAACTGTTAGAACTTTTCCTTATTAGAAATTCCATATTATTTTTAAAGAAAAGTCATTTATTTGCTTTCTTAGATAATTTAGGAAGAAAAATTACCAAAAGAAAAAAAGATGTGAAAATTTCATTTAAATCGGAAGATAACAAAAACTCTGATAACAAGGAATCAAAAAATGGGAATAACGTTAAAAAGGAAAATGATTCAAATTCATTTGAAAGAAGTGATATCCTTCCAGATCAAGTTCTCAACAAAGTTGGGTCGGTTATAGATACTCAAGTAGACAGAACTTTGAATTCGACTGACATAGATCACCTCGCCAGCGAACTAAAAACTATTGGTACTGTTAAGAAAACTAGGAAAAGAAAAAAATTACTTTCACCTGAAGCTAATTTCAAATTAAAACTTAGGAGTAGTATTTCTCAACCAAAAATTGAAAAGGTAAATGATTTGATATCGAACATTTTTATAATTTTAATAATATTTTTTATTAGATTGAAGATCAATCAGGAATTACCGGAGAACCGGAAAATAAACCTAAAGATGTCAATTTAGCATTATTAAATATTTGTAATTCAGAAAGTTCAAACGATGTAAAATATGATTGTGATAACATAGTATCAGAAAATGATGATAACTGTAACATCAAAGAAGAAATGCAAAATCCAGAGCTTAAATTAGAATGGGAACTATACGGCTATCAACCATTGGATGTCTTATTACCAATTAGCGCTATCGACATAGAAACTGATGAAGTCAAAGATGAAAACATCTTAGAAAATGATACTTCACTGGGAATCATAAAACACAATGGATCCGATGATGAAGAATCAAGTGATAATGAAGGAAATGATTCAGACAATTACAGTATTAATACAAATGAAGATAACACCCAATCTGATGAAGACTATTCGATATTAAAAAAGTCTAAAAAACAGGGAGGTAAAGTAAAAAACCCAACCGCAATTACAAGGAAGCAAAAAGGAAATCAGGAACATAAATGTTCATTATGTCCCAAAATATATTTCCATCGAACGAAGCTTTTAACTCATTTAAAAAATATTCATAAAAATAATGAAGAAATTTACAAAAGCCAATTAAATGACGATGAATTTGCAGATTCGATGAAATGTAAATATTGTGAAAGAAGGTATAAAACAATTTATGCATACAAAAATCATTTAAAAGAACATGGACCCGATGGGAAACTAATTTATAAAAGCGTTTGTTGTCGAGAATATTTTGCAACAGAAGATGAAGCTAAAAAACATACAGAAACCGTTCATTACGATCGTATAACATGTTTTGATTGCGATCGATCTTATTCCGATCCTCATGCATTACAAAGGCATAAATATTCGGTACATAAAACTGATAAAAAGGACGATGTAAAAGATTGTGCTAGTCAAACCCAAAAATTACAATGTAAAATGTGTACTCGTAAATTTGGAAATAAAACTGCTTTAACCGATCATGAACGATCAAATTGTGGTAAGAATCCATTGTACAAATGTGAGGAATGCGGGAAACATTATCATAGTGCAGGAACATTAAAGAGTCACATATCCCTTCATACTGGTGAGAAACCACATTTGTGTCAGTTTTGTGGTAAATCATTTCGAACAATACATCAAGTAAGAAATCATCAAATGCGTCATAGCGGAGATAAACCGTATAAATGCGAAGTAAAGTTTATTCATTTTGATTAGAAAATTGTATTGTTATATTGCCATTTTTTTTTATATAGATGTGTCCAAAAGCCTTTGCTTACCGGTCAAGTCTTATAAATCATTTCTCAAGTCATACCGGGCAAAGAAGATTTGAATGCAAACATTGTGGAATGCGATTTTCATGTATATCAAATCTTCAAGCACATCGAAAGACCAAAAGCAGAATGTGTGGAAATCTTCCGAATGATACGAAGCCCATTGAATATATTGGTGTAGTCGGTGGAACAATTGCTTTGGGTAATAAATACACCCAACAATTTAAAAAAAGAGTAAAGGAAGTTTTTTAAGATGTAAATAGGTTTTATTTATTTATAATAAATTAAAAATTATTGTAATTATTATTATAATAGAAATTTTTATTATTACTATTCCAAAGGCGGCGGAATTGATGCATTACAATATAGTTTTTGATGATGCAAAACTTAGCTTTCCTGCAATTCTTCCACACTATGGTTTTCTCTTGTTTCAGTAATGTTATTAGGTTCCATGTATTTCCTATGAGTTTGTTTCCAGAACCATGTTTAATTGGGTAGGGTGTAGATTGTTCTTGATCATTGTCTAATATTAGAATTAATTGATTTTCAGTTTAGGCGATAGACATCAATTCATCTAGGGCCTTACGATAATGTTACGATTACGATCGTATTCCATAATAGGGTCCCTGGATTTCCAGAACCAATATTTGTGTCTATTATATTTCTCGAATCTATGTTTCCATAAAGCTCTCCAGTTTGTTTTTGTCGTTCCGAGTTTTATTAAGTTCAATTGTACCAAAGATAATAGAATATAGAGGATTCATCAACATTTATGTTTAGATCCAAGGTATTTCGTAATCCGTGTGTTAAAAAAGCCGCCAGTATTATCTAAGATTCTTTATTTGATTTTTACTGATGTAAATCGTAAAATAGGATGTGGTTAAATTGTGATATGTTACTTCAGAATATAATTAGAGGTGAGGAAATATTCGTTGGTTAGAAAAGATACATTTTAAAAAAAGGGTACTCGATACTCATACGGCTACATAAGGATTAAATAGAGTAAAAAACGGAATTAAACAGTTCTCTAAGCAAATGCTCAAAACATTTGAAACTCTCTTAAATTTTCTCTTTGCAACTAATCTCTTTTTAATTATTGTTGACATCTTCAAAATGTCAGGGCAAAGAAAACATTGAACGCAAGTAAAATTATTGTGCAAGTTTTTTACAGTGTCACTAATTTTTTTGTAAATGTTTTCTGCAAATTTTCTTAATTTTTATAAAATTTAAATTATTTAATAAACCCTAGTAATGTTTAAATCATTCAAATAAAGCAGAAAATCCTGCATATAGCATTTTAAATTGGCTTAACTACCTCTGTTATTTTAGTAACAAATGCTGGGCAAAGCAGAAAAAGTGTTAAAAATAATAATATTATTAACAAGCAGCCAAATATTTCAATTGCTTTCTTAATAAGGTAATTCAATAATGCCGAAAGCAGAAAAAGAAAAAAACAATTGCTCGGAAAATGAAGGATCTGAAGATGAATGTACTGAAAAAGTCCTAGTGGAAGGCGAAAAATATTGTATGTTTTGTGGTAAGCGTTTCTCATTCAAAAAAAAAAGTCTTTACGTATTGTATTAATATGTCCCTACTGAATTTCAAAATCCTTTTATTTTTAGTAAGACTTTTACGAAAACCAAAAGATATAGAATTACATGAAAGTAAATGCCGGAAAGGTCTTTCTACAACTGAGAAAATAATAACTAAAGATGGTCGAAAAGTATTTCTATGTGAAATTTGTTCTACAACTATTAAGCATTTGCCTACATTGTTGCGTCATAAAGAACGACATGAACCTCCTGGAGGATATATTTGTAGATATTGTAATGAACGCTTTTGTATGGAAACTGAATTGGTGAAACATAAAGAAGATAAACATAAGGTTAATATTGTTCTAATCATAATCCTCCATGGAATACATCCTAGTGTCTGGACTTTATAATTTGTTAATTCTATTTCCAGGTTTTCAAATGCAACCCATGTAATATATTTTTTAAATGTGATTCAGAATTCTTGGAACATCTAAATTTAATGCACGATGGTGAATATCCGAAATATTATCTTTGTGAAAATTGTGGCCAAAGATTTAGTTCGAAATCGTTACTAAATAATCATACAGAATCGAAATGTGGTGCAGAAAAACGATTTAAATGTTCCGAATGTGGTCTTAAATATATGACAAAAGGAATACTAAAGTCACATAAAATAATTCATAAAAATGAGAAGAACTTTTTGTGCAATTATTGTGATCAAAGATTTCTATGTCGTTATAGATTAAATCGTCATATAAGAACTCATACTGGTGAAAAACCATACAGTTGTGAAGTATTAAATAGGCCAAAATCGGTTTGATCAAATCTTAAACTTTTTTCAATATTTTCAGATTTGTTCGAAATCATTTTCGCATCATGAAAGTTTAGTAACCCATTCATCCCTTCATACCGGAATAAAGCCATACGTTTGTGAATGCTGTAGTGCTAGATTTTCTTGTTTTGGAAATTTACAACAACATCGCAAAAGACGCCTTCTTACATGTGGTCTTCCACAATATAGAGTTAATTCCAAGGCTGCACCAAGACCTTCATTTAAAAGTAAAGTATTAACTCTTTACAAGTTCTGTCAAATTCTCAGGTTTAAAAATCTTGGCTGTAAACCAAACCTAAAAGGAACTCTTAAGAATTTTTGTTTTAATCCAATGTTTATAAATATTTTTAAAGGAAATCATTCGTTTACTTTTCTAGATAATTTAAGAACAAAAACTACGAAAATTAAAAAATTTTTCAAAGTTGTATTTAAACCGGAAGATGATAAAAGCTGTCTTAATAATGAATCAGAAAGTGGCAATAACGTTAATGAGGAAAATGATTCACATTCATTTGAAAGAAGTGATATCCTTCCAGATCAAGTTCTCAACAAAGGTGTGTCGGTTATAGATACTCAAATAGACAGAACTTTGAATTCGACTGACATAGATCACCTCGGAAGCGAACTAAAAACTATTGATACTGTTAAGAAAACTAGGAAAAGAAAAAAATTACCTTCACCTGAAGCAAATTTCAAATTGAAACTTAGGAGTAGTGTTTCTCAACCAAAAACTGAACAGGTAAACGGTTTGATATCGAAAATTTTTATTATTTTAATGATGTTCTTTATTAGATTGAAGATCAATCAGAAATTACCCTAGAACCGGAAAATAAACCTAAAGATCTCAATTTAGCATTATTAAATATTTGTAATTCGGAAAGTTCAAACGATATAAAATATGATTGTGATAACATAGTATCAGAAAATGGTGATAACTGTAACATCAAAGAAGAAATACAAAATCCAGATCTTAAATTAGAAAGCGAACTATACGGCTATCAACCATCGGATGTCTTATTACCAAATATCGACATAAAAACTGATGAAGTCAAAGATGAAAAAATCTTAGAAAATGATACTTCACTGGGAATCATAAAACACGATGGAGGATCAGATGGAGAAGTAGCAGGTGATAGTGAAGGAAATGATCCAGATAGTGACAATTACAGTATTAATACAAATGAAGATAACATCCAACATGATGAGGATTATTCTATATCGAAAAACTCAAAAACACCATCCACGAATAATACTAAACGACAAAGAAAGCCATCTTACGAATGTTCACTATGTCCAAAAATGTATTTTCAACGGACACGATTTATAAAACATTTACAGAATGAACATCAATTAAATAAAGACAATTTTATGAAACAGTTAAATACTAACGATGTGGCTATTGGGATGCTTCAATGTAAATATTGTGAAAAAGCATATAAGAATCCTCGTTCATATAAAAAGCATTTACAAGATCATGGACCGGATGGAAAATTAATTTATAAAAGTGTTTGTTGTTCGGAATATTTTGCAACAGAAGAGGAATCTAAGAAACATACGGAAACTGTTCACTATGATCGTGTAACGTGTTTTGAATGTCAACGAACATATTCTGATCCCGATGCATTATCGGCGCATAAATATAATGTTCATAAAAAAACTGATAATAAAGCACTTAAGCAAAAATTACAATGTAAAATGTGTACTCGTAAATTTGGAAATAAGACTGCTTTAACCGATCATGAACGATCAAATTGTGGTAAGAATCCATTGTACAAATGTGATGAATGCGGGAAACATTATCACAGTGCAGGAGCATTGAAAGGTCACATCTCACTTCATACTGGTGAGAAACCACATTTGTGTCAATTTTGTGGTAAATCATTTCGAACAATACACCAAGTGAAGGAGCATCAATTACATCATAATGGCGAGAAACCATATAAATGCGAAGTAAATTTTAAATTTCTTTTGAGTTAATTCAATTTATTGTACTATTTTGCTTTATAGATCTGCCCAAAAGCATTTTCACATCGCGAAAGTCTTTTAACACACGTTTCAATACATACCGGAATACGACGATACGAATGCAAAAATTGTGGAATGCGATTTTCGTGTATATCAAATCTTCAGGCACATCGAAAAACAAAAAGTAGAACTTGTGGAAATCTTCCCAATAATACAAAAGCAATAGAATACATGGGTGTAGTTGCTGGAACAGTTTCGACAGTTAAAAAAATTGGGAATTAAGACTAAAGAAGACAAAAAAGGATTTTTAGTAGAATATGAAACTAAATAAAATATTAAAATATTTAAAATTGATCGTTTTTCCTTTAAGAAACAGACATACCTACATATAAATACATATTCGGTACAAATCTCACGACAAAACCTTTTTTGGTCACTTCAATTTTCAGTTTATAACTTTCTTCCTCTTCGGCCAATTTTGCTGCAATACAATACCAAATCGTGTTAGAGAACGGACAACATATTCCAAATTTCATTAAAATCAAAAAACACATTTTTGAGTTATCGTGTACTGTAGACGAACGATTTTGCTGAAATGCAATACCAATCAAGCTAAGGAAAAACCAGCTTGCATTGGAAATTTCATCAAAATTGGATAACGCGTTTTTGAGTTATCTTGTATGCGGACGAACATATAACTTGATTCGCTACACATCTATAACCTTGAACCCCATAATTAAGCTTCAAAAAATTTGAATTTTCCTTAAAATTTTGTGCCAACTATTTGAGTTATTTCCATTATTCTTTTTGAACAGGCTGTATTTCTTAAGTGGATTTGTTTCTCCTCTCTTTAAAGAGAAGAGAATTTTTTAGAATACTCTTAAATTTTTCTGCGATTTTCAAATTGACAGCGAAAGCTTAAAAAAAGGTAAACCTTAAGAAATTTTGACAGTTTATTACAGTGTTAATAATTTTTAAAGACTTTTTACTTCGGTATTTTATTAATTTTTATAAATTTTAATAACTGTTAAATATGTTTGATTCTTAAAAATTCATAAAATGAAATTGAAATCATTAATTCCCTAATAAAATTTCCAACTTTGTTTTATTATTTAGGAAATAATAGAAAACAAATCTTATACTTATAAGAAAAGTTTAATAATTTAAATAATATTAGTGAAATATATATTTCAATTTAGTTATTTTTAAAAATGGGAAAATCAAAAAAGAATACAAAAACTTGGTCAGAAGATGAAGATTCTGGAGATGAATCTGCAGGAAAAGTTCTATCGCACAGCGAAAGACGTTGCAAATTTTGTAGTAAGTTTCATTTTAAAATAACAAAAAATGCATTATTTATTTATTAATTTTTGATATTTTTGTTGTAGCAAAACTATTACGAAAACCCAGTGATATTTCAGTACATGAAAGTATATGTCCAAAAGCAATTTCCAATATCGAAAAAGTGATAATTTCTGAAGATGGTCGAAAAATCTTTTTATGTAAAATTTGTTTGAAAACATTTAAATTTTTATCCGGATTACTACGTCATAAGAAACGACATGAGCCACCTGGAGGCTATATATGTCGTTATTGTAATGAACGATTCTGCAAAGAAACTGACTTGATGAAGCACAAAGAAGATACTCATGAGGTTAATCTAGTATAAGTAGTATAAGTAGATTTTCCTCTCACATTCAAATTGATGAAAAAAACCTTATAGTTAATCTAACCATAAGTCCTCCTTGAAAAAGGATTGTCCTTATTTTGTCTGGCTTGTCTTCCTTTATTCAATATTAGGACAAAGGAATACTCTTTCTTTGGGTTAGAATTTTTTCAAAACCTGGTCAACACCCCTCCGCTCGTCCGGCAATGATTCCCCGCCTTGCCACTGCCCCAGTTCACTCTTCTCATTCCGCATCCGTCCCGTCTCCAACAGAATTTAGTACAGAATTTGCCAGATCTTCCTAAAGTCCAATTATTGCAAGTGTGTAAATTCCTTCGAATTCAGTCCAGTACTGTTGCTATAGACAAATTCTGATGAAAAATCCAATCGGCTTTGAAACACCTAAACTGCCAGAATTTCATTGAATTCGGACCATAAATTTTGAATACACATGTTTTTACAAACTGAATTAGCGTTGTCATAGTTGGGCCTTAACACACAAATTGTGTAAATTTCATCAAAATTGGACACAAAGTTTTGGAAATATAGGCTATATTTGGACAAAAAGTGTTTTTAGACAGTGTTGCCGTACTCGAATATGGTCCAAAAACTAATCAGTTGTAAGTTAGGGTAAAGTCCATACTTTGTATGAATTTTGTCAAAATCCGCCCAGCGGTTTGTTCTGCACCGCATTCATAACATTTTGTCCTTTTTTGATAAAAAAAGGGTTACAAAATAGAGTTACCATTAAATTTCGCCCAAAAATAAATAATATCATCTAACATTTTTGATTTATTAAAAAACCTGTTGCATTCGATATTGTACACGGGCCTAAATTTCGACCAAATCTTAACTCTTCGATCTTTCGATTTCCTATGTATACGTAGTCATTATCATAATTCTAATTTCGAAAACTTATTACAATGATTAATTTAATTAACAGGTTTTAAAATGCAAATTATGTGATACGATATTTAAAAATGATTCAGAATTCTTAAAGCATATCGATTCTGTACATCAAGGACAAGATCGTGAACATTTTGTTTGTGAAACTTGCGGACAACAATTTCGAACACAAGCAATGCTTGGGATTCATACCGAATCAAAATGTGGTGCCGAAAAACCATATGAATGTTCAGAATGTGGTCTGAGATATATGACAAAAGGAATATTAAATTCACATAAATTAATTCATAAAAATGAAAAATATCATTGTTGTAGTTATTGTGGTAAAAGTTTTGTAAGCCGTGGTCAACTAACTGTCCATGAAAGACGACATACTGGTGAAAAGCCATATCATTGTGAAGTATATGAAAATAATCATAGATCTTTTCAATTTTAATAGAATTCAAATCTTTTTATTATATTAGGTCTGTTCAAAATCATTTTCGCATCGTGAAAGTTTAGTTACGCATGCATCTGTACATACTGGAATAAAGCCATACGTTTGTGAATGCTGTAGTGCTACATTTTCTTGTATTGGAAATTTACAGAAACATCGTCGTACACGTCCATCAACATGTGGTCTTCCACAGTATAAAACTAATGCAAAAGCTGCACCAAGACCTTCTTTAAAAAGTAAGAATTTCCACAGTTCAAATTACTTAAATGTTATCAACTCAAAAATTATATATTAAAAATTTTTCTAGTTCCTGGTTCATTGAGAATGAAAACTTTGAAAATAAAAAAAATTAATAAAGTGGTATTAACACCGGAAAATGTGATTTTTCCTAAAGATGAACAAATTAACGTATCTAATGAGGAAAATAATTCTAAGGAAACTGAAGAAGTTTTTAATGATTTACATCCAAAAGCAGAAGATCAAAATTTTATAAAAATCGACAGTTTAGATCCGTTATTAAATGGTTTGTTAACTATTCGCAGACAAATTCCTCTTAACTGAAATATTCAATTCATTGAAAATGAATCATGTATTTGTCAGTCAGGTTTGGTCCCCACACTTCTTTGTCGACATTAACAGAATCGAATTAGTCCAGCTAAAGTTTGTAGGATTTGCACTTTGCGATCTCCCCATGGCAGGATAGCTTCATTCTTCCCATCACATTTGAGTTAGAGGAATTTGTCTGTAATAGATTCTCAAATTTTGATGTAACTTAAATTTTATGTAGATTCTCCAACAGAAAACAAATTTAATTATTCCGTTGAATTTGAAAACGCTGGAAGTGAAATCACTGAAGAAATTAATGAAACAAATAACAAAACAATTATAAATGAAACTAAAGTAAATTTAGAACTCCAAAATGATATTATTTATGCAATTATTGAAAAAGTAAGTGAAGAAACAAAGATTTTACTATTATTTTATATTTTAATATTTTTAGGTTGAAGAACAATCAGAATATGTTGAAGAATTGGACAATAAATTAAAAATTTCTGATATAACATTAATAAATGATTGTAATACAGAAACTAATTTAAATTCTACTGAAATACAATCAACAGAATATATTGTTGACGAAATAGTATCAGAAAATAATAATGAGAACTTCGATGATGACATTTTAAAGAACGAAACTAAGGAATCTGAATTGTCTAGAGATCAAGATGAAATTAATAATGAAGGATTTATTATATATAAAATAGAATGCCAAACTGAATGTAAAAATGAAGAAAATAATGAAAAAATATCATCTGAAAATGATATTTCAATGGAAGAAGATACAACAATTCTTATGAAGAAACTTTTAAGCGACAATGAAGAAGACTATGATAATGATGTAACAATTGGCCAAGATAATAATGATAGCAATGATGAAAAATTTTCTTCTATATCTCAAGAATCCATAAAAGAAACAATGAAAGATACAAAACCAATAAAAATGCCTATTACAAAGCGAAAAGAGAAAAAACTAATCGAATGTTCACTATGTGCGAAAGCATATTATCAACGGAAAACATTTATAAAACATTTACAAAATGAACATCAACAAAATTTAAAAGATCATGAAAAACCTGATGATATGATCAAATGTTCATACTGTGATAAAAAATATAAACATTTTGGTTCATATAAAAAGCATTTAGAAGAACATGGACCAGATAGAAAATTAATTTATAAAAGTGTTTGTTGTCGAGAATATTTTGCATCCGAAGAAGAAGCTACCAAACATACGGCAACGGTTCATTATGATCGTGTCACATGTTTTGAGTGTCAACGTACTTATTCTGATCCCGAATCATTAGCAGCACATAAACGTTACGCACATAATAATAATAATAATATGAAAGAAGATAAAAACGATACTGATAATAAAGTAGCCAAGAAAAAGTTAGCATGTAAAAAATGTAATCGAAAATTCTTCGCAAAAACTGCTCTAACAGATCATGAACGTTCGAATTGTGGCAAAAATCCACTATATAAATGCGATGATTGTGGAAAACATTATCATAGTGCTGGATCATTAAAAACTCATCGTACAATTCATACTGGAAATTTACCGCATTTATGTCAATATTGTGGTAAAGCGTTTCGAACAGAAGGCCAAGTAACTGTCCATCACAGACAACATAGTGGAGAAAAGCCATATAAATGTGAAGTAAGTCTCATTTTATATAATAAAACTATTTATATGAATGTTTCGGGTAAATTTCGGAGGTTTAAGGAAATGGCTCGCGAAGGATCACAAAAATATAAATTTTGAGAAATTACTAATTTATATTTTTTCTTTCTTTTATATAGATGTGTCCTAAATCATTTGCATATCGCGAAAGTCTTGTTACTCATTTTTCAATTCATACTGGGAAACGACGATATGAATGTAAAAATTGTGGACTTCGATTTTCATGTGTATCTAATCTTCAGGCCCATCGAAAAACGAATAGCTCAACATGTGGAGCTGTACCAAATAATACAAAAGCGGTTGGCGATTACATTGGTGTAGCATCTGGAACAATTTATCTAGGTCAAAAATATGATGATAAACATTGAAGCGTAATGAAATGCACAAATTTAGATTTAGTTTAATTTAAATTATTATTTAACTTATAATAAAATAAGAATGTTTAAAAAAAAAGTAGTTTTTACCTAAAAACCAAGATCTAAGTAATTCTTGGGCCGCGTTCTTTTAATTTATTATAAATTTCATATTTTTTCATTTCATGTTTTTCTCCTAAACCCGTTTCAGCCATTTCATCGAGAACATTACGAATTTCATCTTTAACATAATTGATTCGTGTCGAATTTTTCGCTGATATTGGAATTATACGTTCAAAATGAATAATTTTTTTTGGTTTAATTTCATCCGGACATTGATGAACTGCTTCTTCCAAATTATGAAGCATATTTTCAATTTTTTCGAATTCATTTGAACTACCTTCTAAATCCATTTTGTTAACAAGCAACATACACGGTTTGTCAAGTAACGTTTCATCATACAATTCCAATTCTTTATTCAATGCAAATATATTTTCAAGACAATTTCTTTTGATATGTGTTTGACTTAATTCAAAACCAAAAATATCGACCATCATCAAAAGGAGTCTTGTTCTTTCGATATGTTTTAGAAATTTATGTCCCATACCTGGAAATTTTCATTTAATCGACATATTGCTATAGAAAAGAAAATCAAAAATATATTTTACCAACATTTGCATGTGCTCCTTCAATTAGACCTGGGAGATCGGCTATAGATATAGATCTTAAATCTTTATAATCAACTGTACCAATTTGTGGCCGAATTGTTGTAACTACACCAAAAAAAAAAGAGAATATATTCGAAAATTTGTTTAAAACTATAATAAAATCACAAACATGGATATGAAGCTATTTTTGGTGATGCATTCGATATTGCTTTCAATAAAGTACTTTTACCGGCATTTGGAAAACCAACCAAACCAATATCAGCAATCAATTTCAAATCAAGTCTTATTGTTTTTGATTCACCGGGTCGTCCTAAAAACTGTGTCCCAGAACAACCACCAATTCCACCACCTGCACCTAAACATTTGGCATTTTCCTCATTCAAATCACATAGAATTTTATTATTTTCATCGATCAGTTGAACACCAACTGGAACTTCAATTTGTTCATCCATTCCACGACGTCCTAAAATACGAGTTTTAGAACTATCTTCACCATTACTTGCTGATACACGTTTAGTTGAATATCTGGATCAGATTTGATTAGAATATACATTTTTCGTTTTGAATTAGATATTTACAAACTTTTGCATAACATTTTTTAATGTAATCCCATCTTTGGCCGTGAAATAGACACAGCCACCTTGTCCTCCAACGCCACCATACTTTGGGAAACCATTACCGCCATGTCCACCACGTACTGTTAATCGAAGAGAATCTATGAACGGACCACGAAAATGACTTCGAATGGGCTGAAATAAATGTATATCTGGAGGTTGGAATTTTCTAATGATTTTTTTATTTCGTTACCTTTTTAGAAGAATTAAATAATATTTTAAACAATTGAACCATTTTTCAATCGAATTCAACTTAAAACTTTTCTCTCAAATCAAAACAAACATTTTGTGTGCAAGCTTCTTATCAGATTCGCACGTGGTGTAATGTCAAAAAGAACTGTCAACAAATTTCAGTTTTATTATTTTGCGATGCTGTAAACTTGGAGTTGCTTAAAGAAGTTTTGAAACTAATTTTGAAACCACATTTATTTAATACATTTCATTTTATTTATAATGGACACAGGAATTTGCTACATAAAATCTGAGTATAAAAATCTATTAGTCAAGTTTAAAATGGCAGAAAATATTTGAGAAAAATTACTTTTAGGTATTTAGATCGTGAAAATGAACGAAAAAATACGTTTTCAAATCCTGAAAATGTGACTGAAAATCCAGGGAAAAGAGCACTTCCTAGTGAAAGTGGAACCGAGAGTAATGGAGAAAAATTTAAGAAATCAAATAGAGGAAAGAAAAACAAAAACCGGGGGCAAAATAAAGTAGGTATAACAATTTGTTCTGTAAATACTTAAATTATATGTTCGATGATACAACAGAGCGACCCAGTGAATAAGAGACTTTTCAGCTTCTACTTGCTCAGTGAATACCTAAAATATGCAGAATCAATGTTAACACATTCTTGCAAAATACTCAAATCTTCCATAATGGTTCTATGGCTGTCGATTATGAAGAAATAAACGTTTCTTAGAGAATCTGATTTAAATTTTAATTTTAGGGCCTCGAGAAATACTCGCCACTAAAAAAATATACTGAATGAAGACTATATCATCTGTCTAATGGGGTTTCTGCAAGATCTAAAGGTTAATTAGTTTAAGACGATTGCATTAAGAAGGAAGATTTCTAGTATTACACTAAGGAAGATCTCTAAGAGCAAAGTGACGGAAACTACGGCAAATAGTCTCAATTCTCTCAATGTGTACTTAACGAATTTTATGTAGAGAGATTTAGTAATATATGGGCTAGATTATATCAAATAAGAATAAATGGCATACTAATTCAACTCCGAATTGGACTAATTCAGGATATAAGAATATTACGAATGTCTCATTAATAAATCCGATTTCCCTCTTAAAGAATTGCTATTCCAATTTCATGACTAGTACTTTCTTTTCAGGATCGGCCAATTTTCAGAGAAACAAGAGGTTCGAATTTATGCAGTTCACTTTTTAACGGTTCTAATGGTGTTAAATGTGAACACACTAATTGTATCTTTATGCATGATATAGAAAAATTCATGGAAAATAAATCAAAAGATATTTGTAAGAAAAATTTCTCCAGAAAAAAATAAAGAATATCATTTAAGAAATTCTATTTTCTAGCTGAGACATGTTATATTTATTCAACGAAAGGTTTTTGTTCAAGAGGTTTAACATGTAGATTTGCAAAAGCACATCTTGACGAGAATTTAAATAATATAAAAGCAGATTTTTATAATGAAAATGCATCACAAACTACATTCAATGGAATTAAACCAGGTAAGATTATTTTAGTAATAAAATTTCAATTAAACTATATGCAATTTTCTTTTTATAAAGAACTTCAACTTAAATTAAGAAAACGTGAATATAGTTTTGAAAAGACCACAAATGCAATTCGTGAATTAGAAAAATTACGACCAAATATGAAATCTGAAACGCCTGAAAACCGTATTGGATGTGTTCTAGATACAGGAGAAATATCTGAACGTGAATGTGAAAAGAAAAAAATTGATTTTCATAATAAAATCATATTGAGTCCACTTACAACCGTTGGAAATCTACCATATCGAAGAATATGCAAAGAATTTGGTGCTGATATAACATGTGGTGAAATGGCATGTGCAGTACCAATTGTTAAAGGTTTAACACAAGAATGGGCGCTAACTAAACGTCATGAAACTGAAGATATTTTTGGAATACAAATTTGCGGAAATAATGCACAAATCCTGACTCAAGCTGCACAATTATTACAAGAAAATTGTTCAGTTGATTTTATCGATTTAAATATTGGTTGCCCAATCGATTTGATATATGCACAAGGTGGTGGCAGTGCATTAATACGTCGACAAAACATTTTAGAAACAATTGTACGTAGTTGTTCAAAAGTTCTTGGTGCAACACCATTTACTGTTAAAACTAGAACTGGAGTTTATGCTAATAAAAGTGTTGCTCATGAATTGGCACCGAAACTCGAAAAATGGGGTGCTAGTGCTGTAACTGTAAGTTTAAATATAAAATTTAAAGAAAACTTATAAGTAAAACATTTTTATTTGGTTTAGATTCATGGTCGTTCAAGGGAACAAAGATATACAAAAAATGCAAATTGGGAATATATTGAAGAATGTGCATCAAAAGTTAAAAATATTCCAATTATTGGAAATGGAGATATTTTAAATTTCGAAGATTACAATGAGAAAAAGGTTAAACTAATTATTTGCAAATAAAAAATAAATTACATAATTATAGTCTTTTTATTATTAATAGAAATTAGCGCCACACGTTTCTTCAGTTATGATCGGACGAGGAGCTTTAATAAAACCATGGATTTTTAAAGAAATTAAAGAACAAAAACATTGGGATCCATCTAGTAGTGAAAGATTCGAGATTCTTAAGAAATATGTTAATTATGGTTTAGAACATTGGGGATCTGATACAAAGGGTGTTGAGAATACACGACGATTTTTACTTGAATGGCAATCATTTTTATATCGTTATGTTCCAACAAGTTTATTAGAATATCCACCACAAAAAATCAATCAACGGCCACAAAAATATTGTGGTCGCGATGATTTAGAAACGTTAATGAATTCGAATTATTGTGCCGATTGGATTAAATTAAGTGAAATGTTGCTGGGACCAGTACCAGATGGTTTTACATTTTTACCAAAGCATAAAGCTAATTCTTATGCATAGACTGTGTATGAAAAAAAAATAAAATAGTTTTTGAATTTTTTAATTTTTTCAAATTAATTTCTATTACAAAAAGTTTTTTTTTTTTATTTTAACTTTACTTCAAATAACTAAGAGCTTCTTCGACATCTAGTTTCGAACCCAAAAAGATCGGTGCACGTTGATGAATTTTCTCCGGAACAATATCAAGAACATCGATTTTTCCATTACTAGCTAAACCTCCGGCTTGTGTCATAATAAAAGCCATTGGATTACATTCATATAAAAGACGAAGTTTTCCATTTGGAGATGATGTTGTTGCAGGATATAGAAAAATACCACCATACTTAATAGTTCGATGAACATCTGCCACCATAGAGCCAACATATCGAGCACCGTATGTTTTACCTTTTGATGGATCTTTTTTTGCTTGAACATAATCGAATACACCCTTTTCCCATTGTGAACTGTAACCTTCATTGATTGAATAAATATTTCCACGTTCTGGTACTCTCATATTTGGTTCGGTTAAAACAAATTCACCAATTGCCGGATCATATGTGAAACTATTAACTCCACTACCTAGCCCCAAAACAATTGCTGTCGCTGAACCATATAATGCATAACCGGCCGCGACAATATTTCTACCAGTTTGTAATGCATCTTGTAGTTTCGGTTCACCTTCAGTTTGTTTACGATATATTGCAAATATCGAACCGATCGATACTAAACAATCAATATTCGATGAACCATCGAGTGGATCAAAACATACAATATATTTTCCTTGTTTATCAGCTTCAACTTCAATAACATTTTCATTTTCTTCAGATACCAGAAGACAAGTTGTATATGATGATTTTAACATATTTATAAATAATTCATTTGATAGAACATCCAGTTTTTTCACTTGTTCACCTTGGACATTTGTTTCACCAGAAATACCATGTAGTTTAGCAATTCCTGCTTTTCGTACAGCCGATGCAATTGCTTTTATGGCTGTTTGAATACAATTCAAAAGTTGTGATAAATCTCCAGTGGCATGTTTGAATTTACGTTGTTCCTGTAGTACGAATCTTGTTAATGTCATACAATTCGAATCAAAAGCCGGTCCTTGTTGGGTCATGTTAGCTACAAAACGAATATCAGGATAGATATTTAAAATGGATCAAGTTTTTTTAATTTAAAAACTATATTAGTTTAGAATACATGTTATTATAAAAACAAACAAGAAAAGAGTTATTAGTTTAATTTCCAGATGAATACAAAATATATCCTGTTGAGTCGCCTTACAGGATTTGGTATTTTTAATTTAAAAACTTCTTAGTTAGTTTTAATGATGATATTCATGCAATATTAAATTTCACTACCAAAAACCACACAGAATAATGTTTCTATTAACTTACGATCTCCCATTTTTGATGTAACTTTTGTAGCAATATGTTTTTTTTAAAGCCCAATTTAATGATGTAAAATAAATGGAATAATGAAAGAAGAACCTTTAGCCCTTAGAAGATGTATATTAAAACTAAAATAATGAAGTTTTTATGGATATATTAAATCATTTATATACGGTTTTGCAATAAGAACTTTTTCTTTAATAGCTTTGCATTTTTATTATGATGAAAGTTGTGCCATTCAGTGTTTTAACATAATTGTAGTAGAAAGTCTATATTTTATTATAATGAATTCAATTTTGCTCGAAAATCGCATAAAAGTAGTTAAAATCCATTATGGAAATTGACGATCTGTGAAAACCACATTTCGCCAAAAAATCATCTTTTCTGATGAAGCTCATTTTCATTTGAATGGCTCTACGTTAATAAATCAGCTAAATTGTCGTATTTGAGCTTCTGAAAATCCAAAAGCAATTGTTGAAAAATCATTATATTCATCTTGTGCCAATGTTTGGTGTGTGTTTTACGGGCTGGTGGCATTATTGGACGATATTTTTTCCGAAAATGAGGCTGGTATCGCTGTTACTGTCAATGAAACTGTGCTACAGAGGCATGATAACCAATTTTTTATGGAATTTTTTTTGTTGATGATTTGATGGTTTCAACGTCGCAACGTGCAACACAACCCAAGAAACAATCGATTTATTGAAAACCAAATTCAATGAACGTTTAATTTCGTGGAGATCTCACGATTTAAAACCGTTGGACTTTTATTTTGTGGGGTTACGTGAAAGATGAGGTTTATAATAGTATTCCAAGAGCAATTGCAGAATTCGAAATCAATATCGAACGCGTAATTCGTGAGATAGAGCCACAGATATGCAAAAATGTGATCGTAAATTTTGTTAAAAGATTTGATGTCTGCAAACGTAGTCGTGGTGGACATTTGCCAGCTATTGTTTTTCATTCATAAATTGTAGAGTCTCTACAACAAGGGTGTCCAACCTTTTCGTTTCCCTGGGCCGCATTGGAAGAAGACATGGCGTTTTGGGCCACAAGTATATTACTATGTATAAATCCATATCATAAAATGAATGTGATACTTGGCATTGAAGTTGAGAAACTAAACCGTTAATATCTGGTTCGATTGACGTGGTTGCAATTCCCAGGCAATTCTCATCGTGTTCATCCAACATATTGGTTCTAATTTTACACTTAGTATATTTCATTCTTCACTGAAACCACCACGTGATAAACAACAGAACAGTGTAGCTGAGCGAGCAACGCAAACAGAAAGAATTTATTACATAACGAAAGAGCTTTCTGTTCTGGTCCTGTTTCTGTTGTTTGTCACTTGGCAGCTTTAGCACGTGAGCGCACACAACACACAAATCACTCCTCAGAAAAATGGACATGCTTCGGTAACTTTGAAAATTTTCAGGCCGCATTGATACTTGCCTTGGGCCGCGGGTTGGACAGCCTTGCTCTACAATATAGTATATTTCAATTAAGAAATTCCAAAATTTCACCCAAAATGTGTTTAATTTAAGATTTTAAAAGAAAAGTTCTTATTGAAAAACCCGATACTGGCAACAAATCATGTGTTTTAGGGTTTTGTCAATTTTCTATTATAATTTTGTTTACTGAAATGGACATTTTTCAGATACCCACAAACGTATTGGACCGTTGTTGGCTGTGTACAGATTTTTTTCAAATTTAATTAACAAAGTAGCAATAAAATTAGAAGAAAAACAAAACTTAAAAACCGGGTTATCAGAAAAGGAACAATTCTTATCACTTTTTTTTTTTTTTTACTTAAAATAGTTTGACTTTTAATCTTATTTCATTTCATATTTAATTTTTTTTTTTCATTGAATATGAATTAATAATAATTTTAAAAATGAAAATTTTAATTCCCAAAATCCAAAAATCTATAAAAAATAATGAAAATTAATTTAATCTTAACGAAAAATAATGACCGAAATTTCACCTTTAAAAAAAAAAAAATAAATAATATCTTCGAAAACTTACAAAATTTATCTCAAAACGAAAATATCTAAATTAAGAAATTAGAAAGAAAATAGATGACGATGGTTTTTTTTTTTTTTTAATGAAAAATGACGGACCACCTTGTCAGCTTGCCGAGTAAAAGAAGACTAATTTTGAATGGAGAACAAGTTTGAGGAGTAGGCGCTGGTTCAAAATTAATGCAATTAAAGTCCAAATAATAAGAAAATCAACCACCCATTTTTAAAAGAAATGTTGGCTAGAAAAGAGAGACATTTAAAATCTACATACATACGTATAAATTAGTTTCTCGTGTAACCATTTATAGCCCATTAAATTGCCTTTCACTCCTCCTCCCGGCACAAATGTTATCATTTCGAAACTGGATGTCGCTTATCAACATGTCAAAAACAAAACCCAAGCTTAAGTTGGGCATACGAAGTTACAACTATATGATTATATATTATTAATTACGTAAACCAAAATACATTTGTTTGATAACAAAATATTTGGTAATTTGCCAAGCCCCCTCAAAAAGTTCACTTTCATTTTTACTTTATACAGAAATTCATGGTCATTGAAGTTACCTTGATAAAGTTCAGGCGGTATAAACTTTTTAGCGGATCTTTTTAACAGTTTTGTTTACGAATTATTTTACTTGGGATTAAATTTAAAAAAAAAATAACATATTTCTAAAAGGAAATCGTCTAACCACACGACTCCATTATGACTTATTTCTAGACATACCCCCTTATTCTGAACGCAGTCATAACAAGTTCTGACTGGCATAAAATGACGTCATTGTCATAACTTTTTTTTTAATACTATTTGGTATTCTGGCGCGCTCATAACTAACAACTGTCATAAAAAAATATCATAAGTTCTGACCGACAATATTTTACATCACAACGGAATTTTATATGGGTTCTCTGAGTGATTCAATTGATAAATATGGAATAATTTCCAACATTCTTTTCAACACACAAATAATTTTACACCGATAGAAAAATTTCAAACCCATACAAACATTTTCGAGACTATTTCTCAAATAACCACGAAAGCTCGCTCAAATTATACCAGTTTGAAAGTGGTATAAATTCATATTTTGGACATATTATAACCCGTTCGCCAGAATACGAATTTTCGTAGCAGTCATAATTTCAGTCAGAATATTATTGTCATAAATATTTCTGACCGCAAAACTGTCACAATGCCAGAATAAGCATGATATTTTCAGTCGGACTGAAAAAAAGTCTAATGGAGGCTCGAAAATTTGGTCTTTTTTGTCAGTCCGACTAAAATTATGTCTTGAAATAAGTCCAATGGAGTTGTGGGGTAACATAGTGTCTGTACAGAATTTTTTAGCTGTTAGCCAAAATGTCAAAAAGACGCCATTTTTATGTTATAACATTTAAGTGATTGATTAAATATGTGGTACCTACCATAAAAAGGGCATAAAAATAATTTAAAGGCACCTAAAATCAAGATAAATCTCTTTTTTTTTGTTAACGTCGCACCGAGCTCATCTGCCACTTTCCGTTGAGACTTCCTAACAGAAATTTCTCTCTAACACAGGGTCTACATAAGCCAATATTTCTGGTATACCAATTGGCTTACCAGAAATAAAATACTACCAGTTTTTTTACGTGGGCCAATACTGGTATACCAATTTAGTATTTGGCATGCCGTTGAACCGAGAACAGAAAATAAAAATAGCCAAAATATTGGCATTAAAGTTTCGAATGCAATTCTGTGGCAATATCTTCCCATGCCCCCTTTTTTAAAATCAATCCTTCTATATTTTCTTCTTTTTCTCGAACATATTTATCAATTTGATAATTTCACTCCGCAAAAATTTAGTTTCCGCCATTTTATTAAA
The DNA here is from genome assembly GCA_963422695.1 of Xylophagus ater. Classification (NCBI taxonomy): domain Eukaryota; kingdom Metazoa; phylum Arthropoda; class Insecta; order Diptera; family Xylophagidae; genus Xylophagus; species Xylophagus ater. The sequence continues at coordinate 2,362,045 of OY730484.1, forward strand.
TGCAAATGTCAAAAATTGGTATACCAGCGCTGTCTACGAAAATCGTATACCAGAATTGTCATACCAGAAAAATTGGTATACCAGCAGGGTCTACACTAGCTTTTTAGCTACCAATTTTGCTGGTATACCAGAAATATTGGCTAATGTAGACCCTGTGTAACATATGTTGTCCACGTAGGACATTTGCCAAACATAAAAGTTTCCCGCAACTGAAGAAAAGCCGTGTGTGTTAGTCACTCTCCCAAATACATAAACCAATTCGGGCCTGAAGAAATAGAGTTTATTTATTTGATTACAAAGTTTTTTTTTGTGGAAATTGAATATTGAAAAGAGAACCGGTTTTAAAAACAAGATTTTCTCAAAACATTCTTGATATGAAAATGCGACCTCTTCACCCGCATACTTGTAATTTTATGATTTTATTTTTATCACAAAATTAAAACAAAAAATAGTCACCACTGATTTTAGCATAGAAACAAAATATTAAAATTATTTTATTAATAATTTTAATAAGAAAAAAAAGAATTTCCCATACCGGGAAATTTTTTATTAATAATTTTTGTACAAAAAAAAAAAAAAAAAAATTTCCCATACCGGGAATCGAACCCGGGCCTTCTGGGTGAAAGCCAGATATCCTAACCACTAGACAATATGGGACACACAAAAAGTGTTTCAAAAAACATACAAATGTCTAAAATATTTTAATTAGGACTTACTAAATGAAGTGCTACTTCGACTTCCGAGGTTTTGTCCTGGCAATATTTTTATTTTGGTCGTATTTTATTTTTCGACATTCTCTGCTTGAAGGCCTGTTTGCTATTTTAGTAACGTTTGCATTAAGAAACCTTTCGTGGAATGATCCTTTTCTATTTGCTTCCCATATTTAGACAGATTAAAATTATTAGGTTTACAACATTGGCGGATATTCTTGTCGTTAGTCGAATTTTGAATAGTGCTATTGACTTCCCTTTCCTGGTACACAACAAAATGCATTTTAACGTTTATTACAAGATCCTTTGAGGTCCGTGAAATTATACAAAATATCCTAATACTTTCAATTAAAAAAAAATATTAAAATTTCTTATTTAATAATTTTTAAAATAAAAAAAAAATTAAAAAAAAAATTTCCCATACCGGGAATCGAACCCGGGCCTTCTGGGTGAAAGCCAGATATCCTAGCCACTAGACAATATGGGATATATAAAAAGTTGTGTCAAAATACATACATTAGGAACTAACACATGAAATGTTGCCTCGACTTGCAAGGTTTCACAACCTAACAATATCTTTATTTTGGTCATATTACATTTTATAATATAAGATAGGTTGCATTGGACTCGACCGAACGAGGAAGCTTTTTTTTCGTTGCTCTGAGAATACAAACTCCTAATCTCATACTCTGCTTTTTGACAACTGCTTGTAACCTGCAGCAAATTAGTACAAAATTCACTTAACAGACAAACTTGACTTCATTTCTACTAATTGTATTGTTCAGCATAGCACTGATACTTTGCTAAGTAAGTTGATGAGCAGTGTCAAAGCCTTCTAGATATTTTCTTCAGGCCAGCACATAGACGACAATGACGTCTTAACTTCATGTGTGTGAAAAAGAAAAATAATTATGAAGTACGAAGGTTGAAATAAAGAAGCACGTTACTAATGTAATTAGCATTAGAAGGTTGTTGTTTCTCTCTTTTATTCTTCGTGCTTAATAATTATTTCTCGTTTCCACACTCTCGAAGTTAAAACGTCACATGCTCCTTCTTCACCACTTTAATTCCTTCCTTTTACAAAAAAAATCCTTCATGAAGTCAGTGGATCTACTTAAAATAATGTTTTCGATATTTTCTGCTTAAGCAAAATTAATTTCAAGAAACTGTTATTTTTATAAGTACGAGATTCACACTTGAAATAATTAATTATAAAAAAAAAAAAATTAAAAAAAAAATTTCCCATACCGGGAATCGAACCCGGGCCTTCTGGGTGAAAGCCAGATATCCTAGCCACTAGACAATATGGGATATATGACAAAGTGTGTCAGAGTGCATATAAGATTTTGTTTAGATATTACTATATAAAAAGTTGGCTCGACTTTCGTAGTTCTAGCCTCCCAATATTTATATTTCCGTCATATCTCATTTTCGGACACCCTCTTCTTCAGACTTATAATTTGACGCGAGTATTCTAGCAGAGCTCCGCCACCTATGGTGCTTGCTACGAACCGATGCCGTCATCACGAATTATTTCACTTGGGATTAAATATAAATACACATCCAAAAAACTTTATGAATAGGCTTATTTTCTACTACAACTATTTCTTTCCCCATTATCCTTGTACCGATTTAATTGAAATTTGACACAATATCGTCCATTTATGTAGTCAATCTATGAAAATAATTTAAATTAGATTGATGTACAAACTTTCCAATTAAAACTGAAAAACCATAAAAAAATTGTCTGGTCACCTTGTTTTTTTTGGTTTATAACTTTGCTTCTCCTTAGTCGATTTTGCTGAAATTCAGTACCAAATCGAGATAAGGAATAACGAACTTGAGTTCCCGATTTCATCAAAAACGCGTTTTTAAGTTATATTGTGCACGGATGGACGGACAGACATCCTTAGCCCTTAAGCCTTGAAACTCTTCTCCGATGATTGATTACACATTTAGTGGCAAAACTAATATACTTTCTGGTAGTATTATTGTATGCCAAAAAGGTAAATATTCGTTTGTGATCAGAATAGAAATAGAATATTAAAATTTCTTAATAATAAATTTTGTAAAAAAAAAAAAAAAAATTTCCCATACCGGGAATCGAACCCGGGCCTTCTGGGTGAAAGCCAGATATCCTAGCCACTAGACAATATGGGATATATGAAAACCTATGTCAAAATACGTACATATTTTGATTAGCAATTACTACATAAAATATTTTCAAAAAAGAATATTATCGAATTTTCAAGAAACTTGGCATTTCTAACATAACTTTCAAAATTTGAAAAAATCTCGATTTTTGGATTATCTAAAATTATTATTTTGGTTTCTTTTTTCCACATTCTAAGTAACAGAAATAATGCTCCGACCAGCTTAGCTAAAATAGTTTCGAGTTTACCTTTTTACATTCCATATTAATATTGGTTCAGTTAACATATGTTGTCCAATTAAGGTTTAGTTAAGCTATTGTTTTAATAACTTTAAGTTATTAGATTTCCATTCGTCAAAATAGGTATACTTTTTACAAAAACGGGAAAGCTGAAAGGAAAATAGCTGCTCAGTTGAAAATTTCGCCAATCGCAGAGTTTATAGACCCGTTACTTAAAATATAACATATAGTAACTTAAAATCGGCCTTTAGCCGATGCCCTATGGTAGAAATGGGGCAGAAAAACTGTCAAAACTAGCATTATTTCAAGGTTTTTTTCTTTATAACTTTGTTCCTTCTTATCAAAATTTCTTCCAGTTTGCAGATAACCTAGACCCTGCTAGCATAAGTCCAATCTGGAAATTTTGTTCAAATCGGTGAATTAATTTTAAAATTAGATCAAAAAAACGTTGTAAAGAGGGTTATGTTCTCCTAGGATTAATTCTTTCTCTTTTATCGTTGGACCGATTTGATTGAAATTTAGCATGCTAACGTCTATTTACGTAGTTAACCTATGTAATTAATTTAAACAAAATTGATTTACAAATTTTCCAATTAAACCCGAAAAACCATAAACAAAAAAAAACGACAAAAATTTCTGGTCACCCTAGTTTTCCCTTTATAACTTTACTCCCCCTGGATCGATTTTGCTCAAATGCAATACCAAACCAAGTTAAGGAATAAGCAACTCACATTCTAAATTTCATCAAAATCGGATAACGCGTTTTTGAGTTATCTTGTATACGGACGGACGGATGGATGGACGGGCATGCATAAATCGATATAGCTTTTGATTCCTGACACAAACAACATATCATTAAAACCTTTCTACGACCATATGTAAAAAAAACAAAAAAAAAAATGTTAGCAGCTGCCAAATTTTGTTGCGGTGGGAGATTTTAGATTCTGGCTGGGAGAATTTTATCAATCTCTTTTTCGCTAAACAACCGATGAGCTCTTTTTCCCTTTTCAGCTGCGCTGCTTCTTTGCTTTTTATAAATTTTCTTCAACTCGGGCCGGTCCTCGATTTTCATAATTTTTTTTTATATATAAAGCCATTTTTTATATATACACACAAATAATTATTGTGTCACGAAGGAAAATTATTCAGGATAAAATCTTTTACAAGTGTGAGGGACCCAAGGAAAAGTGGAGGAACCGAGGGGGAGGGACCCTGGAGAATAGTTATATAAAATTTTTGGAAAACCAGAGTCTCAAACCCCTCGTTAATTTCTAGAAAACGATACCAGGGGCGGATTTGAACCATCCATTTACAGCCCTTAATCCAGTTCTCGGAAACTCGAGGTCTGAACCAACTAGACCATCCCATCCACACCCGTTAATCTGTTCATTTTCATTTTCTATAGATTCTAAACATTATTCAAACTTTACAAATGTTTTTATAACCTCTCAATTGTTAACGCCAATCACTTGTATTAAAACTCTATTTTATTCTTACACAAGCCATAATACAATATAAATGCCTTCTATTAAGGCTGAGTTAACATTAGTACTAAAAACATATTTATACAGGACAGGCGAGTATATTTATTAACACGTTGAATGCTATGGCGGTCGGTCACCGGTGACCGATAAACATGTTTATCTGATTTATATTTGGGACTTCATCTGTGTTTGCATACTCACACAATAATCACACACGATACCGTCACACACTACGAATTTTTCTAAATTTTGTGCGGAAACTCTGATATTTTTATTCGATCAATCCTAGTGGAAATTACAAAAGTCCATCTCTTTCTAGTTTTCTGATTTTTCTAGTCAGAATAGGATGTCGGCTGTGTGGACAATCATTTTTGGATCGCCTTGTAATTATACAATATTTCAAAAAATAAATGACAAGTCCTATAGTGGAACAGATTTTATATAATAAATGAGGACAATAGCAGCATGTACATTATAAAGACCTGGGGTAAAATGTAAGAAATTAACGAACACATAAAATTAGAAAAATTTTCTTGTAAAAAAAAAAGAATCAAGTCAAGATGACTGATGATACACCAAGCCGAGATGTCTCTCTTCTGAGACAAGTACAAGTGACATTAAGATGATCAACACTAATTGGACGACATCATATCATCTTTCGTTTTGTTTTGTTCTATTTGAATTATATATCGTCCCTTTTTTTAAATATATTTCTAAGGATTGCTTTTTCAAATCTCTCCGAAACAGAAATACCAATTTTTTATTCATTACAATTTTCGTTTATCCCTTCTTTTTGTATTGGAGTTTTTTTTCTTCGAAGAATTCAAAATACCAATTCTTAATGTTTCGTATTATTGTCATCCTGTTCTTAATACGGTGAAGGACTTATATCGTGACATATAAAACAAAATAAATTCATATTAATAATAATAATAATAATAATAATAATAATAATACAAAAAAGATTTAAGTACTTCGGCTTAACCCCTATGATCCTTGGCCTGTTATCAAGTTTCCTTCTCTTGTATCGAATATACTTTTTTGCCTTTTTTATTATCGATCCGGAAAGGCAATCGATTTGACTTCCTTTCTTGGTTTGTATTATCATGAAAAATGTACTATGAGTATTCTTCCAATATTGACGTGCGGTAATCTTTGATTAAAAAAAAATAGTGTTTTAAGAGGTTTCTTTCTGGTTTTCTTCGAATAATTTCTAGACGGAGATCATATCTCGGAAGTATCAAGTGCAATTTTAAATTCACTTTACTCTTTCGTTTCAAATATATCATATACATTTTTTTATCATTTTATTTAGTGGAACTAGATTGTATTAACAGGATGTTCATTACTAAAATGAAAATATGATTAATTTAGAATATTAAGAGCTACTTCTAATTTTTCGAATATTTGAGTCTTATAGATTTCCATTTTTCAGTTGTAACAAGTAGTTCCTGTAAAAATCATGGTTGACTATTGTCGACGGTAAATTTTGCTCTATAATCTCTTCGGAGCGTGGTTCCTTAAACCATGAATGTCAAAACTGTTGGTCAGAGACATAATTTTGTGTGTCAGCAATAATGAGCTAAGCTAAAGAATTTGTATCAGGATTTGCAGCAAAACTGAAGGACATATATGCAGAAAAACCAGCACTGCAATTTTTCCGCTGTATTATTCATTATTAAGTTACAAAATATTGGAAATTAAGAATGATTTTAAGACTATAACATTTGCATTTGCATTTCATCCGATCAAAGGACCTAATCCCATGCAGCTTTCCTTTTTCTTAAAGAACGGGGAAGTGAATTCACAGGACAGCCTTAGAAGTTCCTTGTTTGTCTTGCTACAAAGTCTTAAAAGGCTTTTTTTTCAACTTTTGGAAAAAATAATATTTTGCTTTTAAGGTCATGGAGACAAGTTTTGATCTTTCTAATAAAAATGAATTTGAACGATTTTATCATTTTTCTCTTTTAAAACAATTCATGCCAATATTTTTGCCATAGAAATTTGTGAGGTTTGTTAATCTTCGACAATCTTTGAAATTTGAAATTGCTTCAGAGCAAATGTTCCAAATTTATCTTTTATTATTCGGTTCCTTTCGGTTCCCAAAAAACGCTAGAAAAAAATATAGTATCAGTATGAGTGTGACACGCCTGCCTTTAACTATAGTATAGCCATAGACTAATAATAAAGATTTCCAACGACTGTGTATTCAACTGATTCTTTTTGTACAGTGATATCCCGGTACAATGTAGATTCTTCTCTTTCTTTCACATTAAACTTCTTTTCATTCATTCTTCTTTAAGTTCACCTACAACAACAACACTGAACATCACGCTGATCATTTGCCTTGGACATCTAGGTATATTAATCTATGGTATAGCTTAATTAATAAAATCCTAAATTTGCATTTTTTACGTAGCACGTTAACGAACATTTTCTTTTAATTTCTCAAAACCACGTAATTGCAATCCTTTTACATATACATTTTTCAGATTCCCAGAAAAGTGCTCCTCAGCCCTTATTTCCGAATACTCAAACATCTTCCTTGTATACATGATAATCTGAATTTTATGTCAATTTAAAAAAAAAATCATGTAGTCTTTCAATCCGTCATTTTTGAAGTCAATGAACAAATTCAAACTGATTATATGCCAGCGTAATTGACGTCACGTGCTCTATCTAACATTACAAGGAATAAAATCATGAAAAATGTTTATTCCACCGAGTTTTTTTTATCCTTCTTTTTGTGTAACATGCTTTTTTTTTTAGTGTTATTTTAATATAAACAAAATTCAATATAAGTACACACTTTATAATAGTGAAGTTACTGAACGTTGAAAGTTCCCGAATACAAGAATAAATTGGCTTTTGTGTCACTATTTTTTCAAAAGGGATGTTTTGTGAAGCAAAATCTTTGTATATTTTTTTGAAAAAAAGGACGTGTTTAAGGAGCTGTGAATTAAAAAATATTAGGAGTTTTATTTTCAACGAAAAATTAGTTTACACCTTTAAGAACTAATTAAATAGTTTATGGGAAAAATGAAAATCTCCCATAAGATGATGAGTATCCTTTTAGATTTTGTAACTCTTTACCCATATTACTCTTACTAGCCAATTGAAAATAACTGCATGAACGAATATTACGGATGATGTTGAGACATTTTCACATGACTTTGTGGTATTTAATATGGCTGGAAATTTTAGTTTATGTTTTTCAGATGAGAAATTTGTATTGCGTAATTAAAAAAACTAAGTGAAAAATTTAGGTACTTTACTTATGCCCCATGAAAGATACAAAATAGCAGAATTCCTTTACAAGTGTTCTAGTATCGTAGCAGAAGAATTCTACAAAGATATACTATGATTTACAATAGTAAAGGACCACAAGCCCTGACAACCATGCATCATTAGTGACAATAGGGCTCCTACTTCGTCACGAAAAAAAACTTTAAAACAGGATGCGTAATTCGTACATTTTTCATTCATGATTGCTTGCCGTGGATGATAAAGAACAAAATGGCTAGAACTTGGGTGAGTATTAAATTGGAGTAAAATTCTAGAATGGTTTTTAAATACAATTCAGACATCTTGGAATTATATTGATTTACTTTGTAAAAAATGAAATCAAAAAACGATTATTAAAAACGACATCAAACTACCTTAGAACTAAAACTGCCTTAAAAAAGCAATAATCTTCAAACGACGTTCAATTATTAGGAATTATTGTTCAAAAATTAAGGGATTAATTATTTCAATTTGGATTACGCGTTTTGACGGTCAGCCACCCTCCGACAATACCTTGTTTTTTAAACAAATATCAGCGGAAAACGAATTCTTCTGAAATCGAACCATAGTTATTAGGTTTATGCATATTAGTGAATAGTAACTAAATCCTTATGTTGTTTTTTTGGAATTTACTTATTTTCTTTTTATAAAAGGATTTCCAATTAATAACGAACTCGTATAAAACAAAGGCAAGAAGTTAGGCAAGTGATTGCATATAAAAACAGCAAACATATAAGGCCCCTAGAATCAAAAAACCGCAATTCGACACCACTAAATCGTGTTTAACATAGCGGATAACTTCATAATTATGCCCTATGTAGGTACTACCAGACGGTATATTAGTTTTGTCACTCATTTGTAACATAAAAACTAATTCGATCACCTAAATCAAGGCTGTCCAATCCGTGGCCCAAGGCAAGTATCAATGCAGCCCGAAAATATTCAAAATTATTGAAGCATGTCCATTTTTTTGAGGAATGATTTGTGTGCTTGTGCTCTCATGCTAAAGCTGGCAAGTGACAAACAACAGAAACAGGCCCAGAACAGAAAGCTCTTTCGTTTCATTTTATGATATGGATTTATACATATGGTAGTAATATACTTGTGGCCCAAAACACTATGTCTTGTTCCAATTCGGCCCAGGGAAACAAAAAGGTTGGACACCCTTGATCTAAATACTATATATAGCAAGGCATAAAAATTTGTTTGGTTTATAATTACGAGCTAGGAAAAAGATAAACTAAAATAAAAAATTGTCCAAAAAAAAAAAACTTTCCCGTACCGGGAATCGAACCCGGGCCTCCTGGGTGAGAGCCAGATATCCTAGCCACTAGACCATACGGGAGGTTGTAGATGGAGTTTTTAATTTTTAACAGAAGTATTAATTTAAAAATTAAGCTTTTGAAAACACAAAAAATTTGGAAAACATATAGTAACTGAAAATCGGCCTATAGCCGAAATAAGGAAGAAGCGCACGTTACGGTCAATAGATCAGGTTACAGATCAATGACCAATGATTATTATTTCTTTCAAAATTTATATAATATTGATATTAGTGAAATGTCGTTCCATCAGGATGGAGCCACTACGTGCCATATGGTCACTCAGACGATCGATGCATTTGTTATTGATGAAATAGGACCAGATTTATTTGAAAGAGTGGCTGAAAATTGGATCCATAGAATGCGTATTATGTCAAACGTAGTTGTAGTGCACATTTTTATTATGTTATATTCCTTCATTAATGATATCTTGAACGATCTTTCAAAAAAAAAGTAGAATATACTGCTTTTTTGGTTTTATTTGTCTTTGGTGTTATGCCAAGCTTATTGGTGGAAGCTTTATAACCTCCCGTATGGTCTAGTGGCTAGGATATCTGGCTCTCACCCAGGAGGCCCGGGTTCGATTCCCGGTACGGGAAAGAATTTTTTTTTGCTGTTAATACAATTTTTGAAATCAAATAGCTTGGAAGTTAAACACGTCATCAAGTTTTTCTTAGTACGTCCTGATTGATATCCTTTTTATTTATTTATCGTGTTTTTTCCAATAAAGATATTTATTTTCTTAATTATTTTTATTTTACATTAGAAAAAAATAGTTTCAAATCAAAAGAAATCCAATATTTATGGTTCAGGATGCATTTTCTTAATCAATATTCTTATTAAACGATTTGTTTCATTAATACTTTGACGAATACCGCTCAGTTCGATTAGATTTTGTTTTTGTACATTAATAGAATCTTGTAGTAAATCTGAAAATGATGGTTCCTGAAAATTGTTGTTTATTTATTTAAAAATTTTGTAAAACTTTAAAAGAGAATTTTTTTCATATTATATCCTTTACCGGATCCATATCGTTTGTTTCATCTTCGGGAACATTAACTTCTTCAATTTGAGGACATTCCGCAAAACCAATATTAAAATTATTATGTTTATAATTTCCGTCATTTGAGTTTTCATTTCTTTCTAATATATTTTCATTTATAAAAGAAGTATTTTGGAAATTAATATGATTTTGTTGTTCCGGTAAAGAAGCGCTACTTGAATCTTCACTTTTAATAAGAATTGGTTCATTTTCGACGAGCATACTGGAAAATTCAAATTGTGGCATTGTCTAAAATAAAATAATATAAAAAATTATTATCATAATATTAAATTCTAAATAGTTATAAACTTCATATTATCCAAGCTTTAGAGATTTGGCAGGCACTTGCTTTTTTCGTTCAAGCCACCGAATCTCATTTAAGTATAGTAAAACCAAAATCGAGTATATTTATAGTTTTTTGTAGAAGTTTTTGTTAGTTTCTGTTTAAAAATATCAATCAGATTAATTTGTTTGAATGCTAACTAAATTAATAATTGGTATTTTGGGCGAAAATTTAGGTTATATGTTGGAAAAGACATCCTTTTATTTAAAATTTAAGTCAAAAAATTAATTTATTTAAAAATTTGACCGATCAAACTCATATTTTCGTAGAACTTTTCTATTATGGTGGATACTGCTTGTACCAATTCTTATTATAAATGCAGCCTTTACTTTGCATGACGAAAATGAGACCCAAATGAGACCCTTTAAAACAGTCAGGTCTGTAAACCATTTTTTTTTATTCTAATAGGTGATACGTAAAGTATAAAATCCATTGATACAATTTTAATTTCGAAAAGACTAACGTCTGAGTTAATGTTTCTCTTTTTTAAAAAAAGATTTTGGAGACAATATGGAGTTTGAAAAAATCCCTAAATAATGAAATAAACAGAGTTTAGGGTCCTTATTAAAACATTGTGTTTAGTTTCTTTTTACCAAAAGGTAGAAATATCCTGTTTTTGATTCTACTATACTTATTTGTAAGTGGATAAATTGAAAATTTACAAAACTGAATCCTTTTTATTACATCTTGTATACTTCTTCTGGAATGTTCATCATCATCATCACTTGGTACTTCTCTTGCAAGCATATTTAATAATTTTACAACTCGAACTTCTATGTGTGAAAAATTTGTTACTAAATCTTTATCATCAATTTCATTTTGTCGTTGACGTAACATTTTTATCTTTTTTCTTGCTCTCAATTTTATATCAGAGAAACACTAAAACAAAACAAAATTTATGTATATTCAAACTATTTCCAAAATCTTGAAAAAAACTACAATAATTCCGAAGAATATCAAGAATTGAAAACATAATAAAATACAACAAAAATCAGTATCATTTCGTTTTTACCTTTCTCCATTGTGATGGCTTCTTCTCAGAACCCATAGTATTCAATTCATTTGAAATATTTCTCCAAACATCATGACTTGAAATATTTCCAATATTTAAACTAACCAAATCGATTAGGCGACGTCTTTGATCATTTTCAGAGCGTTTTCTAAAAACTGGCTGAAATACAAATAATTCGTATAAATTACGAAACTATTAAATTTTTTAATTTGAAAATCAAAAATAAAAACTTACAGGCATTATTAAATAATTTTAGAATTTTTCACTTTTTTTTTACACTCATTCACTTTCCAAGTGATTATCCGTGACAGTTTGACAGCTAGAAGTGATTCAATGTATTCTTTTTCACACATATATTTCTCATTCAAGTAATTCGTATAGAATTATCTGTATACTGTCCCCGTGTATATGTGAGAGATTTAACGAAAATATCACGAGTTTATTTTATTCATCACGACACCATTCACCCAACGCATGTGTAAACACTGTCATGAAATATTGTAAAAGTATTCATATCACTCGTGAGACGTGATATTTATATGAAGTTGGTTTTATGATTGTGTATTAATAACTCACCTGGGATTCAATACCACACCACTATGAACATATTTTTATTTAAATTTCAGTCACCAAGCATATTTGTTTTTGTTGGTTAAAAATGTTCAATGCATAAAAATGAACAAACAGGTTTTATACCATATAAAAATGAATAGCAGATTGCTTTGACAGTTTAGCGTTTCTAGAAAACTAAATAAAAGTGGTTAATTTTTGGCAGTAGCTTTGAAGATATTAAAGAAATCGAGTACCATTTTCATGTCCAGAATATTCGGAATAACAATTCTACAATTCCAAACTGGTAAATTTAAAAATAGCTTACTTTCAGTATTTCAACAAATTTGCTGGAAGTCCATAAGTCTCACGCGTGAGAGCGGAACCATGCTTTTCTTTTCAAAAAACTGTGTTCAAACCATGATTTTAGTAAAACAAAAAAGAATTTCTCTATAAATTCAATAAATTTTGTATAATACATTTAAAAAAAAAGGAAAATATATAATTCCCTCGTTATCACCCTCGTGGTAGATACTACTACAGGGTATATTAATTTTGGCACTACATTTGAAACGCATAGAAATAATCATCGTCCGTTCGTCCGTCCGTGTACAAGATAATTCAAAAACCGGTTATATGATTTTGTGAGTTGGTTATTCCTTAACACGATTTGGTATTGCCAAAGTGTAAGTAATGATAAGCTATGGGAACTTCCTATCCTTACCGTACCGCCGTTTTTCAAATTTTGACTGTTCTTTTTCAAACAATGGGTAATTTAAAAATGTAAATGTAAATCTGTGCGATTTGTCTGTACAGACCAATCTGTACAGACAAATCGTATAGTGTGGAGGCAAAAATTGCACAGATAAATATGTGCGATTTGTCTGTACAGATTTGTCTGTCAGATAAATCGTAGAGATCGCTACACATCTTTAGATAAATCTATGCGATTTGTCTGTACAGATTTTTCTGTCAGATAAATCGTACAAATCGCTACAAACCTTCAGATAAATCTGTGCGATTTATCTGACAGACAAATCGCACATATTTATCTGAAGGTGTGTAGCTGGCCTAAACAAAGCAAAACAGGCAGAAATTTATACACAAATGGGCTAATTTTTTTTTCTGGTATGTGCGGAAAATTTTATAAAATTTGGTACCATATTTAAGGTTCCAGGGCAATTTTATAAGATTCCGTCCGACTTTTAAGAACATTTGATTCTCTCTCTTTCTGATGGATTTTGCCTATGTAAACTATATGTACTCTTGCGTATTGTCTCTCTCTGCTATTAGGCCCCAGCCTACCTGTAAATTAGAGCGAAACAATGATATGGAGAAAAAACCTTAAAATATGCTTCTTTCTCAAAGTTAATTAATTGAACTATAGATTAGTTAACTACGAGTCCCATTTCCACCATAGGGAATAAAAAAACGATTATAGGCCGATTTTCAGTTACTATATGTTTGAAAGTTCGTTTTAAGTGTCAATAATGGTGAAAATTCCTTTTTATCCCTTGTCAAAGAAACTTTCAACTTTTAGTTATAACAGTATAGAACATTTTTAGGATTTAATTACTCATAGAAAAGTTCTAGACAAATTTGATCCAAAATTGATTTTGAAATTCAATACGATTGATGTAAAGATGTTGCAGAAAGTGATAGTATCAAAACAGACTACCAACTGTTGTTTTTTCACCTTCAGTTTTTAGCAAACGTAATAAAAATTTAAATATTCGTTTAACCAATTTGAAACTTCGTAGTTTATGCAACCACTATTTCAAAACGGTGTTGAAACCCCACTCTATTGAACTGCTTGGAAAAAGCCCTAGTGCATCCTACAATTCGAAGAGTAGTCCAAAATTTTGATAAAAAAACCGCGAATATTAAAAAACTCAAAGAACACCAGGCGAAACGAAATAGCTGCGGTAATCACTGAAACATTAGACATAGTACTATTAAATTATTCCGCAACTATTGTTACCGTTTTAAAATCTTGTTTATTTTATTTTATTTAGAAGTTTTTGCGCTACTCTTTAATTCTCTGATTCAAATCTAGTAAGACAAAGTTGAAAGTTAAGACAATATACACAAAAATATATTGCCAAGTTTACCATAAGGAGGCCTAATCTTTAACTTATTCGAGTTTACTACACCTTTTCCAGTTGTAATTCGGAAAACGTCAACTGTCATTCAGATTAGTCAATTATGGGTCAGGTGCAATGTCACACATATCTTTTTGTTGCTTCTACGGCATTTTTGCCTTTTTGGTTTGTACTTTGTGGCCTTTCATCTTTAAAAGGACACAAAATTACAGGGATCAATCTATCTGAATATTTTGATTACATATAAAGCAATTATTAATAGATTTCTGGAAAATTTTCCTAAATTTATATCAAATATCTTTATATTTATAAATTCCCTTTCCTAACATTTTAATCATATATCCATTCATCAAAAAATTCTCTAAATCTGCTACTTTGTGTCAATTTTCCGACATAAATTAGTGTTATTTTGAAAATCATTTATATATAAAATGAAACCATATCCTTTTAGATGTGTCTCATACCAAAATATCCTATCAATATCCTGCTCAAAACTATGTACATCAATCACCCTGTTTCATTTTCTATATATATAGGATTGAGTTGTTATATGAAGAATGAATTTTGGAGAAAATATATCACGCCCATTAAATATCCGATTGGATAGTTCTTGGGTTCTGCGCATAAAATGTATCCTTTTAGGAGGAAATTGTGTGGAGATCGAAAGGGCAACTATATACCATCATATTTACAATAATAATAATAATATCTCATCCTTATATATTCAAAGGAATTATGTTTCAATTTTCAATCAATTGAACTAAATTACAACCAATTCATGGCATTAAAATATGTTGAAAAAAACCAAGTAGTATGAGCAGGAAAATGATGAGCAAAAAGAAAAAAGAATGGAAATCAAGAAAATGATGGAAAATAATTTTCCGACCAGAATTATGATGAATAGGATGATATGATGAGATTCAATTTGTGATGATCGAAAAGAAAAAAAAAAATGGTTATATAGTATTTGATTGGGTTGGGGGTGGTAAAGAAAATGCTCCTCCATCACCAACACCCAAAATTTTTACGTAGACTGTCGTAATTATATCCACAAAATTTCATATCAGGTGGTATAAATTTTTATCTTATTTTTAAATTAATTTTTGTGCTTTTCATTGATTAAATGAGTTAATTATGGAAAATTAGTATTCTTTTTTTTTTTTTTTGCTTGAAATTATTTTAATGAAAATTTGTGTGCTATTTTCTGAAAATATATTATTAAATTATGTTTAATTATTTTATGGTTGATCGATTTTCTTCTTCGTTTTTCTTATATTTAAATTCTGAAGATTTTTTTTTTTTTCGAAATTAAATAAACTTAATCATATCTTATGAGGAATTGCAATGACCATAAATATCCTAAAGGAAAATTATACCGGAAATGGGTGGAAATTCACTTCCATTATATATTCTGGTTCGTTTCCTTTTACAGAGTTACAAAAGTTGCAACTATCGAATCAAATTTAGTTATGGAGGAAATCAGGTTGATAGTCTTGTTAGAAGTTTACATATTTTTTTATTAGATTATTTACTGATTAATTTCCGTATTATAACGAATGACTACAATACATTATATCTTTGGAACTAAAATAGAAATTGGAAAGTTCTTCATATTGTTACTTATATTGGGTGTATGTATTGCAAGTTTCATATTAAGAACTTACTTCATAGCTATTACAAGCACATTTTTGACAGTGACAGCTATTGTATGTTGAAGAGCGTCAAAAAATCTATCATAACAACAAAACAGAATTTGCAGGAAGCTTTGCTTTTGGACTTTAATCAAAAATGAAAAATGTAACCGAAAGTCATCGCTTACTCTCAGAAACTTATCCTGAGCATGCTCCAATGATAAGAGTGTGCCAACAATGGTGGTGTTGAAAGAAAAAAGAGCGCCCTGGTCAGGTGTGAAAATTTGAAGATAGAGGATTGGAGGCACTACTCTACCAAGATTCAACTCAAACACAAGAAGAATTTGCGGAATTATTAAAGTTGAGCAATCAACCATTTCCAGACGTTTGAAGGCCATTGAAATGACCCAAAAAAGTGGGAAAAACACGTAGCTTCCGATGGACAGTACATTAAATAATATGTATTTTAATTTAATAACTTAAATAAATGTTTTTCTTAACAAAAAATACTAAACTTTAAATATACCCGATGCATCACTCTCCATGCACGTTCTCTATACAACTCTTTAGGCACTAGTCGTCCCAATATATTTTTTGGTAAATGGTAACATCCCCCTTATATGAGATACCTCATTGGAAAATTCTTAAAAACTTAAATATTGGTACGAAACAAAATATGTACTTTATAATTCTTTTGGAGTCTAAGACTGGTCAAAAGAGGGTTATACATAGGTCAAAAGAGGTTAAAAATAGTGTCTCAAAGAGTGGATAATTAATTTTTAGATAGTCTTATACTAAATACACTTTAGCAGCAACGATGTACATACATTATTTCACAATTCTCGAATAAAATGCGAGAGATTATCGAATTTTAATCGAGAATCGTGAGATAATGTACATTATTGGTGCTAATGTGTCTTTAGTATAACGTATAAAAAACAAATAGTGATTAGAAAAACCAGAATTATTTATTATTAGTTATTGCCACAATTTTGAAAGAAAAAATAAAATAAATTATTGACTATTGTAATCAAATTTTCAATGATTTTAATTAAAATATTAATTTTCCATAAAATAATTGGAAATAATCATGTTACATGAATTAATAAGAATAAATATTCCATTGAAAATAATTTCCATTTATTGTTTTGATCATCATTTAATATTGTATCTAAATCCAAAAATAGAGAGAAGAAAGCGAAACAATTTCCAATTTATTAATTGATGATAAATTGACCAGAAACGTTTCATCAAATCATTTGTGTTGAACTTTTCAAGTTACAAAGCAAAATATACAAAAAAAGAATAGCATCCTTTTAGTCCTTATATACTTTAACCGTATTTGTATTTGTATATATACCATATATACTTTAGATTTTTATATACCCTCTCTAAACCATTCCCATATTTGTAGTCCTTCAAACTTTGTATCCATTTATAACAAAATGATATAATGTTATTCCTATATATAGTATATATGCCAGGATTCATCTTATACCATACAAAAAAAAAGGAGATAATGTCTTGTTTCATACTATATTTAACCACACAATCCGAAAATTAGGGGATGTTAAAGAACATATTTAATATATGAAATTTATCTTATGAAACATATTTATTACTATAATATTGTGCCTAAATGGAAACAGGGTGTAAATCATGATTTGGGGTTGGTTGAATGATTCTAAAGAGTGAAAATATGTTTTTGCTACTATATACATGTCGATTGAAGATTTTCATAGAATGAGAAAAGGTGTGTTCTTTAATATCTATAACGGTATAAGTGTGTACCTCTTCCATATAATATAATGACATTGAATGTATATATTCACATCCAATTTAGGATGCATTATGGTTGTTTTTTTTTTAAATCTTTGTGGAGGGAAAATTTTGTTATATTACGAAAAGGGATTCTTCGCAAATATCTGGTGACCATCAACTAGTAAACACCATTATTCATCTTCAATAAATACGATGATTATCAATTTGTGGTTTTTTCTTTTTCTTCAGTTTTAATATGAAGTTTTAAGATAGTTTAATTTAATAAAAATATATCGATTAACAATAATTGTTTTGTTTTTATGTGTAATCGAAAAAAATGTCTGTTCAAATGATGGAAAATAAACAATCCTCACAAGGAACTTTAGTTGCTAAAACTCCATTTTCAATTGAGGATATTCTATGTCAAAATAATCGTAGAAATAATCTTACCAGTGTTATTAATAATAATAATAATAATAATAATACCAATAATAATAGTAATACCAATAATAGTAATAATAATAATAATAATAATATTAGTGGTGGAATTATAACACCAAAAGTATCAAAATTTTCATTGAATTTTAATGATAGAAATAATTTAATCGATAGTGGAAAATCAGTTAATAATAATAGTAATAATAATATTTTAAATAGTTGTAATAATAATAATAATAATGATATTGTTAATAAATTCCATAAATCTTCTGTTCACAATGATTTAATTCATGCTCGCGATGAAGATGATTATCAAAGGATTATACAAAGTCAAAGGTTCGTATTAACTATGAGAAGAAAAAAGGATTTATAATAGGCAATATTTTGTTAGGTATAATTTCTTAAGACCCAAAATATTAGTTTCTTATTAATATTGGATTGACTGGAACATGGAGGAGCGTTGTATACGTTTCTAATGCAATAACGTGTGTGAAATAATCACAGCCAATTTCTTTATAAAACCACCAAAAATAAGAACAAAAATAGTGCAGGCAAAAAGTAAAAGATATCCTAATTGATTACTTAAATATTTGCCTGCAAATCGAGTTATCATAATCTAAATATAAATTCGTGAATTTCTTAATTTTGGGTTATTGGAAGTGTCATATCCGTCGGCATTTTAACCAAATGGCTACATAGTTTTCATAGTTTTATAATTCATATTTTATCAGCACTTAACTAAACATCTTCCATGATATTATCTCTTGAAATATTTAAAAATATATTCTTTGAGATGATGTTTATGCCATGAAAAATGTTCTGATTTCGGATTACTAATCGAGCTGCAAGTAGATAATGTACACGGGAACAAAAAGTAACGATGTGTTCTAAATTGTATCCTTCTAGATTAAATTATTTTATCACATTCATGTAATTAACACCGATGAAGAGGATAAAAAATATGTTTAATCTCTTCACAGTTTTCCGTTCAAAAGAGCGTCTCAGGCGTGTATATTCAATAAAACCAATTCTAATGCAAGTTTCTTATGGTCGCAGAATTTCACCGATCGGATATTAGTCTTCTGTGAAATGTTTGATGAGCAAGAAAATGTACCAATTAGGACACAATAATGCAAAAAAAACCTAATTGTTCCATCGACGAATATCGTTTGATAAATATTTAATATTTAATGTAAATTTTAAAGATTTTAACTGCCTTCATGAAATTATTGTTATGCGTATTCTTATGTAGGACATAAAACAAGATGGATTTTCATGTTTACCAAGGATGAATATTTTTATAAAAATTTTGTTAGATTTTACTTATCCAAGGACTAACGTTCGATCTGATAAAGAAAATAGGTATATCGTTTTTTGCTTTTCCGGTATTCTTTTTGGTTAATGAGTTGCAAAGTCTAAACCCTAGCTGGCAGTTTCTAAAGGCACAGCGTACTTACTAGTATATTGCCACTAGTGGCAGAAATGTGACGAATGATAACTGGTAAGACATCCATGGGCAATAAGTAAGGACGTTTCCTTCTGGGTTTGTTATTTGTAATTTATGTTAATACTTACATTTTAATGTTATTGAAAACAATGATTTTATTTCACAAAGATATTTTTTTAAATAATCTTTTATTTCTAAAGAAAATCAATATTTTAAAGTCCAATGGATACACATCCGAAAACCATTTTACTATAGATTATTTTTAATTAATTATAGTAATTAGAGATTATGAGAAATTGGTTTTCAATTATTTCAGATATAAATTATCCGACAGACATCCGCCGTCGCAGCATTTAAATGGAAATGGACCACCGCCGCCGCCATCATCAACATCATCATTTATTCCATCTAATTCAGGAATTATTTATCCAAGTGCTGCTTATAATGATCATGGATTTTTACAGATGACACTTGGTTATTTAACACCATCATCAAGTGGTTATAAATCAGTGGATCCATATTTTTTATCTCAAGGTTCGTAAAACATTGATAAGTTTTTTTCTATATTATAGAAAAAAAAATTTCCCATATAATTTTTCCATCTATAAATATTATTCAAAACTTTAAGAATATTTATGATAGATATAACTATGAATAGTTTCATATATCCGTATATAACATGACACCTAGTTTATTAAATCAATTAGAAAAGTTTCTCTATGGTTTCATGTGTGGTTAAGGATTTTCCCCATTTCCATTTAAATATATACAACTTTTCAACCTATGATGATGATGATGATATATGGTCATCATTTAATTTTGTAAGTGTCCGAAAAATATAATGAATCTATATAATTCCAGGTCTTTTTGGTGGTGGACATTTGTTTAGTGGTACTGGTTGTCATGTACCTGAATTAGCAATTGGTCTTGGAATGGGTGTAAATGCATTACGACATTGTCGGCGACGTAAAGCAAGAACTGTTTTTAGTGATCCACAATTGACTGGTCTAGAAAAACGTTTTGAAGCTCAACGATATTTATCGACACCGGAACGTGTTGAATTGGCGACAGCACTTGGATTAAGTGAAACACAAGTGAAAACATGGTTTCAAAATCGTCGAATGAAACATAAAAAACAATTGCGACGAAGAGATGCTAATAATGGTAAGTTTTTGGTATTAATATTTATCTTTTAAATTATATTTAATTGGTAATTTCTAAGACATCCTGTAATTCAATGTTATGATATAATTCAGATATAATTCCTTATTTTAGAAAACACCCTGTATAGAATTTATATTCGTGTAAAATTTGAGTAAAAGGTCAATTTTATTATTAAATTAAAAGCTTTTATAATTTTCTTGACTAAAATCTTTTGCCTTTTCTTATTGTTTACGAAGAAATATAATTGTTTTCTTGAAAACAGTTACAAAGAGAAGATCTTATATAAGAAATTTCAAGCATCTTAGAAAAGTTTCTGCAATAACCGCACAGAAGATCTTAAAAACTTTTCCATTCATCTTGCAAATTAATTTCATCATATATAAGAAAATTCCAAAGGACAAATACATATAGAACAATATGAGCCTATTGTCTAGCTTGGACAATTAATATTAGATGAAACTATTTTCTTGCTGCAGTTTCTTCCTTGAAGAAGACCAGTAACTTAAACTAAAAAGCCTTAATTAAATTTCTGCTAATAAAGACATTGCGGTTCTTTCATAATTTTATTTGAAGAAATTTCTTGAGAAGTTTATGAAAAGTTCATATTTTATTAAAGGAATTCCTTCTTTTTTTCTATTAATTAGAACCCGTCGATTTTTCACGTACTGACGGTGGTAGTACTAAAGCAGGAAATCCGGATAGTAATGTTACAACAAATTCAACTTCTATAATCCGGAATGGATGTGGCGCATTTACATCAACATTATCATCTCCAGATTCGGAAAAATCATCATATCCAATTTATACTTCAGCTTCATCGCATCGAAATCATCAATCTTTAGATTTACTACGATCATTGTCGTCCGGTTCATCTGGTGAAAGTATAATTGGTATTAATGGTAGTGGAGATGATGCTGATGGTATTCATATTGGGAAACATCGATCACATCACATTATACATGATAACGAGATGATTAGCGATGATAATTCAGATGAAGACGATGATGACGAAAGTGAAGTTGATATTGTTGGTGATACAAAAGATTATATGACGTAATAATAATAATTCTAAGTCTTAAGAACGTTTTAGTATAACAATTGTATTATAATTATATTTAAGAATCCCTGTAAAATGATTTTTTGAAAGATATGAGAGAATTCTAGTCACAAACAAAATTATAACTAATAACAAATAAATAAATAATTTTAAAATTGTTCATTTTTAAAAATATAATTAATGAAAATTATTAATATAAATAATGATGAAAAACAGGAGTTTTTTTACTTAATTTTTATTGTTGCTAATTTTAAATTCCATAGATAATTCCAGTTGTTCAAATAAATCATCCAATTCATGCATCTATTTGTCGTTATGACAAGTTCTTTACGACATAGGAACTGCTGGAATGAGACGAGTACATCTTAACCTTTAGGAGTGAGTTAATGAAATTAAAGAAAACTTAATGAAGTTTTTCTGCAAAATGAATTGTGTATAATCAACCCACAAATAATCAAATCAAAACGTTTTTGTTCGAAATTTAACCCTTTAGATTTGATCCAGTAATTCTCCTAAAGTACAAGTAATTCGATATTTCAAGAAATTTTACACTAAAATAATTATTATCCTTTAATAAAATTTCGAATAACAAAATATCCTTATTGTAAGACAAATTTACTACAATTTCTAAATATTCAGAATGAATTTCATTATTTTGGAAAAAAAAAGGGGATTCAAAAGATGGATATTAATTTGATATTAAACGTATTCGCAGATCAGAGAAATATTTTGATGTAAAAAAGGAAGTTCTTATACGAAAAAGATAATTTAATTGTAGTCAATTTAATCCTTGATTGGAGATTTTTACCCCATTTTTAAATATCGTTTTGGTTGTCGGAAAATGGAAACTTTATTCTCTGAAACTGTAAATAATAATGTTCTTATTTACGTAAGAAAATCCAATAACTCCAAGGATTTGAAAGGTTTGAAAGTAGCGCCTTACAAGAATAACTCATTGAATAATACCTCAAATAATTTTACTACGCCATTGATTCTATAGAAGTAACTTTGAAATCATTGCAATATCCTAAATATTAGTGAAATACGAGCAGATGGATTTTTGAGTTGATATGAATTGAATTAAAATTAGAAGATGTACCTCCGAAAAGGTGCTCTTTTTGAAAAAAGTTCCATCATAAAATGGAATGTTCATGGAAGCCCGATAAGATTCTTTTTCGAGAACATTTTCTTAAATGTAGTACCCAAGATCCTATAGTAATCATTTTTGGTAGTACTTCAGTAGTTCATATTTTAAACATTCTCCTTTTTAATCTGACGCTTTTAAAGGATCAAAAAAAAATGTTATTTACTATGTGTGGATGGAAATCACAACTACATCAGAAATTATGAAAAAACTCCGCCCTTTTAGTATTCATCTATGTACTAGGATATGTTTGGGGGGCTATCACAAAAACGAAGATGAATAAAAATGGATTTCTCTATGGTAACCAACCAGCCAGCGAGATTGAATTAGCCAAATCTAAAATGGGGATGATGTCATTAATATAGTCACAAATCGATGTTAATATAGAAATAATTGGTTCCGGCATAAAACGAAAAATCATTGAATATGAAAGGTACTTTACTGATTTGATTGCTCTTTTTATCACTGTTCGTGTAAAGTGATTTTTATTGAATATTAATATAGGGATATCGTTTTTGTATTAAAGGTTTTTAATCTTTTGCGTTAGGTTAAGGTTCGATGACAAGAAGAATGGGTATTTTTGATATAAACATAATATAAGAGACAGATTTGTAATGAGAAGAAAATGAATAGAATGGTTACATTTTGTATGGAGAATCATCAAAGGAGAACATGTAACGCATGACGGAAATAAGAATTCCAGTCTTCGCTGAAAAAGTTATTGATAGTAGACACGATGGAAAAATGCAAGTAGAATGATGACTGATGAGTAAACAATGGAAAATGCGTAACAAATAACTATTACACCAATATTACTTGTGGTTATATAGGGTGTCCCAATAAAAGCGTAAGATTTAATTTGCGTAATTTGAATTTATGTGTATATATCAGGTATTCTGCTTCCTATAGATACGAAACATACTTCATTCGACGATCAATTTAATAACGAATTAAATGCCATTCGACGTTTTCAAAAATATTCTTTCTTAGGACACGAAGTAGAAAAATTCTATAGTATGAAGGTATATCTAAGGTATTCTGGGTCCTACATCATGTATGATCCCCAAGAAAAGGTAAAGCTGGACCAATCCTGTCGGAAATTATTATCTCGAGATTGGATTTGTCCCATTTCTGGAAACAATCCTGTCCTCTGGAATGGAATTATCAGATATTTGTTTTCTATACTGTATTTTAGTTTACCAAAATCTACTTGTACTTAGTCATTTAATTGAGGGCACACTTTTCAATTTAATTTAATTCATATGCATAGAATCAAAGTAAAAATTTAGAGTCAAATTATGAGAGAAGATAACACAAAATTGAATTGATTTATTATATAGTTCCCCTCCCTTCATACTAATAGTATATTCAAACCCTCTAATTCCCGCCTTTCAATAATATAATGTCGTGTGCTATAAATTAAGAAAGGTAATAGTTTAAAGTACCGTGATTCCACATGATAATCATCAAGTATCCTTCATCAAACAATAATAAATACTTAGAAACTTTCCCTATTCTTATGAGTCTTTAATTCCCTTCCATTTAAATTTAACATCAATATTCACCATCGATTCTTTTACAACTTCCTGATTTCCAGATAATAACGCGGATACGTAGAAGGTTAAAAGTGGGAATTTGATTCGATAAACTTCCTTTTTCTTCTTGTTTTTGTTCCTGTATTATTAAATTTATCATTTTGTATGTAATTTATTTGAGCTCTTTTATAATCATTTTCATAAAGTTAACATTTTAAAAGGGTCAAATTTTTATATTAATATTTTTTTTGCTCATACACTTTTTGATTCGTAATAATTTCATTATCGAGATTGATGTATTCGATATACGCGATTATGATAGGAAATGAAACATTTTTTGAACTTAGTTAAATGTAATTAAATTATAAAAGGGACAATTTAATGAATGTCATTTTAGATAAACGCTTTTCTTTTGTGTTACATAGGTAACTATTTGAATTGTTTAAGGGACACCATCACTGCAGTAATTTCCCAAGTATCAAAACATAAACTATATGTAAAAAGAATACAGTTCAGGATCATCATAAGTGGACAAATGAGCAAGGGCCAGGGGTGTGTGGTTCAAGAAGTCCTGGATATTTCAAGAAAGAGTAATATTTCTTCACAGAATCTCTTTCATTATGCAACACACAAAATTGTGAATGTGAAGGTTTGCATAATATGAAAAGAATTTTTCGACTTGTATTCTAGGAAAATATTCTAGGACAACTAATTGCATATTTTTTTCTTCTAATTTCTTTTTGAAAGAACATCTTGTCGAATAGATATTTTAAATCTTATTTAATTTCACAAGAATTCCGCCTTTCTGTCGGATTTAAAGGTGTAAGAATCAAATAGAAGCACAAAACTATAAAAAAGAAAATTAATTAATTTGCAAAATCCTTTGAAAATATGCATGTAAACAAGAGAAAGAAATTTTTTTTAAATTTTAACAGATTAAAGAACATCGTGCTGAGAACTTTATTAAATTAGCTTTTTATTGCACGAAAGATATTGGGTTTGAAGTTAAAGTGTTCTCACCTTTCGATATCAATTTTAATTAATGATCAAAAGGATGAAGTTATATCCTTTCTATATATGGTATCATACAGAAGTATTATCAATTTATTTGCAATTTAAAGTCACTCTTGCTTGAAATTCGTTTCACCATGGTGAAAATGACTAGAAAAAACTTTGACTAATCATATTTAAATTAAAAATACAGTGCCAATGCCTATTATACTCCTTCTATATAAATTATTGTACAATCACTTCCTCTTTCATCCTTTATCTGGTCCTTAACTTCACCTTCTAACAGTTCCCATTGTAAAGTTCAATCAAATTAGAAAAAAAAGATTAATACTTATATCCTTTATTATCCTTTCTGGATAAAATTTTGTAGTAAATATATAAATTTATAAGATTAATGCACAAAATTAATTTCAGATGAATTGAACAGTTTCTCGTGGGCATTATGTACTATTCGGTCCTCATTTTACAGTGTCCTTTTCCCGATCTTCCTCAAATAAATTCTTCTTCAAGAATCTAAGGAATTTGTGTTCCAAATTTCATTACAATCGGTTGACAGTTTTCAAAAATAAAAGTACTTCTCGTATTTCATAAATTACCCTGTGTCACCAACCTCCGCTATTTCCCATAATTGTCAACCTGAACTTCAAATATCAATTGTATCGCACAACGCGTTCGAGTGATATCGTGTAAACTAAATGTTGATACAGACAGACAGACAAACTGAACAGACAGTTTCAGGGAACGTTAAAACGTGAAGATCCATTAAAACCTGGAGGGAGGAAATGTTTATTCCTATGGGAAGAAAACGAAAATAGCACTTTCTCCAAATTTATCAGTTTCAGAAATTGAATTCATATCCGTAACTAAGGCCTTTTCAGTATAAAATTCATTTTTTCAACTCATAATTGGTCTTTATGAGACTCTGTTGCCTAGTAAATCCTTTTTTATATTTGGTTTATTCATTAAAATTAATAGAATTACCATACCTATCAAATGCATTGCAAAATTAACGAACAAATGTGTTCAATTACGACAAAAAAGGCAGGGAAAAATTATTCATGTTTTTATGAGTACGTGTCCAAAAATAATTAAAACTCTGAATATTTTTCTACATAGCCGTAATCAAAGTTCAATTCATATGTTTATTATTTTACAAAAAATGTTGGCGAATATTTTTGTCCCCTGAACTTCCACCACATTTGATGCCGTATGCACTTAATTAGTATTCAATATTTTCCGTATATAAATTTGATAAAGAAGTTTGTAAAGACAAATTAGTGAAGCGTGTTTTCAATAAAAATTTTGAAAAATGTAGAATTTTTCAGATAATTCAATGAAAAACAACTAAACTTACAAAACCCACTTTCTGCCTCAATTTATTTTGCATCATAATAAAATGTACGCTTTGCTTGCGTTATTCCTCGAATAAGAAGGTAAATTTCATTTCGAAGTACTGACGTTTTTTCTAGTTTGGTCCCTCGGAACCCCTCACCGAATGGAGACATATCCTATTTCTTCAATCGGCCTGTCCAGAATGTACATTCCAAGTTTCATGAAAGTCTGCCTATTTTTAGTTAAATAATCAAGATTGGTCAATCTGACGATTACGATCCTCTTGCATAAAAAGGCTCGACCACATATCGCTTGAACCACCGTGGCAAAGCTACAGAGGTTGAATTTGAAAACTGTTCGTCACCCACCATGTTCACCAGACCTTGCATCCACTGACTACTACTTCTTTCGGAATTTAGACAAATTCTTGGTAGGAAAACAATTTAATTTCGAAGAGACTCGATTTTCATGAGCCAGATTTCTACAGCAGAGGAATAAATGAACTACCGCTGAAATGGCAAAAGTGCATATACAAAGGATTTTATTTGAAAAAAATAACAACAAACTTTGATTTCACCGACAAACATTTGATAGTTGACAACTCAATATCATACTAGTTCATTTTTATTTATATTAGGTCTGTTTTATTTGCCATACCCTCCCCTGGAACAGGGTAAGTGGCAAATAAAACAAGCAGGGGTAGGAGAAAGCTTTAATTCAAATGTTTGTAGCGCTGCTTAGCAACCATATTGTAATGAAATGAGAAACTTTTAGCTAATACACTTTTTATGGTAGAAAACTGAACTAATTCAGGTGTAATAGTTACACTTGGTCTGAAAGTAGTGTAGGATTTGCTCTTTTGTTGTTTTTGTTTTCAATGTAAAAATTTGGTCTACCCCAGAGCAAGTGGCAAATAAAACAGACCTATTATGTAGTAAAAATGTGAAAACTCATCCAGTGTTTGGGTACTTTTTTTCGCTAAAAAGATGACAACATCCGAGGGCTTGAGCGGCATAGCCTGATACGTTTCCCCATTAATTAGGAAAACCTATACACGAAGTAACGCAAAAATAGAGAATAAAGGAATTGTATAAGCTAATATGGATAAAAGCAGTTGTGGAATCGTGAAACTTGATTTCGATCAAATCGTATCGAAGAAGTATACGAATTGCAGGGTATTTTCGATACGATTTACTAATCTATCGAATTACACAATTCCACTCCAGGATGAATTCTCTCACATCATACGAAAACGAGGAAAATTGATTTGGAATTAAATATGAGAAAGAATACAATTATATATTTTCTTCAATACTTGAAAATTAGTACGTTTTATATTTACAGCATTTTCTTTTCCATTTTTTTTTTTTAAATAAATTTTAAGTCTTATGTGATTTTATTAAGTTTTTAATCATTTCTTTTTTATTTTTTTATAATTTTTGCTTAATTCAAAATTTCGCAAATAATATTAAAAATTTGACAATTTTTAAAGCGAAAATAAAAAATATTTTCATTTCAATTTATAAATAAGCGCAATATTTTTAATAATTCATATTTTTTTTTTATTGTTTTTAATTATTTTAATTTAAAAAATATTGGATTTGTTTTAATTAATTTAATTCAATTATTTATAAAAAAAAAAAAAAGAAAAAAACTTCTTATTGTAATTTTTTGATATTGTTTTTTTTTTAGCTATTTTAATTAATTATGAAAATTTTATAAAAAATCAAATTTATTTTATTCTTTTTTAATTAATTTTAATTTATTTATTGTCAAAATTCTTTTCGTATAATTTTATTTGGTTTTTTTTTTTTTAAGGAAAATCTTTTTTCAGAAGATGTAAATTTATTTTTGAGGAAAATTGTAATTAAGAAAATTTGTTTTAATAATTTTTGTTTTAACTTTTTGATTTGCTATTAAAAAGCAGTAATAGTGGCGTTTTTTTTTTTTTTAAATGTAATTAAATATTTATTTAAATTTTCTTTAAAACTGATTTCAAATAGTACATTTTTAATTATTTCGAAATTGATTTATTGAATTTATGATTTTTTTTTTAATGTATTTTAAATCTATTTAATTCGTAAGAAAAATGCAATAATAGTATTTTAAAACAGATTTTATTGAGTTATAAAAGTTATACAGGCTTTTTAATTTTTATTGATAAATATTTTCATACAATTTAAAAGACAATTCTTTAATTCTTTAATATGTCTCACTTACCTTGTACAGTTCTTTATCGTCCTCCAAGATCTAAGGTATCACATTCGATTCAGTTGATCATTTTGCCTTACAAAAGCAATAAGTTCCTCAACTTGTTACCTATTAGAGGTTTACGAATGAGTTTTTACGATTACATGTTTATTTTGATTTCCATCTGAAGCTAAAATCTTCATCCATCTATCAGTTAATTTATGGATTTCCTGTCTGATGAAATCCAGGTCTTTCGATCCAATTATCCACATACGCGGATAATCTGTTCGTTTTTCCTGCAAAGCGTGATTCAATTTAATCTGTAACGATTAGCAGTGACTGTTTCACTCGTTTTCAGAAGTTCATGATAGGCTACACCCTTTCGGTCCCATCAAATATCTTTTCTTTTCGTGGATATTCGTCTTTACATTTTTGAATCATCTAAAGTCTAAACCAAAATTCACAACTTGAAATTGATGGAGAATCTTCACAATAAGCATTTTAGATCCATCGATGAGCTCCAGTTGCATTTTTCTTCAAATTAAACCAACAATGTAAAACTCCCATGAATGCTGTTTTTTTGGCACGTAACCTTCCATTTTAAATCGAATAAAAAACAATGTTCTTTACATTTTAACCAAATGTCATATAGTACGTTTTGAAGCTTGTCGTAAAAACTCATTCGCAGACCTAGTAAAATTTTCGCTGAAATGGATATTCCCTGATTTTTGTCTATTAGATGCAAAACGAGTTTACTCCATTTATTGAAAACAAAAATAAGCTTATTATTGATTTTGATTACCATTTTTCTTGCAAGGTGCAAAATTGCAATCCTCAATATCATGATGCAAAATGGCAGGTTACTTGAAGGATTTGGTAATGAAAGGTTTTATTGTATTGAATGGTATAAACTCATTTTGCATCTAATCGACACAATTAATAATATCCAAATAAAAGCCTAACTTCCGAAGATTACTTGATGGTTATTTTGACGGTTTACTCCGACTACGAGGCAAGCTATTTTTTAAAGAATTATTTCTTTGAAACTGGGTCACAATCGTACAAATTGATACGGATCAAATTTCATCGCAATCATTTTTACTTTGAACTAATCGGAAAAGTGAAGTAAAAATAAGCCATTTGAAAGAATGGATACTTTGGTTACAAAAGAATGGCAACAACTCCATGCCATTGTGACCCATTTTTTTTTTTTATTTTGAAAATAAGAAAATCATTCCGGATTTGCGCGAATTATTGATTATCGTATCAATGACGATTTTGACCCGCGATGATATTATTTTGAGTAAGTTTTTTTTTTTTTTTTTTTAAATAAAAATCAAATTTTATAAATTTAAAGCAAACATATTTTCAGTTTTTTTTTTAATACAAATTATTCGGAAAAATTTCCAAAACAATAAATTTCGTTTTAACATATAATTAAAACCAAATTTTACAAATTCTAATTTAAAATGAATTACCAATAAGGGTATTTAGTTTTCATTGTATCTAGTTTTGTATCGTGTTATCTGATTTTGATGAAATTAACAATAAGAGTTGGTTATTCCTTAGTTTGATTTGGTATTTCATTTCAGCAAAATCGGATCAGCGGCCGCAAAGTTATAAAGAAAAAAGCAAGGTGACCAAAAAGTTTTGTCGTTTTTTCTTTATGGTTTTTCGGGTTTAATTTGAAAATTTGTTTACCAATTTTATTTAAATTATTTACATGGGTTGACTACAGAAATAGACGATACCATGTTAAATTTCAGTAAAATCGATCTAAGGATAGTGGAGAAAGAAATAATTGTAGGGAAAAATAAGGCTTTTCATAAAGTTTTTCCGATTTACTATATTTTAAGAACGAATTTACCGATTTCAATAAAATTTTGTCTGTGAATTAGAGTGAATCTGAAAAAGTCGAAACAAAAACCATGAAATATTAGTAGTTTTGGTACTTCTTCCTTCTAGTTAATTCATTGAACATTGTTAACTACGACTCCCATTTTCTACCATAGAGGCATCGAATATAGACGATTTTAGGTTACTATATGTTTTTGGTATATTTTAGTGTAGTAACTACATTTGCAAAAGATTATGAGTTTCAAAAGATACAACTTTAAAACGATACACGACCAGAGATACAACAAAGAATGAATTACCCAATAATAATTTGCAATTTGATTAGATTTTAAATAACATTTTAAGAAACTAAACAGATTTATATATATAAATTGAATCAGTTGTTTCGTAAAGGAAAAATTTTCTTTTTTGATTTTGTATATGGTTTTTTTCTCTGGCATAGTAATTCAGTTCCTTATTGGAATAAATCCAGCTGAAAGTCGATAAATCCTTTCGAAAACAACTGATTTAATTCAATTTTTTGAAGAAAAAAAAATATAACTACTTTAAGTAGTTTCAAAAAATATCAAATGCAAACAAAACAAAACTTAATTTCTTAAAAGAACAAAAAAAAAAGACTTAATTTATTTAATATTTAAGAGAGAGAGCTTTTTTTACAGTAAAAAAAAAAAATTTATTTTTATCAAATTTTGTGTTAATTATTAGTAAATTTAATTAATTTTTAATAATATTATAAATTTTATATTATCATCTTTTTTTTATGTTTTTATTTTTAATGTAATGAAAAATACTTGGAGTTTTTGTACATATTTTTTTTTTTTTAAATTTTATTTATTATTTTCCTTGATTTTTATTAAAATTCATATATTTTATTTTAATTAATATATTTACTTATTTATTTACGTATATAAATAAAAATACACAACATTTAACATTAGGCGCGAAATTCAAAACAAACAAAAAAATTTCGAAAAAAATTTATTAATTTACATCTTTTTGTTTTTAAAGAAAAATTATTTTTTAATTAGCGTAAATTACTTGATTTAATAATTAGAACTAATTTTTATTATTTTTAAAAATATCGAAAATAATAATAAAAAAAAATTAATAAATTTCAAACAAAATATGTTTTAATAAATAAGAAATATACATTTTTTTTGCACATTAAATTTTATAATAATTTAAACAAAAATAATAATAACATAAAAATAATAAATTAAATTTAAGTTTAAATAAATTTTTTTTAAAATATTAAAAAAAAATATAAAATTTTAAGAAAGAAAAAAAATTCTTTTTTTCATGTATAAAAAATTTTGTTTTAATTTTAAATATTTCTATTTATCAAATTTTTTGCCAGAAAATAGCATAGAAAAAACGTACATTTTACTAAAGCTTAATAATTTTGTGGTTTTATTTATAATATAATATAAAATACTAATTTTATTATACTAAATTTAGTTTTTTTTTTCTCATATTTTTCTAATTTGTTCCAACAAATTAAAAATATAGTAAATAGATATATATTTAATGAGTATATATTTGTTTTATATGGGGTCAAATAGTACAGTCTAGTATTAAATAAGTTGATAGTGACACCAGTCGTTTGGCATCTGGATTAGTTTTAAAAAGTCATCGGATTAGTTTAAATTTAATCAATCCATAATGTTTATAATGTTACAAAAGAAAAAGTCATATAAACTGTTCTGTTAAGATCAAGTACCAAGCTAAACAGACGAAAGTTTGAAAGCCTGGTGTACAAAACATAATCAAAACATCTAATGGGAAGTTATAAGATTCAAAATTCGGAATAATAGAGTCACATAAACAATCTATCGAAAGAAATAAATGCTGTATTTTATTGGGAATTCTATCGGGCGCTAAATTACTTTCTCAAAAGAACGATTTCTCTTATATAAATTCTTAATTTCGAATATTCGAACCACTGAAATTATTTGAAGGAATTATTTGGTTGCGTACCCAACTAGGGTAATTTTTTTAATGTTAAAAAAATTCAATATTTTTTTTTAGACAAATAATGAAATTAAAACAAATAATATTTCACGAGAAGGCTATTTTTAAGCATTGTTTTAACTAAATAAAACAAAAAGGAATAAAAATAATGGGAAAAAAAACTGACAAAATCAGGTATGATTCAAGATTCAAACCAATTTTCTGTTATTTTTAAATATTCCAATGGAAAAAAAAACCTTTGATTTGCGCCATCTAGCATCTGGCAGATGTCACTTAGTACACGTTTTCTATCGAGCGCCAATTTAGCGCCCAATTTTATATGGCGCTAAATAAGAACCTATGAAATGAAATGTATGGTAAACGCCGATAGAATTCCCAATAAAATACAGCAAAAGTATCCTAAAAGAGAAACTTATACAACGGACCAATTATTATGTGTATTTTATCAAGAGTCATTTTAGATTGATTTCCTGGTATTACTTGTAATGATAATTTTAAGTAAATTCTTAGCCAATTCATAGCTAACGACATGTGACTTCTTATAATCTCAACAGATTGAGATATAATTTAATCCCAGTTAACTGCAAAGAATACTTTAAACAAAACTAGAATTTTCAAAGCACTTTAAAGTCTGTTAAGTTTACAGACTTAAATCAAATGAGCTAGTTTCTTTTATTCAAATTAAAACAAATATTAATATTAGTTTAGAAAGACCGTGCTAGAAATTATACTACTAAGCACAGATCTATCGAAAATATTCCTTTAATAAATAAACAGTACAAAAATTTAGTTTCAACCATAAAATTTTATAGTTAAACCAGTTTAAATTTTACTAGTTTATATGCTCTAAATATGATGGGGATTTTGAAAAGCATAAACTAATCCTTTATGCCAATAATATGATACTTTTAACAGACAGAATTATGTTAAGAGTAATATAATAACTCTCAAAAAAGAAGACAAAAAAATATATTTTAGAAAGGCATTAGGAGAAATTGTGTTCATCGTCTGTAAATAGCTAAATTTAGCTAAATTATCATATTTGAATTATTTCAAATACAATTTTTTGATTGTATTAAATGAAATAAAGAAATTAAAATTGCACTTACTTGTATGACTATCGTCTTATTCATACTAGAAGATCTTTTTTTACTAAGAGTATTTTTATATTTATATAAAGAAGATTTTCTTTTTCATTCAACATATTTCTTTTCTTTTGAAATATGTAATATATTTAAAATTTAGTCTGTTTTAAGAGCATTTTTTTTTTTTAAATTTATTTTTATTGATTTTGTGATCGTGATTCAAACATTGCTGTTACATCACGTATTGAAAATTGTGGAGAAATTTTTTCACGCCTATATAAAGAAAAATGGATGTAAATTTTTGTATTTATAACAAAAAAACAAAATATACTTACGCCGAGTTAATATTTGCTAAATTTGATTGTGTCTCGATAGTAGTATCACGTTCTCTAGGAAACTCCATTGGTTTTCTATCGAATTTTTGTGCTATTCCCAGTTTTTCCGGTGAATCATCATTATTAACATTAGCTAATTGCTTTTGGCCATAATTTGTTGTATTTTGATCAAAATTATTATTTTGATTTTTTTCATCACTTATCCGTCGAACACGATTTGAGAATGGCATTATATCAGTGCCTTTTAAATTGTCAAAATCTTTTTGTATTGTACGAATATCACCACGTGATTTTGATTTAATACGTAACGATTCAGTTTCTTGTAATTTTTCATCTTTTGTTAAATCTCTTAGTTCAGTTTTAGATTTCGATTTAAATGATTCTGAACGATATTTCTCATTTAACTGATGTCGTCGTTCTTCCTTAATACGTTCAATACGTTCACGATCTAATTTACAACCGCTTAAAACTTTCATACTTGATAAATTTGGTGAATTACGATCATCATCGGAATTATTTTTCTGTTCAATAACATTATTTTGTATTAATGATATACGATTTTCAGTAGTTGGTGTAATTTTTATATCTGTTGCTATTATTGTTGATGTTTGATTTTCTTGTATTTTATCTAAATCTAATTTTAATTTTCTTTCACCACCACCAT
The DNA here is from genome assembly GCA_963422695.1 of Xylophagus ater. Lineage (NCBI taxonomy): Eukaryota > Metazoa > Arthropoda > Insecta > Diptera > Xylophagidae > Xylophagus > Xylophagus ater. The sequence goes on from OY730484.1 coordinate 2,396,908, forward strand.
CAATTAATTGTGATGATTTTTCAATTGTTTTACAACATTCATTACGATTTATTTTTGTTTCATCATTATTAATGAAATTTGGTAAACGTTTCGGTTGATTTAAGACTTTTGTTGAACGTACAAAATCAAGTGATTTACGACGATTATCATCGAGTTTTTCTATTTGTTGTACACTTTTTGTAACATCATCGTTACGTTGTTTATGACCAAATTCCCGTATAAATGCGTTCTCATCTAAACTTCGTGTTATTTGTGCGGATTTATTTAATTGTTGTTTCTGTTGTTGTTGATGTTGATGATTTTTAGCACGTATATAACATGGAGCATCACGATTTGTTATTACTGTATTTATAGTTTTAATTGTTTGTCGATTATTAAAATCAAATGGTGATAATTGTTCAATTGGACTTGTTTCAAATTTTGTTGCCAATTGTTTAACACTAAAATTTTTTGATGATGATGATGATGATTTTAATGATAAATCTTTTAATTTTGATTTTTGTTGTTGATTTTGTTTTTTATCAGTAATATCGATTTCATCACGGATTTCTATAATATCAGTTTTATTTGTTTTTGTTGAATTTATATCAATATTTTCATAAACACTTGATGGTTTACGCATTTCAATATTTTCATATAATGAATAATTTTGATCAATTTCTAAACTATCAATAATATTATCAGTCATTAAAATATCATCAGCTTCTGTAGAGTATTTTGGCATTGTAGTTATTATTGTTGTTGTTGTTGATGTTGGTGTTGGCATTGTTGGTGTTAAATCATCCAATATAATTAAATTACTATTAACTTCTTGATCAGATGATGTTGGTGTTAAATTTAATTCTAAATTTGGTACAATTTGTTGGGTATCTTCATTTTCTAAAGTTTTCTGATCTTGATTTACTAAATATTCATTATTACCATTATTTAGTAATTGATTAACTTCGGAAACAGAACTACGAAAGAATTTTACCTGTTCATAAACCATATTTTCATCGAAACTTGTTTCAAGTAATGGTTTTTGTGATTTATCATGATTTTCAGTATCAATTATTGAAACTGTTTCATAATTGTCATCATCATCATCATTATCATCATCATCATTATTAAATCGTGTTGATGATTTTTTATGAATTGGTGATTTTAAATTATATGTTATACTAATTGTTGACTTAATTGGACTAACAGATTTTGTACGTTGTTGTTGTAATAATGATTGTGATGAATTTGTTAAATTCGACGATAAACCACCACCACCAACACCATGTTGTTGTGTTGATGATTTATCATAATTAAGAAATGCTTGTTCAATTGTTGTATCATAACAACAATTATGAGGTGAATTTTCTAATGAAACAATATTTGAGTGTCGATTTAAATGTTGATAACCAAATTCACTTGGTGTTATCGATTGACTAGTATTATCTGATGTATGTGTAAAATTTGAATTGTTTGGTGATGTTTGAATATTTATAATTTGTTTATTATGATTTGATGATAATGATATATCTGTTAAATCGACAGACATTTTTGAACCACCACCTTCTAAATCTAATGATAGCTCACGTTTTAGAGCTGATATATCACGTTTATCGCTTGTATTTTGTGATAGTTGTGACGTTAACTATAAAAAATAAACAATAAATAGATAATCTAATTCCAAGAAAACAGATTGATATGTATATATTAAAAATATAAACTTACATTGCTACAACTATCTTCTGAAACTATACAACTAAAATCTTTGGTATCAAAATTTCGCATGCTACTACTTCCAAATGTACGTCCATTTAATTCATCATCTCTAATACCAGAATGTGATGGTAAATCCATATCATAAACTGGAGTATTCACAGCACTGCTATTTTCAGAACTTGTTTCACCAACCAATAAAGAATATCTTGGACTTTGAGTTGGTGATGATGGTGTTGCAACACTTAGTTTAGAACGTTCCATTTCATTTTTATTTTTAACTAAATCCGCTGAACTACTACGAAGTATTATTGATGAATTCGAATCTGTTGTCAATCCAGTATGCGTTAGACTTTCACAATAACTATAACGATTTTTTGGTTTTAAAATTTCCAATTTATGAGTGAAATTATTTCTAGAAACCAAAAACAAAGAAAATAAAAACCAATATATTTTATACTAATTATTAATAAAACTAAATTATACCTTTGAGTATTTAATTCGTCTTTTTTCTCTTCTTCAATATTCATTTTAACATCAGAGTTTTGCATTCGACAAATATATTTACTTTCACGTTCACTATTCCCACTATTTCCAGATCCGGGATAACTGAATCTTTCTTTTAATGCTGCATCATTATCTTTTCGTTTACCACCAAACTGTATTCCCGGATAACTATAACGGGTTGGTATATTTGAATTTTCAACTATTCCATGACGATTTTGATGTTCGAAAATCGCTTCAAAATTTGTATTATTCGATGAGATGGTTGCTTTCTTTAAATTGTCAAGTTCATCTGTAAAACTTGAACTTTTCGATAATGTAGCTGGTGGATTATGAACTTGTACGCTTGTATAAACTGTATTTGAATTTGCTAAAGTATGTTCTGGTGTACTACAATCAATAAATTGAATATCTGACAGTTGATCTTCCAATTTATAACGTTTACAACAGCTTTCATCGTTATGTCTTTCTTCAAGTACAACTGTATTCCAAGTTACACATGATTCATGGGGACTTAATAAATTTAAACGAGGCTGTTTTTTTGGGCTAGGATTTACACTATTCGTTGTACTATTCGAAAATTCTTCAGGTCGTGCACGCAATACTCGACGTGCAGGTGGTATATTTTCTTTGCCAACTTTTGGACTACTAACTAAACTTTCACTCTCTGAAAATATTCTCATTTCAGGTTCCTCACGATCAAAATTTAATCCCAATTCAGAAAGTTCACGAGAAGTGCATGTAGGAATACCACGTAATGGTGATTGTAATAAATCGAAATACGAATCATGTGAAACTGATCGAGAATGCCCGGCTGTACGTAAACTATCAATTGAATTCGATCGAACACATATCTCCATTGGTTTGCCATCAAATAAATCAATCGATTTCTGTTTCGGTTGCAATACAGAAGATTGTACATTTGCAATTCCATTCGTATTGTTATTACCATTACTAGCATGATGATGATGATGATGATGGTGATGTGATTTTTCAGGTGTGCTCATTGGATTTTGTGAATATTCTTCATTATTGGTGTCCGCATCCTTTTGCATAGGCGATGAAACATTTAATGTTTTTATGTCATTATTACTATTCGAATTACGTGGATTACGCATAAATAATGATTTCCATGAATGTGTTTTACGTTTTTGCCAACTTCTTGGCACCGGTAATACAGTATGATATTTATCTGGTAAGCTAGATGGACCTCCGCCAACTTCAATATATGAACCGACATTTGTTGATGTGACTAAAGGTGTATTGATTGGTATTGATTTATTAGCTTCGAAACCTTCTGAACGACTATGTCTTTCTTGTGCTTCTTCTAAACTAATCAATTTGGCACCACCAGCACTTAAACTTTTTGGTCGTTCAATTAATGACAACGATTGATCATGTTCACGTTGTTCTACTAATAAACTTTCACAGTCCGTAAGTGAATCCATCCTTTGGTCATATCCAACACCTCCAACTCCACCGTAACCCCCACCTGCACCGGCTCCAGCACGATTATAATCTTCATTCGGATCAAATATAAGATTACAATTTCTTATCAGGTACTCTGTGACAACAGCTTGTACACCCACACCACGTAATGCAGCAACACCTAGAAATAAGATTTATCTCTTAAATATTTTTATCTTTCAATTCGTTTTTTCAATTAATTACCTCCAGATTCTAATGCAGGACTACGAAGAAGATTTGGAGCCCATACAATAGCCAAATTTTTATCAGTCATTCCAGTATTGGCTGAATGTTTTGAAATTTTACTTAAATGTGTTGCCAAATATTTTAATGTTCTATTCCGGAGGGGGAAAAAACATTTTAATTTAATAAATAAAAAAATATGTACAATTTACTAACCTATAATGTGGTGGTGGTAATTTTAATACAGTCTCCTTCATCAGCCTTAAACGTTCATTTGAATCACTTTTAGTTTGTATAGCCTCGACAAAATTATCATATAATTGATAAGTGCATAATGGATTTGGTAGTTCTCGAAAATACATTTTTAATAATGAACTAACTGCATGTATATCTTGTTTGATTTCTGGATGTGTCAGATCTGGTACACGTTCTTCATCAAATGCTCTACGCAATTTTTGTATATTTGATGTTATACCAGATAAACGATAAATACCATCAACAATACCCATCTCTTCAATAAATTCAGCACAACATTTCAATACCATTGGTATTTCTTGGCCACTATTTAATAAATGTTCACTTAGATCACATGAAAATACACGTTCACGATAAATTCCACTTTGTTTTAAACGACGTCTTGATGGTCTAGATAGTATGAAACTACGAAAGAATGCTATTAATTTGCCATGTTTACGTAAAACTGGTTTTGTCGGTGACACATCCAATTGACCGACTAGCGGAGCTGGTAATGGAAAATGTCTTGGTACCTTATCACCAATTGTTGCAACACAACTTTGTGGAAAGAAACCCACTTCATAATGACTTTTTTGTAAATGTGATTTTTTACCACGCCACCAAACTGATTCAGCTGGTGATGGCATATCAATAACGGATATCATATCACCTACTTCAATTGATATTTCATCACATGCCTGAGCTACATATCTGTAATAAATATTAGAAGAAAAATATTATTTTTAAATTAGTTGGATTTAATGATAATAATTGTAAAAATTTTATGTATTCGAAAGATTTATGGACTAAAGTCTATCTGCTGAAGATATTATATTGAATCTATTAAATTCGATTAATTGGAATTCAATGAAATTAATTAAGATGAGTTATTTATAAATTCTTGAAGAGAAAATAAAAAGATATAAATCAATTTGCACGATAAATACTAGTCTAATTCATTTACATCAAAATAAAAGTAAACATCTGACAATAAAGTTCAGCACCATATGACTTCTCACTATTCTCAAAAATTAAAATTAAATTAAATAATAGCCTTTTCGATAACACATCGAGACTATTTAAAGGAAATACCACAAAATGAGCTTAAAAACACGCATTTAATCACTATAAAAAGTGCTTTAAATGAGGAAAAAGAGAAACTATTGTTTCGTTTAATTATTATAGCAACAGTTACGGAACTTTATTGTCACTCCATGAATGTATGTTACATGTTAGATATCGATTAATAATATTCGATATTATATATTTGGTATATTTTCATCTACTGGTTATTTTTGATTTATCTAAAACTTATTAAATATTAACAAATATCTCGCAGAAATTTAATAAATTAATGAATTTCAAAAAAAAATTTAATTTCATTTCATTTACCGTCTAACACCGTATGCAGCACCAACAGCTGGTGTATTAATACTTCTCATTGTATCTGTATCAGCAAGTGGAAGACGTCTACCTTTATTATCTAATTGAAACCATGTTAATACAGTTCCGCATGTTAATGAATCGGATGCAATTTTTGAGAAACGTTCTAAATATTTTCCAACAGCATATTCAACTTCATCATCATTTTTTAAATCTAATTGACTTAAAATTTTTAAGCCACTTATTTTTCGATCATAAACACAACGATGTAACATTTCATCAAGCATTCGTAAATTATCAAATGAACGTTTTATTAAAAATGGTTCAGATCGAGTTGATATGACTTTGATAATAAACCAATAAGTCGATGGATTAAAAAATGTTTGTTGATGTTGTTGATGATGTTGTTGTTGTTGTTGATTAATTGGAAATGATGAAGATGTTGTAGCACCAACATCACAGCCACTAATTGATTGTGATGCAATACTGCTTGTATTTAAAAAATCTGATTTATCATCTGCTAAACGAGCTGATATTGAACCCAATTGTACACGTTCATAATGAAAATGGGCACATTCTTCTAATTTTGGAAAACGACAAGAACTCTGGAAGTACAAAAAAAAACAGTGATAAAAATTGTATGTATTACCATTGGTATTAATTTATGGTTTATTTTGCATATGTTTTAACCTAAACAATAATTTAATTAAAATATTTTAAACAAATCTGTACAAATTTTTGGCATTCGCTTTTCAAATAATTACCCCTATATATTCATCCATTCATCTAGTTTATCATCAACCATTATCAAATAAACTTTCATCTTGAATAGAAACTATTCCTAAAGAATCCATATGTGGGTACTTATTTGGCAAGCAAGGCTGAATAAGAGTACCATTTAGTTGTTCTAGTTAAAATATTTAAATATATCCCTTTTTGCAATTGAAATTTAGAGCACAATTATACTGGCTAACACTTCTCTATACTTGAAGATATATGAATAGAAGAATGGATGAGGTTGATGCTTATAGTTTTGTACTACTTTTTCTGATGTTCTGATAAACAATTTTGGGTCAAGACTGAACGTTTCTATACTACATTTTTTCAAGTAATTTGAAAAAACGTACAAGAAAACTATTTTTCTATATTTTAATTAAATAACTTACTAACCGAATTACATAGTTGAAAATTTTAAGATTGTTTCTTTAACATCGGAATTTCATAAACACCCTCAAAAAATATTTATTTTGATTACAATTTTGTGAAGCTTGTGTTCCCATTCTTCGTATGTTAGATGATTAGGAATTTTTGGGAATAAATTTAGATCAAATATTTGTTTCAAAGTACATATTTCAAAAATATATCATACATTAGTGGAATCAGTTGTTAAAAGAATATTTGAGATATGTGTTTAAGCGTATCCAAATTATATTTTTCAAAATTTTTGTCGGCGTTAAAGCATCCATGCTATTACTCGAATGACTTGAAAAACTTCACAAGGGTTTACATCAGAGATACTGCTTTTCAATACAATTATGGTTTGACAGTTTCTAACACCATCCATGTATTAGGCTAGAAATTTTCTGACTGCCTACGTATACATTAGGGACAAGTGTCGTATCAAATTGTACTGTCCGATAATTGTAAATACTAGATATATTGACCTGAGTACTCACCTGCCTTAAAACGAAGGTTTATATATGTATATGAGAAATACCGTAAAGGAACTTATATCGTTATTAAGACTATAATTTTCCTAATAATAAAATATTGAATTTCAAATATGGGATCAAAGTCGGAACATTTATTAATCAAAACCGACCAAAGAGTTAATTGAAATGCAAATTGAATATCTTCTATGTAAAAATAAATTAGAATAAATAAGTTGAATAGTCACAGAGACTCACATCAATCGAATTAACAATTCAATTAAAACAATTACTTTTTTCTATTTTTTTTTTATAAATTAAGTAGTTAAGTATTTTAGAAACATGACCTTTTTATATTTATGTAAATGCGCACATATTAATTCATTGAACAAATGATAATTTAAAAAAATTTATATTGGGTGCTTGAATTAATTTTGAATATTGTTTAAGAAGAAGTGACAGTATTCATATTATTTTCATATTGTTTATTATAGGTCTGTTTTATTTGCGATATCCTACCCCGGTGCAGGGTAAGTGGGAAATAAAACGAGCAGGAGTAGGAAAAGGCTTTAATTCAAATGTTTGTAGCGTTGTGTAGCAACCATATTGTAATGAAATGAGAAGCTTTTAGCTAATACACTTTTTATGGTAGAAAACTGAACTAATTCGGATGCAATAGTTTACACCTGCTCTGAAAGTAGTGTAGGATTTGCTCTTTTGTTGTTTTTGTTTTCAATGTAAAAATTTGCTCTACCCCATAGCAAGTGGCAAATAAAACAGACCTTATGAAAGCTTATACATATTATTGTACTGTCAATAAACTTTAATATTTAGTATATGCCATTTAGATGAAGTGTAAAAAACCCCGTTATTTATTGCATTGAAAATTTGGACTTTTGTGCCAACAAGAGAGAATTTGCAGGAAGCGTAAACTTTCTTGTTTCAACGCAAAGATAAGTGCGGCTGAAAGATATCGTTTGATTGTGTAAGTTTATGGCTCTATCTGAAAGCAATTGTACAGATTGTTTAAGTCGATTCAAAGATAACAATTTTTATCTGGAAGACATGCAACACTCTAATGTGATCAAGCGTTGTGTAATCGTTACCAACAATAATTAATCAATTTGAAGCGAGCATTGCAAGAAAAACGACTAGATTATGCAAAAAGACGATTTTACAATATAACTCTCAACAATACTATATATTGCAAAATCTATGAAGGAAACATTGGTAAGCCTTGGATGAAACGTTTTAGTTCACCCGCCATATTTATCAGAAATTCCGCCATCTGATTATAACTTCTTTCAAACAAGAATTGTTTCTTGACGAAATCCATTTGTTGCCCGAGAGACGAGAAAAGAATGTATGATGAACGATACTTTGAATTTTGTCTTTTAAAATGTTTTATCAAAATTAATTCAAGTGCTCTATATGTAAATTAAGTTCTTATATTAAAAATAAATGAAATAACTAGAACACATCCAAGTCAAGGTTTTAATTCAGTCCTCATTTGTAGGCAAAATGTACTACTATTTACTGGTTTTCAAGTACAAATTAATATGATATAAAAATTAAATTGTGTCTGCCCTTCTAGACGTTTTTTTTTTTTTGAACTTCCTAATGACCCACAAGACTAAACTTTGGTATTGACTGACATAGGCGAAATATATAATAGAAAAAATTCCAGAAAATTGCAGCTGAGTAGAGCTCAAAAAGATCCGTCAAGATTCGAAGGAAATATTAAAGTTTAGAAATTTTGTTACACAAGTTTTTCAACTATGTAGAAAAATATGAAAATAGAAATAGTAATCTTTAATGAATAAATGGATTGATAATGAAAAACATATGAATCTTTTGAATAATACTGAAAACGGATGAATCATTCGCATATGGGTCTCTCTTGTCCGTTGCGTATTAAAATTAATTAATTAAATCATTAAAAATCATGCGACAAAAACGACGACACATTCTTCATGAAGAATATTTTTAGTTTTTACTTTCTTATACATACTACTACTTGGATAATGTATTCAGAAAAACTAATTGCTACTAGTTTTCTAATAGATGACAAGCAATATAAATGTTAAATTAATTGAAATACTTCTAGCCTGAATTTTTAATATAATTAAAAAAAAAAATTAAATAAGAAAAAGAATATAATGAAGCATCCTGCATAAAATCTAAGAACTTAAGGAGAAAGATAGGAAGTCAGATTTCTATGCAATTACGAAAACAATTTAATTTAAAAACTTAGTCTTGCGTAAAACAAATTTCAACTTGATTAAGAAAAACTCTCGTCTAGGAAAATGTATAACAACGAGATTTTACCACCTGGAAAAAATTTTATTTTATCTTTAATATAAAATGTATGTTTAGAAAAATCTCGTAATCTCGTTTTTTTAATGAACTTACCCCAATAATATTGTGCGTTAAATTCAAATTTGTTTTAGCTATCGAAACAGATTCATTTGATGCTGTCGATATTTGTGATGAATTCATAATTGAATTATTGTCACCAATACTACCACCACCACCGATGATTAACTCATGGCCCAGTAGTTCAGATTCACCATCATTACCAGAAGAATGAAATCCAACACCAGCACCACCACCACCACCACTACCAATTCCAATATTATGATATGACCCCGCTATCGTTGTATTTGAAGTCATATATCCTCCATGACCAATTGTTGCTGGTGTTCCGGCTGTAGACGATGATGATGTTCCACCCTCAATACCAACACCGACACTAATTAATGATGATGGTGATGATGATACTGGACCAGAAATAAGAATTGGAGCACTTATAATACTGCAACCACCACCAATACCACCGCTACTTATACTTATCGATCGAGTTTTTTCTGTCATTTCGTTTTGTGGTGGGCGGAATCGAACCCGTCTCAATTTAATATCATCCACTTTATATCCAGTGGCAATCGTCAATAAATTTAGGCCGAAAGTCCTTAACTTTTTGCCAAATATAAAAACATTCGCCAAAGTTTTGATGAATAATCGTCTAAAAAAAAAGAAGAAATGAAATGAAATGAATTTAAATTAATTGAAAATGGATTGATTAACTAATTTTCTAACATATAAAATATAAATATTAAATAACAAAAATGGTGTGAATAATTTTATTTTCAAGTCTCTGGAAATAAGGATATTTATCAATGTTTTGATCTAGGAATTAACAATCTACCATATAAGCTACTATAACTAACTAAAGGGTAAGGGATTAAAATAGCGCGCCATTTCTGTTTGATTAAATTGACAGCACTAAAATTTTAACAGAGTGGTCATGGAACTCGATATTATCATTGACAACTGTCAAGTTTCGAGCACCTACTGTCCACAAAAGGAAAATCCAGAAAAATTCAAATCTTCATTTAATTCGAAATTAAATTGTCCGTCGAATAAAGTATGTGTCGTATCTGTAGGAACCGTAATATCCGAAATATACATATACCTCTCTATACCCGTTGAATTTTTGGGTTTCCTGTCTCAAAAACAAATATGTTTGAAAAGGGATAATGGCAATTAAATCATAAATAAAATGTCCGTCGAATAAGGTATCTATGGGTCATATCTGTAGGACCCAGAATTCAATTTACGCGAATAAAATTCGGCGCTCTGACAGCCTTTACATAGAGACCTAACGATCAAAACAACAATTGCGAAACTATGAACCCATTTTTCATAATAATAAGAGATTAATGACACAATTATTGGAAAATTGTTAAAACAAAATGAATTTTCTTTTGTCTTCAAAAAATAAAGAAAATTGATTATTTTGAAAGCATTCAAATTGTTTTTGATGCAGAAAACCAGAACGAGAAAAGTTTTTTCCAATTTGAAGGATATTTTAAACTCACAGCAGGCAAATATTCTGCATTCATAAAAAGAAAATCACTGAAAAGATACATCTATTATGCGCATATTTTTTTGAATGCATAAAAGAAATAAGGAAAATGACACCAATTTCCACAAATTTCCTTTTTTCTTAAAAAAAAAGAAAAAAAATAGAGAGATTTTCTATTTAAATAAAACAATAGGATATTCCATATTATTTTATACATACAAAAATAGTCTTACCTTTTGGAAGTTGGAAGTCTATTTTTATGACTAAAATGTTCCAAAAAGAGTTTCCTACAACATTTGATGGGGTTTTATATCATTATCATCTATACTCGATAATAAGTTAAATATATCTGAGCATTACTTAGATAAGCTTCATAGTTAGTTTTAACTGATACTAATGGAATCTTGACATATTTTAGTTCTATAAATAAGATATAGACACAATTTTTTCAAAATAGGAGATTTGAACTAACACTTAGATTCATCCTTTTATATACGAGACATCCTTCTACCAAAAAAAATTTGCTATATATAAATTAGGTCAAATTATTGTTGAAGAGGAGTGTCTCACAATATTCTGCACTCTTGTCAAATGGATATAAAAAATTAATTAAAGAATAAAATTTTTCAAACGCAACTAATTTTTGTGCATCACATTGTTATCTGGTCACTGATCCCTTTTCCTAAATTTTTGTCTTCGACTTTTTGCTTCCTCAACTACTGCCTGTTCATCCAGGGATTTATTTATAAGCCTTTGTTCATCGAATTGTTCTGGCTTCCTAAGCGATTAAATTCTATTGCCATTCGCTATGTTTCATTTAATAAAAAAATGCAAGATAGTTTCTCAAATTTTTGTAGTTATGACTGGTACTGAATAAAAATAACTTTTCATTTGTAAACTAGATAAGTAAGTACAAAGTCTAATTCCTAATCAGTACGTAATCGTAGGTATATATAGTAGCCCAGTCAATAGAGCGTAAAAAATGGCTCCAGCTTGCAAAAGGTATAGGAAACTTGATATTTGGTACGATTGTTCAACTAGGTAAGTTATTTAAAATTCCAAGTTTTCGATCTTGGGGGGTGCCGCTCGCACCCCCATACTGGTTTAAAAGTGTGGAAAATCACCTTTTCCCGATTATCTCGTTATCTGTACGAGATACGTTGATTGAGGTCCATACAAAAAATATAGAAAAAATATAACTCGAACGAACGTAAATAATCACGATTCGGTTTCAAATTTTATTTTGAAAAAATTTGGTTTTTTTTATTTCTTTGTGAAAAATTATTTGAAAAAAAAAAAAAATTTTTTAAAAATATCTCGAAAACAATATTGAACACATCTCACCCTTACACTAGTCGCAAGTTAACTATCGTTGGGGGTAGATGTGTCATTTTTTAAGGGAGTTTTTTTTAAGTGAGTTTTTTTATGAGTGATTTTTGAGTAATTTTTCTTTATTCGAAATAATTTTTTCGAGTGAGTATTTTATGAGTTTTTTTTTTTTAAACAAAGAATTCTGGAGTGGAATTGTCAATGAATTGCGAATGCTAGGCTATCGATTGGGTATAAAGAATTAAAAATGGTTGAAAATATTGAAAAATATTTAATTTGTTTTTCACCTACGGAAAATAGCTAAAGATTTCCTTTTAGGTAAGTAACTGCTTCTGATCTTGGTATTACATTTCTTGGTACAGATTTTAATAGAGTAATGATATTTCTGTTCAAACTAAACTGCAATTATCGCAGCAACTTCTCAGAAGGTATATTAGTGTTGTCACTGCATTTCTGATTCATATAAATAATCAGCGGAGAATGACCCCAAAGGGTGAATCTTAATCTCCAAAGTTTTTTCAATCCCGGGAGTCGAGATGTTTTACATTTCCTTCTTTTTATTAGCCTTTTCTAGATGAACTGAGTAAATATGGCGTATTACTCTACTTCTTGAAGATCTTTTGTATCCAATTCTTGCAGAACAGTATTTGCCAAACGTTTTTTACAGGTTTCATTCTTTTTGAAATGATTCCACACTACCGGCGAAATTTTCTTTTGACCTAGCCTTATGAAATCAATTTGTTATGTTACAAAACAATTCAAATGTAATCAAGTAGTTATGCTATTACCCGGGTAATCGAGTAATTGAAAAATCAATAAAATTTCCGAATACCCGGGTATTAGCTACTCGAGAGTAGATACACTAGTCGCATCAACACCCACTGAATGGAGACATATCGTATCTTTTCAGTTGGCCTCTCCAAAATATGCATTCCAATTCTTATGAAAATTCGCTCACTATTGACTGAATTAGAGACGCATTTCTATTCTATATTATTTGTTTTATCTACCCAGAGGTTTCGGGTCTGGTAAATGTCTCTAAAGCTTTATGAGGAGGGATAGAAACCATTTTTTTTTTATCAAACTGATGATCTTCAAACCGAAAAATGGTAGAAAACTAAAAATTGATGTAAATATTGACATAATTTGCTTTAAACTAAGTTCTATTTCTTCATAGAAATCCATTGGGTAGTAATGATTATTTTGTAGTCCTCCAAAATTGGGTAAGATGCGCTAGTCTCAAGGCACTAGATGTGTAGAAAATCAAAAATTATTATATGGATTTTTCCATGCCTGTTCGTTCCTTCGTTTACAAGATAACTTAAAAATGCGCTGTCCAATTTTAATGAAACTTACAATATACGTTTGGCACTCATTCACGACTAAACACAACTTAAAGACAAGTTCTGAACACTAAATTTCAAAGATACTCCTACAAAATAGCATTTCTTTTTTATGCCCTATTGGTTAAAGTGACCAGACGTTCTGATTTATTCAGTACAGGTATTTTCATGGCTATGTACTGATTTAAAATTTGTACTGAATATTGTACTGATTTTGAAAGTATTTTTAAATATTATATTGAAATTCTGTCAATTTAATGCTAAAAAGCATGGAGTTGAGTTATGTACTTATGTAAAAAATTCTAATGAAGACACGTTGCTTGAATGGCAGCGCGGTCTTTCAACACTAATCTAAACATAGACAATATGCGCTACGAAATCTGATCTGAATTTCTTATATAGTAAAATATTCTCATATAAATGTTGGTACGGTAGACTTGCTGATTGGTATTAGAACTTGATACATTTTTAATTCGTTATGTTATTTTTTTAATTTTATATGGAATAATTAATATAAATATATTAAATAATGTAATTTTGTTGTTTTATTTCCTTAATAGCTCAAAATAAAAAATGTACTGAATTTGTCCTCAAAAAATCTGGTTACCTATTGTAGGTACTAGTAGAGGGTATATTAATTTTGTCCCTAAGTGTGTAATACATCGAAATAATCAAGGGTGTGGTTGTAGGGAATCAAAATTTATATCGATTTATGCATGTCCCTCCGTCCGTTCTTATACAAAATAACTCAAGAACGCTTTATCTGATTTTGATGAAATTTACAATGTGAGTTGCTTATTCCTTAACTTGGTTACCGCGGTGAAAAAATGTGCCCTATTACTCTACCTCTACGGTGGTGTGCGAAGGGGTAAAATATAAGGGTAAAAAATTAATAAACTGCGGGAAATTTCGTTCAGAAATCAAATTTTCCAAGAAATGAAAGTGATGAAAGTGCTCACTATCTACGCGCTGTAGCTTCAAAACTATAATCTTTAGAAAAAAAAGTTTTAAATAAAAAATGTGGAGAATCGTACGCTCTATATTTCTTGTATGGACCTCAATTAACGTAGCTCGTACAAGTAATGAGATAATCGTGAAAAGGCGATTTTCCACCCTTTTAAGCAAGTATGGGGGTGCGAACGGCACCTCCCCAAGGTCGAAAACTTGGAATTGTATATAACTTACCTAGTTGAACAATCGTACCAAATATAAAGTTTCCTATACCTTTTGCAAGGTAAAAGTACCCATTGACTGGGCTATAGTGAGATACTCTTCATATAGAAACATTGATATTTTCCTTCTTTAGAATAAGCTTCTGTATTGAATTTAACTCTAGAATGGTTAGTCTACTTTTGACTGGTATTCGTTATTATTATATTGTGCTATAATGTACTTTTTAACCTAAAAAAAAAACCACTTAAATTGTAGTAATAAACACGATCAACTTGTTAAAATCTCTTCATTCCCAGCATCCCTTTTTAAGTAACGAAAGAACATAGTATCATATACTGTAGTTTATTTTCAAATATGCAAAAGGAATGGAACTAATATGATATGATAGAAAGAATAACATTATGTTTTTTTTTTTAAGGTAAATAATGATCATAATGAAACTAAGGCTATTGGCGAAATCTACTAAAAATCTGTGGATCTTTTTTAATATACATATTTGTTTCAGCAAGAATTTCTTCTACACTTCTAGTTTTGGGCATCTTCTAACTATTGCATAACAATTAACATTAATCCCTTCAATTTGATAATAAATAATTTAAAAATAATGTCGTGCACTTTCGTTACTTTCATTTGTAACACATTCTTCACTCTATTCTTAGCTGTTCTAAAATTAAGTATATTTTTTTTGTTCATATAACTTCTTCTTTTTTATTTGAAACTTTTTTTTCTTTTCCCTAATTAACACCGATAAAAAGAATACTTACAGAGTAAAAGAAAAATTTCTAAAAAAAAAAAACTGTTAAAGATTCATTATAAACGGATTGGAAATGTTAAGTATTTTACATCGACACTTCAATTAGAAATCTAATAATAGAAATCAAAAAAAAAAAAATTTGAAAATTATTTCGTTAAGTATTTGTACAAATTTTAAGTCGATTGAGATTACATTTTATCAGGGATCGAAACTTTTATGGAACTTTTTCAATAAGTTGCTTTTTAAATTTTTTTGAAAAAAAATGTTATTACTTATTTAGTTTTAAGTTTGTTAAACTACTTGTAATAATAACTAGAATTACTTAAATAGTTTGAAAGAAGATAAAAAAAAACTGATATTCAAAATAACTGAAATCAGAAATGCTAAATTTACGCTTCAGACTATCTGTTTTGTCAAAAAAAAAAAAAAAAAAAACTTTGTCATATATCGTTGTACCAGCGAGTTCTCTATGAATTTATGGTATCCAAATGGACAATTTAAACAAAATGTATAAGAAGGACATAACACAAAAGTGATAGGCTACGTTTACACCGAGACTTAAAAAGAGACTTAAGTGCTTAGGTCGACCTAAATATGACGGTGTAAACACGCCCAAAGTAATTTAGGTTAGGTCACTTAAATTGCAGACTTACCTTAAATTTAAATCGACTTAAGAACTTTTGACAGATAACAGCTGATTTCTTGATATCCAAGTTCTATAAATGTTCACATATGACGTTGTTTTAGACTTAGGTCTAGTACGGTGTAAACACGTCTGACCCAAACCTAACTTTTAGTTAGGTGACCTAAAAATTTGTCGGTGTAAACGTAGCCATAGTCTGAGAACACTTTACGGAATTCAATAAAAAATTTTGATTGAAAAGTACAGATTACGATCAAAAATACCATATAGTGGTAATTTATTAAAATTTCGGTCATTTAATGAAATTAGTTAAAATATTCTTTTTGAATTTTAAAATTCATTCAAAACTAATCAATTTTTAATTTAAATATATTGAAAAATGACTAATTAAAGAAATACTTTTTATTGGAAAACATAATTTCTACATAATTTTCGATTTACGAACAAAACAGTTATACAAAAACCAAAAAACAAAAAACGTTTCAATTTCGACACTTTCTAGGTACCTAAAAATCACGTTTCTCATGAAATAATTTGCACTTAAAATAAAAAAAAAATCCAATTCTAAAATGATTAATAAAGAAAAAAAATCAAAAAATCATTGAAAATTTCTTGGTAATAATCGAAAAAATATTCTCACAAAAACAAAATTTCGCAACGCTCTTAAATTGTACAGAAACAACACCTTTAGACAATACCAAGTCTAGTGAACCCATTTTCCTGAGAATTAAAAAAGTAGAGTATTAAATCACACTTGAAATTACAAAAAAAAAGGCCTTGTATTTAATAATTGGGAACCCCTGCAGTAGAGAAGCAAATCTCATTGCATCGCTGCTTCAGTACATCAAACAAATAAAAGGCCATGAAGTACTATAATTTTAAATTTTGTTATTTTTCATTGAAAATGTTAGCACCCTGTGGAGAGCCCTAAAAATAAGTTGGACGAATTTGAAAAATCTCATATTTAAAACTGTATTATCTGAAGATGCAAGAATAACTCGAAAATTTAAGTAGTCGCATAATAAAAAAAGAGTAGCCAGTCAATGGCACCCTTTTGAAAAAAAAAAAAAATTAATTTTGAGTTTCTCGAGTTCTTGTAGGGATGGACATTGTATATCCTAATCAAAAATAACACAAGTACAAGAAGTCAGTACAACTGAGAATAATTATAAAAAAGAAGGCATTTATAAGTGTTATTCACTTGAAATTTTAAACTATAACTTAATATTTTACTTCTGAAATAATCTCTAACCTTTTCTACCGTAAAAAACCGAGAAGTTACAAGTTCCTTACGCCCTTTTTAATATAATGATATAAAGCATCAAACACCACAAAAGTATGGATGCCAGGCTTTCGAGTTTTTCCAGGTGAGCTTTTGTTTTTGCGATATTTCCAGGCGTCCGGGCGAATTTTATGTTGATGTCCAGGTTTTGTGATTAATATTGAAACCAAAATATTTCTACCATAAAAAACCGAGAAGTTACTAGTTCCTTACTCCCTTTTCAATAAAATGATATAAAGCATCAAACGCCACAAAAGTATGATTGCCAGACTTTCGAGTTTTTCCGGGCAAGCTTTTGTTTTTGGGATATTTCATAAAACATTTTCCAAAAAATTTTCGGTCAATTCAGTTTTGAATTAATTCTTTCCATCAAAAATCAGAACACTGGCTTTAATATACAATCAATTAGAAAATGTTTCAGAATGAGAAACTGATTGATTGGTAGTCGAAATAATAAATATTAATTTAAAATATGTACCGGCAAACCTTAAAAAATTGGAAATATTACATTTTATGGAACTAACTTAAAGAAGTATCTTAAGGCCTATTCTGGGGTTGTGACAAGTCTTTAGTCATAACAAATTTGCAACTACAAATATTATGGCAGCTGAGAAAATTCGTATTCTGGCAGACGGGTCATAATTATGATCAAAATATGAATTTATAATAAGAATACCATAACTCCGCGTTTTGTCCCAATTTTCGAAATGTTGGGATTTTCAATAAGTTTTCGTTTATCGGCCGGGTTTTTCTTGTCTACGATCTGACAAGTCGGCATAAAAGTAAATGAAATTTCCAAAAAAGTTTAATTTAACATATAAATTTATATAGGTACATTTTTCCTTCGCGTTTATGCTCTAAAACAATATATAAAAACCAAATTTAGTGGGGTTAGTAGGTTAAAAAAAAAGCGAATATATATTGTTTAGTTTTTAATAATTCGTTATTTTCCAAAAAAAAAAAATTGTTATTCTATTATTTACCGTATTTTTACGGAAGAATTTTTAACATATTACAAAAATTTTACACGCTCTGTAAAATTCAAATTTTCTAAAAATGAAAACAATAAATATCATCAAAATTTCAATCATTCAAATATCATATCAAATAGAGTACGAAGAAGCATATACAATACATAAATATCATAATAATACATAATTATTTGTAACAGTGCTTTTTTTTACCTTCCGGAAATGCTTACAAATTATTCAACCCGAAAAATTTCTCTCCACCTTATTATGGCCGCCGCGATTAAAAATCATCGAATGGAGAAAAAGAAAAACAGTAGTTGAACACGACGATTGAAACGTTATTGGAAAGAAAACTTAAATCATTTTTCTTTTAAATTTTTATTGCAAATCTATAAAGAGTGTACAGGATGTCTCGTAAATCATTATTTACATTTGGATGAGTTAGTAGTTAAGTTATTTCTTCACAGGGAGAGCTTAACATAGGATCTACACACGACTTTTTTTCTGTTAGTGAAACTATTCTGTTTGGCAAATGTCCTGTCTAGACAGAAATTTCTGTTCTAACATTTCTGTTAGGAAAAAAGTCCTGACAGAAATGTCTAACATAATTCGCAATTCAAAATGATGGAATCCAAGAGATCGCGATACGATACTAGCTAAATGATATTTATCGTGTTTTAACAAAGAACACATTCTTTTTATTTCTTTAATTTGAAAATTTTTTAACCTCTTACGATATATTTGAAATCTATTGCTGGTTTTAGTTTTTCGATCAACGAAATCTTTCCAAATGAAATGTTAGAACATAATATGCCCAGTAAAAAATTTCTTAAAAATAAAATGGCTTCCGTTTGACATTTTGGCTAAGAGAAAAAAAGTCGTGTGTAGACAGACAAAACGAATTTCACAAATAGAAATAGAAAAATCTCCCTAATTTAGTCAATAATAAGTCAGACTTTCAAGAAACTGGGAATGTACATTCTAGATAGGCGAACTGAAAAGAGAGGATATGTCTCCCACTCAGTGGGAGGTTCTGGGAGGTCAAAATAGAAAAACATCAATAATTTGTTCAATAATAGCCAAATTTTTATGAAACTTTGAATGTACATTCTAGATAGGCCGACTATCCATTAGCATTGATTTGTATGTTCGCGCCTCTGGAGATAAGATTTATAATATTGTCTACAAGAAAGCTTGATATTTTTAAATAATTTTTTTTAAAAAAAATTAAATACATCCCGTTTTATATAATTTGTGCCAGTACCAACTAGCAATATTTCTAGTACCGACTTATTACTTTATTAGTATTTTTAACTTTCGAAACACCTTGTTTAGTGTAATTTATTTTTTACTATAATTTTTCGATTATAATGAAAGGATTTTTGATTGCAAAAATTCAAATTTATGAAAAAGCAATCAAAATCACACACAATTTAATCGTGGATTTGCAAACTACAAACCCATTTAGTTGACAACAATAATCAAACGAAAATAAACTTCAATTAATATCTAATTTAATGGTTTGATGATTTCAAACTTTCCGTCTAAATTCACAAGAAAGTAAATCAAAATGAAAATTCTAACATTTTATATGATTTTCTTGTGTAATTTTGAAAATAACCCAAAAACAATAGAAATATCTATTTTTCTTTTTGTTTTTTTGACAATTACTTTAATCTGGGAAACTGTCGAAATAATAGTAGATAGTACAAAAAAAAACAACTGAATACCATAACCGCCATACACGTAACAATATTTTAGGCTAACGTGTTTTTAGTTCAGAAAATACGTGAAAACTATATCAATTTGAAACGGTATCTTTGGCATCAGACATATTTATACTTTATTCCAAAAAAAAATAATTATCATATATTGCGAATATATCTGTTTTGTTTGTTTGTTTATTTATTTACACAACACGCGAAAAACATAATAAAAATCGTATTTAAATAACTGATTAGCCACCTAATTTTACAATCTAAGGAAGTATAGTAAGTTTTTGTGACCCAGACTTTTAACAATGTTATCCAAACCGCATACATTGTGATCGTCTTTTTTTTCGCGCATATATTATTATTTATCATGTAAATATATTTACTTACTTAGGTGATTATTTTTTTTGGAGTGGGCTGTTTTATATTTGAAACATTTTTTTTATTTATGCTAAAGAAAAAAAAACCACCCAAATGCAAAAAAACGAAAACAGATATCTTATCATTTAGTTAAGAGATGATTTTAGTAAAATTAAAATAAAATAGTTAATATTTTAGCATAGGTGCATTATTTTGGGTTAAAAATTTAGATACTTAGTATTTTAAATATACTTTTAGATGAAGACCAGGAAGAAAAATATTATCAGCGAAACACAAGTAAATCAATGAAACTGAGATCAATGAAGCAACTCATGAAGGAATATACCGAAAAGGTCATACATACATTTAGTCAAGAAACTTTTGCATATTAATGCATCAACACATTTCCTATCACCAATTATATTTATTAGGTATGGGAATTAAAACTGATCGTTTTCTAATAGATGTCGTATCTAGTTCTTCTTGCATGTAAATTAAAACAGCAGCACATTTAATTTGAAGAGCTGTCAATAAGCTGAGGTGTAAAAAAGAACTTTTTTTTATATTGAATCGAACGTTTGTTTGCTTTTAACAATATCAAAGAAAGCGCCTCTATAAGTGACTATTTTTGCAAATTAAAACTTCTTGCGACTGACTAGTGAACCCGATAAGCATTTTTTTCCTAATCGTCATAATAAAGTCGCCAATTTGAAATTACCGATTTAACGATGAAGATAGAGATTTTTAAATATTCATAACCACCACCAGCCAAAGAAATTTCAAAATGAAGAATTGGAAATATGATCCTGAATCGAAACAAGAAGTTAAAGAGGTCATAGCAGCTGTAGAAGCGTATTTTGGAGACCTACCGGATTTTCATTTCAAGCATGGAATCCTTAAATTGGAGAATCGTTGGAAGAAGTGCATTGAGATTCAGAGGGAGACTATATTGAATAACAAAGTATATTTCGGAACCATAAAATTGTTTTTCTTAGTATGCCAAATGCTTGAAGAATTTTCAAGAACAATAAATGTGGATAGACCCACTATTTGCAAACGTCTACTTGCAATCGAAATACTAGTAGTAGTTCAAAACGATGTCTTTTAATTCTCGTACCCAATATTAACAACCAAATATTGTTTTCTGAAAATGTCAGTGAATATAAATATAAAATGGCCAAAACGAGGAACTGATAACTGATTTATTTCTTTCCATCTTTATACTTGTATATTAAGCTCAATAAAAATCCTAATATTTTTCAAGAAACAACTAAATTCTGTCATCTTATATTATTAGCAAATATGTTGTGTTGTTATTCGACCCCTAAAAGCCACGTTCTTGTTCTATATATTTTCAATTAATGTATTTTATACGCTTATTACTATCACGACTATCATCATTTCAATTAAAAACCCTTTTTTCCATCATAATGTACTTAATTTATTACTTTATAAAAAAAAAAAAAAAAAACAACAAATTTTGATAATAATTTTCAAAATTTAATGTGTGATAATTATTATTTCCTTCATTCAAAATCCAAATCCCAGAGAACAAATCATATTCATATTCATTCTGACTGGCGGCACATGTTTTAATTTCATAATGTAATTTCCTCTTTAAGACCTCGAGTGGGACATTTTGATAGTCAAAAAAAAAATATTTTCATATTTTGTTTCATTTCTAACTTCTATACACATTATATAAAATTACTGGGAAGATTCTAAATGGTTTCAAAGCACTGTTATCCAATGTCTATTTGTCCATATGTATGTGTGGGCAAAATTGCGGACGTAATTCTCAAGTAATTTGTATGAAAATTGGTAAAATTAGTTCTTTCTACATGCTGCAAACTATTCTATCAGAAGTTGGGTTCGATTAGCCCGAAACTGCCAAACAAAAGTTTGGTTTTTTATGTTTTTAAATTAAAGGATACTAGAGCAATATTTATATACCCATTTTAATTAAATTAGGTACAAGGTAATTTTTCAATGAAATGTCGATTATGTCCCGAAATCGAAATCGATTCCGATTACAACTATCGATAGCTGCGGAACCAAATTTAAAATTTTTTTAATCAAAATGGTTCCCGAATTTTGCATTCTTTCTATTAAATTCATAAATTTGCTTTTATGATCACTCACAAATGCGTTACCCGATTTTAATTAATTTTGCGGAGTTCAGTGGTTTTACGTAGAAATAGAAGTTTGTTGTTTCTCGCGTACATATTCAAGTAATTTGTATGGAATTATATATCAGGATTCATGAGATGAGCGCCCAATACATATTAAAAAGAACAAAAGGGATAAAACAGAATATCAAGTAAAAAATTCAGTTTTGAAAGATTTCGAGATTAACGTGATAAGGATCCGATGAAAAACATTATGAAAAATGACGATTTTACATAAAATAAGTACCTTAATTTACGAGCAATTTAATCACACTTTTCCAGATCAATAAAATTCCTAATATAAATGAGTAATTAATAAAGTGACCAGAGATTTTCTTTTACTTGAACGAAATATAACTTTGAGTTCTCGCACAAAAGTCTGGAATTTTCATACAAAATAGAATAACACTTTGTCTCCTGAAATAATTTGACCGATATGTATAGAAGTTATCATCGTGGTTATGCACTATTATTACTTGCTTTATTAATATGATAAAATTAATTTCGATGTTACGATGTTCAGTTACAACAAATTCAACTAATCAGAGATGATTTAAATTGAGGGTCACTTAAATTTGGACAAAGTAAAATCAAATATTACAGCAAACAATTATTATTGTAAAAAATATTTCTATTATAATAAAAAAAACAAAAAAAAAACACATATAGAAACTTAAAATCGGTCCACCGTAAAATGTTTGATCTAATTTATAGATAATCTTGGTACGTTGGTACGAACAGCATCAATCCACTATACAGATTGTATTCAAATCGATATATCAGTTGACGTAGAACTGAAAAATTAAACAAAAAAAAATGGCAAAACTTTATGGCCAAGACGAAATTTTCCCTACAGGGGTAGAGAATCGGGTAACTTGATTTCGATCAAATCGTATCGAAAAAGCATAGGAATTGCAATGCATTTTCGATACGATTTACTATTAATCGAATTACATGATTCCACTCCAGCTATTCCTTTCTGTACTACTCCTTGGATAGATTTTAAGGAAAATCGAGATAGTATTATCTATTTATGTAGTCAAACTTCGTCGTTGAATAAAATCCGAACAACGGAAAAAAACGACATAACTTTGTGATCAAACTGATTCATGCCTTATACAACATAATTTCTTTCCCTTTCGGCTGATTCTTCTGAAATTCAATACGAAATCGAACTAAGGAATGGTCAACCTATATTAGACGGACGGACGGATGGACGGATTGATATGTATAAAACGGTGTAACTTTTAATTATCTACAGTTCTAAATATTTAGTGACCTAAAGCCTACCACCATAGGGCATAATTACTACTAACCACACGACTCCATTGGACTTATTTCAAGACATAATTTCAGTCGGACTGAAAAAAAGTCTAATGGAGACTCAAAAAATTGTACATATTTTCAGTCGGACTGAAAAAAAAGTCTAATGGAGACTGTACAATTTTGACTTTTTTTTCAGTCCGACTGAAATTATGTCTTGAAATAAGTCCAATGGAGTCGTGAAGTAAGTCTAAACTAGGGTAATAACATTAAAGAAGAATACACTACCGGCGCTGATAAAAATGTATTACAAAAATAAATATTTTAAATAATTTCAGATTTATATTAAATTTTTATTATTTTTTTTTAAGTAAGAAAATATATAAAATACACAAAATCTTCTCACAAGAAGAAATAATATCGAAAAATATTTTAAAAAATAAAATTTAAATATTCAAATATAATAATAAAAAAAAAAAATTCCAAAATGTCTCAAGATTGTGCCAAATTCTTTTCGGCATTTTTTTTTTATTTTTCAAAATAAAAAAAACTTCCCAAAAGAATTCAAAATAAAACTTTTGAAAAAAGTTCGCACACAATTAAGAAAAAAAAACCTAATTCACTTAAGAATCAATTTCAGATCAATAAAAAAGAATTAATATTAATTAGTTTAATTTATTAGTATTTATTTTTTGCTCTCTATTATTAGCACAGATATTTTAATTGAATCAATTTTTAAGTCGATCAAGCATGCGCAATTCAAAAAACAACACAAAACGAACAATTTCGACTTACGATGGTTGGTTTGGTGAATTTTTGTGTTATCTTATTTTTGCAATTTAAATTGCGACTAAAAATTTTATCATAAAATAAATAATAAAAAAAAAAAAAGTGATTATAAAGAAAAAAACACAGGTATTTTTTACTTTCTATCAATTTTAGAGCACGTACTTAATATGCGCGCGCGTGATAATTGAAATAAATATTGTTTTCTTTGAAATTTTTCCAACGATTTCTATTTCAATTTTCATGAAATTTAATTGTTATGTTAAAAAGTGTCCCTCAACACTGTAAGTTATTCGATTTACACACTTTTATTTCAATTGTTGTATATGCTCTTTACTAAGCGTGTTTCGATATATACTTTTATTTTAATCAATACTTTATTAAAAATAATCGTTCAACTTTCAATTTACACCCTTAAGAACTTTTTCATGATCGCTGTATTACGATCAATGATCATTTAAAAATAAAAACGAACACAACAACACATATGTCAGGGAATGAATATACTATTTAAAATTTTGTAATAAATTACAAAACTAACAAATGTTTAACAAATTGCTTAAAACATTCAGTGAAATCTATGAATTTCGCCCGAGGGGGTGGGTGTGTAGACACGCCACTATAAATTTGTTTCTTACAATTTGAACGTCTTTACGATATCACTAATAAAATGAAACTGAAAATGACGATTTTCTGTAAGTAAAGATTTTGTAATATTACTCAAAAAAAAATTCTTTTTGTATTTTAATTCAATTGAATGTCGCGCTCTCATCGCCGCCGTTTTTGTATTTTTTTTTTTTGGACACACAACACAAGACGCTAAAAGTTCATGACGATAATGACGACATTATAAGAAGAAAATCATTATATTAATTCTGTACCAGAGGCAAAATGTCTATAGACGATTTTTGGATGTCCTATGGTAAAAGAAATGAGACTCGTAGTTAACAAATCAATGTCAATGAATTAATTCTGAGACAAAAAAACGGCTAAAACTAATAATATTTCAATGATTTTTCTGCATAACTATGTTTTTCTTTTTTTTCGAATTTGTCCTAATTTATAAATAACTTCGCCCTTAATTACATAAATATATTATTTTATTCAAAATCGAGACATCAGTTTTCGAAGTAGATGTGAAAAACTAAACAAAACTTTATAGACAAACCATAATTTTTCTCTACAACTATTTCTTTTTTCACTATCCTTGTACCAATTTTATCGAAATTGGACATACGTAATTAATTTAAACGAAATTGGTTTACAAATTTTTGAACTAAATAAACAAAAACCCAAATTTTGTAATCATCCTGATTTTTCGTATATAACTTCCTTCCTCCTCGACTGATTTTGCTGAAATAATAATACAAAATACGAGTTAAGGAACGAACAATTTATATTACAAATTTCATTCAAATCGGATAACGCGGACGGACATACTATATACATTATAAATCGATATAACTTTTGATTCGCTACACAGAAATCGTTCTCCGATAATTATTTCTACAAATGTAGTATGACAAAACTAATTTATCCTCTGGTAATACTAACCATAGGACATATAAACATATTAAATGTTTCAAAACATAAAACGTCAATGTGTACCCGAAAATTTAATTTACATATATGTTTATTATGATTTTAAAGAACAGAAGTTTTCTGGCATTTCTTGGCAACAAAACTATTAAACTATGTTTTAATGACCTTTTTTCTTCGGTTCCGATTCAGTCTGAAAACTATGTACATACATATATGCCATATTTCGAAGGTGGTACGCGATATTTTCCCACATAATTTCTAATATTTTGTTGTCCTCGAATTTTGAATTTTATGCCTACGTTTTGTTTATTAAAGGCGAAAAATATCAAATATGTATTTTATTGGAAGGGAAAAACAAAATAGAACTTTTAGAAAATATATAATTAAGAAATAAATTGAATTATTGAATGAAAAATTTGAAACTGAAACGCTCAAATTTTTAATAGATCAATTAATAAATGGAATTCAATTATTGTGAAATGAATGTTGTTTAATTTTACTTCGTATTTCAACATTTTCTATAATAAGTCGAATAGAATAACAAAAAGGACTATATTTCTTTTCAAAACTCATAAAAAATTTCAATAAATTCGTTTTAGATCAAAACATTACTTAAGAAATACAAAACTTGAAATTGCATAGCAATGTAGATTCACTTCTTGCTGAAAGAATTTGTTATCAAATCTTTCTTATACACAATTTTTTTCTTATAAACCATAATAAGTGAGGACCGTCCGGCAAATTTTCTTTCGGTTTTGTAGATTAAAAGGTTAAACGTTTCTGTCATAGCGTTTTTCCCGTTTAAAACGCTAAAATTGAAAATAATCGGGGATTTTGTATTGTCTATATTTTACCGCGGTTTTCGAAAACATTCGAATTTTTTTTTATAATTTCTGTTAATCGTTTGGGTTATCTCAAAAGAAAGTAGGCACGAAAAACTTTAAACTTTGCCAAAAAAAAAAATCATCCTTTCTGATTTACTATTTCCGCTTACATCTGTGTACCAAATGGTATCAAAATCAAACCATGTACTCACACACATTACAAAACCAATCGATTTGGATTTTCTACGTCACACAAAACATATATTTCCGTCGTGATATAAACAACATAAGTATAAGAAAGTAAAAAATAGAAATATAAATGTTTTTCAAATTTTGAATTTCTTCATATTTGTGAGAATGCGGATTCTTGTTCTCATACATTTGCGGAGGACCGAAAGAATCTCTGAGCATCTTATAGAATTTTTTTTTAATATTAAAAATATTTTATGAAAATGAATTTTTATTATGGCTTTTTCTTTTTTCTTTTATTGCAAATGTGAATGACGAGAAAACCGTAGAAGAATACCAAAAATATGTTAAGAATGTGGACTCTTTTTTTATATATATAAAAATATCTTTTCTTAATCGTTTTACAAATATACTATTTGATCGGTTAAATAATGACTATATAGAAAATTTAACAGTTCTGAATATTATGATAATATGGTAGTCGAAATGGACAACATAAATTCATGGATATTAATTTAAATCTAAATGTGTAGGACGTTTCAAAATAATAATTTAATATTATTGAATGTATAGAAGGAAAGAAGGGGGGAAAATTTGTCAAAATGAGTAAATACTCGCGAATAGGAACTAAACCCAATCTCTTATTTGATAAAATAAACTCATTCCTCAATTTTCGTTGAATATCCGTTTTATGCGGCTTGAACTTTTGCAATCACCCAATATATAATCATCATAGGTCTTATAGCAAACTCTTCTAAGAGCTTCAAGCTACCTAAAGAATATTCCAAATATTTTTTGATTGCATAAAATTAGACCGCTGCTAAAACGTACCCCGTAAAAGGAAGGAAAATTTATCGCGTAAATCGAAAGTATATCGGAAATAAATTAGATTTGCGATATATGTACATACATCCGAAATCCATTTATATGTATATCGATTTCAGACGTACATATTTACATAATTGTAGAATGTAACTATTTTAAGAAAATTTAAGATTCCAAAATAAAACCCAAGCTATAAGATAGAATTCAACGTCAAGAAACCACACAAAAATGTCGACTATTTTGAATGCTTCTCGCTACAAACAAATAAAAGAACAAATGTGAATTCTGCACATTTATGAAATTTTCTGTTTTATCTTTAAAAACAGAATATCTGTGCGGATAAGTCAAAAGCGAAAAGCCTTCTAGACGTTTTCTTGTATATAGACTTGCCGGAAAAACAAATTTAAGGTCTTGGTATGTTTTAGTTATAAATTTTCTTATATTTGAATTATATTAAAGTTATTGTAAGGGGAAACCTCGGACATAGATATTTAGGATAAACGCATAAAAAAAAAATTATTTTGAATAGAATTTATGTAATACAAAAAAAAAAAGAAATAAGAATTATTCCTCATAAAAATAAATGAATACAAATTATCCTTAAGGCTATTCTTGTATCCAAGAATTCTTGCGTCCGGGGTGTATAATATCCAGCTTAGTTTATATTCACACACTAAAGTGAGCTTTCCAATTAATCAAAAATCAAAAATTATATTTAATTTGAAATTCTGTTAAGCCTAAAAAAATCATTCTATTAATTATCTTAACCTATAATATATACGTAAGTGATTTAATAACTATCCTTTTTTTGGTGTCGCATGCAAGAAAGTATAAGGAAACATCGTATTATTATAAAAATAGGTGGAATTTCAGAACCATAAAAAAAAAATTGGCGTATTTTAGTTGATACTAATCTACTAATCAAAATTAATTAATCTTAGTTCTGTTTTAGTTTTCAAGAACGTTTACTATCCTAAAAAATATTTCCAAAAATAATTTTTTTTCTTCTAAATATATACCTTTTTCTTTTAATGTTTTAAAAACGAAGGTTATTATTATTAATGACCTAAAAAAGAAATACAAGCAGCAATTAAATAGTTGCGGCTAAAAATGAAATTTTGACGGTATTTTAAAATTCTATACAAAAAAAGAAAAGAAAAAAACATACTTTATATGAAAAACTACTTTTTAAATTATGAGAAAATATAAGATTTAAAGTCAAGGACTGATATTTTATCTAAAATAATTTAATAGATTAGCGTTTCTTGCATAAAACACAAATAATTGTGTGAAAAATTTTATATTATTTTTGAATATTTTAAAAAAGAATAGAAAAACACAATATTTTATTGTTTAAACAAGATTCATAAAACAAAACTATGTACTTGATTTCATGTAACTCAAATAATTAACACCTTTAATCAATTCCCAAAGAACATCCATCAAAAATCTTATAAATACATTAAAACAATTTATTGTAAACAAATTGGAATTGTTTTCCATTATTTTATGTAAATAAACTTGTTTTGTTTTGGCATTCCATTAATTTGCACTTAATTTTTAGATACTGATGACTATATGAAGATTTAGCAATATGTACAGTGTGAAACCCAACCTAGGTATGGCACGATTTTTATATATTTTTAATTGAACCAATATTAGGCTATCCAGAAACTTCGTGCCTATTTTTAAGACGAAGTCTCGTTATATGACGATATTTATTTACGTAATTATACATTCACGTTTTGGACATACAATTATAAGCAGTACTTAATTAATTTAATTTATTATCCTTTCCGAAATCCTACCAGATACAGAATATGACTTTCTTTTGATAAAGACCGGCTTTTGACGTAGCGTAAACTTAACTTTTTTTTGTTCAAAAACTAGTTAAATATCTATCGCATTACAAAAGGCCTCTGTACCAAAAAAATCATTTCAGTGGTAAAGAACTCTTTGGGTTTATATTTTTGAAAAAAAAAGTTTTCATAACCAGTTAAATTAAAAAAAAATACATTATAAAAACAAACAATAAACTCAATTAAAACTAGTTAAAGAAAAATATATTACAACTGGTTCAAAGTTCCCATATCCATAGTTGGGTGCGAAAGAAGAAGTTGATTGCGGCTTTAGTATTCGATGACATATCTGGGTCGTTATTGAAGAGTGTTTTTGTCCCTCCTCATCATGTTTTTGCTTTTTCTAAACCTAAATCTGTCTAGAATAATATTTAACAAATATGTCCTATTAAATTAGAAGAAATTGGTTCACATACATCGAATAACTTAATTGTATTTTATTAAACTTCTTATAAGAAAGTTAATATAGAAAAAAAAAAACATATTATAGTTTGTTAGGCAATTGAAATGCAGCGAATACATGATATTAGAAGACTTTGAATTGGGACTGTACCGTTCTTCCTTTGGTTGTTATAACAGATAAAGCCATGTAATAACTTTTAAATCCCAACAGTTAGAGAATTAACCAAGTATAGTAAATGATATTATTTGGATTTTTTTTTTTTTGGTTGGTAATTTCATCAAATCACGAGAGTGTGACGTATTGCCCTACATTGTCATGGTTTTTATTGATTCTTCACAGAACTATTATAATATTTCTATCTTTAAATATATATATATATATACTATTTTCAGAAAATCTCATGACATCATAATAAGCTAGACATGTTTCCTATGCATACTGTTCTATTCTTGTTACTCCTATATACATATGAGTAAATCGCTAGTGACGCTACCATCTACCATCATGTCATCAATAACATACATCATCAAGTACAATGAGTTTGTAATGGATATTATGATTTCTTTTTGAAATATCCAATATTCGATAATACTGTTTGATATTAAACTTAAAAAAACAGAAGTAAATAAATTTTAACTATAACAAATTTCCGTTGAAACAGCGGATTGGGGAATGATGCAGAACATGCAGAAATGCGCATGGAAGTCGTTTTATTTGAAGTTTCTTTCTATGACTGGTTGCGCTTGACCGAGAATTGTTATAAAAGGTAATTTGTATGTAGAAAGAACACTATTTTAAAAAAAAAATTCTATGAATATAATAAAATATTTGATATTTAAAATCATCAACTTCAACGATGCATATACGCCAACTATTTGCACATATTGCATTGCATTTCCTAAAAATAGATATATCTGAAAAACCGGTTAAAGAAAATTTATAGTTATTTTCAAGTTGAATTTCTTTTTTTTCGTTAATTTTCCTTGAACAACAATTTCAATTTTATCATTTACTTTAAATAAGTAATAGCTAAAGTGTAGAGTTTTCAAAAATCGAATTTTTTCTATGCCACATCGCAACATTTTCGCTAAGAAATTTTTTTTTAAAAATCAGAGGTCAAGATTTCTCGAAAACTTTCGGATGAATTGATTTCAAATTCGAACTGCACATTTATAAAATTTTTCTCCAGATACTGTACTGGTTTGTTTTTAAACCTACCAATTTTTTGCATTATAAAAAATGGAGGAAAAATATTATTTTCATAATTTTAATCGATTTAGAATTACATTTTTTAATGTTTAATTTGAAATGCATAATAGGGGTATTCACTCTAGTTTTTATTGTATCTGGTCTTGTATTGTTGTGAAATTATATCTTTTTCCATTAAAATTGCAATTGAAGTTACTACACTGAAGTTTATGCCAAATCGAATGATTTTTGTATAAAATTACGTTAGGAGAAGAAACACCTTACACTTTTATACTGAACCTAAGAATAGGGTTGAGGCATTGTTAAAGTGTAATGAGTGTGTTGATGCGTAGAAAAATTTGTTCACATTCGACAAGATCTTAGGCAAATTTACTCAAGTTTGATTCAAATATAGACTGAAAAAAAGGAGATAAACTGATAAGATTTTGAACGGAAGTGCGTAAACTTCCGTAAGGGATAATAACTCGCGAACCACATTATCAATTTCAACAAAATCCTGGACTAAAAGAAAGAACTAGCTAGAATTTCATCGGAAACGCTAAATTAGAAGTGATTAATTTTGATTCAAAATATGATTGAGACTCCTTCCTAACTGATTATAATGCAATTTAGAACAAAAAGCGGATGGTATGCAAGGAAGAATTGGTTGGAAATGCCAAATCGTAAGTAGTTTATGTTACGCTCGTGTGAATGTACGATAACTCTAGAACGGTTCAATTCATTTTATACAAATTTGATATACCATAGTTATATTCAAATGATGAACTGATTCGATGCTAACCGAAATATTTCGTCTAAGAAACTTGAATAGTTTTCCATACCAGATTTATTAATTATTATTATAATTTAAATTACACATACCTTAATTTAGTGCATTCTTCAAGTCAAATTGATAGGTTTTTGTTGTAATATCTGAAATGGAAAAATAAAAAGGATATGTTTAGTAAAAAAAAACAAATTATTTAAACAAAAAATTGCACTAAGAAAGATGCCTAAAAAGGTACTAAATAATGAACAATATATCCTAACAATAAAAAAAAATTAATTTAAGAAATTTAGTACACGATATTCTCAAGATTGAAGAAAAGAAAAGTTTCTCCAAACCTTAAGATGAATAAGAAATTTACTATATATATATATTTTTTTTTCTAGAAACCCGCACCTCTACTAAGTGTATTCGACATGAATAAAATACTTTATCATTTAGTTGATCAAAATTATTATTTTGATCTTTGATGATAATGTTGATATATAATGTATTCAAACTGTGTTGTGTATGATACCCTCATTAGAGTTCAGATGCGTTCTAGATTTTCCATAGTAAAATCATTTCTATTGGAGAGAAAGCGATTTAAATTTTTGTAAAACATTACGTTTTGTTATAAACATTACAATAGATTTTTGATGGATTATATAGATTGAATATGTACAACAGAGCGGACGATATTTAAAATCACATCACATAATATGTGAAATGCATATATCATCAAAATAAAATCAAAGGTAAAACATTTTTTTGAGTTTTGGTCATGAATTTTACGAAAGTTACAAGTTCAAGAGTAAAATAATTTTTTGTTTTGGTTATATATTTTTGTGCATATTCAGCTTATATAAAAATTAAGGTTAAAAAATAATATCATCGCGTTTAAGGGGTTACATCTACCTAGAAAGAAATGAAATCGATATTTTTGCTCTTTCTAAAAGTTCTAAATTTTGGGAATATGACTTGAAACCAATACCTGTAGAATTAACGAAATTATAGAATTTTTACTGAAGCAAGTCCGAGAACCATATTGAAACTTTAAACATATTTTTCACAAAACACTGTTTACAAAATCCGTCAGACATTCATATCTCGAAAGCCGCATCATAGATCATTTGCCAATTTCCGCAAAATATGATGAGAAGCATTTAGAAGTCGTTGAAGATTTTACTATTCTTAATTGATCCTTATTTTTGAATAATTATGAAAAAAGGATGACTTTTGCGTGGAAATACCATTTTTGTTATGCAATTCCTTGCTAAAAAAAAAAAAATCAATTTTAAAAATCGGTGATCGTCCCTGTTATTGGCTCAAATAATCTGTTTTATTTTTACCTTTAGATGAACTCTTTAAGTTGAATTGAACTTACAGGCGGCCGTACCTTTTCTTGTTCGGTATTTTTATCTTTTTTTAAGCTTTTAATAAATATGCTTTTTAGCAAAGAAAAAAAAAATTCATGTTATTTCCACCAATATTTTCTTAGAAAACTAATTTGAACTTAGACCTTTACTTCAATAGTTTAGGGAGATGTAGTCCCCTAAAGAAATCATATTATTTAATTAAATGAAAACATCAAGATTTGCATAAATAAATTTCATATAATAATTATGTCTCAAAAAGATATAACTTAAGACTTCACTAACAGTTTAAATGAAATCGTATCCTGTGAAGAGACGTCGTAAGTGTCTCTGAATTAAGTACTTATGTATTTAAAAAATTATAAAAGTTATATTTTTGGTAATTATTTAGTTTTGAAACTTAAGATTTCATGATTTTTAGACACTTAAATAGTAAGTGAAAACTGATTTTGCTTTTAGTTTGTTACGATGAAGAGTAACCCGTTTCCAAGAAATACACTTTCACAGCATCATCACAACATGAAAAACCATTACAATTATTTCACATTAATAGATTTGATCTCTTGTTGACAACAATTAAACCATTTTATTAAATGGTTTGTTTTTGTTTTTTTTTTTTTTTGTATTTCAAAAGCCCGCCAGAGAAAGTTACCATCTTAAAAACGATGTGTTCTTTGACTTCTTTTTAAGTACATATTTTTCTTTAAATATAATATTGTCTGTCTTTAAATGCGCGAACAGAATTGTAATAATTAGTTTCGGCTTGTGCAATTCCAAATGATGAATAATATAGCGGAATGCAATTTTATATGTTATCCGGGTTTGGTGTATAAACCTATTTTTGTAAATGTAATTAAAGAAAATGCATTTTTTTCTTTTTAAATACTATAAAAACACCGCAATTTTTTAATTTCATAATAATATTGAAGGAATACTTTTAAAAACAAGATAATTCCAAAGGCGTTATACGAAAGACCGGAATACTACGGAAGTACCGTGGATTATTGAAAACATGTGGGTACCAAAATATATATATGCATACCTCGCGCTTTTTAGCACTGATCTGATATTGTATTATAAATATTTCAATGTTTCAGAAACAACGGATATTATAAATACATAATTATAAAAGTTTTTTTGATTTAAAAATGACATTTTTACACGTTATTTATTGAACTGCAGCTCTGTTATCAGTGAAATCGTAAAATTGAACATTGTGTGAACATTGTTGTCTTGTAATTCATGATAAAAATTAATTTATGTTGTAAATCGAAATCTTAATTACGAAATGAATGTTCAACTACTTTGTACTCATTATGAAATATTACATATATTCTTTTGAAAACATGAAATTCAAAACAAAAGAAAAAAACAGACTAATTAAATTGATAAAAAATAAATCATCTATTTAATAACAAAACATCATATATACATGCAGCCACAATAAAATTCCGTGACTGTTTTTCTCACGTTTTTCTTTTTCTTTATGGAAAGCAATCTGCTTCTGAGTCAATGTACTTTTTAGAGGGTTTTAATAGTGATTAAAATCCGTGTTCAAGCTTATTTTGTGGTATTACCTCCAAAGCACATGCGCCTTTTTGAATGGTCTCAATATCATCAAAAAATCATTTTTTCGGCTTCATATTAATTTTAGGAAAAAGACACATGGTACTAAATCAAATGAATACTTTAAATGATGATTCAACGAGTCAAAAATTGACAAACAATCAACGAATTGTGACTTGATACACTAATGACAATGTGCTACCAAAATGCTGTAAAACTTCCAAATAAAAATCCAGTAACCAGTAACTGTTTGAACGAATTCTTTGTGGAAAACAATGAACATTGTATTAATTTTTGAATTTTTCGCGTTTGTCTGGCTTGTGATGATAGTGCTTCTTTGCTTTCTAAAAATGGTTTATGTCATACAAAAGTCTTCGACTTTGATAAACAATTATTAACTTTCTGCATCACTTTTTACGTTTCTATGGATGTTGTGTCAAATTTTGCATGTAAATTAAATTTTACAGAGCTGATTCGATTTCAACAAGTAAATTTTTTGACTGATAAATAAAGTGTTATAAAATTGGTCAATGTTTACCGACAACGTTAATTTTGAGAATTTATTTAGAAATACCACCAAAACATAACGACCCTATAATTGCAGAGATATTGGAGATGTCTCGGAATTTTATTGTAAGACCGTGTATATATAAATATATTCACTTGTTACATAATATTCATGTAGATTACATTATAAATAATTAAGTAATGCAATTCATTCGAAGGAAATAAAGCATGCAAAACTTATAAAATTTGCATAAAACATGAGAAAAAATTAAAATCATAATAAAAAGGAAATTATTCAATTAAAAAATTTTTTTAAGTTTCATTAATTACCGTAAATTTTACTAAACTATTATTTATGTAATCAATTTTCGCGCAATTTTATTACTACATATGTTTCATATAAAATTACGATGTGAACATTTTTTTTTACATAGAAATTGATTTCCATATTAAAAACTTATTTATTAATATGAATTTCAAGAAATACCTTAAAAATACTCACAATAAAATAAAAATCCATGATTATCAATTATTTTAATATATGAAACTTTTTCTACGGAAATGAAACTTTATAGTAAAAACAGTGTCATATCTATCAGTTTTCGTTTATATAACACATCGAATGAGAAAAACACCAAACAACATATTAAACAGCATAGAGGATATGCAAAAATAAAAATATTATGTATACTTATGTGCAAAAAAAAAGAATGAAAATAAGTATAGAAAAAAACTCGTTATACTGGGTCAGAACTCAGAAATGGAATCCAATCCAATCTCACGGTAGTAGCTTGAAGGCTTTACTAATATTTGTATTTTTTTCTTTTTAAGATTCTTTATGAAAAAGAAAAGATATATAATATATCTGGAACATGTTATTTGTGTATCCGAAAAGGTGACCATTGAAACTATTAATAAGAGCTTTTGTGTATCCTGAATTTAAAAATAAGAAATAAATATTAATAATAATCTCTTTCATCCTAAATATGAAGTTGAATAAATCATAAATAGTAGAGATTAGGTATTATAGGAGAAAAAAAAAACACACACACAGGGTGGATATATTATTTTAAATACAGTAAAACACCTCAAAAAGGAAAGCAAACATTTAAATATAAACACTTTTCAATTAACGACCATTAGAACTATATAAAATTAAAAATAAACTGACTTTTCAACAAAAAACTGATAGTCTGAAACAGCCTTATAACATCTTGGTCATTCCTTGACTGCTTCTTGACCGATCTTGACCTCTTGATCAGTGACTATCATAAAAACTTAACTCAGAATTGCATCAAATCAACTCGAACCCCTATAAAAACTTTTCACTGAGGAGTTCTGCATGCAACCACTCAATAAACTTTATTTAAATATAGGGTCTTTCATTAAGGACATAACATAACGATTGTAACGTGTGCTGTGTGGCTTGTAGCGTCGTCTTGTTGAAACCACATATCACCGATATCAATTTCATCTAATTCTGGCCAAAAATAATCCGCCAACATGACACGGTAGCGCTCTCCATTGACGGTAACATGGCGATCGAAAAAATACGGCACAAACCGCACCATACAGTGATTTTTTGTGGATACAATGGTGACTCTTGAAGCACATGTGGGTTTGTTGCTGTCCAATAACGCATATTTTGCTTGTTGACAAATCCGTTTAGCCAAAAATGAGCCCATCGCTGAGGATGATTTTTCGCTCTTAAAGTTGCGGCGACCGACTCGAAATTTCGGTAGTAATTTTTAATAATTTCCAAGCGTTGCTCGTTCGTGAACTTTACCATAATGAAAATGTTGACTTTAATCTAAGTTTTGGCATTGACAGGTCTATTATTAATGTTTAAGGGTGCGTTTATATAAATATACAAAATTGTTATGTCCCTATTAAGAGACTCTATGCTATTGCTAAACCTAGCCTTAAAGTACAATTTGAAGTAACATTTTGAACTCATATAGTTACAATTAAAAATACAACAACATTTTTGCAGTACCCTGTTGTAAATTTACACAACATCTATCTATTCAAATTTTTATTTAACAAATCTAATAATATTTTTTGGTGGTAAAATAATGTAAATAACAGCATCCGGATTTTATAGATACATAATTTTTCCGTTAATTCTAAAAAAGAAGATTATTTAAATTTCTAGAATTATGTTAGTAGTTAAGAGAACGACTAAGATCTTCTTCTCAAGACGTAAAATACAGTAAAATTATTATGCAAACAAGAAATAAAGTAAAAGAAGAAGAATTTTCTTTATATACGAATTTATTAGTATTTGCAAAAAATATTATTCTTGTTAGTTAGTTTACTGTAATTGTACTTTTAGATTTACATAGTTGCTAATTTGTAATTGTGACCAAATGATTATTGATTTTGTTATCAATATTCTATTGATTTTTCGCTTATTTATGTTTATTACTAAACATTAGCATATATTTACATTGTAACTGTATTTTGGTTATTAATATTACATAATAAAGATATAAGATTTAATGTTATTATAAAAATGTATACAATTGAATTTGACCGCTGAAAATTTATTGATATGTTTGCAAAAATTAAATAGTATACTCCTAGTATTAGCAATATTAGTCATATACCTTTGTTTTGTAGAATTTTGACCTGTACTTAGCTGTTAATATAAATGATGCACCAATTCAGCTAGGAGTGAAATTGTGCAAACTCGATTTACATAGATCAACTTGTTTCGAAAGCATACACAAACTTGAAATTGGCATGAAGAAGATTTTTTGTTCTATGGAAGAAAACAGACTCGTAGTTGACAAATCTATAGTTAATTAAATTAAGAGAAAAAACCTCCAAAACTAATAATATTTCAAAGTTTTTTTTTAACGTAACTTTATTTGTCCTTCTTAGAATTTATAGATAGCTTGGGTCAGTTCTTGAAATAAATTTAAAAAACTAAATAAAAAAAAAAAACGGCAAAACTTCATGACTAGTTCAATTTTTCACTACAACTATTTCTTTCTGGATAGATTTGAATGAAATTAGTATTAGTGAATTGTTTATTTATGTAATCAACCAACTTAAACAAAATTGCTAAAGAAAAACAAGGAAAAGGGACATAACTTTGCGATTTTGCTGAAACGTAATACCAAATTGAGTTATGTTCCAAATTTCATAAAAATTACCAAAATGTCAATTTAAGTTATCGTGTGAACGGGTGAACGATCGGACGGACATGAAGATTCTGCAGGTAAATCTATTGTACTAGTTGACATTAACAGAAGTACAGCAGGGAAATTTGCAAGATCATGTGATAACTAGCTAAAAAGGAAAAAAAGTTCCAATCATAAAAATGAACAAAACTACGAGTATGTGTCAGAGTATCCCATATTTACGGTATATTCTCTAAAACAAAACTTCTTTTTTTTTTCATTTACTATAATTTAAAATTG
This sequence comes from Xylophagus ater, assembly GCA_963422695.1. Lineage (NCBI taxonomy): Eukaryota > Metazoa > Arthropoda > Insecta > Diptera > Xylophagidae > Xylophagus > Xylophagus ater. The sequence goes on from OY730484.1 coordinate 2,436,142, forward strand.
AATTGGTCATCTCATAACCTTGTCCAACCTAAAGACATTGCATTAAACAAAAAATATATAGAAATCTATTCTAATGACAAAATTTTGCAATTATCTTATATGAGAAAGTCAAAAAGTTCTTCCGTAATTTCTTTAAAACAATTTGTTTCATTCCTACACCAAGTTATTTATATATTATTGCCAATGTTAAATTAATTTAGCAATTTAAAATCGTCATCATACTTATTTGAGGCAAATTATAGAAAATATGATTGTGACTTTATTTTTATTACATTACTACAGGGTTTCCCAAACTACATATGTTATGTTCCGGGGAAAGTGACTAAGTGTTTCATGAAAAATGAATAAAAATGTTTTCTTTTTCTTAACGATTAAATTTTTTCATTTACATAATTTATTAGAAAAGTTGTTGCGGTTTTTTCTGTGTGAACAACGAAATGCAAATTTTTCACAAGAAACGAAAATTTTATTAATCAAATACATTCGTCTATTTTGGTTTAAAAATCTTTTACCATTATTCTACTACTGGTATTATCCACGGCAATGTAGAACTTCTGAGATTTCTGGGCGCATAAAAATCACCGAGACAGATTTCATTTTTGCAGGATTTTTTTGAACTGAAATTTACATCATTGAAAAACTTGAAAAGAGACCGAAACAAATGGTAGTCTTATGGTGTAAGGTCAGAACTATATGGTGGATGCATCAAACGTTCAAAGCCAAGCTCACTTAATTTTGATGATAAACTCAATATTTTTGCAATTTACAAATTTAGGATATTAAAGATTCTAAGCAATTTCTCATAGATCAATAAACATCAATTGGAATGGATCATTGCCTTTATTTTGTTATCAGCAACAACGCAATGGTTTTTTTTTGGTTTATTCAATATCTTTTTAGAACTATCTATCCTACAAAATATCTAGATTGGTTCCGTTAAAACTTCAGGATTTCCCAAGTATTCCGTCATAGAAAAACTTGAAGAAACGCTGTTCCAGTATATTTTCCTTATTTTTCCATCACATATGAAAATTATCACATATTTATCCATATTTGAAGGTCAATTTAAATTGTTAATTATGAAAACAAAAATGATTAAAAAAAAAAACATTGTGAAGAAATACTAAAATTACACCACAGAAAAAAAAAGCGCTTTCAAATATTACAAAAAATATATTTAGTTACCCGCGCTTTTATGTAACAATAAAAAGCTCATATTACAACAAGAGTATTAAATTTGGAATAATAAAAACAAAATGAGTCATGAAAAAGTTTGATTATTATTTTAATTCAATACAATTTCGATGCAAAAAAAGAAAAATTATGTTTTTCTTATTTGTTCTATTTTTTGAAAAAAAAATTCTCTTCAACATTAATATTTTGTTGACATCATCGTAAAACCCGATGAAAATTCAAAGCATGTAAAGGATGACAGGATGAATTCCTTTTAAACCATGAAAGCACCAACACCCAACGACAAACTGCCACCCATTTATTTATTTATTTCAAAGAAATTTTCTATGACTCAGTGGATTGGCCTTTAAGAAATCACCACCCAAAAACAAAAATATAAAAACAACCCAAAAATATATGTATAGCAACTTAAAATCGGCATATAGCCGATTTTTTTGATGCCTTATGATACAAGTGGGACTCAATAAATTTTAACTCTGAGAAAAAACAACCAAGCCTTATAATATTTAAATCTTTTTTCCAGAACTTTGTTTCGTCTTCTTCAAATTCGTTCTAATTCTCAGACTGCTTGGGGCCTAATGGCATAAATATTTTCTGCAAATTTTGTTCAAATCGGTATATTAGAGTTTTTGAAATAGATCGAAAAAACTTCAAAAACAGGCTTATTTTTTCTTACAACTATTTCTTTCTCGAAAATCCTTGGACGGATTTTCCTGAAATTTAACATATTATCGTCTATTTATTCAGTTAACCCTGGTAAATAATTTGAAGAAAATTGCTTAACAAATTTTGATATTAAACGCAAAGATGGTGAAAAAAACGACTTTGTATGCTTTGTAACTTCCATTCCATCCTCCCTCTGCCCTCAGGTCAAGTATGCTGCAATGGAATATAAAAGCAAGCTAAGGAACAACCAACTCACATTGTTAATTTCATCAAAATCGGACAACGCATTTTTGAGATCTTCGTGAATACGGACGGATGGACGGACATGCAGAAATCGATATAACTTTTGTAGTACCTACCATAGGACATGAAAAAAATAAGAATCGATAAAATAGATGTTTTTTTTTCGTTTTCGTTAAGGCAAAAAAAAAAGCGCGTACAAAATTTGTATGAATAGTAGAGCTTTAAAAATTACCTAAGATTCGATTTGATAATGTCTTAAAAATGATATTGAATTGTAATTGGGTGATGACAGTGGGTGGTTAAAAGGTTTTTATTCAATTCGTTTATTATATAAAAGAAAAACGATAAATTATTTTCCTGTGTTCTTGATAAATAGAAAAATTTAGCTGCTTTTAGGACGGAAAAAAAAAAACAGTGAAAGATGGCCTAAATTTTTTTTACACATACTTTTAGATAAATTCAAAATGATCCGAGATAAAAATGTTTTCCAACTGTTTGTGATATCAAAAAAAAATATTATATATCATTTGAAATTCAAAACAATTTTTCTTTGTTATTGGAAAGGAAAAACAAATTCATCATTTTTGGTCCGCAATCCATGGAGCTGACTTCTGTATCTTTTATATGTCTAACTATTAGACATTATCAATCAAATACTTAGCAGGCATTTTAGTCAAAGATTATGTGAATAGACGAACTTCTAATTCTAATATAACACAAAATCGAAATGCGTATAATTAAATTTGTACGTGCGTTAAAACCTAAATAAAAATACAATTTCTGTTTCGGGCCATTGCCTAATAAAGGGTGTTCTTTTTTGAGCCCGATAGAAATATTCGGAAAAATTATTTCTGGCAATAATGTTTAAATAATGACACAACCCCCTGTTACCTGGACAGTGTAACTCGCAGCAATATTTAAAAATTAAGTTTCTTCCAGTCTTATCAAGATTCGATCTCGGATTCTTTCAAGCTGAACGGTCTAAACTAATAAAGCTATTACCACGAATTAAGAAAAGTAGTTCTTATCTTTAGATATCCAAACAGAACAGATTCAGTGCTCTTTGAATAAAAAAAAAGGGAAACGAATTTAGGAAATTTAAAAAGAAAACGAACAAGCTTGGAGTAATTTAAATTATGATATTGTAATGACAATAAAAAAACTACCATTAAACAAATTAGATCTAAAAACTTCTAAACTTTCTCTTACAAAATAATTAACCTATTTTCACAGTCAAGTTAAAATAACGAATTATATTCATTTTAAGCTAATAAAATCTTTTCTTTTTCTGTTTTTCTTTAATTCACACGTTAATTTTATTTCCTTTCGTCTAGTCTAGAATATACAATATTTTGTGGTGATATTAAACCAAAAAAGGTTGGATATAGTCAAAATGGGTCAACTAAAATATCTTTTTTATAAAGAAAAACCTCCAAATAAATCAAAATGAAATCTTCATTAGAATTCATTTATAATAAATTTTGAAGAATACAAACAACAGAAAGGTTATAAAACTAATAACCTGTAAAAAGAAGAAAAACCATTAATAAACCTATATGAAAAGGTTAATACGCTCGCAGATTATCCGTTATTGTTTTCTTTTTTTTTCTTACTTTATTTTCACAATATCCACAATAATCCAAAATATTGTAGATAATGGAGAAAAAAAACCAAAAGAAAGCGAACAACAGCTGTTTTCACACATTTTCATCTTTCAATTTTTCAAAAATTCAAACAACTTGATTATTATGAGAGTTTTTCATCACCATTTTAAAATTTTTCGAAATTTTTAGTTCCTTTATGTTTATCTTTTTTGAACACTCAGTTTTCGATATAATTATGATGAGATATGACCCAATTTATGAATGGTCTTTTAGGTTAACTACGTTACGCGTACATATATGTGCCGCGGCGTATCTATAATGGAGTTTAATGTATGTTTTAAACTAGACAGATTTAAAAAAAAAAAAGAAATGGTGAAAATCTTTTATATTGAAACAAAATCAATATGAAGAAATGCAATTAATTTATGTTTAAGGTTTATGACAAGTATTATGTATATGTCTTTTCTTAATAATTAATTAATCGAACTTGACAATTTCTAAATAAGTTTGTGTTCATTAATCAAATTTTAAGGTAAAAGAAAAATCTTAGAAACCCCATTTTGGATCTCAAAGATGGTATTTTTATATGCCATCTTTATTTTGAAAAGCAAAAAATAATATGAATTGCTAATTCAGAAGCAGTCAACTTGAAAATTAGCAAAACTTACAATGGATGGGAATTATTAATAATTCAGATGCAATGTTAAAAATGTTTAATTTTAAAAGATTTCTTCATAAAGCCTGATACACACGGAAATTTCTGTAGGTCAAAAATTTGAAATTAAAAATATACGCACCCCAAAAAATTGTGAAGTTATTTGCTAGTTCTGAGAATTGAATTTTAGTTGTGATAACTGTCGAAACGTTACAATTTTGTTATTTGATTAATTGGTATATAAAGGGTATTCCTCCATTTTTTGACAGCCTAATATGACATTTGGATTTCCTTCTCGTTTTGACCCATAAATGTAAATTCCACGACGTTCACAAACCATGACCTGACCAATTTTTTACAAGGATTTATCATTGAAGGGTTATAAGGTCTAGTTAACATAACAATTAAAGCCAACATACCATTCAAAACGTCATAATTTTGTTGAATTCATCGAGTGAAAACAAGATGGATTTTCCAAAAATATGAAGTTATGAGGAGTATACGTAGCTAAGCAAATTTTCCGCATAGAAAGAGGTAAATCTAAGATTGATTCAATAACAACCAATATATCCAAAAGAAGTAACTGTTTGATGTGATTTCTGGGCCGGACGAATAATTACGTAAAAATGTGGCACAAAATTTTAATAAAAGAATTGACGATTATTTGTCTGATACTGTCTTTCATTAACCATAAAATAATACCTTTCTCAGATATTAAAGATTATATTCTTTTTACAAGTAAAAAAATCAACTATCTAATGGAAAACCCTTAAGTTTTAATTGAAATCAGAATCCAAATCGAAATTCTTCTTTGACGACGGTGGGTCGGTCATTCTCATTAATGCGGCAAAAATCGCGTTTTTAATAACCAAACGAAAAAAGACAGGAAGTGACATAACAGAAAAATATTCTGAAAAGAAATCGCCTCAACTCAACGGAAAAGATTTCATTCACAGAATATTAAAAGATGGAAACAAGATGTTGAAGGGCGCTCCACTAAAGGAAAAAAGACAACAAAACAAAAACCCACAATGGATGTGTTATTTTCATGTTTTATATTCTTAAAGTTTTTTTTATGCTTAAAGCTGATGTTGTGATATTTCTTCTTCATTCAGCAACAAAATATGAATATAAAATCGCGAATTATTATGCGTGTGAAATGATAGGAAATGGGAAAACACAAAACAAGAAAATCAGAAAATGTTTTTCATCGGCTTTTCATACATTTACAGAAAAAAAAAAATAGAATTAAAAATTTTCTCAAGAATTGGAACAATTTCAAAAAACCATATTAATTCAAAAAAAGGAATAAAAATATAAAATTACAAGAATTTTTTGAAAAGCAAAAAAAAACTGAAACACTTTGTACTGGAAAAAAGAAGATTGTTTCAAGTAATTTCAAATATTTTTGCCTCTGGGAAACTCAGATCAAACACATCATAACTTCGTTCCATTATGTCTACACCAAGGGTGTCCAACCTTTTTGTTTCCCTGGGCCGCATTGGAAGAAGACATGGCGTTTTGGGCCACTAGTATATTACTACGTATAAATCCATATCATTAAATGGATGTGATACCTGGCATTGAAGTTGAAAAACTAAACCGTCAATATCTGGTTCGATTGACGTGGTTGCAATTCTCAGGCAGTTCTCAAGGTGTTCATCCAACATGTTGGTTCTAATTTTACACTTAGTATGTTTCATTCTTCACTTAAGCCACCAGGTGACAAATAACAGAACAGTGTAGCTGAGCGAGCAACGTAAACAGAAAGAGAATTTACTACATAACGAAAGAGCTTTCTGTTCTGGCCCTGTTTCTGCTGTTTGTCACTTGGCAGCAAACACACACATCATTCCTCAGAAAAATAGACATGTTTCAGTAACTTTGAATATTTCCGGGCCGCATTGATACTTGCCTTAGGCCGCATGCGGCCCGCGAGCTGCGGGTTGGACAGCCTTGGACTACACAATAATTTTATACTGTAAAAAATTTTTCATATTAATATTTCAACATAAATTTCATAGAATTTTCTTAAGCTTAGAAATGACTGAAATACAATAATAGAGGTTAAACCTCATTTGGAATTAGGATAAAAGCTTTATTTTTCATTATTAATGTGCCAAGAGAGGTGGAAAACATAACAAAATACAATAAAAAACTAACGTCTTTTTCCAAAATAGTTAAAATTATTAATTAACACTTTAAAAAAATCAATAACACAAAACAAAATATGGGCAAATTGTAAAATTTTTAAAACGGTGAATCTCAAAAACTTACCATTTTCAAAACATTTTCGAAATTAAGCAGAAAATCTTAAGGCCTGCAAAAAAAAAAAAGAAAAATTTATATTTTTAAATCAATAAATTCAAGTTTAATTATAGTTAACAAATTATTAAGAAACTTTCACAGCAGAACTTTTTTTAATCATTAAATATTTAGGAGAAAAAAAAGTAATGCTTTCTAATTTTTAGGAAAAAAATTGTTTATTAATCTTTAACACTTGTAAAAATTTAATTATTTGGCACAAAATGGTTTAGCGTTCATATTTTCTTACAAATGATATTAAAATATAAATTAAAGATAGACATATTTTACTGAATTCTTTAGGCCAGAACTGGACAACTTGCAGCTCCTCATCTGAGGTTTTCTTGCGATTCTCAAGAGTTTTCATGATTCATGATTTGTCTGAAGTCTTAAAACATTTTGATTAATAAATCAAATTCATTACGTTTAATAACTACATTTTTTAAATTGGTTCCTGTGAAGGTTTGTGTTGCCCAGGCCTGTTTTAAACAACTCTAGATAAACATATATTTCTAACGATCCGAAGACTATATTAGCTGCGTTTTATTCATCGGGTCTAGGTCTACTTCATAACATGTAAAAGCAACAACAACATAACCCAAATATTTATCGGGTTCAGCGCCTGAGACCCCGATGGATTCTATTTACAGAAGTTACCTAAAATTGCAAGAGATGGCGCAGCCATCGTTTCCCTTATATTGTGGAACTAAATGTCAGAATCACTTTCATAAATTCGTGAAAAATGATTTTTTAATATCATTCAATAAAGATTTTCGAGAATTTGCTAGTATTTATTAATTTACGCATAAATTATTTAAAAAATGATCGAAAAAGTCGAAATTTTTTCAGACAAATTTTTTTTTTCTTTTCGAGTCCCGGATCGTTTTATTCAGAATAGGCGCTGACCCCCATGAATAAAACGCAGCCATTATAAACATAAAATATAGATGACTTGCACAAAATTAAGTAGGTCTTAAGTCATAAGTTCCGAGACAAATGATATATCTAGTCAAAGGTCTATTTAAATCATTTAAAAATTACTCTAAATCATTTTCGCTATTCAGAAGTCTTTCACTTTATTGGTAATCAAAAATCGAAATCGTATAAATAAGTAAAAAGAAAAAAGAAAAAGAAAACTTCATTAAAACGTATTTATCCATTTCCTAATCCGTACATCCGCAATAATTATTAATCAATTCTGGAAAAAAAAACAATTTTTATCGACGATAATACAATAAGTGAATACTTAATTCGAAGACTTAAAATATATTTAAATTAAATAATTTAGAGAAGAAAATCAATAAACGTTTCTAAAATTAAGTTTTTCTTTTCATTTGTTTTGTATATTCGTCTTCAAGGGCTTTAACCATACAAATTTACACCCACAGAATTCTTATAAGAAACCTGATCGAAAACAGCATTACTTAAAAAGGTTTGTAAATACGAAAGTAATAAAATTATATCCGTATACAAATAACTTGCTTATTAAATTTCGAATTGTAAATAATATAACATTAGCGTTGTATTTAAAACTTTGTTTTTCTGTTGCAACAACATTGCAGTACCACCTTAAGATGGTATTACCGGATCACACGCCTAAAAAAACAAATCAATTTTTAAGAATTTTTCACAGCTTAAATGCATATAATGGGTTCTTATTATTTTTACCCATTGTTGTTATATAATATTACGTCTGTTTTATTTGCCATACCCTACCCAGGAGCAGGGTTAGTGGCAAATAAAACGAGCAGGAGTAGGAGAAAGTTTTAATTCAAATGTTTGCAGCGCTGCTTAGCAACCATATTGTAATGAAATGGGAAATGTTTAGCTAATACACTTTTTATGGGAGAAAACTGAACTAATTTCGGGTGTGATAGTTACACCTGATCTGAAAGTAGTGTAGGATTTGCTTTTTTGTTGTTTTTGTTTTCAATGTAAAAATTTGCTCTCTGTTCGTTTTTTTGATGTACTTTTAAAAACGAATGCACCGATTTGAATAAAATTTGAAGAATAGATTTATGCTATTAGAATCTATTCTGCCTGTGAATCAGACACAAAACTTGAAAAAGAAGAAGTTTTGAATTTGTTGGCTTTGTTAACTACGAATCCCAATATTTCTACCATAGAGCATATTATAACTTTCCATATCTTTATTACATCTACTTTGTATTCAAAAATATTCCCTTAAAAAAATACTAGATGTTCAGTTTTATCATTTTTTACGTATAAGATCTTGATGTAGAAGATTCCCGAGATTTCATACTTTTAGTCATTCATAATTAATTTTCGGAGATTCTGGGATTCAAGCTAATGAAGATATCTTTCCCTAGAAACAAATTAATCTCGTTTTTTTGTAAATACAAAAACAATCATAAAACAATTAATTTTTGCAATAAAGAAAACTACGCAATTACCGCAACAACATAACAATTATATTGCAAATATAAAAATGAAAATAACTTGAAATCTAAGAAGATTTCATTTAAAATGAAAATTTAAAAATTCCGAGTATATGCATAAATATTATACAAGAAAATAAAACAAAAGAACCCTTTCTCTCTCTCTTTAACCGCAAATATATATTGTTTTAACTTAAATTACCCACTCAAGACACTGGGTCTTATGTATTATAAATAAAAAGCATAGACATATTATATGAAGTTGAATGATTGACGTTGACGACAGTACTGCTTCTATATAATAAAATATCACCTTGAAGAAAAGAAAAACATAGAAAGATGCATCTAATTTTAACATACACCTGTTTTTTTAAAGAAAATAAAAAAAACATAGAATTCCTAAAAGAAAAGCATAAGTTTAATTTAAAATGCAATATAAAATCGAGAGACTGTGATGAATAATGAAGATGAGAGACCTAAGACATTTGATATTTTTGATTCTTTTATAAATTGTAATTTGAGGATTAGGGCAGCGAAAAAAAATAATCACCGCAAGATGATGAAACGCATAAATAAGTAATAAAATTCATGCGTTTAGGTATATTTAAATTACAACAAAACCAAATGTATTTCATTTCATAACAATTGTAAATTTCATAATTTAAGAAACTTAAAAATGCTATTAAAAAAAAATACAATAATATAAGAAGCTATTGGGTACTTGAATTAATTTAGAGTGTTGTCTAAGAAATGGGGTATCACATTATTTCCACATAAATGAATTAAAGAGTTAAGGTTTTTCATTATTGACAAATAATCAATTTGAAGAAAGCATTGCAAAAAAAAACGATCAAAATATGCCAAAAAAGCATGATAAAATGATTTCCCCAAGAGAACAACGTATTGCAAAATCTGTGAAAGAACCGTTGAAAACACTTGAATAGAATATTTTACCTTATCAAATATTGCTCCATGCACAGATGACCTTAATCACACGGCTCCACACGACTTATTTTCAGTCGGACTGAAAAAAAAAGTCTTGTGGAGACTCTAAAAATTGGAATTTTTCTTCAGTTCGACTGAAAATATGTCTTGAAATAAGTCCAATGGAGTCGTGTGGTTAGACTTATGAAAATATCAAACATGGCTCGATGAATGCTTCAAAATAACTAAAAAAAAATGTATCAATCCATTTTTTTGCCTGAAAGATACCAAGATGTAGCTAACGATGCACAATACTTTGAATAAAATATCATGTATCTTTTGTGTCATTAAAAAAAAGATTCAAAATTAATTCAAGTACTCAATATATGAGCCTAGAACTTTGACCAAGTACAACCTTGACACAACAATCACTTTCATTGTTGTGTCATTTGATTGTGAAATGAAAATGTTTTGTATCGTAAATATACAATTCTTAATAGTGGTTATTTTGTAACCTTCTTAAATAATAGTGCAGGGCGACACAAGGACAGTTTGGTTGGCTAAACAAATTTATATGCACTATTATTATGTCCGAGAAGGGTAATTTTCATTGTAATTTATTTTTAAAAGATTATCCAAAAGAAACTAACTAGTTGTCCGACATTCGATTTCAATGTAATAATGGCAGAATGATTGCCACTATAATAGGAGGATAGAAAATTAAGAAATTTGATTTCAACAAATTTAATAATATTTAAATTGGAAAACATTTGATATTTTAAATATATATATTCAAAGTAATCTCCTACTGATTCACGAATCTTTTCATAATGATTTAATAGTGATTCATATGCGTGGAGAACAAGCTCATTTTAAGGTATCGCTTAAAAAACACGTGTACAGGTCTCATAATCATCGAAAAAGAATCCTTTCAATTTAATCAATGAATTGCGACTTGGTGCATTATCGTGTATAACAAACACCAGCTGTCATATGCTCTAATCGAACTCCATGAATTCTAGCCATTAAATGTTGTAAAACTTACAAATAAAAATCACCAAATAACTGTTTGACCAACTATTTGACGGAACTTTAATGTAATATTGTGTAAGCCAATCATGATTGGTACAATGGTTATCCAATGATCTGATCCCGCCTGCCGCAAGTGCAGAGTCACCGAGGAATTATCATTACATGCTCTATGTTTCTGTGATGCCTTAGCAGGAACAAGAAAACTTTCGGTAAACAAAGTGAAGACTTTGTCGGATTCCCGAAACCTGAACGTGGACGCCTTAGTCGATTGCCTGAAGAAGACAGTACTGTCTCCAGAGTTGGGGCAGCCTGTCATTCGAAATCAGACAGATCACCCGCAAGGCAGAAAACTTGTTCACTCAATAATATGATGAAGTAACTTTTCAAGAGCTCAGAAGTTGGCACCGTCAAAAATCACACGAAAAAGACATTAACAAATCAAATTTCATTCTCTTAATTCTTTTTATTCATTCCATAAAAAAAGAATAAAATAAGGAAAAAAAGATAACAATCTAAATTGTATAACTTTTACTTTCTATAAATTGGCTTAAAATAGTTGTGACTATATTAAGAAAATACTAATTAAAAAGAAAAAAAATACATTAAATTTCAATACATTAATTTTTTGCGGTAATTCTAATTAAAATCTAATTAATAAAAAGGAATTTATCATAATAATTAAGTCAATTCTAATTTTATTCATTCACACCACTTCACCTTTCAAAATGATAAAACTATTATAATTAAGTCCTGGTTTTAAATGGATAATTAAAAAAATTCTTCTTCCCACTTTTTGACCGAAACGATGTCTCTATGACAATTCTTTTGAAAAAGCCAACACCCTGTGAAAACTATATATAGTAAAAAACTAAAAAACTATAAATAACAAGAATTCAGCATAAATTTAAATTAATGGTTATTTAGCACGAAAACTCTTCAAAAGGCTCGCATAAATGCCTTTTTTTTCCACTATCGACGCGAAATTTCTCATATTTCAAGCAAAAAAACAATAAAAAATAAAATAAAAACCATTTTTATTTTTAAAAGTCTTTCATATCAAATTCCTTCACTATGGTGGGCAGCTTCAAAAAAATAATATATGTAAAGTTAACTAAGTTATCCTTGTTTGTTTTTATCAAATTAATATGTAAATTAAATTATATGATCAATTTGTGAGCAAATTAGGCATGCGTAGCGCATGTTCTGGAAACAAAAAAAAAATTATTGAAGTAACCGGATCAGGCCGCACATTTGTATACTTCTTAATAATGTCTGGCTGAACATCATTCTTGAAAGAAATTCACAATTTTCTTGGAATTACAATTACAATGATTCCGTTATTGGCAAATTTAAGATTTTTATAGTCGCAATTTTCATAACTTCTGCCAATAGTCAGCCAGGATGAGGTTTGGTTTAGTTTCTATTTATTGGTAGACTTTTTAGACACTCTTTATTCCTTTACCGATGTAAATCGTGCCGTATTGTTGTATCGGTTGTATGGTTCGGTATTTTTGTATAGAAAAATAACGAATAAGAGCAAGTAAATATCAACGGAAATTGGTACATGTTTCCGGATCCCCGGAATCCAAATTAACTATTTTGCCAAGATAGCTGTGGTAATTTTTCTTTTTATAAACACAATAACTCGAGAAAGACTCAAGTTTGGTTCAAAGATATGCTAAAGCAGAGATGAACTGATAAAATTTTGGCGCGAAAAGCAAAACTGGAACTTTTGTGTGTAGAGAATTCCAGAACCACATCACCAATCACAACATAATTTGGTACACACATATCCTCACCAAAATTGTATCCGAAGTGCTAAACCGAAGTTGCTCAAGTTCAAGCCACTATATTTTTGCTTCCTAATCACTGGTATCAGATTATAATGGAATTTAGTATACAGGAAATATTGGCTAAAATTTCAGCGAAAATTCTAAATCAAAAGTGAGTTTTTTTTTACACCTGTGTGGACATTTTCTTGATTGAACAATAACTCTAGAATAGCTTACTCAATTTTAGTGAAATTTAGTACAAAGATGAGTTCGAATCAGATGATGAAAGTTGAGTGATTTGTATTTGATGTTAAATTTCCCAAAGAGAACAGCCTGAAAACATACGCCTATAATTAAAATGTGTATTCCCTTAAACCTTTGAAAATCATGATGTAACGTTGTAAAACTGTATAATTTACTATAGAAAAACACCGAATTATACAACGATAAGCAATATGTACCATCATTTACAACAAAAAGGGAATACCTCTAATATAAACCAAGTAATGAAATACACTTAATTCAAATAGCTAATAATATAATTTCATGTTACCTAAATAACTATATATAACCACTTGAATAGCCAGTCAGTCCCCTCTCGATTTCCATTCTAATCTGAAAATATGATGCTGCTTTTCATTTGAGAAACGCATCTTTAATTTGAGATTATGCACGCGTAAAGAAGAACAAATTATATCATAAATGTGTTAAATCGACATTAAGTATTTATATTTATGGGCTTTTTTTTTCTTTCGTTTTTTTTTTTTTCTGTACACATTCTTATCATTCATCATGTACCTTAAAAACTCATTGAGTTTCTTTATAAATTGTATTTTATTTTGTATTTCTTCACTTTCTTAAGTGGAATCATTTCTCAGGGACGGAAAACATTTTTAAGCATACCATATAAAAGTACCCTAAAATGCGAATCATTGATTATTTGAAGAAGAAAATCAAACCACCATTAGAAATAGCTGTATAAAGGCTTATTTTCTCGTAGGATTATTTTCTTCTCCATTATCCTTCTATCGATTTTACTGAAGTTTAACATGGTATCGTCTATTTATGTAGTTAACCAATAATAATTTATGTAAACAAAATTGCTTCATAAATTTTCCAATTAAATCCGAAAAACCATATTAAGAAAACGGGAAAACTTTCTGGTCACTCTAGTTTTAGCTTAATACCTTCGTTCCACCTCGGTCTATTTCGCTGAAATGCAATACCAAATCAAGGGAAGGAATAACCAACTCACATTCTAAATTTAGGATAAATCGGATAACGTGTTTTTGAGTTATTTATAGTAACAGTAACAGCTCAAACCGAGCCTAAAAAAAAATTAATACATAATAAAATCATTGATTATTAGGAATTATATAAGAGTCTCTTCAGTTCATGTTTACTGAGGCAAAAGTCAAAAATTTGTGCATTGGCATTGACCACGCTCAACATTCGGAAGACCGGCTTAATCCTTCCATAGTCCGTCCGGTGGAATTTGATTTTAAACAAGTCCCCGTATCTCAAGGAATACATGTTAGAATTAAGGTACATTTTGCATAAAATATTGGGGGCCGTCAATAGCCCCATTGAAAATTTGATGAACGAAAATTACATCTGCCACATCTCGCCGTTTTTCAAGGGAATGCATCTTGTACACGAAAGGACGGACGGACGGACATGCATAAACCGATATAACTTTTGATTCTCTACACAACTGTACCTGTGAAACCTTTCTGCGATTCTACGTTATAAATGTAGTGACAAAACTAATATACCCTCTAATAGTACTTCCATAGGGCATAAAAATAATCATACCAGCACTCGAAAACATTAGGTATATATAGTATATATATATATATATATATATAGCATAGTATATATAGGTATATATATTTTTAGGTAAAATTTTCAATGGTTTCTGTCCCTGGTGTTTTTTTTTTGTCGTAATGCAAGTGTAACACAGTTTTTCAAGAACAATTATTTCTCGTTATTTTTTAGTTTCATTATTCGACAATTTCAAGTTAAACATAAGAAAATAAAAACTTTTTGATAGGAGAAGAGTTGTGTATAGAAGAAGAGTTTGGCACTTTCTTCAAATCGTGTTCACTTTTATTGCACTCTTTTATTTTATTATTATTTTTTCTTCTTTTTTTTGTTAGATGTCCATAAAAAAAAAATTATTAAAAAGGAAAGTGTTTTTGTTGAAAATTCATTTTTAAAAATTGTACCGAATTATTTTTTTAATAAAAAAAAAAAATTTCACTTTCCTTTGAATGCTTTTTTCGCTGTGCCTTTGTGGACACCGGTTTTCTTGGGTTTTTTTCTTATTTTTGATCTTTATTCAGGAGTTTAATCAAATAATTGACTTTCTTTGACTTTCCATATGTCAAAAAATTAATAATAATAAATAATATTAATTATAAAATATTTAATTTATTTAAAAACAATATATACTTTGACTTTTGAATAGGTTACACCTTTTTTTTTTGTTTGTTTTACTTTTAATATGACTCATTTAAAAACGCTATACGAATTCAGAATATGTGAAATTTGCAATTAAAGGTGAACCTGAACAAAAAAAATGCCTTCAGGCAACTAATTAAAATCCGATATACTAATGAAACATCGATTTTAATATTATTTGGAGAACATACATATATATAAAAAGAAATACAATTTTGCAAAAGAAAGTTATGAAATAATTCAAGTTTAGTAAATTTTAATTGCATTTTTTTCCTCCTTTTTATACTGAAAAGCGATTAAAGTCTTTCAATCTTAATAAATCGTGTTTTAAATTAAGATATAATAATTTAATTATATGATCATGTTTTCCAAGTTTTGTGCCTTTTCATTTTTTAACTTATAAGAAGCCTTGAAAATGAAATCGAAATGATATTGAAAGAGGTAGTAACGGGTGATTCATCGTGAGGTACTTTTCTTACACATCACGCATGAATAGTGTAAAGCTGGTATTAATGATGATCCGCTGTTTTATCGCAGAATTTTGTTTAACGATGAAGCCCATTTCTGGCTAAATGGATACATCAATAACAAAAATTGCCCTATTTGGGCTGATGAATAACCCGAAGGGTATAAAGAGAAATGCACGGTTTGGTGTGTTTTATGAACTGGCGGAATCATCGGTACATATTTGTTCAAAAATGAGAATGGCGGTAACGTAATCGTCAATGGCACTCGCTATCGCGCCATGATAACAGAGTATTTGCTACTTGAAATTCAAGCCCGTAATGTTGGTGATATCTGGTTTCAAAAAGACGGCGCTACTTGCCATATAGCACGTGAAAAAACAATGGAAAAAAGTTCTAGTTACACTGGAACTGGGGCTTCTAGTTGGTTTATATTTAAGCTAAAACAATTAGGAAAGATTATAATAATTGAATAAGTAAAGTTTTTCATATCTAACATTTAATGTCATACAAAACGTCAACTAGGAAATAAAAATGATCATAACTCAAGGAATGGTTTGTAATGTCATTAAAAAGATTTTACTTGAAGAGGATTAAAGTTAACTAGAATATTTTCTATGGAAAATTTTATGAAAGATGGAAATAGAAAAAATGTATTCATGTCAAAGAAAATCTTACACGACGATTCACATAATAGCGAGTGAGTACCTATGTTTGTTTATTTATTTCAGCTAAATCTATACTCAAAATTAGTGGGATTTAAGAAAAGTCCACAAAATTAATGAGAAAAATTCAAATTTCTTTGGTAAAAACTATTTTAACTGAAATGTATTTGTATTGGGTGCTAGAAATAATTCTCGCTGTTGTTGAGGAGGTGGCGTTAGTTATATTGTTTAGTTTAAGAACTAATGTACATATATTTATGTAACGTCAATTTGCTTTAATATTTAGTATGTAACATTTGAGGTGAAATGTAAAGAACACAGTTTTTATTGGATTGAAAATGTTGATTCTTGTGGTAAAAAACGACATTTGCCGGAAACGTTATTTTTTTTGTTTTAATTTACAAAAAAAACGTGATGCTGAAAAGGTCATAGTCTGTTTATGAAAGCTTATGGTTAATATTCTCTACCTGAAACCAAATCACTTGAAGAAATTGGTTTAAACTATTAAAAGATAGGGATTTTGTTCATGACAAAACAACATGACAAGGCTCGAACACACTGCAAAATTTAGATCTCATGTTGAAAAATCAGTCAAGAAAACGTTTAAAGCATTTGAATGGAATGTTTTAACTCCTCGCTGTATTCACCAACATTGGGCCATCTGACTATCACTTATTTTCATCGATGCAGCATGTCCTTTTTGAATACGACTTCCAAACTTTTGAAAGAATCATGGACAATACTTTGAATGGAATATAATTTATCGTTATTTTTAAATAAAAAAGAACATCAAAGAAAAAGAAGATTGAAAATTATTTCAACTACCTAATATTTAAATTTTATTGAAGGTTTGGTATACGAAATACTAGAATAAAATGCAATCATAATAAACTAAAGTTATAGAATACTTTTAATAACATTTTACTGAACTCGAATATTTACCTTGACTGACACAATCTTAGAATTATTTGAACCCTTTTAAAAGGGATCTTCATATTTATCCCTTAATAAAATTTTATTTTTAACCCTAAAAAATATTTTAGTATTATTTTAGTGACGTAAAATGATTTATGAACAATGTCATAGGATTTTCGGTGCATTTTTTTCTTGTTGTTCTCTTTGGAAACTTCTATTTTCATAGTTCAAAGAATAATATTATAAATGAAACTTTAAAGCAATGCGGAAATGTCTCTCGTCAGAAATGGTGTCACAGTTTACTAGCAGAAGACAAGTTATGATGGGTTATGTTAAAGATAGATTCATTCATGTAGAACTGAAATTTTATTTTTATGGAACAAATGAAATTTTATAATCTTTAAATTCTTAGTAATTTAAAAAAAAAAAACGAGGATTTTCAACGGAAATGCATATTCTAGGATCATCGGAATCCGAATTGACTATTTTCCTAAGATATCTGGATATGTATATTTGGTCACTTTTTTATAAACACGATAATTTTCAAAAACCTTACACAATTTTATTCAAATTAGGCTTAAGAATAGACTGTAATATGTGGAGATGAGCTGATTAGATTTTGGCCGAAAATGCGTTTTGAAATATGTACTGTCTTTTGACACAAAACTCAAATTTTTTTAAAACTTTTGTGAGAATGATAATTCGGGAACTACAACACCAATTTGAACAAAATTTGGTCCACATATATTCTGGACTAAAAACGAAGAACTGATTAGATTTTTAACGGAAATGGTTAAACCAATTGATGAATTGATTCGATATTGTCTAAGAAAGTTGGATGGTTTAAGATATCAGATTTCTAGCTCATTTCTTATATCTCTCACACATATTTTAAAAACTTTGACAATGAAAATAGGAGTTTTAAATTATATCAAATTTACTTACCAGTTTCGAAAGAATCATTTTAAATAGGCCAAATATTCTTTTAGCAATCTGTAAAACAAGAAAAATGTTTAATTAAAATTCAGCTTAAAATAAACATAAAAAATAATATACATTTTAAGAATAAGGACATACCGAAAAATACGACCCTGGATCGATTGAATGAATGCACTGAACAATGTTTCAAAGAGTTTCCCTGTTTACAACTCTGACACAAGATAAGAAACCACTCAACTATATACAATATGACAACATCTTAATATTTACAGTAATTTATAACAGGGAAGTGAATGACGCCATAAAGATATTATTCATTTTTTGCTATATGAGAAAAACCCCTTTCCATAAAATTCAAGTACCATAAAAAAAAAATTGTCACAAATAGGGTTATGCAAGTACTTATTTATGCGTATTTCATGAATTTTGTACTGCAATTCATTCAAATGCATTAAAAAGAAACGCGTAATTGGTTTTTTTTTTATGATATTATCTTTTTAATATTCTACGAAGTGATAAATAAATGTGACGAAGGGTTATTAGAAGAATATAATTTTCCAACTAATATTATATAAGAAATGCCGCCAAAATATTATTTAAAAAAAGGGTCTTATCAAAAGTTGAACACACTTCTCGTTTGTTAAAAATCTATATTACACAATATCTCGTTTATAAGTAGGCCTTAGCAACACAAGTAAAACTGCAGTCCAATAATCTTCAGTTTCAACTTAATGAATTTAATTTATTAAATTTTAATGCAAAATTTAGTTTTTGGAATTTAAGATTAGCTCACTAAAGTCAAGTTCAAGATCAGATATTCTTGGTTATGCAGATTTTCACCGCTTGTACATATCTATCTTTTAGAAAAGAAACGATTTGTAACATAAAGTTGTTCTGAATGAACTTAAAACCGACCCGCAAACTTTTATAACATGTTATCTAGCATAATCAGAAAAGGTTGGATTTTAATTTGGCATTGGACTACATTTCAATTATTCCAATTTGAAGACGAGTAAGTACAGTAAAAGGACCAATATTGAAAAGGAGATGTAAATATTTGAAAAGTTATCTTGCCAAACATAGCTCCATTTGTTAAGACATCTCACAGGAAGAAATTACGGGTTACAAACATATTGTCTTTGCTTTATAACAAAATGTCCTTTTTAAATACTAGGACATGCGATTTTCTAGTAAATTTTAAATGTTATATAAACAAATAGCGATTAAATCGTCAAGAATATGAATAATTTCTCGTTTGATATAATTATTATAAAAAGAAATTATTGTAAAAATCGTATATCTAAAAAAAAAAACATCTAAGTAGCACCATAAAGACCTAACTTCATAGGGGAGAGGACATATAAGATCACACGTATCCATCCAATATAAGAAGGAAATGAATAAATAATATATTATCAAGGATTATAGAAAAATTTGCATTTAAATGAGTTGTTCAAGAGAAGAAGACAAGCCTTTTTATGGTAATGAGAGCAATGTTTTCAAATCACTTCTTTTTTTTTAATATAATCGTAAATAATAATTTTAGAAATATAAATATTTTATATAAAAACGTAGTTGCTGAAATTGCATTTAACGAGGATAATAAAAGGAATAATATTGCGAAACGTAAAAATTTAATATCATCGTTTAAATACACTTCAAAGTACGCGATTTTTAAAAACCAAACTATCAAAATTCTCCAAATTAATATTATGTAAAGAATCCAATAAAAAAACAAGAGGCCCGATAAAGTTCAATGCCACATGATATTACTGGAACAAGATTTTCAGTATCATCCCACAACATATTTTCGATTCGAACAACATAGAAAAAACGAACAAATAATACCTAAAAATACTAAAAAAGAGTAATTTCTTTAATTGATTCAATGTTGGGGGAGATGATGTCAGTGCCAACTTTTAATATCTTTTTGATAATTGTTCCACTCGCGTAGTTCAAAACACGACAAAACACTTTTGATGATACTTCTCTAAAATATTATCAAATAGAAATTAAAACAAGTATGTTTAACTTGTTCTTGTCTTTTACAAGAGTTCAGAAATAGCCAGAAGGCAATATTAGCTGTATTTTTTTGGGGGGAAAATAAGCACGGTTACTATACATTTTAGACGGACTTATTTAAGGAATTTATAATATCGATGTTTTATTTAACGACTGTTATTAATACTATCTACAATCTACCAGATAATAAATGGCGCAAATCAAAACATTTGTTTCGTTATTCCAGTTTTTAAGAAAGTGAAATAATAGCCGATAGAATTCCCAAAAAAACACAACTATTACATCAAGAAAAACAACTTCAAAAAAAAATAAAAGTATGTACCAACATCAAATATGTCGAATAATCTTAAATACGCATGTGTTATGTATTTTTAGTGTTGTTGTTGATAGAACTCATGCTGTGAATTTAAGAACATAAATTTCTTTACTTTCTTTCAAATATTCACAAATCTACTATTTCG
This sequence comes from Xylophagus ater, assembly GCA_963422695.1. Taxonomy (NCBI): domain Eukaryota; kingdom Metazoa; phylum Arthropoda; class Insecta; order Diptera; family Xylophagidae; genus Xylophagus; species Xylophagus ater. Next base: position 2,456,864 of record OY730484.1, read on the forward strand.
ACTATGACACACAATTTATATGTGGTCCTGTGGCGCAATGGATAACGCGTCTGACTACGGATCAGAAGATTCCAGGTTCGACTCCTGGCAGGATCGGAGTTTTTTTTTTTTTTTTTTTTTTTATTTATATTTAAAATTACAAAGAAATTTAATTTACAAAAATTCGACAGTGGAATCCTGTAAAATAAAATTGAAAATTTACTTTTTTTTCAATATCCTATATAGAGAAGTGGGGTATAGAGGGTGTAGACGGTGTAGAGGGTATAGAGGGTATAGAGGGTATAGAGGGTATAGAGGGTATAGAGGGTATAAAGGGTATAAAGGGTATAGAGGGTATAGAGACTATACAGACGACATAGGCCTCCTTTCAAACATGCAAACTAAACTAAACTCCTTGTAATTGAGTCGAAGAAAATTGAAATTCATGCGACCATTAAAAAAAAATACCAAACCATTGCGTTTCTATAACAAGACCCATTCGCACGTAGACTATCAACAAATATAAGACGTAGAGGATTTTATGCATCTGGGAAGCATCATCTCCACATTCCACTTAATAGTTTCGTATTTATCAAATGTTTTTAAATTTGAAGGAGTTGGACAAAAGTATGGTATATCAAAAATAGGACTCACATTTGTCTAACAGGAAACATTACTAAAATAACAAACAGGTTTTCAAATGGACAATAATTTGTAAAGAAGTCTGTTAAACTCGAAAATACTTCTGTTACTTTAAATTAAAGTACAGAGAAAATAAAGAGAGACATTTTTGTATATAAATCTATGCCATCATTGAAAGGCTGCAAAGAAATATGTCACGCAATTAGTGTTTATTTAAATAAATAAATAAAAAAACTGTAATAATAAATACCAATAACAAGTTATCCTGTTTCTAGAAAATTGAAGAACCTATGCCAACGTGGGCCTAACAACACGGCCCTATCGTAACAAGTTATAAGTCTGAAGCAGAGGATGTCGAAAAATGTGAAATTATGACCAAAAGAAAAATATCGTGAGGCTAAAAACACGAAAGTCCAAACAAAATTTCATGTAGTAATTTCTAACCAAATTGTTTTAGACATTTGTATGTACTTTGAAACACTTTTTGATATATCCCATATTGTCTAGTGGCTAGGATATCTGGCTTTCACCCAGAAGGCCCGGGTTCGATTCCCGGTATGGGAAATTTTTTTTTTTTTTTTTTAATTATTTATTTTTATTATAGAAAACATTTTTAAAAACATTTTTTTTTTTTCATTTTTAATACGATTTTAACGAAAATTGGTAGAAGCAGTTTTTCCACATGAGAACCAGTCTATCAGAATTTGGTTTGGATCGAACTAACATTTTGAGTAGCTGTCGAACAAAAGTTCGGTTTTTTCTGATTTCAAAATTACAGGATATTGCAACGTGTATGGAACAATTTCAATGAAATTTGGTACAAGATACTTTTTCAATAAAAGAACAAAAATCAAATAAATCCGATTACAACTTTGAATAGCAAACAAAATTCGGATTTTTTGTATGAAATGAAACTATCTCCGAAATTACCTTCATAAATTGTAGTTAGGATAACTGGCAAACGTGTTACCCAATTTTAGAGCAATTTGGCTAGTCCGTTGACTGTACATAGGCATAAATATTTAACGTTTGTCACCAGGATCTTGACTGAGCTACATTTTCCAGCAATTTTTATGAAATCTTGCAGCAGGATTCAAATAATATAGACCCAACAGTATTAGAATCAAGATGAAAACTCCATTTGCAGCTATTTGCTGTACACTATACAAAAATGAACAACACTATATAAAGAGATGAAGAAGAGAGGTGGAACTGAATTCCCATAATTTTAAAGTTCGTTTTAGATAGATTTTTGGAAGGTAAAATATTTTGAACAAAAATGTATAGAAATTTCAACAGTGGTGGTGGTTTCGTACTATAGCTTGTTTTGATTGATTATGTGAAAACAGTGTGATTTTGTTAAAAAACCAAAGAGAAGTAATGCTAGAACGCTAAACAGTTTCTCGATGTGGGAAAATATAAATCCTTATAAAAACCGGAACCGACACTGAAAATTAACTACATTTCCGCAATATCCTTTTCTCTTCACCTGCCAACCCATTATTGTATATTATGGGCAAACCCTATTTAAAAAAAAAAAATTGTTTCAAAATGTTTTTACACAAGGGTTTTTAACAGGAAAACCAGGAAAAAAAAGAAGAAGTTACCGATTTTTTGACAACAGAATAAAAGTAGACCGACAAATATGGTATATATAAAAAGGACATAACCAAACCCAATGAACTAATCACCTTATTTAATGGTTAATAAGCATACAAACGAATCACCACCCTAATTTTGTTGGTATGAGATATGTGAGATAATTTTCACTTTAACATTGCAAGTGAAGAAAGTAATAAATATAATAATAAAACCCATAAGGTAAATGTCCGACAATGTCCTTTATTGGTTATAAAATAGAAAAAGTTATTCTTAAAACTGATGCAAATAGTATTCAATAAAATAGTCAAACCCAATTCGATTGAGTTGTTTAGAAGCGATATAAAATAGAAAACATGTTTGATATAGTTTAAATAGGACACGTTTACCTAGACCTGCCCAAAAAAAATAGTCTAACTTCAAATTTATTTTTCTCAGACAGTGGGACGACTATTATTGACGAAACGAATTATTCTGTCAGTTAAATATTGTGTCAGATTTTCGAGTAATGTCGACCATATGTAACGAATAACACGAACAATGTTAGCTTCCAAGCCATCAATTATTGCTGGTTTATCAGCATAAACCACCAGTGAGACTTCACGTAACCTCATAGGTAATATACAAAAGATATTAGTACACACAACTTTGGAGGGAAACTTAAATTTGTCGAAATCCTATCAAATCGATGATTTGTGTAGCTGTATCACACGTAGCATTGTCCTATTGAAATCAGGAGTGGAATCGTGTAATTCGATCGAGACTAAACCGAATCGAAAATATATTGCGATTGCTATGCTTTTTCGATACTATCTGCTTCAAATCGAATTAGACGATTCCACCCCAGATCTTGCTCGGATCAATGTCGACGATATTTTCCGGTAACGATCTTCATTGACCTACTTTATTTTTAAAGAAATAATGACCCATGATGCCACCAGCGTGTAAATCGCACCACCAAACTGTGCACATTTTGTGGATGTAATAGGGTCTCTAGAGTCTTTTCTCGACAATTTTGCTTATTAACAAAGCGATTAGGCGGCCAAAAATGAGCCTCGTCACATGATTTTGCGATACAACTTCTCGACGACAGATTTTCAAAGTAAATTTAGATAATTCTGAACCGTTCCTCAAGCCATAAACATCCCTATCGGAAGTTAAGAAAAAAAAAACACTATATTTAAAACAGTAAAAGTAGTTTTTTTTTGTTTTATAAGCTTTCACTTGAATATTGTTGTAAAAGTGATAATCAATTAAAATTATTGCGATTTTATAATCAATTAGTTATTAACAAATTATCTCAGCAATAAAACGTGAAATCTTAAAGACTTGATTTTATCATCAAAATCCCTTCAAAATTTTCGAATAAATTACTGAGAAAAATTAAATTGAATAATAAAAACAAAAAACTAGTAGCTAAAAACAGCCAATTTTGGCAATGATTTCGAAAGTATTATAGTTTTTTTTTGTTTCTTGTTACTTGAATATTATTATTATTATTATTAATTTTTTTCTTTTCTGTTTTTAAATCTTAATTAAAATTTAAATAATCCAAAATTTCCTTTCACTTATTTTTGAAGTATTTCGCATAAACTTATAATAATTTAATCTTTGATTAATCTGAGAGCAAAAATTTCAAAAGTAAAGTTGTTCTGTTCAATTTGAAGGCATTTTTTTTTTATATAATAAGAATTCGATTTTTAAATTTCCTGTTACCTGAACTTTTGAAAAGGTAAATGTTATGAAATTAAAACATAAAAACGTAAAAAAAAAAATTCTATCAATATTACTAGTAAACCCGTTATAAAATTACTCTGCTAGCGTTTCTTTAATTTCTTCTTGATCGAATGGAATACAGTTGAATCTGAATTTAAATGAACCAAGTTTTCTGTTATTCTGTACAACGTAGATTCGTATGGTATACCTTAAGAAATCTTCCTTTAGAATGACAGATTTCTATTGCCTCCAATCTATCTATATATTCTGTTCGTTGGTAAGCGCATCACCTGAGAACGGCTGAACCGATTTAGCTCATTTCTTCGTTAAAATGTTCATAGTAATCCGAATAAGGTTCTTACGGAAAGAAAAATGGGAAAATTTGTCAGGAAAGTTGGAAAATTCGGGAAAAACTGAAAATGCTTTTCTTCAATGGGATTTTTTTTAGCAGAAATACGTTTTTTTCTCATTTTTACTTTATTTACACATTTTCAATAGCTTTTTACAAATCCACAAAACGATCACAAACAGATTTATTAAAATTTGGACAGGACAACGTCTGTCGGGTCAGCTAGTACGAAAATAAATTAAATTTGATCGAGCTACATTCTCTGGAAAGGAGATATCAGGTCGCTGATGTTGTATTTTTCGACTAAATTATCAATAAGCCTCTTCCTTTTATACAAGATATATCTAAACGTTAATACACATTCCTTCAGGAACTTTGTGAAAGTTTTCAAAAGAATTACAGGACTGATTACGATAGAAATTAGCCAATTTCTCGATTTTTGCGAGCATTCTGATTTTTGGCTTAGCAAAAAGAATTTAAAAAAGTCTGACTGACTGAGGATTAAGCTTTAAAAAAAAAGTAATAAGCTCAGCACGCATTCACATTAAGTCTATTCTACGTTAATATTACGAACATAACTCACACGCTTGAAGATAATTCCCTCGTAAGAACTTCAGAAAAAGGGACCAGAAATATGTTCCTTCTTAGATGGGTTTCCGTTTTATACAGGAATATTGTTATTATTTGCTTTAAATCCATAACTAAAGCCTTGAAATGAACCTGTCTTTCGCATTTACCATTATAATAGCATAGACATCCAAATAAGATATATTTTTCTTTTTATAAATTCCTGATCCAGACAAGATGTCGAGTGGACTGAATGTAGTTAATCTTATCTCTTCCGGGTAGGTTATGTAGTTGGTGATCGTTATTGTAGATTTTTTTTTAGTATCTTAAAAATAAATTATCATTTTCAAGTTTATTAATTGTTTTTTAGGAAGTCTCTTTTTTTTTAAATAGTTTGTTTGCCATTTTTTTTTAATTAAATTTAATTTCCGGTTAAATTTCCCTAAACAAAAAACAGAGATAGTCTCTTTTATCTTTGAAAGAAAATATGGTATCTGTTTTTAAATTCGAAATAAATAAATTGGAGAATATTAATGGATTTAAAGTCAACAAACATTTTTTGTTTTTAGGAACTTCCTCTTGTATCCAATTTCTTATTTTTGTACGAAAAATTTTGTGTAAAATGTTGATCAATAACTAATTCTTAAATTAATCGCCAACAAATTAAATATTTATACTTTTTTAAGTGGTTACAATTTGCACAAGTAGAAGTTACCCAATATTATCGTTTAAATTATTTAAACGTAAATTAAACGTGAATTAAAATTAATTAAGAAATGTTTGCTTGAAAATGAATTCGGTATTATCAAGTGTAGGACATTTTTATGCCCTATGCTAGGTACTAGTAGAGCGTATATTAGTTTTGTCACTACATTTGTAACACACATCGAAATAATCATCGTAGAAAGGTTTCAAAAGTTATATCGATTTCTGCATGTCCGTCCATCCGTCACCCGTATGTAATATAACTCAAAACCGCGTTATCCGATTTTGATGAAATTCACAATGTGAGTTCATTCTTCTTCAACTTATTTTAGTATTGAATTTCAACAAAATTGGACCAGTATGAGCAAAGTTATGGTTGAGAATTTTTGTAGCAATTTTGTTTAAATTATTTGCATGGGTTCACTACATAAACAGACACAGACACTACATAAATTTCAGTAAAATCGGTCCAAGGAGATTCGAGAAAGAAATAGTCGTAGAGGAAAGTAAGCTTGTTCATAAAGTTTTTCGGATGTATTTTAAAAACTAAATAACCGATTTTAATAAAATTTGCAAAGGATATTTTTGATATTTCATCCACCATACAACCTAGATCTCAGATCCAGGACAGACCACTCTCCGATTATCACCTGTTTCTCTCCCTGCAAAAATGTTTGAAGGAAAAGAATTCTAAACTGATACAGATATCAGTTAAGTTCTTCGCCTCTAAGCACAAGGCGTTTTTTCAAGTAATGACGGAAATTATATTGTACAGTAAATATTATTAAATGTATGGAAAATGTATCTTCCACAAACGGACAGAACTTTCCTAAAGACCTAACCACACGACTCATTTAAATACTTATTTTCAGTCGGACTAAAAAAAAGTCTTGTGGAGACTCTAAAAATTGGACTTTTTTGTCAGTCCGACTGAAAATATGTCTTGAAATAACTCCAATGGAGTCGTGGGATAATATTTTTAAATTCTTAAAGGGTGCAAGTGGAAATTGCCTATTTATAAACTTAAGTAAATTTAAAAATCATTCGACTTTTGTACTGTTGGGGCTCATAATTTCAAAATGAAGCAAACGTATTACTTCTACTTTTGACAAATCGTTTCAAGCCATATCTAGAAATGTTTGAAAACTTTTCTAAAAATTCTTTTTTTTTAAACAAAAGGCCAAACATTATTTGTTTTCATATAATATCAAATAGAATTCAATTCTAAAACTTTTCCAAGTAAATATAGACATTAAACTAGTCTCTTGTTTATAAATATAGAAATAATTCAAAATAAAACCGACTTTCATTCGTGTATCCATTTTTACCCTTTCCGGTCATAAAAACCACTTGAATTACTCCTTTAAAAATAATTAAAAATTTGCCACCATTTTTCTTTGGAAAAAGAAAAATTTTCAATTTCAATTGCAATTATTGTAATTGCTTTTTAAAAAAAAAAAAAATAAAAAAAATAATGTGCAACGAAGCGAGGAAAAACAAAAGCGGCACTAAAGATTTTAATTTACATAAATTTCATATTCGTTTACAACCGCTCCATACACACACACACACATACATACACACTCAAGAAGGACAGCCATTTTTATTTATTTTAGGGCAGATTCCCAAAAAGGAATTTTATTAAACAACAATTTTTTATAGAATTTCTTGTTGTATTTCTGTTCTAAATTTTTCGAAAACAAATAAAAAAAAACTTACCTTATAGAAAAACAAAAAAAAACCAAAAGCTTTAATCCACAAATAAGAAAATTTTGTTTATTTTTCACGCCTTTTTTTTTTGATCACCAAAAAACTAGTAAACTTTTTTTTTTTTTGTTTGTTGTTTTACTTTCATTTCTTCTTCACAACAAAAAAAAAAACCGAAAAATTTAAATTTCTCATTTTAAACTAAATCTAAACTAGAACATAATTTTCTTTTTTAATTTTTCCTTATTATGAAAAAAAAAAGAAGAAAAAAAACTTTAAAAATTTAAGGAAAAAACTTTTTGACGTTTATTTTTATTATTTTTATTTGTAATGAAAAACTGGAAAAACTTCACTTATGGACTTTTTTTTTTTTTAGTAGAAGAAAAAAAAAATAGAATTTTCTACTTGGAATTTTCTTTTATTTCCCACCCGATTTTCCAAAATTAAAACCGTTTATTCAACAATTAAATACACTACAAAAACACGACGATAATATTTGTAATTAGTTTCGAGTAAATTAAACAGAAAAAAAAGAAACTGAAGAAATGTATTTTTTTCTACACGGCTAGTAAAAATGACGTCCTAACATGTTGAAAATTTATACTGAAGTGCGCTCAATTTTTGGTGAAGTTTTCCAAGAGATTATGGATAGTAAATTTACAGCCCACATTCAAAAAATAGATTCCACAATCAAATAAGAACTTAAAGGTGTTTGTACATGATACGCCATTGGGAATTGCGAGTATACGCAAATTTTGACATTTCTTTAATTTACTTATTTTAATTAATTTACTGAAATAAATAAAGTATTTTTGATGACATTAGGTGTATCAATTAATTTCAAAATTATATGTAGGAACATTAATTAAATAAACATGGAATAATTGTTTTGTTCTCAATTCGACTTTAGAGAATGTGTACGCTCCTTTAGTTTCTTATTTGATTGTGGAATCTATTTTTATTTTGAAGAATTTAGTGTTGCCAGTGTTTATGAACGAATTGAATTCATAATTTTAAATTTTGAAATTGAAAAGTATTATTATTAGAAATTAAAAAAGAAAAGAAAGACTTCATAAAATTTGAATTAATAAGATTATACTACAAAAAGTAAGAAAATTGATTTTTGGTCGGGTTTCAACGAAGTAAGATATTTTATAAATTGAAATTTGTTTTGTTTAAATGGCGATGTTTCCTTTGTTTCCATCTATTTGACAAAATTTTGGCAATAATTGCAGCTCAATTTTAGGCTTTACTACTTCATTCGTTCTTCAGGCAGTTTCAAAGCCAGAAAATCCAATAAAAAATCGCACGATCTTGATGGCTAATTTTCAAACACTTTTACACTTATTTATTTAATTAAAATATAAACAATTTGTAGGGATATGTTCGTTTTATTTGTTCATAAATAGTTACACATTCATATAAAAATTGTGCTACCTAAAATAATGTTTATACAATTATGGAAATTAACAAAAATAATGCTGTGATGTACTCGCCCGGTTATTACTTACTAGTCCCGTAAATCAAAAATGGAAATGTTTAAAACAAAAACTTGTGCATTTGTTCGTAAATTATTTGGACTTTTATCCAAAAATGTGTAGTTATCTTCAATATGTAGAAATACCTTCACAATCGGATAATTATTTCTTAAAATAAATATATGGAATGATTTATTTTACAATTATTTTGTTCATCAATTATTCAGATCTTTCTTTTGCGACAAGATCTGTTTCAAATTTCGGATCATCAATAGCCTTTTTAGGATCACATGTAAAAGAAATTGTTAAAGCATATCTGAAACAAAAAAAAGAAACATAAAAGTATTTCTATATCTAAAAGAAAGCCCCCCAGAAAATTTCAACCTTGTTCCTGAATTAACTTTTTCAACATAATGTACATTTTCAGCGCCTGAAGTGAAGCCGCTTACCCGACCACGTTTGGGCTCAATTATAACTTGAGTACGATTCTTTTCTTGACCATCAATAAATATAAAACGTCCACCAGAAAAATCTTTATCATAATCTGTTAAATAAACAAGTGAAGTGTAATGGAATGATTCGTAAGTTTCCTGTAAAATAAACCTTTTTATATATACAAATATATTTCTGCAAATAAATACAAAATCAAGAAAACCTTATCGATATGAGGATGCCAATATTCATCGTGAATTGTTTTTGCTGTAACATTTGTAATTCTTGAGAAGAATGTCGGATGTGTTAAATATAAAACGGATTCATCAATTTGAAATTGTTCAGCAATAAAACGTTTAATTTTTGATTTAACTCCCTTTTTTTTTGTTTGAAAATTAAATTTAAATAAATAAAAATCTGGAATATTATAAATCAAAGTAAAACTTACTTTGTAAATAAAGACATGAGCCTTTTTGAATAGGTTTTTAGATTCTGGTATTTTATAAATACTTATAAAATGTTCACCTTTTGATAATGCACCAGAATGCAAATCCAATATTGATGCACCACCTGCAGAACCACCTAAACTGATACCAATTGTTGCAATCTCTAGAAGACTATCAATTTCTTGATTTTCAATTAAACTATCGCTTATAAAACGGCCACATTTTTTCGGGACACATTTTGGAAATTCCACAATTTCTTTTAAAAATATTTCAGAACATTGAAATTTTTGGGTACGTAATGGTAGCGTTTGTTTTTGTTTAGCAAATTCAATTTCTTTTACATTTCTGGACAAAAAATAAACAATCACCATTAATGAGACTATAATTACAGTTCTTGTCCATAAACGATGTGTTACCGAACTTGTTGCTTTAGTTGGAGCTCTGGAAAAAGAAAATAATAATAAATTTATTCACAAAAACCTAAAAAAGAATATTCAATAATTGTTTTCTACGTGATTGATTTTCTATCCTTTTTATCGATTGTTTCAGTTGGTTTTTCTTGAATTTTCTCAACAACTGGTTTTCTCTGTCGTACTGTTTTTATAGACATTTTTAATTTATTAAATTTATAATACTCAAAAAACAAAACTAGTATTTTTTTTAATTAGAAAATATTTAAAACTTCCTTTTTTACTTCCAGATAAAATGTTTTAGTTCATTTCGATATTTTAACAACAACTACATAACATCTTCTTACCTACTTAACTGCCATCTGTTTATTACAAAAACATATGATTTTGACATATTATTCATTAAAGTTTTTTTTTTTAGTCTCGCCTTGTTCTTATTGAAATATAACAAAAAAAAAGAAAGTTAATAATATTAAAAAAAAATTACATGTATTTTATTTCGATTTTATTATTATACTATAATTAAATGTATTAATTTATAAAAATAAAAAACAATGACAGAAAATAACAGCGTAAATATTTCGTGTGATTTACGTTTTTCTAAAAAAATTCTTATTTTTTTTTTGCTTTGAATTTAGGATACAGAAACTGAAAGTACCACCGAAGAAGAAATCGAACCAAAATTGAAATATGTACGAATTTCCAATGATCTACAAACAATATTAAATAAGGATGCTGTAACTTGTGTTGCAGTCCATCAAAGGGTATGTAAAACAACAGCAAAAAAAAAAAACCTGGATTTCTAGGAATTTATATCATTTTTCTTTTCAGTTTCTTTTTTTTGGTACCTTTTTTGGTGATGTCTATTTAATGGATCATCAAGGAAATTTTGTTGATTCGTTTCTAAATCAAAAGAAACATTTTTCGCATAGTGTTTCAGTTAATCAAATATCGATCGATTCAAAAGGGGAGTACGTAGCAACATGTTCAGATGATGGACGAGTTAGTAGATAATAAATAAATTCAATAAAAATACAATAGAATTTGGTTTAAATTCATATTAGGCCGCGTTTAAATCAAGCGAACAAGCAACGTTAATATTCTTAATCATTATGAATCATAAGTGTGCTCGCACTCGCTGAGCTTTGCTCCTATTTGCTCGCTTGGTTTGGAATCAACTGAATTCTGTTGTATCTTTTTTGTTATAATCAATTTCATATTTAATCTTTGATTTTTTAGGTGATTATTGCCGGACTTTATAGCGAAGATAATAATCAAAAATTAGAGATTGGTAAATTTGTTAAATCCGTTGCCTTAGATCCGGATCATTATAAATCTGGTTCGGGAAGGAGATTTATAGTTGGTAACATAAATAAATATTGATTAAAATGATCGACATTAATTATTTTCTTGTATTTATTTAAAAAATAGGCGATGATAAATTAACGTTATATGAAAAGACATTTTTGAAAAATCTTAAAACGACCGTTTTAAGTGAATCCGAAGGACTTGTTTCAGCGATTGCATGGAATGGTTTTTTTGTAGCATGGGCTAGTAATTCGGCAGTACGAGTTTATGATTTAAATGAAAAATGTTCATTAGGTTTAATTAAATGGGAAGAACCAAAAGGGTTAGTTTTAATTCCTTTTTATTACTATAGTTAAAAATTTTTTTTTTTAGATCAAAACTAAGCGATTTCCGATGTAATTTACGATGGTCAAATCCAACAACATTATTAATCGGTTGGGTTGATACAATACGAATATTTATAATACGTAAACGTAATGCAATCGAAGTATCGACAAGATCTCTTCCAGGTTTTATTGTAGATCCAAGTAAGAGTTTATCTTTTGATTAATATTTAATCGATAAAATATTTATAAAATTAATTTTTCAAATAGTTTCAACATTCCAAACTGATTTTTATGTTTGTGGTGTAGCACCACTTAATTTAAATCAATTAGTTGTATTAGGTTATTCAAAAGAACGTGATATCGATAATAATACAGCTTTACGACCAATACTATGTGTATTACAATATAAAACAAATGACTATTCAGAAATTTGCACGGATAGTTTATCATTAAGAGGGTATATAATTTAGATATATGAATTTAAAAAAAAAATAATAATTCTAATTTCATTACAGCTATCAAGATTATAAAATAAATGATTATCATTTAGATTGTATTATTGAAGAAAGTCGATATTTTATTGTTTCACCAAAAGATGTAATTGTTGCTAGTCTCTATGAGAATGATGATCGTGTACAATGGCTAATTGAACATCAGTAAGTCAAATTTAATTTATTTTGAATTAAATATAAGTTTTTTTGGGAATTTTTGAATGAGATTCTCTTAAGGGAAACGTTTCTAATGTGTTTTTTATGGCCTTATTTCCTTATGAATACAGCTTTACATAAACATTTGTAAGGTTTAAAAAATATTAGATATCGATTGATTTGTATAACTGTCAAAATGTTTAAATCAGCTGATTGTCAAATGGAAAAACATTGCTTTTTGAAAAAATTTTATTTATCCCTTATCCGAAAACTAAATAAAAGCAGAAAAAATGTTTTAAAAGTGATCAATTATAAAATATTCATTAAATAATTATAATATATATTAAAGTGAACAAATAATAATAATTAATAATTGAAAATTTCCATGTTCAAAATGAGACGTTTAAATAATTTAGTAACACTTTTTAGTGCAATGTTTGCATTTTTTTTCGGTTGTTTTATTTCAACAACATTAACAAATATTGATAAATGTTCATCATCTGGTCGAAGATCATCAGCATCGCTTTATGGAAATCTACAAAAATATGATAATGATATATTTTTATTCATTGTTATTTTAACAGCACCAAATTATTTTGAACGTCGTCAAACAATTCGTGATACATGGTTACAATTGGGTGCACCTCTCTACCATTCATATTATCCAGAAGAATTTCTATATTTACCAGAATATAATGATGAGGGATTTATTCAGCTGGAAAGTGTTGCAGATCAACAGCAACGTTTAAAATTATTCAAAGATTGGCAAACAAATATCGAAGAAAATGATATTAAAACACCAAGAATAATACGTACAAAACATTTATTTATTATTGGTACAAACGGTTTGGGTAAAAGTCTATTAAATGAATTGGAAAAAGAACAAAAACAATATAATGATATATTATTTTTAAAAGATTTACACGATTCGTATACAAATCTAACACAAAAACTATTATTAACAATGAATACGCTAGTAAATGATTATAATTTTAATTATATTTTAAAAGTCGATGATGATACATATATAAAATTAGATTATTTATTAAATGAATTATTATCATATGATCGAAAATTGGTACGTCTATCAAAACAATATCATAGCCAACCGTTACCGGAATTATATTGGGGTTATTTTAATGGTCGTGCACAAATTAAAACTCGTGGCCAATGGAAAGAAACTAATTTTTATTTATGCGATCGTTATATACCGTATGCACTTGGTGGTGGTTATATTATAAGTCGTCAGATAGCTGAATATATTGAACAGAATTCACAAATCTTAAGTACATATATATCTGAGGATATATCATTAGGTACATGGATATCTGGTCTAAGAAATATCTATCGAAGACATGATGTACGTTTTGATACCGGCTATATGCCAAGAAAATGTCGTAATCATCATATTGTATTACATAAAAGAACAACAGAACAAATGAAAGATTTATATCAAGAGAAATTATGTACATTTGAATTGCCAAATGAAAAATTCGTTAAAAGACCAGCCGAATATTTTTATGATTGGAAGAAACCGGTGGACAAATGTTGTGATACTGTTTAGAAGTTTGAAACAATATAAAAGCGAAAATTGAAGTTTGATTTTATCATATTTGCTGTTTCATCGAAATCTCATGAAATTCATTACTTTATCATGTTTCTATAAAATACCAGAAGCTCATCGTAGAATTTGAATTTCTTTAAAAATTTGATATTTAAAAAAAACAAAACTTCTTCATATTAAATCACAAAAATGTGATCCGATTTATGGTAGCCTAAACTGATTTTCTATCATCAATATTATTATGTGAAGAGAGTATAAGTGCCACTGTGACGATTTCTGAATTATTAGAACTAGTTAAAGTATTATTAGAGAAGGTATACTCGTCTGTCGTTGTACTCATATATTTTTCAATTGACAGACAACTTTTTTGGGTACGAATTCCTTCCATAAAGTGAGTTGCATCTTATGTAGCAGAAGTATGAACAAAACTTTCAGTTATTCCGAAAACTTTAAAAAGAAAATATTTATTGATAAATTCACTATGAAAAGTCTTGAAGATTACCTCATAAATGGACTAAAGAAAACTTTCAAATTTATATCTTTGAAGAAGCCTGAATAAAAATCTTCATCTTTGGCAGATTAAATACAAAGATAATTAAATATTAAACTAATTTTTATATTCGCTTAGCTTATAGCACCAAGAACAATAAAAAAACGCTAGTCAATAACTAATTTAAAAAATATATTATTTGTAAAATAAATATAACTTGCGAAAATTAAAAACTCTTTCCTTTTGTATATTTTTGTTGAAGGGAGGCCCTTAATATTTTGTTAGTAGAGTTGTTAATAATCTCGCCTGGTATGTTGATTGTCTGAATTGGGTTATCATCATCTTCAGCCAGTCTAATGTCTAAAATTACTAACTTTACCATCGGCCAAAAATTTCTCGGTAGGTTTTCATCGACTATAATAAAAATATGGCCCTTTTCAATTGATTTCACAGCTTGAAACCATTTAGTCCGTCTTGTTAACGTAGATAAATGCTCTCGAACCTAATGTTTCCAAAAGTTATGGGCAAATTCTTGTGAAGTAGTCCAATTCTTAATACAATTCCTTCATCGGTAAATTCTCACACAGGTTTTGAGCCATTTGTGGATCCAAGTAAAAAATAGTTGGATGTTAGGGCTTCATTGGTTTCAAAACGGCGTTCTTTTCGAATAGTAGTCGAGTCCATAATAAGAACAGCTCTTTGGTCTTCTTTGGAAAAGAGATATTATATTGGCTTTGATACTTCGACGCTTTCGATGGAATAGAAGTCTAACCATTCGATCAAGATTTACATTACGTTCACATTCAGAAATATGAAAGCTGTGATGTTCGTGTTGTAACAATGATTCTCACAGGAACGAAATAATTACAGTTAATATAGTAAATTTTTTACCGATATGCTAGCACTGGATCTGTTGTGCTTGAGTAAAGGTATCAGGTAAAGGATAGACTATTCTCTTAGATAAGACTCTGTGCTTCTATCAATACTATTAAATAATTGTTTTTACTAAAAGTAGATACAAAAAAACTCATTAAAAATTATTAATTTTAGAAAATTTGATCAAGCAATGGAAGCAATATCAGCGCATGGTGGAAAATATTCGCTTGTGAGCGTTGCAAAGTTTGTATTTTCTACAAAAATTTCTATTTCTTTTAAAAACATATTATATTTTTTTCTTTAGATTATATTTAGATCATTTATTGTCATTAAAACAATATGATGATGCTGCTAAATTATGTTTGCGAGTTTTTGGTAGTAATAAAAATTTGTGGGAAGAAGAAGTTTATAAATTTCTTAAAGTACAACAATTACGTTCGGTTAGCAGTTATTTACCGAGCACAAAAGAATGTAAATTAAATCCACAAGTTTATGAGATGGTACTTTATGAATATTTAAAATTAGATCCGAAAGTAAGTAAATCAAAAAAAATTTTGTAAAAAGATAAAATTGACAAAAATTTGGTTGTTTTTCCCAGGGTTTTCTTAATTTAATCAAAGAATGGCAACCAAGTTTATATAATACAACTGCTGTTATTCATGCTATCCATGATAATTTTAATCCTCAAGATACTAATGAATTATTAGAAGCTTTAGCAATACTTTATTCACATGAAAAGAAATATGATGGTGCTCTTGCAATGTATTTAAAGTGAGTTAAATTGAAAATAATACAGGATTATTCAACTTGTGGTGTGAATTTCAAATGATAACTGATTTTGTAGCCATGAAACAGTGGCTCTATTGTGTAAAAAGTTCAATGGGCGTTTAGTTTCAAGATTTGACGACTTTAATTGTCCATCAAGATCGTGCGATTTGATATCGTTAGATTACTTATTGTGGGGTTATGCGAAAGGACACATATGCCAACAATCCGTAAACTCTTGGTGTGCTTAAGGACTATGTCCGTATCGTTATGACTGAGATAAAGCGATATGTGCGAAAAAGTCATCGAAAATTGGCGTAAGCTGATCATAAAGTACATGATGGCCTAGGGAAATCATTTGAATATATATAAATGAATTCACACCACAAGTTAGATAACCCTGGCTGGATCTTGAAACTAAATTGATTTTATATTTTTTCAGACTACAAAATAAAGATGTATTTGAATTAATTCGAACACATAATCTTCATAATGTTATTCATCAAATGATTATTCCATTAATTGAATTAGATTCAGATAAAGCAATTGCTATGCTTTTAGAAAAGGATAAAATTCCAGCCGAAATTGTTGTACAACAATTGGAACAACGTCAGGATTATATGTATTTGGTAAAAAAAAAAAAAAATCTTATAATTTTCTATTATATTTTCTACATTGATTATTATTTTTCCATAGTATTTGGATGCCTTAGATAAAGTTGATAGTAGCGGAAAATTTCATTGGAAATTAGTTAATTTATATGCGAAATTTGCGAAAGATAAACTTTTATCATTTTTAAAACGTTCAAATAATTATCCAATACAAGAGGCTCTGGATATTTGTAAACGTGAATTATTTTATCCAGAAATGGTATTTTTATTAGATCGTATGGGAAATACAAGAGAAGCACTCAATATAATTATTCATAAGGTAATTTTTTAGTATTATATTTTTTCCCGGTTTTTTTAAATGAAATTGTACATCGACTGATGGATCTCTGGGTTTAGAAGAGTTCAGACTTACGAAATTTGTAACATACGAGGTTTTTTATGGTAAAATCTGGTGAAGTAAAATCGATTGATGGAAATGTAAACGGAAAATGGTAACGAAATTTTTGTAGACAAACTTTAGAATTATAAAAAATTGTATACTTATCTACCTCTATAGATTGAAATGTTCAGAAAAGTCATTGAGTTGATGAATATTTTGCTGTAACTTGCATATTTCTATTTGTATCCGCATTGACGGAGTCAAGACATTTATGTTCTTTTTATATTTCCTAAAGTAAGCGTCGCACGGGATTGCAATGTTCAGTCAATAAAAATGTTCAAGAAATGTATCCCGTAACGCACCTTTTAAGGAGTTTATTAATATTTTAACACCTCAGCTCGTTCATCTCACTTTTCTATAGAATTTACTAAGAACTACTTTTTTTTTTTTTTTTAGAAAAGTTGTTAGTATGAAATCCCAGTTCGTTCCGAACTTTAGGTCCAAATCACTCAACCTGCTATGTTCTCTGTAACGATTACATGTTCTTTTTTTATTTTAATAAAATTGTACATCGATCTTCGAGATCTCGATTAACAGATTTACAAGATTTGTAACGAACGAGCTTTTTTAATACATAAAATGCATCGTGAAACATGAAATACGATTATGTTGAACTAGTTTTGATATTTGTCGAATATATTTACAATCAAAATATGGCAATTAGGGCATTGATAAAATGTTTCTTTTAATTTAAATTCTTTATTTTCAGGTAAAAGATATTCAAATGGCAATTGAATTTTGTAAAGAACACGACGATTCAGATTTATGGAATGATTTAATAAATGAATCATTAGAAAGACCCGAAATAATGACAAGATTATTAGATGGAATTGTTGGTAAATAGAAATAATATATAATTTAATCAATTTTCCTCCATACAAACTAAAATGATTAAATTTTTCTTATAGGATATGTTAATCCCGAGATTTTAGTTAATAGAATTAAAATTGGACAAAATATTCCCGATTTAAAAAGATCACTAATCAAAATGTTATGTGATTATAATTTACAGGTAAAGTATATTAAAGTCTGAAATTTTTGTTAATTAAAAATAGTTAAAAAACTAAAATTAAAAATTATAGGTTTCAATTCAGGATGGTTGCAATAAAATTCTAGTAACAGATTATTTTAATTTACATGAGAAATTAATAAAATCTCATCGACGTGCATTAATTATAACAAATGAATCGGTTTGCGGTAAATGCCATCGTGATATTATTCTAAAAGATCCAATCAAAACCGATATTATTATTTTCAATTGTAAACATTTATTTCATGAAAATTGTTTACCCGATAAATATGATATTGATTTTTGTACAGTTTGTAAATCAAACACAAAAAAATAATAAATTTTTTGAAATTATTTATATGATTTAGGATATATATAACAGTCAAAAGTGATGGCCTACGAAGAACAAGAAGTGTTTGTTTTGAGACAAGGGTGCCTATGCCATGGAATACGGCGTATCAGAGATTCCCTCTTAACTCATTCGATTCAGTTTCACTTGACACTGTTATTATTGAATATGACGTTTAAATATGTTAAATGGTCAGAAAACGTGCGATACGCACTCACTTATCTGACGCCATATTTTCCAAAATAGGCACCAAGAAAATGTAATAAAAACTATGAATTTCTTATTCGAATGTAAAATATGCTAAAACATTAATCAAAATTGATCTCCTCATAGTTCTTTATTAAAAATGTTTTAAATTGCAAATATGACAAGACAGGGGTCTTTATTCAGGAAAATAATTATTTTAAAAGGTTTTATAACATTTTCGTTTCTCATATGAATGTTCTGACTTAAAAAATGCAACATTTTTAATATTTCACATGCTTTTTCAAAGTATTGTAGAATTGAACGGAAAAAATTCAAATCTTTTTTTTTTTTTTACTCATGTTTCATTTGGGTTATAATTTTAGGAGTCAGATTTTCTTCCATTTTAAAAAAAATAAAGTGCAGAAAATTCTACATTCTCGCTGAACAAGAAGCAAACACGACAGTTTTGAGAAGTCAACATTTCTTTTAAGACAAGAACGGAAAACTGGTATAAAATGTAGAATTTTTTTCGAGAAACGAAAATGTTGGCAGTATTTTTTCCCCCTTAAGGTAAACACGGAATGTAGGGAGTTTTACGTCAGCAGTGATTTTCAAAATTATGAAAAATTATGTAAACACACCACAAATAATCTCCGTTCAAAATCTTTTCGATAAAATTACTTGCGAAGTTTGACTTCAATTGGTTTGTTCCTGCGGCGTTTCCACCTTGTATACTCATCGAGTAGAAGGTTTCCTAGAAATATTAAGGTGCAATATTGAAACATGTGATAATCAATGGAAACGCGGGGTTCGAGTGTTTATCGCTAGTCAGAAATAAACTATAGCCAAGTTTGAACAATTTTGAAAATCTACGGTTATTGCTGATGTAAAATGCCCAAATTCTGCGTGTGGATCTTAAAATTTAACTTATTTAGGAGTATTTCTTTTCCGTTGTAAATCGAAACACCATGATGTACAATGTAAAAGGAAATACTCTTATAATGCTTAATCCAAAATCGTATCTTATTATAGGATATTATAGGTTCTTTGGTTTAACGTTTAACATAAAATCGATTGACCTGTCTTCAAAGATTTATAAAAAAGCTTGCAAAATCCCCAATGTACGTAGTAAATAAAATTACAATTCTGTAGAATATTGACTTTATCATTAAATAAAAGGAAATTTATTATTAATGTGTGTAAAGAACGAAAGTTATGGTATAAAGAATTATTGTATATCATTTTTTTTTGTACGTTTTGAGTGTAACCTTATTTCAAGCAGAACATATTTTTACAAATTTTTAATAAAATAGAATAATTTACTAATAAAATTTAAATTATTTAAAAAAAAAAAAAAATTATAATTAAAATGACGCCAAATAAAAGATAAACGAAGTCCAATGCTTTTGTAATAAATGTTTTAAAAATGTATTTTCATTTAATTATAATTTTAAATCAAATCTAAATTGATTTGTATTCAAATTAAATCGATTTAAATGGGAATTCGATAAAAATATGGGTTATTTTGTTCAGGAAATCTATGACGTAATAATCTGGCTTTAATTACCGCAATAACTGGATGTTTGTAGGCTTGTAGGCCCAGATCTTTATCCTCGAATGTTGCAAACAAATAAACATAGCTACAATCCTTATCAGAAGTTCTATCGCTGCTATTGGATACGTTTCGCGTTTACAATTGTCGCGAGTATTAAATTTTAAGATAAAAACAATATAAAGAAGCATTAAAAAAATATAAAATTTTTTTTGATTTTTATTTATTTTTCAAATAAACACTAACTTAAAAATGAATACAAAAATTTATTATTACTATTTTGTTTTTGTTTTAATCAGTTAATTGTAAATTTTTATATCTATCAAAATTATAAAAACCAGCACGAACTTCTCGGCCACCAAAAAATCTTCCATTTACATCGACAACAGCTGTAAATACCCAATTTTAATCAATTTTGTTAAATGATTTAAAATTAGTATATTTTACCTTTTATAGCACTTTCAATCCGTTTAAATTCAACAAAAATTCGTACAGCATCTTCCGGTACAACATCAGCAATTTCATGAATAACAACTGAAATAACTTCACCATATTTTGTATTGCATTCATCTTTTACTTCTGGTTCTAATTCATTATCAACATCACCAGGACCAACCATATTCTAAGAACAAGAAGAATATATAGTTTTTAATTGATTGAAAAAAAAAAAAATATTTATTTCAGTAAAAATATACTCGAAGTAAAACGACTTTGCTGGGCGATTTCATAATTTCAGTTATGCTTGGTACAGATTTACTACCAATATCTTGAACAGCAGCAACTGGCTGTGGTGATAATGATAATGCTGGTAATTGTATTGATGGACTAGATCCAGCTGGAGGTGGTGGTGGCATTATTAGTTCTTTCTCGTGAATAATTCTACCACCACGTTTTGATGTTTTCTCAACTTGTAGAGCCATTGACATTCCTTGTTCCAATTTACCTAAACCTTGACCATCTTTAAAACCATATTTTGCCATAATTTTAGCAGCAACGGAATTAGCGCCATAAGGAATTGTTACTATTGATGCACTAAGAGACAATAAAAAAAAAATTGATTCACATTGAAATTTTATTCTAGAAAATAAACTTACTCATTTGAATTATTTGAATTTTGGCTTTCATCTTGAAGTGATGGTGGGGGAGCAATGGCGGCACCGCTTGCACGAGTTTGACCACCACTAGAACTAGAAGCCGGTGGTGAGTATGAATCTTCTTCAGTTGCCCTACTACCAAAACCAGAATATTTAGCTGGAGGTGGAGAATCTTCACTAATGTTACTTCCTGCTCCGCTACTATTATTGTTGTTATTAGCTGCGGCAGCATTTCCACCAACAAATCTATTATGTCTTCGTTTTCTTTCACGTTCTTCTTTTCGAGATTCACGTTTATCATTTTCTTTATCTCGTTTTTCTTTCACCAACTTTTCATATTCGTTTGGCCACAACGGATCATATTCGTCAATCACTTCCAAATCATAATCATGATTTTTATTACTTGACAAGGGTTGCAGTGCTGGTGTAATCGTCGTAGTTTGAATTTTAACTTTGGTGCTAGTAATTTCAGGACGAGATTTATGTTTTGTTATTGTAGTTATATTACCGAGTGTTGCTTTGAAATTGTTCGAGTTACTAGCGGTTCCACTAATATTGCTTGAATTATGTGAAAATTGTTCTCCATCGATGTCGGATGTATCACGTTTGGCTTTTAAATTTATTACTGGTGTTAACATCTAGAATTTCATAAATAAAAAATCAACCAAATATATATATATATATATAAGAAATTACAGTCGCCTTTTTCGGTGGATCTCTTCTTGGAGGCGGTAATGTTGCTTTCTTAATCGCTAATTGCGTTTGTAGCATTTTTATACCCGATGACCAACCATCAATTTGTCCGGCACGTTGTTTTGTATCCAAATCATCATATAAATCCATTTTTTGTCTTTTATTTTGTCGAATTCAAATAGAAAAAGGTAAAATTAAAAGTACACGAAACACCGACAAAATTGTTTGATGTTTTGTTTTTGACATTTGTTTTGATTTCATCTAGGTAAAAAAAAAAACAAAACGTACTAGAAGAAAATAAATTTTAGTTCAGTGGGAAATGGGCTTTCCCCGTTTTGAATTTAGAAAATAATATTAAATAAATTTCGAAATTTAATTAAATACCTAGAAAAATATAATTATAATAACAATCGTAATACTTTGCCTAATAAATAGCTGAAATTCTAGCGGTCTGGTGTATATTTCTGGACCTAACAACTAAATATTTTATAATAATTTCTTAAGTGAGTTTTGAGAGCGGAAAAGGTTTAAAAATATATAAAAATCCCATTTATAAATTAATAACAAATGTTGATAGTTGTTTTTGGGTCCGGTAATGTAAACCAGACCCAATGCTCATTGTCAGCATAAGTTTACATTCGCCTTTTAATAGTAATAAAGTTTTCCGTAAGAGGAAGAAATAGTCATTTTTAACGTAAAATCAGAGCCACGTTACCCTATGTGTCTTTTATAAAATTCTAATTTGGGTCCCATGAAGCTATAATGCGATACTTATTCATAAAACAAGAAAGAAGAGTTTTAAATGGTCCAATATTTCAATCAACCTCTCATTTTCTACTTATTTTTTCTGATAAAAAAAATTAATTGAAAATGATAGTAAATTTAATTTAATTACAAACTTCTTCCATCAGAACATATGAGAAAATTAACATTGACATCATAAATACAAGAAAAATATGAGCTCCACAAAGAATTCCAATGCAATTAGTTTGAAATGGAAGCGTCTGGGTGATTATTGGTTAAATTGATAATGACAGGTAATAAATGGAATTATTATCAATAATAATAAATGAAATTGATTGGAAAATAGAAAATGATTCAGGTATTTGCTCGTAAATGCCCTCGAGGGAGTACCATGACCTAACTAAACAACAAATTCGTTTCTTTTGATTTTAAGAATATTTTTGCTTCTTTGAGGGTCAATAAATACAAAATCGATATTTAATAATGGATTAAAAAGGATTTCGAGCTTTTAAGAGATGATAATAAAGAAATAGATAACAAATTTTGTATTATTTATATTCAACAACAGCCTAAGACGTAAGTTTGAGAGCTTTTGAGCTATTCTCCATATCCGTTGATAAATTGTATTTGAATATTCTTCAATAATATCTAAAAAAAAAAAAATTTGAATAAGATACAATTTTTCGTTTTTTAAATATTTTTATTGAAACTAAATAAAATTAGTTTTATTTGAAAATGAAAGAATTATTATTATTATTATTTTTTAATTTAAATTTACAGACACAAAGAGAATCACAGATTTATATATTTTTTGTTTAATTTACTTTCTTGAAAGTGTTATTAAATTAATTTTATTTACAATTTTTCTTCTTATTTTTCTTAACCGAAATAAAATCGTTATTATATTTACTTATTTAGTAGCTTCTCAAAGATTTCAAAGATTTTTGAAAATTTATTTTAAATGATTTAACCGAAATTGAGGCAAAAAATTGTTATTATATTTTATCCTATTTTGGCTAAAACCGATTTAGTAGTAATATTAAAATTATTTCAGCTTAATTTTCATTTTATGCCCAATTTCACAGACAGAGCTTTAGTCTAGTTTTAATTAAGATAAGTTTTATTCTTAAGTTCTATGAAAAGAAACAGAGAATTTTTGTGTATACATTTTTGGCACCTTTGCAGCGCTGCAAAGCATGCTTTGTCGTTAATAGCACTTGTAAAAAGTCTGTAAATATTACTTTTATTTCACATGGAGTATTTTTAACAAATACTATTAATGAGTTGACGTGTGCAGATGTGATCAAATCAGAATGCAAGTTGGAAACTCTCTTAATTTGTAATTTTTTATTTCACAGTAAGACTGACAATTCTGCAGCACTGGAGGTCGACACTTTATCAATGCCTTTTTCTCACCTTTTCTGAAAAAAGTTGCAGCGTAATCTGTGAATAATAAAAACATGTGTTTCGAACTCAATGACTAAACACATGTTTAATTACACATATCCTGCTGAAGCGTTTTATCAGACTTATAGATGGAATGTATGGTCAGTTCGTATTTCACAGTAAGACTGCCAACTCTGCAACACTGGAGGTCGACACTTTATCAATGCTTTTTTCTTACCTTTTTTGAAAAAACTTGCAGCGAAATCTGCGAATCATAAAAACATGTGTTTCGAACTCAATGACTAAACGCATGTTTTATTACACATATCCTGCTGAAGCGTTTTATCAGCCTTATAGATGGAATGTAGAGTTAGTTCGAACGTCGGTAAAGATTTCTTCTATTCGGTACTTTGATTCTGACTGTGAAATTCGCCATTAGGTAACTAATTCAATTTCTGTTGTCAAAATTAAAATAATTTTGTTGAAATTATGATCTCCATTTCGATATGTGCCTCTTTAATGGCACTTCTCTTCTATACACGATCTTTTATCGAGCTCGAAAATATTTTTAAAAATTTTTAAATGGTTCTTATCAATTTCGGTTAATTCATGAAAAATATTTATTTTTTTAAATTATAAAAATTTATATTCAAATTTTAATTGAAAATTAAAAAAAGAAAAATCTTTTAATTTATTTCTTAATAAAATTTTTCGTATACTTTTTAGTTTTTATTGTAATGGAATCAACTAAATATTAAAAATCTTCACAGAACGTTTGTTTTAATTAAATTAGAAATTGTTTGTGAAGCGTTTAGAATGGAAAATAGTCAACGAGATAATTTTTAATTATTTTTTTAATTCAAATTTTAAAATTTCTATTCAAAATATTTGTTTAAAAAAACATTTTGATTTGGTTTTGTTTTTTAAAATATTTAATCGCTTATATAACTAAAGCGAAAATTCAAATTTTTTGGTCATCTTTGGTTAGGGAACAGAAGAAGATCACATAACTATGTTGGATTTTCTGTTAATCCTAAAGCTTCTGCATGTTTTTTAGCTTTTAATCGTAAATCGGCAATACTAGAATTTTTTGTATGTGCCGCCGCTAATGCTGCTAAATTTAATGGATATTGTGGAATAGGAAAAAGTCCTGCATTACTATTGGTTATAGCTGCTGCATACTGTAAAAGAAGCAAAATATTTTAATAAGAATCCAACATTAGAGGTATTCATTGTTTTTCGTAAAACCTTCGTATTTAGCGTAAATGTCGTATTTTGTAAATTTTTGTATGAGAAATAAGAAGTTTACCGATCTTTACGATGAATACGAGTCTTTTATAAAAGACAATGAATACCTTAACTATTTTAACGGATAGTATTTGATAAATTAAAAATTCATAAGAAAATTAATTAAATTTAAAAAAAAATTTACTTGATGTGCTGCCGAAATAATTGCTGGATCAAATGCTGAAAATGCTGCAGCCGCTGCAGCCGAATTACTAAAATGTTGTTGAACAGCATTTGCAACAGCAGAATTTGTTGTCGAATTCGATGAACTTCGTAGTACTGGTAAATTTACATAAGGTGCCACTCTACATGGTTCCAATGGGGTTGATACTGGTGGACTATGACTTGTTAGAAGAATTCCAGCTAAAAGAATATAAATTTTTGAAATACATTCAACAATCTATGAATTAAGTTAACTGTGAAGGGATCAAGGCCCTTAAAAGAATGGGTGAGTAGATGAAAAAAAAAAAAGAGTATGAACTTTAGGTTAAAATACTTTTATTTATTATACACCATCGAATTGAACCCTTGGGATTTATCGTTGTCCTTTCAAGTGTTCTCTTATTTGTTTTTTATTTGATTACATCAGAGTTAAGATGAAGTTGTATTAAGTGAAAAAATGGCAGAAAAATTTATCATCTCTTAAGAGTTTCACCCTCTAATATCTAAAAAGAAAAGTCAGGTATTTTCTTCTTGAAGCTGGAAATTTTAAAAAATAATTTTTTATTTTTTTTATAATTTGTTTTTCTTTCAAAACATAATTAAAATACAATTTAATCATGATTAATTTAAAATTTTTGTTACATAAAATATAAAACAATGGCTTTTCTTTTCTTATTAGCTGGAAAAATAAAAGCTTAAGAATTGCTTGTGCCCAAAAAGAGGTGGGATTAACTTAATGATAATTAATCAACTCTTGCTTTTTTATCTTTCTTTATTTAGTTTAATTTTGTTTCTTTTAACTTTATTTTGGAATTTAATCCTTTACGAAAAAGAAAATTTTTTAAGCTTGATGAATAGAGAAATTGAAGGTGTTTAAGTAATAATAAGAAAAAAAAGGGAAAGAAGCAATATAATTAATTATAATGCAATTGTTTTTTATGTTACTTTTTTTTTAGATTAATTAAGATAGAAGCAATTTTAAAATATTTTCTTTTAATATGTTTTACAATCATAGGCTACGTTTACACCGACAAATTTTTAGGTCACCTAACTAAAAGTTAGGTTTGGGTCAGACGTGTTTACACCGTACTAGACCTAAGTCTAAAACAACGTCATATGTGAACATTTATAGAACATAGATATCAAGAAATCAGCTGTTATCTGTCAAAAGTTCTTAAGTCGATTTAAATTTAAGGTAAGTCTGCAATTTAAGTGACCTAACCTAAGTTACTTTGGGCGTGTTTACACCGTCATATTTAGGTCGACCTAAGCACTTAAGTCTCTTTTTAAGTCTCGATGTAAACGTAGCCATTGCTAATTTGATTGAAAGTAATTCGAAATTAATTAATTATCTTTTTATTAAATACAAGCTTGCTACTTGCGGCTTTTCTTGCTTTATTTCTAGAGTATGAAAGTAAATTTAATTTCAATTTGTATATTTTGTCCCTACAAAACCCCCCACCGGACAGAGACATAATGCGTCTTTTCAATTGGCCTATCTAGAATGCACATTCCAAGTTTCGTAAAAATCTGTCTATTATTGACTGAATTATTGATGTTTTATTGATGTTACTCGCATGCCACCCAAATTACCCAAAGTTTCATCTTGATTTAAATCAATTTATTAATCTAAGTTTTAGGATAATTTCAAGTACATATATCTAAGTTATTAGGTAACTAAACTAATGGAATTTTTGTTTAGAATGGACATTTAAAAGTAAGTCTATGAACTTATAACAAGGGCCAGTAATATTGTGAACCATTCTATAGAAGATTATTTCTTATTCCAAAAACAGCAGTTATTTTTTATGGTTTTACTAAATAAATAAACAAATAAAAATTGAATTAAAATCACAAAAAAAAGGAAGAACAAATGAGGAATTTTTTGGGGGAACTGTGTAAAGCCTGTGTATCTATGCTACATAAAAAATAACAACATCAACAAGATTTCAATGTTCCTTCGAACCCCTGAAAATAACATAGTCAATATGATAATCATATATTATTCTTTCTGTATGGTTCGAGTATTTATAAAAAAAAAAAATCAAGGGTATGAACCAGAAGTTAAATGAGCATAACGAAATCTTTCAGATGGAGTGTGGGCTTCTAAGGATAATAGCACTTGTTCACACACAGTATATATAGACAAAATACAACATCAAATTGATTAACATCGGCGCGCAAAAACAACGGGGAATAAAAGATATACGCGTATATATAGTGAAGATTCGTAAGAACTCTTGATTGACCATCTGCAGTAACAGATTTTAGCTGAGAAATTTATAGATTATATAAGGTATCATGAAATGAATGACTTCATCTAATCGTTACGACAATCCATGCTATTCATTAGTAACTCTATTCTTCAGAGATTTTCTATTGAAGCTGGACAGAAATTAAAGGATACTGTAAATCGTTTTAATAGGTACTACATGTTATACCTATTAGGCGTTAATAAGGATACAGGTATTTTATAATTTGGTACTCTTGAAATGAGATATCTTATCCAGGTATGCCAACTAATGCGGGGAAACAGAAAGACGGATTCCGTCGAGGATCCGTCGCGTTCTGTGTAGTCTAATTGAAAACGTATACATTTAAAATTTTAATGCGTCATAAATCCGTCCCGGATCCGTCATTCTCTTTGGACCTGTGAACTTCCTTTCTATTTTATATTAAACATTTGTCAGACATCCTGTAAAATTCAATTTCCAGACAATCATTTCGATATACACATGAAAGAAGAATACAAAGAATGTTTTAAATTTTATTGTTGAATAGGAGGTCGAGTTATGTGGGGTCATAGAAGGTGTCATACCAATTGTATAGAGACACACACATCTCGGTTAGTACGCATGTAAATCGTAGAGAAAGGGGTATAAAATTTCAATTGAATTGTGGTAAATGGATTTTTATTGGATTTTGTACGATTTGTAGATAATTTGTACAAATTGAAATGTTTATAATTTCAAATTTAGGAAAATAGGAAAATTGTTAACTATGAGAACTAAAAAGTATATTTTCCCAACCTTATCAAATGTGAAAACTATTTCAAAATTTATCCAAAATCACATAGAATAGAAAAGGTCTACATTTCATAATCTCATTTACGTCTTTTTGATGTTTTTGTCTTTCCTCTATTTACCAGCCAATTTGCAAATGTAAACATGTAATGTTAACATTTTGATTAAAGGTACCGCACAAATGGTTTGAATTATTGAGTATACGAAAAAGTTGAATGGAAAAAATAGCTTTCAAAATAGCGACATTTAAAGTTCTATATACCAGAAATGTTCCATCGCATTTTGTCTGGGTATAATATGGGAGTATCTGATTTGGAGTAATATATTTCAATTGTAACCACAACAGACGTTATACAATACGACATGGACCCGCTGATTTAACTAGTCACGCTGAAAATTCAATGGTGAAATAAAATATCTGCCAAAAGGGGTTGACTGGATTTTTTTTTTTTTTTGTTATTTCAAAAGGATTTGGCTTAAAATTTAATGTTTCAAGGGTGTTGCAGGTCTTTTAACACCCGTAAAAATATAGGGGTTAAAGTTAATCATTCAAGGATTTATAGTGATTTATTTGTTAACGATTTACTGTACTTGTAATAGTAATAGTAAAAAATATATTCAATTTTTAATTCAATTAAGTAGATTTCTTTTTTTCTGTAATTCAGAACTATTAGAGAAGGAAATATATTAAAAGTATGTAGGTGCATTGAATTTTCACTATACTCTTCTATATCCTGAAAATTTTCTCGACTCCTTACTGCTCTTCCTTTAAATATTTGCAAACAGTTTTTGAATAAAATTCGACTACATTCAAAATAATAAATATGTAAACATTTTCATAAATTGCATATCAGACAGGAGAACCGTACTAGTACTATACTATAATACAAGAACTGTAAAACATTCAAATGTAATTTGTACCGCAAACAACAATCCAGGAGAGGAGACAACATAATAATATTCCTATTTCTGGATAAGGGGATATACATACGTGTCCTTTTGTAAAAATTTAATTCAATTAGGTGATTACGTAATCTGTTATGTTGTGTTGTCATAGTTAAGATTCTAAATGAATACATAAACATAGTACAAATTTATGTATTTAGTTTTTTTTTTGTTTCTGTTTTTGGTTGAATTGATTAAATCAATCGTAAAATTTATTACATACAAATGTTTAGTCAATAGATATAGCTGGAAAATGTGCTAATTTGATGCTAAACTAGACAAGCTTTTCAATGGATGATGCTTTTGGTTTACGATTAAATAGTTAATTCTCAAAATAAATAAAGACTTTGCAATTCGTGAATAATTTAAAATTAATATTTGGCCAGCGTATTTCTTCAAATTCATTACAATATTGTAAAGCAACGAATGTTCTATATTATAGTATACAATATTCGTACGTTTTTTTTTTAGATATTAGATATGATATTAACGCTTATCGTTCGTATGTCAGCTCTGATTAGACACTGCATCTTTATCGTATCTGTCGTATGCCACATAGGACGAGCAAAATCTAATCAAGTAGGAACACGATGATTGCCAAGTTGGCACGAATCTGTTTTTACATAACAGTTATACGGTATCAGATAATACTAGAGGTGCAAATAGGGTTTTCATACCTTTATCTAGTCGAGATGTCGTTTCTCATGCAAGTGCTAAAGCATTAAAGTCACCTTCGAAACAGATATAACCCCACGACTCCATTGGACTTATTTCAAGACATATTTTCAGTCTGACTGACAAAAAAGTCCAAATTTTAGAGTCTGCACAAGACTTTTTTTCAGTCCGACTGAAAATAACTCTTGGAATAAGTCCAATAGAGTCGTGTGGTAAGTTGGTTGACTAAAACTAGAAACAGTAATAGAGTATTCATACCTGAATAAAAACTATAACATGGAAGATGACAAATATATTATAAAAGGAAGACTGAATATTTCGGAATGTCACTCCCAAGGAAAGCATAATGACTGAATTCTTCTAATCGGAAGTAACTTGGAAGAAGAAAGACTAATATACATATATGTAGGCAGATAATAAAAAGAAGACACAGTATTTTAAGAAAACTATTTAATGTTTATTTTACTAGAGCTGTGAAGCCTTGAAGCTTCTAATTTTTAACTGGCTATAAGTGATCTTTTCTTCTCCTTTTATACATGATTTGTTTGAGAAAAGATTACTAAGCTAATTTTTATACTAATATAAAAATTACAAGCTGATTTTATTAAAAAAACACTAACTATATCCAAATCATCTAGCCTCCTACATATAGAACTTTGTGAAACTTGGAACAGAAAACTATTTCTTCATATAACCACCCAAATAAAACTCCAATCTAGCAGCAAGTTAAGTATAAAATGTTAAAGTATAAAGAATTTAGATACCAGAACTTCTCATCCCAACTTTACAGTATGTTATATCTTGAAGGGATTAGCAAGAGTCTTGATACAGGATATATAGGATATAATTTAGAAACTTACCTTTGTGCATTTGATTTTCATGTTTTCTACATTTTGCTCGTCTATTTTGGAACCAAACCTAAAATAAAAAGAAGTATAAATTTCTCAAAACAAATTAACTATAACTATCATATTTTTAAGATAAATCCTTTGTTATCCAAATTATAAATCATTTTTAGTTGTCTTAAACATAAATCAACAAATAAGTATATAGAAGAAAAATGAATATTTTGCAAAATTGTTCATAGTGGAATCCTGCTAATGGAAATACGATTCAAAAAAATTTTCCCAAAGGACTTAAATAAAACTAAAAATTTCTCGCATATTATCCTATTTAGATCAATTTCTGTCCATTCTAGATGGCATATAAATAAATTTTGTTGCCTTTTTTCAGTTTGTTTGGGTTGCCTTTTTATATTTCTGTAACACAAGTCGTACATATTACGTGCTCCTTCGTATTCAAACAGTCTCCGACATACATAATATAGAAAAAGATTTTTATTTCATATATAGAAATTGTTTCTTTGAAAATTCACATCTACAACTCAAATACTCTTGAGACTAGAGAAAAAAAGGACTTAATCCAAAGTTTCTGATCGTGAGTTTGAGTTTAAAGAATATGTCCAGAAAAAATTTATCGTTGTAAGATTTTTTTTTTATTACCATCTCAGTCCAAGACATGTGGATATTATGTCCAGACTAAAAAAGTATTATAAAACTTACTTTCTTGCTTTGGATAATATACTATGACTGCTTTGGGTAGTTTCGGAAGGTTTCTTACTGGCTTATGATAGTGTATTGAGTATTTTGTATTTTTTTATGTTATGTATATAAAGAAGTATGTACACCGAACTGATGCAAGTAAATTTTATTAAGATTTGTTTCTTTCGCGAAAATACAACAAAAAAATTTCGACCCGTTGTGGATGTGTCCTAAAGATGACTACTTTAAGGATTATTTCTATATATATATAAATGTTTTTTTTTATTGAGATTTACGATTGGTCATGTGAGAATCATCTAAATTACATAAACGTGAATTTCCTTCAAAATGGGCTTAACGTGGATTATAAAGATTTATTGATAAAACATATTTGATTTAATTTTTTTTTTTAATATTGTTTTATTACAGAAAAAATGTTGTTTTATGTTGAATCTTAGAAATTATATATGTATTTAGGTACTTAACTTAGTTTCTTTGTATATATGCACTGAAGAAAATAATTTTCAAAAATTTACTATAACTAATTGTTGGACAATGAAGAAAATACTATGAAAAACGATAAAACTAAAAATCGTATACACATTGAAGCCAAGCAATACTGAGTTCTATAGGCCCGTAACTAAAAATGGGCACAATGGGGGTTATATTATAAATATATTGCACTATATTTCCAGGAAACATTCCGCGACTTTTCTTGATAAGAGAAAAGTCTGGAATTTTCCTGCAAAAATACAAAACACGGAAAACATTATTAGTTCTAAGAAAAACAAACAAATGATTTCTTGACGTTTCTTTCGAAGAGATTTGCTGACGTTTCTTTCAAAGAAATTTCTTGACGTCTATTGCAACACGTTTCGATGAAAACTGGGAAGCTTCTCGAGTTGAAAAACGATGAGTATATAAGGAGGAACATCGTTGAAACACAAACAGTTGAAGTCTAAACTTCGTCCGAGATTGAATAAAAACAGTGATTTGAAACGTGATTATTTCGGAAAGCGATTACAACGGTGATTTGAATTTAACAGTAAAAAAAATAGTTATCAATTATTGGAAAAAGTGATTAATAGTGTTTTTCATTGTGAACAAACTGTGATAAATAATTTTGAATAATTAAATTATTGGTAGACAAATATTTTTAAGACTTATTGTTAACGCAGAAATAATTGTAAATAAAGTTTATACACTAAATTCACATAAATAAAAAGTGTTATCATTTTTATAACATCGAATCAAAGGGATAGCACGCAACAATATATACCAATATATATATTATAAATTTCCAAACACATTGAAGTATTCCTTAAATTTTCTTGGGTTTCGCAAAATGCTAGTGTGATCACAGCCTACACTAGCCCTATGCTAGTTACATCTTAAATATAGTAATACCTAGTAAATCATTATAAAAACATTTTCAGTTATACTATAGATCATTTGTATACGAATTTATTAAAACCCCTGACAAAGATAAGATAAAATAATATAGAAAATATATCACTTACGTAAATTAAGTTACATTTTTCGTATAATCAATCAATGTACCGGCAAAATAAGGGAAAAAGAAGCATTTAACAATTGAAATATATAAAACCGAATTTTATTCATTTTGGTAGAAACAAAAAATCCCTTAAATTGTGATGGGTTTATATACTATATATATATATATAAAATTTCATTTCACATAAATACAACACTTTTGTAAATTATTTTTACAATGAATTTGATTTTAGTATACAATTTTCCCTTCATCAATATTATGGTCCAACCCTAGATTTTCCTAACTAGTAGGATTTTCCTTTCAATTTTAAGGATATTAACTGAGTATGTGAAAGAGGCCAGCCCTCTTAGTGGTTTGATTATGGATCTAATACGTAGTAGTTATTCAGATTGAGTTTTAAAGACGTTCTAAAAGAAATGAAATCAACTTGAAATGGTATATAAAAATGGGATAACAATAATAATGATAATAATATTAATGGGGTGACATTAAATAACAGTCATAAATAAATGTGTCGCCATTTGAAAACGATTTGCGCAAACACTTATATTTATTTGTTTCTATGTTTTTTTTTTCTTCTATTCAATTCAATTTGATACATTCGGAATCATTCGAAAACATTTATAACGAGTTAGTCTTTGAGATACGATACAATTTGTTTCCTTATTTTGGAATAAATTCCAAATTTTTTTCTTTAGTGTATATTGAAATAAATTGTTCTAAATTTGGATATTTTCAAAATAACGTCAAGGAAAAAAGGACATATTCTTAAGATTCATCCACACCCCCCCAAAAAAAGGAGACATTCTAACTGAAATTTTAGTTCTTGTAAAGTGAAATTTATTACCATTGTTTTCGATATTATGTAATTAATCTCAATTGATTGAAACTAAGTGGACATTTATTTCTACTAATTTAATGTGTCCCAGAAAAATCTTGACCACAAAAACAAAACAAAAAAAAAACTAGTATATATAAATTTTGTATTTATATTAATTTAGTAATAATTTATTTATTACCTGTACTCTAGCTTCACTTAATCCTAATCTTTGGCTAAGTTCTTCTCTCATAAAGGCATCTGGATAATGAGTTTCTTCAAATAATCTTTCCAATTCATTTAGTTGTTCTAATGTAAAATTCGTACGAGATCTTCTTTGTTTATTATTATTATTATTACTAGTATTATTATTATTATTCGTATTAGTATTATTATTATTTGTTGTTTTACTATTATTATTATTATTACTATTTTGAAATGATATTTGATCTTTATGAAGAGAATTTATTTGGGATGTGCTAATTTGTGGTGTAG
The DNA here is from genome assembly GCA_963422695.1 of Xylophagus ater. Classification (NCBI taxonomy): domain Eukaryota; kingdom Metazoa; phylum Arthropoda; class Insecta; order Diptera; family Xylophagidae; genus Xylophagus; species Xylophagus ater. Next base: position 2,491,394 of record OY730484.1, read on the forward strand.
GTGAATTACTACTGTCCGTTCCATTTGGATCATTTATATCCACCGGGCTAAGTGGTTCATGTTTTTCTGTGAACAAAAAAGAAAATTAAGAAATCTAACATTATTGATGAGAAAATAGATTTTTTTATAAATATACTCATCTAAATTAATGCTTTTCAAATATTTACTATCACTATTGATAAGAAAATGAAGAAAATTACTATGAGCAATGGTAAAACTCTTTGTACATTGACTATGGTGGACTAAAACCATTCCTACTTTAAGGGAATCCTAGTTTTATTATAGTTTCAGTTACATTTTACCACGCATAACCATAGTCTAATCATTGTCTGGAATGTAGTCATTTATACTACTTGTATATACTATACTTTATATACCAATAGACTTACTACAAATGCCAATGATTTTATCACGGGCATAGTCACTTTCTATAAATTGTAAAATGCAAATCCCTTTTAAATAGGTTCTTGTAGAACATGCTGTTCTTTAGGAACCAATTTAGCGTTTTATATTAGGGTTATCTCATAAAGGTTTTTTTTTTTAATTTGAATCTTTTATTTAACCATTGTTTTAATAATATAACTATGGTGTAGCGATAATCATTGCGATATCATCGTCAACATACAAAAATAACCTAATAAATTGACTATGCGCTTTTTTAAAGTATATTTGACAACTATTGAATTTACTATAAGCTCCTTTCGACTTAAATACTGTGTGGATAAAATCATTAGGATGCCATAGTAAAATCCTTAAAATGATTTAATGGATTAACTATGCGCGTTGTTAAAATATTTTTGGTATCAATTGAATTTGATATGAGCATCTATTGATTTGACAATGTGGCCTACAATGCTACAATTTGTAGGTATTGTAGGTATTTTCCATTTCATTACGAGATGAAAATCCATGGCAAAAATAGTTGATCAAACCCAAAAATGATGTTTTTTTTAAAGTGCAGTTAGTAACCTAAATAAATTAGACAATTTTGGAAAATTACAAGCAATAAAAGCAAGTAATGTTGTTAATTTTATCCTTTTAAAAAAATTGTATTTGAAATTTTATACTTTTATTTTCGACTGGACAGGTTCGCGCACAATATAAGTTATTTTAAATAGATAAACCATGAAATAGAAGTCAAAAATGCAGAAAATTGTTGTAAATTTTAGTTAACTATAGTAGTTCATGACAGACTATAAATTAGAGTTCGAATTTGCGTTAAACTAATTATCAGTTGATCGGTTTACTTACAATTAGGCGATGGGTTATTAATATTCGTACTACCAAATAATGAAGGAAACTATTCGAGTTATTCAAAAGACACTTAATTTAAGTTAATTATATCAGGAAATTTTTTTAATGAAGCTTTATGAAATCAATCCCTTCAAAACCTTCCACAGGCATGAAAAGATTTAATCAAAATAAAAGATTCATCAACAATTCAATTATCTGCGGTTGTAATTGTAATAAATTTTCTTGAAAAACAAATTTTCATAATTTTATTATCCCTTGAGAAAAATTCGGTTTTTAATCATACTGAATTTTATTTTAATTATGATTAATGATGTTTAATAGTAAACTTCTTCACATATTTAAGTTATTACAATTATTTACGAGTGTTTTATCAAACTTGATTGAATATTATGATGTTTTTGATATTTTGTGAAAATTCAAATCAATTTCAGCTTGATACAAATTTTGATATTATATAGACTAAGATTTCTTGTTCTTTTAATTTGTAAAAAGAAAAATTCATGTAGGTATACTTCCAGTTCCCGTCCACCACCAATGTGTTGTTTAATTTTTTTTCTCTCTTCGAGTTAAAATTGAATTAGTCGATGAAGGGATAACCAACGATTTCCCAAGGGATAGATAAACATAAATTATTTTATTACCACCCATCAAAAAAGTAAAGGGGGATGCAGTTACATATATATGTATTCATTCTTAAAATAATACTCTATATGGAAGAGATTTTTTTTATCATGTACATATTTTTATATTATACAAAATCCGTATATTTTTTTATACGTTGGAAATTATTTACAGTGCAAAAGGTTGTATATTCACATTCGTACATGAAATTTATTGAGATCCAGAAATATGTTAGGCTGCACAAAATAAATTACAACTTTATATCAAAAAAGAATTTCTCTGAGTTTACTAAATTTAATTTGATTTAAGAAAAGTAATAAAATGCTATAAAGTATAGGTAAAAAGTATTCCAATTTATTTAAATTTAGTGCGTCAAATTAATTCTTAATAAGCTCTTGATTCGGACTCAAATTCTCGTTTCAAGATGCACTGCGTTGTGCTAGGCAACTGAGAGTTATGAGGAATTAAAGGTCTTGATTGAAGCTGATCGACACCAAAACAACTGTTGATGATCACTTGAGAAAACTTGAGATTTGGGTTTTACATGAACTTAATGGCACCAGTATCCTCTTAAAACGTAATCAAAGAGGCCCAGTTTTGAAGAAAATATCATAACCGGCGATGAGAAATGGATTGTATACAGTAATGTTCAACGCAAAAGATCATGCTCCAAGCCCGGTGAGCCCATATTCATCACAAGAAGGTTATGCGTTGGCAATACGGTGGATATGAATACGATACAAGGAAATTGTGTATTTTTAGCTCCTACCACCTAACAGAACAATCGAATTCAGTAGAAACGGGTAGAACTGGTAAATCATAGACGTGTTGTATTCCAGTATGACAACGGAAGGACGATGATTACGAGTGGTAGCGAGTCCGGTGTGGAGACCATAGTATATAATATCTTTGTACACGTTTTTGGTTTCAGAAAGAGGGTCACTTTATTCTTAAGAATCATGTATGTATGTCGGCCAATTACATAACACATAGCATAGAAAAGGCATTAGAATGCAACTTCTGTTGAGGATGACTTGATATGGTATTAACTTTTTTCCAGCTTGGTCATTCTCTGCTGGCGAAAAACTAAACATATTAAAATATACAATTCAATCCTCAATCGACTTGTCATTAAGAAAAAAGTAAATTCCTAAATTGAATTATAAATATTTATTTATATTTTTCATAAAAATTCTTTTCAATATTGAATAAATTTTATGATTGAATTCTTAATAAAATCAACCATGATTGAATGATTGATTTGTTGTTCAGAATTGAATTTATTCCAATCATCTCTTATTACATCAATTATTGACTATCAATTTTTTTTTGTTTTTTTTTTTTTTGTATAAATCTCAAACAATCATTTTCTGTTAAAATGACTGCGCACAAAATTTAATAATTTAATTAAATTATCTTTCGATGGCACACACAAAAAAAAGAAGAAAAATAGAAAATCCAAAGACAAGTCTCTATCCTAAAACGATTTGATTAGCCAAGTAACAAAAAACCTCATATCTTTCGAGAAGGGAGAAAAAAAGACACAAAACTCATGGCAGGACCGAGAACGTTTAAAGAAAATTTCAATGGAAAAATAAATGCAGTTGAAGAAATACAATTCTATAACAAAAGCTATCCGAAAAAAAGGACTTTTTCATAGACTAAAGAGGTCCTCGTAAAAATTCCTGTAAGTTTAAAACCGGTAACCATTTTTTCCCCCTTCTCTTAGACGGAAATGAAGGGATCTCTCCCATTTAAAATCATTGTTTGCAGTTACAATCAAGAAATTTACATGCCATTTGGGATCTTTAGACTCTTTCCATTTAGTATTTATAGAAGGTTTTCGTCTATTCTTTTTTTTTATTAGGTCATTTCTAGAAATTTTATATTACCAAAAATTTATATTCATCAGAATTTTGAACAATAAATAAATTTATTTTAATTATATTATATCGAATTAAAATATTAGATTTTGTCTACAACAGACTTGAATATGAAAAATTATAGGTCCATGCAAAATTTTCAATCGATATACACAAGTTATGGTCAAAATTGAGCTGAACCTCCCACAAGTAGTACTTGTATACCTGTTACAGGTAAACTCTTGCTGAGCATTGAACCAAATCAACTCAAAATAGAAATCTTTTATATTGTATATTGATACATCTTTTATTTGTAGACTTCGGACAAAGATGATGGGATAGATCTCTACTTTAGAAGAAATTTTTGTGACCACTTTTTAAAAAGCTTACACATCTAATGTGCATATAATATCACATATACACTTTAGTATATTTTGTTGTACAATGACAACTATATCATATATGAGCTTGAGGGCTTTAAAACTCTTTTCGAAACAGCTTTCAAAAGGGGTGGTTATGAGTTGGATAAAAATTAATCCGTCGCTAATATATATGAACAGAAAACTATTTTTAAATTTTCCAACCAAAATAAAAAGGGCTCAGAATGAAATTTTTTACGACATTACAAATTTGTTTAATAGAAAATCGTCATTATACCTTTACACCCTTGAGAATGGAAGAACATAAAACGGATATAAACTGGGGATCCTTCAATTGGATAGATTCATTAAATTGAAGTAGCAAAAGAAAACAATTCAATTACACAAATTGACTGTAAATGTTTATCCGAATAGTCTTGAAACAAGGAAATGGAAAATGTATACAGTATGGATCAGAAGGTATACTAAGTTTATAATAAAACCATCTAGTTTAGATAGCAGTGACGAAGCGCAAGTTTTTTTTGAACGAAAGCACTTTTGGCTAGCATTATAATTGACTAGTAGTATCTCCCGTGCTAGAAAGGATAAGTTCAAACGTAAGAAATTCTCTCAATCCCTTCAATATATGAACCTTTCGTCTCTGGTGGATATCATGTTTTAATTAATTTGTGCTATATGCAATTGAACCTAAATCAGGGCTGCTGAAATCTTATTTATTGTAATATGGTCGAATATACTTAATTTGCAATCATATTATACTATAGAAAATCGGTATTCTATACTCTATACTTCTTTCTGGTCGGTTGTTTCTTAGATAAAATCACAAAGTATACTAAACAGAGTTCTCAATATGTATTAATTTTTGGTCACGTCTCCAGTCTGTAAAGCATTCCTCCTTGTTAATAGTACATTTTTTTTAAAAATGCTGTAAATACATACATTTTTAAATCACAGGACATGCTATTAATGAGGTGGCATATTATGCAGACTGCAAATGTGACCAAATCCATATCCAACTTGAGAAGTCTAGAAATAATCAAATCAATTCAAATACTTTTGGCCCACTCTGTAAAGATGGTAGACAAATTCAAAACCTTAAAAAAGAAAGAGTTATTTTTATGTAAATTTTAATAGCCTAATTTTGTACATTATTTTCCCTTGTTTACATTTCCTTTTTTCTCCTGAAACTGATTTATTTTACAAATAAAGCAATATTGTTAAGTAATTTTGTTGTAAAAGTTTTTTAGACAATTTCTTTTTGATCACATCCTATATATATATACGGCTTACCTTGTTTTAATTAACTTCTTTTCAATTAAAAACAATAAATCTTACTTTAAAGATGCTTATTAGAAAAACAAGATGAAAATCTTAATTAAGTCATACCAATTTTATCATCAATTAATTAATTAACGTTTACACTTTCAGATTAAAGTAGATATTTATAAAGGGGGAAAAAAAATAAGAAATTCAAACTTAATCTCAGATTTATTTTTGTTAGGAAAATTCAGTTTTTATCAAGAGAAAGAACTCAATTTAAGGAAGTTAATCAGAAGAAGTAACTTCAAGCATTAATGAAGTTGATTTAATTATATCTTTAGACTTTTTTTTAGAAAATATAAATTTAAAAATAATACATTCACGCATAAATAGAAGATTTTCTTACCTTCATGATTTCCAAATTTTGTTACTCCATTTTCAGATAGTTTTTCCTTAATATGACATTCAATTTCATTCTTTATATCCGTTCGATGTGCTGAGTTATTATTACATTTCAATTTTTTCAGTTCACTACTTAAAATCAATTCCTTAACTGAACGTGGTCTTATTGGTATTTCAATTGATTTTCCCGAAACGATTTCATCAACACGTATTAAATTCAATGCTGTCGATTCAAGTTCATCAACTAAATAAAAATTAAATAAAATATATAATAAAATATAAAATTGATGATTTTTATATACGGATTTGTGATTCGGAAGTATATATTCTTTTACTATTAGATTGGGAATAACGTGTTAGCGACGGAATATAAAATTTGTAATAAATTGAAATTTAGGAGCTTTTAATGCGACCGGATCCGATATATAACATAAAACAATTCCATCCTGCCAACAACTAGTTAATATTTCAAAAGACAAAACTAATCATATTCGTACACTCAAAAAAATAACTTAGAATACTAGAATTAGATTCTAGTATTAATTAAATTTGAAACTGAAAACCATTAACAAATTTTAGATAGGAATTCCTACACATTAGTATAGTCAAAACTATGAAACTTGATATTTAGATCTGAAATTTGTTCAAATTTAGATCTCTACAAATATAGATCAGATTCCCGAGGTTCTTTCTTTGAGTGTAGTTAACATTTGTATGGTTTAAATAATATTTAATTAATATAAACCCTATGCAAAGTTATGGTGATCTCGTATAACTCTGTTGGTTTAAACTTCTCCTTTCCATTACTGAGAAGGTTCAAATTCGATCCTTCGTTTCGAAGATTTCACATTTTGTCTTCCTTTTCATACAAAGTCTAAATTTGGGGTGTTATCTATAAAAAAAAAACCCTTCTAACTTCGCGTACAAATCACTTATATATTCTCTATTTTAAATTATCACGTTTTTAATTGACATGATGCAAAATAATTAAGTTATACATTGAATAATCCTGTCTTTCCTCCACGAAAACAAAAGGTATACAAAAAAAAATATTACTACTATATATTTACCTTCAAGTTTTCTTTTTGGAGAATCTGATATTAACCAATTTCTAGTTATATGTCGACCATCTTTACCATGTTTTTTAATTAAAGGCAGTGGTAGATCACGATTATTATTATTATTATTATTATTATTATTATTACTATTATTATTTAATTTTTGTTGTTTACATCGTTCTTGTTCGTTATCATTTCCAGATAAATCTGTTATATTAATATCCATTGAATCATCATCATCATCTTCATCAATTTCAGTATTTGTTAATATAGCACCTCCACCACATATTGAACTACCAGATCCTGATATAATATCCGAGGAATCACTTGTGTTTGAATTAAATTTAATTGTTTCTTTATTGGACATATTTAAAACGTCCATAACACGATTGTTATTATTAAATTCAAATGATTTTGTCACAAACTGTGCAAGTTGCTCCATTTTTTTTTTTTTGGATTTTTGAAAAAAACTTTTATTGTTTTAATTTATTATATTATTTAATTATTTCTTTTTCTATTTAATCACATCATTTAATTTTAATCTTTATTATTTCATAATTATTGTCATTTCTTTTAATTTTATTTTCAATTCATTTTTGAAAACCTAAAACTTTTCATAAAACAAATTAAAGAGTTTAAAGTCAATTTATGAGATAATGGCATTGTTGATCCGGAAAAAGTCCTCTTCCTAATTCCTAAAGGCACATTTCCAGACAAATCCTAAATTTAAATATTTGTCTATTATATGCAAACCGAGTCTAGTCAGCTTTTGGATAAAATGAGTTTGATATTGATTTTGATTACCACTTTTCTGATACATAATTGCCAAACTTCTAAAAGGATAAAAACAACTCTAAATCATCTAAGTTAATTTTTAATATGAATGTTTAATTCGAAACTGTTCTATTCCTTGCAAATATGAGAACTGCATAAAGTCTATTCCACGGTATTTGCAAAACAGTTGTATTCCCGCCAAAATTACTTAAGATCAAGCTCCAAGAAAAGGCCCTAATGGCAAAAATTTAACACCATAATGATTGGAATGTTTTTATGTTTGACTTTAGAGAGTATAAAATCAAAATGAATTCATCATAGTTTTCACGGAAATATAGAGAAGGTAAAAGCGAGGAATTCTATTGTCAAGATTGGTCTATTCCCACTTTATTATTTTTAAAAGAAGTTTATTTGAAGGAATTAAAAAATTATATCAACCACAATTAATAGTCATTTATGAAACTTAAAAAGAATTGATTTAGGTATTATGGTCCACAATATCATGATGCAAAATGGCAGGCTACTTGAAGGATTTACTAATGAAAAATTTTATTCCATTATCTCTGAATCATCTAGAACGGAATCGACTTGTTTTGCTTGGAATAGACACAATATAAATGTTCAAAATTTCAAATTTTGTATAACACTAGCACAGCGGAATTTACTTCTTATTCAGTAACCCCATGACTCCATTGGACATTTTTCAAGACATATTTTCAGTCTGACTGACAAACAAGTCCAAATTTTAGAGTCTTCATTAGACTTTTTTTCCGTCCGACTGAAAATATATCTTGAAATAAGTCCAATGGAGTCGTGTGGTAACCTCATACAAATTTTATTTTTAATTACTACTTTTGATGGTAATTTAATTTAATTTAAATTCACTATAATTCCTTTTAATTATTTTGCTTAATTTGTTGACAGGTAAAAGGTAGGTTTTCCTTAGGTGAGAAAACTTATGAACATTTTTCAGTTTCGATGTATTTTGAAAACGAATTTTACATTTCCCAAATACCACGATATTTAATTTTGTTAAGAAAACTAATTTCTTTCATTAACCCTAAAATGTTCCATATTTTAATAGTCTATTGATTAGATGAACTTTTTAATGCAATTCTTTGTTACACATAATTATTGACAAATTAATTATTAGTTTACATTCACCATTTTCTTATTAAAGATTTGTGACAAACAAAAACTTTAAAAAAAAAATTCCTCACTAGAATTCACATAAAATTCACTTTATTGAATAAAATATTAGATTCTAGATAAATATCCTTTTAATACCAATTCAATTTTAATAATAATCAACGTTATCATAATTATCAACTAAAATTAAATCGTTTTTAAAATAATATTTGTTAATAAAATTTGATATCGAAGAAAATTTAGTTAAATGCGATTACGCGATGACAACACCAGAACAATATTGTGAAAAGGTTATCCCCGCCCGAATCAAACCTATGTATATATTGTATATATATATACTTTTTCCAATAATGTACGATATTCTTTTAATTTTATTACACTGAAATAAAATATCAACAAAAAATTACCTAAAATGGTTAAAACCGACACTATCAAGAGATATCATCAACTAAACTGTCTATTAAAGTTTTTGGAAACATTTCAAAAAAGGAATTATCCTCGAAAAATTTCAAAAAAAAATAGGGAAAATATCAATAAACACATACACATCAAGGATTGTGTGATAAAATAGGGATAATAAAAATCATATATATAGAAATCTGCTTTTAAAATACAGTTGAATTGTGATTAAGTATCGTTTTAGTCTAGCCAATCAGATGATATTACTATTATAAGGATGAGAATAATTCTCTTATAGGGATTCTTGAAAATATAAGGATATATTGAACAAGCTGTTCGGAATAAAAAACAAAATATTCGTTTAGTTTGCATGGAATTGGAATATCTGAATACATAAAGCAACGTTTGAATACATTCAATTACTAACTCGAATCTTCTGATACTGCAGAGGAATTCTGTAAGTTGACAACTGATTATCACATTGATCATTTTGAAAAGAGATGGCTTCAAACCAGAAGTGGTACGAGCCATGTACCTCCTAGGCCGCAGTATTTTAAAATATCTCAAAGACCGTACAAATATCAATATTTTCTATAAAGTTTTCCCTCATTTTTGAGTGTTGACCATTCTTCTCTAGGGAGCAACTGTGGCTAGTCCCGCTTTTGCTTGAAAGTAACACTATTACTAATCATCTAAACATTATCCGAAAGTAACAGCCCGATAATTCTCATCTCAAATCTATCACTTTTAAGTGATGAATTCTCTTTCGAAATTTTGTGAAAATGACAATCAATCCTCGCTTTTACAGAATTTCTCTACAGTAATTTGCAAAGTTTAACAAAAAATAATCGATAGTAAGTCATTTCAAAATTTCAATAATAGGCTAGCATCAACAATACCCATATCGATATGTTACTAATTCCTGTTTGATTTAAATAGGTTTCATGTACCATATTCTGGAATTGCCTGCTTTTATATGATGTAGTAAAAATCCATAAAATATCTCTGTATCTCCCAAAAGGTTAAGAATATCTAGAATATTTAAACGTTGCTTTAGACAAATTTTATGTGCATTGCTATTTCGATGTGGATAAAGCGCATGATCCCAATTTTGACTGTTGGAATTTTGCCGAAGGACATCATCCCTTATCGCTCTAATATTACACATTCAAACATATAAAATTTCCGTCTTTAATGTAATTGGCCATTGAATTTTACCCCAATAAAAATTAAGGGTGGAGTCTTTTAACAAATACAAAGGATAATAATAACAAAAAAAAAAAGGAAACAAATTTACCTTTCCTTCTTTACCAGTTTCAAATTCAAATATGGAATTGAAAGGTAGCAGCGGTCGTCGCACGTATATCATACTATATAAAACAGGATTTTATCGTCAAATTCTAAAGTTGTATGGAATTTCACACATTTTCGGAAAACATTTTGTATAAAGGAATGATAAGGATGCAAAAAAAAAATTACCATCAAAGGGGATATTTTTTTTTTTTTGCCTATTTTGATTGTGGCCATATTCTTATCAAAATGGGTGGTGGTTAAGCGAAAAAAAAAACAAAAACATATAATCTTACCTATTTTTCCCATTGAAATTTAGAAAATCTGTTGCTTTTATTGAATGAATTTCATTTAAATTGATTTTAAACGATATCATGATTATATTTGCTAATAGAAACAAGTATAAAATATTATATATATTATTTTGCCGTGCTCCTGTCTCTCATTCTTATATGAAATGATTAAATTTCTTGACTTTTTTTAAAGATAAAATAAATGGTCGAATAATATGAAATTTGTATGAAATGGAAGTGTTGTGATTTTTCTTTGTAAAGAGATTAATGTGAATTAGGACGATTTCATTTATTAATTCTTGAATATAAATTGTAATTTTCAATATTTTGTTATTAGGTAATATGATTAAGATGGCAGAGGCTTCATAAATCAAAGAAACATAATAATATATTAGATACTAATCCCAGTGTCTATCTGTTCTCAAACAAATTCATTTTTTTTATATGCGCCTGAAAATATGCAATTTATAGTTTGTTGATTGAAACATGTTTCAAATTTGTTTCTTCAATTAATGAGTGGTACTTACGCGATAGAGAATAGGCAAGTTATAATTTCCTGATGAAAATTTATACTATACATGGATACAAATATACAGTATAAAACTTACGTTTCAATTAGAATTTATAGATGTAATAGAAAACCCAAGAAAGTTATATGAATGACTGCAATTAATTAGCACAACTAGCTATAAGGATATCTTAAATAAATACTTAGTTAATTGATCACGATTTTGAGGGGTTATTTTTGATGGTTTTTTTTTCGTTTACCCTTTCAAATAAATAAGACGAAATCTTTATTCATTTATGACATTATTTACTAGTTAAAACTGTATATTTTATGATTGAATTAAAAAAAATATTTGCCAAGAAATTTCTGGCAAATTTTAATAGAAAATTTGTATTGAAACCAAAATTTGACATTAATTTAAATGAATTTCTTTATAGTTTAAAAATTTGGATACAATTTTGAATAGGGTTACGTTTGCCAACAGTTCCAAAACAACAGAGTAAAATTTGCTTTCAGTTTTTTGTCCTTTTATAATCCATATTCGCCACTAATTCTTGGTGTACAAAGGAGTGGCCGAATTGCTAAATGTACCGAAGAATATTAAAACAATTATTTTATATGATTTATCGCTATCGAATTATGTATGTATTAGTTTTTGTTGTATTGCCTTGAGACATAATTTGAAAATTCCAAAAACTAACAATTGAAGTCACTTTAATGGAAATTAATTTTAACCAAAATAATTGGAAAATATTTTATAATTATGAACAAAACATTCATTCGAAAATGTATGATATTATTTTTTTAATTCAAAACGTTGACCTATCCAAATAAATGGTTATCCAATAGGTGTGATAGAATAAGGAATTGTAGCCATGTTTATTAATGTTCTAACAGCTGTATAACCTGCATTTTATCATAGATCGTTTGCAACATTTCGACTTTTTTATGGAACAACATGATGTATTTTGCATAAAGATCTGATCCTACATCCCTACAAGATCCAGCTAGGCCAGGAATTAAAGCCAAATGATCATTTATTGCGTTATATGTTTGCTAAATGGGCAACTGCAAAATTACCCATATTTTTATCGAGAAATTTTTGTTCAGTAATGAAAGTAACAGTTTAATATGCGTTTTAAAAAGTCAGGAAAATCAGGAAGGAGCACACGTTACAGTCATTGGATTCTGATACAGATCAGTGATCAATGACTATTTTCAAAATTTGGATAACATTGATTTCAGTCAAATGTGATTCCAACAGGATAGAGCTACGTGCCATTCTGCAACTAATACGATCGATTTGTTGAAAACAGAATTCAACGATTCAATTATTTCCAGAAATGGCTCTTCTAATTGGCCGCCCAGATATTGCGATATCACTCCTATGGATTAAATTGATTGATATCATACTCGTTTTTTTTTCTTTTATTCCCTAAAGTTATATTTGTTGGATAACTCTTTAGAATAAATTCTAAATTTAAACATTTTTAAAACCAAAACATATATTACAAAAGTTTTTTCTTGGCCCTGTACATTCTAGAGAGAATATAATATAATTTTGTTCGAAGGCGAAAAATGATTCTACCCCTTTTAGAATAATGACAAAAAGTTTATTTTCAATGAGCTTTGGCGACAATTCATAATAAACGACATTAATATATTATCTTCGTTCTTAGTAATGCAATTTTATCATTACCCTATGGCGATGATTACATACAAATTATTTCTGGCTCTTTCGTTCAATTGCACAAGAAATTTTCCAATTTTACACAAATACTCCTATTTTCAGTTTTCACGTTGTTTCTTTTTTTATAAACCATTTATTTGAAGAAAATAATTTGATTTATGTTTCGTATAAAATACAAAATGATAAATAGTTTTTATCTACATAATTTTATTTCGGTTTTCTTATATAAATTTAATTTCGTAGAAAGTTTTTTCGTGACAAGAAAATAATTTCTTAATTTAAGTTTATTACTTCCCGACATTAATGTTTTTATGATAATCGTACTATTAATGGAAACTAAATTTGTAAAATCATCATGAGGATAACATAGAATGAGTCGAAATAGAATTCAAGGTACATCTTCCCAACGTTCCTTCTAATACGTTCCCGTAAATATGGTGTGAGCAAAAGTTTTAAATTAAAAATTTAATAAAAAAATATTTAAGATGGTTAAAAATACAATTTATGATTGGGTAGAAGACAATTTTTAGTGGGCATCTGCCCATTTTAGAGGGAAAATTCCATATAACCGTATACAATGAGAAGCCAAATAATTTGGTGTCCTTAATATAAAAATTCAGAAAACCTTAATCCATGCCACTATTTCGTCGTATTGAATTAAAATAATAGTCTCAAACAAAGGAGGTTCTAACACAACTTCCTAAGTAAGATGCACCAAAGTAATTTATACTTATTTTTATACTTCCAAATCACTTCAATAATGATTGAGAAAATAAAATATCTAGAAGAATTTTTAAATCCTTTTTAATTAAAATAACAGCAAAAAAAATACAAAATTAATAACAGGATAGATAGATAAAAGGTATATTGGTTGAGATTGGCTTTAAAACTACGCTTCAGATAAAAGAATTTAAAAAATTTTCATCAATAATTTATAAATTGCCTATTTAAAGGCAATCGTGAAAAATGGGACTAACATTCAGACAAAGAAAATTGTTGTTTGGTATAAATGCAATATAGACAAAAAAAAATTTTTTAACTTACAATTATTGTTTAATCCTAAAAGTACCATCAGTTTTTAATTTTAGTTGAACGAAATTTTTTACTTGTATGTTGAGCAAATCTTCTGGATGCCGGATACTTTGCCACTAAATACACAAAATCCAAAATTTATTCATTTTCTTTCTGGAAAATGGAGAGAAAAAGGTATTTTTTATAACGAATGACTATTAATTAATGGTAAATTCTACACAATTTTTTATTAATTATTATATCTCAGCTTGTTTTTTGTTTTTTTTCTTTCTTTTTTTTTTCTTTATATAAAAAAACTTGTATATAACATCAATAAATTACAAATTAAAATAAATGTTTTTCTTTTAATTTTTATTACACTTTTTATTATATTTTAATTTTTTTATTTATTCACTTTTACAATCCAAAATGAAATTTTTTAAAATTAATTATTTTCTTTTTAGTTAAAATCATAAAAGTAAAATTTTCTTCATTGTTTTTTTTTTTTAAGTATTTCTTTACAACTTTTTTCGTTTTAAATAAATTTCATAGTTTTTTTTTTCATTTTTAATTTCTAATTAATTACTTTTAATCCTATTTTCAAATAATGGGGAATAATTTCTTTGTTTCCTTTTATATCTTTTTAAACCAGTCAAATTTATTAATTACTTTACTATAAGGGAAACATTAATAGAGATGTATGAAATTGTTTTTATAATTTAATTCATCACGCATGTTCTATGATTTTAATTAATTAGTTTTTTATTTTTTTAATTTTATTAATTACAAAATTTATTTTGGAGTTTTCTTGTTATTACAGAAAATTGTGTTTCAAAGGTTTTCTATTCTTTTTACTCTTATTTAATTAATTATAATTATTTATAATTTTTACAATTCTTTATTTTTTTTTTTCTGTACAATAATTTTTCTATTATTGCATTTAATTAGTTTTTGTATTTAGTTTTTAGTATTTAATTTTTTTCTTAAATAATTTTTAATTTTTTATACAAAAATAAACATTTTCCTTTTTTTTTCGTAAAGATATAAAAATAATATATTCATGATAAGAATGGTTTTTTTTTTTTGTTATATTTTTTTTAATAACTAAACTAATTTGCAGAATTAGTTAGTTAAGTTTTTAATTTTAATTGTAAGAATTAAATTTTTTTGCAAAGTGTTGAAAGAATATTCTATTTTATTTTTCGATTTTAAATTTTAGGAAAAAATTCAGAAATTAATTTGAAGAAAATTCTATATTTTTGAAAATACTAAAATTATGAATGATTATTTTTTGAAGAAATTCGTATTTTTCAGTTATTTTTACATTTTGAATACAAATTTAACGTACATATGTTATGTACAAAAATAACGGCAACTTGAATATTCCGAATTCAGAGGATTTAAGAAGCTAAATAAAATGACTAAGAAACAAGTTTAAAAACTTAGAAACATGATAACTTAGTGGCACTAGTGTTGAAGAAAAATTTTTTAAACGAATTTTTCTAAACTTTCGATCGATTTTAAATTGGAGTAAATTTCTTAAATAGAAGACGAAACGGTCTGCATGAAAAAATAGTCTTCAAGTTTTGCTGAGGAAAACAATTTGTTTTCTATTAAAATAAACAAAATAAAATATAAACTATTTCATATTTGTAAAGTTTGGATAAAATAAAATTTATATTTTAATCTAAAAAAAAAAAATCTTAACAATTTCTCAGCGAATTTCTCTTTTATGACGTTTTAGTTTCTCATATAAAAATTATGACTTGGAAAAATGCAAATCTTTTAGTTTTCTGCATTTTTTTTTGTTGATAAATTCTGACTTTTTTTTTCAAAGTAGAATCAAACGAAACAAATTCAAATAGTTTTTTCTTTTTTTACTCCTGATAACACTATTTTCTTACTCCTATTTGACGTTTTGGGGATTTTAAATAAAGTAAGATTCAAAAATTCTACATTTTCGGTCAACATTTTTTTTTTTTTAGAAATGAAAATGATAATATTGAGTGATAAAATGACGAATTTTCCCCCCGAGAAACGTTAACGCTATTTTGTTCTAATGGAAATTTGTTTTTTTTTGTAAAATAACTTTTATTAAAAATTTTTCCTCATAGAAATACATATTAAATAATATCCGCTAACAATCGACAGAAAATATATCAGTATTCAAAATTTCAACGATGTGTGCACCTGATCTTAAATATTAGCAATGATTTACACACCAAGTCCAAGTCTTGTGATAAACACTATATCTGAAAACTTAAGTCAACTACTAAATTAATAATATATATATATATATATAATTTGGTAATAAATTTTAGCAAATTTTCGCAATGAAATCAAAAAAAAAAGCTAATGTAATGTTAAACAAATATCCCTTTCCTTCGTTGTAGAAATCATGTTGTATCGTTTGTATAAATCCGAATTTTTTATATTTGTATGAAAAAGTATACAAATGATACATCACGATTTACAAGGGATTTAAGGGAGAATACCCCTAATATATTTTTTTTAATAGTAATAGCAAAGATATAAATAAAGAGAGTTTTAAGTTCCTTAAAAGCTTTGCAGTAAGATCTAATATAATTTAAGGCCTTTGCATATGAGACGCGAGCTGCGAATTGCGAATATACGCAAATATTGACATTTCTTTCACATGACATTGCGAATTGCGAATAAAATGTTTAGAATTTTAAAAATAAATATGTTACAATTTTTAAAAAATGAAAATAGAAACAAACCTTCTTAAATCAAAATTATAAAAATTGAGATTAAAACCAGCGAATATTTATTCGCAACTATAGGTTCCACAGTGGAATGTGAATAATGACTTCACAGTTCGCGAAGAGCTGTTCTAATTCGCAGAAAAAAAATTTTAATTGCTATTTTTAATAACTTAACAAAATAATTGAAGTATTTTTGATGACATTAGATGAATTAATTAATTCCAAAAATTGTATGTAGGAAAATTAGTTAAATAAAATAACATGGAATAACTGATTTGTTCGGAATTCGGAATTCGCAATTCGCAGTTCGCGTTTCATGTGCAAAGGCATTTACTCATGTTAAATAAAAGCTTTTTTAGAATTTTACACATCTTTACGCATTTATATTTTATCGTAATAGAACTTATTCCATATACTTACTTTGAAGAAACATCAAAAAAAATATTTCGAATTGGACAAGAAATATATATTTCTTTAATTATTTAATATTTTCAAAATAAATAAAAGGATTTTAAATGTAAAAAATTTACTTGAAAAATATTTTATATTTTGGAAAAAAAAAACTAATAAAAATAAAAATGAAACATTTGAATTCGTTTCATACATGATTTTTTCCTTTTGTCTTCTTTAAAAATAATTATATTTATTTAAACAAAAAAAAAAATAAGAAAATAAATTCCATTTCTTTTCTTTTAAATTTTAATTATTATATTTTTATTTATATAAATTCTTTTCTTTTCTTTTTTTTTCTGCTTTTTAATAAATTTCATATAACTTTTCTTTTTTAATTTGTTTTTCTTTTTCTTTTTTTAATTGTTTTTTTTTTTTGTATTTATCATCTAATTACAAATAAATATTATTTATAATTAATTTTAATAAAATTATTATTATTAGATTGTGTTTTTTTTTTTTGTTTTTTTTTGTTTTAATAAAAAGATTATATTTTATTTATATAAGAATTTTTATATTTAATTACATTTCTTTTCTCTTTTCTCATTTTTTAAGCTACATTAATTAATTAATATTAATTAATTTATAAAATAAACATAAATACAAGGACCTGTGAAAGCAATTGTAATTATCATTAATTAATATTGTGTGTTTGTGTGTGGGTGTGTGTTGTTTTTATATTTATTAGATTTCTTTAAGTTTAATTAATGAATGCTAAAAGAAAACAAAATATATATATATATGAAATTCTTTTAAAATAAATGAAAACCTTATTCCATAAATTATTAAATTATTTATTAGTAAAAATGATTTTATATTTCGTTTTTCACTGATTTTGTTTTATTAAAATTTATATTACATAGTTGTTTTTTTCTTCTTTTATTAAATTTTATGTTTAAGTAAAAAAAAAGTCTTATATAATTTCATATTTTTTTTTTTTAATTAAATTTCACAAATATGTGTGACGTGTTGTTTTTTTTTTAATTAATTAATTCTCTCTTTTTTTTGCAATTAATTCTAAAATATTCACGAAATATAATCTTTTTTGCCGATTTTCTACTAATATATTTTTATTTTATATTAAATTAACTTTTCTTTTTATATTTTAATTTTTCTTTAAGTTTATTTTTATTATTGGTTTTTTTCGTGTTTTTTTTATTTTTTATTTTTATACGTAATCTCCATCACTACAATCACTTTCGTCTTCATCAGATGAAACAATCTTTCGTTTTTTTCGTTTGCTTCTTGCTGGCTGTTTTCTAGACGTTGTTGTTCGTGGTGTGGATTTTGAATTTCTCGATGATGGTGTTGTAACTGGTATAATTTCCTATACAATTATGAAGAGAATATTAATTAATAAATTGAAATCATTTGTAATCAAAAATCATTGTAAATTGTGATGCTAAATTTGATCGTGAGTATGGGATTAAAGATGAAATCAACTGGTACAAAATTATTAAAAGAATTTTGGTGAACCATATATATTTGGGAGGATGGCTGTCAAGAAACTTTGAAGCACATATTTTTCGACTTTACGAAATTATACTCAAATAAGAAAACAGTAAAATTGTCAGTTAATGCAAAAACTATTACATATTGGATGAAATTATTTATCCTAACAAATAATTTTATAAAGAACTAGCTGAGACTAAAAAACAGGTCACAATATGCGGCTATGCTAATGGTTTTCTCAGAAAATGATTGAAGGACCCATGTCTTTCAAAAAATATGATTATTATTGAGTGAGTTAAGGACGATTTTCTATCTTTCTGCCTCGCAACCTCCAACAGATGATGTCCTATCCTTTATATTACTTTTAAAATATAGAAATTTACTTGACAGTAGAAATATCTGAACTTACCTTATTAGTAACAATTTGTGGTGTTGGAACCGAAATATTAAAATTATTTACAATATGATTTTCAGTAAAATTTTCACGATGAATTGCCGCATTATTCGTTGGATTTGATGATGGTGTTTTTGGTGTTGTTGGTATTGAATTATTTAATTTCGGTTGTTTATCTTCATTTTGTGAATCTGAATCTTCCGGATCAAGTTTCAACATAAGTTGTTTAAACTAGAAGAAAAATAATAATATGAAAGAAAAATAAGAATCAACATTAAAAGCACGAATTTTATATACAAACAACTTACATCTAAATATTTTTCAATTAATTCACGTTTTTCATTATCATCTAATTCGGTTTGTATAACATTTTCCTTTTTTAATACATCAATTGTTGATTTTGGATTAAATTTAGAAACTGGTTTACGTGTTACAGACTTATCATACATTTTATTCGTTTCGGATGGTGAATATCGTGATATTCTTCCATCCGTAATACCGTACATATCTTTTAAATGTTGTTTTAATATTAACATTAACATACATCCCTGAGCGGATGTTATACATTTTTGTAAATCTCTTGTATCATCTGGTAAACGATTAAATAACATATCTTTATCTTCATCATCGTCATCATCATCATCGATAATTACAGATGAATTTAATTTATCATTATTCATTATATTCAGATTATCATTATTACAAAGATTCGTCGATGGTGCTGTTAAAATTTGTGGTTTTGGTTTAAGACCTTCTTTAAAATTTGCTAATAAATTTGTTCCAGTTACAGATATCATAATATCAATATGATGTATTAAATAAAGTGGTTCATCTTGTACCATATATGGAAAATATGCTAAGTTATCAGACAAATATAACATTTGACGTAATGTGGTCTTTTGATCATCAAATTGCTTTGTTACAGTTTGTACTAATGCACGTCGTTGTGGTTTTGTATTACGCAATAATGTATATAAAAAATCATTCATTGAAACCGGTTGCTCTTCTCGTATCCTGAAATAGAAGCGACAAATTAGTTTAGTAAATATTGTAAAGAACTATATTATAAAGTTATTTAGTTTTATTGAATGTGAAGTAATATCTAGTTAAGTGTTGATCTTTTATAAGAAATCATAGTAACGACATAAATACTTACGTAAAACCTCGAACTAAGCGATTACCATCACGTACTTGCAAAATTTCTTGTAATTGAAATGATAAATGCAAACCTTGTTGTAATTTCATATTAACAAAACCAGGATATGTTCTATCAATTTCTTTAAGTAATGCATCTGCACGATGTGCAGCCTATTAAAATAAAAAAAAAAGCACAATCATTAAAATCATAGAATTATACAAGTTAAAATATTAAATATATTTACTTCTTGTTTATCATCAGTACTTAAACAAATTAAATATGGTACCATTCGAACTGGATGTACCAAACCTTGTCGTAATACAATTTGTATTACTTTAACAGCCCATAAACGAACAGTATGATCACAATGTAAAAAACAATTGAGCACCTCACTTAAATATAATTGTATGATTCTGCTTGCCATTCCAGATGAGACATCATTCATTTCTTTAAGATCTTCTGTATGTGATTGATTATGCCCTATTTTTTTTGAAAGATAAAAAATTAATACAAAAAAATTAATAAAAAGAAAATATTTAATTTTAATTTTACTTACAGTCTTTTTCTTTATTATGCATATATAATTCAGATTCAGTTAAATACATCCAAATATTTCTCATACATATTGTTTTAATATGTGCTTCGACTGTTGTTGAACTTAATAATTCACGATAGAAATCTTTTAATCCTGGACGTGTTAAGTATTCATCATTTTGTACGCAAAAATAACCTAACGAAACTAATGCTTGCTTTCTTATAGCAAAATTCGAGCATGTTATGAAATACATCAGACATTCAAAAACATCATCACATATTGTTGGCGATAGTGCATCACCTAAAATTATCATAATTAGAAATAATTTGTTTTTACATTTTAAAAAAAAGAAACTCTGTCAATTTATATTACGAATTTGCTTTCTTCTTTCAATAACGTTTTTTTAATTCGAATTTCCGTGATTTTCTCTCACATATCCAAGTAAAATGAAAGCAAATTTATTCACAATTCATAAAATATTATATTACCTTCATTCAATCCTAACACATTCGGTGATGTGAAATCAAAGAAACGCATAAATATTCCAATTGTAAATAAACTACGACGAAAAATCGGATGATAAATATGTTCAATTGGTAAATTTGGATTATTCACCAGTTGATCTTTACTCATCGATATACTTTTATAAAACCTATAAGAAAATTGTCATTACAAATTAGTTAAATTATACTAATTTAAAAAAAAAGACATCATACTTTGAAAAACAATCCCTAATTAATTTATAATTTTTAGTTATTTTATTTACAACACCTCCTAAACATGATAAACAATTAAGGACAGCCGTTTGATTAAGGGACATAACAAGCACCATTAAATGTTCTTCTAAATCAGCTAAAAATGAATCACTTGGATGTTCCATTAATGGTACAACCTAATAATTATAAAATATTTAGATATAAAATTGATTAAATTAGGCATTTTTTATTTTTTTGATATTACTTGTTCTAATATTTCAGCAACAGCGCTTACAAATTTTGGCGCTATAGTCGAATGGCACCGAATATTTAAATATGGTTCAATTGTAATAGCATGTCGTACTAATAATTGAGGTCGAACTTTTGCTAATAAATGTATTGTTGTTATACAACCTAACATACGTGTATTATCAGTATCTTCTAATTGAATAAGACGTTCAACAAGACCATCAGCTAATTGTTGACAAGCCAAAACAACTTCTGGTGGAGGTTCTGTATTTTTTTTAATTGGTTCATTATTTATATTAGCATCAAGTAATTTTGTATTATTCTCTTTCGGTGTAAAAATCTATTAAATAAAATCAAAATTTATTAAACCAATAATTACTAAAAATAAAAACAATTGAATACTTACACTACTTAAAAGACCATCTAACCAACTAGTACCAGTATCATGTGCTGTATTAACAACATCAATTATTTGTGTTATTTTTCGATGAACTCCAATCTAAATGATACAAGAATGAATTAAAAAAACTAAATATATAATATTACTTTATATAATTATTTATTACACGATCATTTTCTCGGCATGGTGTAAACCACATTCTCATAAAAACTTCTGTAACTAATTTTTGTATGGCTTCTTCATCGTTAACACGTCGTATCATTTTAACACATATTTCTGGAATTTTCTCAAAATCTGGATACTCAATACATATGTCACGTAAAATTTTTATAACACGTTTACGAACCGAAACTCCAGTATCCTATTAAATAGAAAATTTAATTAATATATAAATGGGGAAATTGTTTATTTGTTCTTACCAAAATTCTTGTCGATAACATATCATAATACTGATCAATTAATTCTGAACTACTTAAAACATATTTTCCAATTAAATCGACAGCTGCTTCTCTAACTGATATTGCTGTATCCAAAAATTTTTGATTAACTCCCATTTGCATATCTTTACGTTTCAATATTAATGGATCTACTTCAACAATATTAGCAAGACATTTCATTGCACGAGTTCTAATTGCTATTGTTGGTTCTCTGTATTTCAAAAAATAAATAAATCAATAATTAAATACTATAAATATATAAAAATTGGTATTGTATTTTAATTAATTACCTTACAACTAATATAATTTTTTGCAAATATTTATCGAAGGATTGACTAAATGGTCGTTTACTTGCTAAATATTGTGCGATTAAATGCGCATTATTATAATCGATATACGTTTTAATATGTTGCGATGTACAATTAACATCTGAATATGGTTTTATTTTACCCAATAAATATTTTTTACGTTCTTCTAACACATGAAATATTTCGAGATTCAATTCCTGATCAATGTCGGTATTCAAATTCTTTTTATTATTAATATTTGTATCGTCATCACTATTATCATCATCGTCATCATCTGATGATGTATCTGAAGATTCATGTCCACTAGTACCTATAAAGCAAAAAAGGGAACATTTTTTACAGAAACAAAATATATAAAAAAATCGACCAATTAGAGCAAAGCAACACCAATTGTATTGAGTTAAATGTACGTGGAAGCCACATTTTCGATTTGAAAACTTTTGGAATCACTCTTAATTTGTCTGGTATTCATATATGCAATTATTTATGCATGAATTTTCATAGCTCCTAATTTACGTACCTTTTTTTCGTTTCTTCTTAGCAATTTTCTTTCTAGATGCATAACCTTTTTCTCCTTCAGCTATTCTTTTTCTCTGTTGCATTACATCACGATACCATTGTGATAAATAAAAATGTCTTGCATAATCCCAAATTAAATTCTCTTCTTGTGCGTTCACAGCCAAAAAATCTAATAATATTTTTTGTAGGAATTCAATACGTTCCTCATCTGGATCTAATATAATATTATTCTAAAGAATAATAATAATAAGATTAAGAATTAATCATTGAATGAAGAAAAATATAAAATATATTTTTTTTTATTTAACTTACATTTTTTGGGGGTAAATCACCTTCCTTTTCTTGTTCAGCTTTAATGCATTTTATCATTTGATCCATTGTGTTCACTTTACATCGGGATTCAACAGTTTCTCTACGTAATCTAGCCGCAACAATACCCAAATAATCCAATGATGCTAAACGTATGGTTTGTTCAATTGATTTATCAGACATATACTTAACTAATAATGTTCCCAATAAACTTAATAATAATTCAGCAGCTGGCCATTCTGGTTTATTAACTGTTTCTAATAAATCATGAATGAAATTTTCAAATAATGGACGGAAATCAACATCATGTAAACGACTTTTACATTTACTTAAAAATGTTGTTAAAAAATTACCACCTATACTAACGGCTGTATCATATTTCTCTATTACAATTAAATCTTTATCATGTTTAAATTTATTTAGATTATTATCATCATTATTTAAAATATCATTTGTTGATGTTATTGTATTCATTTGTTTAATCTTTTTATTTGTCCGATTTATTTGTTCACCACATATATTATCAGGTAGTACTGTTGAACACTGAATTAATTGTAAAACTAGTGCTGTTACCATTTGTATATTGCCACCATTATTAGCTAATTTAAATGGTCGTAAATTTTTTTTTAAATAAACTAATCTATCAATAGAGGCTAATATATCACTTAATATACTACTACGCATTTTCACATATTGTTCTTTTTTGAAAATCTAAAAAAAAAAAACAGAAATGAAATTGAATTAATATTAAATTAGTAATTACTTGATTATATATATATTAAGTTAATTACCGTTGTCACTAATTCCAAACAAACAAATTGTAATGTCTCAATATTATCAACAAAAAATGGTTCAACCGCTAATGTTGATAGTGCCAGCACAATTGTATCAACAAATAAACATTTATCAAAGAGAGCAACAAACACTTTCATTAATTCAACCGATTTTGAATATAACAATTGTAAATTACGATTTAAATGATTTGATTTTTTCTTATTATTACGATGATCTGTTGATGATTTTTTATGATTTTTAGCTAAATAAATTGGATCATACGAAGGAAATATTGTTTCACGAAATTGATATTGTACAAATTTAACGATCGCTGATATATTATCTTCTTGTAAGAATTTTAAATCTTTCGCAGTTGAATAAATATTACATATTAATAAACATGCTTCGACAGCATTTAGTATTTTTTCCATTCCATCTTCACCAACAAATTCTTCATCAAGATCCTGGAAAAACAAAACAATTTTGAATTTGCAATATTTAGGTTCTTATTTTTGAATATATTATACTTACAGGACCAGCGGAATAATTTCTTGCTAAATAAATATTACGCATAGCATAATTTATTAATAATGTTAATTTATTTTTTGGAATTGAATCTAATACACCTTTTGCTTTCAGTTTAGCAACATCATTACTAACGACTAATAACATTTTTGATGATATGCATTCGATTGATTCATCAGTTTCATCTAATAACAGAAGTAAATAATTAATAAAATCTTATTAGTTTAAAATTTCATACTAACCAGAATTAAAATTTGGTGTTTCAGTGTCATCTAGTTGTTCAATTATTAAATCCATATTTTTCATAAATTGTTGATAAGATTGAGATTTTATTATTTCATCTTTTGATGATTTTGGTAATATTGGAACTAACATTCTTTCAATACGCCGTACTTTTGGTTTCGAAACTAAATAAGGAAGAAAAACTAAATATTGATGAAAATAATTTAAGATAATTTACTTACATATCTCCTCTGGCGGTATATCATTTCGATTAATTACTATTTTTCGTTTATTTGCTGTATTATTTCGATCATCCGCTTTCATTTGGGAAAACATATCATCATTCTTTATTGCTGTTGTTCCATCATCGGTTAAACCTAATTTTTTTGCTAATTCAGGTGATTTTTTAGCAAATTTCCGCAAACTCTGTTGCATTAGAACTTCATCGGCTTCTTTCAGACGTGGTATTACAACTTTTGGTAATAATACTATATTGTTATCTAATTTTGATATTGTTGTTATTGTTGATGATAATCCTATTTCTGTTGTAGCTGTTGCATTTGATATTGGCGAACTTACTGCCACTATTGAACTAATATTATTATTGGGTAATAATGGAGGACTTGTCGTTGTTGCTGTTGTCATTGCTGATGATACAATTACACTATCTTGTATTTTCATTTCTTGTTGATTGCTATGATTTTGTTGTTTTGGTTGTTGTTGAAATTGATGTGGTGTACCAATTATTATTTGATTTGTTTCCGGTGCCACGCTTGCTTGTGCCGGAGATGGGCCACGTAAATCGAAATTTTTACTCTGTTGTTCTAAATATTCATTATTACGTGGTATTGCTTTTTTTTGTGGTAAATTTAACTGAGTTATTTGTTGTTGTTGTTGTGGTGGTTGAACCTGGGATTGTAGAAGCTGTTGGGGAAGTTGTTGTTGAGATTGTGGTTGTTGGATGACAAAAGTTTGCTGTGATTGTGGTTGTTGCTGTTGAATATGAGGCACCGGTTGTATTTGCGTTTTATTTGTTTGTAATAATTGTTGCTGGTGTAGCAATTGTTGCTGCTGTTGCTGTTGTTGTTGTAATTGTTGCTGTTGTTGCTGCTGTAATAATTGCTGTTGTTGTTGTTGTTGCTGCTGTTGTAATAATTGCTGTTGCTGCTGCTGCTGCTGTTGTTGTTGTTGCTGCTGCTGTTGTTGTGGATTTATAATTTGTTGAACCGGCAGAACTTGTTTCTGAACCAGCACAGGCTGTTTCTGTGTAAATTGAGTCTGAACTGGTTGCATAATTGTAACTTGCTGAGGAATATTCTTTTGTTGCTGTTTCAAGACTTGTGGCTGGTGTAGATTTACAATTTGTTGTGGCGATGGTTGTTGTTGATTTACAATTTGTGATGGTGATTGTTGATTTACAATTTGTGGTTGTGGTTGTTGATTTACAATTTGTAATATTGGTTGTTGATTTACAATTTGTGTTTGTGGTTGCAATTGTTGATTTACAATTTGTGATTTTGGTTGTTGATTTATAATCTGCGCTTGATTTACTTGGGGTTGTTGTTGTGGTTGATTTACAATTTGAGGTTGTTGATGTAGATTTATAAATTGCGCAGGTTGTTCATTTACCACAACATGTGGTTGATGATTTATTTGCTGAGTTGGTTGTTGCAATTGATTAACAATTTGATGTTGTTGTAATTGAGTAATCGTTTGTTGTTGTTGTAATTGATTAATAGCTTGTTGCTGTTGTTGCAACTGACTAATTGTTTGTTGTTGTGTTATTAACTCAGTCGATAATTTTTGTCTAGTCACAGATCGCTTTGTTGTTGTAAATGTTGTATCACTTGTATTATAAACATTATTACTACAAACAGAACAGAACAGATATTAAATAATATTACTAAAAAAAAAAGTAACTTTTTGTAAACTTACATATTTAGAATATTATTCTGTGATGTGATTGTGGAATTTTGTATCGTTGTATTTATATCTAAAATTTGTTGCTGATGTATATTTATATCTGTACCAGTTGTAATAAATTGCAAATTAGTACTATTAATATTTTGCGCATTTGCCAATTGTGCTTTATTTCGTGTTGTAATTGTGTGCTAAAAAAAAGGGAAGTTTTTAATGAATTTAATAAAAATGAAGATTTTTTTAGACAAACAAACTATATATATACCTGTTGCAATTGTTGTTGATTGACGATAACATCATTTTGTTGATTAGGTGATATTATAGTTGAAGGAACTTTATGTTGTATTTGTTGTTGTTGATGTATTGGATTAGGGATTTGATTATTTTCTATAGAACAAAAAACTAAAATTGTATATAACAAAAAAAAAAGAAAAAAATCTAATTTTCTTACGAATACGATGACTATGAGGAGTATTAAAAACAGTAGGCCTAAATGTATAAATTCCTTGAAGTAATTCCGGATATTCACTTATATTCGTGCCAGGTTGATTGACAGCAAATTGACTCTTTAATTCACTAAAACAGTAAAAAATTACAATTGTTATTAAAAAAAAAAAATTTTTTTCTAAATAATATTTCTTACATATGATCTGAATTTGTTTGTTCAATCGCATGAACTAATTGTTTAACTAAATTATCATCTCGTACCGATAATAAATTATTTGATTCTTCTGCAACCAAAGTATGAAATAATAAGGATTTATTTAATGATGTAATACTAGATATGGAATCCGATACTGGAAGCTCACTCAACACTAGAAACAAGACAACAATAAATGGTATAAGTTCAAATTTATATTTTATTAATTTTTAAAAGAATTATTTACAATCTGATAAACTAGTTAAACCAGCTAATGTTGTTACCGGTACGCTAGGTACGTCTTTGTCGCTCATTCTGTTGTACACTTATTGTAAACTTTCCTAAGGGGAATAAGATTAAAATTATTATATTATTAAAATTATATTATTCAATTCAATTTTGATTTACCCATTAAAATATAATTTTTATTTCGCTGGTAGTTTTTAATAATTTCCTCTTTCTTCTAATTTTGAATGAAGAAATTGTTTAGGAGAAAAATCTGTAATTATAAATATTTGTGTTAATTAAAAAAAATAGTTGAGTAATAATTAAATGGAATAAAAAAAGGTTCGAAAAACTTAAGTCGCTTAATAAGAGCTGTAATTTGACAAATTCTCAGCAGTTTAGTGAAATTGGTTACCATTAGGCTTTATTTTGATCCGTCCAAAACAGACAGAACTGGTTTGATTTGCGAATTATCTCAAACTACAAATCTTTATAAAGAACTTTAAAAATTTAATCTCAATATAGGATGTAAAGAGAAATCATTAGCACAGCCAAAATATTATCTGTGATTTTAAAATGTTGTTAAAATTTACACCGAAATCAACTAAACTTAAATTCTTAACAATTTTAACTTCAAGTTAATCCTTTAATTCTTTAAAATTCATATATTTAGACATACACTATCTGTTTTGTCCTGTTTTCCAAGAAATTTTGTCAAAATTTATACATTAGAAATGTCTCTAAACATTTTTAATGGCAAAAAGGCATAAACATTCTCATGTGTTGTAATACCAATGTGTTCCCTATGAGTTCACACTATAAGTGGACATTTTTGACCAAGTTTCTACGAAGGCATATGAAAAATTTGATAGTCTGAAGGGATCTTAATAGATTTATAATATTTTTAAAAGAGTAAAGGATATTCACTATATTCAGAACTGAATTTAAAAGTAACTTAGACTTAAGTAACAAAAGGAAAAACAGATGGAGAACACTCTGATTTACATACAAATGTTAGATATTCAGATTTGGTACAATTTAATTAAAGGTAGAGTCGTAATAATAAAAATAAAGTCAAAATATCTTAGAAAAAGAATATAAGGCACTTCTCATGAATTGAATTCATTGGTAAATTATTTACTTATCCCAAAAATTAGACAGGTATTATACAAGTCTGAAAATTGATTTCTATTCTCAGTAAATTTATTTATCACGATCGATTCGATGTAATTAAAAGGATTCACGAGGATTAGAAAGAATATAACATTATTAAGTTAAGAATTTTGACAGAACAACTGGGTTTTTTGCGTGTACCTGAATTACCCCGAAATGATTTTCCAGAATTTGCATGCCAAGTTGATTTTCTTATATTTTAACCTAAGAGATATACAAACGTTAGGACGGCACAGATTTGATTCCAATTTCATATATAATAAATTTATTATAAGGTTCTTCAATAATTCGTCAACAATTTCTTACGTTTTCTTTCTAGATTCAAGAGTTTTAACACGACAGAAATTACTCGTAACTATTTATTATTGAACATTTAATTTTTATCTTTAATTGAATACAAATCTAATTAATTTACGAATGTAAATTGTATCTTCTTAAAATTAAGATTGAACACATTAATCTACATTTAGGTTAATTAATAATTTATTAATGGTGGTCTTGAAACTGATTGAAAGCTTGTAATAAGATTAAAACTTCTTAGACAGACCAAAACAATTAATATTATTTAAAAAAATTATATATACAAAGTGTTGTACTTAAAAATATGATCTAAATAAATTTTTCGGTAAAAAACGAGCACAATGAGAAAATTGTAATTGTTTTAAATATTTTTGAAGGCAATTTTAATTTTATTTCACAATAATTAAAAAACTTAAAAAATCACTTAAATTAAATGGAAATTTTTTTTTCTTTTTTTGACATGAAACTATTTTGACATTTGGAGAAATGAAAAAAAGAGAAAGAAAAAAAAACGGAACTTATTGTTTATTTGGTAATTTTTTATTTTAATTTTATTTTTACTAAGATTTTTCTTTTCTAAAAAAGAAAAGGGAAAATTTTTTTGAAGAATCTTAATTGTAAAACAAAACTTATTATCTGAAAAAGCTCATTGCGCCTAAAAAGAAAGAAAAAATTAAAATTACGTGCAGATGGCAAGGCAGGAAAAAAAAAATCAACAACACTATTCACAAGGCAGGAGGAGCGCAGTGCCACCAAAAAAAAGATTGGTTTTGAATCAAACCAAGCAATTTTTGGTGCATATTTTTAATTGAAAACAAACCAAACGAAATGTTATATTAATTATTTAAAATAAAAAAAAGACACTGACATTTTCTCACCTTATTAACTGGAATAATTGCATTTTATTGCATTTGAGTGAATCAATTTTTTTGACATAAATTATTTTTGTAAACTAAAAAAAAAAAAAATAAACGAGTTGATTTGATTGACACGATACAAAAAGAAAAGTTTATTTTTAAATTTCTTTCGTTTTTTTTTTAAAGTATATATTAATTATTGCAGTTGATGGAAGAAAAATCTTTTCGAAAAATACCAAACTTTTAAGATTTTTAATTTTTTTTTTTCTTCTTTTCACTACAATCACACACACTTCCGCACGTTTTACATACGCGCATACAAATTCAATTCGACAAAAATGATTATCGTATTTACGGCACCAAAAAGAAAAAAAAATTAATTCTTAATTATTTATACGAAAAAAAGAAAAGAATATTTTCAAAATATTTCTTTTTTTCAATTTTAATTAATGAAAACTTTATTTCTGTTTATGTTCAAATTAAAACTTCTTTGTTTTTTCTTTCATTGATTCGAAAAATTGGGATTTTCATTTTCTCCACTGTCATTTAAGTTTTCTTTTTAGTTTCACTTCTTTTTCTTTTGATTTCTTACATTAGAGTTTTACTTGCCTACCACCAAAAAATGCAAGATACAATTTTTTCTTTTTATTTTTTAAAACATTTGCACTTTTTTTTACAAAATTTAACACAAAAAAAAAGACAAAAATCTTAACGTAAAATTTCTTTATACCAATTTTTATGGATTTTTATTTGGAAAAGATTTTATTCTTAATTATGAGAAATTAAACGATTTGATTAATGAAATATGTAAATATTTGACAATAAACGGATAAAACTTTTTGTTTCGCATTTTATTTTGACTGAATAATAGAAATGGCGGCGACGTCGAAAATACACCAACACCAAACCAAACATATTTATTTTTTTGTTGGATACGTTCGTTACGACAAACAGACGTATTCGAGTATCGTGTATCGAAATATATAATTCGATAGTTGATATTTTTTTTTCCAAAATGGAGTTTTTTTTAAGACGTTTGGAAGTTCGGTTAAAAAGTTTGTGCAAAAATAATATATAAGTGAAATTTTGTGTGCAGTGTTTAAGTAAAGTGAAGAAAAGAAATCAAGTATCAAGGTAAGATATCTATTGATAATCAAGTGCAAAGTATCTTCGATTTAAAAGAGAAATTATATATTGTATTAATTCGGCGTTGCTGAAGAATTGTTATATCGTAAAAACTAAAGTATTTTAACTTTAAAATTCATTTTAGATATTTAGTTTAATTAAAACTCTTTATGTGTTGAAATTATTACTATAATTGCCTATAATGGATCAAAAAATAATATTTTTTTTATTTCCCACCAAAAACTTGGCTGCTAAACAAAAATTAGGTTAGTTTAGTTTTTAAATGAGACTGCAATGTTATTTGTGAACAGATTTGCATAAAATTTAACATGGCGAATGGCCCGACATGGTTTTTGTATTTATATATAAATTTAAACAAAATTTTAAATATATATATCAAAAGATGATATTGATACAGTACAATCTTGGAGAACAGCATGTTTCTTCAAACACATAACTTTTTCTTGATCAATACTATTAATTTCCTTTAAGTGAAACATATTTTGTTTGGTGCTAATAAGATTGGGGTAGTGATAAAACTAAACAATCTTCATTCCAGTCTTTATTGCATCAAACAATAAGAAATATAATCCTAATTACATGTGTCTAAGAATGTTGGATGAAAAGCTATCTCGCCCTTGCGACAAACCATACAAATTTCTTAGCCATATTAGTACGGTCAACCAACATCAAATCAGTACAATAGCAATACAATAGCCTAACTTTATATCAAACTCAAGCAAAATTGGATTGGTCGTTCTCAAGTTAATTCTTATATAGATGAACAGATTTGATTTCACAGTTTGGATATAATCTTTGATGTACTTTTATGTTCGAAATAAAACAAAGATTGATTTTGAAATTAATTACTAGATATCTGAGATTTATTTGACAAATTGTGATATAATATTCCAAAGTGAATCGCAAATAATGCCTGATCCTTACAACTGTTTGATATTTTCAACTTTTTAAGTAGATAGTCTGAAAATTTTGAATTTCTACATTTTATGTGCAAATTCCATAGTCGCATTCAATCTAATCGAATTGATAATACTTTGTCTTAAAAGTGTTAATTTAAATTGCAATAAAACTACTAAATATGTTGCCATGAAAGTAATATTCTGTAAAAACAAAAAAAAAATTATTTGTTTAATTTAAAAAGAAAAGAAAAAAACAAAACCCCACTCACTGATGTAATTAGTCCTCGATTAATATCAGCATAACCATCTAAACTCATTGTTGGTGGGTTTTTAGCAATTGCTACTAAAAACATTTGAATTTCATTTTGTGTAGCATTATCCAAAACGGTTATATTCACATTTAAAAGACGTGTTTGAAAATCAAGTCCTACACTTTTTGATGCATGATACGCTTCATTACATATTATAAATAATAAGGACATACAATAAAATACAAGAATGAATAAACCAAATTCTTTATATGTAACACCATGATCGATGATTTCACTCATTGCACCATAAGTTGCAATAATTGTTGTAAAAAATATTACAAGACAATAAATTGCGTACATATTGGAATAAGCACGTCCTTTAAAGACAAAAATAAGACATATATTTTGTAGAAAATTAAAGTTTTTTTTTCTTTTAATATGATATATACCTAATTGTTGCATCATATGACTTAAATCGACCCATAAATGACGATATTCAGTTAATTTTTCGGCTGGTTTTGGACTTGCTAATGTTTGTTGAAGTTTTTCAACTAATGCTCGACTAGCTGTACCAAATGCATTACAATTAATGTACCTGAACCAAAGTAAAATCAAACAATTTTTTATTCTATTTAATTATAATCTCAACCACAGAATCAAACCGGAATTCAATCGAAAACTGAAATTAATCGAAATTTTCTAATACCTATTTTTGTTATTTACTTTAATTCTTTATACCCAAATCGATTATACACTATTAGGGTATCCATTGTTTTTCGTAAAACCTTCGTATTCATTTAAAACGTCGTAAACTTCGTAAAAATTTACAAAATACAACGTCTTACGATGAATACGAGGGTTTTTACGAAAGACATTGAATACTCTATACCCGTTTTGAACCAAAATAGAAATCGAACCATAACCGAAACGATATTTATTTTTTTTTAAACCGAAACGTAACACGAAACCGATAAAACTTAAAGAGCGAAACTGCAAGCCAGCACAACATAAATTTCGATTCAACTCTCTGATCTCAACTATTTATAACTTACCATAAACTACAGAAACAATTTAACATTGCTATTATTGGATAATATGCAAATGTATGCCAAAATGTAAAATCCGGTTGTAAATAGTATTGTGCTAAATTTACAGCAAAACTTACTGACCATGAAAATATACATAACGCCCATGTTAAGGGATATAAATTTGGAAAGACAATTGGTGTTCCTGTTACTTGTGAATATTTATATTGATAACTTGTCCACATATTTTTAAATATCGCTACTTGAGGACCATGACGCCATGATGCAACCGGCAATAATACATGTGGTACCAATAAACTGATAAATATTATATTATAAATGATTTCATCAAAACGTTTATCAGAATAATGTATGAATTTCAGAATCCTTTCTTTACCAACAAATGCTACAACAACACTTTCAATTGAAAAAATTGTGAATGCCCAAAGAAAAACCCAAGATCGATACGAATATAATGTTGATGGTAAATGTGGATTAACTCGATTACGTCGTATCGGCATAATACCTAAAATTTAAAAAAACATACTTTTTAATAATTGCTAATTCTAAGCATATATTTATTAAATTATTTATTAATTTATACCCATTATTTGAAATAGAACTAATAAACTTTTTGTAGTATAATAAAATGAATCATGACGATCTAATACTTCTAAATCATGATTTTCTTCTTTTTTACGAACATATAAATCTGTTGGTGATGAATTTCCATCATTTTCCATCATACTTAATTTTTCCTTATAACGTCGTTCATCTTCCATAAATTGTCTTTGGTTTGGATTTAAAATTGGTCGAATATGTTTCTCTTCGAAATCCATTTTTTTTTTTTGGATAGATTTAATTTATTAGAAAAGTACACTTTCACAGGTAATACTTTTTAATCGGGGAACAAAATAATACTTCTGAACCAAATGAAATTTACTTATCGAATGGAAATTCTTTAAAATGTTAATAATTGTTTTTTTATAGGTTTAGATGTTGTTTCGTGTCATTCTAATTAGAAAATAATTGATATATTGACCAATTTTATAAATTATTTATTAAGGATCAACCGTTTTTTTTTTATGTAACTAAAAAAGTTCTTTGGAGTTTTTATTGACTAATAATTTTACTTACAATAAATAGCAAATAGTTAGAACAATTTATAGTTCATAGCAGTGTTTCCCAGACTATGTTTCGCGGAGCGCCATTGTCCCTTTGAAAATAAAATATTATCAAAATTAGTGTGTGTACATTTTTCCTATGCATTATGATAACTCAACTCTCTCATATTGTGCCTGATATCTAAGGGATTTGTACAACAAAGTCATTAAGAATCTAATGTTACGCTACTTTATTTTACTAGTTTTATGTGATTTGTTTTAAATAATTAACATTTCCGAATACATATTTGTTTTCACCTTCTCAGAACTTAGTAAGGTATAAGAGAGTATTATAATCTTGCAAAAATTCTACTCCCAGTATTCATCCGGCATACATATTTTGAGTGTCCCGGAATCCGATTTGATTATTTTCTAATGTCTGCATGTATGTCTGCATGTGCGTCTGCGAAGCCTTCTGGAGCAAAATGGAGTAAGCAGAAAATTTTTTGTATGAATGGTCGACCTTTTCTAGAACAAGAGTTGCTATGCTGGGTGCATGCACTCTGAATATGGAGAGGTCTGCTAACTTGGGACTAACTACGGTGCTGACCTTCATTAAAAAGACTAACCAGTTCGGGGAAGAAACCTAGCCTCTCAACCAATCATTTAGGAGCCAGCAAGTCCTACGTGCTAAGGCGCCTACAAAATAACCAGGTTTTTTCGTTAAAATTGTAGGATTTGTGAAGTGTTCTGTCTTAGGGAAAGTTTGGGAAACTCTAGTCTATAGAATATTTTCGGAATTCTTTTATCGATTTCATCTTTTTAAATATATATTAATGAAACAATTTATTGCCCAACAAATGAACTTGAAATAATAAAAAAGTAAGAAAAAAACTATACAAAATGTCTTATATTTATTATCATTTATTTTCAATTTACGGTTTGTTAATTTTAATTTATTTATTTATAAAAATATTTAATGTAAATTATTTAGACAAGAACAAAAAAAAAAGGAATAATAAACTTTGGTCACATTTTGAAAAAACGATCTTTAAATCAAAATTTGAAAGAAATAGTAAAGTTTCAAACCCAAAATTTTCAAAAATCGATTTCAAATTTTGATAAAGACTGCGTTTTTTTTTCGATTATTATTATTAAAAAAACAAATTAATTTGTTAAATTTAAAATAAATTTTTGTTTAAGGAAAGTTATTAAAAAAAAAAGCACAAATGTTCTTTGTTGGAATAAAAAATTCCTAATAATAATAAGTTAAATATTAGCTACACATAATAATCTAAAAATAAAAAAAAAGATTAAATTTTTTTTTTGTTTTTAATTTCTAATACTTAAAAAAAAAAACACTTATAAGTTTTTAATTTTTTTAATGAAATCAAATTATTCATATTTGATTGTATTTTGTGATTATTTAAAATATTTCTGAAAAAGAAGTTATTATTATTAATAATATAATAATTATAAAGGGTCTTTCATTAAGGACATAACAACTCTGTAATTTATTGTAATTTATTGATTGTAACGTGTGCTGTGTGGCTTGTAGCGCCGTCTTGTTGCAACCACATATCGCCGATATCAATTTCATCTAATTCTGGCCAAAAATAATCCTCCAACATGGTACGATAGCGCTCTCCATTGACGGTAACATGGCGATCGTAAAAATACGGCCCAATCACGCCTTCGGCATGTAAACCGCACCATACAGTGATTTTTTGTGGATGCAATGGTGTCTCTTGAAGGACATGTGGGTTTGTTGCTGTCCAATAACGCATATTTTGCTTGTTGACGAAGCCATTCAGCCAGAAATGAGCTTCATCGCTGAAGATGATTTTTTTGATGAAATTCTGTATTTTCTTCCAGCTTTGCCAGAGCCCAAACGGACAAGTTTCGGCGCTTCAAATGGTCAAGTGATGCAAATGTTGACTTTAATCTACGTTTTGACATTGACAGGTCATTATTAATGTTTAAGGGTGCGTTCATATAAAGATACAAAATTGTTATGTCCCTATTAAAAGACACTATATGAAACAAAAATCATAAGAACAATGAATGGTATCTTTACGCGGATATCACATATATCTCTGAAAGTGTTCTTCTTTTAATTTGGCAGTTATTAGAGAATTTTGTTTTATTTTATTTGATTATTATTAAACTGTTTTTCTTTTATTGTTTATCTACTTAAAATTAATTATAAATGTTTTTCTTTTTTTTCTTCTGTATTTCATTAATAAAAATTGATCATTGATCATCATAATCGTTTCCATTACAAGAGTAACAGCAATTCTTTCGATAATAATCATAGTCACATAAACGTGCTTTAACTACTAATGGGCAATTTTTGAAATTATCAACACAAATTGGTGTTATATCGTTTTGAATAAGATCAACTTTAGGATCTGTAAAAATTAATAAAATTATTGTATTAAATTATAGTATAGTGACGACGGGTGATTCATCGTGAGGTAGTTTTTTCAATCGGGATTGTTTTACACATCACACGTGAATAGTATGAAGCTCTGTCATTCCAGTTTGACTCAGTATTGAATACCGTTTCATTATGGAAAGACTTACACCATCGTGTTATCAGTGAATGGGCGATTGAGCTGCTTAAAGATGATCGGCTATTTTATGGCAGATGCCCATTTCTGGCTAAATAAGCAAAATTGCCGTATTTGGACTGATGAACAACCTGAAGAGTAAAAATAGACATGTTGAAAATTTATTTCGGTGAGCAGCTGATTTCACGTTTTAGATCGATGATTTGGCCGCCTAGATTGTGTGATATCACACTTCCGGATTATTTTCTTTGGGATTACGTGAAGTCTCAATTCTACGCGGATAAGCTAGCTAGGATTGATAGCTTGGAAAATGCTCAAACAACTGGCTCAAAATTGGTCCTATAGAAGACCACTTAAGGCGTGGCTGCGGCCAACATTTGAATGACATAATCTTCAAAAAATACTATAGGTGGCATCGATTGTTCTTTCGGTTCTAAAAAAGTTTTCACCATCAAATTCAGTTTTATATGCTTTTTTCAAAATATTTTCTTGAACCTCACGATAAATCACCCGTTATATGTAAATATTGTTTCGAATTCTTACCATGACATTTTTCCGTATTACATCCTCGATAAATTGATTCACGATCAGAATAACGACATTTTTGTGATTCTCTAAGAGTATTTTCTTTTAAATTCAATTCTAAACATTTCACTGTCCGCCGTTGATTACCGCCATCACAAGTTTTTGTACACTTTATATAATAAGAATATAATTAAGATAATTTTTTTAAAAAATATATAATTTACTTACATCTGTCCATTCAGAATAATGCCATCTCGGTTTACAATATTCCACTTCATCGAATGTACAATTTCTTAATGTGATTGGTTTTTCATTTTCCTTACATTCATTCTCATCAACAATTAATTGATTTTTTTTTGATATACAGATAACTTCCCGAGATCTTGTTAAATTAAAACAATTTCCATTACATTGTCCCCATGAGCCGGTAAACCATTCACCACTTTCGCAGGCTCTTTCATTTTCACATGGACGTGTTGTATCCGGTGTAATCCGAAGATCACAACGATCCGTATTCGGTGGTGAACGATCACAAAATATCGAACGATGTTCAACACCAGTACCACACTCAACCGAACAATGTTGATTCCAATTCGATGTTAACCAAAAACCATTTTTATCACTTTCAAATGCCGATACACGTCTTACTGTTGTACTATTTGCTATTATTGAATCTGGTGCTCTGGCATGTGCATGTAAACGTTGCCGATCCGTTCGATAATGATTACGTCGTCTATTTATTAATTTTGGGCAATCACATGACTTTTTCGTAGGTGGTTCTTCTTCCATACAAGCTGCATTACTCACTTGAATAACTATACCTGTTGCAAGTTCTTGAACACAACGTATTTCACGCTCCCGTTGACCATCACTATAGATACATTGACAATCACCCCATTCTTCAAGATGCCAATATGCAGGACACGGTTGTGTATTGCAACGTAATAAATTTTCATTTAATATCGGTTTTTCTGAACGTGAACAACGGCGTGCTGAAAAATAACGTGTTGGATTTTCACGTACACAACGTATTATTGGAGTTTGAGATCCACCGCCACATGATTTGCTACACGGACTGAAGCCAACTACTTTCCATAAGAAACGACGTCTTCTTTTTTCCGGTCGATTTGGTGTTATCTCGGAATTATAATCACCGGATTTTAAAGACACTTTACTATCATCAACATTATAATCTATTTCACCAGATAAATTTTCATCTAAAATATCTTCTTCGGAATCAGAATTTGATGTGATTGGTAACAAATATTCGTATTTAATTCCAGGATTTGGATCTTGGCCAAAAACCTTTTTAAAAAATAAAGTAATAAATAATTGGATTATGTTTCTTGTTTTATAATATGTGAAATATTAATTTTTGTTACCATTAAATAAATCGATTCAGTAGTTGGTCCTGTACAAGTTATCCATTCGGTTACACCTTCAAGTTTTTTACCATCTTGTTTAGATGTTAATCCATCAATTCGTCGATAATCAAAAACTGTTCCAGCTGCTTCATAAAGTCCACTCGGAGATATTGTATAATCTCCATTAAATATAAACTTTTGATTTGAACCTTTTAGAACTGTTTTCGAAAATTTCAAATTAAATACACGATTATCAAAAAAATGTAAAATTAACTTACCTAAGAAATTCATACTATTTTTTAGTTCAGTTATTGAAATATTTGATGCTCCCGGTGGTATTAAAGCAACCGAAACATAACCATTTGGTAATGGATTTTTTGTGAAAATTCCAGAAATTGGTCGACAAATTAAACCACCACAAGGAACTGTTCCACTATTTGCAAATGATCCAGTTAAAATTCCACTGGCATGAACAGCCTACGAAAAAGAAAATCAAATATTTCGGTTATTTAGAAATTTCTAGTACCAAGGATTTTTTAAGATCCACTTACCAATAAAATGTGAAAAATATTTTGAATTAAAATCATGATTTTTTTTATTGTTTTTTATTAATTACTTTTACTATAAAATAAAATTCAAACCTTTTAAAAAGGTATTTGTGGTATTTGTTATTTACTTTATTTCTATTAAAATTTTTTTGGATTAGTTAAGTCATGGAACCTGAATTCTGTAATTTTTAATGTTTTTTTATTTCATAGAAAAATATAATTTGTTAAATCCTCTTTATATATGTAACAGAAAATTATCATCATTCATTACTTAACCATGGGGCTTAGTTAGTATCGTATTACTGATTTTAACATTTCTTCATATCATATTTTCTTCTACTCTGAATAGATATACTCTCAAGAACTATAAAAGATTGATTTAAATGTTTCGTTGAATAAAATTACCCGTGTTAATAGAGGGCTACTGTTATTTAAAATAATTTTCACATAATAAAATTATATATACGTGAATACTGGTAGTCAATTTAAAACGTTTTATGTCCAGTAGAGTAATTACAGTAATTATATTTATTATACATAACAAGAGTACTCAATGGTAACATTTTATTATACGTGAATTTATTTTTAAAGTATTATGCAAGAAGAAGACGATAGTAGTAATCGTATACATATTATTGGGTACTAGAATTAATTTTTGACTGTTGTTTATGGTAAGAGGTGGCGTTAGTCATATTATTTCCACATTGTGTTTCTTGTGAAAAATAAAAGTGCTGCTGAACGTGTCTTTTTCTTGTGAAACCCTATGGTGAACATACTCTATCTGAAATTACTTCTACAGATTGGTTTAGTTACGACGATTTTAAGATAATAATTTTGATATGAAAAACAAACAACGCCCTGGTCAGATATTATCAGGTGTGGTATACTATTAACTGGTGAAACAGTTAACGCTGATCGTTACCGACAACAAGTAATCAATTTGAAGCAAGTATTGCTAGAAAAATCAGAATATGCATGACAATGCTAGACAAAATATTACAAGATCTGTAAAGAAAACGTTGGAATCACATGGATGAGATGTCTTACCTCACCCGTCATATTCACTATGCATTGTACGATCTAATCATCATTTGTTTCGATCGATGCAAAGCGGTCTTTCTAGAAGACGAGCGGTTCAGTTCTTACTCAGACATTAGAAATTGGATAGATTACTGGATCGTTTCAAACTAAACTGATTCTATCGAGGGATCCATTTGCTGCCCGAAAGATTTTCACTACCTTTTTTTTTTACATAAAAAAACGATGACTTTTAATTCTGATACCCAATATTTCTTATCGTTTTGAGGTGAAATTTAGTTGATTTTCGTTGACAAATTTTAAAAAATTGTCAGGTCATAACAATAAATTTTTTTGTATTTCAAAGCAACATTCCACACCTTAATAAAATATTATATGAAATTGTTTATAAAGTTATTTCTATAAATTTCGCTTCTGTTTAACTAATAAAAAAAACCAAATTTATCTAAATATTTGAATATTGACAAAAAATACCTTTAAATTTAAATACAAGAAAAAAAATTTAGAAATATTACGCATCTATTCGCTTATATTATTTAATAGTTTCCATGAAAATTCAAATTTTAACACTTTTTCCTAATCATAATAAAAAATAAACGATAAAAATAAAATTTAAATTGATCATGAAAAAGTGTAAAAGAAATTTCAATATCAATAAAATCTTATTTACGATACAAATTAGATCAATCAAATGAATAAATTCAGTATTTATGCAAATAAGTCGATTTAATCTATGATATAATGCCATAAGAGAAGAAATTCTCCTTCTTTTCGTGATGTTCATAAAACAATATTTTTATATTTATGTTAATTTATATGCAATATATATATATATACTTTATAATGTATGAAATAATTGTTTTCTTGAAAGATATTTTAGGTAGACACTTTTTAAATGTCCATAACCGATGATCTATGATAGAAATGAGAAT
This sequence comes from Xylophagus ater, assembly GCA_963422695.1. Taxonomy (NCBI): domain Eukaryota; kingdom Metazoa; phylum Arthropoda; class Insecta; order Diptera; family Xylophagidae; genus Xylophagus; species Xylophagus ater. The sequence continues at coordinate 2,532,997 of OY730484.1, forward strand.
TTCTATGTCTATATTATCTATTTTTTTTTGCATAAATTCGTTTCACCTTATTATATTATCGTCTAATTCAAAGGTAACCTGAGGCATAATAATACACTCAAAGAAAAACTGGTATCAGATTTTAAAATAACTAAGTTTTGAGCTATATCTTTAACCAAGTTATATAATGAAACGAAATCTGTGCAGTGGAATCGTGTAATTCGAATGAGACTAAATCATATCAAAAAAGAATTGTAATTCCTATATTTTTTCGATACGATTTGGGTCAAATCGAGTTACTTGATTCCATTCCCAATTTTGATCAATACTATACCAATTGATTGCTTTTCATTGGATTTTAAAGCTAAAAATGTAGTATAAGTAGTTTAAAACTTACTTATAGCTCTTTAAAAAAACGGATTACGATGAGGAAGTTTTTTCTTTGAGTGTATAAATGTATTCTGAAACTTAATAGCCATATCAATTTTGCTGTCTTTCTGTCCTATCATTATATCGATTTTAATGAAATTCATCATCAAATTATATATGTATTTATCTAACTAGTATATATAATAAATTTGGATCAACTAAGTTTATATACTATTACCAATTAAATCCTAGAAACACAAGATAAAAAACGACTAAACTTTGTGGTCTTACTGGTTTTTTGTTCATAATTTTGTTACCCCTTTACTGATTTTATTCAAATACAATTCCCAATTGAGTTATTATATAACCAACTTATATTCTAAATTTCATAAAAATTAACTAACGTGTTTTTAAGTTATCGTGTAGATAAATGGCCGGACATGAACAATTCTCTATATGAAAATATAGAAGATATATAGAATAGATATATGCTTCTTTCGTTTGATCCTCTCCATATAGACATTTTCAGGTACGCCCTAAGCTGTGGTGCAAGAGATGTACAGCACGGCAGCAGGTCTCGACTAGCACCACGCGGGCTTCAACTAGCATTGGGGGACGCCTTGAGTGGCTATTTCTACACAATTGTTATATTACTATAGGGATATTAAAATAAATTAACATTATTTCGCTATTACTCGCACTTTTAAAATTGATTCTTTTTTAGTCCAACATACTTTTTGTGTGATGAAATCTATTTAAACTATCTAACGAGAATGTTTACATTACATTTTTCTTTACATCTGTTAATCATTAGAATTTAACATAATTAAAACAACTCTAATAATAGTGAAACATATTTTTGACCGTGAATTATTGTTTTTTTTTTTAATTCTATAAATTTTATGAACTAATTTTATTCAAGTTCATGGTTTTCTACCAAAACCAAAAAAACGAACTACATGTGTGCCCTTTTTATTAATAAAAATTCCAAACACTTATTACAATAGTTATTAATTTTAAAATATCGGGTTTTTCAATAAGAACTTTTTTTTAAAAAATTTTAAATTAAACACACATTTTGGAAGAAAGTTGTGAATTTGTTTATTGAAATAAGTTGTATAGACTCTGAAATTTATGAGTAGAAAACAATATCTGATAAATGTCCACCATGACTACGTTTGCAGACATCGATTCTTTTGGCAAAATTTTCGCTCACATTTCTATAATAATTGTGACTGTATCTCAGGAATTGCGGTCCAATGTTGCCTCCAGTCTATAAAACACATCAAACAGTGATACGAGATGTGTAATTATTAAACAATTGCTCTTGGATTTTACGAATCCCAAATGGGATGATTTTACTTATTAACGTAGCCATTCAAATGAAAATGGTCTTAGTCAGTAAAGATGATTTTTTTCCTTTACAAAATGTGGTTTTCACAGATCGCGCATTTTCCTAATGGATTTAAATTACCTTTATGCAATTTTCTAACGAAATTGTATTCGTTATAATAAAATTTAGACCTTCTATTGGAATTATGTCAAAAAACTGATTGACATAATTTTCATCATAAACAAATACAGCTCTATTGAAACAAAAGTTCTTATTGAAAAACCCTATATAATCATCTAATCAGAATTCAAAGAAACACATTACTATTAATGAAAAAACTAAAATAAACAAAAATTGAATTTCAATAAATATATTCTCATTGACCTGATTAAATTTATTGGTAATTTTTTATATATGTACTTGTATATAAATTTTTTTAGGCAATCTTATCATTTAGTAAAGTGTTTCTGTGCCTAATCAGTTAACAACATAAGTTCTTATGTTTAACAAATTGTAAATATGTTTGTTTGTCAAAATAAAAAATGAATTATAATTCTTTTTTGCATGAAAAAGTCGTTGACTTTTTCTTGTTCTAAATTTGAATGAATTTATTCGCATATTTATTAATTAATGAAATTGATAAATTTTAAGTTTGCATATAATATTTCTGATGCAAAAAAAACCCAAAAAATTGTATTCAAATTGGAGCAAAGAATATATTCTTTTTTTTGGAGGAATGCAAATCTTTCTTAATTTATTCGAATTGAAAACAAAACCACAAATTTTTTGAGTTCAATGTTTATAATCAATTGGGTTAAATTAGAATGTGTAACGTTCACTAAGATTCCTTTAATTGTAATCAATAGGAATTTTTAAGGAATGATCAATGTAAGTCGACGGAGAAGATTCAATTCCATCTAATCGACAGAGAAGATTTAACTTCATCTATACGATATACAAAGGATATAAAAAGATGGTCTAAGGAATTCTCGAACCCTGATATAACTAAAGCACTCTTTATTACCTTGGTTAGATCAATTTTGGAATATGCCAGTCAAGTACCATAAAAGCCTAACTAACAGATTGGAGTCTGTACAACGTAGATTCATACGTTTTGCATTAAGAGATCTTCCTTGGAATGACCCTTTCCTACTAACTCCGTACTATAATAGGTTAAAACTTATTGACCTGCTATCCTTAGGAAAGCGTCGTCAGGTGGCTGATATGGTTTTTGTCCACCAAATTTCGAATGCTACGTGCAGTTAATATAAATGCTTGTAGTTTCGATTTTTGTCTTAGTAAAATCAATTTAAAGAAGCTCTTTTATGTAATTCTAATGCTTGAAGTAAGCAATTAAAAAAAATATATATATTATTTTCTCTTTGGAATTAATTTTAAAAATATATTAACTGGAAATCGGCCCATCAGCCGAGTTTTTGATGCCCTATGATAATGGTAATGCCCTCTGAATATGGTAATGGGATAGATAAACAGCCAAAACTAATAATATTTCAAGTCCTTTTCTACATAACATTGTTTCTTCTTTTTGACATTAGCCTACGTCCTAACAGCATAAATCTATTCTATACTACTAACGGCAGTACCTACCATAGGGCATGAAAATAAGACCTTTTTGGGAAATCCTTGCTTTACATTTTTTGCTATGATAAAGGAAGCTTAATACAAAAAATTGAATTACTATACGTTTTCTTTTTACAAAATACTATACGAAATTTGTCTAAAAAATTTTTGTTTTTTAAACATTTCATCAATTAGAAAAAAATCTTCTAAAAAACCAATATAAAAAGTATTTTTAAATTTATTTTTGGAAACTTTAACCTTAAGAAAATAACTTGCAAAAAATAATCAGTTGATAATTACAACATCAAATGAGGCCTCTAGTATCAAAATTCGCGATTCGGGATTTAAAAAAAAAAAAAAATGAACTTTTTGTAAAATTTGATTACTTTCGATTTTCCCATAATTACTATCTAGATTCATATATTTTATAAATCCTGCTCCAAAAAAGGTAAAATTTAATCCAAAATATTGAGTGAGTATCGAAATTTGGTATTTTCATCGCAATCTACGTATCAAAACTTGCAATATTTAATATCAGTAACAAAACTACCTATTTTCTAATTAAATCCAACCAAATGGTCTGCGTTCTTTGCAAGGTTTTTTGCCTCTACCTTATTAGAGGTATTTCATACATTTTTGTAAAAAGGTATTTTTCCAATCTTCGAAATAATAACTGAACTGATTTTAACGCTTCTACTTCCATGGATGGTTGCAGGATAAAAATACAAAGATATGATAACTTTCCTTATTCCTCAGTGAAGGAAGTAATTATGTAGTCAGGAGCTTCAGCCGGGTTGTTTTTTAAAATCCATCATATTAGGAGTTAAAATGTTCGAATTTCTGAATTATCATTGATTTGTAATCCCGTCTTAGGACGGATAACCCCCAGAGTACATATACTAAATTCAGTTTATTGTTTATTTTAGAATAAATTTTAAGTTTCCAAACAATTTGGTTACTGACAATACTTGCCATTTCCAAAATCGTTGTAACGAAACTCGCAACTTTCAATAATCTTTGCAACAAAACTAGCAATTTTAATTTATTGATATTAAAACTTTTAATTTGAAATACTCTCTATTTATAAAATAAATAAAATACTAACTTTTGATATAAAGGATACGATCTAAATTACTTAGCTTTTACGAATTACGAAATACATATAAATACTTTATCAATTATCCCAAAAATGATTTAGTGTTAAATTGCAAATTTTGATACTAATGACCTCAAATATAATATTAGACGAAATACAATTTTTTATTTATTCAAAATAAGCTATAAAAATATTATCTTTAAGAAGTTTTTTTTTAAAAAAAAAAAATTGCAATTATGGCCCATCCACCCATTTTGAGTAATCGAAAATGTACGTGATTTAAATACTGGATGAAAAAAATAGAAACACCCAAAAAAAGAAAACATATTAAACTTTATGAATAAGCTTAGATCAAGGTTAAGCTTTATACAAATAATTAATACGAAGCAATTTCTAAGTAAATATCACAAACAATTTTTTTTTTTTTAGCACTCTAAACAAACAAATCGATCTTTGAGAAAAAAAAATCATTAACAAAAAATACAATTTTGCATTCACACTTTGCTTAAAAATTACATAAAAGCCGGTTCTTTATTAATAAGTAATTAATTTAAATCAATTAAAATGTAATAATAATTAATTGAGGACAAAAAAAAACTATTAGAATATTCTTTCACAAATAAATGATAATAAATAATATTTCATTAAATTGATTAAATATTAATATTTTATTATTCGCGATATTCATTCTTACACGAAATCCGATTATAATATATGTTAGGGACAACTAACTGATCAAAGCACAAAACATAAACTGAAAGTAGTCCAAAGTAATCACGCGAATACTATTTTTATTTTTTTTTTTCTTCAAATAATCGCGGTTCGTCTATGATCATGGAAAAAAAAACAACACTAATAATCAATCCTCTTCTTTTCGTATTTTAGTAAAATATACTACAATTAATTGATAGGCAAAAGTAGTTATCATATTAAAGTTTGAATATTACAAAAAAAAAGCGTATATATATGTGCCTGATGATGATGCGAGCGTTAAATGGTTTCACTGAGTTCCCATCAAGTATTACTGGGCTGGGAGTAGATATTGATTGAATCATACTTGCTAAAATATGTTATTTATTTGATAACTTAAAACATATAAATATGTATATATATGATTTTTTTTTTGGAAGTGATCATGTCCATTAATACTATTCAAATGTATGGCGAAAAAAAAAATTCAATTCAAACATACCAACAAAAAAAAGGCGTTAAAAATTGAAATTGAAACTTTTAAGTACACTTATGCTTTCAATTTTGATTCAACATAATTATTTTTTGATTATTTTCATGTATTTTAAAAGAATTCCTAAAAATCAAATAAAACTAAAAAGACTAAAATATTGAGTATGGGAATTATAAGTCGATGTTTTATAATAAATTGACGTACGAAGTACTCTTCTTGAATATTAGTTAAAATGGTAATTATTTAATTTGAAGTACTGTTGTGTAAGGCAAAGAAAAGTAGAGAAAAAGTTAAGAACCGAGACCTGGATTTGGAACCAGGTTCTCATCAGTTTCATGAGGCGAGGTCGAGGTCTTAACCAATTAGACCATTTTACACTATATCATTTGCCTTTTCCTCTGTTAATAATTATCAAATCATTACAACTGTTTTTGTATTAAACCTCTCAATTGTTTACCAAATTCAGTTGTATCCTATTTTTAACTATTACAGTTGGCTTTTATATTTTGTATTTGACATTTAGATGAAATTTAGAAAATACAATTTTTTATTGATTTAACTTTTGTGTCAACAAAACAGCATTTGCGAAAAGCTATAATTTTTCAATTTAAAGAAAAATCCTGTTGAAAGTCATCCTTTGCTTGTAGAAACTTATGGTAAATTATCTGAACCAACATGCAGAGAAAGGTTTCAAAGATTTCTTCGTTTAAGGGAGCCAGAAAAATTTCAACATGAAGAATTAGAAGCATTATTGAATGAAGATCTTATAGTGCCTACACACGATCAAAGAAAACGTACGTTTTAGTTAAAGCAGCAGCCACACGAATTATACCATGTACGATGTTAAAAAATTGTTAAACGGAAAACATACGTGTGGCTGCTGATTTAATTAAAACGTACGCATGATTTGAACGTGTGTACGCGTTTTAAGTCAAACATTTGAAAAATTGTCAAGAATAGTAACCGTTGACAGATGCACTGTTGACAAAAGTCTATATGCAATAAACGTGCTCTTTTTTCTACATAAAAAATGACGACTTTTAATTCCCACACCAAATATATAACTAAAAATTGTATTAAAACGATCTTAATTTCGTATTGAAATTGTGTGTAGACAAGCAATTAATGATCGTCGTGAGTCAATGTTAGAGTGATTTAAAGTGATATGTTTTTTATGATACATTTAACTGGACGATGCAATATGGCCCTCTTATATATGTATACGGTTTATATATTTAAATGAGTTCAGTTGCATAATTTAATTAGAAAAATGCATTTTACTATACTTTAATACTATTTAAAGTGGTTGTTTGCTTTTTCTTTTCTCTCGATATATTTCATATTAATATGTACAACTTTAATCTATGGGAATGAAAGTTTTATTACCGAAAAAAAAACTTGAAAAATAAATTGGAAGCTTATTATTGAAAAATCATATATTGACAAAAATTCCAATATATATATGCATGTATATTAATCGCATATAATTTTAAGTTTTAAAAATTGGTTAATGTTACGTGATATTTCTTCTAAATGTGATTAGGAAACAAAATTATAGTTTTGTCATGAATCATTGATTTATCATGGATTAAGAAATATTATAATTTTGAAGAAATACTTCCTTTATTTGGAATTAAATTTTAATTTTATATATAATTAAAAAAATCTATGAGTTTAACGACATTAATATCATTTTAATTACTTGTGTGTTATTATAAGTCAGTAAATATTACTAATAAATTGATAAGATGTTATTAAGAATTTATAACGTTCGTAAATAATAATTTGAAAGACGTGAAAACACCCACCGTCTTCTTTATTGTCACGATTGTGTTGAAGCTGAACCATTTGTGAAGAAATCACTGAGTTCTTGTGTCCGGAAAATTCAATTTTTCTTTATGTGTACGTTGGCGATAGAGCAATATGGAAGGATATATATTGTGCATTTCGTAAAACCACCCAGTTATCAGTGATATCTATTAAGTTGGTATTCTGTACAACGTTTGAAGACTAATGTTAGATTATACACTTTGTGCGTGCATTCTGAGAAGGAGGAGTTAGCTAACTTGGACCTAACTACAGTACTGACATTCATTAGAACGACAAACCGATTCGGGGAAGAGACCTAGCATCTCAACCAACCTTTTACGACGAGGTACAATGAACCAGTAAAGCCTACGTGCTAAGGTTCTTGCGGGCCCCCTCCAATACAATGTCAGATTCCAATATATATATTTTTTATTTTAATAAATGAAACATAGATCTTTATTAATAAATCTATAAATGATCGTTCATCTTTTTAACCCTTTTTAAATTAATTAAATACTTTAATTTAAATCTAACATTGGTGTGAAAATAATTTTTTCTACAATAATAAATTCCATTTATAATACTTTTATTTTCTTCCGGCAAATTATCTTAATTATTCTTACAAGAAACTTATATAATTAAATAATTGAAAGAATCAATTAATTAATTAACTCATCATGATCAAATACTGATTGCAATTTTTCTTTGGCAAGAAAAGTATATCCAGTAAAAATCATTTTAACACCAAACCAAATTACACGTAATTTTGATTTTAAAGATGGAACAAGAAATGGATAGTATTCGTAATAGTACTACGTACAGAATCTACAATTAAATTACATCATGTCGAATTAATTGTTAACAGAAAATGACCAACGAACAAAATTGAAACATCTGTTACTCTGTAGACAGAAGAAAAAGAATGAAGTTTTGATTGACAATTTATATAAAACAGACAAATATAAATATAACAAATTGCAACTTAGTACAGTGCAAATTACTAACGTCTGTTCTTTCCTGTATCTTTGAACGAGATATATGTATCAAGAAAAGAATGAACAAGAAAGGTTTTGCCTTTATATAAGAGATAATTACCTCCTTGATTTTTTTCTTTAACTCGATTTCCTGGTTTGATTGAACATCACGATTATTATATATGTATATATTTCAAGTTATAAAAATTGCACCAATAAATTTGACCACATGTAAAAAATACTATCCCCATATAAAGATCAAATCTGTTTCAGATTTTCAGAATCAGATGAGAAATTTATATCAATTGATTGATTGTCATGAAAAATTTTCGTAAATTCATTTTAATCGAAAATTCGTGGGTTCAAAAAGAAAATACTATATGTTGATATTTATAACTTTGAGTATAAAAATATAACGAAATTTCATCTAAAAATTGAGTCATATTTTTGAGTGGAATTTTTATAAATAAAATTACATACTTTTAGGCGTTTTTAAAATCTTAAATCCGACTGAAGAAACAAATGGTATTTTTCTTTTATTCAAATTCTTTCTTCTTTAATCCGGCTTTTAATATAATTTTTTCTTTAATTTTATTAAAGTTAATCAATCCTAATGCATGCAATAAATGAAAGCATAATATGTGTTTTTTTTTTAAAGATAATTTTTTTGAATATCATCCAAGAATGACTTTGTCGAATTTGATAAATATTTGTTCTCACTTTCAGAATTATAAAACTGAATAAAAATCGATCATTCACGGTTATTAAACTAAATTTAGTCGAATATTGTGATAGTAAAAATTCATAAAATTCATTAGAATATAAAAAAATTCAATATACCAAGTTAGTTAGGTTAAAGGTGTGCATTCCAAATTCACTTTCTCAATCAGTTTTAATCGATTTGAAAATAGTTATTTTTTTATATTAAATTATAATCTGAAAAATGCATCTTGAGTTGCATTTTTCAATTCAAGATTCAAATCAGATAAATACAAAATTACATAATTTATATACAAATACTGATAAATTTTAATTGCTTTCAAATATAAGAATGAATAACCAGATTCAACTATATTTTGTGTTAATTTTATTGCATAAAGTAATTAAAATAACACATCTTAAATGGATTATATAATTTTGTTGTTGATATTTTATAATCTTATACTTACTTTGCAAATGCCATCAACGCAAATTGCTCGTCCTCTATAATTCCTTCGATAATATTCAGCTGGACGATTACATGGTGTCCCATCAATCACAGTATTATTAAGTGTAGCAAAATACTTCATACCAATCGGTTTACAATTCAATTCACATTCGGCATCATCTTTAATTTAAGTAGAAAAGTTGTTTTTTTCCAAAAAAAAAAAAAAAATATTTAGTTCTAATAAAATTACCCTTGATATATGATTCCCAATTATATTTTTTCCCTTGAAATAAATGATCATCAAATTTAGAACATTGTTGATTACGAAAATCTTTCTCGTTTGTAGGACAATCCTTTTTTTAAAATGCAAAAAAAGAAATTAAGTCATATAGATTAATTACAAAAACTTATCCAATGGATGATGTGATTATAAGATTAAATTTATTGTCATATATAATTTTTACCTGTTCATTACATAAACGATACCGCTTATAGAGTCCAGCACATTCCTTGCTAATAACACGCTTCGACGAATTTGTTGTTTTCCTGTAAATTTAAATACTATTGAATGATTTTAATCATATATGATTTTGAAGAAGATTAATTTCTTCTAGTATTTGTTTATATCCAAATAAAAATAAGACTCATTGAATTGTTATAAGAAATTTTTCACATAAATTTATTTATTAACTTCTTGAAAAGGATTAAAAATATTACTATGTTATAGGTTTCCTTTTTCTTTTATATTCCTTAAATAAAAAATCATATTTTAAATTATGTTATTTTAAGAAATAATGTCGTAAAATTGTGATGACAAGAATTTCCTGAATGAGCATTTCTTTTTCTATAATAGGATAAAAATATAAGTAGTTAAATAGTTTGTTTTTCTATATAAATATTTTGTGGAAGGTTTTTAAACTCTTAATTTTTATAGATTTCATAAAAAAGTGAAATGAATTTGAAAATTTCATTAATAGAAATAGATTGGTGAAAATGAAAATTAGGAGGCTTAGATCAAAATTTATGTCTCTCTACAATAAACACTAAAAAAATATATTTTTATCGTTAATAAATTGATTCTTTATTCATAAGACTTAATCGAAAATATTCAAAAGATCCTAATTCATTTCATAAGAAAACTATCAAATGAAATCTTAAATTCGGTTTAACTAAATATGAAAATTTATTCTTTAAAAATATTATATAAAATATAGAGTTCAATGCACATTTCTTATTTAAACTTTAATTTAACTCATAATTCTATAAACTTAAGAAATTAAGTGTTTTTTTTTTTATAAATAATCTAGTAAAACATTATTTTCAATTCACATGTAAAACATTGGCTTCGCTCCATTGGTGGCAAGTCTCGTACAACGATAAAAATCATTTCAATCAAAATGAAAGGAAATTAGAATTTACAATAATGCATTTTTATAGATGGAATTTTTCCAAGTTTAAAAGAATTGTAATTTTACACTATCCAATAAACACTGAATCAAATTATATAAAATATATAAAATGCGGACATTTATTGCAAATCGATACGAACTATTAATTAATATATAAAAGATTTTTATTACGAAATTTTATATAAATTTATTGTTAGAACAATTGAATTTTTTTCTAAAAAAATATATAGAGACTTATAGACGATTTTTTCATGCCCTATGGTAGAAAACGAGCCTCGTAGTCAAGAAATCTATATTTCAATAAATTAACTCGAAGAAGAAACAAGCAAATCTTCTTTCCTCTTCTTCGAACTTGTATTAATTTGCAGATAAACTGGCTACTAATCTATTCTACAAAGTTTATTCTAGTTCAGTTTTTGAAGTTGAAACGGAAAAATGAGGAAACTATATACCGAAGACAAGTTTTCCATACAACTATTTCTTTCTGCACTATCTTTGTCTCAATATTACGGAAATTCGGCATAGTAGCGTCTATTTTATGTAGTCAGCCTACGTAATAACCGTAAAGGAAATTATTTCACAAATTTTCGAATTAAGTCCGAAAAAACAGATCGATTTTATTGAAATGCAATGTCAAGTTAAATTAAGGAATTATCAATCTATATTTCTAATTTCATTAAAATTGAACAACCCATTTCTGAGTTATCATGTAGAAGGACGGACGGACGAACAAACATGCATAAATCGAGATAACTCTACAAATCTAGTGTCTTGAAACTGTTCGTTCTCCGATGATTATTTCTATGTTTTTTAAAATGTAGAGACAAAACTATCTTGTGGTAGTACCTACCATAGGGCATAAAAATTTTGCTCATTTAATGAATCCGAAATAGTTAAAAATAACGAAATAAAAGTTCATACATAATTAATAGTTTAAAAATAAACTTACCTGGTTATACAACGTCGAAACTGAAACATAACACCACCACCACAAGATCTAGAACATTCACTCCAAACAGTCCAAGGACCCCAATGTGGATATTTTCTCAATTTTGTAATACGTTTTCCTGTTTGACGATTAACTGAATGTGATCGTTCTTTTTTTGTTGTCGAATTTATAGGATGTTGTTGATACTGTTTCCTTTGATGTAATAATAAAGGATTCTCAATTGAAACCCTTTCAATTGATCGTGATGTTGTTGTTGTTATTGGATTTCGTATAATTGAAGGATATAAAACAGCAGGAGATGTTTGTTCTATAGAAAAATTACTTCTTATTGGAATTGAACTAGTTGTTTGTATTTGATGTTTTTCATCATCCTTTAATATTGTTGTGGTTTGTATTCTATCATTTGGTAATAATAATGATCGTTGTTGATCATATTCTGGATAAACATCATTTGAATAATTTTTTTCATATATACGATTTATATTTCTATCATCTGTTGATATATTTTCATTTGAATTTGTCATATTTATAATACGACGGAAGTAAGATGATCGTTTTGTACTATTATCATTTAAATTATTTTGTTGTAATTTAAGTACACCTCTACGTTCTAACCATTCTTTGTGCATCTGTTAAATAGAAATTAGCATGTGTACTACCATATATAGAAAGTATATACATTGAAAAAGAAAAAAATAAATATAATAGGTAATATGAAAAGAATGTCTTTCTCTAAAAAAAAAGTACAAGTCTATAATGCATTTTAATGGGTTTAGGGAGAGTGTTATATATGGTAAACAATAACTAATAAACCAATCGATCGTTTAAATATTGACATATGATTAAAAGAGTTTTGAAAAATCGATATTAGTATGTCATGTAAATGAAAATTCTATTTATGTATAATGATGATATTGACAAACATTGTATGCTGGCGCTTGAGGAATTAGTATATATTTATTTCAAACTAAAATTGAAGTTGATGAAGCGTTAAAATATGAACATTTTATATATACGGAAACATTTAAAAGTTAACCTATATTGATGATATTTTATAATTGATTGATTGTATTTTGTGGGTTTTTCAAACATATAAAAAATTCCAATCAAGGACAAAATAATAATTAATATTTATACCCTAAGACAATATGAAAATATTTTAAATATAACAATTATTTTAATGATTTTAAACCTGAATGAATTTTTAGATCGAGGTTATTTATCATATAAAAGGGATTTTAATTAGGTTTTTAGGACAAGAAAAAAATTAATAACTAAATCATTTAAAATATAGGAAAATTAAATTTCATGGATCATTAATACTGTAGTAATTGAGGTTATATATTATATATAATCTAATCTGTGAGAATATTTAAAAAACGAACAAAAAAATTAGTCAAGATTCTAATTAAATAATTACTTAGCGAGCTTATTCTGAACTTGTGGCTGATTTACATTCCGATTCAGCATTTCTGCTGAAAATTTAACCAATTATTTCTGCACTATCATCAATCCTGTGTACTAATTTTCATTAGAATCGGTCTACCGGTTAGGATATAATCACATTTTCGCCTAAAATTATACTATTTCTGGTTTAACATTTCCAATGAAAATCCAGTCAGTTTTTTGCGAAAAAAAACTACTTCTGTTTACACATTTTCAGCCAAAATCAAATCAGTTTATTTCCTTATTATAGCTACTACTATCACCTTTGAACCAGATTTGAAATTATTCATAACTAATTACAGCGAATTCTCGTTATAAGTGCGACCCAACCAGAATGCATTTTCGTCAAATATTTACTTAGAAAAAGAGGTCAGGGATTAAATTTTTGTTAAAGGTATGAGAAGGGTTGTAGTGCATACATATTGGGAAAGGTCGCTTATATATTGACCTGTTTGTGATATATAAATGGTTTTTATATTGTAGTACTTGGTACACGGTCCCAAATTGTGGTGAACCTTAAATACAATATCAAACTCAAGTGTGTTAATTTTGATAGAAAATTTTGAAAATTTCTATACATTTTATGAGAAAAGATTATTGAACTAAGTTTTTGTTTGTTTGTAAAACAACTATAGAGTGTCCCAATAAGAGCGTAATTTGAAGTATGTGTATATGTCGGGTATTATATATACATGCGATCCGATCCATACCTTATTCAACGAGCAATTTAATAACGAATTAAATGCCATTCCCCGTTTTAACAAATATTCCTTTTTAGAACAGGAAATCCAAAAATTCTCTAGTGTGAAGGTAAACGTATATCTCAGGTATTCTGGGTCTTAAAGATATGACTCGTACTTTATTCGATGGACAATTTAATTACGAATTAAATTGACATGAATTTTGTGGAATTATTTTTTTGTCCAGAGTAGGCGCTCAAAACTTGGGAACTGTCAATAATAATGTCATTCCTTTGTGCATAGGGTTTTTTTTTTTTTTTAATTTTTGGTTCTAGGACCACGTTACTCTAGAGCCAATTTCTTCAGAAAAAAGGGTTAGAGGCTTACTTGGCCAAAGCACTGCTTTATAACGCCAACTCTTTTGTGCATAGTTCCATTTCGATTAATCGCAACAATGGTAGATGTCAGATGTCATGATTTTAGTACTGCCAATTTAATGAAACGAAAATGGCGCGAAATTTAAATCCGGTGCTCTTATTGGGACACCCGATATATAAGTTTCAGTAACAACTGAGTAAATAATAAAACTATCTAAGCTGAGGTAAAAATTCTCCTAATTAGAATAGACAAAAATTAAGTCATGGACAAAAAATAATGTTCAAATTAAGAATAGACTTAAAATTTTTTCGAGTTTTGAAATTCATAATTAAACAAATTTAAAAAACATATTTTTTGAAATAAATCACCCAATATTAAAATCTTATTCATATTAATTTTTCATAAATTCCGTAATTTTTTTGTTTATTTTTTAAAATTTGTTTAAATAATTATGTCAAGAAAAATTTAAACATTTGCAAAAAATGCCAAATATTTAATCTAGTTTGAAACATAATTATGGATTTTTTTTTTTTGGATAAATTTTAATTTGTAATCAATATTTAAGTAGTTAAAGAAGAAGAAAAAAAAAACGCCTGATTTTGAGTGTAAAATAATTATAAAAAAAAACACTCGCAGGTTTTATTTGCACAAATTCCAACAAAATAAAAAAACATATTTCTATTTTTTTTTATGATGTCAATGAATTTTTGTTTTTGTCTTAGCTTTGCGAGAAATTTTAGATAAAAACTCAAATATAATTAATTTTCATGTACTTTTGAAAAAAAAAAAACTTTTGTTGAACAACAAAAATATATAAAAGTTAATGAACTTTAAAAAATTTCAAACAAACGCACCCACACTTGTGCACAAGCAATTTGATATAATTAATTAATTTTTATCAAATTTTGTTTTTATTGTAAAATTTTTGCAAGGAAATAATTTAAAATTAGAAATCATTTTTTTTTGTTTACTGAAAAAATTATGATATTTGGTTGGGTCATGTCTTATTGTTTACTAGCTATTGCCCACGGCATTTCTCGCGTCTTTTATTTTTGTCCCATGCAAGCCCCGAGTTTTTCTCATGACTCCTTCGACTTCCCCCTAGAGATTGGACTTTATCTAGGAACGTTTCTAAACTTTGCCAAACATTCCAAGCTTCATGAAAATCGGTTCATTAGTTTTTGAGTTTATCCGCATACAAACAAATAAAGCTACAAACAGATTTTTTTTTTTTTTATTGCTTAGTTCAAGCATCAACCCGAATTGTATAAACATTTCTTTAAACTAACTTTGCTGATATTAAAATCAAACGCTTCCTTAGCGTTTACGGCCCTAATCAGTCGGGGAAATCGAATTTATATTATATATAGGAAGAGTTGAAAGATTAGATTGAGGAGTCAAGATAATTCGAAATTTAGCTCCTCGTATATGGATACCGAGACTTGAAATATTAAGTTCAAATCGAGTCCAAATGTACTTGAGAACATAAAATCTCTTACCAATCAAATGAACGTTGCAAATTCAGGCAATCCAATTTGGACTCGACATGTTTCAATTTTGTTTGAACTCTCCATGTTTATCTTGATATATAAAATACAATAGTGTTACTCCTCCACCTCAGTGACACTTCGAAACGGCTCAACCGATTTCAACTAAATTAGGTATATGCGTATATACCAATCCAATGTAGAAATTAATTTTTGAAGGAATCGGTCAAACCGTTTTGGAGTTATTCAAAATCTTAAATTTTGTTTTTTGGTTCATGTGATCCCATTATTTACAAATAAGAAAATTCCATTTTCATTTAATTTTCATTTGTTAGTGCACTGACAAACTTCGTCAGTAGAAACTGGCAACGGGCTTTTTTACTAGTGTAATAAGAATTTGCTTGCGCCACTAAAATTGACAAGAAAATAATCACCAATGGGCACCCATTAATGCATGGCGATAAAGACTTTTGTATAGGGATGATATTGTTTCTTACTATAATATAATCTGCTTCTAATTTTTACCTTTAGGCTCGATTTGAGCTGTTACTGTTACTATATATGTATGTACTTATTATAATTTTATTAAAATAATTTCCCTAAGTCTAAAACTGTTTCTTCATACAATTTATCCATTTTTAAAAATGTATCATTACCATAATATCAATTATCTTAAACTTTCATTCATATTTCTTAACATTATTAGCCCTTGTCTAATTTTTATTTAATAAACCTATTCAAATATTGCATTGAAGTGGGTTATTCATACAAGATGCATCGTTTTTAGGTTAAAAACACTTACAAAATATTTAAAACACCTAAAAAAAGATTTCGAAATTGTTTGTAACAAAAATTTCAAACTTAAATCTGATTTTATTTTATGAGAAAGAAAATCCTCAATTAAATATTTGCTTATTAAATATGAAAATGAAATTTTGTTTTCTTTTTTATTTTTATCTTTTTTTCTGTACCATTAGAACCACAATATATTGGCTACCAAATTAACCCTATATATATTAGATAGTATATTTACATATATACTCCCAACTAAAACCAAGTTTAATGCACTTACGTATGCGTTTTTTTTTTCGAGCCCTTAATATAGGCCATATGGGTTTATCATAATGTAAAGAAAGAAGCATCTTCATAATTTTATTTTATGAACAATCATTGTACTTTAAGAAAAATGTTGTATTTTTTGTTTTTCACTAATATTTACTTACTCTGATTCTTTCCTTAGCTGAGAACTCGGCTGTCGTCACTACCAAACATACTGCCAAAATAATGTATGTAATTCTTTAAGAAGATAAAAAAAAAAATGTAAAAAAACATATTAGATAAAAATAAAAAATACAATTTTCAGGTTAGATATAAAAAAATTTGTTAGTTAGTCCCCATAGAAAAACAAAAAACGGGGTAAATATAAAAGTGATATCGTTTTTTTGTATAACAAGAATTGGAGAAAGACCTAAAATTATGATCGTATGATAAGAAATCGTGATAATGCGATCATTTTAAATTCGTAAACATCATATAACACTAAAAATATTAAGAAATAGAGTGCAAAAAGCTCCAGAAAAAAAGAAAACGTATGAAAAAACACCATATGGAATAACTGATTTCAAAAGAATTCCTTAAATTTTGGTTAATTAACTTCAATTCAAATCAATATCTTTTGACGGTATTTAGATGGGGCATCTTTTTATTAATCAATGCAATCTAATCACAAAACAAATAAAAGTGATCTCGCGAACCGTTAACAGAGGTCATCATACCAAATTCAAACTAAATCAAAATAGATGAAAATCCATCAATCATTTCGTTGCACCACAAATCTACGATAAATGCAAATAGAAATTGTTAGAATCTAGTAAGTATAGGGTCTATACGCGATTGAATATAAAATACATACACCAAAGTATTGTAATGGATGAAAAGACACTGGTATATATTGTAATAGTCAATAACAAAAAAAAAGAAAAGAATATGGAAGAAAGACTGGACTTAATGCTAAAACCAGACCCCATAAGATGACCCCTCTGTACAAAATCGATACAAAAAAGGGCACAGCATCCATTCGTGCATCTCGGGAAAAATTATGCGTTTATAACAAAAATTCTATGTAAAGAATTCTGTCTTTTTTTTTGGAGTACTACAAGAACTAACATTTTTTTGTTGTTAGAGATATTCTAATATATACTAGACATTCATCTCGTGCCATTCAACGTGCACATTATAAACATTAAAATTTGAAACTATAAATTTTTGGTCCATTTTATCTTACAGCTATCAAAATTGGGTGAAAAGTGTTAAATGAATTTATGGGCTCGGTTTTAATTGAGTTACACGCTTTTCTTGTTGGTATATTGTATGTACTATATATCTATATATAATCACAACCGAAGAAAATAAAAAGAACTATTTAAGTGCACGCCTTTTTTAAGAAAATCATTTTAAAAAAAAGTACTCATAAGACAATGGGTTTAGAATAATTTCAATTATTAAAAGCTTTCTTTATAAAGAAAAAGTCTCAATAAAATGTTTCAATATGAACTATATCTTTTATGGAAGACAAAAGAGAGCAAATTGGCAATTTATGGATAAAGATGAGAAGATTCACTATAATTAATTTATTAGATTAACCCGAATTTAAAAATTTCCGATTAAATTTTTGACCTCATATAGAAATCATAGAATAGATTGAAATTTTCTAAAAAGAAAATAGTATAAAAGAGTACATATTTCGATTTTTAATTTGTTTCGATATTTTATTAAAGAAAGAATTTAAATTGATAAAATTTTTGATTGAAATTTATTCCCTAAAAATACCATCATCATCACCCCGAAAAGGAAAAGTGTTAAACAAGAATAAATCGAAATGGAATTTTTAAGTCACGAACATTGATGATCTCTCTAGTGTGAAAAATCTTCAAAAATTTGTCAATATTTCTGTTATATGTGCAGGGTTATCCAACTCGTGATACGAATTTTAAAAATCCGACTCTTTTTTTAACTGCCAAATACTTTGCATGCAGTTTTTTTAACATATTATCAGTTGAAAGTCTACCATTTTTAAAACAATAACAAAAAAAAATATATGTTCGAAAAGCCACAAATGCCGGTTGCAAGAAGATCACAACAGTCACAACATCTTATACGGGCTCTTTATGGCGAATTTTGCATAAAACTTCCACTTATATCTATATAAGAACTAGCTCGGTCTCACATTCCGCATATAGATCGCGAAACAATAGTTCTATTTCATGAAAGACTCTATATCCGTTTAATTTCAAGATTTGGCGGCATCAATTGGTCACCAAGATAGTGTGATTTAATATCGTTCGATTTTTTTTGTGTGGTTATACGAAAGGACGTGTCTGTGTCACAATTCACAAACTCTTGACTCGCATAATGACAAGATTCGTAAAGTTATCGCCAAGATAGAGCCCGAAATGAGCGAAAATTGGCGAAAACTAATCGTGAGGTACAAAATGGCCAAAATGCCAGATCATATGAATTTATTCACCAGAAGTGTATGTCCCAAAAGTTGGATAACCCTATATGGTATATAAAAATCAAAACTTATCTTAGGTCAAATTGATCTTGCCATAATTTATTCTTTTAAAAAACAATGTTCGACTATTATATCAATTGATAAAATCGCGATCTTTGCGAAAAAATGCCACATTGCAGATCATCATATACAATATATATATATATATGTAGTACATCTAATAAATATATTATTAGACAAGAATTTTTATTACCCATATTAAAATTCCGCCCAAAATTGATCAAAATGATATTTTCTTCTTTTGATCTTAAATGAAGCATGAATCTATTGAATATATAACATGATGACTAAATTATAGAAAAAAAAGGTGAAAGTACGTTTAATTTCTTAAAGGTCAACGAAATATTATATATAGAATAAGGATACATTACTAAAAATATAGATTAGGGATTAAAATCTTATATTGATCATCATCTTGACTTTTAGATTCTTTCGAATTTTCTAATAATTTTTTCTGGAAAACAACATTCAAAAAAATTTTTTTGTTCTTTCCCAAATCGCCAAAGATTTAAGAGTTCAATAAACAGTCATCTTAGAGACAGAAATTTGCTTTTTATGGATCAAATAAATACAAATTAATCACTTAAAGATCATTCTTCAAGTCATTTAGTTGAAGTTTTTTTGTTAGTGTCATCAAAAAATTTCATTAATTTCAATCCAAAAGACGAGCCAAAAAGACAAACTGATCTTAACAATATATAAATAACAAATTAACAAATCTGTTAATGATAACTGTGACAAAATTTATTAACAAGCTCGAAACTAGGAAAAAAAAGCTTAAATTAAATATTAAAAAAAAGAACAAATAAAAAAAAAATGGTTAATGAAAATCCATCAAAATATAAGAAATTGAACAATTCATAAGAACCCATAACTTGACAGAATAAATTAGATACAAGAAGTACTCGGGAATTATAGGAATTGAACAAATTTTAGGGCAATTAGCCTAATTCAATCCAATTGCGATTTATAACATTTTTTTAATTTTTTTTTAAATAATAAAAACAAAACATATGGTATGAAACTCATAAAGAAAAAAATCTCCAATTTTTAAATCTCAAATCCCGAAGAGCTCTAAGAAATATGTTGATGATATGATTTGAAACTGGAAGTTTGGAGAATTTTTTTCTTTTTTTTTTCTATAAGTCGTTATACTAAAACAATATTTAAGTGATCTTGACTTAGTGTGAATAAAATGAGTGACTTAATATGATGCTGCTTGATCAAAAAAAAAAAAGAAAAAACTGAGTCATATACTCAAGTAAAGTACCATTCTAAAGATGCTAGTTGATGAAAACTTCTTGAATAAAAAGAAAATATAACTTTGTTTTTGTGTTTAGTAATTAGCCTTGTCGAAGAATGCGAATCAAAATCCAATAGAAAAATTCTTTTTTGTTACGCCATTGTTTTTAATACTATTAAAAAGTTTTTTTTTTTGTTAATTAGGAAATATTTGTTTGGAAAAATTTTGAAGAAATTTAATTGCCCTATAAATTTATTATATTGATTAATAAAATTTCCTAACAACCAAAAGAAGCTGCGGTTGATGGATGATGATGCCATATTTTAACATGATATCAATTGTATATATTTAGAAAAGGATGTAATCGATAGAAAATTATTGATGATGAAATTATTGAAGACATCTCTTTTTTTTTTTTTTAGATCTCTAAATTAATACAAAATTTAAAATTTTAAAGGATACATATGTTCAAAGAAAAACTGTCATAATCGTAATCATTAGGAGGACAATATTCAAGTATCAAAAAACACAAAATAGAGTCATCTATATGTTCAATATTGAAAAAAAACAAATGAAGCAGGAAATTTTGGTCCAAGTAAAAGCTAGTGGAAGAGTTATTGTTGTATTCAATGTAAAATTTTGCTCTGCTCTCGAGCGACTTGTGAAAAAGACGTACCTAGAATAATAATCATGACAAAACGATCGATCTGAAAGCATTAGATGTGAAGAGAATCAAAACTTATTTTGATTTAGGCATGTAACTTAAAAACGGCTTTTCTAATTTTAATAAAAATTGAAAAGTACATTCTGGATAGCTAATGTAAAAGATAGGATATATCTTCGCCCGGATAAAAAATCATCCTTACCTCACTCAATAGTGGGCGTATATAACATATATGGAACACATACATTCGTCTATCATATTCCAAGAATAAATCTCGCACGAAGCCGCAAGTACGCAACTAGTTGGATATAAATCGGTAAAGACCACAAAGTTTTATCGTTTTTCTTACTTTTTTTTTCCATTTTTTGGATTTAATTGGAAAAGTTAGTTATAATAAATAAACAATGTCATCTTTAATTTCAGTAAAATCGGTCCAATAATAATACAAAAAGACATAGTTATAACGGATTCAAAAATCACTACGGATTTGAATAAAATTTTCAAAATATTGTACTAAGAAGCCTAATTAGCCAGTATAAATAATGTGATATCAAAAACTCATGCTGAGTCTAATCAAAAAACCAATCTATTCCTTTGCTAAAAGATATAAAATCAAATAATTTAGAGAATTAATTCACATTCATGTCTACCATAAAATACACATAGACCTAATTGTTTGAAGAAATCAGGTCTAAAGGGTCATTTTAAAAATAAAAACTTGTGTAAATGCAAATTTTTATCATTATTTTAGATCATTATATCGATTGATCTTAAATTTATTTGATTATTTTATTCCAAAAATTTCTCTCTTTTATCTAAGAAAGTTTATATAGAAATTGTTGATTTGAACAAGTAAAACCTTTCCCTTAAAATCAAAGATTATTCTTTTTAATAAACAAGACTAATTTATTTTCGGGAAGTTAAATTGATGACATTAATTCTAATTGAAGACAAATAAAAATTGTACAATATTATTTTCTTCAAAAAAAAAACTGGTTCGGTTTGTACACAAAAATTTCTCCATATTTAATCTTAAACTTTTAGGAATATATTAAAATATCTCAAATTTCCTGAGGAAAACAAAAAAAAAATATTTCTTTACATAAATCATTCTATATTTAAATGCCATTAAAATAAATTTTTGTTTTTCAAAAATCTAGAAATTTCAATATCCTGCTTAAAAAGGTTTCCTTTTTTATTTAGTTCCAGACCCTTAGTATATATGTAGTTTCATTGAAAGAGAAAAGTATTTGGACCCATTGTATAGGGTCACGTTTTGGCAATTACTATCACTATCATCTCTAACTTATATTCTTGGTCGGTTTGTAAATTTCTCGAAGGGGAATTTTTAACACGGAAGTTAATCTCTATTATATCACCAAAAAGAAAATATGAAATAAAAGAGACCCTTCTGATTAGATACGAGTTAACCTTTTTTTTGTCATAATTTATATTAATTAAAAAAGCAAACAGTGATTTCTATATCCATGAATTGAAAACTCTTGTGCTGCTGGTGTTTCACTTTCTTGGTTAAAAAGAAAAGAATCAAGTACTTATGGGGGCGTTAATTAAATTTAAAACAATATAATAATTGATTTAAAAAAAAAAATCATGAAAAATATAATAAACTCTAATCGATTAATTTGCAATAAAAATTTTATCTTATCAAATTTTTTTTCATACTTACTTAAATAAAATCATTTTCAAGTTGTTTCCAGATTATTTGTAAAGAAATTTTCGGTGACACAGACCTTATTATCAATTTGATTTTTATTAAAAAGGTTTTCGATTAACCGAAAAAAAAAACCTTATTAAAACCTTTTTTGGTTGATTTATTTATTTAGTTTTTTGTTGAATATAAACCGTTTCAATTTAAGTAATGGCAATGGAATTAAATGAGAAATTATTGAGATATTATACGTTCTATTATCTTTATTATGAAAATGCGTATACAATGTATTTAAAAAAAGAAAAGAACGGGCAACGTTTTTGATATAAAATTCAGTTCACAATCGATGTTCATTCAGAAATCATAGTGGTTTAAACATGTCTTTTCATCTAAATTGTCTAGCTTTTATTTATTTATTTATTTATTTTTTATTATTATTAAAAAAACTACTATTTGATTTTGTTTAATGTTTTTATTTTTGATGATTTCGTTTGATATACCAAAACAGTCGAAAGGGCCTCCTCACATATGTGGAGCAAATTGGAAGCGCATATACTATATGTATCTCTTCTATAAATTTATAATAATGATGATGAGCAGTATAGATATTATATGATGATGAGATCAATACGGCACTCCCCGATTAAATAGATTTTCCTAGATTTTTCTGTTTTTAGTTTATTTTTTCATGACTTTTTTTTTATTTAACGAATTTTCCGGATTTCGTTTGATATACAGCGAGTATTTGACCGCAAAACTATTATATTTGACGATATCCAATTGGTATGTCGATATATAAAATCCGCGGATTTTCTTATTTCTTTTTTTTGGTTATTGTTTTTTTTTTTCCTAAATCATCAATGGCCCATGACTGAAAAATATATGTGTTTTTTATGTTATTTGCTAATTTAGAAAAAAATTTAGAACGGAACAACGTTTTATGTTCGTATATACGCGATATGAAAATTATGAGGAATTTTGTTATAATACTTTTGATTTCTATAATAAAGGAAGGTTAACGTCACCATTAATGATTAATATCGATTACAATTGAAATTTATTGTTATATTATTGAAAATATTGAGAACATAATCTAAATATTTTATATATAGGTGTAGGTTAAGATAATAGCAGCCTATGGGTAGCACTCGTCTATGAAAGAGTTACACTCTATCAACCATGTCTGTTAATAATTTCCCACAAAGAATTTTCTTAATAAATTCGTATTGAAATCATAGAAATTGATTATGCATAAAGATTTTCTTCAATTTAAATAAAAGCATAACCCTTTTTTTGTGTCTTAAATAAAAATGTTTCTGTGAGCGGTATCAATCTTTTAATTAATAAATTATCGCCTATTTAAATTGAGTTTTTCATATTTCTTTGGTTATTGTCTTATTCAATCTGTAATGAATTCAATTCATTTAAAAAAAAATAAAGAAATTATATAAGAGATGTGTACTTATGGGATAAAATGTGAAACAAAAACGTCCTCATTTTTATGGTGAGAAATACTTGTAAAATAAAATCTTGATAGATTTCTATAATAGACAAATTGCAAATGAATGAAATCTTTAGAATTTAAAATTAGATTAAAATTAAGATGTTTAGTGTTTGATAGTGTTTTTTGAGAAATGAAAAGTTTTATATAGAAATTTTTAATGGTAAATAAAATTTCTATCGAAATTTATTGCCAATTTTCTACTAAACCTTTTGAATATTTGTGAAATTATTGATAGTTCTATTAAAAAAAACTAAAACTGAAACTCTTAATTTATTCAATCATTGTTTAATGTGATTTTAATTAAGGGGGCTTTAACCTATTAGTCGTTTTAAAGAATTTTTTTTTTTGATATATTTTAAAAACAAATTTATGATCACAAAAGGTTAAATATATCGAAATTTATTTCAGAATTAATTTGTTTTATCCAAAAATATAAATCATTCTAAATTCTTTATTTTAAATAATTGAATACTGAAAATTTTTTTTTTGTAATTTTTGTTAAATTTTTAATTAGAATTATTAATTCCTCATAATACTAAAAAAAAAAGCGCATACAATTTTTTTTTAGAACATAATTAACTTGCTGAGAAAATATATAAGTGAAGCCACTACTAATCACTAATTCTCATTATTTGCCACTTTAACACTTAGTTAATTTTTTTTTTGTTCCGGCAATTAAATTCTTATCACTAAAAATTTACTAATTTTTTTTTCGCGTTATTTATGTTTTTAAAATAAATTTTTTTTCACAACAATTTCTTCTTATTTATGTTTTATTATCATAAAACTATTATTAAATTGTCGAAATTATAAAAAAGATTAAGAATATGTTTTCTTCATTATTCAAAAAAAAAAAAATTTATTAATAATAATTTTAATATAATAATTTTTTTTTTTATTAATTAATTTTTTTATTTATTTTTTCTGTTTTAGACCGAGAAAAAAAAATATGGTTATCAACACACACAATATAGAAAATCAACTGAAAGTAATTTAAAAACGCCGAAAACATAAAAACAAATATTTCTAATAGAAAAAACTTATTATTGGTAAGTGTTATTAAAAATTTTCACTAACAAAATTATTTTTTTTTTCCCTTTGCTGTTGAATTTCAAACTGAAATTCAAGTAAGAAATATTTTAAAGTCATATACGAGAAAACCCAAAAGTGAACTTAAAACCACTTCTTCTTATGTGTAGTAAAACGATTTAATCGGAGATTCTTTTTCAAGCGCGGATTCGTTAATGTTCTGAAATCTGAAATTTATATCAGAGCTAGTTGATTTCAAAAAGTAGTATATGTGCGCGGCAGTTACACGATTGTGAGTGGAACTTGAAAATACAATTTTTAAATTTGTATTGAAATTTAATTGATCGTACGCCTAGAAGTATACTAGTTTTGAGTAAAAAGAAATAAAATTTCTTTTTCAAAAAAAAAAAAACTATTAAATTTATTTTTAAACATTCTTTCATTCAATTCCAAATTCTTAATTATAAAAACTTTCTCTAAATTGATGATTTCAAACATCATAAAAAAAAACGTGTTCCTAATAATCTCGTTTAGGAGTTATTAACTAATTAAAAACAGAATTTTGAAATCGAACGGTTATTAAATTTAATAATTTTTACAAAAACAGATCATCATTAAAATAGAGAACTAAAGAAAACAATAATTAAAAGTAATTGTTCCATTGTCTAATAAGTTTTTCTATTACAAATATAAAATAAGAAATTTTTATCATTGAAGAAATCAATTTTTAAATAGAATTTTCATTGATAGAACCTTTCGAACTCTACTCAATAAAAGGAAGATCAATATATTTCTTGAGTATTTATTGACTTTTGACCTAAAATGTTAGTTCAGATTGCAATTATATTATTGGCCCTAGTTGACCAAGATATATGTATAAGAATTATATTTTCCTTAAATGGTAAATCAGTTATTTCCTTATTTCTTTTGAATTCTATTAAATACGTTTTTAGAATATGTATTTTTTCTTCTAATGGCTTTTTTTTTTTTTTTTTTTTAAAAATGGATTTAACACTAAACAATTATTTCATGTTCTTTTATCGCTTTATTACATGATTTTAAAAAAATTATATACATATCTATCTACTTCAGGGACGAGGTGTCTATATATTGAATGGAATGACTGCTTGTGTAAAAAAATTAATATTCAATTTATTCATTCAGAATATTGGAAATTTCTTTCTTAATCTGTTCCTTAAAATTACAAATTATGAACAGATTGAGAACAAAATAAGAAATTCACTTTGGAAAGAAATTGACTAATGAACTTGCATCAGGTATTAATTAATACATTCTTAATCTTTCCCTAATTCCAAAACAAAAGATGAACTTTTTCTCTGAATTTTAAGGAATATTTGAACTCATTATTATTATCTTCTATAAAATGGCCTTTGCGTTTTTACCAGACGTTCCAATGATTTTGTATACGGTGAAAAATGAGTTTTCCGTTTCTGTGGGTCCTGGGAAGTTTTAGAACTCTTTCATGTCTAATTTTGAAAAGAAGGATGAGTGATTTTCCTGATTTCATATTTTTATCTTCTCATCCGAGAGAGATATTACTACGTCTAGTGCTAGCCAAAAAGTGCTTTCGTTCATCCAAAACTCACACTTCGTGACTGATATTTAAATATATATCTCTACGCAACTTCGTTCATATGTAATTTTGTTGTACTCACGATTTAATTGACAATCATACCAATTGAACATCATCAATTATAAGCCCATTTAAAAGGCCCTATCTTGCTTTTATAAATACACCCGAATAAAAAAAACTTGAACAATAGAACAATTCACTTCTGAAAAATAATTTTTAAGTATTTTTGATTTCAATCAAATTTTATTCAATTTATTTCGACTGCAATCGTATCAAGAACAATTGATTTAATTATATTTTCTATTTGAGATGTCATGTTAAACAAGTTACATTTATATCAAGGTAAATAAGGTAAATATCTTGGTTTTTTTTTGTTTAAGTAACAATTTCGTGGGGCCATTAATCGTTTTATTTCTGTTCTATAAAATTTTCAACAATATCGATAAGAAATAATATATTTTTTTTTGGAAGTGTTTTCTTTCTGTTTTCTTATGTACTTCAAATATGTTAAAGCTTTTTTTGATATTATTTCTTGTTTTAAAATCACAAAAACTTAACCAGCTGATTGTAACTAAAAATTTTATGTTTAAAAATTATGCTCGATAATATGTATGTTGTCGACCTTGTGGTGATAAAACCTTGACCGAATATGATTATAGGAAAACATAGTTTTTAATTATATTATCAAAAATGCTAGTGAAATCTCGGTGATTGTGTCTTACTAAAAATATGATATGAAAAGAAAAGCAAACACACGAATTTAATACAAATCTTTATTTTAATTAAATAAATTAACATATAAAATTAAGAAAATAATAAAAAAAAAAAAACAGAAATTACTATTTTGAAAAATTAATATATGTGTGAATGAAAAATATGAATATGTTTTTTAGTTGATGACAAAAATATGTAAAAAAAAAAAAACTCAAAAAATATCATTTACAAAATGAATTTGATGAATGAAATCTTGTTTTTTCTTTATCCAGAACATGATAAACAACAATTTCGTTGATAGAATTCTAATCCACAAAGTCTAGCCTTAACCACTTGATGGCAATGCGCCAATTCATCTACACAGGTCGGCATTAAATCATTTTGAATGAGATCAACATGAGGATCAATTGTCAATTCTTTTAAAAAGAAATTTTTTATTTATTTTATTTATTTTTTTGAAGAAAACTGAATATACCTGGACATTTGTGTGTATTACAAACACTATAAACTGGTTGTCGTTCACCATATTTGCAATTTTGAGATTCACGTAAAACATTTTCTTTTGGATCAAGTTCAAGACATTTAGCTGATCTTTGTTGTGTTCCACCACTGCAAGATCGTGTACACTGTTGTAATAAGAAATAATAATATATTAAAAATTTAATTAATATGTATAAAAAAAACAACAAACGTGTCAAATGTTCTTACCACTGTCCATTCAGAATAATGCCATCGTGCTTTACAATATTTAACTTCATCTAAAGTACAATTTTTCGAAATTTCTGGTTTTCGATGTTGATGGCATTCTTCATCTTCAACAACAACATTATTTCGAATACAATAGACTTCACGTCGCCGTACCAAATTAAAACAATCACCACCACATGATCCCCAACGTCCAGTAAACCATTCACCATTTTTACAATTACGATCACTTTCACATGATCTAGCTGTATCCGGTGTAATTCGTAGATCACAACGATCCGTATACGGTGGAGTGCGATCACAAAATATTGAACGATATTCAAAACCATTACCACATTCTGTTGAACAATGTTGATTCCATTCAGATGTTAACCAAACACCATTTTTATTTTTTGTATAACCATTTAAAATTTTCTCAGTGGAATTTGTTAATTGTTCAACACCTTGAAAATTTGTTAATAACCGATTTTTATCATATTTAAAATTATTATTGTTCTTTTTAATTTGTTTCGGACAATCACATTGTTGTATATCATCGGGTTTCTCATTCAAACATAATATATGATTGACTTGTACAACAACACCGGTTGTTAATTCTTGTACACAACGTATTTGACGATCTTGTATACCTTTACCATTACGGCATAAACAATCATTCCATTTATCAATATGCCAATATGCTGGACACGGTTGAGAATTACAACGATATATATCTTCATTTAAAGTTGGTTTCTCTAAGCTCATACAACGGCGTGCCGGATAGAAACGTGTTTGTGTTTCACGTATACAACGATATACTGGTGCTTGATATCCTCCGCCACATGTTTTACTACATGGACCAAAACCAATAATTTTCCACATAAATTTTCGTTTACGTTTTTCAATTATTGGTCTATTTATTATCGGTGTTGGTTGTACATTATTTAATTTATTATCAATTATAGGAATTTCGGGGATTTTATGTTCAGCTAAATGATTTTCTGTATTATCTTTATAATCTTCATCAGTTAAATTCGGTGCTATTGGCATGTAATAAGAATATTTAATTCCTGGATTTATATCTTTAACGAGAATCTACAACAAAATTTAACATGTTGATTATTTAAATTTAATTAAAAATATTATTTAATTTTAAAATTACCAATAATTCAATAGGTTTTGCCAAAACACCAGGTGATGAAATCCATTCGGTTATTCCACTTTTTCCTGATGTATGTTTTGGTTCATCAACTCTTTTATATTCAAAAATGCTTCCGTAATTTTCATAGCTGCCAGTTAATGATGCACCTTGTTTACCATTAATTAAATATTCACCATCCACCGTTTTTAATACTAATATTAATAAAATAAGAAGAAAAAATAGTTTAAAATGCAAAAATATTTTGAAAATTTTTGCTATACCTAAAAGATTCATACTATTTTTCATTTCAATTATTGATATATTCGAAGCTCCAGCTGGAATTGTTGTGATCGGAACGTAACCATGTGAAAGTAAAGATTTTCTAAATATTTCCGAAATTGGACGACATATTAAAGAACCACAACGAACTGTTGTATTATCAGCAAAGGAGCTCTGAATTAATCCATTTGCATAGATTGCCTTTAAATTCATTTAAAAAAAAAAAAAAGAAAATGATTTTTAATTTTGCAAAAATTTATGTAATTTATTCGAGAAAATAATTTAAATATTTATTTTTTTTAATTAGGTTCTTCTTCTACGCCAAATATCTTACCATGCACAAGAAAATCAAGTTTGTCAGTAATTTCATGTTTTAAATTTAAACTTTTTTGTTTATATTAATTTTTGTGTAATCTGGATTTCACTGCAAAAGCTAGTTTTGTTTTCTTATTTTTTATAATTACGAGCCAAATTTCGATAGATATAATATTTTATGATTTGTTTTTCTATAATTTTTTATTTCTACTTTTTGATTTAAAAATAGTTAATTAGGTATCCGAATTTTAAAGTAAACAAATATATTAGTTAATCAAAATAAATCAAAATATTTCCATTTTTTGATCTTTTCTTAATAATTGATTAAGATAATATGGTAATTGTTTAAACCAAATGTATTTGGTGGGTATTAAATATGAAATAAAAACATATATAAGATTTAAAATTGACTTAAAGTCGGTAAAAATGGGACTTCTAATTAACAAAGTTAATGAGTTAACAATGTTTTTTCAGAATAACTTATTAAAATTTGCTCTAAAAGTCTATACATACGGTCAAATTTAGCATCCGTCTTTGGAATGACAAACTAGATTGGATGAGAAGTTGGTTTTAGCTTCTGCGTACACAAGGTCAAACTCTTCATCCAATCTAGTTTGTCGGATTGATTTTTACTGAAATTTAACATAGTATAAACTAATTATATAATCAACGTATGTGATTAAATTGAATGAAATCGCTGAACAAGTTTTCCAATTATTTTCGAAAAACGAAAAAATAACTACATACATGCTTTATATTATAATTTCGTTCCTCTTCGGTAGATTTTACGGAAAAACAATACCAAATTGAATTAAGGAATAACTAATTCACATTGTAAGTTTCTCTCAAATCGGACAACACATTTTTGATTAGCCCTAGACTGCCGGACGGACATGCGTAAATCGCTATAACTTTTGATTCTTTACACTTCTAGAGCATATGCGTTTCTAATATAAACTAATATACTCTCTGGTAGTACCTTCTATTAGGTAGAATGATGATGAAGATACTTTAATATAATATAGACTAAAAATTACGAATGAACTTTCAAATTCATTCTCAAGTTTAAATAAAAAATTCCCACATTCATAATTTCATATAAAAAAAACTATAATTAAAAGACAAAAATCAAATAAACCGATTGCAAAAAAAAAATATTTATAATAATTTGAATAAATAATACAAGAAATTTATCCAATTAATTCGATCGTTATGTTCGTGTAAGATTGTGTGAAATAGCCGCCTTAACTCCCGAATTATCAACAAAAAAGATCACATATTATAAATTTCCATAAATTTTATTAAAAATATCAACTTTTTTTTTTTAATGTTTTTAAAACATTTTTAGATTTAGTTGACAAATTTTTTTTTGTATTAAGCGGCAAATCAAGTATAATAAGTTTTACAAAAGATTATAAGATGCCTAAATTAAGAATCTTATGAGTAGGATTTATTGATTTTTATATTAGTTTTAATAATTTTCTATTCAAGCATATCGAACTTAACCCTTATACACTATGTGTACAAACGGGTACCAGTGTAAATACTAACATTTTTTCTTTTTTCGATGAAACAAAATCAAATTTCGCGACCAAATTTTCAAGATTCCAGGATTCTTCAAACCGCTTGAAAATTACACCTAGTAATAAGAAATGGGGATGAATTTGTATTTAGTAGTACGTGATTTCTGTGAGAAACGAGCATCTTTTATTGAAATCTTTTAATAAAATTAATTAATAATTCGATTTGACTGTACTTATTAGACAATTTATTTATTTATAAGTTAGGATTTTAAACAAATCCACTGATCTCAACGAACGAATGTTCGAATTTAGGTGCATTTTATTTAAAATGTAAGAAACATCAATGGCCCCACTAAAAATTTGATGAACGAAGATCACATCAGCTACGTGGTGGCGCTTTTCCAGAGAATGTAAACTTAGCAATTTTAGGCTATCACCATAAGGCAGCAGTAATAAAGGATCATTCTATTATGCTTATTTTCCCTGGGATCACAAATTTATTCGGGTACTCTGAAATCTTATGTAAATGCCACTATAGCTATAGCACAGTTACCTATTACAATTGCAGTACAAAGATATACGATTGAAGAATACTAGTTGGGCATTTACATTTTTTTATGCAAACGTTTATAAACTTCATATTCCGCGGGAAACTCGGTATATTTTGTGTGAAAAATAAATATAGTACAATCAGATTCTTAGCCATCGATTTAGCTCAAAATAACAAATCTATAAAAATACATAGAGAAAATAGAATTTAAAAAGCGTATAAAGATTATAGGCTTAAAAGAGTATGACTATACGGATAAGGGTTAAATAAAATCTAGATTTTATATGTTCTCCAAACAATCATCATAAAAATTATGTCAAAAATTATAGTATATATTTTTTTTTCTTTCATAAATTTATGACAAATTCCACTTGTTTTTGATTGTAAAATCTGACTTTTATGGAATTTGTAGGAGTTCCAATAATAATAAAATATGTTTGAAGTTCAAGGTAAGAAGAAAGAAACATTTCTTGAATTAAAACGTTTTTTTTTTTTTTTTTGATAAAGATATTTAGTAAAAATAAAATTCACATAGAAACAAATTGTCTCTTTAAAACACAATTTTCGATGTTCTAAAATGAATAATCTTAGACAAAAACAAAACAAAAAAAAAATGT
Source organism: Xylophagus ater (assembly GCA_963422695.1). Lineage (NCBI taxonomy): Eukaryota > Metazoa > Arthropoda > Insecta > Diptera > Xylophagidae > Xylophagus > Xylophagus ater. The sequence continues at coordinate 2,565,917 of OY730484.1, forward strand.
ATATGCTATAAAAAGAATTTCAAATTTGTCAACATGTTACTTTATTAAAAAATTTGTCAAGAACACTTCTACAAAAAAAAAAATAAAGAAAAGAAAAGTATTCTCATTTTTCCAGTCTAAAAACTTTTCTTGTTTCCATAAACCATACTAAATTAGTTTTTTCGCACAATTTAAAATGATTCACTATGTTAATATTTAAAAATTTTTGAAGAAACAAAATAAACAAGTCAAACACTATCAGAGACTAAAAAATCACTAATATTTCACCGAAAAAAAAATTCTTTGAGTACAAAAAAAAAAACGTCTTAGGCTCTTACTCAATTTAACAAAAAAAAAAAAAAAACTATAAAACATTTTAGTTGAATCATTTGAAAAAATATAATAATATTTAAAACTTGCAATAGTTATAATCTTGCGTCCGTTAAAAACTATACAGAAGAAGAATATGTATCGTTAAAAAACCGGCCACCACCAAAAAAAATTTAAATAGTATAATAAAAGCGAAATTTTAATGTATATTTCGCTTACAAAAGCTTTTTTTTTTCTCAAGGGATTTTTTAAAAATACAGAACTAAATAAAAAAAAATTCAACATCACTAAAGTACCACCACAAAATTTTAAATCAAAGAAACATCTGTGAAAATCTAAGATTTAATAATACTCTTTCGTTATAATAAATTTTTGTTGCTGCTTCAACTGGCTACTGTTAAAATTCTACTAATTCCGGAATAATAGAAACTGATATTGCCAATAAATGCGTATACGCATTCTAAAAGTCTCCAATAATAATCCACCCACAATGAAATCCAAAAAAAAAAAAAAATAATATAAATTTCTTCAAAAAAATTTTAAATAAGATTTCCAAAAAACCTCCGTGCGTGTATGTACAACAAATTCAGCTCACAACTTGGTGATGATTGGCAACGCGAATCGAATCGACCACGATAGCGCGGTATATATCCAAAACATTTGAAGAAAAAAATCAGCGATCAGAAATTTTTTTTTTTTATCAAAAAGCAAAACACCGCGGATATTAAAAACGAAATATTATGTCCAATATAATATTGACGACGATTTAACCAGATGATGAAGTTGCTTGGCGCCGAGCCAAAATAGAAAAAAGATGTACTATATAAAAATCTATCACAAGAAGCTTTCACGGTATTTCCTCTCTCTCTCGAGTGTTGAACATAGTGTTTTTGTTATCAAAAATTATTGGATATTGACCAAAAACAACATCATAGAGGTGCTGGCTTTTAAACGTTAAAACCTGTAACCCTCTCAATAATGTCGGTAACATAAATTCATCTTTGTGCCAAGTGATTTGAATGCAGATTAAATGGATTAAATGCTTCTGTTATATTATAAGTCCTCCTGACGTTTCTCGTTTGATTTGAGAAGAATCTCACAACGGATTAAAGTGATAAAAATTTCTTGAAAAGATTATGCTTCTCTTTTTTCTAAAAAAAACTAATCAAAAAGGTGATATCTTTTTCTACATATTGGTGCGTCTATGATATGGACATAAAAATATTTCACATAAATTTCACAAATATTTTTTTTTTTTTTTCGTTTTATACAAATTTTTGTTTATTTTTGTGCGATTTTTATCATTTTAGAAACTTAAACAAAACCACTTAAAGAAGAGGTTAATGAATTTGTATCCAATCAAAAGAAAAACAAAAAAAAAAAACATGATATTTTTAAAACGGAAATATTTTCATTTTGCTAACATTTTTCAAAATATTATTAAATCATATAAGATTAAGTTAAATATTAAATTTTTTTCACATATGCGAATGTAGGTTTTTAAGGGCTTCACATATGCAAACATTAAAAAAATATTATAAAAATAGGTTAATTACTTAATTTTTGAATATAATATCATAAAATGTTAGCCAAGAAAAGACATACAATATGTTTTTTTTTTTTTTTTAGTAACCATCAATATTTTTTTGGTTGATGTTAACAAGTGTTAAATGAATATTTTAAAGCATGTTTGACAAAATGTAAACATGTCGAACAAGAATATTAAAATATATTATTTAAAAAATAAAATTAAAAAATTTAAAATCGGCCTATGTCGAAAATTTTTTGATAGACTAGACAAAAGGGAAAAAACGACGAAATTTTATGGACATGACTATTTTTTACTATTACTATTACGTCCGGTACATTTTATATGTGTATCGCAGTTCTACATTAAACACTGATAATATATTTATTACTTGAACTAACTAGCCCTGGCGCCCTTGCAAACGATAAGGTTGGAACGTCGCCTGCGAATGCTCAAATGTGGCTACTACTATCCACTGCATATTTGACCGCCGTTATCACCGGAGCTAGCTGTCCTGTCTGTTTTTAGAGGTAGAATACACCTGCGATCCTGGCTATATGTATGATACGCAGAGCAAATTTTTACATTGAAAAAAAAACAACAAAAGAGTAAATCCTGCACTACTTTCATACCAGGTGTAAACTGTTGCATCCGAGATAAAAATGTCCAATTTTGTGAAATAATAACACAAAGTTTTTTTTTATGTCGACTGGAAATAAGTTTTGTGAAGTTGCCCTGTCATTTCATTTCAATATGGTTGCTATACTGATACTGATACTTAAATTAAAACTCACTCCTGCTTTTGCTCGTTTTATTTACCACTTGCTCTGCTCCTGGTTAGGACATGGTAAATAAAACGCAGCTTACTATATATATTCGGGAAAATACCAAAATATCATCATACCATCTTGTAACTTCTTAATTCTTCATTAATAAGAAGCAGGGATGATGAGTAACAGTCCCCTGAGACCAATCACGTTTGTCGATGATTATTTCTATATAAATGTAATGACAAAAAACTAATATATCCTCTTGGCATACTACCATAGGGTTATAGTTATAGGAATACCACCCAAATGACAAAAATTTCTTGTATATTTTAAAAAGTATGACAAATCTCATATGTCTTAATAAATAAAAAATTAATCTTTTAAATATTTGCTACTTATAATTTATTTAATTTTAAACATTTTATACCTATATGAAATTTTTTTTTTTTTTTTGCTACTTCTATTTTATTTAAATCAAAGTCAAATATTAAATTTGCAAGAAAAAAAAAAAAAGATAATAAATTTTTGTCAGATACAATAAGATTTATCTATTAAATAAAAAAACTTAATATTTAAAAATATTAAAAATGACAAAATAAAAATTTAGTTAAAATTTATTTGTTCTAATTTTGAATGAAATTTTTAACTTGGAATTTTTTTTTATGAGATATATCATAAATTCTTTTCTATAATTGAAAACATAAGAATCTTTTTTGGCAAACATAATAATAATAATTGTTTTGCATTCCATAAGATACTTTAAAAATATTCTTTGAAAATTCCATTTATCTTTTAATTTTAATGACTCTAAAATTTTACTACCAATGATTTCTTAATTTTATAAATTCAACATGGCTAATTAACACCAGTGATCATCTATCAATTAACACCTTTCAAAATATAATTAATCATATTGATCGTTTTGTGTTTATTTTGTTGAAATTAATTTAAATTGAGATTTTGTTTAGAAAATTTCTGGCCTCAGATAACTTAAAGTATCTTAATCCTCTCACGTATTATGAAAGAAAATTTTTTAATATTGACGTCATTTAAGTATATATATATGCAAATAAAATCACTTGAATTTGGTAAAAAAAGAAAAATAGAAAATCCATCTTAGATTTAAAGTATAGACTCTTCTGATAATAAATTTTGTTTATTTATTTTCCACTCAATGATTTGTTTGTACTCGATCTTAAAGTAAATAGTTTGATTTGTAATATCTCAGTAGGAGTGAGATCTACGTGTTTACTCGTAATAGTAATAATTCATTCATGCCCTATAGGTAATCAATTAATCCATTAGCTAAACATACGAGTTTATTATTTTAAGAATTTCAATTCTAAAATTATAATTAAATTAAAACTTGTTTCAAATATGTACAGTCAACCCTCGTATAAGAAGACGGTTTTGGTATAATATGGTGCAAAAATTGTGAGACCGATTCTACGACACGGCATTTTGCCAACACGGTTTCGATATAACACTAATTAACTCCCGTAATTCCTCGTTTATATGTCAAATAAACAGGGAATTTACTGTGTACATAGTATGTAGCAAAGTTTTTTTCTTCTAAGAACTTATTCATTTGGTGTTTTCATGTTCATAAGGGCTAAGTTCCTTTTCAAGAATTTTTGGAGGTGTAAGGCAAAGAAAAGTAGAGAAAAAGTGAAGAACCGAGACCTGGATTTGAACCAGGGTCTCATCAGTCTCATGAGGCGAGGTCGAGGTCTTATAACCAACTAGACCATTCTACACTATCTCTACTAGTCTGTTCATTTGCCTCTTCTTCTCTACCCCGTATTATCTCTCTCTTTTTGTGTTAAACCTCACAATTGTTTTACCAAATTCAGTTGTATCCTATTTTTAACTCTTACAGAGGGTTACAAACTAAGAACAGACGAATGTTTCCATCTAATTCAATCAAACTTAATAATGATAGAACATATGAAGTCTTTCAGTCTATAGAATTATATTTCAACCATAAAAAGGAACGTACCGGACCTGGATAATAACACGGTCCTTTTTCTCTGATTTCTATTTCATCTGCATTTCCCTTAGCACGGTTTCGATACCACACGGAACCCAGTTTCGATATAACACCGTCTTATCTTTATGTTTAACTTAATACAGCTTCGATACAACACGGAACCTGTTCACCGTGTTATACGAGGGTTAACCGTACTTAAAATAAAATCGAAAATGTTGAAAGTATTATCTAGTATTTTTAACGAGAAAATTACGAATTCGTAACCAATTAGAGTTTAATACTCAAAATTTTTATTTTTATTATTTTTGAATACAAAAATTTGGCATCAAAAAAATATTTATATTTAAACCAAAATAAAACTAAATAAAAATAATAAAATAAAAATATATATTTTAAAATTTATAACTTGTTAATGCATTCAGTTTCAATAAATTAATTTTATTAACTCAACTTTTAATTAATATTTAATGTTATTTTTATTACAATGAATATAAATTGGAATATGGAGTATAAGACTATATTATTTATCTATTTTTATAATTTCCTATGAAAACAATGAAAAATATCATTGGATATATTTTTAACTTAATAAAATCTTCCAGACAGTTTCATATGAAAATTAATAAACACTTATAATTAAGAAATTAGCTCACTCAAAAAGTAATATAAATTAATTCAAAGTGATCATGTAAATAATCTTATAAAGATCTTTTAGAAAGATCATAAACAAAATTTTGCAAAGCAAATAACTAATAGGTATATCCATTGCCCGCTTTATGGTTGAAATCTCACAATTTAATTCCAGTAGCCAAGAAGCACGATCCAACGGAATCGTTAACCAAAATTTATTTTGACAAGCAATTTCATAAAAAGAAAAAAGATCGATTGATCGATCATGGAAACGTTAACTACTTAAATGTTTTTTCTTTTTTTATATTGTACACAATAACTCAAAAAAATTAGAAGATTTCTCTCAAAGAAAAACAAAGATCGTAACGAAGTAGCTAAATACATATTATTTTGATGTTGACGAAAGTGTCATTTTTCAACGATCGCGAATAAAAAAAAAATTATATTATTGAAATTCGAGGATCAATAACTTTACCATAAAATATAAAATTTTGTATGTTTATTAATGTGCAAATTTCTAAGTATATTTTCCAAACCAATCACAAAAAGAAAACTAACTAAAACAATAAAAACCGATCATTTCGAGACGAAATTCAAAGATCAACTAAAACAAAAAAAAACTATTTAAAACCAATATATGTTGAGGATCGATTCAAATCACTAACAAAATCGATTTTTTTTTCATCATAACTTTTTTCTGGTTTTTTTTTACTCTGATGATAATTTCTTGTATTTAAATTTTTTTCATATTTAAAATTCGAAGGATAAATAATATGTTCAAGTATCATTGTTTTTAATGCTTTATGAAATTATTAACATCTAGAAGAAGGCAAAAAAAACACAACAAATTCTTTCATCCGATTATAATATTAAAACATAAAAATAATCTTAAACTTAAGTTATAAGCTGGTGACTCTGAACATTGATACTTTTGCTTGCTTCTGTTTTATTTATTGTTAACAATTAAATATTACATAACAAAAAAAAGAAACAAAAAATTTAAATGTGTTCCGGGAAAGGTGGTAATGCGATTTATATTATAGAGATCAGGGCTTGTAGAAGGTACTTTAACAATTTAATCAGATTCCAGTATTCGTTATGTATTAATATGAGGTAGGGGAATAAATTTATTAAGTATAGTTGATAATAATTTAATAATATGTATTACTAAAAGTTTCCTATGCTCATATCTGACTATAATGCTCCTTTTAAGATAGCTAAGGAGATGACGTAGTAGTGTATAACTTTTCCTGTTTCTAGAATCCTCGCTAATATTGAAAATCTGATCAAAATCAATTTAATTGGTAGTTTCCAAAAATTTAGACAAATATTTTGATAACAAACAAATGTTTAATGTACAAACCAAGCATATACTAATTACTATATTTGATAAATTAATTACGGGTACATATTCGTTATAAGCAACACTTTATATAGTCAAGAATTTTTAATTTCATAAGTTTTAATACAAATCTAAATACTCCAACAAGTTTGTTAAACTTGTAACCATTCCTCCAACAACTTAAAACATTTTACTATTTTTCCCCATCTAGCTTTGTAAAAGTTGGTCTAACAAACTGGTCCATACACGGTTTAACTTTTATAGCAACCCAACAAATTAGACAAACTACTCCAAAGTAGTTCAAAATATGAGAAAGAGTAGAAGAAATGCGGATTAGAATTCTCCCTACATATACCATAGTCTCAGGTGAAAGACTGACTAGTGATGAATCCAATCATATCTAAATTTATTGAAGATTTTAAGTATATGATTCAAGAAAATAACGTTTTACCAGAACGGATTTATAATTGTGACTAGACACTGGTCTAGTCAATAAAAGTTTGGGTAATAAAACTATTTACTTTAACGTTATTTAAAAAATTGCTTATACATTTTTTTCAAATTTCGTATTCTGGAAAAGTAATAGAATTTCTTCAATTTCTAGTACATTAGGATTAAAAATGTAAAATTGTGTTTAAGTTAACTTTGTGTAACGTAAGAAAATAACGCAATATAACCGGAAATTACGTTGTAGAATACGCATTTAACGAAAAATAGTATTTTATGTAAAATTTAGCGTAACATAACATAAAATATGAATGCGGAATAGATCTGAAAATTGTAATAATTTTAATCCAATTTGATTGATAAGATTATATTGTAATGTTCAAAATCAATTAATTACAAAACTTAATATAATTTATAAACTCTTCAAATACATAAATATTTAACATATTGTTGGACAAGCCAAGTCTAAATAACAAATTCGTACCAAATAACCAATATTTTAAATTTAAATCTTGTTTTAATTAAGATTCTTTTTCATTTTTATACACTTTCCTGAACGCATTTTATTATTTAATTACTTTACGTCTTTTTTTTTCTAACAAAAGAAATTTGAAAGTATATCGAAAACTTCTTTCTATACACTTGGCTTGGCTATTTTTAAGAAATCACATAAAAATTGTCTTCTCTTTTTTGTTTATGGATTTAAGATTCTTCTGTATTTCATTTAAAATATCACCAAAAAGAAAAAACTCTCACCATTAAAAACCACTCAAAAAAATAACTATGAAAAATATATTTAAAAGGAAAGAAAAAAAAACACTTAAAAGAAAATTTTATAACTATCTTAAAACAGAAAAAATAAAATATGTCAAATCAATCAATTTAGGCGACCGAAATCAATTTGAACTTTGTAAAATTGATATTCTTTATTCGAACTTTTGTTAAATCGATATAAAATGGATTGATTTTTAGACATATTCGATCAATATACGTCAATTATTCTGCAATTAGAATACTTTTTGGGTGGTATAATTGGCATGAATTTAAAAGAATTCCTGATCTATTATAGCTATTAAATCCCTTTCATCATGTCGAATATTAATTGGAATTCATATTGTGCAGCTGACTCTATACATTCTTTTGAATTACATGAGAAAATTGTTCAATCTAAGATAATTGTTTAAATCTATTTTATAGCAAAATATAGTAATATCGATTTTGCCTAAAGTGTACACCATTTAAACCTTATTATTGAACTATTTAACACTATGAAAATAATATAATTCTCACTCATTCAAGGCTAAAAATAATATTCTGCGATTAAAGATATTTTCAAGATAATCATGTGAGTACTTTTTTTTTTAAAGAAAAGAAAAGAAAGAAAAACATTATGTTCACATTTAATAAGCACATTGTTAAATGAAAATCAGTTTTCCCGTAAAAGGGATAATATTTAAAATTGAGGTGGGTTTTTTTTTTGCCCTGTGAAATAATGACCCTTTTAAATCTAAAGATAATCGCTATAATCGTTAACTCGTGCCAATATGAAAATGAACACCGTTTTCTTTTCTTTTTATTCGTTGTTTTTATTTTTTTTTGTTTTCATATTGATCTGATCTTGATCGATAATTTTGGTGATTTACGATCGTTTTGATGACCGGAATTACTCACGATTTTTTAAATATATGGAATTCATGTTCAGAATTTTTTATTATTATGTTATTTTTATTAAAATATAACTGTTATATATTGTATTTTATAACTACAATCAATTTTCCACATTGTAGTAACTCAGAGTGTCTTTTTTTTATATTAATTTACTTATAATACTCTGGCAAAAGAAAACCTACAGAGAACGTAATAATATCTAAGAAATTCCAGAATAGTAAATCAAATTCTCATTATAAGAGTGACTTTTGTTTAAAAGCGATCTTTGATATAAGCGACATCGCTTAAAACAACATTTTTTATAAGCGACTTTTTATATATAGACGGAAAAGTGAAATTTGTCTGTGGAAGATATTTTTGTTTTAAGAAAAATTCTAGAGAAAACACGATTTTTTGGACACTGCCATTCTATTGAACCTTTCTACCGTATAAAAATAGTACTGGGTATTCAAAAAATAACGATAAAGATCAAACAGGATTAACGCGGTTGTAAAAACTCTGATGTTTAGAAAATTTTGCATCTACAAGTCAAGTGATGAAGACCAATTAAAGGGCATTACGAAAAGGGACGAAAGTTTCAAAAAGATACTGAATATCAAATATTAAAATTAATAATAATAATTTAATGTATGTAAACAAACCTTACAAATGCCATCAATACAAATTCCAGATCCTTTTTGTTTATATAAAAAATATTCGGCTGGTCTTTTACATGTTGTACCATCAATAACCGAATTATTTAGTGTTGCAAAATATGTTACACCTTCTGGATTACAATTCAATTCACATTCATGATCCTCTTTTATATATGAAACGAATTATTAGTTAGTAAAAAAAACTTAATAGTTTTTAATAAAAACCTTTAATGTATGCTTCCCAACGATAAAATTTCCCTTGAAATGGTATCACATTAAATGATGCACATTGTTCTTGACGAAAATCTTTAAATACACTATCAGAGCATGGCTAAAAAATAAATTGTTAATATTAAATATAATTATGAATATATATATAAAATAGGATATTATTAATTACCTCTTCGTTACAAAATTTGTAACTTTTATATGGTCCAATACATTGGATATTGTCAGAATTAAAATTCGTATGTTCATAGTTTTTCGTAGAAGATTGACTATTTTAAAAAAGAGAACAATATTAAATTGCATCTTTTCTAGGCCAATAAACTTGCAAAGTAAAATTATATGAAATTGAAAAATAATTTCTTAACCAAATTTAGTTTTGTTTCATGAATGTGCACTTTATCCATTTGAAAGAACTCTGGTATACCTTTTAAGGTCACTAATTTGATCAAGTTATATACCATTTGCAAGAATTTATATGCAAATTAAATTGGGTGTGCACTTATTTTAATAGAGTACAATACAATTGAAATTTTCATCCAAATTTATTAAATAGACTTTCATTCAATCAATTTCAATTACTATATTATATTTGATCGGATTTAATCGATGTAAAAATTATCTATGATTATTTGATACTTAAATATAAGTCGAACAAAAGAAAACTTCTCATAGAGGGTTATCTATCCAACTCGAGCTACGATCTTCATAGTCATGTCACTTTTTAATTATCAAATATACAATATATTTCGCACGTATTTTTTGACAGATCGCCATTTGAAAGTCTACCATTTAACGCAATGGATCGATCGTTTATCACCTCACAATATGTACTTATCGATTACCTGCTAAATTAGTGATATTATATTGTCAGAATTTATGATCTTTTTTCATATTATATATGCTTCTGTCGACACAATAATATATTTAATATATTGAAACATTTATATCCTTTTTCAAAAGGTTAATTTAGTTGGACTCCGCGCAACAAAACTTTGTGTGTGGTAAATTGTAAATAATAAAATTTAATATGTTCTTGTCTAAAACAAGAAATAACCACAGAAAAAACCATTATTACCTTAATATACATTGTCGTTCTTTAAAACTAATTCCGCCACCACATGAACGTGAACAATCACTCCATGTACTCCATCGACTCCAAGTCCATTCAATTTGTAATTTTTCATATAAATCATTATTATTCGAGTAAATATTTTTAATATCTTCATAATCAGATTGTCTAGAATCATATAAAAATTGTTCATCTGGTTGTGAAGATGTTGTTGTAAGTAATCCATCATCAGGACTACTTAAATAGTATACTTCATACAGTCTTTCGGGTTTAGTTTTAAGATTTCTTTCTATATTATTATTATTAGTATTATTATATTCTTGAATAACTTCATTATTTGAAGAACTACTTGTATTAAGAAATTTTATAACTTTATGCAGTTTATGATTAGTAGTATATCGTTGATCTATGTTTATTTCTCGATGTTGTGATATATTTCGTGTTTTATCTAAATTTTTATAAAACTATAATTAGAAAAAGGAATTAAATATTACTCTATTGATTTCATCTCATCTTTATTTTAAAAAAATAATAATCAAAATTTTTTCAATTAAGACAAATTTAAACTCTTACCTTGATTTTATCTTCTTTAGAAATTTCACCGTTAATAAAAACATAATTTAAATATAATATTAAAAATAGATATCTGGAAAAAAAATAAAAATTAAGACATTAAAATTATAGTGTCTTTTGCTTTGCCTAATTTAAAAAGAATTATGCAGCACTTAAAATGCATTTTCCTTTACAAATTGATTTGGCCTATAAAATATACTACTGAAAATAAATTATCGGAAATCTATAAAATTGCTTCATTAAAAATGTATAAAATGTTTTAGCAAATGTCGATATACTATAGACGTGTTGAAGAATGAATAATTAAAATCTAATAAAACTTTTGAAATGAAAATATTCTTCGCACTATTAAGTGTTTATTGAATATTTAATAGATTCATTGGTTTGACGGCTCTTTTGGGTCATCTCTTACTTAAGAAATTATAGTTTTATTAGGTTTAAGAATGAATAATTTGGATATGTTATGAAATACAGGTAATCGTGGCATAATAGGATGGTATCATTACACGGTTTCGCTATGACACGACGGGGGTTATTTGTAAATATATAAAAAAAAATGTTTGAGAATGGTTCATAATACCCGAAATTTTTCTAGACATAGCAAAAACTTCTGTTGATTTCTACACTCAAAGAAAGAACATGATTTTCAGAACCTGATTTTGGCAAACTTAATTTTTACCTTTGATAGTGAATTTTATGAAAGTGAATAGTAAATTTAAATTCAGATTTCCATGAAAAATGGTATTATTGATCAAATTTGTTAGAGTAAATGAAAACTTAGTTTTTTAGTTGACTCCATACGAATTACTCGTACAAGCGGATTCACGTGGAATTCCTATCATATAAACGACGAGCGCATTTGATTTATTGGTAGAAATGAAAAATTCAGGTTACAGACGAAATACTGAAATGAATAGTTTAAATTAAAATAGTCCGAATAAGCTAACAAATAAAGAGATCTGAATTTTACGAAGATGGAACGTTTTATATGAAATATAAACCTGAAAATATAAAAATCATATATTTTTCCGAATTTCTTGCTTTATAATGGAGAAGACTTGGCTGATTTTGCCGTCTTTATTTCAATTTGACAGTAGAAGTTATTAGCATTGTGTATAGAAATTTCATTCGTACAAAATTTTCGGTCCAGCAATTCGTATCAGTAATTCATATAGTGTCAATGTAGTTTAAGAATCATAGATACTGATGAGAACCTAGTTATTTTACTTTAAGTGTATATTACTATCTTTCGTATAACCCTGTTAATCTGCCAATCCTCACTATATGTACATATTTATGCCCTATGGGTACATACTACCAATTGTGTAGAGAATCAAAAGTTATATCGATTCTCTGCATGTCCGTCCCGTTCGTCCGTATACAAGATAACTCAAAAACGCATTTATCGATTTTGATGAAATTTTCAATGTGAGTTGATTCTTCCTTAACTTGGTTTGGTATTGCATTTCCACAAAATCAGACGATGGGGAGCTATGTTATAAAGAAGCAAATAGAAAGTTTTGTCGTTTTTTTGTTTATCCGTCCTGTTGGCTACAGGCCAATTTTACGTTACTATGGTATATATTCTGTTCTTTAATTATAACCGACTCATAAAATAAATACCTTGTATTCATTTAAATCAATTTATATAATTTTGTATTCCAAAATATTTCTTCTCCCGAATTATTTCACCTTGTACGTTATTTTTACCTGATTTATTAATGAAAACAAAAAATGTCATTAATTCAATTCCAATAAAATTTGAATAACATTTTTTGAATTAAATTTAAATTTATTATATTTTAATAATGCATTTAATTTCATCATTAATGAAATTTTATGATTTTTTTTTTCTTCTTATAACAAATCTTCACTAAAAACTAGTTTCGTTTATTTTAAGAAAATGAAATTTTTATTAATCAAATCGAAAAAACTATATCAAAAGCTTTTAAAATGATGTTATTTAAATTACTTTAATAAAAAGTAATAAATTAAATAAAAATATGAATTATTTTCTTCTTTTTTTGAATGAATTTATTTGAAAATAGTTTTATAAAATCCATCAATAATCATTTTGTATTGTGTTATTAAATGTCAACAAAACTATTAAAATCCTATAAAAAATAAAAGAATTAAACCGAATTATAGATTTTTAATAATATTCTTTTCATGGTGCTGGCTTTTTTTTGGTTCTTGTTATTAAATCATAACCGATTTTTTCACATGAAATTTGATACGTGTTCCTAATAGCAATTATTCTTTAATTTAAATGAGTCGAAATCATGACTCAAAATCTTGTTTTCTTTTTAACAATAAAGAAATTATAAAAAAAACATGAATTTGAATGAAATCTGTACCAGAAATGAAGACATTTCCTAACAAAAAAAAAAATATTTTAATTAAATTATAATCGTAATTGATCAGTTAATGAGTGTGTCTAACAACAACGTTTTTGTAGTAGGATACGCGATCATTCGCGTGAATAATTTTTGTTAGATTTAGAGAGACTAATATGAAATTCATTTATATAAGACACACCTTTTGGAAAGAGGGTTGTTTGTGTCGCAAAAATTTTCTATATTAACCAAGATCAGTGACTTTTTTATTAAACAAAAACATGAAATTCCATTTTGAAAATTGTTTAAATCATAATCAATGGGCCATGAACAACATTTTCGGATTATTTGATCATCAATAGATTCGCCATACGAAAGTATTTATAATGTGTTTTTTTTCTTTTATATTTTAAATATAATAATATTAAAAAAAAAAATTTATAAATTACAATATTTAGTAATAGTATTAGTACTATAATCATAAAAATACCAAAAGTATGAATCAGTTTTATATGGCAAATGAAAGAATGATCTTGATGAGTTGTTAATTGGATTCACAGCTCATTAGGCAATCGATATAGTATCCAAAATGAAATTACATTTTATTTTTTTAACTAAATTTTGTCACAAAACAAAATAATATCATAGAACTTGTAAGGTTAATAAACTTAAAAGTATATCTATCAAAAAGAATAAACAAAACCTAAAATTTTTTAATTAAAAATACAATATTTTAAATGATCTTTCCATATTTCATAATATAATTAATTTTAATTAACATTTGAAAACATTACACACACTTTAAACGTAAATGTTTTCATTGAACCAAAAATTAAATAGTTTTAATCCATCTGCACAATAAATGAAATGATTTAATTAATATAAAAGATAAATCTACTTGACTTATGCAATTCATATTGCATATTAAATTAAATTTTTAGAAGCATGTTACGCTTTCTGAAAAGCTAATAAGTTAATTTAATTATCGTATATTTCAAGTTAACGAATGTGAATACATAAGTAAGAGCTTCAAATAATTTAAATGTTTCTAACAATAATGGTTTGATGTTTATTTGAATAAATGCCGTCAGCCAAATTATTGAAATGAATATGAAGATTGACATACATATTTTTAAAGTAATATATTACACTTTTTTTTTTTTTTGTTCTCACAACATTATTCATATGCGCTGTAAACATTTCAACTAGATTTAAAGAAGTCATTTTAAAATTGAGTATTAAAATTACATTAATCATAATTTCGTGATTTATAGAAAGGAAGAATTATTGAGATTTAAGTCCTTAAAGTATCAAAATTGTTAATATCATTTAAAATTTTATATCACTTTCTTAGTCTTTAACGAAATCTTTAAGAAAGTAATCCTTTTATTTTATTTTCTTTTATTACCTTACGCAATTGAGTTATTACAAATTTTTGCATAAACTGCCTTGTATAATAATGCCTTAATAAAATTTATTAAGTCGGCAGTTGTAATTTCGTCTGGCCCATGCCATACCTCAGATTGTATTCATATAACGTCCAATAAAAAATAATAATAAACTTATAGTAACTTAAAATCGGTCTACAGCCGATTTTTTGATGATCTATGGCAGAAATGGGACTCGTAGTTAAAAAGAGTCAAGATTTCTTTTGCATAACTTTGTTTTCTCTGTTCTGCAAATTTTATTCAAATCGGTATATTTTAGTTTTTAAAGTATGTCCATCAAAAACTCTTTATGAACAGGCATATTTTCTCTTAAAACTATTTCTATTCCTAAATAGATTTTACTGAGATTTAACACATTATCTCCTAATCATGTAATCAATGTACTCAAATAATTAAAAAGAAATTGCTTCAAAAATTTTCAAATTATATTCAAACATCCTGGTTTTGGCTAGATAACTTCGCACTCCTATGGTCAATTTAGCTGAAATGCAATGCCAAATTGAGTTAAAGAATAAAAAACTAGCATTGTAAATTTCAGCAGAATCGCATAACACATTTTTGAGTTATCTTGTACATGGGTGGACGGACAGGCATGCATGAACCTATATAACTTTTGATTATCTACACATCTATGATCTTGAAATCCTTCTACTATGATTATTTCTATGCGTTACAAATTTATTTACCAAACTAATATATCCTCTGGTAGTATATATAGTACTATACGAGTAATTGTTCAAACATTGGAAGGTGTTCAATGGAAATACATGTTTTGACATCACCTAAATCTAAATTGAGTACTTTCGTAATGATGCCACTATTGCTGTATGGGATCATTTTTTTAATGCATGGTAACTTGAAACCGGCTAATCCAATTATGTTAAAATTTGTTAAAAAGATAGCTTGTTGTGTACTAAGAAAATGAACTCATTAGTTTTTGACCGGAAATTTTTAACCAAAAGTAGCATTAAAAATGTGAACATTCTAATTTTTTGTACTTATCTTCCGTATTTTATGGGAAAATGAAATTTGATATCTTGCATTTACTAAAGTTGGGAAGTATAAATTTTTTTTAAATATTATTGCTCGATTTCCAAATATAATTTTATATAAAAAATGTTGAATGCAATCAAAGAATAAATATTCAATTCCAACAAACCTTAGCGCCATTGTATATAACAAATAAATCTAACAACCTTTTTTATACACTCCCACAAAAAAGTCATAAAAAATATTCTTATCACAAATATCAATCTGATTTAATCACTTTAATTAGTTTTAGAAATCATAAAAGATTTCATGTTATCCAAACAAATTGAATCGTTTATCTAAATTAGTATTTCTTAAAAAAAAAAAAAAACTTATAATAATTTTATTCACAAAATTGGTTGCAATTAGAAATCTCTTTAGTATCTAATTTTATCTATCTTTTTTTTTACAATATTTTAAATTATAGATTTTAAAACCTGGGTGACTTAGCTGCGCGCGTTTCGATTATCAACTAACTAATAAAAATGATTTTAAACTAAAATTTTGCTGAATTTTATTATTGCCTGATTTTTAATAAAATAAATAAATAAATCAATAAAAAAAAAAAACAAAACCGATTCACGATGATTGGAATCAAAACAAAATAAAAAAAAATTAACGTTTTTTGATTATTCAAATATTTATGTGGAACATGTTTTCAAATAATTAGCTGCCGAATATATATAGTACCCACCTAAAAGTATGCAATTATTTTATTTTTAATTTTCTACTCCAAACAAGAGAACGAACAATAAAATAAAATAATAAATTGATTATTTTTTTTTTTAAAGAAAACACGTTTTATAATCTCAGAAAAAAAAATAGATAAATTAAATTCTGATAATTGAAAAAATAAAAATTAATTTTCTCACTGCGTAATATAAGTAACAAAACTTTACTTTTAATAAATATGATTTTATTAAATAATTTCTTACTAAACAAATAAGAATATAATACATTTTATTTCTTATAAATTAAATCTTAAATTAATATTAATCCATTAATAATGTTCTTACGTATTTAAAAGAAGTTTTTATCGGTCCAATTAATGTTAATACGAGTGTTAAAATTGTACCGAATTGTAAAATTTGATTAATTACATCACTCTCACCATTAACTTTCATAAAATGTTTTTCATAACCGAAATAAAGACAAATCATACCAAATAAAAATCCAGTAAAACCAAGAATAATATGAACAAATTTATTTAAAATCGGTTTCCAAACAGTTCGTAATGTTTGAGCAAAAAATGCACTTAAACCGCTTAAAAAACTTGCCAATGAAAATATTGTTGCAATCAATCCTTTAAAATGAGACAAATTATATATTTTTTTATTATTAATTTTATTCTAAATTTTACCAAAAATTCCATGAATTGTTGTAAAATGAGTTTCTTTCCTTGCCATCATTAAAATTGCTCCACCAATTCCCATTCCACCTCCGAAAAGTTGTAAAATCCAATGTAAATGTGTTCTAACTTTTTTCGATAATACAAATGTGAAACTATTTGTTGTAGATATACATAATATCGCTTCAGCCATTAAGAAATTATACTAAAATATTAATATATATTATTATTTTTTGAATTAATATTATTATTTTTTTAAAAAATTAATTTACACCAAAAGCACACAGCCATGCATGCACAGATGTTCCATAAAAACCACTTCGAAAACATACATAACTCATATAAATAGCAACAAAGCCGGTAAATATATGATTTATAGTATTAAAAAATAATTCTATTATATCAAATATACTAGTTTCACTAGAATTCACTGTAACCATTTTTATTTTTTTAATAATTTAAATAATTTATAAAATATGCTACCGATTTATCCGGTGTCTCATTTAAAACTGAACTTAATTTATAATTATTTGTGAATCAAAATTATATCATTTTTAGTTTAAAGATAAGTTCAATAAAAAAATTATTACCCGTTTTATATTTTGGGATTTCTCAGGCGTAATCATTTGTCTCAAACCTCTTTAATTTCTTAAAAATGATAACAAATTCCGTTTAGATAACGTGCCTCAGGCCAGCGAAAAAAAAACCGTGGAAATTCAAACAATAAAATAAAAGATTTCCTTTGTTATCAAACCTAGAGATAATTATGGTATTAAATTTGTAAAAAAAAACCCATTGAGTAAGTCGTTGAAAGGTATATAATTATTACTTAAAAATAATCAAAATAACAATATCATAATTAAATTTTCTTATTTTTAGAATTAGTTAGTTTGTTAATAGGACTCGTAAATGTCTACATATTGATCTAATTGGTCCTAACATTGTTATAATTATTATAACTATAATAAATGCTTCAGAAATATGAACTAAATCAATATCCGCAAAAAATACAACATATTTAAATCCATAATATAAACTAATCATACCAATTACAAATCCAGCTAAACCCAAAAATGTATGAAGCAATTTATTTATACTTGGTTTTAAAAATTCACGAAATGTTTTCGAATAGATTGCTGTTAATCCACTCAATAAACTAATTAATAATAAAATTGTTGCAGTAAAACCTTTTTAAAATAAAGAAATATATATATTTTATTATTATTTTAAAATGAAAAAAATTCTTGAACCTGTAATTCCATGGATTGTACGAAAATGAGATTTTTTATTAACCAGCTCAAACATTGCACCAACAATTCCCATCAGTGATCCAACAACTTGTAGAATCCAATGTAATGTTGTTTTACTTTGTCGCGAATGTATTAACGTCCATGTATTTCCAGAATAAAAGCATAAAATTCCTTCAGCCATTAATAAATTATACTAAAAATTTTCAATTTTATTTTAAATAATAAGAATTTAGATAGTTTTTTTTTTGCATACTCCAATTGTACAAAGCCACATATGAATTGATAATCCCAAAAAATGATTTTTAAAACAAATCCATGTCACTATTATTGATATAGAACCAATAAAAATATGATTAATTGTATTAAATATTATTTCCACTTTTTCTAATAAACTATTTTCGCTAAATGTTTCTTCAGTGGTTCCCATTTTGGTAATAATTTGAATTGGACGTTTTAAACTGGATATTTAATTTAATTGAAAGGGCCTGTGTTATTTTGTTGTAGATTAATATACACTTTATTAATTACAAAAAATATTCTTTATTTAGATTTTAATGTGGTTACAATTAGATAGATTTTGATCTGATGTTTTCTATGCGTCTTCTCGCTGTCACTTATGTATGCTGAATGAATGTCTTCGTCTCGTCGTATTTGACAGCTTCTCTAAGTTTGACCCACTTTAGATTGTGCGTACACGATCTATAACAGGGCCTTTTATTAAATCAGTTAAATTTTCATATACTATAATAATTAAATCATTCATATTAGTTCTTCCCATAATTTCATATCTATTCTTGTCGGTGATGATTCGGAATACTAACTAAATTTAATCCAGTAAAGGTGTTTTTTTTTTCATTTTATTTAATAGTATTCACTTTTCTTAATAAAACACATTTGTTTAATTAAATAATACTAACAACCGGTAATAAGGAGTACATATATGTAGATGTACCCAGGTCCGAACTGGTCATACACGTATGTCGTGGGCTAATGAAAACTCATCCTAAAAAACCGTTCAACTACTTCTCCAGTATATTTTCTTAAAGAGATATTGTTTTTAGATCATATTAAGGCTTTTCGGATTATTCTATTTAATGTAATAATATTTGATCAGGCCTAACACTAAGAAAACTGGACGTTCAAGGAAAGTGAGATCTTTTTTGCAAACTTATCAGTTTGCGATCTCAAGAATTTCGAAGAAATAAAGGCTTATGTTTAGAACAACTAACGTTTGATTAACTGGGTTCGAAATAACAGAAATTTAACTCAACGATTACACCTGAGATTACCAGCTGAGATTCTTCATCTCGTCAACAACTGGTAGAGATTGAAATTTTTAACCCATGAAAACCTATAGAGTCACGAATACTAAAGATAGTGAAAATTTGGTCAATTCAGACGATGTTGCTGAAAATTAAGATCAACCTTAGTTTCCAGAACAAAACTTGCAGAGCCTGCAAGAACTGTCTAATCTAATCTGGCGATAAATGTTCACTCTAAGGTTCATGAGTTTTCGTTAAACTCAACTTTTTAATTCAAAATAAGTAGAATTGACTAAGAATTTTAAGATTTTGGTTTGTAACTCTAATATTTCGTATCGTGTATATTTTGGATACATGAACGCCCAAATGCATGAAGTTTCGGGCCAATTTTTTTTTACCAGTTCGGACCTGAGTGTACCTCAAGTTTTAATAGGATATAAAAATACAGAAAATGTAATTTTCCCCCAAAATTTTGTTCACCTTTTCTTTTAAACTTTGTTTGTATTTTTTATTTTATTTGTATTTTTTTTTTACAATCTTTATTCAAGCACTTGTAAATACAATCAAAATAAAGATAAAATGTTATTTATTTATAAATATATTTCCGTTTTTAAAATGTTGCCTAGTGCAATTGCATTCAATAATTGAAATATGAAATACTCAAGAATTATCGTGTACGAAAGACTAGATAATTGAATTACTCATTGATAAATTATACGTGAGTATATCAAGTATACGATTCCAAAAGAAAGAAGCTGATAAGACACTTCACGTACACTTTATCTTATAGATTTAAATAAAACCACCAAATTTTGTACATTATTCTAATAAAATTTATTTATCACAAAGATAACAGGGCAACAATATAATGTTCTAAAACAGCTTGGGACAAATTGGCATTATTATGTACCGCTAAACTGTAAGCGGTCTCACCATTTTCATTGGATACAGTAAAATCAGGATTTCTTGATAACAATTCATTACATGTGTGCGGATGATTTCCAGCCGCTGCATACATTAATGCTGTATTACCAATAATATCCATATGATTAACATGAGCACCTTTCTGAAGTAAAAGTCGAACAATTTCATGGTGGCCTCCAGCCGCAGCTAGCAATAACGGTGAAATCAAATCTGGTGCCATTTTATTGACATCAGCTCCACTACCAACCAAACTTGTTACAGATGAAATTTGACCATAATAACATGCCCAATGTAGTGGCGTGTAATTATTTTTATCCAAAACATCGGGACTCGGTTCTGCCTTGATATGTTCATCAGTTATTTCTCCTTGCCCAGCACGCTCGTGGAAACTCAAACAGACTTCGTCACAAAAACTGGCGGTTGTATTTCCACGCTGTAAATTTGTCAAAACAGTTGTATGTGGTTTGTATGGCAAAAATGCACTTTTTCGTTTGCCACTAGCCAAGACGAGTGGATTAAGATCCCATTTTGGCCTGTAAATTTAATACAAATTCTAAATTCACCAATTCACAAAAGAAATTATTCTACAGACCGGCTGTCATCATTATCAGAGTTTTGAGGTGAAAATGAAGACATTTTTGTGCAATAAAAACGATATTCAGTGAGAATTATTAGTAAAAAAAAATATAAATTTAATATTTAAAACTTTTATCAACAAATATTGACAGTCAGCTGTTCTTATACTTATCAATGAATTCAAAATTATACCAATTAAAATATTTTCTATCAAACACTATCCACATTTTATGAACTTCATTGTTAAACGTCAAAATAATTTCGACCATTTCCATTAATTCTCTAAAAATAATTTCGGAAAAGTCAAAATTCACGGAAAATTTTCTATTTCCTTTGAAAATGTCGATTCCAACCGGAATAGTCTCACACTCGAGAAAAGTATGTAGTCTTTACAAAAAGGCTTTACGTAACTTGGAATCGTGGTATGATCGCAGGTGTGTAAAATATCTTTTTGAGGTTGCAGCCTCTAGTTCGTCGCTTATATAATTATTTTCTTTCTAAACTATTAATCTGAATTCGCAGGCACATTTACCGATACCGTGCTGTTCTATTACGACAGAGATTCGAAGAAAATAAGAACGTTCAAGATATGAGAAAAGCTAGCCAACTTTTAGCTGCCGGAGAACAAGAACTGTTCGAGAATCAACACTATCAACCCAAAAAATGTACATTTATTTGACTTAAAAATAAGCTTTATCTAAAATATTTATCACGTTTTTCAGTTGCTAATAGTCCTGGTGGTTGTGCATTTGAACGTGAAGTAATTCCACCTGATTGGGTTTTGGATTATTGGCATCCTTTAGAAAAGGCTCAATATCCTGATTATTTTGCACGTCGTGAAGAACGTAAAAAAGAATTTGTTGCCTGGTGGGAAAGGCAATATGGAAAACCAGATCCAAAAGACTTACATCATTGAGAATATCTTTGGTTTTAATTAATTTGTAAACAAAAACATGTACGATTTTAGAATCTATCGTATTAGAAAAATCTAACAGAAAAAAAAAATACATTTGTTTTCATATTGACAAATATTATTTAGTTTAATATTCTTCATAACAAGTATTTAAAACATTTATTTTATTTGGAAATTACTCAAAATAGAAATAATTCTAAGTTGTTGCAAAAAGATATAGTAAATTTTTTGCAAATTGAATTATTTCGGTTCCACCAAGTTTCGATTGACCATAAACACGATCGACAAACGTAATTGGTACTTCGCCAACAGTAAATCCATATTGACGTGCTCGAACTAGCATTTCCATTTGAAAAACGTAACCTTTTGAAACGCATCCAGCTATTAGTTTCTCTAAAACATCTTTTTTATATAATCGAAAAGAACCGGTCAAATCGGAAGCATTCGGACGTAAAAGTAATTGTGACAAATAATTCGCACCACGTGATATTAGCTTCCTCTTAAAATCCCAACCGAATACACCACCATTTCCAAGATAACGTGTACCAGAAACTACATCATAATTGTCTTTTTTCTGTAGACTAATAAATTCTGGAATGAATTTTGGCTAAAATATAAAAATGGATAATAAATCTAATATATATATAATTTTTTTTTATATATTTTACATGATGACTTAAATCTGCATCCATAATAATAATGAAATTTCCATTCGCATGTTTCATACCGTGTACATAAGCGGTTCCCAGTCCCAATTTCGAAGCTCTTGGAAGTAATACAATTTTATCTTCACCATAGATTTTTTGCAAATCTTTTGCAACATCTAATGTACCATCTGGACTGCCATCATCAACTATAATAACTTCATAATTCAGATCACTTTAAATAAAAATAAAAGAATGTGTAAAGAAATACACAGATTTTTTTTTCTTCTACGTGTCTCACCTTTCGTCCATGTATTTCACAATTAGCCATATTATTATTGGTAAATTATCTTTTTCATTATATGTCGGTAGTAATATACTATATTTATCTTCTTCCGACGTCATTTTTGTATCAATCTCTTTAGACATTAAAAAAATTTGGAATAAAAACAAGAACACCAGACTGGAAGCCAATTTTTTTGTGTTTTGACAGAATTTAATCTATTGACTTTATGTGGTTGGTTATGCAGAGCTCTGCAATATCCACATTATAGAATTTTAAATTATTATTATTTGTTTTAATTTTAAATTAAATTCGTAGTAAATTAATGTTTAAAATATTTTAATTAGGTTTTTTTTGTTTAGTTTTTTGTTCTAATCCTTTGACATATTACTAAAAATCGTAAATATGAAATTTACTTCTAACTTTCGCCTATAAATATGCAATTATTTCAACACTTAATTATTTTGAAATAAAAGCAAAGTTTATAAAGAAAGACGAATTTTTAAATAATTATTTTTTTTTGGAATTTAAATTTTGTAGATATTTTTATCTACAAAGAGATAAACTTACATTCTAGTAAACACTGCAAATAAATGCAACAAATGGCATTTTTACCCCATTTTTCAAAAAAAAATTTCCCAAAACAATAGAATAAGAAAAAATCTCAATAAGACACGTGTTTTACTAGAAATCACATGTGATAAGAAACTAATATCGCGCATGTTCTTATCAGGAAAAAAAAGGGATATTCTTTCCATCCCCAAACTAAATTGTTCATGGGAATCGATAACATGAACACTAACCAAAAGTACATAGCTTAAGATATAGTCGCAGTTTTTCTTTTCACATAGCTTGTAATAGACAAAAGATGAAAAACTTCTCTTGCAAGTTATAAATTTTATTTTAAAAATTAAATATTGTTCATAAATCATTAATTAAATCATTTAATTAGTTAATAAAATATTTCTTTTCCTTTTTTTTTGGTTTGTTAGTCGTTTTTGTTAAACTAGTTTAATATATAAGAATTTAATTCGAAATTTTTTTTTAATAAAATTGCACAAAAAGTTAACTAAAATAATAGTGTGATGTCATTTTAAATGAAATTACAATATAAATTATAATATTTTTGTTTTTAAGACAAAAAAAAGGCTAAAACTAATTAAAATTATGGCCAAAAAAATACCATTTAATGTTGTATTTGCGTCAGGTAATTGTTAATATAAATAAATATTCGGCTTCTTTTTTTATTTTTGTATATTGGAAATCATTTTGATAAGAATTTTTATAGAAAATTCGATTATATCATTCTTTTTTTCTTTGATTTTGTAAACGCAGAAGATAAGTTGTTATTTTTTCACATGACCTAGCTATGAAGAAGTATATAACATCGGTTTTTAGATTAATCGATACTAAACTTCATATTTTTAAGTGTTGAGTTGTTAAAAATCATGCCCAATTTTAATTATTAATTAATTCATTTCATAATATATGTATTTCAATTCGAAAGAATCTAAAATCAAATATTGATTTCTTGTTTTGTTTTGTTTTCTTTTTATAATTTAATATTAAAATTTGTATAATACAGTCATTTAGAGGGTAAAACATTAGTTTATGTATACAAAATGGTATTGAATTTTAAAGATTGTTCATTGATAAAGGTGTGTACATATATATCCTTTCGTAATTCTTTGAACATAAACTCATTCATAATCAATCGAATCTGAATATCGGAATAAATGATTATACAATAATTTCATACATATTATGGTATATTAAAATATCATCATGTTAGAAAATAATATCTATTTTAATATTGAAGAATTTTGTTCTGTCTTCTGTTACTAAATGTTGTTATTATAAATCATAGCACCAAATCTATCTATTAAACACATATTTAAATTCACAATTTCAGAAGAGGACAATGATTATCCAGCTAGTGAATTAAATACACATGGACCTACTGTTCATGGTTGGCGTAATCGTCCTAATAGTATAGCAACACCATTAGATATTGTTTTACGTTTTCAAAAACCATCAAAAATATGTCGAATTCAAGTATTAGCTCATCAATATTTAATTCGTAATTATTTTTCATCTTTAACTTAATTTTAAGATATTAATAAAATCCATATTCTTAGCACAAAAAATTGAATTATGGCTTCATTATTCACCAAAAGGTATTCCAAGTACACCATCAAGTCAATGTTTTGATTATTTAGGATTTATTGGTTTATCGGATAATTCATTGACAAATTATAAATCTCGTGAATTACAAAGTGTTACGGTAACACCAAGAAATGGTACACATCTTAAATTACGTTTAGGTCCACCGCATGAGAATGAATTCAATACGACTGGACAAATTGCAATAATAGCAATTAATGTTCTTGGAGAAGAAATTATTAATACGAATGAACAGCAAAATTCGATTAGTACTACTTCACAACAATTGACTGATTCCAGTGAAAATGCTTTAGCATCGATATGTGATGATCTGTTATTTTCAATGTATGTTGAAGAGAGTATAGCTGATATAATTCGTGAAATGGAACAAAAAAAATTAATGGCTGTTAATGATGAACGTTTTGAATATGCAAGAAAATTAAAATTATGTATGACTGCATTACGTAGTGCTGGTGAACGTTTAGGTCGTTATTCCTTAGCGAAACGGCAAGCTGTACAACAAGAAGATTTCACAACAGCAAAATTACGTAAAGAACAAATTGAAATGTATAAAAATGCAGTTTTTAAACAATTAGAAGTTGATAAATTACTTGAAAAAAATGGTATCCTTACCGAAAACGATCAATGTTCAGAATTATATGCTTCGAAACCAACACTTCCGTCCGCTCCAAGTTTACAGGATGTTGCAACTGCATTGGCAGAAGCCCATTTTGCTACAACATTAAGTCCAAAAAGTGTACACGATGATAAATCTTCAACGGATGGTAATAGTTCTGGAGTAAGTCCGAATACAGGAACTGATGCACAATCAACGAGTAGTATAAAAAAATCCCATGATGATATACCAAATTCACCGCAATTTAATTCTATCGGTCGTAGTCCAAATCGTGGATCACCAATTTCTAACCAGGGATCCCTTCGACGTAGAAATAAAAGTGCACCAAGAAATAGTTACGAAGATTACGAGGAAAGAGCTATACCAGCTCTAAGGCAGTAAGAAGATTTATTTTATGGCATGGCTTTATCGATGTCGTGTTTCTTGTATAATCTTTAATTTCATCTTAGAGCCTGCTTCTTTTTATTTTCGTTTTGGTCGTTTTCTTTTCTTTTAAAATATTAATTTTCAGTTCACATACTAATGAATTTTTAAGGGAATGTCAAGGTACGGCGCTGTTGGAAAATGATCCAAATCGAGGGAGGTCCCGACTAAATGATCGAGAACGAAGGCAGGCAGCGCTTCCAATACTTGTATTTGGTAGTGATTTGGTAGGATAAATCACAGATAATAGACGGCAATCATGAAATAATAAAATTAATTTTAGGTTGAACAATTCTATTCTCGTCAATTTCAAGATAAAGAAGATGGACTTACGAGACTTCGTGATTTCTTAAAAAATGAAGATCGCGATTGCTCGTCTGGTGCTAATAAAGTGGCACGAAGTGCAGCATTACTTTTGCATCGAGCTGTTCGGGATGCTGTTTACTCAGTATTTAGCCAAGCGACAGAAACTGTGAGAGCATTATTCTTAGAATTTGTTCCAAATCGTGTGTCACCAAATGAAGTCGCTCGATGTGTTGATAGATTATTACCCGAATTGTTAGCTAAAAGCGGAGATCCTTCAGCTAGAATTCATACTCTTGCACAACATACTATTTTAAGTATTGCAGCATGCCCTGAAGTTCGTGAACAACATCTCATCGCTCCGGCATTATCTCGAACTGTTGGCTCTGGAACTCATCCAAGATTAGCACTAAGTCGTGTACAAATGTTAGAACAATTAGTTCTAAGTCAAGGTATCAGTACGGACAAACAAAGCGGTTTAACATGTCGAGCTTTATCTGAATGTGGTTGTTCTGGGATTCATCATCCTGCTGAACCTGTCCGTAAAGTCGCCGAACGTATACTATTGTTAGTATATAAAGTAAATCCACGATTGGTAAGAAAACAGCTACCACCCGATGATGATATAACACGTCGTAATCTACTCTATCGACAATTATTTACCGAATTTGATAAATTAGATATGCAACGGAAAAAAGAAATGGTTGAAGCGAATAAACAATTTTTGGTTGGTCCCAGTAATGATCCGAAATCACCACCATCAAATCGTAGCGATGTACGTAATTCACCAATTGATTTGAAATCGAAGAATGTTCGTTATGAAAGTAAAACTGGTTTCGGATTTCAATCACAACAATCTCGTACACCAGAATCACAATCAAGTCCAATGAGACGTTCAGAAACTCGAATTTTGAAAAGTAAAAGTGGTCATTCTTTGGCTAATTTGGAAAATAGTGGTGTTACAACAACACCCTCATGCAATGGTAAACAGGAATATAATGAAAAATTAAAGAAATCCATGAATTTTGATAATTCACGAAAAAGTTCAAATTCTAATTCAGAATCTTTGGAAGAATCAGATACAATGTACCTAATTTAAATAATTAAATATTATGATATTAAAATATATATATATATATATTTTTTAGTCGTTGTCCATTCTGTGATTGGAGCTGCCAAGGTGATCAATCACAACTTGATAAACATTATTGGAAAGCATGTCCATTTCTAACGAAATGTCCACAATGTAGTCAGGTATTAGAAGTAGCTGCTTTAAATTATCATCTAACAAGTATGAATATTGTTTTAATCAATTGAAACCCAAAAACCGTAAATAAATAAAATTCAATTTTTAGATGAATGTGAGACTAAAAGTAGTTATATGTCATGTGAAAGATGTTCAGAATCGGTCCATAAAAGACTTTATGATTTACATCTAATGGAAGACTATTGCAGAGGTTTTATCCTTTTCTATTCTATTTAAATCTAACTAATTTTGTGTATTTTCTTTAATTATGTAGAGATAAAAACTGGTGCGGCACGTTGTCCATTATGCCATGATGATGTTCATTTACCATTAGATGGTGGATGGAAATTACATTTATTAAGTTCATCTGGTTGTCCCGGAAATGCCAGACGACGATCTAAAATGTAAAATTTTTAAAACAATAAAAGAAAAAGAAATATGGCAAAAAAACACAAATGTTAAACTAAAGTTTATGATCAAAAATATTTAATTAATTATAAAAGATTCATTAGAAAAATAATACAAAAGAAAGTAAAATATTCTTAAAACCAAAATATATTACATAACATAATTTTACTGCTCTTGCCTTTTAAATAAAATTTAGGGAAATTGTGCAATTCTATATAAATTGAAAACCAAAAAAAGAAAAATAAACTTTACTCCACCAAAGTTGAGCTGGTGAAACTTTTAAAAAAATGACAAAAATAATGTCCTCTGAGCTTTTATTAACTAAAAAAAAAAATTATTAAAAAGAATTCCAACAAAAAATATTAATATTTAAAATTCCAAAAGAAAAAAACTATTTAAATTAGAAACTTTAAAAAAATTAAAGTTTTTTTTAATTAAAAATATTTAATTTAATTTTTTCTTATTTTAATTAAACTTTTGTTGACCAACCAAAAATTGGTTATAGCTTAATTTTGTTTTTATTGTAAATAGAAATTAGTTTTGAATTATTTTTAATAATTTTTTATTTTATTTATTTATTTATTTATTTATTTATTTATTTATTTATTTATTTATTTATTTATTTATTTATTTATTTATTTATTTATTTATTGAAATTCTAGTTCAATTTGTTAATATCTATTTAATTTAGTTAACGAATTGTATGATTATAATTTTTCTATATTATAATTTATTTAAATTAAACCAAAAAAATATAAAAAAAATGTACGTCCTTAATTTAAAAAGAAAAACAAATTAACAAAAACGAATCCCATCCGGAAAATAATTCACCATATATGACTGCAGCGATAACAAAACGTTCTGTTTATATATTTAAATAAAATTAAAACTAAATAAATTTTTTTAAAAACAATTAAAAATTATTTTATTATAAAGAATAAAAATATAAATTAAATCAATATGAGTTTTTCAAGTGGTCTATTTTTTACATCTTCTTTAGATTAAAGTATTTACTTTAGATAAGATATTTTTATTATTATTAATTAGAAATTATTTTTATGCCCTATGGTTGGTACTACCAGAGGGTATATTAGTTTTGTCACTAAGTGTGTAATGCATAGAAATAATCATCGCAGAAAAATTTCAAGGGTATGGTTGTGCAGGGAATGAAAAGTTATATCGATTTATGCATGTCCGTCCGTCCGTCCGTCTGTGGACAAGATAACTTAAAAACGCTTTATCCGATTTTGTTGAAATTTAGAATATGAGTTGGATATTCCTTAACTGCGTTTGGTATTGCATTTCAGCAAAATCGATCGAAGGGGAGGGAAGTTATTAAGCAAAAACCAGGGTGACCAGACAGTTTTGTCGCTTTTTTTTATATGGTTTTTCGCATTTAACTGGAAAATTTGTGAATCAATTTCGTTTAAATTAATTATATTGGTTAAATGCGTAAATAGAGGATAGCAAGTTAAGTTTCAGCAAAATCGGTTCAAGGATAGAGGAGAAAGAAATAATCCTAGGAGAAAATAAGCTTGTCCATAAAGTTTTTTCGATGTGCTTTAAAAACTAATATACTGATTTAAATAAAATTTGCAGATTCGATTTATCCTATTAGGGTCTAGGTCACCTGCAAATTAGAGGAAATTTTAAAAAGAGGAAACAAAGTTATGAAGAAAAAACTTTGAAATACTTTTTGACTGTTTTTCTGTCCTATTTCTACTATAGGGCATCAAAAAATCGGTTATAGGCCGATTTTAAGTTACGATATGTTTATTATTATTAATTAGAAATGATTTTTTTTTAATAATATTAATTGTTTTAGTTTAGATAATAAATCGAAGAACGTCTACTAAAGATTAGATAGATTATTAAGATAACCCAATTACTCGGAGGTATATCTGAAAATTGTTCTAGATTTAAATTTCCGACTTTCTAGAGGCGTAATAACCTTTGATGGCCATTTAGTTGTGATTAAAGTTATAATTCTGATTAAAGTGATAATTTTTTTTCTAAATTATTTATTTCTAAAAAAAAATGTAATACTTAAAAATTTTAAAATATGAATCATAAACTCTGATAATAATGGCGAAATTAGATAAACTTCTTCGTTCATAATGAAAGTTTTAGTCAAGTTACACAGTTATTTCGAAGATTTCATACTAATTAAATCAAAATTTAATTAGTAAGAATTTGATATCTTAAAGAAAAAGGCTAAATTTCTACTATTTGGTATTTTTCCTTTACACGTCGTCGTGTTAGAATCGATTATTTTTGTGGGTCAAAATTCCCCCAAAACAGAAAAAAAAATTAATTAGAATATTAATATGCTAATTATAATCTCGTTTTTTTAAATTTCAAATAAAATTTGGGTCAGATTTTCGTTAAACATTTTTTTTTTGGCATTCAAATAAATCTATTGAATAAATTTGTGTGGAATTTTTATAATTTTTTTATTTTGAAATTATGAGAGTGTAAAATAAATTAAAGTGATATATTATTTAAAAAAAAAAAAAAGAAAATAATATTTTTAAATTAAGAATATTCTTAATTATTTAAATAAATATTTTTTTATCCATAACGCGATATCCATATCAAAATCAATTCATTGGATAAAAACTGACATCTAAAATACGCGTGGTTTTTATGAATGTATGAGTGTGTGATTTTGACAATTGTCCGGGAAATAAAGAAACGTTCCGGATTAAAAAATTATTTGTTATTTTTAATTTTAATAAAATTTCTTAAATTAAAATCACAAAAAATCATTTTAATATTAAATTATTAAATAATTTTCTTTTAGTTTAAATTAAATTGTAATATATTATTAATCTAAATTGAAAAGAAAAATATGGAAAAAAAATTCATTATAAATTTATAGTAAAAAACCAATAAGTGTAAGGTGGAGGAAAGGAAACACATATAATTTCTATTGGCTATACAATTATTCCATGATTTTTCAATTCGATTTACTCTAATTCAATTTAATTAAAATATATTACATCGATTAAATTATTTATATATAAAAATATGGACACGCAGGCATTAATGGATTACGAATATCTCACAACAGAACAATTGTCTGGCTTCGGCAATTACAAGGTTTTTAAGAAAATATGTGAGAAAAGTTTTAATATACTAATTTAATATTTTAATCTTATATTTCGAAGTATAATGCACGAGACACATCTCCATTGAGCGTTTATGTAATGCATCCATTCTGGAATTACATTGTTCAGGTTTGAGCTATATTAGAATTATCTTGGATAAATATTTAAAAACAAAAAAAAAACCTCTTTTCTTTTTCCTATAGTTTTGCCCGTCATGGTTGGCCCCAAATCTTTTGACATTTTTAGGTTTTTTATTTTCATTAGCAAATTTTATAATTTTATCATATTATGATTGGAATTTTTATGCTAGCTCTGGTAATAAAGATTATAGTCCAATACCAAATTGGTTTTGGTTATTGGCCGCCTTTAATATATTTATGGCATATACTTTGGATGGTATAGATGGAAAACAAGCGCGCCGTATTGGTTTATCAGGACCATTAGGAGAATTATTTGATCATGGTCTTGATTCTTATACAGCCGTTTTGATTCCGGCATGTTTGTACAGTGTTTTTGGTCGCTGTGAAACTTCTATACCTCCAATTCGTATGTTTTATATATGCTGGATGGTGTTTTTTAATTTTTATATATCACATTGGGAAAAATATAATACTGGTGTATTATATTTACCATGGGGTTATGATTTTAGTATGTGGGGCTCAACCTTATTATATTTAATAACATGGATGGGCGGTTATGAAATCTGGAAACGTAATATATTTTTTAATATAACAATGGGTTCAGGTATGGAATTCTTATTACATGTTAGTGCAATGTCTAATATGCCAATGGTTATTTATAATGTTTATATGTAAGTTAATTTAAAATTTTAAATAATTGATTTTCAAAATTAATAGTCGATGTCTTATATTAAGGTCATATAAAAATCAAACTGGAAAAATGAGATCATTTTCTGAAGCAATTCGTCCATTATATCCATTTTTTACATTTATGTTTATATTTTTATATTGGGCACATAAATCACCATCGGATATTGCTGAAAAAGATCCAAGAATATTATTCTTATTAAGCGGAACGATTTTTAGTAATATCAGTGTAAGTAGTAATTCTACTATTCTTTTATTATTTTGTCTTTATTCTATTTTTTTTCCTTTATATAATTAGTGTCGTTTAATTGTATCACAAATGTCGAATACACGTTGTGAATCCTTCCATTGGGAGACACCAATATATATGTTGAGTATTTTAATTGGTTTGTATATACCGATTTTTGAACGTCTTATATTATATTTATTATGTATTATAACAACATTAACACATTGGCATTATGGTACACGAGTCGTACAACAAATGTGTAAACATTTTAATCGAATATGTTTTAAAGTAGCAACACTAGAACCACCTAAAAATTTTTAAAGTAAATTTTTAAGTTCTTACAACTAAATATTATCAATAATTTTGGTAAAACATTAATAAATAATGTTTAAGAATAATCCGGATCGATGAGTGATAATCTCAGGCTTAAGAAACATAATAATAGTAAGATGATGCTCTTTTTGGCTTAAAAATAATAATCAAATTTGAATAATGACTTCTAAAATCTCTGAATATCATTAAAATATAATCTAATCGTATTTAAAGACACAAAATATATATTATTTTAGTTAATTTAAATGAAAATTAGTCGAGCAAAACTTTTCTCTAGTTAGTTATTAAGTATAATCGCTACGATGATAAATTTTAATCAAGCAAAAAACAAAACGAAACACTTATTTTATTATATATACTATAAAAAAAACATATATATATACTTAATTCCCTTCTACGTGTAAATCATAAACACTTAAACAGTATAAACTAAATCTAGTCGTTAAAAAAGATGTAAATGTTTATAGTTGTGAAGATTTATATAATTATGATAGCAATTTTTATTTAATATCATTTTTTATTTTATATAATTTAACCAATTTTAGCGGTAATAATATCTTTTTTGTAGACAAAATATTTTCTTTTTAAAATTAAGTTATAAACTATTCTCTTTAAGCTTAAAACAAAACAATTAGA
The DNA here is from genome assembly GCA_963422695.1 of Xylophagus ater. Classification (NCBI taxonomy): domain Eukaryota; kingdom Metazoa; phylum Arthropoda; class Insecta; order Diptera; family Xylophagidae; genus Xylophagus; species Xylophagus ater. The sequence continues at coordinate 2,599,434 of OY730484.1, forward strand.
CAACAAGAAAATCGTTATTTAGATTAAACTTATTTTAATTTCAATTTATTGAAAAATTAAGTACAGTCAATCCTTGTATACAGCGAGGCGATACTTAAACAAAGCCATTTCGATAAACCGTGGTCTACAAATTCTGGCCCTATGTTATTTAATTTAAATATCAGGATTATAGTGGTTGAATTAAAAAATTTAGGAATACCATCAAACAAATAATTCAACAAGTTGCAAAAGTGTCGGGGACACATGATATATGTATTTTTATTGCTTTTTTATAAATATTAATATATCATTGTTGTTTTTTTAAGGAAAAAAAGGTTTCGGAACCTTATCCTACTTTTTATATGTGAATCTGAATTTCATATAAATTTCAATTTACATCACGGAGGCATTAAAAATTGACTTAAACACGACGTTTCTATTAAACCTATCTTCTGCCTTATACGAGGATTGACTGTACTTGAGAAATTAAGTGATATACGTTAGTTAGAGTAATGGAAATGGTACATAATAATGCTAAAATAGAAAATGTACCTATTTATACATCATAAAATTTAATTTCGATTAAATTCCAATAATAAAAAAAATCGTAAAAATTATTAATTGTATAAATTAATAATTATATATTACACTCGTCCCTCATTTTACGTGGAACATTCGTACACATCTTTTTTACGCGGAATAAAACTGCGAAAAGGAGTCTAACCATCAAATATATAAATGAATTAGGATACGTAACAAGATATTCCGTTATTAGTGTTTGTAAAAAAGATTGTGTTACAAACACTAACGACGAAATAGATTTCTTTGCAGCGCTGCGTGATAGCAAAAATGTATACACAAAGTATTCTTCTTTTTTTTTGTCTGTGATCACATTTAATGTTGCAAGCTCTTTGAAGAGCTTTTTAACTTCTAAAAGAGCTGGCTATATATTTTTTGATTATGTAAATTTAGACTTCGGATAAAAAGTACCACGTAAATTGAGGATCGGGTGTATAGTTTTCGTTTAATTCTTAAACAGTGAAAACTCCTACCTGTTTAAGGGTTAAATTTTTCTTGCGTTTCTAAATAAATTAGTACAATTTTTATTTTTTCCGTACAAAAAGAAAAGACAATATTTTAGGATTTTGTAATGCATTCGTGTTCAAATAATTCCCTTTGAATAGTTTTCAAATAGTTTTATAAATTAGAATATTATTTAGTAAATAGTTATATTGTTTATGAGACAGGATTAGTAGTTAGGACCAAGATTACTAACAGTTTAGTAGTCTCTCCACGTTTTGACAACTTATTTCTGATCTCTGCAATATTTTTCCTTTAGAAAAAAAACATCTCAATTCGTTCAAATTGATCGATCAAAAAATTTTAGCTTAAATTTTTTTTTTTTTTTTTTAATTAGTAATTTATTAATTATAATTTTATAAGCAAAAAAAAAATGTACAAAATAATAATATTATCGAATCCTTTTTTGTTTTTTGAAAAACCAAATAAAACATCACATTTTAATTAAATTAATTAAAAAAATCATTAACATTTTCATGTAAATAAATTAAGAAAATTAATGAAATTTTTTTGGTATATAATTACAAAAATTAAAGAAAAACAATAAAAAATACAAATTGAAATTTTAAATGTTAAAAATATTAAAAATAAATAAATAAATAAATAAATTTTAAATTGTCGTAAATTAAATGAATTTAAGAAGGATAAATAAAAAAGCTAAATTATAAAATGCTAATAAATAAAAACATAAATAACAAGTTATATTTTTTTACTTCCTGTAAAATCAAATTGCATCCACAACGAGAAATCTTTCTTGAGAAGAAGATTTTCGCAGAATTTCTTTTCTTCATCAAAACTTTTTTTTTAAATTACCTTTTTTTTGCATTAAAATCCGCGAGTTAACCGGTTTATTTACTTTTTTTAAAAAAAAAAAGCACACAGCCTGCATAAACTAGTTTTTTATTTAATTTTTTTTTTGGTTTAATGTCCAAAAAAAGACGAAAACGAACAGCCAAACGATCGATGAGTAACATTAACAAAATACATCTTTTTATATTATATAAAATATGGCCTAATTAAAAACAATTTATTATACAAAATATTTTCTTTTGCGAATAAGAAAAAAATGTCACGACAAAATTTTAACGGGAGATCATCTTTTTCAGAATATTTAACATTAATCATTTTTGATCTTTAAGATTCTAGTGTGTCCATTCAATTTCGGACGGGCTACATGTATACATGATCATTTCACGATCACATTTTAATATTCTTTAAGTGCCTCACGATTTTTAAATTTATACAAAAACAAAAATGTAAACATGACATTCTTTTTTTTTTTTTTTGGTAATTATTTACTCTATTCATATTCTATTAAATAATTTTCATGTGTATTTAAGAATTTGAAATAGAGAAATGAAGCATTGACCGTTGTGGCCCCAACTCTTATTAAATAACGGAACACAACATGTTATCTATTTTTAACATTTACATACTTGCTAATCAGTAGAAAATATAAAAATCTTTGTTATAACAAATCATCCAACTTTCTTAAAGAAAATATTCCAGTCAACATATCGAATCAGTTTCATCGTCATCATAAACGATCTTTGTATCAAATTCGAACAAAACTGGGTTAGTCGTTATCAAGTTCTCGCGCATAAAAACTGCGATCGCACGAGCGTAAAATAACCCATTTCCGGTTTTTACACAGAAAATGTAATCAATTATTTAGCCTCGTTACCAGAACTGAATATCAGGGTGGGCACAAAGAGGCTCGTATATATGTATCTTATAAATGTCCTAACATGTCGAAGTATTTTTTTCTTGAGGGCCAGTAAAATGATAATCCTAGCATTAAATTTCATTATAATCAGACTAGTAATTAGGAAAGGAAAATATTTGGTATAGAAAATCACTCAACTTTCTTAGACAATATCGAATCAATTAATCATTTGATTATATCCTAACTTTGTATCAAAATTTAAATAAAATTGGGTAAGCCATTCTGAAGTTATCGTGCATTCATAAAAGCGTAAAATAATCCACTTCCAGTGACCAACTATGTCTGTTAGAACATTGTCATATTTTGACCCGAAACTAATCACTTCTTGGGGAGTCAATTCTTTCTTTTAGATCAGGATATGTATGTAACAAATTTTGTTGAAATTTGTGATGTGGGTTTCGAGTTACTATCCTCCCAAAGGTTTAAAATTTGTGTTTCTTGCCAAATAATATTACTTTCGGTTAAGCATTTCTAGCCAAAATCTAATTAATTCATTTGCTTATTACAACGTATATTAGAACCAAATTTGAATAAAACTGAGTAAGGCCTTTTCGAGTTATCGCTTATAAGAAGAATAAGTGACAACAGACATCACAGGAAAATAATCACTTCGAATTCCGGGGACCTCAAAACATGTATTTTCATTGAAAACCTCGATTCGAACTTTTGTATGATTTCAATACTTACTTATACCTTATTAAGGTCTAAGAAAGTAAAATATATATAATTCTTGAATAAGATCTTATTTTGTAATAAGTTCTGTTTTGAAAATAGATCAGTGTCGTAGATGAAAGGCTTTTAACTGTTTTGGAATTTATGAACATTTTTCATAAACTGTAAGTGCATGTTTTTTTTTCTTAATTTGCGATGGTTTGAGAAGATTACTTATGCTTTGTGTACCATTGTACTCTAAGACTGAATACATTGTGTCTTGATATTTTACAAGTGAAGTTTAAATAAACCAGTCGGAAATTATTACCCCGAAATGGTCTAACTCTAAGGTCAAGTGTCAGGGTGTCCCATTTCTAGAAGCAGTTCTGTCATCTTCCAGTAATTGAGTATGAAATTCAACTTTAAATTCCGGCCATCCGATAGAAGCAAGAATGATTTACCGAAAATCATTTTGCCTACCAAAACATCACATAAAGTTTCGCCAACAGCTTTACATTTGCGGCAGGGAAATCGAATATGATGGGCATGGTGTGCAGATGCTTGTAAACACTGTAACTATTTTTTCAGACAATCACAATGGCATTGGACATCTTCAACTTCATTTCCATACTAACTATTATTAGCTGATGAAATTCCATTTGATTTTACTTCATCAATTCATATGAATAATAAAGTTGAACTAATACCTTTTATATGTTACATGTCCTTACTATATTTTTGTAATAACTAATTCTCATATAAATATTAGCAGACCTTCAATGTACCTACAAAATTTCTATTTTTCATGTTCTTAATCAATTCTTATCGAATCTTGTTAAAGATTTATGTAAATATTAAAACATAAAAGTTCAGTACATATCACAGTTTATATATAATTGGCAATGGAATGGGATAAAGCAAAAGATTAATAAGTTAAACAAAATAAAAATAAAAAATTAACATTGATAAAGGTTCATCAAATACGGAAGATGTGATGGAACATATACATATATAGAAAAAAGCTCCCCATTTATATATACATATATATGTGTAGCCTGATACTCTTTTTCTTATCCTACTATAAACCGCATTTCATCGGATCATTTCTTTCCACGTGTTTTGCATTTTATGAACATCTTCTTTTTTTCTTACTTCTTTGGAACCGATCTCACAAACTATCTCATACAAATTACATACATTTTAGCATCAATGTAAAGACCAAAGAAGAAATAATAACAGTATGCACTCTGGTATCCCACCACTTTTCTTATTTAAATAATTTAATATATACGACGACAAGATGAAGATGGTAAAAATAAAGAAAAAGTATATTATTATATAGTATTAAATGATTATTTCAAACTAAAAAAAAAGTAAAGAAAAACACTGTATTTAATAGTGTGGATACAATCAAACCAAGAAATTTTATCAGAGCACCACCAAGACTGTTGTTTCGTTTCTAAACTACGTTGAAAATTTAAAATCGGTGATCAGTGATCTTCTGAACTTGGCCGTGAAAACATTTCTATAGATTAATATTTCTTACACAAAAAAAAAAACTAACATTTCTAATTTAAAACAAAACCAATAATAATATTAATTAAAAAAAAAATTAAAATACTAAAAAAATAAAATGTCGAAACGAATTTTATTCGTATCGATCTTAATGATCTTTTTGAGTGTGAACGCGGAATTGATTGTAATGAAAGATGTTAGTGCAGAAACTAGTCCAATACCAACAACTGAAAAACCAATAATATCATCACCGAAACCATCTGAATTAGCAATTAGTGAAGGTTCATCATTGCCACCATCATCATCATTATCCCATGAAATATCATCAGAAATAGAAAAAGAAATAGAAAATTCGAAACCAACAACGAATCGACGAAAAATCAAAATCTCATATGATCAAAGGCAAGAAGGTCAATATAATATACGTGCTGATCTAGATAATTTCATGATTGTTGTAATACCACCGAATCCGGTAGCTGGTGTTAATCTACTTGACATACTAACACGATCTGCTTCCCAGAAAAGATCACAAAATAAGAAACTACCAAAAAAACATCAAACTATTGAAGATATTGGTAAACTTTTTACTGGATCTGATATACAAAAAATTAATGATGAACAACAACGTTCACAACAAGAAATTAATTATCATAACGATCAACTACAACAGCAACAACTTTTAATTGATGGTCCAGCAGCTAGATTAAATGAATTTATTGAAGGTAGAACACCATATCGTGTTGATATATCATCAAGTGGTGAACCAGATTTTGTTAATACAAATATTGGTCATCATATTCAAACTGATTCACAAGTTGATGTTCTTCCACCACCATATCCACATTTACATTTAATGAAACCATATCATTTAGAAGCTGAACCAGTTATACCACAATCACCGTCGATTTTATCATCACTTGCATCATCTTTAATGCCATCACAAGGACTACAACAACAACAACAGAATAAATTTATGGAATTCGTTAGAGGTTTTACTGGTGGTAACAGCGTTCGTATTGGAAAAGCTTTACGTGATTATCCATTAAATTTTAAAGAGTTGAACAGTAATCGAGTATTATTAAATGGTAATTTAGATGTTCGAACATTTAAACGTAACATTGATGATGATGAGCTACCACCACCATCACCTTTTGATATGAAAACATTTGTAGATCTCTCAGATACGATAGATCCTTTAGAGAATACTAATTTTGGTAATTACGATGCATATAATACGAGAGCTATTGAAAGTATTCATGGTGATGGAAATACTGGTAATGGAAATTGGGAATTGAAATTACTTGGAGCCAGTGAACAGTGTGGACCAGATCGAAGACGTGATAGTTATGGAATTTGTCAATTTGTACCAGCTGATCTCATTTAATGAACAACAAAAATTATATATTTAATCTTATAATTTTAGTATTATTTAATTACAAAGAAAACTACTTCTTTTACACGTTTTTTTTTTCATTATAACTCCGTTATAGACAGAGTAATATGAATTAAAAAATTTATTTTATATATTTTTTTTTAAATTATGTTTTATTTAATTATGTAATAATTATTTCAGAAAAAAATAAATAAAGAAATTAATTAATATAATATATAATAAAATTTATTTCTTAATATCACACTGTCCAATACTAGACGAATTAAGTAGTTCATTTCTCTTAAGGTAGACTTGTATCTGGAATATTTTACAGAACCTTTAAAGTGGTGGTTAAATTTGAGCTTCAGGATTACGCTTCTAAGTCAGGTGTTTGATATGGTATATCAAATAATTTAGAGAAGGTATTTTCCTTGACTCTTCATATATTTTTTTATATTACAACTTTCATAGAAGTTCTACGACTAGTTCTAGAGAGAAAGTATGATCTATCTTTCCCGTGAGACGAGGAAATGTAAAAAAGACAAAACCAAATATTATAATTAAATTATATTTCAGAAAATTGGAAATAATTTATAGGCATTTAAAAACTAATAAAATAAATCTTCATAATGAACACAAAGGGTTCATTTAACTTTGAACTAAATAGTTAAGAATCAACAAAAAAAAAAAGCTTATAAATTAGCAAAAAAATATTTAAAAATATATTTATGCAAATTTAAAAAAGCTATACATTTTATAGTTTTATGGAAGAACCTTTCCCGGAAGGGCTTGCTTGCTTTCTCAAATGATTAAACAACCTACTTCGATAAAGATCATTGGTGGTCATGATTTTGCAGAGAAAATGAAAGAATTTCTTTTCGTTTCAGACATCTGCTTTCATCTTATTTGGTACTTATTTTGTTATTGAGTTGAACTGAGAAAAAAAACAAAAATAAATAAAGAATTTAAAGTGTTCACGAAGAGAATATTGACCCCAACTCATCATCACAGAATAAGTTGCTTAACCAGTATTTTGCAATGTCCATTCTTTTGAATAGTATATTTTTTAAAGAAAAACAAAAAAAAAAGAAAGAACCAATTTCTTTGTAAAATTTGTATTTTTTTTTTTTGAAATTCTTGAAAGCTTTCTTTTTTTTAGGAATAAAAAAGGAACCAATTTGAAATTTTATTCAATAGCTTACAATCGTCGAGAAATCAAACAACATCCTAAATTACCTTAAGAACAAACTAAAAATGTGTAAATTTAATAATCGTTTATTTGTGTTTATTTTAATTATTTGTGATTTTTATATTGATTCGATTTTATGTGCACCAACATTAAAAACCGAACTAGAAAATAATAAAACTAATTATGGGAATGATGATATTACTTATAATATCCATTATGATCAAAGACAAACTGGAAAGAAAAATAATCGATTTCATTTAGGTGCTATTGTAATTGCATTTCCGTCAAATATTTTGACTGGAATTAGTGAATCGTTGCCACTATCATCTTCATTAGTTTCAAGTCTGATACTGGCGAAATTAAGTGAGTATAGAAAAATTCGTTAAAATATTAAATAATATATTTTTTTGAAAATATTTATTTTAGACAAAAAATTGAATAAAAAAGGTCCTGGTGATAATAACGACGACGATGATGATGATGATGATGACGATGATGATATAAAAGATTTTAATAATCCTGTTTCTGAAGGTTTTGTTGTTGAAGCAGAAATGGATAAAATTGATACGACTACAATAGCTAATGAGAAAACCAATATTACAATGGAGACTACACCAATTGTTGATATATTAGATGATTTTCCCAGTGACTTTAAGAAGGTTGAAATGCCAAAGAAATAAATGGTTTTCTGTGTTTAGGAACCATTAAAAAACAAACATTCAAATTTAAAGTTAATTCATGTATTTTTGTTTTTATTTTACTTCATTTTATATAATAAATCCTTATTTTTGTATCTCATTAGAAATAGTTTTTTTAAATATAACTTTAAATATGTATATATAAATTGTTTAAATAGTTATATTACTTTTTCAGCTAGTATCAAAATTTCAGGTTCAGAATGATGCCTGTAAGTCAGGCGTTCAAGTACTTCCACAACAAATCTTAGGAAGCTAACAAGTATATATGGTAACAAATATATGTTTACTCCCCTTGGATATTTAAAATCATCAAAATGGACAGGAAATATTATATATAACGTTTTAAAACCTTATTTTACTTACTTTCTTATGTACTGATTTGAGTGTTCTCGGTCGTCGCCTTGCTTTAGTTTGGGCAAACTGGCAGCCCTGTGCAGATCCGGGATTTATCAAATAAGTCTGCAAAAATGGAAAGCAATGAGTATTGTGTATAAACATTTACTTTTTAAAGACTAATTTAATTTTTACTTGAAAACTGATAAGACGAGTCATAATTATGTCCAAAATATGAATTTATGTCGTGTGAAGAGACAGCTAGTCAGACAGTTTTATTATCAACAATTTATAAAGTAAATTTTATAATATCAAATTTGGATTTGTGTCCTTGTTTTGATGAAAAAAAAAAATCGAAGAAATTAATTTCTCGTTTACCTAGTCATTTTTTATTAATGCTGAACAAAGTTTCCACTGTCGTTTCGTTACTTTAAAACTAAATTAATCAATACATTTTAATATAATTTCAAAATTCATAATTCACCACACCAAAACATCGAGCAAAAAATATTCACCATTTTGTTATGACAACCAAAGTGTAATTCAGTCACAATTTTACAACGCAAAACGCAAAAATAAACAAAAAAGAAGGAAAAAATTCTTCAAAAAAATAAATTGCTAAAAGTCATGTTGACATTCTCTAAAATATTTTTCATAAGATATCGTTTTAATCTTATTTGATAAAAAATAATTCAATTAAATTAACTGAAATTTAATTCTAAGAAACGACCTGCAATAATGGAAGACGAAGAAGATGTTGATATAATGGGGAACTTTGATGTTTTCATGACAAAAAGTGAACGTGATATGTAAGATCTAATAAATAAATATAAAATCCAAAGAAATTAATTAATACTAATTTCAGTTCAAAAATAACTTCAGGTCAACTTCTATCCTGCGATTATACAGTTCATCCGAAATGGTTAAACGAAAACGCGGAGGGTGGAAATTTTTGGAGTGATAGGTAAACAATTCCTAAGTTTCTTTCATATTTTATTTATTTTGATCGCTTAAAGTGTACCGAAAAATGAAGATATTGAAAGTAATGTTGAAGTTCTGCATTCTGAAGAGGTTGTCATTGAAGAACCAGAACCAGTGCCTGCAATAATTGCCTTAGAATGGTCAGCGGAAGTTAGTTCTTTTTGTTTTTTTTATTATTACCAAATAAACGACAATTATTCCATTAGGGCGCAAATCATGATGATCTTATTTTTGAAGAAGATATTCCAGCATCTATAGAAGAAATTGTTTCACAGGAGGAAGAAATCATATCCGATTCACCTAAATCTATGAGTACAGAAAAAATCGAAGAAATTGAAAGTAATATATTTGAATGGGAACCAGCAGCATTTGAAACTCATCCACCAGCAAAAAATGTCAAATATATTGGACCCACAAATTCCCGAAGTTTATTAAAAGTTAAAATAGAAACAAGTCCACCAATTCGTCCAAATATACGACATCCAAGGAGCTTACTTAAAACAAATAATTGTGAAAAACCACCAACGAAATTTAAACAGACATTAACTATACAACCAAACGCATTGAAAATTAATTCAGATATGACGAAACAAGCAATTCTAAGTCGTGACAAATTAAATTGGAAAATTATGAATCCTAGTAAAATAGGAAATAATTCTAGAACAAAATTTAAACAAACTGTGAAATTTACAAAATATGATTTAGAAAATGAAAAAATTAAAATATTTACAAAGAAATTAAAAAAGAAAAGAACTCGCATTAATAGTGGAGGATCGATTAAAAGAAATATTCTTGGGCGAGGTAAAAAAAGTAAGAATTCAAAAGATTTTCATGGTGAAAATATTACAATAAGTCATGAAACAGAAAAATGTAATATTGATAATTATTGTCCAACAGAATCTGTGGTAAGAAATTAAAAAAAAAAATACAAGTTTAGATTTTAAAATAAGTTTTTATTTTAGATTAAAATGAATAAATATAATAGTGATAGCGATATCGATGTAGATGTTGAAACTGATATTCCTTTAGATTTAGATCGTATTAAATTGGTAAATTCAGGATCACCAGAAAAAGTTATACAAACTATTAAAAAAGAACCAATTAAATATGAAAGAAAAACTACACCACCACCAATTATACAAAAATTATCATCAAATTTAAGTCAAACATTATTGGATCAATTAAAATCAATAGAAATCCCAAAAATCGAATTTCATATTAAACCGAATGAAATTTCGGAATTGGAAAAATTTATTCATTCGGAATTTTTTGAAAATCGTACAACAAAAACATCCGAACAATATTTACGTATAAGAAATCATATTCTAACAATGTGGTATGCCGCAAAACCGAATTATATAAGTAAAACAGCAGTACGTAGCGGCTTAAAACAAGGTGGTGATGTGAATTGTATCAGTCGTATACATCGTTTACTAGAACAAATTGGTGCTATTAATTTTGGTTATAATGGAAAATGTTTCGAATATGTACGACCATTAAATAATTATCTTGATATGTTCATACAAACGCCAAGAAATCGTTCAAATTCGATGCCAACAAATTCATCTTTATTAATTGCAGGAAATAATACAGAACGTCGACAAAGAATACGTACGAATACATTTTTCGTATATGAAAAAAATAATTCTGTAAAATAATATTTAATTGAAATTTTATATTCAAAAATTTATTGGCGAATTTTTTTTTTCTTTTCAGGAACAAGATTCAAATTATACAATAACACATATTGATGGTGTCACAAGACCAGAACCGCCAGCATTAAATTCAAATAAAAATATCTCAAAATCTCGTTCATATATTAAACATATTAAAAGTGAATTAGATCTTGTTAAGTGCCTTAAATTTTCCAAAGAAAATATTGTAAGATTTTTTTTTTGTGTATATGTAGAAAAAAAAAAACAAATGTATAATAATATTTTCCAATTCATTAGGCTCCATTTAAAGTTTCAATAAGTTTATCAACATTATTATGTTTACAATTACACTCGTTATCATCAAGTTCCGAAATTATGGGATTTTTAGGTGGACATCGTAGTAAAACAGTTGGACGTAATAAAATTAGTTTAACACGTTATAAACCGTGTCGTACATCTTTACAAAGTGGAACAATGTGTGAAATGTGCCCAAGTTTGTTTTATTTTTTGTTGTAAAATATTAGTATTTATGTTTTCTTATACATTTATAAATTTCTTAAATAGTATCACAAGTTGAACAGTCTTCCAGTTTAGGTTTAGAAGGTTATGAATTACTTGGTTGGTTTCATTCGCATCCATTATTTCCATCGAATCCATCACGAACTGATGTACAAACACAAAAAGAAATGCAAATACAATTTTCATTTGATAATAATCGACCATTTGTTGGTCTTATTTTAAGCTGTTTAAATATGACTTTTAAGTAAATTTTAATATAATTATTATTGCTTACTAAATTGATTGATCATTTATTTTTTTTCTTTTTAGATGTATGTATATTATGCCAAAAGATTTACATTCAGAATTCTCCGATAATGGTTTACCATATGAAATCGATATTGATATCATAAAAGACTGTACTAATTTTAAAAATGATATTAAAGATGTTTTAAATATAATTAATGATAATAATTATGATTCTAAAGATGAACTTATTGAAAAAGTAAATACATATATTCTTTGTAAAATAATTTAATTATTAAAAAAATCTTTTTCAGTTCAAATCATCGAGTGATTCGATTTTAAAACAGTTCGGTTTTAATAAAGATATATTTTTTAAAGATATATTCTAATAATAATATTTATTAGTAATTTTGAATTTTGTTAATTTATTATTTAAAGTAAAAAAACCTAAAATAAATCAATTGGTTTTTAAAGAATAATTCTCAAGAAATATTTCAAAAAGATTCAACATATCGTATTGTTTGCCAAAAAGAATTTAATTTAGCTGAAAATGAAAATTCATATTATTCAAAGTATTGTCCATCGAAAACTATTTTTTGCCACTTTTTTGGACCATTCCAATGGCTTTCAAACGTCTGGAAATGGTCGATTCATCAACATTTAATGATTACGCAAGTTCTTCTTCAACTCAAACGAATTTTGATAAGTGAGTAAACCCTTTTTTTTGCTTTTTAAATATTTTATTAATATTCTTACTTAAAATCTATATACATATTTATCACCGTATTGGCTCTACTATGGAACTAGAAGCTTGTTTTTGACGTTCATTTTTTAAAGCTCGTTTTAATGCTTTCTGTTCCATTTCTTCACAATGTTCCATAAACATTAATTTTAAAGTTGGATACATTAAATGTAAACGATTCAAATCATTAAGAGTTACCTAGAAAAAGAAACATTCACGTTACAACAGCAATTTAAATAAAATCAAAATATATCGACCAACTTACTTCCATATTATCAAAAGCAATTCCAACATTATTATTAGGATTATTCTCAAGACGTGGTAATTTTGCATAGCGTTGACTAAAATGCGTTAATAATATATATTTAGAATTCATTTTATTACCTTGTTCTAATGCCTGTGATATAGTACTATGCATTTTATATTTGGCTTCATTTAAAAGTTCATCTTCCATTGTTGCCTCATGAATTAATATTGTTGAATTCATTCCTAATTGAATCAATTCATCACATGGCATTGTATCACCACTATATGTTATTTTAATGATTTCATTTTTATTAATTTTAAATCCATCTAATTCTATTGAAACACCAAATGCGTACGGACAATGTCGAACAAGACATGTTGAAATTGATTTTATTGCCATTTCTTCTAATTGTAATGTATTTAATGGATTTTCAATCTAAAAAAGAAAAAAATTTTTTCATTTTTCTAGAAGAATATTTAAAAAAAGTTTATTTACCAATTCACCAAGAGGAATTAAATTATATTCGTTACGAATTGATTCGATTCGTAAATTATAAAAATGTAACCATGAGGACATTTGTCTCGGTGCTAATAAACTTATTGGTGAAATATTTGTGCCTAATTCTTGTCGAACTTTTAATAATCCAATTAATCCTGGAATAAAAATTTTATTAGATTTTATTTATTATGCAAAATAAAATTACCAATATGATGATCGGCGTGCAAATGTGAAATATAAATAATTTTTAATTTTTTTAATATTTCTTTTGCTTTTTCAAAACCATAAAAACGAATAATTTGTCCCCAAGTTCCTTCACCACAATCCAATAACATACAAGAACTATCATTTGTATGAATTAAAATTGAGCTAACATTGCGTGTCTTATTTGGAATACAAGATCCGGTACCCAAAAATATTATTTTAGGAAAATTATTATTACGAATTTCGTCGTGTAATTTTGTTATAGACATTTTTTTCAACTCAGTTTTAAGTTCAATTAAAGAATCTGTAAAACCTTCAATAGCATGAGTTTCATCTAAATATTCGATTGGATTTAGCATCGGTTCATTATCATGATCTAAACCTTTTCGTGGACGTAAATGAAAACAAGTTAAAGAATTTGTATGATCAATCATTGCATTAATTCCGTTTACATTTTCTTTGATTTCATTTAATTTTTCAATATTTTCATATTCTGGAGAAGTTTTTAATTTCTTATATTGATTTGTTAATTGTTCAATATCAAAATTCTCTCTAAAATATAAACCCAAATATAGAAATTATTAGATCACAATTAAAATAATAGAAAAAAATTACTTTAAATTAGGAAAAATATTTTCATCTAATTGATTTAATTGCCATTGAATTCGATGAGCCGCTAAATATCCTGAAAATCTGTTTAAAATCAAAAATTATTAATTACACAAAAATCTGCTGTTTAAAAAAAATATTACTTATTTGTTGAATTTAAAATTAAATGTTTTGTACTTGGTGAGAAACTCTCCATAAATTGCTGATAAGATTTTTTTTGTATAATTTCTGGTGGTGAAAAATGAATTAGAACTGCAGCAAGATTTTCTTCATTGTTTCCTTCTGCTTGATATTTTTTGAAAACTTCCGATTTTTCTTGAAACGATTTTAAATAATCTTCCGAAGGGATATCAAGAACTAGAAAGAAAAACTATATTCTTCTGCGTCATAAATTCAAAAATTTTTCAATTTTACATATAAAAACTGGCCCCGGATCTGTAGGAGAACGAACATCATCAGCACGTACAAATGTTCCATCGGGAAGTGTAACATCAAAACCATTTTTTAATTTACCAAGTAATGGTCCAGGTGGAACACCTTTATCAACACATTTTTCAATATTCAACGAACCTGGTTTAGCCTAAAAATTCATATACAAATAATTAAATAAGGAAGAATTTTTATTTCAAAATACTTTACTTTTAACTTGCATATATAGCATATTACAACTGATTCTTCCCTTTTATCATGTTTTGTATCTATAGGTTGTGGTGTTGAAGAATTGGAACTGGAGCTACTATCTAAACGAAAAATTTATAAAACAAAAACCATTGATATTTTTTATATTATTCATACTTTCATAAGCGTAATAATCGGTCTCATCAAGCTCCAGTTCTGGAGAAGATGAATTTTTATCTCTCGATAAATTTTCTTGAACCAAATTTGAACTTTGTCTGTAAAAACCTTTGTTTTAAATATTAAAAATTATAATAAAATAAACATTAAAATACTTGTGAATAGGAACATAAAATACTGTCATAACTTGATCATCATAACTTCCACCGCTCTCACAGTTCACAGATCTTACCTTTAAGTCTTTTAAAACAACGAATCTTTTCATTGCTCGAAAAATTTCATCCTAAAAAAAAAAAAAACCAAACTTAACTTCTATACAATTACTTGTAATTTTTTAAATTTCAAACCAATCCTTGAGGACCATGTAAAGTAAGATCAGGAACACCAGCATCTTGTACAGTAAGACTTAAACCAGGTAAACCTCCAAATCGATCCCAACTGTTTCGTGTAACAAAAATATGTTCCAATCTTGATAATTTCGTTTTGTGTTCATGTGCTAACCGTTGAGTACCTTCACCACAATTAAAAAGGTACCTACGTAAATATTCTAAAATTATATAAATTCTTCCAACAAAAATAATTTCTATATACCTCGATTGATCTGTAAATAAGTAAACAGAAGCCGGTGATCCTGGTGCTCCAGATCCTAGAACTTGTAAATTTACTGTACCGGGAGTGTATTTAACACCTTTTTCTTTAATCCGAATCCGCTGCTTTTGAGCTTCAGCTATATAAGTTCTATCACGGGGCATTTCAATTAATAATTTATGAAGATTACTAAATTTTGTTGGAGATTTCGAGTTTGAATTAAATCGAATTTGTTTTAATAAAACTATTAAAATTGGTTTTGATTTAATTTTATAAAACATATGTAAGTTAATTGATTACTATCTAATAGAAATTAGGAATTTCTGTTAATGTTTTTCCTAATAAATACTAAACATGTGGAAATAGTCTTGTAAAATTATGAAATTTGTTCAGTACACGTGAAATTCTGACAGATACACCAGCTGCTTTTGACTTTTTGTTTTGTTGGAAAATAGTGTTACCATCTGGTAATAATTGTTAATACTGAACTACATTATCGACAGAAACTAAGCGATGTAATTTGATTGCAAGACTTTCTCTATAACTATGCCAAATTGGATGCTGTTTTAATTCGAAATTTTAATTTTGATTTTAGAACCATTAAATGATAAGGTATGTGAAATTATACTACATCAAATCATATAAAACAAACTATAGAGGAAAACCACTATTGAAGCTTCTATAGATATATCCAAAAAATTTTACATTTCAAAAGAAGCTATAGTGCACAAACCACTACGGGAACTTCTATACATATCGATCAAATTATTTCATACAACAATTTATGATTTATTTTGTACAAAAATTTCGAAGTTTTGTCCGAGCACCATACAAAAAAATCCGAATTTTGTTTGGCAGCTACCAAAAGTTGTAATCGGATTCAATTGATTTTTGGACACAATTGTTCTTTCATTGAAAAAGTGTCTCATGCCGAATTTCATTGTAATCGGTCCATAAATAACGTTACAATACCCTGTAATGTAAAAACACAAAAATCCGAATTTTTGTTCGGCAGCTACCCGAAGTTTTAGTCCGATCAAACCCAACATCTAATAGAATGGTTCTCATGGGGAAAAAACCGCTCTTACCAATTTTCATGGAAATTGCTTCAAAAATACGGCTACAATCTTGTACACGACAGATAGACCCCACGAATCGACATTGGATAAAAATAATTGCAGTAACTTACATACTTCGTATAGAAGTTAAAAATGTTTGAAACAATATTATAAAATGTGGAAATCCAGCATTGGTCCTTTTCGTCCTTCTATTTACCTAATCTTTTAGTTAATATCCTGAATTGTCTGATGATTGCTTCAAAAAAAAACGTTTATAATTTGTTATATTTTTTATCCTTTCCGTCGTTTTTATACTGGTCGGTTATGGGTCCTCATCATTTGAATCCTGATTTCATAAATATTTCTTGAAAATTTAGTTTTGCCGAAAGGATTTCGTTTTAGAGGACCCGTGTCCTTCCTTAGATTCTGGCGAGAAACCGATTGAAAAAAGTATGTCACATTACAACAGCACAAAAATTACTTAAAATGAATAAAAATAAAACAAATAATTTTATTTACATTATGAAGTATTTATTTTATTAATATTATTATATATATATATATATATGTATATATATATTTTTTTGGTGTATAGAAAAATGTATAATTTGTTTTTAAGAAGCTTAAGCCCTCTTTTTTTTGTTACGTTTTTCCTCATTTTCAAATAAATGTATTTTATTTAAATTTTTAGATATTATTTTAATTTTTTTTTATATTAAGATTATATTTATTTTAATTTTACATAAGAGTATATATATATATAGATTTTTTGTTATATGGTTTACATTTTTTTTTTTGTTTTTTTTTTTAGTATTAAAATAGTTTATAAATCACAATTTGCAGTCAAGAAGTTTTATGCTTATGTTTTCTTTTATTAAATATTTTTTATTTTTAATTATTTAATTTCTCTAAAAAAATGTGCTTTGTTTGTTTTTATACTGTTTAAAATTTTGTATTTTGTTTGAATTCTTTTTTTTTGCTTTAATTTAAATAAGTCTTTAAAAAAAAAATAATTTTTAATTTAACATTAAAATTGTGGTTTTTTTAAAATTTTATTTTTTTTTTTTAAATGATTTTTCCATTAATACTTTATCCAAAGAGATATTTTTTTTAATTTCTTTTACTTTTCAAAAGATATATAAATTATTTTAATTTTTGTTTTATTTGAAATTAATTAAACTTTTTAATTTACAAAAAATTTATATTCAACAACATTCAGAAATTTAATGAATTTTTATTCCTTTTTTTTTTTTTTTTATTAATATATCCAGTTTTTTAATCAAAAGAGAAGAATTTATAATAATTATTTTTTATTTATTAAATTTATTTTTTGTTTTTAAATGAAGCAAACAATTTTTTTTTTAAATATGTTTTTTGAGGAATTTTTATTTTTTATTTTGTTATTTATTTGCAGTTAATATTAAAATATATTAAATATTATTTAACAGCAATTTTTATTTTTATGTTTAAAATATTTCTTATTTTCGTATAAAATCTTTGTTTTTATTTATTTATTTTTTTTGTTTTTAAAGAAATTTATTTAAATCGATTATATATATTTTTAATGTTAGAAAGGAAAATATATATTTATATATTTTTCTACATGTTATATTTTTTTAAAATTTATTTTAAAAATCTAAAACATTTGATTATATATTAAAACATTACATTTTTTTTTTGTTTTGTTAATATTTCATTCTTTGTTTACTGCTTGTTTTTATTTCAATGTTTTTTCTTTTTAAATATATTAATATTTAAGATTAAAATTCAATTTTTCGATATAATTCCAAAAAAGCTTAAATATAATATTTCATTTCACTAAAAAAAGAAAAACAAACAAAAGTTTCGTTGATGTTAACAAAAATAACGTCTAAAAATTTTTACTTGTCTTTTTATTAAAAATGTTGTAACAAAAATATTTTTTTTTTTTTAATTATATTTACTAAATAAAACTAGAACGATATGTTTTCTGAATTTTAAATACTGATTTATTTGTATTAAAATTTAAAAAAATTTATTTATAGAAAAAGAAAGAAAGAATTTCTAACACCAAAATTTTAAAATTAAAATTATTTAAAAAACAAATTAATTTTCTATAACAAATCAATATCAAATTTTAGTATTGATATTCAATTTTTATTGTTTAATAATAAATCAAGTGTAAAAATTTATTTTAAAAGAAAATATTCATTATTTTTAGCCAAAAAGTAAGATTTCTCTTTTTTGATTCGTCAGAGCAAAGCTTTTAAATTTAAATATTTAATTTATTTTCTTAAATATTTTTTTCACTTATTTATTAATGTGTGTGCATCTGAGTTTTGGTGTTTTAAACAATAAAACAAAAATATTGAAAATATTAATCCAAATACAAATTTTGAATTAAAATTTTTTTCATAAAAAACATTCCTGTATTTTATTGGAAATTCTATCGGCGCTTACCATACATTTTATAGGTTCATATTTAGCGCCGTATAATATCGGGCGCTAAATTAGCGCACGATAGAAAACATGTACTAAGCGACATCTGCCAGATGGTAGATGGCACAAATCAAAACTTTCATCTCTTTTGTTCTTTTGCTGTTTTGTTCCGTCAAATAATATCAGTAGTACCAACATCCGAAAATAAATGTTATAAGAACAAAAAAAATCGTTCTTTTGAGAAAATAAATTAGCGCCCGATAGAATTTCCAATAAAATACAGCAAATATAGCTAAATATAAATACTAAAAAAAAAACAAAATTATTTGCAATATAAAAAAGATTGTCTGCAAATAAATTAGTTTGCAAAAATATCGTTTTGTTTTTATTTATATAAATATAAATTAAATATAATTTAATTAGAAAAATTCAGGTATTCTTTTATGTTTTAAAAACATTTTACAAATATTTTTTTTATTTTATGTTTTTACTAAGTTGCTGTTCTAAATAACATGATTTTTTTCTTTTGGCCATTCTATTTTTACTCATTTTTTATTTTTATTTTAAACAAAACTGATTGTATTCCAACATTTTTATATTTTCTTAATTTTAATTTAATTTAATTTATTTTTTGAATGAAAAATATTTGAATTTTTTTTTTAAATTAAGGGAAAAAAAACACTTTGTTTAATTTATTCTAAATTTTCTAAACGACAAAAGACATACAAATTTTATTGATTTTATTTTACAATTTACAAACGTGTATACAATTTTTTTTTATTTTTTTTTTTAATTAATTTTTTTATATTTAATTTTTCTTCTTCTTTATAATTAAATTGGTCGAATGAAACTTTAAAATTTTTTTTTTAAATGTTTTGTAAATTTTTCGATTATATTTATTGGAAAAGAAAAGAAAAACATATATATTTAATACAATTCTTGTTTATTTAAATTTTTCTAAATGAATATTTTTATAAAATTACAAATCAGAAACATATTATTTAAAAAATTTAATTTTAATATTATTTATTTTGATAAAATGATTTTAATTTTATTGATTTTTATTATTTATTTATTGAATTTATTTAGTATTAAAAGTGCAAGAATTATTTCTTGATGAGTGCGCGTTGATTTCGTTTTTTTTTTTAGTTTTTATTTTGATTTGTAAAAACTTTTAAAGATGTGCTCTAGGATTGGTTTAATAGTATATTGTTTTGATTTAGAAACTTAAACAGCAAATATGTTTGTTTTTTTTCTTTTTAGAAAAATTTTATAGTTTAATAAGAAAACAACTAAAAACACAGAAAAATATTACATTAAAATGCTTACAAAAAATATAAATTTTTCTTATCAAAATTACTTATCTGGAATATCTTTATTTTAGAGTTTTTTTTCAAAAAAATATTACGTGCTTTTAAAATTGCATAATTTTCGGCGTTACTAATATTTTATAATTTGAAGGAGTTTTGAGCATAAAAAAAAGGTTTAGGCTAATCAAAATCATAGTTTTTTTTAAATATTTTAAAATTAAATTATATTTTACGGTCTTCTTGAATTTGATTTTAAATATTTCAGAATTTTATTGTTATATCTAAATAACATTATTTTCTTTTAATTCCAGAATCATAAAAAGATGGCAAAAATTCGTTTGAAAACATTTTAATAATTTTAAATCAAAGATCATCCATGGCAGTGGTTTTTAATTTTATTTATTAAATTAAAAATGTATGACATAAAATCAACAAAATATTGGAATATCAATGTGAGTACATATATTTTTACTTTAATATTTTTTTTTTATTGTTATTTCATTAAGAAGACTTTTGAAGCATGATTTTAAATAAAATTTAAACTTTTTTGATTTTCAAATTTTAATATCAAGAAAGTTATATTATTCTAAAATAATTCGAAGATTATTTAAAAGAAAAATTTTGAAAGAATTTACAATTTATTTTAAAAATATATCTTAAATAAGTTTTTTTTTAAGAGGGTTGTTGTGCTTCATTAATATTATATTTTCTATTAAATATATTTGAGTTTAATATTTTTGTAAAATTACAAAAAAAAAACACCAACTAAATTATTGGATACATTTTCTTACAAAAACAAAAAAAAACAAACTTAAATTTTTTTGGACGCAGTCTCAAATTATTTATCTAATATTTAAAGAGAAACCAAAAAAAATTAAATACTTTTAAATAAAAATCTACATTTTAAAGTGATTTTATTAAATTCTTGTAATATGTACTGAACTAAGGCCAACCACAGTTCCACCACCGCTTGAGCTATAATCACTATAATAACCACCAACTCCTGTATGACCATTTCCAAGTAGAAGTTTTTTATCATTTCCAATCGGTGATAAACCAGTAACAGTTCGTTCCTCACAATAACTGCTATCTTCTTCTAAGATTTTTTCCAAAAGCATTTCACCAGAGTTACCTAAACCTGTTGAAAAAATCATATTCAAAAGAAAAATAACGATACAATAAAAATAACCGAAAGAAAACCGTACGGACAAGAAAAGTAAAATAATTTCAAATTAATGAAGCGATCAAAAGCTTAATATTTCTTTTTTGTGTCATATTTATTATGGACTTTGTATTTTTTTTAATTTTTTTTAAAGCGAAAAATTAAAAGCAAAAAAATAAGAACTAGATAAAATTTTCTTATTGAAAATTCTTCGATTTTATCGTATTATGCTTTTGGGGATAAACTTTACAGTTACCAACTGGTGTTGTAGGTGTCACCATTTCACTAGTTACTGGTGTCATATTGGTGGGTGATACATTTTCAAAACTTCCATCCAATTGTCCACCACCTTGATCATTCTTTTGCATTGCCAATGCTGCTTTACGAGTATGCCTTGTTGTTAATACACCAGTTTCAACATCACGTTCTAAACGATGACCGGAACGTGAACGTGTCAATTGTCGTTGAACATAATCCTCTAAGTCTTCTTCTTCCTTTTTACTGATTAAACAATTTAATACAAGTAAAAATGTTCCTAAACCAGTTGAAAATAAACCAGTACAGGTTACTTCATTCCACCATGTACTTCCAGATCCTGGTATTAAAGAAACGAAAAGAAAAAGAAATGTAATAAATTATAAAGTTTTTTTTTTTTTGTCTAATAAAAGGATAAAAGTCTTCAGATTCTTGGGACAGAAAATGATGTAATATTGAGATTTCAAAAAAAAAAAAAAATACACTGGTAATAGAAACACTGGAACGTTATGAAATGTTATATAATACATATGATATATAAAAATATGTAAGATAAAACCAGAGATTTAATTCCATATTGAATTGGACATTTTTTTAGTCGGTATTATTTCTTATTTCGTTCTTTTTACGATGTCCTTTTTCTGATCGTCACGAAAATAAATCTGCTTTAACAAAATGATATAAAGAATTAACGGTCTAAATTTTATTATAATTACTTTAGAAAACTCCATATTCATCACTAAACCTCTAAATTTTAAATTGGCGACTTTGTCAGGCAATAAAAAAGCGATTCGGGTTCGGTAGTCATGAGAAGTTTTAAATTACGAAAATAATGATTTGTCACTAAAAATTGCTTATTTCAAATAGGTGAAAATAAGCGATAGAGATTATTAGATAGCGACAATTAGAATCGAACTGCTGTTCCCAAAAATTCCATAGATATTCGATAGATATCGAGTGCAATAAAGTTTGACACAGATAGGCAGACAGACGAGCCACCATTTTCTAAAAATGTATTTTTTTTTTTAATTCTACTTTAAAGAGTAAAGTTTCATCAAAATCTGGAGGTCGGAATTTTTTACCATCACAAAACTTTATTTCCCATTCCATGGCAAGAATAAAGAATATCCTTTAGCATCCCTCTTTTTTTTTTGGACATTGTTTATGAATATATTTGCATAAAGGTGAGAAGAGTATTTTAGCTTCAGGTGATTATGCAAAATCATAATTGTTACTTTGAAATAGAAAAAAAAAATCCTAGGATATAAATATCTTAAAATATTAACTGATATACATATAATCGTGTTCTAGAATCTAGATTGTTCCAGGGAATAAAAATCATTCAACCACCACTATATTAAATTTTTTATTATGATTGGTCCCAATTGAAAATTTGAATTTAAAATCTTCCATTTTAAATATACAATTGCGTTCTAGTTCAATTAAACCGAACGTCCACTTAAACAAAAAACTTTTATAAAATATAAAATAAAAGTTTAGCTAGCAACATAATTTTAAAGATACTTCAGATGATATCTCCATATACTATATGTTTATGATATCCAAGTTTTTTACATAAATACTTTTTAATTTCTGTATAATAAGTTCTTTCAAAAGAAATATAACGGGAGAGAAGGACAAAATTCATTTAGTTAAAAAGAAAAAGAAAAATAAAAGCTTTGGTAACATTTCTTGATTACATTTTCACAAATTATATTCTATATATGGAAAATAATATGAAATCAAGAATTTACTTCAAATTAGAAACAAGAGAAATAAATTACTTGATGGAACAAGCGCCCGAAAAATTGTATTCATTATAAAAGAAACTTGCCTTTTTAAAACTCAAGAATCGTTCTTGCTTTTAAACAAAATTATGAAAATCCATAAATTACACAGTACAGCAATATAGTTCTGTGACTTCTCCAATATCTCTGCAAGTAGAGACTTCATCGCATTTTTGAACAAATCTTGAAAATTTTAGCGTTATCGATTAACATTTGTCAAATTTTTGAAGCTTTATCTGTCAAAGAATTTACTTGTTCACCGAAAACAGCTACACATACGTCCAAATTATGTAGAAAGTTTATGGTCATAATTGTTTATCAAAGTCGAAGATTTTTGAGTGTCATAAACGATTTTTAGAAGGCAAGGAAACGTTATCACCCAAAGCCAAAAAGATATGAAAAGTTCCATCAAGAATCAAAACATTGTTCATTGTTTCTTCGATAGTAAAGCCATCATCCACAGAAAATTCGTTCCAGCCGATCAAACAGGTACTAGTGATTTTTATTTGAAAGTTTTACAATAATTGATGGCTAAAATTCGGCAGGTTGTATCAGATCTTAAATTAAACTTCTGGTGCTTATTAATACACCATATTCACCTGATTTAGCACCATGTAATTTCTCATTATTTCCAAAATGAATTAAAATTGAAAAGATTATTTTTCTATAATATTGAGACTATTTAAAAGGCTTTCTACATATACTAGAAAATGAGCTTGGACACTAAACACTTATAAATCGTTATAAAAATAGTATTAAATTTGAATAAAGAAAACGAAAATCGAAAATACTATAGTATATGTCACTTCATTTCATTTTATAGCAACAGTTACAGAACTTTATTGTCGCACTATGTATATATCCTCTTCTTAGAAAGGTGTAGCCCAGTTTTTCTTTCTATAAAAGGAATATTGTAAACTTTCAGTATGGTAAATGATATCTTCAAAATGAATGATGAGATTGACTTTAATAAAGTTGAAAATATATAATGAAGAAAGTTCCTTTATATACAAACAATTTTTTGAACATGATTCCAGGCATAACCAAACAAAAAAAGGAAATAAAAATGTAAACATATTTATTCCGAAAATACACGGTTTTAATGATATACGGTATATTTCGGAACTTGTAATTGGTTTCATTGGACTAAAAGGAGCAATATCCTCTGCTTTTTTTTTTTGGTTCTACCTATCTTACAGATACGGTTTTTTGTTACATTTTATTTTGGAAAATGATTGATCTATAATAGAATTATTTTTTCCCATTAAATGCCTTTGAACTTTAATATATGTACACAATATGTGTATTTCAATGTTTATAAAAATTATGTAGGTATAATTTCTTTATTGGAAAAAAAATATACATATAAAAGGTTGTTTGTTTTCCTTACCATTTTTTAGACGCAAATAATGTATCAATTTTCATCTAATCATTCAATTTCCATAAAAATTTATTCATGTATTATATTTTTATAACATAATAGGGGGGACTCTTTTCGTTGTTAATCGTAGTGTTGTATTGTTGTATAATTTAGTATTTTTCTATAGCATAAATTATACAATAATATATCGATACGACACGATTTATAGCGATAAGGAAATATAACTCAGTGGCGTAGCTATACCGTGGAGTAGTTGAAGCGAACTAATCTCGGCACATACAAATCTAGGGGTCGCAAAATTAGAAAGGGTGAAAAAAATTGTGAAAACTGAATATCTTATGGTTTCTTGAATTTTAAACTTATTGTTTTATTATTATCAAGTAAAGTTTTAAATTGAAAAATATTAAGTAGAAAACAAGTTCCATCAGAACTTTCCCGAGAAATAACGAGGCTCACCGATTTTACTTCCTCCAGGGCGCTGAATATGTAGCTACCCCACTGATATCACTAATACATGTAGTTACTCAGGCCCCAACAACATTCAGTGGAAATTTTAACATTCGATATGTAATACTTGGATATGACGAACTAAATATTTATTGTTTTTTTATATATTTTCTATTCTTTTAAAATGTTGTCTTTTAAATGTAAATTAAATTAACCACGTATTTCCTGAAATATTCTTTTGTTCTACATCTTTCTAACGCGAAATAACTCAAAATAGATTTTCTAGAAATATGCAAAAATTATATTGACTTTATGTCAATATGTCCTTTTTTGTTTTGTAACAAAATTTTCCATTCTAATTATTTTTTAATTAAATTGCTAATAAGTAAATATCCTGAAATATAATATTGAATTAATTTTTTTCTTTATAAAACATCCTCTTTTGATATAACTACAAATTCTTTTTATATATATACTTCTATTTAGGGACGTCACTTTTATGGTAGAGTTATCAGTTCGTAAACCATATAACCAGGACGATCAATAAAAAATCCTGAATATTTTCAAGTTCGAAAATCAGAATAAAACCTGAACAGTACAAAATCAGCGGTAATTTTGAATTTTATCGTTTTAAACTGGAACGACGTTAATTTAAAACAAATGAAAAACTGCATACAAAACTATTTAATTTTTTTAACCCACTGACTAAGAATTAGTGAATTGATAATGGCGTTGTATCCAAATGTGTCGAAATAAAATTGGAGTATATTAAGAAGTTCTGAGAAGACTTCAAAGCTCTTTGATTTCAGAAAAAACTCGTCTACTTTTCGTGAGCTAACTTCGAACTCCACTTGGAGTCGAGGGATTTTTCTTTAAAACATATATCCTTACATTTAAAAATTTAATAAAACAAATTCAGTTAAAACTTTATGAAAATCTATTAAAATTTAGATCAAATCCTTTTGTACGTTATCTATATAATTAAATTAAACTTTTTCTAAAGAGTTATTTAATTATGAAGATAGTTTCATATCCATATATCAAATATTTATGAATGCATTTTAAACTAGTTCATATTTCATCATTTCAGTTTATGAAATATACTTGAAAGAATTCTAAATAAATCTAAATTAATTACGAATATATAATTTTTCATATTCACAAAAGATGCTGTCTCAGAAATGAATATATAACGTACAATATTGCATATCTACTCTATGGTAGTACAGCAATAAAGTAGTATATTAGTTTTGCCACTGGATTTGTAACACATAGAAATAATCATATAAGAACGATCTCAAGGTACTAACTAAGATGTGTACAGAATCCTAAGTAATTCCGAGTTTTACGTATTATATACTTTAACTTAAAAACGCAGTAACATAGATGATTTTAATGAAATTTTTTAAAGCGACATCAGTAAAGTTATATGCGTAATAAGAAAAAACAGTACGACCACAAAGTTGAGTCTATTTCTTCGTTTTTCGCATTCAATTAAAAAAGTTTTATAATGATTTTATTCAAAATTATTATTATACACATTGGCGGTATAAATACGCGATGATATCATCTTGAATTTCAGTAAAATAGATTTAATAATAGTACAGAAGGAAATATTTATATTAGAGCAAAATAAGCCTGGTCATCATAGTTTTTTGTTTAATTTAAAACCTAATTGACTGATTTTGAATAACATTTTTGGAATACATTTTTTTTATATCAGATTCCAGATTATCAAATTATAAATTAGAAGAAAATTTAGGAAGGCGGTTATTTTTCTCAGAGTTATTTAAAAAAAAAAGCTATGTTTTAACTTTATATACGCATTCAAAAAAAAAGTTGTCATTATAAATTTTTATTATCGATTTTAAATAAATTTGCATTCAAAGAACGTTCTGAATTTCAAACAAATTGTATATTTAAAAACAAAACAAGATGAAATAAATTCTTTTTCGAAATGCAAAAAGTTCTATCAAAAGTTGAAAAGAATCTTAATATAGAATATATTAAAATTGAATAATATTAAAATAATTAAAGAAATAATATTGAAGTTATGTAGGCTATTCCTGAATAGAAATAAATGTAGAATAATAATTCCCAATATTTTACGAAAATGCAACAAATTGAAAAATTCTTTTGAAAATACTTTTCCAAACCGAAATTTTTCCCTTTTGACCAGCAATATTTCTGATATTGTAAAATTTCTATAAGTCGAAGCAAGTTCTGTATTTAATTGTATTTGTAATTCAAATTAATGAAATTTTATTATATATAAATTTCTTTTCGTCTAATTTAATAAATAAATGGCAATAAAATGTATAATTTTTCTACAAATCTTCACACTACATTATGGTAGATATTATTATCATAAAATCGTACAAATTGATACTAAACTCTGATTATTATTACAACATTGTAGAAAAACATAATTTTTTAATAGTTAATATTAATGTGAAATATAAAATTCTTGGTATAAAAAGAGTTATTATAAGATTATCATGTAATATTAAACACGTAAAATAATAATAATTAAATTTTTACAAAGAAATAAATTTAATATAATTTTCTATTGTTAGAAAATAAATATATAATATAATTATATTTACCAAACATATTCCATGATGGTGTATCATCTGGTATAATACCGGCTCCCAATAAAAATACTCCAAATACAATGAAAACTACACCAATATGAAGCATTCCAATGCTAGTTACAACCTGGCAAAAATTAAGATACTTTGTAAAATTAAACAAAATATTAAATAAACATTAAATAGTATGCGGGTTTAACTCCAAAGAAAAGGTTCTTTACCTTTCTAAATTAAGTGTTAAGCACATATTTCTAGGCGTTAACATTAAAGATAGAAAAGGATTGAGACTAGATATTTTCATTAAAAGAAAGGATTATAAACGCAGTTTTAAATAAATAGATTATTTTATCTTTTATAAAAGGTCACATAAACTCCCATTAACTGGGAATAACTCTATAACTTGTCTCGTTTACATTTTAAAAGAGTTAAAACAATTTTTATAGATCAAAATTTATCGATAAAATTCTATTGACAAATATTAATTTGATTTATGGAAAGTTTACTACTGGAAAATTCCTAAATATATCAAGAGGATTCTGTATAAAGTTTATTTTTTCTTTTTCTTTTTCTTTTCAAACTTCCAACTTACTTGACTATCCAACATTCCGGTATTAGATTTTGATGAAGAATTTGCATTTCGATATTTTCTTCTTGTAGAACCAAGCGGTGAATGTAATGTATCACCGCTTTCTGAACTTTGTATACTATAACGTCGTTCCTTTGCTCTACGTTGTTCATCGCGACGTTTACGCTGACGTTTAATGGCTAATGCTGAATGGATACCCATTGAGTGCATTTCTGGAATTCAAAAAGATGATTAAGTATATAAATTTTTTATTTTATTTTTAACTTATCGAAAAGAAATTTTGTAATAACTTTCTATAAAATATGTAATTCACATTAACTATACAAATACTCATCCCCATTAATAACTTATTGCTTTTTTTAAATATATAGTAACTAGAATCATTGCACAGTTCGGTGCCCTTATTCAATATTCAAATGATAAAATTTTTCCATTAGCTAATTATGCCTTATAATTCTATAGAAATTTATAGTGTATAAAAGTTTTATTTTCTTATTCTTTATTATATATGAACTATATAATTAGTGTGGATTCAAAAAGTCGTACCTTTTATCTCATATAGTATAAAATAAAATTTAACTTAAAAATGTATTAGAAAGGTGTACATAAATGTAAAAATAGAAGTTTGAAATATAGACAGAGCGAAATTACGCAATAAAAACCCAATATTATAAAGCATTATGAAATAAAAGTAATAAAATTTCAAATATAATATAATTTATCTTAAAACTCTGAAAGAAGACAATAGTCTCTATACTATAGTATAATAATTAATTATCATCTCGTGACATTATTATATGAATTCTATATTAGAAACCCTTCAAAATCGGACTTTCATAAAATTAATTAAAACCAATGTTCAATACGACGTAATCTTCTGTGCTAAATGTTAATCTTAATATCCCAAAAATAGATACTAAAATATATAATTCATGGTATTTAGTACATTAATATTGAAGCATTAATTTATCTCTTTTATGCTACAAGATGTAATTATTAGACAATATAAAAATGTATCTTTCATCATTACTATGGATTCTAAATAGAACTAATTACCTTTTATATAATAAAAATTAGTAAGAAATGCAGAATTATATTTTAGAGATGATGTTTTCTTTTAATTAAATATTTAAAGACATTTGAACAACCAAACTTGCATTTATATATTCATAATATGTATTACCCTCTTATATTTTATAAAGTATTAGGTCAAGATTTTTTAACTCTAAAATATTTTCTTAACACGATAAAATATTAAATTATGATGGTTTTTTTTTTTCATTTTTAAAGAAATATGTACTTGTTTTTATCTTCACTATATTTAGTATGTAACTTATTATCATAATAACGAAAATATAGTACAAGGTGTTTTTTTTGTATATTTATTATATTACATTCTTCAAAAAGAAAGAAAGTTTTCTCTTACCTAAAAAAAAAAAAAAAATTAATCGATATAAGAAAAGTACATCGTTATATTAATTTTAAAGACTTGATCTGTAATTGAACGCTTTAAAAAAATACAGCTTTTTTTTTATATATTTCTTTATCCATGATTTATAAGATCGAAAAAGTCTAGAAGGAAAAAATATTCGTCAAGTTTATACGTTCTAAGAAAAAAAAAATGAGATTTAAAACGACAGACGAAATCAGCTTCTTATTTTCACTTTAACTTAAATATAATACTTTTTTACGAGAATAGATAATAATATCCCCTTATATGTGACTTCGATAATAAGCTTTCAAATTACATTTTGATATAATTTATATTGGCTTTATATGAAACATATACCCGTATATATAAGCTAAATTTTCATATAGGGTAAAGTTGAGGTACTAGGAGCTATGCGTTTGTTTATAATATTTTTGACTAGCTGGTACCCGCAACTTTGCTTGCCTCATTCTTAGAGTAAGATTGAAGAATCCATATCTTTAGAAAAAAATGCTTGTTTGAGAGACCCCCCCATCGAGTGGAGACATATGCTATTCTTTCAGTTGGCCTATTCAGAAT
Source organism: Xylophagus ater (assembly GCA_963422695.1). Lineage (NCBI taxonomy): Eukaryota > Metazoa > Arthropoda > Insecta > Diptera > Xylophagidae > Xylophagus > Xylophagus ater. The sequence continues at coordinate 2,630,043 of OY730484.1, forward strand.
TTACATTTCAAGTTTCATGACAATTTGCTTGTTATTGATCGAATAAGGAACTTTTTATATTCTCCTACCCCATTGCTATCTCCGTCGAAAATCCAAGTACCCTATATTCTAAGTTCGAAAGACATGTACCAAATTTTATTAAAATCGGTTCAATAGTTTTCGGGTCTATAGGGGACAAACAAACAAATACACATATTTAGGGATTTATTACATATAAGATAAAAATTCCACCAATGTCAGTATCCTGAACATGGCCTGGCCCTGTTAGTTATCAGCATTGACAGTTCCAAAATTTTGAAGACAAAGCCTCTAACTTATAGGTTTGTCAATTTTCGAGGAGGAAAGTAGTCTAAATTACTGCCTGCAAACTCCTCTCTCTACATTTCCGTGAAAGTCGTCCCGTCAAAATCGTTTCGGCGGTTTCCATTATTATTCCGGATAAACAGACAGACAGACAGTCATACGTTTTTACTTAAAATAAGCAAAATTAATCATATTATGAAGCCTAGTACTTAATATATTAAGAAAATTTAAAACAAGAAATACATTTAAATATTTTTGCCTAAAAAATATTTCATCCCGGAGAGTGAATTAAAAGATTAAGTAATTCTGTGCTTTTGCATCTGTTCTTTAAATTTATTTTTCGACAATTCTATTAGTAACTAATGCATATAAGTAGAACATATTTCATGAAATTATTTGTTAAATATAATGCACTATAATCAGACATAAGTAATCGTTTTGGTCTTCTTCCCACATTCATAATAACTAAGAGCTTCACCGTCCTTTGGTTCATTATCAAAAGGTACTTCATTAGCATTGGAATTGTATATACATTAATTTATTTAGTATATTTGGCGTATGTAATAAGCATAAATAAATTAAAAAATTAAAGCTATAAGCTTTGAGCCCATTCCATCATATCTCTCAACTTTACCCTATACTACTTGTATAATACTGTTCGCATATATAGTCGCTTTTTTAACACAAAATTCATAGAAATATTTTCCTGAGTCAGAGAAAATTATTTCTGTAGAATCAAATATATTATTTATGAAAATTGATTTATTAAGATATGTGATTTCATAATATTTTATATGTTTAATAATGATGATATTCCATATATGTAATACATAAATTTGTATTAATTCCATCATAAAGTACTTTTTACTGAAATACGGGTTCTCAAAAGTTAATTACTTATACATAAATTATTTTGTAAAATAATACATATATACAAATCTTCTCATAAAATCAGAATTTCAAAAGTAATTCATTAAATTCTAATTCATTTTATATGTTTTTTGTGAAAGGAAAGATGTATAAGTAATATTTTCTTTCTTACAATTTTCAATTTAGAATAAAAATGAAAATTATTGTCTGTCAACGTGAAAATATGAAAAAGTTTTCAAAAAAAAGGTATAATTTTATATATCTTTTTACTCCTTAAGGAGTAATTATTTTTTTTGTATTTATTTAAATATACCACAAAGTACAAAAAAAAAATATACACAGCAAGAAAATTGTCATGAAATAGAATTATGCTAAAAGGTAAAGTATCCCTTCAGATGGTTTTAAATGGGGTGTGGTTTTTTCCTTACTTTTCTTTTAAAACAATCTACTTGATGAGACTTAATAAGTAATATTTCTTGTATCTATTAAGGTAACAAAAAAGAACACAGATTATTAAATTAAACAAATCCAAAGTTTAAAACGAACAAGAATATAATTTAAGTACAAAAAACTTTAAGGTCTTATTCATTAACTTATTTTTGTTTCTAGATTTGCTCTGTTTATTTCTAGAACGTGAAAATCAATTTCAGTTACACTTACATGGTTTAAAAAGGTTACAAAGGTAACCTATACTTATATGTATTTTACGACTATGATAAACCAGTTGGAGTGATATGGTAGCACCTACCATAATTACTTATCCTGTTTCTCGAGTCCATCCGAAAATTGCTTCAGAAATTTTCAAATTTACCCGGCACAAATACACCAGGCATACAAATAAAATTTTACAAATGTTCACATCATAAATATTTCATAACAAACAATCGATAAAGTTTAGATTTTTAAATTAAGTATTTCAAAAATGCTGAAAATTTTGCTAATCTAAAATTCAAAGTTGTTATATTCTTTGAAATTCTATATACATATATATTGCCAATATAATACAAAAAATAGCAATAATTTTTTTGTTCACTTCAATAAGTAATCAATGAATCCATAAAATCTTCTAAAAAAAAGAGAAAGAAAGCAATCCAAAACATTCTTATTATTGAGTAACCGCGTCTATAAAAGCATTGATTTGTTCATAAAAATATCAACAATTCTTCAAGAAAATTCCAACTGTTTTACTTCTTCTGACCACTTAAATTAAAAGAAACCTGCCACTAAATCATTATCATCCATTACAAAAAAAAGCTTTTAACATATCGAATAGAACATAAACAATATTCCGATATTTTGATAAAAAAAAAAGAAAACAAAAAGATTAGACAAGAATATTGGGAAAAATCGATATCAAGTTGATATAAAAGAGCTTCAAAATGTGAATGGATATCATTCAATTCAGGATAACAGTTGATATAGTATAAAGCGGTGAACATCATTCTTAAAGTGCACTACAAATATGTAAAGATTATAGTCTCTTGAGAGTACTTACTATTTGAAGAACAATTTTCTTAGAAAAATAATTGTTTATAAACGATGTTGTTTTTTTTTTCTTATGAAACTTTAATCAATTTGAAAGAGATACCAGAAAAATCATTCTATTAATTTAGTTCTACTATAATAGAGTGTAATTTCGGTTATTTTGATAAAATGATAGTTTTAACAACTAAAGTTGTATTTCAGTTCAATAAAAATACGTATAATTTATTGGCCGGTTTACAGTATCAAAGCGTATAAAGTTTTTCTTAAAATTTACACCCATATTTGAATTTTCCCAACCACAAAATTCATTACACATTTAATTTTCGATAATTATTTTGATTGTGGCAAATATTATTGATTATCTTAACACTAAACCTAAGTTCTACATGCTATTTACTTATAATAATAATTAATTGAAATTTTAAGCGTGCTTTATAAATCTAATCAATCAAAAAATTATAAATAATATATTCGTATATTGAAGTCGATAAGAGTTGAATGAAACTCATCAAAAAGGTTCTAAAAGGTATTTTACATAATTTAAGAATTTGATGAATACATTTATGGGTATATCAATTTCTATGCAGTACTCAAACTTTTATCTATGTTCAGAATGTGGAATGATGATAATATAATAAAACTTTCTTTCGTTGTTGTTTTTTTTTTCATTGAATAACATGATTATGAAATTGTTCAGTGTAATATAAAAAGTTCTTTATAAATGCAAACAATTCAAGAAGAATATTCTGAATAGTAAATATAGTCAAAGAAAGTACAATAATATCATTTCCATACAAACGTAAAAGAAGAGAAAAATTTCAAATATTTTTTAATCATAGTATATAACAAAGGACTAAAATATTTTTTAATTAAAACTATATACCTATATATGGTATATATATATAGATCAGGTACGATCAGGTACGTGGCGTCTACATATTGAAGGTAATAGGCCTGTTTTTTTCACTATTCACTCAAGAGTAAAGTTAAACTTTACATTGATTTGTTGTTGTACACCATGTTTTTTTTGGAGCAAGAAATCTTTACATTTCTGCTTCAATTTGGATTTTTAATGTTGAACATAAAGATAAATCTGCTTGTATTTTTTAATACTTGAATGTTAGCAGTTTTTGTTTCAACATTTGAAAAACATAAATTAAAAAACTATTATCTTTCAAATCAATTCTTATTACCTGCTGCTTTGATCCGGAACAGGGCAGTGTGAAAAAGCATATCTTATGAGTGCTTCCGTTAAATTTGCCGAAAAATAAATTAAGGAGATTCATCCCGACCCATATAAATATGGGCGTAAGAAACTGAACTCATTTATTATAGAAGAATTACTTAAAATATTATTTAAAAAGAGAATTTCTTGTGTTTTCTAATGAAATGAACTCTTTACAGTAATTAGTGAGACGAAATCATTATATTGAATTATTATAATTTGAATACGCCTGAGGGTATGCAATTCGTATCAAATTTGCGTAAATAGAATTATTTCTTTCTTTCGGTCTGAAACAGTGAATATAGTAATATAATATAATTCTTTCACCTCTAATATTAAAAAGAAAGATGATTGATTTTTTAATTCCAGTTTTCAGATTTTTATCCTCTCAACCGTCCTAGCACGGGAGATATAACTAATTCTTTATAATCCTAGACAAACATGCTTCTCTTCATCAAAAACTCACGCCTCGTCACTGATATAAATATTTCCAATATATTTATTTGAAAAAGTTTTCAAAAAACATTGACATTCTATTCCACAGAAGGTATATTGATAAAAAGTTGGATAATCGATCGATAATATCCGATTCCAAAGGTATATCCTTCAATATACAATATTACCAAAATTTAAAAAAAAAACAACAAACTTTAATAAAAGTCTTCTTCGATAAAGCATAGAATTTTCATGATATTATTAATTTATGAATATGATTACAGCGTGTAATGGTAAAATAAGTAGATACTTATTTTTAAAAGAATTTTTTTAGTACATACTTTAAAAGTAAATTATTACTCGTCGTATATACAAATTCTTATTCTCATATATGATAAGAAAATCTTGATAATAAAATACATGTGTTTATGAATAATCAGTGATGATTTGTTTTGTTACCTAATTTATCTACTTTCTAAATCATTTTGTCACACTAAATATTAATATTAATATTAAATATAAAATATTCCTTTAAAGTTTTGTTATAGAAATACAAAAATCTATTGTGTTATTTCACATTGTCTTAACTTAATATTAAAACATCAATAAACCTGCATCCTTAGCTCTTCAATATAAGCATTTATCAAGAAATACTATGCAGAAATTATATAGTTTAAATACCCAAACATATTCTATATTTCATGGAAAACCAATAGAAATGTAAACATGTGCTCTAGAATGTTTGAATTATAGCAGGTACTATCACAGAGTATATTAGTTTTGTCACTACATTTGTACTCGTAATGCATAGAAATAATCATCGGAGAAGGATTTCAAAGTTATATATGTTATAGATAATCAAAAGTTATATCGATTTATGAAATTTACAATGTCAATTTTTAACTCGATTTGGTATTGCATTTCAAAAAAATTGGACAAGAGAAAGTGAACTTAACTTGCCATTGTTTTTAAAAAGGTTTTTCGAGTTTAAATGCAAAATTTCTGAATCAATTTTGTTTAAATTATTTACATACGCTGACTACTTAAATAGGTGATAATAAGTTCACAAAAAATACGTCATATATGTTTTGTAAAGACTAAATGGTCGAATTTTTATATCATATTTGTGACAGACAAATTCCTTCTTTGTGATCCTTATCAACCCAGCGAACCAATTTATCCCATTTTTACGGTTGATTATAACAATGAATTACAGTATAGTGTCCGTTCTTCTAAAGTCAAGTTATCCGATAGTCTATCCTTAACTCAATAAAATTATTCTGTCAATATTGTATTATCAAAAATTTTTTGTTGAAAAATAAAATACCTTTCATTTCAATGATTATGTTTAGAAAACTCGAAGGAATTGATTTGAGTATATTAACTTACTTTTTGTCTTTTGTTTTTATTGAACACTGCGAATGATTTTAATATACTGAAAAAAGGGAACTAATTCAAATTAATGATTTAAACTGAAATACAATTCAGTAAATTTTATAATAAAATGTCTGTCATAGAATTTCATTTGATATAAAAGAATAAAATAAAAATTATATACATTGGGAAAAGGTTTAATTGAATCCTTTTATAAAATAAAAACATTATTGAGTTCTAAAGAACCATTAACCCTTTTTCATTTCTGTTTTTTTTTCTTCATAAAATTAGATTTTTTTAATAATTGAACGTGAGTTTTAGATAATGAATAAATAATCATAACTTTCGAAAGTTCATTAATTAGTAAACCTTTTTCGTCTTTTAAAACATTTCTAATTTGATTGAAAATTTTCAACCCTTAAATTAGATAAAAAAAAAATAGTAGTTTAATTTCATATTAACTAATATTAAATATAACTTTTTACTACTTGGATATAGTTTAAAAGTAGTTTTTTGAAGATTTTTAGTTTATTTGATTGATTAATATTTATATTGAATTAAAATTGGATCAAATAATATTTGCTATTCAATTTTTCAATGTCTTCAATAAAAGAATATATTCATCTTAGTAATAAATTTTCAAGGATAAGTCCATTAGAATAAGTCTTAGAAGCTTTTCCCATTGTAATTAGATCATTTTATTTTTTAAGATATTTGCCTTTTTATTTTGTAGTCTCATCTTTTCTTTTTTATATAATGTTCAAAACAAAAAGTACATATTCATTCAAAAATTTTATTAGACTTGCAAGAATTTTCTTTGGATTCAATTCGATAAAAATGTACCCGAAATTAATGATTGTAAAGAATAGAATTTTATTGCAGAATATGTATAGGAAAATTTTATTGAAAAGACACAAAAATTAAGTACAAAATTATTAGAACTGATCGGAAATATCTTGTGGATGTATTTCTTTTATAACAAAACATCATATTTTATGATATTTTTTTCTTTTTACTCTTCATTTATGTTAAAAGCAATTTTATCATCTTATTTTCTTTCATTTAGATAATAAAAATCATTTATTATTTTTCCTTCTATGATAAATAAAATTGATAAACGTTTTTGCCTCCGTTTTGAACTAGGAAAAAGCATAAAAACGTATAAAAAGTGTTGATTAAAATACCAATTAAACACATTTTCTTGAGTTAATTATTAATTATGGCTAATGGGAAATTTGGCTATAGAACTCTTATATGAGTTGTTCAGAAGTCAATGCAATTAAGTCCATTACGACAAAAGGATTTACGCATTCGTTAGTCTTTTGTCCATCAGAAAACCCTTCATTATTTTATATCTATAAGGACTAAATAGTCATCTTAATTAGATATAGCAAATATACATTTCCTATATTTACCGCTTATCCATTAGATTAGAGCATCAGTTCTTAAACTTTTTTCATTCACGACCCCATTTTTCATCACTAGATTTTTCACTACCACAGGTATTAAATAAAAAGTCTTATTATTTATAATAAATTTCAAAATTCCAAACAGAATTTTTAAGAAAATCATACAATATTCCTTTAGACTTTATTAATTATTTTGAATATACAAATAAAACTTATAGCGATATGGTTTTTAAGCTTTAATTTTAAACCTCATCAATCCCACGAAAAAGGATTTGCGATTGTTGTTTGTATTCCGCATGAAAATTGTATTCAAAACGACGTGTAAAAAATTCTATCATTATCATTAACGTAAATCATTTTAAACTTTATGGATTTTTTAAAGAATGTTATTACTATGTTAAATGAAATTTTAATTGGATTTTATTTATAATGAAAATATGGATCTCATATTAATAAATATAACGGGTGTTCCCAATTATCTTTTTTAATATGACTTTTATTGGAAGTGCTACTCTCCAATACGAAGTTTCTTCTTGATGTGGTTTGACAAGTATTTCTTATAGAATCTATGCATCCATATTTTTATATGGATTTCGAGCCACAAAACATTTTTATAGGAAATATCTAACTGCTAAAGGTGAGATTCGATTTAGTCAATCCAAATACCTGATTTTGTTACGAATTCGAGTAATCGAGTAAGTTTATATATTAGTACCCGGGTACCGCGGTAGCTAAGAAACTAGAAGCTACTGAGAACAGTCTTTCATCAGATGTTGACATAGGTTGAGACAATCAGTTTTAGTTCGTTATCTAATGCTGAGAATTCTCCCAGTTGTGAAATAGCCAAACAAGACTCGATTATTTTCTGCAGTACCTTCAAAGCAAATACTTCATGTTCCGAATTTGATTCTTCTTCGATGTTTTAGATGTTTGGACTTTCTGCAGCATAAAACAAATTTTCAAAAGTTTTTTTTTAAAAATTTTACTAAGTTTTTTGTACCGAATTTTATTGGAATCGGTTAGGCCATTTTTGAGCTATAGTGGAAGAAATATTCAGAAAGAAGTGAACGACAATATGTCTAAAAACCATAAATATATTAAATAAAGGCAAAAACAATTTTATATTTTTGGTTACAAAAAAATCAAAATGTAATCGTCGAGCTGGTTCCCAAATATTCATATTATTTTAGATACAGCTTTAAAATTAACTAAATGGACACCCTGTCGTTGAAATGAATTTTTACCTTGTTTATTAATTTGCTTTTTTCAAAAAGAGTTTAACGAATAAAAATGGAATATCATTCATCAAAAAAAAAGAAAATTAAATATGGAAAAGTTAATAGAAAATTAATCATAATGAACAGTTCTAATTAATTATCAATTAAAGCAATTAATATTATAATTAAAAATTCTGTTTAAACATAAATAATCTGAATTGATTTTAGGTTAAACAAAATTAATTCTTTTCGGTACAGAAAATTGTATATTTTTTTTTCATATACGAGTTATGAATCCCAATTACATAAAAATGAATTTAAAAAATTTAGGTCATTTTATTATGAACTTTATTTGAAAATAATTCGACTAATTAGGACAAATTTTCATTCAGTATAGTTAAAAGAAAATTCTCTAATTTATATGGCCATACTAAATCAATTTTCTAGAAACTACATTTATCCTGATATGATTCCCAAATGTTTTCCAAAAAATATGTATAATGTACAACAAGTACAAAGTAGGGTAAACTACCCAGTGGCTAGTCTCCAGTACATTTTGCCTAAATAACTACGAATTTCTAAAAGTGCGTACACACGATGACAACATACGTACGGTTTGATTTGGTTTTGGATTTACAAAAAAAAAGACTAATACTGATCATGTCTGTGCTATATGACTCAAAATTGCATTTGACGCCTAAAAATTGAACAAAAACAAATTTCACTAAATCTTGCAATGTCATAGAAAAAACTGAATAAAAAACTGATGAAAAGTTTGATCGTGTTTGGGTAAAATTTAGTAACAAACTTTTCATCAGTTTTAGTTTGACATGCCAAATCTTATGTGTGAATCACACCGTGTGATTTGATCGTGTTTAGCAGTTTTAATAATAATATGAAGTTCACGAAGCAATACAATTTATGTTTCTTTACATGCTTCTTCTTTTAAGTGTACCATATTTTGTCAGAACATACTGTGCATATTTGTTTGAAGTGATCACCACTAGCCGAATTCTTAAATGGGATCACCACTGAGTTGTTTACCCTAACCATTTGAAACATTTACAATATTCCTTGGTGACCAATCTAATTAATCATTATTTGTGATGATAATCTATTTTTAATTTTCACTCATCCAATAGATAATTCCTGATAGACCATAATCAATGTTTTTCTTCATTAATTTAGTTATTTCGTTTAATTGAAAATTACAATAGCAAATATTGTTAGGCTTTGTAAACACAAAAAAACATTATTGATCTCGATACGACTTATTTGTATTTAATTAACTCATGTTAATATTTTAGGACATGTTTTATTTAACATTAATTAATTATTTTCATTAGAATGTTACTAATTAATATTCTGAAATGTTTTTATGTTTTAAAATCTTTAATAGTTTCTGGCTTAATTCCAAATGTATTCTAATTCAAAAATAAAAATTTCAGATTCAACTTTTCTAGAAAAATTTCTCAAGAATTACACAAATATAGAAAGAATTCCGCAGAGAATTCGTTATCTTCCTTGTATTTTTTTTTTCTACATCGAATTTATACCAAAACATTTGCAAATATATCATTTTATATAATAATCGCTTATGTATCCAATATACATTCTTTTTGGGAGGTTATTTTCTTTTGATCGGAATTTATATATACATATTTCCAAGAAAATATAAAAACACCAAAATTAAATTGTTTTAGAAACATAACCAATCCAACAGAAAGTTCTGTACTACAAATGGATATTAATATAGCTGCAAAAATGCCGACAGGGATAATGGTAACATGTAGTATATCTTTAAAAATATGTATGAATTTTATGAAGGTGTACTAGTTATATGGATGAACGGATATAAATATGTTATATCACACCAAATTCAAAACGTTCTGATATAAATTTATCCTTATTCAGGATATGTGAAAGGCAACATCTGCATATATTTTGTTAGTAAGGCAGAATATAATACTTATTCCCTATAAAGTTGTCACAGAAAAAAAAAACTGGGATTTTAACGTGTTATATTTGGGAATAGAATACGTAATGGGTTACATGGATATTTTTCTTTTCAAAATCAGCAAAAATAAATTTTGTAAAAAAGTAAAAAAAAAAAACGAAATATGTATGAATATAACCTTTGGCGATTAAAATGTTTAATATTAAAGCTTACTTCATGAATACATATTACGAAACTTTAAGTTGTTATATGGAAACTTTTTTCTTTTTTATTTGAACAATGTGTTTTTCTTTTGGTGGAACTTTGTCAAATCTAGGGATTGGCTTTATATCATTTACTTTAAAAACAATATTCTGGCTGGTAATGTCTTATATAGCTTTTAATATTTAAAAAAAGAGTTAATTAAAATAATGACAAATATAAAAAACGTGATACAATTTCATTTTAGAAGTATTTCACGAAAGCTAATATAATCGATTGTAGTATTTTTTTTTATACATACAATAAATAATTTAATTTTATATCTAACAATAATAATACCCATCTTTTTCCTTTCCTTTTTTCGGATAAAGAAAAACATGCAGAAAAATATCCATTATTTGGGAAAACCTCAAAGGAATTCATAGAACTTTTGTAGTCATGATAGACCTTCGACCAATAAGATTTACAATGTATGACGATAGTTTTTTTACAACTATAGAATTAGTGTTTTGCAGCTATTCTAAATGTAATTGCGGTTAAAAAAAAAAAAAACTCTTAAATACCATTTTGTATTCAACAAGTGTGTTTCTTTTTTTTCAGTGTTAACTATAATAACTTCAAGTTACAATTATCATTTGCTAAAAGCTCATAAAAAAAATACATTATATGGATATGAAAGGTAATCCTAGCGAGACAACGATTACCTCCCTAAGTCTAGCAATAGAATAATAATGACACTAATATTATTGAAAAGTGTATCTTATAATAGCTGGTGCTCCACTCTTGTTGGCATGTCAAATAAAAGTAAGGAAAATATAATCCATATGTCTATAATGCACATTGAGGGCGATATAATACCATATTGTGTTTTTAAAGCCTACTAAATAAAATGTTAGTATTGAAAAATTAATATCTCACATATGTCGGAATATTTATATGACCAAAACATTATTATGTATTACATAAATTCATAAATCTAACGAAAAATAACAGATTCACCTGCTTTTGTTGATATGAAAAATAGATCCTTTGAGACTTATCATATCATAACAAAAATGTCATCATTGTACTAAACTTGGGAATTTCGTATATTGTTATTGTTATTCGTTAGAATTAGATTATAGTTACTATGTGTACTAACTATACTATAAAGAATATGGTTTTGGTTGATTATCATAGTTAACTTTTCTAAAATTCTTATTTCTTCATGCGTGTATTATTAGATTTTCATGAATAACAAGTACTAATTTCTCTGCAATTTTAAATTGATGTGGTTAAATAAATCGGAATAAATTCGGTTTTGTGTTGAAAACTTTTAATTTATCCATTTAAATGGTAAAAAAAATACTAATTTAGTATTTACCAGAAATGTGGGTTGATATTTGACTAATTGAAATAGAAGAACAAAAGAAATGTAAATGTAAAATATTATAATTCAACTTAAATTACAAGCTCATATTATCAATTAAATATAAATTTAATTGGGAAAAAAATAATTTAATTATATTCGAATAAAATGGCAAATAAAATTGTATTAAATATCAATTTTATTAAAATGCTAATAAAAAAAAATTGGAATTTTACGAATTATTCATTTTAATAAATATTAATAAATCATAATAATTGCTAATTATGGAAATAATCAAAATTAATGTTTGGTATTGAATGGTTTTTAAGGTGAATTATAATTGCTTGTCGTATTAATATATATATTATTATAATAATTATGCTTGAAAAATATATTCACGAAATTTGGTTTTATGTCCCACAAAAGTGTCCCGAAAACTACGTACACAGAATGCTGACCACTAAGGTAGGAGTACATATGTAAATTTAAATCTACTCTCTAAACTAAATTTGTCTAGATTGTTTACTTTCTTTATTCAATAGAGTTCTAGTCTAGGTTGAATAAGTCAGCTTAAACTTAGTTACTATATGTTAACTAGAAACTATTGATTATGAATACTTTTCCAGATTATTACTAGAATATTCCGTTTGCATAACTAAACATTTTTAATTGGTATGCATATACATATATACAAATAATTATATTATACTCAATTAAGTCGAGATATAGCTCTCGTTGCTAGTGATTAAAGAACCTTACAAAAATTATAAAAAATTTTTAATTAAATATCTCATTTGTTTGTGTTACGCTGAGGATATCTAATTTAATACAAAAATTTATCTTTCTGATAACAAGACATTACCTTAAAATCCGGCAAACGTATCCTGACCAAATTACTGAAAATGAGATAAAAAAAAATAAAAATTATAAATATTTAACACAGTGAAATTTAACCTGAAAATAAATGTATTTAATTTTGTTTAGATGAAAATTATGAAAATTAATATATTCAGAATTTATAAAATCGATTAAAACAAACCAAATGAAAGGAATTTGCGCATTGATAAGCTTGGATATTTTATAATAGAAGGACAATCAAAGTGTTTTGGAGTATATACATACTCTTCACTGAACAAATCTCCTGTTTCTGACACTACGATGGTTAACCATAGAACTTTTTAATTATTGGGTGGTAGAATTAATTTTTGTTGTTTGTTTTTCTGATAAAAAAAAAACGTTTTTATAAAAATAATTATAAATTATATTTTATTCAAAGTATTATCCACCAACAAATGTTTTGAAGTGATAATTTTTTGTTTCCTTTAAAAGTTTGGAAGTCTTATTCAAAAAGGACATGCAGTATCGATTGGAACAAGTGATAGTTAGATGACTTAATATCTGGTTAATACTGCAGGGAGGTAAAACAACTCATCCTAGTGCTTTACCAAGTTTTTAAGTTTCCTTGACTTGTTTTGTAAAATGAGGTTAAGATTTTGCAAAGTGTGCTCGAGCGTTGTCAGATCAAAATCTTTACATTTTAATCATTTAAAACAATCCCTTCAAGTGGTTTCAGATAGAGAATGTTCATCATAAGCTGCCACAAACAGGCGATTACTTTCAGTGTGTTTACACTTGACGTAGATGTTATATACTAAATATTAAACAGTACATGAATATACATTGGGTATCAGGATAAACAATGTGGAAATGATATGCCTAACGCCACCCCTCCTAAGCAACAGCGAGAAATAATTCTACCAATCAATATTTTTGCCTTTGTTTAGAAAATTTACCTTCTGTTTTTTTTTTATAATTATAATTTTCATGTCATGAATTCATTAAACTTTATTTTGTTCTTATTCTAAAAAAAAAAGAAGAAAAACTTATATATTTTTTAATATATAAAGTCATTAAATAAAATGTGATTTATTAACATAATTTTAATTTTTGAGTAGAAATTTAACAAAAAAAGTGTCATCGCGTAATTTAAGGCTCATCTATCTTTAGTTTCCCACCAAACATTTTTGACTAAGATGAAGAATATCGTTAAAAAAATGATCTTTTGTTGATGTAAAAAAAAAAATTGTTTTTCATGAATATTTAAGAAGGTATAGAAGTCCTTATCCTTTGTAGAATATATTTCTAATCGGATGGAAAAATTCAAAGATGTAATTCAGTTATAAAAATTCCGCTCGTTTACATTGACCTAGGAAATTTAAATTTTCATTTAAAAAAAAAAAAATAGAAAAGAAATTCAACTTAATTTTCCATTTGAAAATTTCTAATTGTTTGAATTCCAAGAATATTTTATTATCCAAAAGAAATTAATTATGGAACAGTAAGATTTTTTTATAAAAAATTTCCATATTTTTACTGATCAGAAGAAGAAAAATTATACTCTTAACTTAATAAAAAGAAAATTAATTTCAAAACAAGTGAAGAAAAATGAAAATTACTTGTTTACAATAATCATTTTTTCATATTTTAAAAAAAAAATCGCCTAGAGTTATGCAAACATTTTAACACTTGTATAAAACAAAATAATATGTTTGTTTATTTTCTTTAGGTTTAATTAAAATCATGTTTTGACCTTTTATATTTTATTAAAAATAAGAAAATATTTACAATATTTATTTGTTCCTTATTTCTCATTTTTTCATTATTTTCTTTTTCTTTTATACCAAAAACATGGTCACTTGTTGCATATGATCCCTTAAAACTAGACCAAACAGAAGAAAACGTTTTTTTCCTTCAAATAATATGATTTTCATGGAAAATTTCTAAAGGAAAACTAATAGAACATAAGTATGCTTGAAGGAAAAAGATAGGATGTTAACATTTTTTGTTGTTAATCTTTAACAAAGGAAAAGATAAAATTAATACCATATCAGAGTTTTTCAAGAATTTATCTCTATATTTACCTATTAATTTTTTTTTTTTATAATAGCAATTTAATATGCTATTAAATAAATTCAATTAAATTTTATCCGATTTTGTTATATCAAATATTGATATATTCGCAATATTTTTGCAGAGTAAGATATATTTTGTTTTATCAATATCAAAATATAAAGTAAATATTTATATATTAGAAGATGACCAATATCTACAGTATCGTTCGGTCACCTTGTTTAATTACTTAGATTAGCACAAAATCTTCGATACTACATGGGATTAAACATCATCTAACAATATTCAGATAAAAAATCAAGTTTTGTATGTACTGGGTGTTCAAATGACAATAACAATAACCACACTAAACGAAATAATTTTCAAAAATGTACTATTGTATAAATAACTCATTGTTGATATGACTATGAATTGGCTAGCCCTATTTAAGGCTCATATCTCCGGTATTAAGGGGACTAGAGTGTTGAAAATAAATATCCTGTGATCAGCTTGAAAGGATATGTCGTTTGAGACCAAAATTAGCAAAATAGAAAATTTTTAGAAAATGTAAAAAATCTGTTTTTTTATGCCCTAAAAAAATATGTCTCAGATTCCGATGAATTATACCTCATTTAACACTGGATCAAAATCTGTTATCCTTTCTCGAAAATACTCACTTTTGGCGATACTTTAAGGGAAAGATTAAAACAATTTCGGAGTTGAAAAACAACAAGCGACAATAAATTGGTCATAAATTATAAATAGGTTATTCAAATACAAAACTATGACAACTTCATCTGAACTAATTATGATTCTGAAGTTATTGTTTTCTTTTATAACGAGTTATAGTATTTCTTGTATATTAACGTATTTAGTTTTATAGTAAATTAATATTTTGGTTATTTAATTAAATTTGTCGTAGTCTACGTTGAGTTTAATGTCAAACTTTCTTCTATCTTCAAAATATAACGAACTCTAGTTCGTTACTCTTTCAAAAGTAAATTGTTCAACCTCTCATTCCTCATCATGAATATTCTTAATTTACATTTCAGAAAATGTAATACAAATAAAAGCCATTTATTTTCCAGGAAAATCAACAGCAATTTCTCTATTTTCCTTTTTTTTAAGGGTCCATGAATATACAAATATCACAGCATGTTTTCTTTCCATTTTCTACGTTTAATATTTAAAATTCGAGTATAATTTTCACGGGATTCAACAACCTTATTATTTGTATATATATAGGGTGTTATTTTTATAGCATAATGAACTTTAAATTCAAAAAAATATCACAAAAAGTTAACTTTTATTCAAAAATCTTTTTTTATTCGAAAGACCTATTCATGGCATGTAGCGCCTTTCTGTTTAGACCACATCTCAGCAGGATCACTGTCATCCATATTTTCGAACAAATGGTCTGGTTAACCATAACATTAGCTCGCGCCTTATTTTTAAAGCAGTGAAAGGGTCAATGATGCCACCAGCATGTAAACCACATCATTGTTGCTGTAATGGAATCTCTAGATTGGTCTCAGCCCAGAACCAAAAATTTTGCTTATTAATAAACCCATTGAGCCAAAAATTAGCCTCGAAACTAAACACAATTTTGCGATAAAAAACGTGACCGATTTTCAAAGCAAATTTGGATAATTCTTGATCCTCAACCGTGAGTTTATTCATGGTGAAATGACCAACCCAACTGAGCATAAATTATCTATCAGCTGTCAAACTGGCAATTCGAAAAACAAATCTCGAAAAAACACCCGTTATAAAATTATTGCTACAATTGTTTTTGTGTGTGTACATGTGTGGTTTGGAAAATCTATAATAGTAATTACTAATTTTCTTCTAGACGACAGAATACTTTCAAGTTTAATATAATAAGTACCTCCTTAAAAATTTACCATTCAACAACTATGAAAACATATTTGGTTGTTCTATTAAGAATATTTTCTACGAAATTTTCTTTTTGAAAGAAAAATTTTTTACATTTTCGTATGCCGCATAATAATGCCATTTAAATGTCCCGGAATATTTCCTTTATTCCTACATACGTAAAATAAAAACGTAAATTCATTTGTTTAATAGTTTTGGATATTAAAAATTCAAATTAATCCTTTTAGGCAAGGATGCTCTACAATTTTTGTCACGATGAAATTTTAATTATTCAAAACAAAGACAATTCTGTGGTAAGAATGATAAAAAACTCATTTATTTCTCGACGATCTTTAAATTCTTAAAGTCCTTGCATCACAGAACTGAAAAAGAACATGTATTTTTATGTTCTTTTAGCATATTTTTCGTTAAAGGGGACAATCAGGTCTTTCCTTTAGGTGAACACATTTTATAGGATTACTTCGTATATGCTAAATTAAGGAAAAAAAGTTTTGTTTGTTAAAACAATTTTTAAAAAAAGGAAAATTTGACTGGAAAGTAAATATATTTTTTTTTCATATTTAAAATGATTCAATAATTAAATTTGTAAAGCATCTGAACTTTAGTCTCTCACGGAGTACATATTTTAATACTCATTTAGAGATACAGTCAAAAAAAATAAAAAAAACTTGAGTCCCCAATTCATATTTTTTAAGTTTGATCAATTTTCAGATCAAATTTCAAACTTTCATAGTTTTGACTACTATATGAAAGGAAAAGCTTCGATTAGTTGTCGCTACTAATATTAAATTCCACGACCTTTAAAATTACAACTTGGATACGGTTCTTACCAAATTTAGTTAAATTTGGTCTGAAACACAATTTTAGTAGCGAAGCGACAACTAGTCGAAGCTCTTTTTCTTACAGTGTATGAATAGTGTAAAATATAAACATTTGGATTAAATAAACAACTGGGAAAAAGATATAGACGTACAAGACTACCTTATTTAAGGTATAAAATTAAAGACGCATATATTTGGGTTTCCTTGGTTTTCCTATTAGTTAAACCTTCTATTTCACCAAAGGTTTTACAATAATGAAAATATCCAATTTCAGGTTCTTTGTTATTTTCGAGGAAAAACCTTATTATAAGCTTACTTTCTTCTATTATATAGAAAAAGATTTTTCATGATAATATTTTCATTGGGCTTTTCTTTAGAGTTATTATTCTTAACCAACTGATGTCATCCCTACATAAAGTATGTCTACAAAACCAACTACAACAACCAACTCCTTTTTATGAATTGTCGTCTATTCCACGTGACAAGAATCCGTAAAGAGTATAAATTCGTAGGAAAAAAAATCATTTCGTTCTTGAACTTTATCATTGTTGTCCTGCAATAAAGCGTTAGAAAAATATGTTGCCTTTTTTTGGTCAAATCTTCTGTTCCTCAATTGCCTGTCTCCACAAATTCTTATTATTCCAATTTGATTCAAGATTTTTTTCCCGGAAGAAACTTTTTAACTGTCTCCAAAAATCAAATCAAAAAAAAAACACAAATAACTATGCGCATAATATAAAGGTTTTTTATTGTCATGATTTTCATGAATTTTTTAACTTCTCAAATGTGGTTATTTTCCATTTTGTCATTAAGTTGAATTATTCATCATTCCGACGATATCTTTCAACTAATGAGATTTGCCTGTGCAAGATACCCATATGTTCCAATTGTACCAAATTTTGTTGAAATCACTATAGTGCTTTTTGATTTATCATCAGCACAAAAAAAAATTTGTTTTTAACCATTTTAACCACACAAGCAGAACGTAACCGACTTCCATTTTAGAATTTTCGCTGAAAATTTAACCAATTGTTTCGGTAATACAATCCGCATTGTGTACTAAATTTTATTATAATAAGACTAGCGGTTAGAATACAATCATACTATATTTTTCTCAAAAATAACCAATTCTGGTTTAGCTCTTCTGGATCATGTCAGTTTTCCCTATTAGTCCATGATATGTGTATACCAAAGTTTATCGAAATTGGTAATTCTCGAGTTATCAGCTTACTTCTGGTTACGAATTTCCTACCACAATCTAACCAGTTTACAGCCTATCTATGAACCAAATTTGAATAAAATGGAGTAAGCTATTCCAGGGTGATTGTGTTTTTAAAAAAAAAGTAACAAATAACTTAGGAAAATTGCCAATTCGGATACCGCGGATCCCAAAACAAGGGGCCCTATAATAGAATACGATCGTAATCGTATCGTTTACGTAAGGCGTGTTGTTGTTAGTGGAAAACAATAACAACAACACGCTTTACGTTAGCGTTACGATTACGATCGTATTCCATAATAGGGCTCAAGTATTTCCATTGAAAATCGCTTTTCAAATTTTTATACGATTACAATATGTTCTTACTTATTATAATATTATTATATAATTTCGTTTTTACATATTTTAATAATAACCAAATCTTTATAGAATATTCTATGACAATATTTGTTTTAACCACATATTTTAATTGAAATTTTTCTATTCCCACTTTTTTTTTCCAAATCCGAGCTACTTATTGCTATAGGCTTATTACGATTCGGAATTTAATTTAAAATAAAGAAATTCATTCAAATTACATCATATAGACGTTGTTTTGAATTAAATTGAAAGAAAAATCTCAAACGAAATATAAATCTCGTTAGTAACATTATTTCAAATTCAGTGACGCCTCTTGACTATCTACGGAGGTGGGACTAATTCAATATTTATCTAAAAAACATAGTATTTTTGAAATATGTTTTAAGTGAAAATTTTCAGCTTCAGAAATAAAGTAGAGTAGTTTGATTTGGTGGGGCTCTTAGCCCCATCAGTTCTTAAGGTAGAGCCGCGCCTGTCCAAATTATATTTTAAAAAAGAGCAAACATTTCAAAGAATAATATGTGGTTTCAAAAGCGTACAATTCTAGGAAAGTCTCCTCCAACTGCCACTTTGAATTTATTCAATTTCTGCTTCTCCATATCACAAACTGGAAATTATTTCTTTTTTTTCCTCGAATACTCAAAATCTAGATACAAAAATTGAAAGGTATCTTAAAATGTCTGAATTGTTCATGTCAAGAATATAAACATGACTTGTTTGTCATAACTCATATATTGTATAATATTTTATAGCTTCAAATTCCTCTAATTGACAACAATCGTAGAAAATTGTTTGTTCTTCAAAATTTCGAAGCAAATAAAATAGAATTTAATATCTGGAAAAAATCGTTTCTTAAGAATTCCATATTATTTATTCACTAGTAATATATAGTTATTGTATATATCCCGTCCTAAGAAGGATAAAAAGAGAAAAATCTGAAAATATTGATTAAGAAAATCGGTTGCCCTTCTTTTTAATGGCAAAAATTAGAAATTGTAAAATTTTCTAGAACTATCCAAACATCTAGTATGTTTTCCATAAATTTTCATCAGAAAATTAAAATGAATTGCATATATTCAGGCGCAGTTTTATTATATATTAAAAACAGAATATATACGAAAAAATTCAAATTTATTGGAATTTATCCAGGAAATGAGAATTTCTATGCTGGGAAAAAACATTTATAATCAAAATGACCGAAAAATAGGACTTACAACGTAATATACAAATCTCAAGAGAAAATCTACATGTTTATTGTAGACCCTTCAAATTAATCTTTCAACATACATATAATAATGGCCTCGAGGATAACCTTTAATTTTTAAGAGAAAGATGAATGTTTCCTTTTTAACTTGAAATATATTTTTATAAATTATTCTACTTTATTTGATTCCAATTTATTGTAATATTGTAGGAGTTTTGTAGACATTATGTGTACAAATAATAATCTTTGAACTAGAAACTTTCTGAAACAAAATATAAACAGATTCGATTATATGGATATAGTTAGTCCAAGTCGTTTAGAATTTATATTGCCTATCAATTGATAAGTCTCGAGTTAAAATCCGGGCTTTAGCAACTTTTCGGTTTTTATCCCCTATGATAGGTTCTACCAAAAGATATATTAGTTTTGTCACTGCATTTGTAAGACATAGAAATAATCATCGGAGAAAGGTTTCAAGGCTATAGATGTGTAAAGAATCAAAAGTTATATCGATTTATGCATGTCTGTCCGTCCGTACGGCTACAACATAACTCAAAAACGCGTTATCCGATTTTGATGAAATTTATATTGTGAGTTGGTTATTCCTTAACTGGATTTGGTATTGCATTTCAGCAAAATCGACCGAGAGAGGTAGCGAAGTTATTAAGTAAAAACAAGGATGACCAGAAAGTTTTGACGTTTTATTTATATACGGTTTTTGGGATTTAATTGGAAAATTTGTGAAGCAATTTTGTTTAAATTATTTACATGGGTTCAATACATAAATAGACAATACTACGGCTATAGGCCGATTTTCAGTTACTATATGTTTTCTCTTGTCTTAAACATGTTTTCTTTTTTCAAATAAATTGTATTTTGAGTGAAATAAATTTCATTAAATATGTACTAATGGTAGTCATGGTCGACTTTTTTCTCCAAAAATCCTTGTTAATTGGTTATTTCTAAATTAGATTTCACCATTAAGATTGACATGGTCACAGCTTGATACTTAAACGTTTTTTGGATTTAAAGAAAATTTGTATATTTTCAAAATGCTGTCTCATGCTGGTATTTCTTTTAATTTAATCACATTATTAGATGAACATAACAACAACAACAACAACAACAAACACAAAAAATTTAATCAAAATTCCATAATTCTCTTGAAAGAAATAGAATACCTTCTATCAAAAAATAACGAGTTCATTTTATTCCTATTATTTTTTTAGATTCCTGGAAACCTTATCCTTTTCCTGGGTAGAGATATCATATAAATTGTTTTGTTGTAATCTTCCCAAACCAAAATGTAAAACATGATAATAAAACCCAAATCTAATCCAAATAAAGCACTAAAGAAGAAGAGGTAACACAAAATAAATGACTTTTATTTCTAGTTTTCTATAATATAAGAAATCACCCACAAAAGGATTACAAATTTTCTTCCCAGAAGAAAACATGATGCCTATTTCTTGGAATAAATAATAAAAGAAAGAAATCACAGACTGCTAAAGAAAACCAATTTCTTAGAATTTTGATAGTTTAGAAAAGAGAAAAAAACTGATCTTACATCATTTTATCTGCTTTTTTTATTCTGCCAAATTGGGAAATAGTTTAACTATCAAATATTTCAAATTTATCTATATTAAATTAGACAACGTCAATGGAATCCTTTTTAGTAAACTAAAGTCGCATTTACATCTGACATTTATTCGTCGAATTTCTGTCTGATAATGAAGTGTAAACTCTTTTGTGATTTCTTCATGTAATACTTTTTATATCTTTATTAAATTAGAGTTGATATTAACATTTCCTCTAAGTTAGGGTTCCAACCCACCCTTCAGAATATAAAGTGTTGATATTTTCTTTTGACAATCTTCACGTTCTAAAGAGTTCTAAATCGTATTCAATAACTTCTTTGCAATGTCGGTCTGTGTTACTGTGTGTACGCAAACTTGAGGCCATACTTTGAAGCGATTTGAACCGAAATTGGTGAAAATACTTGAACTACTATATCCGAAGCTTAGTTCCATAAGCTTAAACTAAACCATTGGGTAGCTTCCGAGCAAAAGTTTGGTTTTTTATGCTTTTAAATCTGAGGGTGACGTTGTTTATTGCAATCGATACAAGGTATTTTTACAATGAAAGAATGATTATATCTGAAAATCATTTTAATCCGATTACAACTTTTTGGGACCTGCCGAAAAAAATATTGTACTTTTTGTATGAAATCCCGAATATAATATTGGGTGCTCGCATAAAAGTTCAGATCAATTTTCGTACAAAATAAAATACATATTGTTGAATAAAATATTTTCATCAATATGTATAGAAGTACCCATCGTTGTTTTGCATTATAGCTTGTTTTTTTCATTCAAAACCCAATTTTTAGTTCTAGTTTATTATTAATTTTTAAAACTTTTATGCTTACCACCAAATAAAGATGTATATATATACGAATTTTCTTTAATCCAAACTTAATTCCTGGAAAATCCGAATATTTATAAAAGTTTTTCAAACGTTTTTTTTTCTTTTATTATGTTCAAAGATGAAATCACATAACTTTAAAAAGAAAAAAAAAAACTTGATTTCAAGTAATTAAGTAATTAATTATCTTACTGAATATAAAATTAACTATAATTACTCGTTTTTGCGCCTCTGCAGAGGTACAAACCAAAAATCTACTGAAATATTATTTCACAAAACTTATCATTACTGACTCCACCCAAAAAAAAAGAAAAAACAAATTATATCCAAAAAGAAAAGCCACACATGACAAAAATTTTCGAATAATAAATTTTTTTGGTAAAATTTAAATATGTACTTTAAGTACTTTCACACAAAAAAAAATTACTTTTACACCTATTTTTTTTTTCTTTTTTAATTTATCTTCTTTTAACTTTTAATCAAAAAACCTGTCACAATGGTTGATTAAATTCACATAATTAATAATAAATGATAAAAAGAAATTTGTCTTGTGAGTATTTTTTGTTTCTATAAGAAAAAGAGGGTGTTGGGTGCAAATATATATATAAAAAAAAAAAATACGCAATATTTAACTGCAACCCAGTCAAAATATGACCCAAAAAAAAAAGAAAATAAAATCTTGTTTTTCTATTCAAATAATTTAAAACCGCAAAACTTTCACTTTAAAATAGATACTCTTTTTTTTTTATTATCCAATTTTTGGTATTAATTTTGTAAAATTCGATTTATTGGTATTTATATATATATATATATATATAGTATATTTTTTATCGGTTTTAAAGAACAAACAATCACATAAATAAACGCGTTTTTTTTTTTTTTAATGGCGCACAATAAAATCTCAAAAAGAAAGAATTTTCTTATCTTTTCCTGAGCCTGATTCACGATTAACTGAAAAGAAAATCCTTTATACCTATGAGAAAATTGGAAAATTAAACTTTTTACCATTCTATTGGCAATAATGTGGTTGTACTCTCCAAAATATACGTATAGAATTTTTTCCCATGACATGGGAAAATATATTATTTCCAAAGCTTTCTTCTTCTGGGAAAATTGTGATTTTTGTGGGTGGTTTTAAAAGCTTTCATAATTTCTTCGGTGAAATTTTTTAATGATAGTAAGTTTTGAATAATATAAAAAAAAATTAGAAGTGTTTATTACGAATTTATTATAATATTTTCAAAGATATAAAACAATAGCAGAACCATTTACCAGTAAACACAAAACAAAGGATAAATACTTAATTGTTTGGGAATTGATCTGGATTGGAATTGTTTTTTTTTTTTCATTTTTTTTCATATTATTTGGAAAATGAAAATTCTCATATGTTTTGCGCATGTTAAAATGAAAATTCTTTACTTTTTTTGGTTTTACTTTACGATAATATAGAATAAGAAATATGTCAAGAGGTCATTGGACCTTCGAATATTATCGAATTGTTTGTTTTGTTATATTATTATTTATCAAACTTGTAGGTACTTTAGTTTTATTTAATTTTTAATTGTTCTGAAACGAACATTCAGAGAAAGGCCTAAGTTAGGAAATGTTTAAGGCATAAGTGTATCTGAGAAGTATTAGTGAATATCAAATTTAGGATTTAATTGCTCCAATCAGCCGGAAAAATCGCCTTTGTTGCGTCTAAAAAGTAGAAATTTTATACCGCTTATTCGATTTCACGATTCCATCCACTTAATACTTAGGTTCTGTCCAGAAGCTGTAACTTAAACTCATCTTTTTTTCGTCATATTTGTAATTTTCTAAACATTCATTTTTAATTTATTTAAACCTTATTAAAACACATACAAAGCGACTTCTGCCGGTAATGTAGAGACATAGGTGCGGGTTAACACATCATACACATCTTGTGTTTCTTCTTACTAGTTTCTTTTTAATGTGTTTTATCCTAATCTGTCGTAGCTATAAGTTAACTTCCCAATTACTATTGTAATTTAAGTATTAGATAATATTAATAGATACCGCTATGACAGAATAGATTCTCTACAAAAAAATAGGCATAATGCAATTCATACAATTTCATCAAAACTAAAATATATTTCCTCATATTTTCCATAGTTACTACCACATAACAGGAAAATCTTCCAAGACTAATTAGTAAACTTGAACAGATTTCAAGAATTCTGAACGTGATTCGTTTTTAGAATGATTTCTTCCTTCTTCTGGAAAAAAAAAAGACTAAGCAATTTTTCATCGTAACACTCGACTAGGGATTTTTTCCTCTTCAGAAAAAAAAAAGTTCATAATTTTCTACATCAGTTATATTTCTATGGTCGATATTTTTCATGCAGTGATTGCTCAAAAGGGGCTCATCAAACGTATATAAATCCTCTTCAAACCAAAATTTCCATCATTATATTTATTTAAAAGGATATAATGTACGTAGAGATATTTCTATAGGCAGAAAGGAAAAGCTACTATGTCAGACACATTTAATATTTCACAAACAAAATGCGATGTTATAATATTCATACAATACAAAAGCCCAATCATCCATTAATGGGCAATAGTTGTGGTTCGTTTATCGTAAACCAACATAAAGGATGATTTTCCTAATATTCAATGATTTTACATCAGTTTTTCAATATTTGCACGTGCGAAACTCTCATCTTGAAATGGTGTTCACAAATACATATAGAATACATAGAAGGAATTGTAAACAGGATGAAAAGGTGTGATTCGAAAACACAAATATTATATACACTAAAACCCTCGAGAATTATACTCCATATGGTATAGAATATTAGGATACTAGTCCTTGTCGCTAATAGCATAAATTTGTTCTGAAAATTTTATTCAAATCGATATATTAGTTTTTAAAATATGTACATCCAAAAAACTTTATGAACAGACTTATTTACTTCTGCGACTATTTCTTTCCCCACTATCCTTGGACCAATTTTATTGAAATTTAGCACAATATCTCCCTATTTATGTAGTCGACGTATGGAAATAATTTCAATAAAATTGGTGTATAATATTTCGAATTAAAACCGAAAAACCGAAAACCATAGAAACTTTCTATTCACCCTGATTTTTTCTTTATAACTTCGCTCCCTTTCGGCCGATTTTCCTGAAAGTTATTCGTTAACTAAATTCCATCAAAATTAGATACGGCACTATTGAGTTATCTTGTACACGGACATACGGACGGACGGGCATGCATAAATCGATATAACATTTGATTCTCTGCACAACCATATCATTGAAACCTACAATGATTATATCGATGTGTCACATACTTAGAGACAAAACTAGTATACCCTCTGTTAGTACCTCCCACAGATCATGCAAATAGTGATAAAGGAATAACTAAAGGAAATGTTGTATAAAAATCGCCTCTGAAATATAAAATTTTTGAACATATTTACCCCTCCTCGAAATCGTCTTGAAATAAAATTTTTAAAACAAACTCGTTTTTTCGGATTTCTCGTTTCAAAGAACCGGCGCACAGAAATCATAGCAAGTACAAGTCGAATTCTATTTCGAGAAAATCAAACCATAGGCGCAGAAAGTAAAGTTAAAATAACAGCTGATACGAAACGAAACAAAATCAATCTTATTAGGAATGTCACGTCACATAAAATCGCATGAAAATTAAAATTCCATTTCATATTTTAGTTAGTATTTATTTGGAGTGAATAATAAAGTTAAATGGTAACATGGATATTTTTAAAGGATAAAGACAGAAATTATGGATTTCATGTGACATAAATAACATTTTCTTCTATGGGAATATCTAAAATTTAAATGTGACATGATTTTATTGGTAACGTAACATTCATAAGAAGGCTGATTCAGTTTTCTTACAAATGTTTCTTTTACCCCTTAAAAAAATTTTGAAAAATTTATACTGCTAAAATTTCTGAGCTCCTGGTGAAATTGTCTGTTAGAGGCAAAAATAGTTAAAATTCTTAAAATAATTTCTTTTTAAAATTTGTGGTATGAGAGAATAGGTCATAAGAAATCGACATAAGTAAGATTTTCCGAAACTAAACACATATAAAATAAAATATAAAATTATTATGGGAAATTTACTCTACTGTAACTTCTGAGTTCCTGATAAAATTTTCGAAATCAGGAATGAAATCGCGTAAAACTAAATCGAATCAGAAAATCAACTTTTGAGGAGTTTTTTTCAGATTTCTGGTTTAAAGGAACCGGCGAACAAAGATCTTAGCAAGTAAAAATATTCCAGATGGAGAAAATCAAACCTTAAGCGCGCGTAAAGTCATTATGACAGCTGATACATGAAACGAGACAAAATGTGTTCCTTTTCCCCTAAAAAACAAAATGGAGAATTTACCATACTACAATTTCTGAACTCCTAGTAAAATATTCCGGTGGAGGCAAAAAATTCATAAAATGAATCTTTTTTTTTTGTTTAGTTTTTGTAGTTTCAAAGAACAAAGCGGTAAGAAATTGTAGCAAGTAAAAATTTCGAAAAAATTTTATAGATTTTTAGGGGTTAAAAAAAGGCGTAATCTCATAGAAAAGAATTCAGGTATTAAACAAAATGGCGTTCGTTTTTCTCCTGAAATAATATATGTATTAAATTTTATGTTGCTGTAATTCTATGAGCTCCTGATATAAATCGTTGAAATCGGTTGAAAATATTTTTTCGGATGTTTGGTTTTGTTAAAGTCCCTAGTAGGAAGTATAAATTTTGCAAAAAGTGGTTTCTGGAAAAGCCCAAAAGTATGAAGAGACATGAAACTATGTTTAATTTTCGTGGTAGACCAAATTTTACAGGTTTTACTGCATATATTTATCATAAAAGAAAAAAACCTGTAAAGGAAAAAGAATATCGATCTTATATCGCCGGTAAAGTGTTTACTTTCGAACCAACATTACTCGTGTTACGAAATTTTGGTATTTTGAATAGCATATTTATATTTCCAATATTTTATGTTACCTTCCAATATTCCAGTTTTTCAAATACTCCTACATAAACTGGAATATTCTTCTCAGAAATTCGGAATTTCCTCTTATTCATTATTAAACAAAAAAGGAAGCTTTTAAATTCGTCGTAATTTTGATTGTGTTAAAAAATAAAAACCACTCAACTTCTTATAAAACTACCACAATTCTTCAAGTCTTTTGCATCTACTTTAAATTCTATAAACAAAATAAATGCATTTATGAATACACAATTTATCTAAATTCCAATTTTTTATGTAATTTTAAAAGGACATCAATGATGGCATTTTCAATATTCAACAATAAATTTTAAGAGAAAATACCAAATATTGTAGTTTACCATATCCCCAAGGATTTATTGTCAAATAAAATATCTCAACTATATAAATAAATTGGTTTATCTCGTTTTAAAAAGAATTTATGTCAAACATGTTCAACAATTTGATTGGAAACTGTTTATTTATGGCCCTATGGTAGGTACGTACTACCAGCGGGTATATTAGTTTTGTCACTATATTTTGAAACGAATAGAACTAATCCGCGGAGAACGGTTTCAAGGCACTATATGTGTAGCCATTTTTTAATAAAAAGAAAAATAAAGGCCTTAAGTACATAAATTTAGGGTCCCATAGTACCATAACCCGCGCTACTGATCATAGAGGCTATCAAAAAATCGGATATTCGCCGATTTTACGTTTTTATATGTTTTTTTTTTTAAATCAATTAAGTACAAAATCCTTCTAGCAACTAGGTGATAAGGAAAATAATCGTTCCACTTATAATCTAAGTATCTAAATATTGATTCTATTTAGAACTCGTTCACAAGAGTTCAAAACAAATTCCTTTTAGTATCATAAAATTAGGTCAAAAAGTATTTAATAGTTCTTATTTCTTGGATAACTTTATCATAAACACTTTGGAGGTTTTATATGAACTCAAAAATCTATTATTTCATTATGAAAATTCCATTTTCTCGCGAAATACAAAGGATACACACGAACGCAATAAAAAATAACCTTCATGTGAACGAAAATAACTAAAGTTCAAACATGAAACTTGACCTCTTCCCGAGTATATTATGTTCCAGATTCGGGTTCTTAGTTAATAGGCAGTCACATGAGAAGACTTTGGCGTACAATTCTTATTTAATATGATTTACATTAGAATATCATATTTCTAATCATCCCGAAAAGAATGATTAGGTTGTAAACATTATTATTGGTTATTTTTGGGAGTTTTTTTAAATATTGGATACATTGTAAATAAATTGTACTTATTTAAAGAACTATTAGATGGACCAAAAAGTCACTGCGCTTTTTTATTGACAAAGATTAATTAAACAATATAATGTTCATTTAGGTTGATGATCTTTAACCATTTTCTTGATATTACCTTTATTAATCGGTCCTCCATGTCAACCGACTGAAGCAATACTAACTTGTCGAAGAAGTATCTTCTCAAAATGCTTTCGAGAAATGTTTTATATTCGCAGCCACAATACCGGCTAAGATCGTTCTATACCAAGCCTAATCTTTTAACGTGTTTCCTTAATACAAGTTAAATAACATACAAAAGAATTTTTCAGAATTATTCTGAAAATGTGAAAAGAAATTTACGAAGATATAAGTTATAAATTTCCAATAAAATTAATTAAGCTATTTTTAAAATTAAATTGTCCCACTTCATCTGCGATAAATTTACTGCGTACAGAATTCTTTTTTTAGGTTTTCACATTTTCCACATGAATTGATTGAACAAATCGTATTGAAATGTTGTTCTATGAACCATGAAGGACAGTGATTCCTTTTTGGTGAGAACCAATATGGTGTCTGTAAGCTAGGAAATTTCTTTATTATTATAGAATACTTACGAAAATTCCGTCAGAAAAATTTTGTTTGGAATAGGCCTGATTGTTAAAATTTGTATGTTCAGGCAGGCGCAATGATGAAAAATCCATTCGTCCGTCTGCTTCTTTAAATCCTTAAAAAAAACTAAACGGCTTGTCCGATTTCACAGGACACTAGTTTTCAGCGCTCTAGTGTCCTTAATACCCAAGATATGGGCCTTTAAAAGGGCTAGCCTTGCGTTGTCTCCATTCATCGGTTTTTCGTTGTTTTCTCTGCCAAAAATCATTCTTTCCGGAAACTGATAACAGATTCTGATTCAGAATTAAATTCCCCGTCAAATGAGGTATAATTCACCAGGATCTGAGACATATTTTATTTTAGGGCATAAAAAAACAGACATCAGTGATTTTTTCAATTTTCGAAAATTTTTTTATTTCGCTTTTTTTGATCTCAAACGACGTATTCCTTCAAGCTGAGCACAGGACATTAATTTTCACCCCCTAGGGCCCCTAATTCCCGAGAAATAAGCCTTAAATGGAGCTAGCCCTCGGTTGTCTCGAGCTTTCCTCAAAAATCAGTTTTTCGTGCTTTTCTCTTCCAAAACTGAATCTTTTCGAAAAAGAATAGCAGATTCTGATTCAGAATTAAATTCCCCATCGAATGAGGTATAATTCATCAGGATCTGAGACATATTTTATTTTAGGGCATAAAAAAACAGAGGCTAACCATCAGAGATTTTTTCAATTTTCGAAAAATTTTCGATTTCGCTTTTTTTGGTCTCAAACGATGTATTCCTTCAAGCTGAGCACAGGACATTAATTTTCACCCCGCTAAGGCCCCTAATTCCCGAGAAATAAGCCTTAAATGGAGCTAGCCCTCGGTTGTCTCGAGCTTTCCTCCAAAATCAGTTTTTCGTGCTTTTCTCTTCCAAAAATAAATATTTTCGGAAAAGAATAGCAGATTTGGATTCATAATTAAATTCCACGTCGAATGAGGTATAATTCATCAGGATCTGAGACATATTTTATTTTAGGGCATAAAAAAACAGAGGCTAACCATCAGAGATTTTTTCAATTTTCGAAAAATTTTCGATTTCGCTTTTTTTGGTCTCAAACGATGTATTCCTTCAAGCTGAGCACAGGACATTAATTTTCACCCCCCTAAGGCCCTTAATTCCCGAGAAATAAGCCTTAAATGGAGCTAGCCCTCGGTTGTCTCGAGCTTTCCTCAAAAATCAGTTTTTCGTGCTTTTCTCTTCCAAAACTGAATCTTTTCGAAAAAGAATAGCAGATTCTGATTCAGAATTAAATTCCCCATCGAATGAGGTATAATTCATCAGGATCTGAGACATATTTTATTTTAGGGCATAAAAAAACAGAGGCTAACCATCAGAGATTTTTTCAATTTTCGAAAAATTTTCGATTTCGCTTTTTTTGGTCTCAAACGATGTATTCCTTCAAGCTGAGCACAGGACATTAATTTTCACCCCCCTAAGGCCCCTAATTCCCGAGAAATAAGCCTTAAATGGAGCTAGCCCTCGGTTGTCTCGAGCTTTCCTCAAAAATCAGTTTTTCGTGCTTTTCTCTTCCAAAACTGAATCTTTTCGAAAAAGAATAGCAGATTCTGATTCAGAATTAAATTCTCCATCGAATGAGGTATAATTCATCAGGATCTGAGACATATTTTATTTTAGGGCATAAAAAAACAGAGGCTAACCATCAGAGATTTTTTCAATTTTCGAAAAATTTTCGATTTCGCTTTTTTTGGTCTCAAACGATGTATTCCTTCAAGCTGAGCACAGGACATTAATTTTCACCCCCCTAAGGCCCCTAATTCCCGAGAAATAAGCCTTAAATGGAGCTAGCCCTCGGTTGTCTCGAGCTTTCCTCAAAAATCAGTTTTTCGTGCTTTTCTCTTCCAAAAATAAATATTTTCGGAAAAGAATAGCAGATTTGGATTCAGAATTAAATTCCACGTCGAATGAGGTATAATTCATCAGGATCTGAGACATATTTTATTTTAGGGCATAAAAAAACAGAGGCTAACCATCAGAGATTTTTTCAATTTTCGAAAAATTTTCGATTTCGCTTTTTTTGGTCTCAAACGATGTATTCCTTCAAGCTGAGCACAGGACATTAATTTTCACCCCCCTAAGGCCCTTAATTCCCGAGAAATAAGCCTTAAATGGAGCTAGCCCTCGGTTGTCTCGAGCTTTCCTCAAAAATCAGTTTTTCGTGCTTTTCTCTTCCAAAACTGAATCTTTTCGAAAAAGAATAGCAGATTCTGATTCAGAATTAAATTCCCCATCGAATGAGGTATAATTCATCAGGATCTGAGACATATTTTATTTTAGGGCATAAAAAAACAGAGGCTAACCATCAGAGATTTTTTCAATTTTCGAAAATTTTTCGATTTCGCTTTTTTTGGTCTCAAACGATGTATTCCTTCAAGCTGAGCACAGGACATTAATTTTCACCCCCCTAAGGCCCCTAATTCCCGAGAAATAAGCCTTAAATGGAGCTAGCCCTCGGTTGTCTCGAGCTTTCCTCAAAAATCAGTTTTTCGTGCTTTTCTCTTCCAAAACTGAATCTTTTCGAAAAAGAATAGCAGATTCTGATTCAGAATTAAATTCCCCATCGAATGAGGTATAATTCATCAGGATCTGAGACATATTTTATTTTAGGGCATAAAAAAACAGAGGCTAACCATCAGAGATTTTTTCAATTTTCGAAAAATTTTCGATTTCGCTTTTTTTGGTCTCAAACGATGTATTCCTTCAAGCTGAGCACAGGACATTAATTTTCACCCCCCTAAGGCCCCTAATTCCCGAGAAATAAGCCTTAAATGGAGCTAGCCCTCGGTTGTCTCGAGCTTTCCTCAAAAATCAGTTTTTCGTGCTTTTCTCTTCCAAAAATAAATATTTTCGGAAAAGAATAGCAGATTTGGATTCATAATTAAATTCCACGTCGAATGAGGTATAATTCATCAGGATCTGAGACATATTTTATTTTAGGGCATAAAAAAACAGAGGCTAACCATCAGAGATTTTTTCAATTTTCGAAAAATTTTCGATTTCGCTTTTTTTGGTCTCAAACGATGTATTCCTTCAAGCTGAGCACAGGACATTAATTTTCACCCCCCTAAGGCCCCTAATTCCCGAGAAATAAGCCTTAAATGGGGCTAGCCCTCGGTTGTCTCGAGTTTTCCTCAAAAATCAGTTTTTCGTGCTTTTCTCTTCCAAAACTGAATCTTTTCGAAAAAGAATAGCAGATTCTGATTCAGAATTAAATTCCACGTCGAATGAGGTATAATTCATCAGGATCTGAGACATATTTTATTTTAGGGCATAAAAAAACAGAGGCTAACCATCAGAGATTTTTTCAATTTTCGAAAATTTTTCGATTTCGCTTTTTTTGGTCTCAAACGATGTATTCCTTCAAGCTGAGCACAGGACATTAATTTTCACCCCCCTAAGGCCCCTAATTCCCGAGAAATAAGCCTTAAATGGGGCTAGCCCTCGGTTGTCTCGAGTTTTCCTCAAAAATCAGTTTTTCGTGCTTTTCTCTTCCAAAACTGAATCTTTTCGAAAAAGAATAGCAGATTCTGATTCAGAATTAAATTCCACGTCGAATGAGGTATAATTCATCAGGATCTGAGACATATTTTATTTTAGGGCATAAAAAAACAGAGGCTAACCATCAGAGATTTTTTCAATTTTCGAAAAATTTTCGATTTCGCTTTTTTTAGTCTCAAACGATGTATTCCTTCAAGGTGATCACTCGACATTTATTTTCAACACTTTAGGACCCCTAATACGGCAGATATGAGCCTTAAATAGGGCTAGCCCTCGGTTGTCACGAGTTTACCTCAAAAATTGGTTTTTCGTGCTTTTCTGCCCGGAGATGAGAGCAGGGAGGAATTTTGCAGGAATTTATTTCATTTTTTACTCTTTGATTAATTTATTTGGTGGCCCTGATAAGGGCCGTTTTTATTTACATTTGTGGCCCCAATAAGGGCCGTTTTTTTGTTTTAATCTGTTCATTAAAGTAAGATTGTTGTTTCAGGTTTTGAGGAAAACTCAGGACAACCGAGAGCTAGCCCTATTTAATTCAGAATTAAATTCCCTGGTATAATTCGTTGGGGTCCGAGACATCTTTTATTTTAGTAGTCCTAAAAAAACATCGGCGAAATTCGTGTATGGCAACACCAATTCACAGAACTGCCTTACGTATCTGTACCCAAAAACGTAACAAAAAATCATTTTTCACTGAAACGAAATAAATATTGTTACTATTTTTCTCCGTTATGCCACCTCTGCTACTAATCGATAAGCCCCAAAAAGACTTTAAGGATACACTAATTGGAATAAGGATAAATAAATGTACTAGTCCTTGTTTTTTTTTTTTTTTCTTGAAAATAAATTTTATTTAAATCACAAAACATCTAAATCTAAAAATATTCACAAAAAAAAAAAGAAAAAGAAATTTATTTTTATTACATAAATTAGAATTAATTAATATATGAAAAATTTAAATACTGTTTTAAGTACTTAAGAATTAGGATTATTTAATTATGACAATTTGACAGAAGTTTTTTTTTTTTTTACTTAAAAATTATTAATTAGAGTTAAATAAAAAAAAAACATAATCATTTATATTAAAAATTAATTAAATTACCTAAAAAAAAAAAAAGAGAACAATTAAGTATTTTTTATTATATTTCTTTTACATTTATAAAATATTTAATATTTAAATTCTAAAATATTGTACGTTAATATTTTTGTTTTGTGTCTTTTTTTATTTATTTAAATTTCGTATCGTTCCTTTTTTTCCTGTTTTTGTGACCTTAAAAAAAAGTTAATTAATTAATTAATTAAGAATAATATAGGTTTGCTTTTTCGAAAAAAAAAGATTACGAATTAATTAATATTTAATTAAAAAAAAAAAAATCATTTTTAAGAGACTTTTAAGTGTTTTAAAAAAATTTGTACTAAAATAATATTAAAATGTATGAGAAAAAATATGAACGGTTTTTAATAGAAGAAACTAACCTCAAAAAAAAATTAATGGAAAAACGTTTAAAAATTGTATTAATTATAAAATATCTAAACTAATATTTTTCTTTTTTTGTTTTTCACATAGTGTAAAAGGCATTTTCTTTTATATTTTAATAATGCTCGTAAATATTTAGGCAAACATTTATATTAATTTTATATAAAATATTTAGTATCAATTTCATTTTTAAAATTTGTTTTTTTTTTTTCTCATTATTTAAAAGGTATTTAAGGTCGTTTTCTTTGTTAAATGTGCTCACGAAATTCTTTTGCTTAATTACACGAATTTTTAAATCTTATTTTGTCTTATTTTGGTCTTTAAAAAAAAATAATAATAAAAAATCAAGTCTGTGAATAAGTTTTTACGATTTTTTGAGTAAAAATACACGCTTATTTAACAACTATAAAATATTTTGATTTCATTCAAAGTATGCTCCCCATCTCAAGCTACAACCTTTGCCCATCTTTCAATTAATTTACAGATTTCCTGTCTGAAAAAAAACGGGTCTTTGGAGTCGATCCAGCCAAATTTTGGTACTTTCATAAATAAAGCGCTATCCAGTAAAGGGGGACTACAACGACCGGAATAAGTGGTACTCTAAAGAAGCTATACCTGGTAGGATAACACTTCTCAGTCCTGCCCTCCGATCTGATCTGACACAGACATATTGAAAAAATAATTTATGTTTATTCATCAATTCTGAACATTTTTCCTCTACAGCTCGCTTCAAAGGCATTAGTTCTCGTCGGTAGACAACGCCAGTAATAGTTAATCAATTCATAATAGGTCACATCTTTTCTGATCCCAACAAATACCTTATCGGAATGAATGTTTCGTTTTGGTGTTGACGAGACTGGTTGACAAGGCTTTACTTTTGCTTTTCTACATTTAGGATTTTCGATGTAGATCCATTTTTCATCTTCAGTAAAAATTCGATGCAAAAAACAATTTCTTTCTTGTCTTTGAAGCAGAATTTTACAAATGGTTGTTCGACGTTCGATGTCTTTTTCTTTCAATTCATATAGGATCTAATTTACATTGTTTTGTAATAGTTGATCGATCAACATTTAATAATGCTGACAATCCTTCTTGAGTTTAACATAGGTCTTCATAAAGTAATGCTTCCTATTCTTCATCTTCAAACTTTTTCGGTTCACCATCGCCGTGGTGTGTCTTCAACATCAAGAATACCATTTCTAAATTGTTTAAATCATTTTTCAATTTTACTTTTCTTTTGATTAAAACAGAAAAGTTAAAACTAAAAGCAAATGCTCTTTAATTGACACGTAATCTTCCATTTTGAATCGAATAAAAAACAATGTTGTTTGGACTTTAACCAAATTTCATATATTACGTTTTGAAGACCTTTCAAATACATGTAATACCGGTTCACATGTCTTACATATAAAGGGTCTTTTATTAAGGACATAACATAACGATTGTAACGTGTGCTGTGTGGTTTGTAGCGCCGTCTTGTTGAAACTACATATCGCCTATATCAATTTCATCTAATTCTGGAAAAAATAATCCTTCAACATGGCACGGTAGCGCTCTCCATTGACAGTAACATGGCGATCGAAAAAATACGGCCCAATCACGCCTCCGGCATGTAAACCGCACCATACAAAAATTTTTGGTGGATGCAATGGTGTCTCTTGAAGCACATGTGGGTTTGTTGCTGTCCAATAATGCATATTTTGCTTGTTGACAAATCCGTTTAGCCTAAAATGAGCCCATCGCTGAGGATGATTTTTCGCTCTTAAAGTTGTGGCGACCGACTCGGAATTTCAGTAGTAATTTTTAATAATTTCCAAGCGTTGCTCGTTCGTGAACTTTACCATGATGAAAATGTTGATCTGTTAATCTACGTTTTGACATTGACAGGTCATTATTAATGTTTAAGTGTGCGTTCATATAAAGATACAAAATTTTTATGTCCCTATTAAAAGACACTATATAGTATGACTTACACCATCTAATATAAAATCGTAAAAACTTATTCACAGATCTCATATTAATATAAAAGAAGAAAAAATATGAAATTATAATTTTTATATAATTGAATTATCACAAAAAAAAACATATTTTTTTTTTCTTCACTTTCATACTTAATCGAATATTTTCTTAAAAATTAAAAAAAGAAAATTTACAAAATTAAAAAATATATATAAAAAAAAGCGGATTCATAATTTTCCGTGTCATGTTTCTTTTAAACAATCTCTTTATCTTTATCCTTAATCATACGTTCAGCCTCCTTAACAGTCTCGAGTACTTGTTTTGGTTTACGATTATTCGTAACAATAATATTTTTCTTTCTACCATCAGTTTTATTCAATTTATTCCTTTTATGTTCACCATTAAAATATGCTTCAATTTCGGATAATTTTTTACCATGTGTTTCTGGTAATATGAGCAATGCAAAAAAGAAACCCAATACTGATACACCAGCAAAGAACCATTGAACTGCATACGAACCACCAAGTAAATCAAATAATGTTAAATAACTTTGTATAGCAGCAAACATTAATATATTTGCCATCGAATATGATAATGAATGTCCTAGACCACGTATTTCCGATGGAAATAATTCCGCTGTCATTGTCCATGGTATACTTAGAAGACCGATCATGGAAGCACAAACGTATAACATAAAACAAACGATTGGTATCCAATATAAATCGATAACACCTTGTTGTCGCCAAAGTGTTATAGCACCGGAAACAAACATACAGGCTGCCATCAATAATGATGAGGTCATTATTAATGGACGTCTTTTGAAACGTTTCAATAACCATGCATTTCCTAGTGACATGAAAAATCTTGTGACACCAACAAATATTGTTACTGTGAATGCATCTAATTCAGTATCCATTCCCTAAAATCAGAAAAAGATAACAAAACAAAAAGATAACACAAAATTATTATAAAATATTTTTATATTTTTTCTAAGAAAGATAAAAAGAAAAATTGAAATTACTTGAAAGAATGTAACTGCATAAAATAATGTAATATAAATTCCACTGAATTGTTGTATAAGAAATAGGAAAAATAATATAAGCATTGGTTTATAGCCAGTTGGTTTAGTAAAACCGCTTAGATTTGTATTTCTTATCCATCCATTCAATCTTGATGCTAATTTTCTGATACAATTATGATTAGTGGTATCAGTGTTTGATTGATTCTTAAGATTTTTCATTAATTTCGATTCATGTTCTCTTTGAAGTGCATTCAAATGCATATCAGCTAAAGTTTGATTCTAAAATCAATCAAAATAAATGAATGAATTAATATTTAAGCAAAATTCCATATTAGTAATATTTTTACCGTATGCTCTGGTTGTGGATAAGCTTTATATAAATATCTTAAAGATTTGGCAGCATCTTCCATACGACCTTTTGATACAAGCCAAACTGGAGATTCGGGTACAAATAATTGTATAGCTATTACAGGAACTATTGTATAAATAATATTAAGCCATGATACAAGTCGCCAATTTAAAAAGGCACCTTCAGCATAAGCAATAATCATCCCTGAAAATCAAAGAATCAGAATTATTATATAAAATCCTAGGAAAAGGTTCATCACAAATAATGGTAGGGAAAAAGTATATTGATTGAATCTGGGGATTAGTGCCCACGTTTTAAACAAAAAAAGGAGCGTGTAGCCGCTACATACTATAGAAGTGAAAAGTTGTTGCTATACATATACGGAAAAAATAGGAAACAGGCTGAGTGATTTGGAGTTGGAGACAAAAACGAGCAGGGAACAGAAAATTCTCTAAAAATATAGTTGTGTGAATTGAGAAATAAGCGAGCGAAAGGCGGTAAATTTTATGAAAAGTTATATTGACTCAAACGCTAAAGCGATGAGAGATGAAAATTGTTCGACTTTTCGTCATGAAAATCTCTATAATTTT
Organism: Xylophagus ater; assembly: GCA_963422695.1. Lineage (NCBI taxonomy): Eukaryota > Metazoa > Arthropoda > Insecta > Diptera > Xylophagidae > Xylophagus > Xylophagus ater. Next base: position 2,668,492 of record OY730484.1, read on the forward strand.
TTCAAATATTGCAATCGTGTTTGGCCTCTACTTTATGAGATATGAAAACAACAAAATTGTATTGAACCTAACGCCAAAGCGGTTGAAATATGCTATCATGAAACTTCCTATCACTCTGCTGAACATTGGAATCGTGTCCAACGTCTATTTGAAGAGAGATTAGATTATTAACAAAGTATTCTTGTACTGCGACCTTAAGATCTATTGTACCCCCTTTTCTTCGGTGCAGTAGTTTGGTTAAAATCCCATTCTAATCCCAGATCTATTTCTCTTAGGAATTTTAGTATCCGGAGTGGATTAAGAGATTGTATCTCATTTGGGGGGAGGTAGTAATTTGAGGAGATATGAAAAGTGCAATATTTTATTGATTTTATAGCAACAAAACGGTGAATGATAGAATCATGCGAACTTCGATATAATCTACAGACGTTTCACTTCAAAAATTTTAGTGAAATATATCAATTTTCATCAAGCAACTACAAATTGAATTTTACGATTATCTTAAATTATATTAAATTACCAAATGAAGCAATTGTTGGTGCTGTTGAAATAAGAGATCCTCTTAAATCGGGTCGTGCTACTTCTGTTATATAAACAATAGCCGGACTTGTTCCAATTGCTAAAAATACAAATCAAAAAAAAAGAATATAATCACAATTAGCATAATTAATATTCAATTTAATATTTTTTTAATTAATTTACCACATCCTAAACCAGTTAAAATTCTTCCAAATAGTAATACATAAAAATTTGGTGCTAGAGCAATGGCCGTCCATCCGGCAATACATGGAATTGTTGCTAATTTAATAGTATTTATACGACCGAGAGACTCCATTAAGAAGCTAGCAAACATACAACCAACCGGAACAGCTAATACGATAATTGATGCTAAATGGAATACACAAAAAGAAAATATTAATAATTACTTAATTAATTAGATTTTTAATTGATTTCAAATTATATACCAATCCATGAAAGTTGTGTTGTGGACATTTCGAAATTTTCATTTTTTATTTGTGGTATAAGAATTGCTGAATATGCTAATGAAATTCCAATAACAACATGAAATGATGCAGCTATAAATGCAGCTAATGCTTGTGGTAGGGCACTTCTATAATTCGATGGTTCATAACGTGATAATGAACGACAACTAACAATAACTTCTCGGAATGCATCATCTGCTTGTTCGTTATCATCTCTAGAAATTAATAAAAATGAAAATATTAAAATTATTAATTAATTAAATGAAAATTTTTTATAAGTAATATTATAATCAAACACCCTTTTATTAATTTTGAGAGTTCGAGGTCCTGGCAAGAACATAAGATCAGGCATTTTAGACACAACATTCGTTGTCCAATTTGCAAGAAACACAATTTGACATATTGAAACAAACCAAGGGACACTATAGGTCTGTTTTATTTGCCACTTGCTCTGGGGTAGAGCAAATTTTTACATTGAAAACAAAAACAACAAAAGAGCAAATCTTACACTACTTTTAGACCAAGTGCAACTATCACACCCGAAATTAGTTCAGTTTTCTCCCATAAAAAGTGTATTAGCTAAACGTTTCTCATTTCATTACAATATGGTTGCTAAGCAGCGCTACAAACATTTGAATTAAAACTTTCTCCTACTCCTGCTCGTTTTATTTGCCACTTACCCTCCTCCAGAGTAGGGTATGGCAAATAAAACAGGCCTATTATAATCAAACATTCTTTTACTAATTCTGTGAGTTCGAAGTCTTGAGAAGAATAGGATCAGGCATTTTAGAGACAACATTAGTTGCCCAATTTGATCAGACAAATTTATCATTTCGCAAGAAACGCAATTTCCCATATTGGAAAAAACCAAGGGACACAATATACGCTTAAAAATGAAACGTTTTCCCATTTTGGTGCATTATTATTTAGTTGCATTTAAATTTACCATCTCGAAAGTTTAAATTGAAAACCCGAAAAAATGGTTTTTCGAAGTTAATGTTTTAAGTTCACTAAGAATAAGAACACATTGGTATAACTTGAAAATTAGTAAAATAGATGTCTTATTTCTAACCGTGTAGGCCCATAATGACGCAGAGTATCGAAGAGAGCCCTTAATTTGGGTCTGAGTAACTTAATTTACAATAATAATAACCAATATTTTATATAGAATTACCAAAGGCATATACAACTCAATCTATCTACCAAAATAGCTCACTTTAAGAAGGAATATCTTTCCGAATCCCTTGTTCTTGAGTCCCCGGCAAGTGTAAATCATTACAGATTTCATTTTAAGACAGGTTTGTTTTCATAAAATATACGATTTTAAAACTACTTAAGGAAAGCAAAGTATGTATTATTCAATTTCTAATTAAAATAATATTACCTGAAATTATATATCATAAAAGAAAACCTGACCACCTAGTCAGGTCATTGAATAGCGATTAAAATTATATGTTTTTAATTATGATTCACTATATTAAAACCTAATGTTTATATATTTAAACAATTTATATTCATTTAAATCGAAACAGTGAACAGTAACTCAAGTTTCAATTAAAAAAAAAATATTTATATCAAAGTTCATTTTTATAATATTATGTTCAAAGTCTACAATTTCGTTGATGATGATGATATTACCAGAATATTCTCTAATAGCAAAGTTCTCCTCGAGACATTTACGAACTGTTAGGAACAAAAAATATGAACACGCAAAAATTTAATTTGTTTTAATTTTAATTTTAAAATAAATAATTGAATAGAAAGGCGGGACCAAGTCGGGGTTGCATAAGCACACGGGCAACAGAATTCTGTAGACCAAATATTAGATCATAAGAAAGTGTTGATATCATGCAAAAATTGGATATTCAGTTTCCAACAGAAATACATATTTGGGGTCCCATGAGTCCAAATTATAATAATTACTTTCGTAAAATGGCTGCATATGTATCTGTATTTCATTTTTCATTTTTTTTTTATAAACATGATAAGTTGAGAAGGCTTTACTGAAGTTTATTTCAATTTAGTTCAAAGTTAGGATGTAACTAAGGGGTTGGAACTGATTAGAACCTGGCTAGAAATGCTTAACTAGAAGTAGTCTTCTAGTATTATCGGCTAAGAAAAACTGAATATGTAGATTTGTCTGCGAAATATATTTTGGATTAATTAATGTCTATTCAAGAGAGCGATCATGAGGGAGTGGTAATTAGGGTGGTTAAAGGAGCGGAAACGAGCGTGATCAGGAAGATAATCAAAAGAAGTTGGTCACGGGAATTATTAGAGGCAGTTAGGAAGTTAATCAAGGCATAGTGAAGTCGGTGGTCACGGTGGACCACGGGGATAATCAAGAGATGGTCAAGGAATGATTAAGATGGTGTGATTTGTCACGTGGATTTTCAGGGATGATCATGAAGATAGTCATCGGATGATCAATTGTTTTTTTTTAAATCCTTGACATGAGGGATTGGAATTTTATTGTATAATCTTGTAATAATAATAAAGTTTTGTTTGAGTTGGGCAGTAAAGGGTACAGTACTATTATAGTATAGGGATGATTCAAGAAGAATGCAGGATTTTACGACAAGGTTTTCTAAACGCGAAGTGCACGCAAATTTTTCAAACCAGAAAGTGCTCAAATTTGATGAAAAAACCATTGAAAAACGTTACTGAATCATATCAGTTATTGATAATGAATGTAGAGATATTGTGACACGACCCTGAGTGAACACATTGTATATAAGAAATATTAAAATGAATACAATCAAACTTGCTAATTGAGGAAATGTTTTGATAGTTGATCCTATTAAAACATTTTACTAAAGATTTTCCATATAAGGTTTGTTTTATTTGCCATACACTACCCCGGAGCAGGGTAAGTGGCAAATAAAACGAGCAGGAGTAGAAGAGAGCTTTAATTCAGCGTTGTGTAGCAACCATATTGTAATGAAATGAGAAGCTTTTAGCTAATACACCTTTTATGGTAGAAAACTGAACTAATTCGGGTGCAATAGTTTACACCTGCTCTGAAAGTAGTGTAGGATTTGCTCTTTTGTTGTTTCTGTTTTCAATGTAAAAATTTGCTCTACCCCAGAGCAAGTGGCAAATAAAACAGACATATAAAAAAGAAGTTTTTAACAAATCCTATTTTTGTGCCAACAGAGATATAAATCGGAACAAATTTTTCGGGCCTGATCCAATTAACAGGTATTACTGTGTTATATGAACTACAAAAATGTGTGTACTTTGTATAAAACCTGACCTCCAGCAATCGCTAAATATGTGTATTAAAATTATATTCCTACATATGTATATCAAAAGTCGATTATATTCTAACTTTTTTTTTTCTTTTTTTTTAAATAAATATAAGAATTTATTTCAATTAAACCACAAAACAGCGATAAAAAAAACAGCATTTCATTTGCACGCTTATTTTTGCTTTTTGATTCAGAATGGAAAAATTTCAATTAATTTATTTAAAACAAAAATAATCAGTTGAACTGGTGGTTAATAAACATTTTTATTCATTTACTCGCGTTATTTATCAAGTACGAAAGTCAATTTCAGTTACATAATTAGAACGCACTAATTGTTTAGTCCGAGTCCTAAGAGATGATGAGATTATACATAACCTTTCTCCTGTTTCTAGAGCACATCCTAAATATAATAATGAAACTCATGAATGAATGAAAGTAAGATTACGCTTTGCCCAAATAAAACCCTTAGGACCGTCATTGTGGGAATTGTGACCAAGACATTGCTCCTTAAATAAGGGCTAGCCGAGAGTCCGACATTCGGAGCCTGTCTAAAGGAAAATGAGTCAGTAGGACAGTTTTTGTGTGAATACCTGGCATTTTCTAGAACGAGACTTGCTATTGTCCTATTGTACAACGATTACATGTCCTTTAAGTTTTCTTCCGTGTAAAAAATTTTTTAACGATACCAATACTATGTTATACTAGGGTATTCAATAATCTCTCAGTCTCGACAAGAAAAACACTGTTCTTGTAAATGAAATATATTTTATTATTCAGTATAATTTCCCTGAACTTCAATACACTTGTTTCAATGATTCTCCAATTTAAGGATTCCATTCCTGAAATGAAAATCCGATAGGCCTCCAAAATACGCCTCTACAGCTGTTATGATCTCTTTTAGCTTCTAGTTTCGATTCAGGAGCATGGTAGTGAACCCAAGTCTCATCCATAGTAATGAATCGACGTACGAAATTCATTTTATCCTTCTTAATACGGTCCAAATGTTGTTGAGAAAGTCGCATTCGAAGGATTTTTTGTTCCATTGTTAGAGAATGCGGCACCCATTTCGCGCAAAGCTTTTTGAAACCTAAAACTTTAGCTGAGATGTGATGTACTGATCTATGTGAGATGCCTATGGTGTCAGTTATCTCATCTACAGTCATTCGTCGATCTTCCACAATATCCTGTATTTTTGTATGTTTTCTGTTGTTGATAGACTTTTTGGACAACCTTCGAGTGGATCAAGCTTATACGACCAGATTTTAAAAAGGCAGCCTATTTTTTCACAGTGGAAAGTGAAGGTGATGCATTCTTATATACATACTTCTAACAATTTTGGATGAATTTCTGTAGGTGGTAAACCATTCTTTGCTCGATATTCAATTTCTTCCGTGTTAAAAAAATTCAATGACATGTCAACTTCGAATAGCTTCTAAACAAAGACTTAATTGACATATTGACGTGAAACTTGACACGTGTTCATATGAGGATTGGTACCAACATAAGACAAAAAGAATTGACCTGTTAGCAGCGCGTTCTCTTGTCGAGGTTGAGAAATTCTTGAACACCCTTCTAGTACTATAATTAAAGTGTAAGAAAGTAAAAAAAAAAAAAAAGAAAAACTTTCCATAAGAGGAAAATTTTCTGCGAAAAACAAAATACAGAAATTCATGAATTAATTAAAAAAATTGCATAACAGAAAAAGAAAAAAAAATTTTATATAAAATTTAATTAAAACAGAAGAAAAAGCATATTCAATGTCAAATTAATTTCAATTAAATTGTATAAAACAATTTTCTTCTGTTAAAAGGTTTTATTATTATTGTTTTTTTTTTTTTGCATAACATAAAATTTCAATAAAACTTATTGAAAATAAAAAAAATCATGACAAATCCGGGTAAATATTTTCGAAAAATTGAGCTAAAGAAGAACTTCTTATAAAAGCTAACAAGAAGATTCCCTTAAAATAAATAATACTGCACCCACAAACAATTAAAAAAAAAAACAAAACTAAGAAAGATAAAAGTAATTGCTTAAAGTGTGATTTATTAATTACTAAAAAATGTTGTAATTAAATACATAAAAAATAAAACTCGCTAAATAATTTTATACATTTGAAAAATATAATCAATGCCGCCGCCTTAGAGTCTGGTCTAGTATTATAATAGCGACTAAATATCTCTCTGTTGTTTCTCAAGACCAACAACTTCCGATATTCTATTTTACATATACGTACACGTATATGCATGCGTACAGTAATTATATGCGAAATTCATTCGTGATCAAAATATAGTATAGTATATCACTATTATTGATTTCTATAAGATTTACGGTCAATAGAATTATAATTTAGAAACGTATATAAAAGCTAAAATCTGAATGCAATTTGTCTAATTCGATTGCATATAGAAACATGACGCACTCACATTTTTCATTGTAACTATATTGTATCTAAAATATCAGCAATATTGTAAGTAAACTAACAAGAGCTTTCTTATACATAATTTCTATTGAGTTCTCACAATATATAAAACGAAAGAAGTTTATCGGCCTCGACAAACTATTCTTTCTTCCCATTAATAAGAATACAATTTAGTGTCAAGGTAAATTTGTGATCTCAAGTTTTGATGTTTCTTTGAGATGACCCATCATAAACCGACATAAACCGTTCACGGGATAAGAATTTAAATCAACTCTAGCTAGAACTACCAACGTTGAATGAACAACTAATTTTATTTCTAATATGGCACTGGAGTTTCTAGTTTTTTTGCTATATTTCCTATGTCAAAGTTCTTGAGATAAAGAAACTGGATTAAATAATATAAATAAGAACGAACAATAGATATCTTCTTCAGTTGTTCTGTTTGGTCTCCGGAGACGACCTTTTGACGGGAGACGACGATCAAGGGACCCATGTATACACATCAGAAATTCAAAACGTCTCAGCACGTTTCCAGAGACAGTTTTCAATCGTAGGTCTCTTACTGTGTATTTCAAAAACAGACGAACTTTTCAAATAGTCTCTAGTCTTTCAACATGTTAAATAAAAGTTTCCGGCTTCCAGAAACTCTCAACATAAAAATATTAAACATTAAAAAATTATACATACGTCTCCGGAGACTAAAATAAAATGTTCCGTGTACACAATCAAGGCATCTATTTCGGAGACCCAAAAAATGAGTTTCCAGATCAAAAAGTCCCGTGTCGTGTAGGAGACTTTTCGTTCTTTTGAGAGTTTTGAGAGACCAAAGTCTCTGTTCGTGTATCTTCTTTATGAACAACTTTATGAGATTTATATAATAAGTTTTTGAAATCCAGGATCTTCAGATATATATCTAAAAAAAAATTTGTCGATAATTCCATTAAAAATTAAAATAATTAAAGGAAACAATAGGTTTTATTTAATTCCATCCACTTTCGGTTTAGCATTTCAGTTCGAATCAGACTTGGCTCTATCGTTCTATCACACATCTGTACCGGAATTTAGCATCTTCATCTTTATTGTCGTAAAGAAAACAGATATTTCCATTGAAAATGATTTCACGACTTTTATTACGAATCCAAATATTATGTCTACTGAAAATCTGGTATAAGAAAGTAATCATATGATAACGCGAGTAGATATACTATATATAAGCAAACCATTGTGTGGTTTAATTAAAATTAGGCGACTGACTGGGTTAATGAAACGAAACGCGAAATGAGTAATAACAAAAATGTTTTGTTGCGTTTTAAAACAATTATTTGATGAGCAAAGCTAGGTAATTGGATATTAAATTGGAGTTTGTTTTCACTTTGGTTATTGACACTTGATTTCACACTAGAATGACTTCATCCAGAGTCAAGTCCAATTATTCGTGACTTTGCTTTTGTTTTATTAATTTCTATTATTTAGTAAAAAATGTATATTTTAAAATATTGATCTTGTTTTTTGAAAGATAATTGTTTTTTTTTTTCTTTAAGAACAAACGAAATAATTGACTATGTGTATGAATTTTTAATTGCTCGTGTCACCCACAAAAACAAAAAAATAAAAATTAGACAATAATATTTACCTGGAATAAAAATTTGTTATTTACTAACCAAAAAAAAAAAAAAACCCGAAATATGTAGGTAGATATTCGATAATCAAATATTGATTTGTTTTCTTGGAAAATTTAAGATGTTTATATCCAGTTATTTTATTATTTCTTAAGATTAAAAACAGTGTCCACCAATTTTATTTTACTAAATAAAAACAAAGTCATATGATGATATTTGTTAAGTTTTTGGATAAAAAAAATTCGCGTAGAAGCAACGATTTCTGATCAGAAATTGAAAAAAAAATATATATTGTAGTACAAAATACATAAATTGTTTTTATCATAATTATGCTCAGTTTCTACGGATCGTTTCACGTAAACCACGCATAACACATAAATAGTACTCTTTTAATTTGAACAATTTAAAGAAATTCCGGATGCACAGCAGCATGCATAATGGTCAAAGAAAACAGTATTCTGATATTTTCTTAACTTAGTAGTAGGATTAATATTTAGAACTCATTTGATGTTTTAGAAAAGAAATAGAGATTCTTGGGTTCTGTGGCTTCTACAACACGAATATCATCTAAATGAATTCGACCAAACAGTAAATCGTTTCAACTTTAGTTTAACTTTTGATATGCCTGACACAACTTACATTCTGCTACATTTTTAAAAACTGAAAATACGAAATGTTAAACAACTTAGTTGGTAACACTCCTGGTAAATAGGTGTAAGTGTAATGTTATACACATTATATGAGTATAGTAGATTCAAAAGCGTTATATTTCCACTTCTCAGAAAAACTAAACTAAAAACAACTTTTTGATAAGGACCCTAAAACCCTATTTCTTCATATAACCATTGTTTACACATTACCTCACCAGAATCTTCATCCAAATGATAAAAATTGCATTCCTTTGAACACATATTTTTTCATAAAAATAACATCTACAAAAAATTTCAATGATTTACAATATGGTTCGTGTACACAATGCCGCTGCGGTTTGAGAAATGTGACATGAAAATTATTTACCGGGCACAGAGAACTAACAAAGTTACTAATAACTTACAAAATTTGACAAAAATAAGGGACCCGTTACCCAAAAATTCATATTAAATGGTTCTTTCTAACGGACCTGAATCTTTTAAAATGTCTCATTAGATCTATGCAAAATTACATCCGTATTCATTAATCGATTTGAACGAAAATTGATATAAGAACAGTCTTTAACAATATACTACCAAATTTTGTTCACATGTATCCATTGGATGCATGCTGCTTACGGTTTTATACTCCATCTTGATATTCAATAGATTATCAAAAGGAAATATAAAACAGTTTATTTTATTCAAGTTTGGATGTATGATAAAAAGATTTCTATTCGTTAAAAATAAAAATAATAAATATATTATTTCATATTTGAACCTTATAACTTAACGGAAAATGTTCAACTTAACTGTAATTTATTATAGATTTTTCTTGAAAGTGTGTTTACAAAACACTATTTTTGACCACACTGTAGAAGTGAAACAGAAGCTTTTTTTTGAAAACAGCACCGAAATGGTGGGAGATAGAACTATTGGGTCTTCGACGGGAATAATCCCCATAAAAACCTCCACAACTTTGCCGAACATTTCAATCGTGTATGACCTCTATATAAAAAGTTCGAAAATATTTCAAAAATTTATATCGACTACAGCGCCAATACGATGGCAGATAGAAGTTTTTGGTCTTCGACGGAAGTAATCCTGTGTTTCACTTATTATAATCTCTTTCTTTTTCCTCGACCGGGTATAGTATAACTCAGTGTTTCCCAACGTGGGGCCCACGCCCCACAGGGGGCAATTTGATTGTTAAAGGAAGCAATTCGAAAATGGACATGACACGAGTTTAACCCTTTCGCTCCGGGCCATTTAAATGCAATGGTGGATTTCGGTGCCAAGTTTAGTTTCTTAAGTGAACAATTCAATTTTTTAATATTAAAAATTATGTATGTTACATAGGGGGGGGACATAAGAATTTTAGAAAGGCTAAGGTGGGGCATGACACAAAAAAGGTTGGGAAACACTGCTATAACCCCTTATAATAAAATTTCATTATCTTTTGAAACAGATTTCAATTGTTAAATTTTGCAATGAAAAATTAGTTCGTAATTTGTTTGAAATCCAATTTTTTTTTTGCGATATATAAAAATGTCGTTTCTACATATTTTGAATTCAAAAAGAAAATAATTTAACCTTAAAAATGTAATAGTAAAAAAAATAACAACAAATTTTTTGATTTCTCTAAATTTTTCGAGGAAATAAATTAAGTTTTTAATTAAAATAAACTTGAAAATGCGCTTTTAAAATGAAAATCTAGTAATAAGAAAATTTTCCGGTATTATTTTAATCTAAATTTTGAAAAGTAAAAAAAAACATTTCTGTTAAAATTCTTTCAACAAAATCAAAAATCTTTTCAGATGAAAATTTGTTTTTCTTTTTTTTTTTTTTTGTATATAAATTAAAAATAAACTTGATTTCATAGAACAACAAGAAAAAAAAATTACATTTAAAACAATATTTTAAAATAAGTACTAAATCTAAATAAGTTATTGAGAATATGTTTTAAATAAATTCATTTAATACCCTTGAAACGATGTAATACTGTGTCTGCCAATATGCATTTTTTATTTGTATTTTTATTAATATTTTTAATATTTATGCACTAAAAACACTTTTAATTAATTCACTTGCCAAACTAATTTATTATATTAATAAATAAATATTCTATTTGATATCACAGGGAAAAAAGAAAAACTAAAAAACCCTTTCCTGCGAGACTTTCACTGATTGATAAGCAAAACGCGAATAAATAAAATATTATTGTTTACGATATTTCGAAACGGAAATGTATTAGTTTTTCTTTTTTTTTTGATCAGGAAAATGAGTGAAAGAACATTTTTCAAGTCCGAAGACTATAATTAAAATGAAAAGCGGAAAATCTATTTCAATTAAGATGAGAATATCGTAATAATCAAAATAAACGACTTGGCAAAATTTATATATTACAGTGAACTACAGATTAATTTATACAAACTAACTAACTAACTAATTAAAAGTGTTTTATTAAAGACCTTTCATTTATTTATAAGCGTGGCAGATCTTTCGAAGTTTTTATGTCCTATGGTAGGTACTACCAGAGAGTAATAGTTTTGTCACTCCATTTGTAACATCATATCGAAAGAATTGTCGTTGAAAGGTTTTTAGGGTTGCTAGAACCAAATTGATAGGTTTACAGTCCTTAGAAAGGCGACGCCTAGTAGCGGGTGCGGTTTTCGTGAGCCAAATCATTAATGGTACTATTGACTTCCCATTTTTGTTGGACAAAATGCATCTTAACATTAATACACGATCCTTAAGATCCGTGGAAATATTCAAAATTAGTCATCATAAAACTGAGTACGGTAGAAACGTACCGGTTTCCCGAATGCTGAGGTCAGCTAAGGTGTTTGATTTTTTTCGGCTATAGGCTGATTTTCAGTTACTATATGTTTTTTTCTTAGAAATTTGTTTCTTTTGTTCAAATAATAAAATTATTTACTAAAACGGAATACATGGAGTGACAATCAAATCAAGGGATGGTTGCTATTACCATACACTCAACCCTCCTATGACGCAATTAAGGTATTTCATAACATGTTATAAGATACTAAAATACATCACATTATAAAATTACCGCGTTATATGAAAACTACGGTTTAAAAGTACCCAGTTTAAGAAGGGCTGTCGCAATTTTCTCTCCGCGTTCTACGGAAATCGTGTAATAAAATGTTGTTATTAAAATGAAATGAAAAAATATTTTCTCAGATTTTTCTTTTTCTTTATTCAAAGTAATCTCCTTCTGATCGCGCATTCACCTTTTATAATGATTTAATAATGATGCAAATGCAAGTTCAAGCTCATTTTATATGGTATTGCTTCCAAAAGAACCTTTTTTGAATGATCTCAATATCATCGAAAAATAATCCTTTCAACTTCATTTTAATTTTTGAAAAGAATGAGAAGTTGCATTGTACTATAATCAGATGAATGATTCAACATACCGATGCAACGAATTGTGATTTGGTATATAACCATGTAACAAACACCAGCAATCTAATTTACGATATTCTGGTCGAACTCGACGAATTCTAGCCATAAAATGTTGTATCAAGTTTTGCGTGAAATTTAATAGCTGCTCCTATTATTAACATAAGGGCAATTCTCTATTAACCTCTAATCTCAACCGAAACAATGGGATAGAAAAATTTGTGTTATATGAAATTAATTCCAGTTCAAGTCATGCTGTTTCAAAACCGTGTCATACAAGGGCTGTCGCGATTTTGCTATATGGGGATACCATATTTACCGAATGCCATGTTATAAAAGGTTTGTATGTATAAAAATTTCACTGAAGAAATTTTTTTTTCAATCAAATTTTTATAAAAATTCATATTTTCATTAAAAACAAAACAATTGCAGCAATTTCCATAAAATAAACGATTGGAAATTGTTTTATAATTAAATAGTATTTAATAGTCAAAAAAAAGTGTTGTAATGATTGAAATTTTTTAAGGGAGTACAACCTGCTGCTGGCTGAAAGAAAGGTCATTTTTGTAATTTTAATATTTACATTTGATTTATGTACATTTGGTAGAAAAATACTTTAAATTATTTGTCACAAAAATTGTATCTAAAAATACTAAAAAATTATTAAATATACAGCTGTGAGTTCCGGGTACGTGTTGCGATTATCCAAAATGTGGCGCCATAATTCCCCATTTGTCGGAAAAAATTCTAACAAATTTTAAAATATTTTACTTTTCGAAATTTTACTACTGCAGTACACAGTAAAATTTTAAAATTTTAATTCCCGAAGTTTTTACAAAATGAGATAGATAGACGATTGAAATCAAAATTATGAAAATAGAGCTTATTTCCCGTCAAATTAGAGAGGTTGTAGGACCGAAGCTGGATTAAAAGAAGTCAGCTCTGATAATCGGCATGAATAGGAATAAGTTGCGATAAGTTGGGATATTAAAATGCCAATGCCTTCTAAGGAAACATCCTAAAAGACTAGGATTGATACAGAGCTATCTCTGCTGGTACTGTGAAGACAAATGTGTGGCTGAAGACATCACACACATCTTATGTGAATACTCAGCCCTCTCTTAAAGTCGTACCAACATTCTGGGCAACTGCTTCTTCTAACATTTAGGGTTAGTTAAGTGTCAAAATCAAATGCTTTGAAGAGGAACTGGGTACCCACTCTACCTTTTAAGAACAATTTCTTATCACAATAATTGGATTACAAATATATTATATTATTTTTTAATCGTATTTCACTACCGGAAGAAAATATTGAAATATTAAAATGATAAAAATTTCGTTTGATAGATAAGCCCGAAAAAACCCATAATTTTGATAATATAAAAAAGAAATTATTAAAATTTTCTTTTTTGTTACAAATTTTTATTGGAATGTTATCACACCAATCATCACCAATTAAATAAGTCATTAATTATTTCATCCTTAATCATGATTTATTCATGATTCATTATAGAAATATCTTTAGTTTTAATTGTATAGGAAAAGCATACAGTTTCGAACAATTACTATAAATAATAAATGTTTTTATCAATTCCACACATACACAGTAAAACCTGCTAATTGGATCAGGCTGTGATAGAGATATAAATGAATATTCTTTATTATGAAAAACATGTAATAAAGCTATTGAGAGAATCGATTTAACAAGTGCTTCAAATAAACATTGTCCCAATTAGCAGGTTTAACTGTATACTAAGACGATGTACAAATGCAATTAATTGCATTCAAAGAAACTAGAATAAATTAATTTTTCTCTTTTTAGAATTGTTTACATTTTCGAATATTTTCACGGGTATTGCAAAAATATTATATTGAACTATTTTTTCTTTTTCTATTTTTAGTCAGAGAAGACTGACTAGGAGACAAATAAGCAAATCTAAATAATAAATATCTATAAAACAAATCTATATATGAATATTGAAATGAATTAATGTGAAGAAAAACAAAGCCAAAATTAAAATGATCAAATTTTGAAAAATCGATTTTTCTATTTATGTTGTCTTTAAAAGACAAAAATAAAAAAATTCTATTCATTGGGGTATTTTCGATTTATAGTAACTCCAAACCTCTCAGAGAAATTTCTAATTCGTTAAATATTTTGTAACTTGATCATTTACATAAATTGTTCTGTTTGGGATACTTAGTATAGAATATTCCAGAGTTCAAATCCAAGTCTTAGCAATTTGAAGACTTTTCGGTTGTTCAGTTTCTTCAGTCTGCAACAGTTTCAGAAGTGAGATTCTTATTCAGAAATACCTTAAACAGGCTAATTTTTTTTAAGTAAGAGTATTTAACCAAAATCGTATACATATTACTACCATGGGATATTTGGTTTAACCTAAATCGGCCAAAGGAACAGATGTGCAGTGTAAAAACGGCAACATTCAAGGCACTGTCTGTCCAATATGGGCGAGTTTCTTATTTGAGAATTTAAGCTATAAAAAATTCTATAGAATTGACAAAACCAAATTTTTAGAAAAAGTGACTGTCTCAGTGATTTTAAAGTTCCAGAATTCTCATGCTTTGGGATCCGGAGTTGATATCCCGACAAACTAACTTTTTTTGTTGGTTATGAATTTTTTTCAGTCTATAAGTGTATAAATTTAATGTTAACAAAAATACTGAATTAATAATTGTTTTAAATAATATTTGCTTCTTCAAAAAGAAACGACAGAAATATAAGAAATGCAATAATAATTATTACATAAAATTACAAGAACTTCTTATCTATTAGTATGATTAATCATAAAGTATCCAAAGCTAGGGAATAAAATTGAGATTTTCATTAAAAATGATATGTCACCCATACGTACAATATGTACTTGTAGCTATGTGTCAGCAATGGATAGCAAATTGTTTGAATTTTTCTCCCTTATTCTCTAGTTCATTCCAGTCGAAATCGGTAAAAAATTTTAAAGTTGGATTACTTTATAATTACTCATACTTCGGGCTTAACTGATTTAGCGTAAATGGATATGCGTTGAAGCTACTATAATAAAGAAAGTGGTAATACCTTTATTTAGCTCATCTAAATCTGTTACAGTAATTACTGCAATATTAATTATATACTAACCAAAATTAAAGCATTCATTGCCATTCATCTTTATTATAAAATATAGATGTCATACAATGTAGTAATTTCTTTCTGAAAGATCCGAATTTGAACTGGAATCTTCTTAGTTAATGGCAATATTAGTCATAAAACAACGTGAACTAACGATACTAAATACTATCAATTCTGTTCTTCTTTAATACAATTAGTAATTGTATTTGAAACCATCTAAAGCGAATTAGATAATTGTACATAAATGCCTAAAACTCCTACAAAAAAGGCTATTCTAATTATATACTTAACAAAATATGCCTAAAAATTCTAAATTTCTTTGGCACGCAAGCCCACTTAATTCTTTGATTGTTTTTATTTCAAAATTTAACGTAAAAATCAATCATCATGATTTATAAGGCTCTTGAGCATGTCTTATAAAACTATCTAAAATTTAAACGGCATCGAGTTTTTATCACAGAAACAACATAATATTCAAGTTCAGTGATTTTCATCTTATCAAATATTTGTAAAACTTTTCAATTACTTGGAATTGCGTTTGTACAAGCTCACGTTTTTTTTTTTCGACTGATTATATTGAATGAATTGCTTTTTAAAATAACTTGATTTTTTTTATCAAATTGATAAAAATCATTTAATGAATTTGTTTATATAAAATTTTGTTATACAATTGGAATTAATTTGATAAAAAAAGCGGGTTTTTTTGTTTTAAGATATGAATAATAAAAAAATATTTAAAATACAAAAAAAAAAAAGAAAATTTCGTAGGTAAATAAATTACGTTCTAAAAAATTTTTAAATTTAAATTTACTACAATTTTTATATCAAAAGTAAAAAAATTTTCAATAAAAGCAAAAAAAAAAAAAAAAGAATAAATTAAAAAATAACGAGCTAAAATATTAAGTAATAAAATCTTATCAAGAAATTTATTAAATATAAAAAAAAATTCATTCACACAAAGTATCGAGTTTAAACATTAAATTCATATAAAAAATTGTTATCTATAAACAAAAAAAAAAAGAATCCAATGATTCCATTATATTCCGTCATATGTGATCTTAACTAGTAGCCTCGTCATTGAAAACTTCATTATTTTTTTATGCTATTATTAATTTTCTAAGTTCAGTTAAGTTACGTGCTCGAAAAACAACAAAACAAATTATTAAAATTATAAATCTATCGAACCTGTTCTTAATATCGCTACAAGTTCACTCTATCCCACTAGCTCCAAACTTTGATGATATATGACTATTTATAAAGAAATATCCAAATCTAATGAATCTTACTATCTCCAGGAGGATGTGATAAATATGAGATTATCACTTTCTGTAGGAAACGTGTCATTACTCTCCGTTTGTACGATATCAATCACGTGTCTTTACGTAGAATCAGTAGTATTAATAATCTGGATGTGATTTGTGGACAACAAACTTGATTTCAAACTACATATTGACTCATATCTGTCCATAAGGCGAACTCGATTTAAGGTAAAGGAATTTTTGAAACCACATATATTACTGCAGCTCTTTTTATTACTCTAGGAAGACCTATATTGGAATATACCAGGTATGGTGTTCCTACTGGAATTCCGAAATTATAGTAGGGTCGAGTCTGTTCAACGAAGATTTGTACTTCATGCGGTTATGAGACCTTTCTTGAACCCCTTTCTATTGCCTATATATGAGAAATAAATTAAAATTGATTGAGCACATTCTCTGGAAAGGAAACGTCAGATGCCCGATATTGTTTTTGTTCAGCAAATTATCAACAGCAATATAACGTATATAAGCCAGCTTGTCTTTCCCTATGCTCGGCTCTGCCTATTATAATTTAGACTTCAAAAATAAAACAATTTCCATATAAAAAAAGAAAAACTTGAAATTGTGGCTTAACTTATGCGCCTGAACTAAATTAACCTCAATTTTGTATGGGAAGTTTCGTTTCGCACGAAGTGTATACTACGAGTATAGTTTATGCGTAATTTTGTTTAGTTTGATTCATGCTATCCTAACTAGAATATGCTATAGCGTTGGATAGATTCGATTTTGTAACTCTATCATCATATGTATATTGTAATAGGGATGATCAAATCGAATCCGTCCATTGGCAAGCAAATGATAATAATCTAATACTATTAAACGAAAATCCGTCAACGACAAAGTAAGATTAAATAAAGAGTATATTATTTGAGAGTGCAATTCAAACTCTCGATATTCTGACAAAAAGTTTTGAGATTCATTTGATTAAGGAATCAAAAATTGACTATTTTCAAGATCTCATTAAAATGGGACATATGTTCAGACCAAGAAAATTATATTGCTTGATTTATATAACACATTAATGCACTATATTTGTCTGTTTACATTCACTTTAATCAGTTTTCCCTTTCTCCACATCCTGGTAAATACCATAATAATGCATTATTGCTTCTTTCTTTAGGTCGATTTATGTGCTGATAGTGATAGTTAACCTGTCCTATATTTTCTGGTTGCAATTAAACGATATCAGATAGCATTGAAAAAGTAATGTTTGATTTAATATGATTTCGATGAAAAGTTCAATAATCGTCTTTCACGATAGTCACACCGAATTTAAAAAACAGTAGCACATAAAATTTTAGATATTCCTAAATCGTAATAGTAAAAATTGCTTTTTTGTCATTCAAATTTTTGGTGAAAATTCAAAGAAAAAAAAAAAGAACATAATACAATCGCGAAAAATTAGCTCACGTTTTTATGTGACATGCGTTCACCTTTTATATAACCGAATTCATTGTTATTACTTATTTTCATTATCAAACAAAATACAATTTTTATATTTATATAAAAATTGTCACGCATTTTATTAAAGTCGCTATAAAATTCGTTGTCTTTTTTTGGACAAGGACACAGATTCAGAAAACCGAAAAGTTTATTATCCGGCTTTGTGAAAATATTATTATTTTTCAGTTGTAATACTCCTCTGTGTACTCTGTCTTTTTTTTTTGGTAATTTTATTTTTAACCTTAATTTTAGATGACATGAAAAATGATTATCGATTTCAAAGTTAATGATGAAAATGCATGAACAGAATTTTAAAAACAAAAATCAATTAAAACAAAGAATTTGGTTAGAAAAATTTGAAACTAAATTTTTATTTTCTTTCACGTGAAACACCCAACCCAACGTTGGGTTGGATAAGATACTCGATTTGGGATTTTCTTTTTTTTTTTACCCATATTTTAGGTCCCCACATGTCTTCTGTGTCTATTTCTAAAGTAAAGTGTAATTCTTTGTTGTGTTTCATAATTTTTAAATTAAAAATAAATCATATCTTAAACATTTTTCTCCTATTTCAGAGTTTCCCAAAGGGAGAAATTTGGATTTTGCAGAGGTACCATAGAGATGTATTAACGGAAGATTTCGTTTCACTCGTTTTCATACAAAACTATGCAGGAAAAATGGTAAATACTTTTATCTTCTCGCTCGCTTACTGCAAATAATTTAACTCTAATTTTTACAAGTTTCAGATACAATAACTCTTCGCTGGCAGATTTAGTTGAATGCATGAAACAATTAGAATAGTTGACAGTTCAATCATCCTGCAAAGTGTGCAACTATACGTTTCGATAGTATTCATAGTTTCAAGATACATTTTTTCTTACTGAAACCAACTCAATAAAAGCATATTAAACCCAATAAAATGACTTATTCCCTTACTCTGGGGCTGAATAATGTGTAGCAAAGTTTTACGTGTACATACAAAAAAATTGTGAAATTATTAGCTAGTTGTGACAACTGAATAATAGTTGTGACAACTGAATTTTAGTTGCGACAACTGGATTTTCTGTTGTAACAACTAACATTTAGTTGCCATAACTAGCTAATAACTTCACAATTTCCCTCTGTATACTCGTTTTAAACAATGTATTTATTTCAGGCTACCATACGCATTTATGTCAGGCCTGAACGCCAATTTATGTCAGGCTTGAATGCACATATGCAGTAAATTTAAAAGTTTAGGAAACACTGTATTTATTTAGATGGCTTTAGGCCAAAAATAGCCAAGAAAATTCATATTTATTTCTTTTCTTTTTTTAAATGTAAAAATAACTTTTTTTTTTGACATGAGTAAACTTTTTCTTTTTCAAAAATCAATTTTCAAAGTAAAGAATAAATAAATTTAAGAATTTAAGAATTTATTTTATAAATGAATAATTTGGAATTGATTTTACATCGACTTTTTTTATATAATTAAAAAATGCGTTTTCTTACATTCAATGTTTGTCTACGAACAAAAAAACAACTACACTAAAGTATGTCAGCATAAATTTTATTCGATCGATTGAAATTCGCAACAATAAAATTCTTATTGATTGAGAAAGAAATTAACTAACAGACGCACAAAGGAAAAAACGTTTCTCATTACAACTGATAATTTTTCGTTCTAATTAGAGTTTTAATAAAAATTTGACTAAAAGGATCGTGACTATAAGAATTTGGTTGGAACAACTACTAAAAGAAATGATTAATAAATATAAATTGTTTGTTGTTGTTAAGTTTTACAGAAGAAACTAGATTTGATCGATTACTTCATTTAGTCTAGAAGTAAATTGTCTGAAACAATTAATTTGGACAAATTGTAATAGCAATAAATATTTAATAATCTAAAATTAATTTTAATAAGTTTTATTTGAATAAGAAACCTTTTCAAAACTACAGGAAATTGTCCAAATTAGTTAGTTACTAAGCCAAGACAAAATTTTATAAATATACTTAAACCTCTTATTGCGCGACAGATAAAAAATCGGGCAAAATAAATTCGCATAAAAAAACTACTCGTGAAAAAGCACCTGATTCGCGTAGAAAAAAGTAGTCTAAGTGGAATAGTGTCTAATATATCTGTGTCTGTCTCATTTTTTAAGCACCTCTAAATAGGCAATTTATAATTATCCTGGTGCAATTTTGCCTTTGTTGTAAGTGGTCTACTGGGAAACCCTTTTACTAGTTAAAAAATAACATTTGACTTACCTTTGGTGTAGACTAAGTGCACTTGACCCAATACTGAAATGAAAAAAAAAAAAACAAATTAATTTTTTTAATTTTTATTTTTCAGAAAAAATTAAATGTAAAATATCAGAAGCCAGGAACCGAACTAGATCCTCTCCAGTAATATACTGCTATTATTGCAACAAGCAACAAGAGCTAATAAACAAAATGAGCCGCGAAGTCTGCTATTAGCAGCTTTGCATTTGTATTTACAAAATACTAGGACAACAATCCGTAAATGGAAAACATTTTTATGAATAAAGCATTAATAAAAAAAAAAACAATTCCTGGAATTTTTAATTTATTGTATTCCTTAAGATTCTAATTACACATTCCTTTTTATAATTGTTATCCCCTTTGGTAGGTACTACCAGAGATTAATTTGTCACTAAGTATGTAACACAACACATCGAAATAATCATCGTAGAAAGGTTTCAAAGGTATGGTTATGTAGGGAATCAAAGTTATATCGATTTATGCATGTTCGTCTGTCTGTCCGTATACAAGATAACTCAAAAACGCAATATTCGATTTTGTTGAAAATTAGAATGGGAGTTGCTTATTCCTTAACTGGATTTAGTATTGCATTTCAGCCAAACCGACCAAGGGGTAGCGAAGTTATTAAGCGAAAACCAATTACATACTTTTTGGATTTAAATAGAAAATTTGTAAAGCAATTTTGTTTAAATTAATTATATTGTTTAACTACATAAACAGATGATACTGTAAGGCAAAGAAAAGTAGAGAAAAAGTGAAAAACCGAGATCTGGACTCGAACCAAGGTCTCGTCAGCCTCATGAGGCGAGGTTTTAACCGACTAGACCATTCTACACTATGTCTACCACCCTGTTCATTTGCCTTTTCCTCTACTACCAATATTATTCAAATCATTACAACTGTTTTTGTCAAACCTCTCAATTGTTTTACCAAATTCAGTTGTATCCTATTTTTAACTCTTACAATACCATGACAATTTTCAGTAAAATCGCTCCAAGAATGGCCTGTTCATAAAGTTTTTCCGATGTATTCTAAAAACTTATATACCGATTTCAATAAAATTTGCAAAAAATATTAATGCTATTAGGCCTACCTGTAAATTTGAGCGTGAATTTGAAAAAGACGTAACGAAATTATGTACAAAAAACCTTGAAATATTCGCAGTTTTCGTGTTTCTTTCTCAGAGTTAATTCATTGAACTATAGATTTCTTAACTACAAGTCCCATTTCTACCATAGGGCATTAAAAAGGTCGGCTATAGGCCGATTTCCATTCAGTTACTATATTTTTTAAAACCAAAACCTTATTTTTTATTTATAAATGTCTTAAAACGATGAATTCAGACTAAAACTTCCAATCCAATATGTTTCGAAAACCCACCCAAATTTTCATATATAAATTGGTCCTGAGAGCTTCATATTGAATGGATTTTTATAACCAAATTTGATTATATTCAAAATAATAATAATTATAAACAAAATTACAAAAGAATAGTCGTAATTTCATATTTGTAACGAAACATTAAGTTTTAAACGATATCCATTTTGTGAAACAATAAATTCTTTCTTCTGTGACTCGCGGGACCATATTTTTTTTTATTTTTTTGATACAAACAAGAATGTTCGACGTGTGTGTTTATTTAAATTAGCCGTAAGTATATATTATTTTTATTTAAATTTGTTTTATTCAAGTAAAGAAAAAAAAAAAAAAAGCAAGAAGCAATCACATTTCATACTCATGGCACGTGAATATTAAGTTCCACCATTCCAAATAATATATTACGGATGCGAAAAAAAAAAAAACAAAATTGATGTTGCCAAAGTTGTTTTCGCGAAAAAACCAGTTTTAATTTTTACTATTGGTTTTTTTTTTAAATTTATTTATTTTTTAAAAACAAGAGTTTCAAATGTACCATTATTTTGATACAAGAGAAAATGATGTAATATTTTGATTTCTTGGAGATTGGTAAGCAAGCTGCTGCTAGTTGGACTTTGAATTTAACCACGAAGATGCAACATGACATGAGGCTGGGGATCTTAGAATCATTAAAGCAACCACGCAAAAAAATGGCTCACTACGTTTTTATAATTGACGTCATATAAAAATCATATGCTATTCTTTTGTGCTATGGCGTTATGGTCTGTAATTTTAGGGAGAGAATACTTTATTGTTTATGAATTTATGAATTCGAATAAATATTATTTAATTCTATTATAACAAAATACAATATGGGGAAAAGGTATTGTTATTTTTTCATTGTTTGATATAGAAATTGTTTATGCAGTTTTCAAATTAAATACACAAGTTCCGCGAATGAAATTTTAATCGTTAGTTATTAAAGAGTTGATATTTTCTATTGAACTAGTAGGCTGTTATCTTAAAAAACTAGGACTTGAAAGAGATAGCACCAGCTGATTCTGCGAGGGGAACGAAGAAACTCCAATGCATATTCTTTCCGATTGCAAGGCACTACTCCGTAGGAGAAGAAAACATCTGGGGACATACTGCTTCTCTCCAAGTGAGATACAATCTCTTAACTCACTCCGGATACTAAAATTCCTAAGAGATATAGGCTTTGAGGAGAGGTTGTAGAATGGGAAGTTAACCTAACTATTGCACCAAAGATAAAGGGGTACAATAGATATTAAAAGTCGCAGTACAGGAACACTCTAAAACTTAATCTAATCTAATCTAGAAAATATGATAGATAGATGAAAAGAATGAAGGATCTATAGGATCAATTGTATATAAATACAGTACTAAGGATACGCAAATTACTTACTACTTAAAAATCTGTTTTTCTTCTTCAAAAGAAAGCTGCTAGATTGAATATTAAATACACTGTCAACGCATATAATAGAAAAAAACTTTCTTTCTTTTAAATTAGAAAAAAACGCACAAGACTAATATTGATCGAATAATTTCTTATGACCCCTTCTTATTCACTATTAAAAAGCTCATCCTGTGATGAAATTCCAAAATGAAAGTTGAACGAAGAATAAAAACTGTCCTACGGTGCCCGTCTCCTTCTTGGACCAAGAATTATGCAGGAAACAGAACGACAGATCCACGACGTATTCACGGTTTTCAGTTTTCAAATTGTATTAAAAATAGTCCATCGTGGATCCGTCCCGTTCTGTGTAGTCTAATTGAAAACTTATATATTTAAAATTTTAATACGTTGTGAATCCGTCATTCTGCTTGGACCTTTCGAAGAATTTTGATACCATTCAATATAAGGCGACACTGTGTGCTTTTTTATCAACTATCATAGTGTCCATCACTAAATTATATCTTCTTCGACCAACTCATTTAAAGAATCAATGTTATTGTAATGTAAATTTCGGTCAACAATAAATTCAAAATATATACCATATTTTCTGACGGAGGAATTATACCATTTTAATATGTGAAAAGTGAAACCTAATAAGTCCATCCATTATGTGATATATCCTCATAGCTGTGAGAGGACATATTTGGGACGATTGAACTAAATAAAGGTAACTAGATGTCCAGCTTTTCCAAGAATATAAAACCTATCAAATACCTGTCATGAAAATTGGCAATATATGAAAACGATTTCACAGCAGGAATTGTGCTTTAATTTAATTCTACCATTGCCCAAAATGGCTATAGAGGAAATCAATGTCACTCAAAATTACTAATAATACGTTGATGAAATTTTTTTGGGGGATTTTTACAAAACATTTTTAGAATTATTTTTTTCCATATATACAGAATTTCAATTTGGGTAAACCACACGATAATTTATTTGACACAAAATCCCCAAAAAATCCTGTTTTCAATGCGACTCGCGATTTAGTTTGTTTTTATGCCCTATGGTAGGTACTACCAGAGGGTATATTAGTTTTATCACTCCATTTGTAACACATCGAAATAATCATCGTAGAAAAGTCTTAATGGTATGGTTGTGTCGGAAATCAAAAGTTATATCGATTTCTGCATGTCCGTCCATCCATCCGTATACAAGATAACTAAAAAACGCGTTATCCGATTTTGATGAAATTTAGAATGTGGATTGTTTATTCCTTAACTTGGTTTCGTATTGCATTTGAGCAAAATCGATCCAGGGGGAGCAAAGTTATAAACGAAAAACCAGGGTGACCAGAAAGTTTTGTCGTTTTTTGTTTATGGTTTTTCGAATTTGATTGGAAAATTTGTTAATCAATTTTATTGAAATTAATTATGCAGGTTAACAACATAAACGGACGATATCATGTTAAATTTCAGTCAAATCGGTCCAAGGATAAAGGAGAAGGAAATAATCCTAGGAGAAAATAACCCTCTCTATAAAGTTTTTTTGATGTACTTTAAAAACTAATACACCGATTTGAATAAAATTTACAAATTAGACTTATTCTATCAGGGTCTAGGCTACCTGCAAATTGGAAGGAATTTTGAAAGGGGAAACTAAGTTATGAAGTAAAAACCTTGAAATAATGTTAGTTTTGACAGTTTTTCTATCCCATTTCTACCATAGGGCATCAAAAAATCGGCTATAGGCCGATTTTAAGATACTATATGTTTTTTTCTCTGAAATTGCATAATTTTTAATAAATTTATGAAGTGAATTTTTTAACAGCATGAACTTTTTTTTACGCCATAAAAGCAATTATCAGGTGAAAGTTAACCAATTATATATTTATTTTTTTTTTATTCGATTTTTATTTTACTTGTTCTTATTTTTATCTTTATGGACAAAAAGTGGGTGAAATTATTGATTTTTTTTTTTTTTTATTAATTTTGGACAAATTTCTTTTATTTCTTTAATTTTTGGTAAAAATTTTATATTTAACTTTTATTTATTTTAAAGAATTATTGTACGTTTTTTTTTTTTGAAAAGCATTTTCAAGGAAATTTTCCAATAAGATTTTCAAAAAAAAAAAAAAAAAAAACATGTCAATAACAAAAATTCCATACAAATGTTATTGAACAGAATATAAACTTGAACGAAAAAAGAAATAAAATAATAAAAAAGATGTCTGTTATATCTTTTATCAACAAAATTTGATATTTTTATTAGTAAAAATATTACTAAATGTTCAAAGAAATAAAAATAAATATAAATTTTCTTAAAGAAGGTATTTTTTGAACGTATTTCTTTGAAAAACAGCTTTGATTTAATTTAGTTCAATGTTAAAAAAAGGTGTTTTAAAAAAAAAAAACAATCATGGCCTGTAAAGAAATTTTTTAATT
Source organism: Xylophagus ater (assembly GCA_963422695.1). Taxonomy (NCBI): domain Eukaryota; kingdom Metazoa; phylum Arthropoda; class Insecta; order Diptera; family Xylophagidae; genus Xylophagus; species Xylophagus ater. The sequence continues at coordinate 2,694,187 of OY730484.1, forward strand.
TAATAAAAGAATAGTAATTGGCTTCAAGTTCTTTACATTTAAAATCATGAAAATTGTAAAAGAAATAACTTAGAAATTCCTCAAAATAGGGATTTTTAAATGACGTTCCTTCCTTATCCTATAAAAAAAATGGATTACTTCTTATAGTTGCGACAGATTAGAAGAAAACTAATTTTAAAGAACGTGAATTTTAAACCAAATGAAAATAAGTTTCGGTGACAGACCGCAACACCGTTTTGAAGTAGTGGTTGTAGTATCTACAAAGTTTCAAATTACTTGAGAGTCAGTTGTGGAGCTGTATCAGCAACTGTATTGGCTACATCTCGCTGAAACTTCGGTAATCTGGCTGCACCAGAGCAACTGTTGCTAAAATGCATTTCAGTGAAATACATACCCAACGATGTTAGGGACTAATTCGTTTTACACGCATTGCAAATTACTAATTCATTTGAATAAAATTTCTAGTTTACTTAAAATTAGCTATGGTAAGTGATCGAAGGGTTATAAATTGCACATTTTAGAAAGGTTTTGTAGGCAAAGAAAAATAAATACATGAAGAAACGAGCCTGGAGTTGAACCAGAGTCTCGTCAGCTTCTAGAAACGAGGTCTTTACCGACTTGACCATTCAACACTGTGTTTATCGATCTGTTCATTTGCCTTTTCTAACTAAACATTATTCAAACAATACAACTGTTATTCGAAATATAATAACTATTCTATAACCTTTCAATTGCTATGCCAATTATTTTTGTATTAACAACTATTATGAGACTAATACTCCTACAGTTTCTTTGAAACCAAGAATTATTCTTGCAACGTCTACGTTTTTTTCGCAACTAAAAAGTATCGAACTGGTGAATTCATAACGTTTTTGTGAGGTGACAATTATGGAAAGATTCTAATAAACCCTTCAATAACTTAAAAATGTTATATCTGAAAATTTCTTGGCAACTTGATTTTGATAAGTATATACCTACTTGGATTGTATTTACTTACTTCGATGGAGCTACAAACCATGAGAGTCCTGGGCCTGGTCTTTCAGAACTATTTTTTTTTTGCGGGTGAGGTAGTTAGCTTTACGCCAACCCCCAAAATGGAGGGTCAGTTTCGCAATTACAATTTTAGCCTAATTTTACAAGCGGTTGGATTGTATTTAGACAATTAAAAAAAAGTCTAGAAAATTAAAAATATAGTACAGATAAAGAACATCTAATAATTTAATTTTCATTTTATTTTCAACTGATAAATTCGTGGTTAGTTACTTTTAGTAGATAAACTGTGAAATAGAACTCGTGATATGAAAACCGCTAAAAATCGCTGTGAGACTGGGTTAACTTTTCATGATAGTCTACAAATTAAAGTTAGCTTTTATGTGTTAAGCTAGTTGAATGAGCAAATGTCTCATGTGGACGACCGACATAGGAAAATATAAAATTTGGTGTTAAATGTAAAGAAAACAATAACAACTCTGATTTTAAATACTAATTGAGATAAAACTAAGTTAAATCACATTGGTTGAACGACGAATTATTATCTCCGAAACCTGAGGAGTTTTTTGAAGTAAGCTAGTCTGAACATTTAATAGTGACAAGATTTCCTACATAATTTTGTATGGAAATGAAATCTCCAGTTAATATATGTCTCTCTATAACAGCATTGTAAGTTATCAAATACAAACCGAGTACATACATATATCCATGAAACAAGAATTTAGCTCAGGAACTTAGGTTTAGGGCTTCCACAATGAACTACAAAAACTTTTGTAAAATAAAGAAAATTATGAATAAGATTTGTTTCTAAGCTAATATAATACTGAAAGAATAATTAACAATTGAAGTCATACGAGTGTTTAAACTAGAATCTAGTTAATCAAAAACTCTTAAAGTAGAACCAATCAATCGATGTGTGGGACAATTTTCTAATATTTAAGATAATTGGAAAAAAATACAGACTAATTTGAATGTTTTGAACAAATGCTTTTATTTTAAAGGTTAAATAAATTTAATTTTGTTTTTATTTTTTCCAAAATTTTAATATAAACACACTTATTTTTAAGATTTGAATTTCGTTTTTTTTGGCAAACAAAATTGCCTTAAAAAAACAAAATAATCACAACAAGTTAATCAACGCATTTAAAAATGTGTTCAAAAAGTTAATTTCTATTCATTTAAGTAGAATTAAACTTATTAATTGAAATGTTTATTATAAAAAGTCAAGAAATTTCAATGAAAATTAAGATTAATTACAAAAATTTCCGATTTCTTAAGATCAAAGTTTAAATTAAAAAGATTTATTTTTCTTTTTTTCCCAAAATTTTCCCATCTAAAATGGAATAACATTAAAATTAATCAATGTAAAAATGTTTATAGAAAATTAGAACTCAACAAATTTTAAGTTCAAATGGAAATTTTTATCATAGCCCAAGAAACAGGGACGTATAATCTAATAAGCGTTGTCGTTCTAGCATATTAGATGGCATAATCAGAATAAGGGCATGAATGGAAGAAGAACGATTTCCCCACTTATTTTAAATTTCACATATAATATGAAACGAACCATCGAAGCCCATATGATACTACTTAGATACTTCAGATCTTGTAAATCCGGATTTTATACAATTTTCTAACCACAAAATATTGAAAATTTATATATTTTTTCATATCAATAAATCTTACAAATTGGTTTTAAATTGTGTATGCGTCAGTTGAAGAGATTTCAATGATTACATCCTATGGTGGAAAATATCATACCAGACGTCAGTCTCTCTTCAAGTAGAAGGAAGTAAATCAACAGTCATATTTAAAAAAAAAAAGTTATAACAAATTATGACTGTCACAATTTTGAAATGGAATTCTGGAAGGCAACAGGTTAAAATCGATTATCAAGTGAAAGTAATAGGTTTGATACGAAAGTTATTAAGTTGTCGCATGTATTTTATTTATTTTATTATTGTCGACTTACAAAATTCCACTGTTGATCCATATTCAGTCATAACTTATGACAGTTATAAAAATATCTTTATTACTATAGGCAAAATACCAACTTTCACAGGAGTCATAACCTTATATGATCACCAATTTCGTTGTAACTTGAAATCAATTATATCTGCAACAATTATTAGTTTATGCCGATTTTTTTATACCAAAGTTTGTTCATTGTTTAAAGAATTACTTAAAAATGATTCGAATGATTTTATTAAAATTCAGGGAATAGATTTGTGATATAAACCCTTTAATTGGTATTAAATTTGTCTGGAAATCAAAGCTACGAGAAACTTCCATTTGGGATTACATCTGATACTTATCTACCGTAAGAATTTCTCTGATACTTGACAAACATTTTATTTGCATATAAAAATAATTGAGCTGTTCAAAAGCCAATGCGATTAAATCTATTTTAAAAGAAAAATGGAAGAGAATTAATTTTGACATCCGAAATTGTTATACAAAATAGTGTCAGAAGCTATAAAATAAAGGACTCTTGTGACAGAGAAAAGTTTCAGGAAAGTTTTGTTACTAGTTACCATCAAAAGAACTTCGAAAATTTCAAAAAGGGGGCTCAATTAACATTTAGAAATCGCCGACAGAAATTCGACGAATTTATATCAGTCAAAAACGAGACCTTTTTAAATAATTGACTATAGACTGATTTTAGTTTTTGTATATTATATTTTCTAACAGAAATTTAGTTCAGAGATCACTTTCTCTTTTCTTTAAAAAAAAAAACTTGTAGAAAACGAGAATAATTGAAGTCGACTTAACAAGCTATCAAAAAAAAAATATATCTAAGAAATAAATTTATCGAGACTAGATCAAATTAAAATTTATTACTATTCTGGAATTATGTTGGTCCCTCATTCGGGGCCAAAACACCATATTGAAATTATTTTTGCCATTATCAATGTCGTTTTTATTATGTAGTTATGTAGAACCCAAAAAAGGGAGGAAAATATTTACTATTGATTTAATGCATGAATGAATTTAATAACCGTGAAATCAAATATTTTATATTTTTTTTATGAATAAAATAGATTCTTAATTAATTTAGTTAAAAACTTCTCTAAGAAATCACGCCTGTTCTCCGGTCCCTAGAATTTTTATGCCCTATGGTAGGTACTACCAGATAACTCAAAAACGCGTTATCGGATTTTGATGAAATTAACAATGTGAGTTGCCTATTCCTTAACTTGGTTTGGTATTGCATTTCAGCAAAATCGATCCAGGAGGAGCATAGTTATCAAGGAAAAACTAGGGTGACCAGAAAGTTTTGTCGTTTTTTTGTTTATGGTTTTTCGGGTTTAATTGGAAAATTTTGGAAATCAATTTTGTTTAAATTAATTACATAGGTTAACTACATAAATAGACGATACCATGTTAAATTTCAATCAAATCAGTCCAAGGATAAAAGAGAAAGAATTAATCCTAGGAGAACATAACCTTCTTTACAACGTTTTTTTGAACTAATTTAAAAACTAATTCACCGATTTGAACAAAATTTACAGATTGGACTAGCAGGGTCTAGGTTATCTGTAAATTTGAGGAAATTTTTATAAGAAGGAACAAAGTTATAAAGAAAAAACCTTGAAATAATGCCAGTTTTGACAGTTTTTCTGCCCCATTTCTAGCATAGGGCATAAAAAATCGGCTATAGACCGATTTTAAGTTACTATATGTTTTTTTTTTGAATATTGTGAATTTTTTTTTCTTCCCAAAATGAAAAAATGATATGATTAGGAAAGGTGATAAAAAGAACTTGAAAACGGGACCGAAACAAAAACCGGAATGGAAAAAAAGTTAAGAATATATCCGTAAACCGGAACGAAATACATTTCGGTTTCAAGCTCTGGTGGTAAATATACTTTGTTCTCGCGGTAGAGTAAACAAAAGTACATATTTATATTGTACAATATTTGCCTTGAAATATATTTTTTCTAATAGAAATTTCCATTCGAGTAAGTTTCATAATAAATAGTTTTCATTTGAAGGGTTTGAGAAAACTGTGAAAAAACCCAATCCCACTGGAATTTGCGCTAAACTTTGAAAAGAAATAAAATTCGGGAATAATTTCTATTATCGAGTGGAAAAAAAACAAACTCAAGGACTAACCAATTGCTGGGTCATTATCACAAGACTAACTAAAATAAATGAAGGGAAATTTGGAGGAATATGAAAAGAAAACCGATATAATTTCCCAAAACAAAAAAAAAAAAATGTTTATTTCGTAACGTTTGTAATGGAAATTAATCGATCAAACATTTGTTTGTTGTTGTTATTGTTATTTTTTGGGGAAAGAATTTCGACGACATTAAAAATGTCGAAGATTTTGTATCAAAATCTTCCTGCGTGGAAATCGATTTCAAGAGGAATATTGTTTTTTTTTTTTCCTGTTTTAGTTTATTCTTTTAATGGTGTTGATATTTATTACAAAATAAAACAATTTTTGATAAGAAAATACTTTTTTGATAAATTGGTTTTTTTTTTGTTTTTCCTTTTATCAAATATTTTTTTTTTTTTTTTCAGATACTAAATGGAAGGTTTGACATCATATCCATCATATGTGTCCTAAATATGACGTCATAGATTCTATTTAGTCTCGCTTTTTTTTGGAATGATTTCATTTTATATTTATTATCTTTTTTGGAAATTTAAATTTATCAATTTTCGTCAAAATTGTCAATCATAGAACTGAAGTTTTGATTAAATAGTAACGTAATTTTGCCGGCACATGCTATACAGAGCCATCGAACTTTCCAATTGGTATACTTTTTACCACGTTTTTATTGACTAGCTTTCTTTTTTATTTGTGTGTTGTAGTACAAATCTTGTAATCGATTTTTAACTAACTTCCCGAAACTTTTAGAATAGCTCAGAACACGATGACAATGCATTCTTTTAATACTTTTAGCCATCTTTCAGCCAAATTGAATTCATTTTCAGTAAATTTTGTTTTTTTATGGGAAGTTAGTTTGGAAAAAACCGCAAGGACGCGCTTCGATCGAATTTAATGCCTTGCACTTTTGCGTAACGGTGTTTGACGATTTTGAAAACATGTGAATTTAGTTTAATACATTTGTCAAGTTTATATGATTCAACAGAAAACTTAAAAACGTGGTATATAAAAAGTTCTTTTTTATCTTGTAATAATTGGTCATTATTTTCTAATTACATTTTATTATTTCCAAGAAATACTAAGTTAGAACAAGTTTACAACCAAAATAAATGATATAGAAACTTATACCGTATGGTTGAAATGGAAGTCATATACTACGTATACGTGGAGAACCCAAACAAGGAGTCGAGTTTTAAAGAGCATTGTAATTCCTACGCCTTTTTCTTAATCAAATTACACGATTCCACTCCAAATCAAAATTGAGTTGAAATATACAGTCATACGCGCTGATCGTTGCCCAATTTGAGTTGACAAGTATTTTAAGTACATTATGAAAAACTTCACAAAACTTTATGACCAGACTAATTCTCTCTAGAACTTATTCTTTCTGCACTATTAAAGTCAAAATAGTGATAAAATATACAATACCAAAACAACTTATATTGTAAATTTTATTAAAATCAGACAACCGTGTTTTTGAGTTATAGCCCGGACGGACGAACATGCAAAAACTCAATACATATATTGGGATGTCCAGAAACTTCTATAAACTTTTGTCTATTTCAGAATTTCTGTGTTTTTTAATATCTTCCAAAAAGTTGTAGTTCTTGCCGTTAAGTGGATAAGTTTCAGAAAGGTACATAAATGGCATGAGATCAATTTATCTCAAAACACATTCTTTTCTTAAAGATGCATTAAAATATCTTCTTTCAAAATATTTATACAAGTCATTTCTTTTCAGCAACGTTAATATGTTTGAGATATGCTCTAATGCCATCATCTTCTGGAAATCGACACGAAGTTTCCGGCAAACTCAACACACCTATCCGCAGATTTACATTCAAGATAGGTTCCTCAGAAAACCGTGTAAATCGAAAGCGTGCAATACGAAGTCAATAAACCATTTAAAAAACATAAGCGTTAAACTGAAATAGTGCTGTATAAAAATGGAAGTTTTTCCTCATTTCTTTAACCATGTTAAACCGAAATCGTGCAATTCGAGGGCCGTGTCAATCGGGGATTAGGTGTATTTTGATTTACTAAACATCTAGTGCCCTGACACCATTTCTCCGATAATTACTTCTATGCGTTACAAAGGCAGTGACAAAACTAATCTAGGCATAAGGTATTAACATTAAAATCATTCAAATTAGAATATTCCTACTTGAAAAAATTAAGACTAGTTTTTTTTATGAATTTTTAATATAAAACTACTTATTTTTTTTTTTTCGTATAATCTTTTAAAGTATTTTATGTCGTAATTAATCTATCAAAAGATGGGATCACCATTTTACCAATATAAAACATCAACAAAGGCTGTTATTATTTTCATTTGAACAAGAAACCAGTTTCTTCTAAATTGTTCGATAAAATCGTTTTTTTCGTTATTTATTTTCTTATTTTTATTTCCAAATGAATTGCATTGTAAATAGTGGAACCTTTTTTCTTAAGGTTTTTTTTTTTAGGGAGGAAATATGAGAAGGTTTAGTTTTTCTTTTTTGTTTTTTTGTTGTTCAGGTTTTCAATCGAAAAAATCCTTTCTTTTGTGGAATTAAGTCGCAACTAATCACAAGAAATCTGGCATCATTGGTGAAGTAATATATAAATAAATCTAAGATGGGAAGCTAAGTTTATAGTATATGAAATTCTTAAAAAAAGGAGTTTTGACCAAACAAATAATTCCTCCTCATCCTTAAGGTCAGCTCCAGAGATCGTTAAGAAAACAATATATAGAAACTTCAAATCCGCATAAAACCGATTTTTTGATACTTTGTGATATATAAATAGCACTCGTAGTTTAAAAAAATGAAGAAGCTCAAAGAATAAACCATAGAATACGGGTAACACAAGAAAAGTGGTTCTCGTATGAATACACAAACTGTGTTGAAGCTTTTATCTGGATAAACCTTGAAATATTAGTTGTTTTGGTGCTTGTTTCTCAGACTTATTTCATTAAACTATAGATTTGTTAATTACAAATCCCATGTCTATCATAGGGCATTAAAAAAGTCAGATATAGGCCGATTTTATGTTACTATATGTTTTCTGCATAACTTTGTTTCTTTTTCTTGAAATTTTCTCTAATTTCCAGTAACCCTGTGGGCCTGTGGCCTATTCTATTCGGTTTAATTTTATTCAAATCATTTAATCAGTTCTTAAAATACATGGACAGGCATATTTTTTCCTAAAAAGATTTCTTTCTACACCATCCTTAGACCGATTTTACTGAAATTTTAACATAGTTTGGTCTATTTATGTAAAAAATGTATGTAAATTAATTTAAACGAAATTCCTGCACAATTAAATTCAAAAACCGCAAATAAACGACAGAAGTTTTGAAATCACCCTCTGATGTTTGGTTTATAAATTTGCTCCCCATTGATCGATTTAGCTGAAATACAATACCAAATCGAGTTAATGAATAACGAACCCAATTTTATAAAAATTGGATAATGTGTTTGTTTTTTCTTTTAGTTATCTTATATATAACTTGGATATGACTTGGATATAACTTTTGATTCTCTACACATCTATATCCTTACCCATCTTCGTGACAAGATTATTGTTATTATTACTACATCCTCTAGTAGTTAGTGGCCTACCATAAGACGGGCATTAAAAAGATAATAGAAGAATATATTTTATGACGTCTGAATGACGCCACTGGACCAAATAAAAAAGAAGAAAAAAACACAAAAATAAAGACGAAATTTCCAAAGAATTTGCTGAATCATAAAATAATTTCCAATTTTAAAGGAAAACAATGTTAAAGATATGACCTCCTACACCCCAGAAGAACACAACACAACAGCCACTAATTCTTTGGAACTCTATTTGAATTTCTGATCAAGCAGAAATTAAATTAAATAAATACAAAATGGAAATTTTTTTTTTTGCCGGGTTTCTTTTTTCTTTTATAAATTAATTAATTAAAAATATTTAAAATAAGGTCATGTAAGAATAAATAATTATTATTTTCAATTAAAATTTTATAAAACCATTTTCTTTTCTTTCTTTTTTTTTTTTTAGGATGGTTAAAGGGGAAGATAAGAATATAGCAATATGAAATTCTTACGAATTGGGGATTGATTCGGATTTTTCTGGAATATAATAAAAATTAAATTCAAGAAATAAAAACACAAAGAAAAATCCTGTTTAAAATATAATTAAATAAACAAAAAGAATTGTAACTCAAGATGTTTATGTCATTATTAATGAATAATAAACGAAAAAAAAAAAATAAATTGAAACATTTTTTTTTACCTTAATGGATCCATTTGTTACTTGCTTTTTTTTTTGTTTTTTGTTCCTTCTTTTGAATAAATAAAAACCACCAAGCACTTAGTTTTTATTTATTTTATATTTTTTTGATTGAAAGAAACCAATATTTTTTTTACAAGTTAGAAAAAAAAAATAATATTGTTAAAAAATTGTCATTCACTGTAGTTTTTTTTTAAAAATAAGGAAGATTTCTTTTTTCAATAAAATTCAAATTGTTTTTCACATAAAAATTTTTTGATTCTCATCTTTTTCAAATTGTCGAAAAAAAAGTGTATGGAATAAAAGATTGAACAATAAAAAAAAAACCGGAAATGAAATTGTATTTTACCAATTTTGAACAAAATAAAAATACAATATATAAAAAAAAACACTTTTTGAACAGAAAAACTAAAATAAAATAAGCTCACAAAAACTAACAACAATTGTTACAAAAAAACAACAAAAATACTAGGGAATAAAAAAAACCTAGATATTTTTACTATGAAATTTCAATTTCAAATGAAAATCTTCGCGCAGAACGCGAACATTAAATATGAAAAGCAAAAAATTTACCGAATTCGCCGATCTTTTAATTCGCCGATGTTTGATATAAAGCAGTAATCAAATGGATTCAAATCTAAAAACTAATGCGAAAACCTGCAGCATAATCATATGACGAACTTTTCAATTTACATTTATTTTGTGAGAAAATATTAGAGGAAAAAAAATTTCTGTAGATTTAAATTAGTAATAATTAAAATGAATAGTTTTGGACAATTACAATTTAAATTTGCTTGTCCGTCATTTTATTTCTTACTTACCATAAATTTCAATTGGTTTGAATATTAACTAAAATTTCACAAGGTGGGAAATTTTTTAAGTAACCAGAGAAAAAAAAACAATCGAATTGGATTTTATGAATAGCTGTCAAAAGAATATTCCAAACCTAACCTTAAAAAATTGTATCCAAATAATAATTTGTTTCTTGAATTCTCATAATTAAATATTAAAATAAATATTATTAAAAAGGTAGAGTATTCTTTATTTATATTGAGTTACTAATTTTTGTTAATAAATTTATATTTATATATCGAAGAAAATGCAAAACATATTTCCTTTTACCGGCGTGCATGTTTATTAGTAACGCAATAATAACAGGCGTTGTTTTTTTTTTTGTATAAAATATAAAAATTCTAGAAAAATCTTTTCACTACCATTTTTATAATTGTAGATAATCTGAAATGACGGACTCAGAAAAATTAGAAGTTCGTGATATAACACGAGTTGAAAGAATCGGAGCTCATTCTCATATTCGCGGACTTGGTTTGGATGATGTACTTGAAGCACGTCTTGTCTCACAGGGTATGGTTGGACAAAAAGATGCCCGTCGAGCAGCTGGTATTGTTGTACAAATGGTTCGTGATGCTAAAATTGCTGGTAGATGTATTTTATTAGCTGGTGAACCAAGTACCGGAAAAACAGCAATTGCTGTTGGAATGGCACAGGTAAAAAAAACATTAAGAAATTCGTTTGAATAATATTAATTTAAGTTATATAAAGGCACTTGGAAATGAAACACCATTTACAAATATGTCTGGATCTGAAATATATTCTCTTGAAATGAGTAAAACCGAAGCTTTAGCACAAGCACTACGTAAAAGTATTGGTGTCCGTATTCGGGAAGAAACTGAAATAATCGAAGGTGAAGTTGTTGAAATTCAAATTGATCGACCAGCAACTGGCACTGGACAAAAAGTTGGCAAGGTCACATTGAAAACAACTGAAATGGAAACAAATTATGATTTGGGTAATAAAATTATTGAATGTTTTATGAAAGAGAAAATTCAAGCTGGTGATGTTATAACAATTGATAAGGCATCTGGTAAAATCAGTAAATTAGGACGTAGTTTTACAAGAGCCCGTGATTATGATGCGACCGGTGCACAAACACGTTTCGTACAATGTCCAGAGGGTGAATTACAAAAACGTAAAGAAGTTGTACATACTGTTACATTACATGAAATCGATGTTATTAATAGTCGTACACATGGTTTTTTGGCATTATTTTCTGGTGATACTGGTGAAATAAAACAAGAGATACGTGATCAAATCAATAATAAAGTAATGGAATGGCGTGAAGAAGGTAAAGCTGAAATAAATCCAGGTGTATTATTTTTAGATGAAGCACATATGTTAGATATTGAATGTTTTTCATATTTAAATCGTGCATTAGAAAATGATATGGCACCAGTTGTTATAATGGCAACAAATCGTGGTATAACACGTATACGTGGTACAAATTATCGTAGTCCACATGGTATACCAATTGATTTACTTGATCGTATGATTATAATTCGTACAATACCATATACTGAGAAAGAAATTAAAGAGATATTAAAAATTCGTTGTGAAGAAGAAGATTGTATTATGAATACGGATGCATTAACAGTTTTGACACGTATCGCTACCGACACCAGTTTACGTTATGCCATACAATTGATAACAACAGCTAATTTAGTTTGTAAACGACGTAAGGCTACCGAAATATCAATAGAAGATGTGAAAAAAGTCTACTCATTATTTATCGATGAAAATCGTTCAAGTAAAATCTTAAAAGAATATCAAGATGAGTACATGTTCAATGAAATCACTGATAATGTAAAAGATGAACAACCCATGGAGTGTGGTGATAATTAAATTGGGGGCGGCGGGGACGGTGAAAAAAAGCACCTAAAAGAAAATTATGTTATTTTTATTTTTTTTTGCGATTAATAAAAAATGTCGAAAAGATAAAATATTTTGGTTTTATTTCTTTATCTTAAGATAAAAACTTTTTCTTTTTTATTTTTAATTAAAATTTCATTTAACTATTGGTCTTTTTCTATTTTGTTTTTCTTTTTTTACATGATTTTGTTTTCGTATTTTAAAAAAAAGGAAAATGGATTTCTAGGAATTTTTAACGAAATTTTCTTTTCGCTTGTAATCAATTTCTCTGTAATATAAAATAGTTTTTTTGTTTGATTTTTGATTTCTTTTTTATATATAAATATTTTTAAGCTTAACAATATTTTTATTATATTTTAATTATGTCTTTTTTTTGTCAATTCAAATTCAGAGAACGTAAATTGAAATTCAGAAAGCAATCGAACATTTTCTGTACGCTATGTAAAACGGAAAATTACAAAAAAAGAGGTAGAATATTTAACATTGGAGAGTAGGGTCCTAGCCGTAACAGATATGCTTTTGTCCCATTAATGACTGTTTCCAAGCTTGAATGACCAACGCGCGTTGTCTGAAATAACCATCAAATCAACCACCACTTTTGCATTAATCTTGTTACCCAAAACATTTGCTAATCGTAAGAATTAAATGAACATCTCCTCTAGGTAGAGTACAATAATTGCTTAATTCTTACACTTTATGTCCAACGTTACAGACAGAGCTATTCAGTTCATCACCGCTGTTGGTACAACTTACTATCCTTTCGGTTTCTTTTCAAATGGCATCACTTCCAGTCAGAGAAGTTCTGCAAATGTGCGAAAGTAGATGTAGACATGGTAGCAGTCGTACAACTGAAAGTCTTGTGAATTGTAAAACGGCAAATAGCGCAATTATCTTTAAACTCCATTAATGCGTTCCGAATTACAATTTACGTTTTCTGAAATTTACTTGAAGCTCTCTTAACTACAACTGAAAAACGTGTAGAATGGAATCGACTTCTACATCTAATAAACATAAATGAAAAATACCCAAAAATATATTATATTTGTATTTGAACATTCATTATTTATAAATTTCTTTATTTTTTGAGAAATATTTTAATAAAAAAAATAAATAGTTTACCACATAAACTTTTTCTCAAATAAATGCTCAATTAAAAGGAATAAGTCAATTTCGAAAAAAACCACTTTAGTTTAGTATTCGCACACGTTCTTAGTCGTTAATATTAAAAAGAATTAATAAAGAATTAATTACAAATCACATTTAATAAAAAAAAATGTTCTCACGCACAAATATTAATAATAAAAAATTCGTTTTTTTTTCTTCAATTTGCAATTTAATATCATAAAATGGTGCAATCTTTTTTTTTTAAATAAATTTTTATTTCACTAATTTTTAATATCGATTAAAATTCTTTTGCTTCTTAATAAAAAAATGTTCTTAAAAATTTAATTCTTAAAATTTTTGGTTTTTTATTTTTTCCAAATCAAAAGAGTCCCGATTTTATTTTCTTAAAATCTAGGCAAGATGCCGGAGGAAGGGGAAATTAAAAATCTAAATAAATTATATATAAAAAAAAAATATATATATATATATGGCGGTGGTACGAAAATATTAACTCAAAATCAAAAAAAAATTTTTGATTATCATACCAAATTTTATGAATTACAAACCTCTGGAGCTAAACCACGTCCAGCGGCAACTTTACATACCTCTCGAAAAAGATCTTTCAATATTGATGCCTGTCTCCCTTGTGAACCATCCAAAGTTATCGTTGGTATAAATGAAATTTCCGGTCGTAATGCTGATGTTGCTTCACCATGCAATTTTAATAACTCAGCACCATGAGGACTATCAAAACATTTTTGTATGAGCTCAGCATTTTCAACTTTAAACTCGCGTGTACACTAAAAAAAATTGTCGATATTTCATATTTTTGTTTTTGTGCAAGAAAAAAAAACCACTTCTTACCCGTTGCATAGCTTCTTTTGGTAAACGATTGTCACGAATCATACAAGCTACAGTTTCTAGTCTTGTTTTTGGATCTTCAATTGCTTCGATCGCACAAGCATGATAAGTATTTGCTTGACATTCGATTGGACCATGCTGGCAATTAAATTTTAATGAACCATTCGGTTGTAATATGGTCTAAAAAGTATCGAGAATTCTAATGAAGAATATTTTATATGATTTATACCAAAATTACTTACAGTTGCTTTACCATACGGTATAAATTGTATTTCTAATAGATCAGGTGCTTTACGATAAGCTGTTTGTAATTGCTTTAAAATGAAATTTTTCGAATCCGGACATAGTGCTTCAAAGAAGACCATCACTAAAACTGGTGCTCCAGATGGTCGTATCATTATTTCTTCCTAGAAAAGAAAATTTCACTTATAAACAAGACACGTCAATTATTTAATTAAACCGGCGAAAAAAAAAACAGCACCAACTGAATTAATATTGTTTTTTTTTTTTTTGTTTACATTTTACGTGGACAAAATTCAATTAATAAACTGGATTTTATAATTGAATTATTGAAAAAAATTTACAAATACCAACCCCAAATTGTGGAATAAATCGTATTAGCTGCCATATAATTATGACTACAAGTAGTAAAATAAAAACTCGCTTTCGTGTCGAATTAGTTATCATTTTGTTGACAAAATTATTTTTGTTTTTTGTAAATGAATTTTCGGCGTTTTACTTTTTTACGTGTTAACTTTTTTTTTTTTACTTATATTATAAATTAAAATTGCTATTTATATGTATTGCTAGAGTTATTTAGTTATAAATTAGGAATTTGTACATTTTATTCACAAATTAAATGCCGAGATATATACAACCAAACTCGTCAAGTGATTTTTTGTAAACTGATTCTTTTTTTCTGACAGCTTTGCAAATTTTTTCTTTGACAAAAAAAAAAAAAAAATTACCAAAAGGGAAATTCTTATTTCGAAATTAGATGGTGATTTTCAATTCGAAAAAAAGCGGGAATTGTTTTTAAAATTTTATATAAAAAATATAACTAAAATCGGTTTATAACTGATTTTTTTTAAAAATACAACTTGTAATTAATTAATTTGTTAAATGAATTAACTCTCGAGAAAAAACAATCAAAACTAATAATATTTCACTGTTTTTTCTGCATAACTTTGTTCCTTTCTCTTCGAGTTTGGTCTACAGATAACTTCGGCTCAGAAAGCGTATATATTCTACAAATTTTATTCAAATTGGAATATCAGTTTATGAAGCAGATCTAAAAAACTTCACAAAACTTAATGGCCGGACCAATTTTTCTCACGATACTTGAATCGATTTTTTCGAAATTCGACATAAAACTTCTTAATGTAGTTAACCTAGGTAATTAATTTAAATGAAATTGCTGCACAAAGTTTTCAAGTAAATATGAAAACCCAGAACGACAAAACATTGTGCCCATTTTAATTTTCTCTTTTTAACTTTCTTCCCCTTCGGCCAAATTTCGCTGAAATATAACACCCAATCGAGCTAAGGACTGGAAAACCTATAATATAAATTTCATTCAAATCAGACAACTCATTTTTAAGTTATCGTGTAGACGGATGTTTTTTTATTAAAACTAGCAGACGTCTTAAATTCGACTTAAATTCCTGAATAGTACGTGCTGAAATCACACTAACAGTAAGTCGATTCCAAATCCGTATAGACCGTACAAAGAATGAGAGTTCCCCGAAACGGGTATGAAATAGCGGCAAGTTTCTGACCCTTATGATGGTTTTTTAGAACATTGTGCCCTTTCTAAAAAGCTGTGCTTGGTCCTTTTGAAGCTTTTTTGGAACCACCAGACTTGTTTCTGTGACATTTATTAGATAGTCCGGAAAGCCTTTTCGTTTTTTTACTATATACTTATTTTTCTAAACAAAAAATATCTTATGTCATTTCTAAATTTATTATTAAAACTTCCATTACCTGGATCTAAGGCAATCACGGTCAATGGAGATCGTTACCGGACCATGATCAATGAATATGTGTTTGAAAATATGCATGATATTGATCCTAACGAGATATGATTTCAACAGGATGGCGCTACGTATACCATGGAATTACATGAAGTAAATGGTTTATGCTGATAAACCAACCACAACTGGCAAATTGGAAGCCAACATTATTCGTTTCATTCGAGACATACGACATGATATTGCATAAAAAAGTTCCCCAAAGCTGGACTGACAGAATGCGCTTCGTCAAGAAGAATCGTGGTGGTCATATGCCCCAAGGTTTTTTTTAAATATTAACGCTATTAATTCGTCTTTCAAAAATAAAAAACAATTTTTGATCAAAAACTTAACTTTTTCTGTTATTTCTTTAAATTTAAATTTCTATCCGGCTTTAAAAAAAAAAAAACACCCTTTACAATTTACAAAACTTATTTAAAAATAAATTAAAATAACTTCAAAATTTTTCTGCAACAATACATTTTTTATTTTCTTTTCATTTTCTTTCAATTTTCTTTCAATTTTTTGTTTTTGTTTTTTTAATTGATCAAATTCTTTTTTTTTTTTTTTAATGAAATTCTTTAAAATTAACATCCAATAATAACGTATTTTATAAAATTATATTTTTATTTAATTCTATCAATTTAATTTTTTTACAAAAAAACTTCATAAAGAATAATTAAAACAAAAAACAAATTTTCCAAATTAAATTTAAGAAGAAGAATAGAAATTGTTTCTTGAATAGTTTTTTATATTTTTAGTTTTTAAGTGTATTTTTCCAAATAAAATAAAAAGAAAAATTAAAAAAAAATGGTTTTCTAACAATTATTTTTATTTAATAAAACTATTTTATTTTTTTTTCATCGTTGTTTTAAAGCAGTATGATTTTTTTTTTGTTTATTTTATTATTTATTATTAATTAATTAATATTTTATAAGTACATATTTTTTAATTTTTATTGTACTACAAAAAAAAAAAAAAATTAAAAAAAAAAACTAAGTGAAAATTTACAAATTAAAAATTGTTCAGTTTTACTGTAATTTGTTTTTAAAAATATTTAAAGAAAATCTTAAACTAATTTTCTAAACGTTTAACATTCGCAATAAAAAAAAAATAACAAAAAAAAAATTCAATAAAGTATTTTTTTTAAAAAAAATAGCTTTTAAAAAATCCGATTTTTTAAAAACTGTGCAATTTTTACAACAAAAACAAAAAATAATTTTTCTAAACAGTAAAAAATTAAGCATAATTATTGATTTCAGGGATCGAAACTTTTATTAAACATTTTGAATAAGTTCCTTTTTAAAAGTTCTCACAAATTAGAATTGCGTTGAAACTTTTTAATAATTGAGTAAATTTTATAGATTTGTTGTTTTTATTTAATTTAATTATATTTAAAACTAGCTGACCCGACAGACGTTGTCCTGTCCAAATTTTAATAAATTTGTTTGTGATCGTTTTTTAAAAGCTATTGAAAATGTGTAAATAAAGTAAAAATGAGAAAAAAAACGTATTTCTGCTACAAAAAACAAATTGAAGAAAAGAACCTTCTCAAATATTCCAATTTTCCGGGCAAATTTTCCCATTTTGCTTTCCGTAAGAATCTTATTCGGACTATTACGAACATTTTAACAAAAAAATTAGCAAAATCGATTCAGCGGTTCTTAAGTGAACCAACGAACAGCATTTGATTTTTATTTATACAGATAAAAGTTCAGGTTAAATTTAATTTATTATCTCGTTTATGGTAATTATAAAAGTTCTAATCAACAAATATTCGCTTTTTTGCTATAATGAATGTGGACCCGGTTCGTGATTTTGAAGCCTGTAATTGTCGGGGTCGTATCACTATTGGTTGTTCTTAGTTTAAATGAACTAAGAGTAATTATAAAGTATCCCAACTTCTAATCTCTGGCATGATGAAGTTGTTACCAATTTCGGTCAAAGTGTAGCTAATGATAACCATACGACTCCATTGGACTTATTTCAAGACATATTTTCAGTCGAACTGAAAAAAATTCTAATGGAGACTCTAAAATTTGGATTTTTATGTCAGTAAAGTATGGAAACTTCCTATCCTTACCGTATCGCCGTTTTTGACTGTTCTTTTTCAAACAATTTTCTATCCATTGCTGAAATAGATAGAGCTATATATTGTACGTATGGGTGAAAGAGAAATATAATGTAAGCAAAGAAGCACATGTTGAAATTTATATGGGAATGTACAAATACATGAAGAAATATAAGGTTTTTAAGTTTCTTTCACGTGTTTTTGCTTATTCTGGCTACTTTGCTAGCTTTCCATACTTTATCATTACCAATACTTTGATTTCGGCTGTACATTTTCATACAATTTTCTATCCACTGCTGAAATAGATAGAGCTACATATTGTACGTATGGGTGACATAGAAAGAATTTTTCTTAATTTTATAATACATATTAGAAAAACGTTAAGAGTGATCAAAATTTCATAAGAGTGAATGACGTCATGTCATTTCATTTTTCCTTTTCCTGATACATTTTGTATTTAAAAACTGTTCGTGGTCTTCTACACTTATTGTAACGTGAATTTCGTTTTTTTTTTGTGTAATACTTTGTTCTGTTTAGTATAATTCTTTATTCGTTAGCTTTAGGTTTTTTATAATTACTCATACTTCGATTAAAATTTGTGATTTCAAACTTCCGTCCATATTTCGGATGACACTTAAAGCCATCAATTCCACTAAGTTAGGGCGTAAGCAACTATAAAAGTAAAAGTAGTTGTTGGGAATTGTTTTTCATACATTTAAGGCCAAGTATGGCATATATCGGCCCACGTGAGACAGAAAATTAATATCTCCACTAATATATAAAATAAAAGTTTTATCAAAAAGTTCTATTAAAAAAACGTATAAAACTTGGAAATAAAAACTTAAAAACAAAAAAAAATTATTTATGAAAAAATTTGAATAAAAATTTCGATCCCTGATTTTTTTTAAAAAAAAAAAAACTTTTAATATTTTTAATTGATTTTTCTTTTGGCTCTTCAAATATTTTCCAAGTCTTTCTATTATTTTTATATTTTTGATTAACAAATAATTGTTAATTTCATTGGATTTTTTTTTATATATATAAAAAATATCACCATTTTGTTTTTCAAATTATTAATATTTCTTTTCTTTTACTTATTCTTAAATAATTAATTTGTAAAATATTTTATTTTTGTGATTAATTAATTTTAGAGAATTTATATTTTATTTTGATTTTTTTAGTTTTTTATTAAGGAATTTATGATAAAAGATTTTGTATTTTAAAAATTTCTAATTATGATATTGGTAAAGATTTTCTAAAGAAAAAAAAAATTGGAGAATTTCTTAAATAGAAGACTTTTTAAAGTGAATATATATATTTTCTTTTTTTTTTTTTTTAGAAAATTTGTAATCTATAGTTGACCAAATTTGTTGGCCTAAACTTTAGGCCAACAAATTTTAGGCCCTAAAGATAAAATATACCAAGGTGTCCCATTCAAATTTAAACATAGAAATATCTCGAAAAGGAAATTAAGGTCCAAATAGAATGACGAAGCATTCAAATTTTAAATATATACGTTTTCAATTAGACTACACAGAACCCGACGAATCCACGATGGACTATTTTTAATATAATCTGAAAACCGAAAACCGTGAATCCGTCGTGGAACCGTACCGTTTTTGAGAAGAATTTTATAAAATGATGAATTTTAGTTTCTTCATAAACTCAGCAATGAAATTCTATAAAACAACAATTGATAGTTATATTCACACTATCCACGCACGGTTGTCGAAAAATCAAAATAACATTGAATGCTTGGAGGCATGGTCAACAACAGGTTTGACAACGTGTTTGAAGATGTATTTCCTCGCTTAAGACCTGCTTAGCACAATAGTGTGTTTACTTGAATTTATTATAATGTTTTGTGTCGATGATTGGGCAGTGGTGAGTTCATTAAGTATATCTGAAATGTTTTACCAATAACCGTTGGTTACGATTATAAAAATGTGAACACTAATTGGAATATACATATTATTGCAACTAATGGCTGCATCCAGCAGTTCTAAGCGCTTTTTCAAAATTCTTAATCTAAGGAGTTAGAATTTTTGTACTCCTGGATGCATTTGCTTGAATCAAGCGAATATACAAATCATTTTTTAGTGTGAACAACAATCTTAAATGCGCTGTTTGAATTCACAAAACATTTCTATGCTAGAATTTCACTAAGCGCTTAAAATTAGAATTGCATCCAGTCGTCTTGCTAGATTTAAGCGCTTAGGACTGCTGGATGCGCCCAATGTTGAACTTTTTAGGCTCGTAACCAAGGGAGATTGTCATTAGGAAGACTGTCAGAATTAGGATAAACATTGAGAAAACTTAAAATAAGCTATTACAGTGTTCATTAGATGTGTGCATCGATTCAATTTTGAAAACCAATTAACAAAAAAAAAGAAAGAAGACAAATACAGTGCTAAAATAAATAATAAAATTCTTAAGAAAATTCTCAAAATCTAAGTGTTTTAAAAGAAAACATATAAATTGTTTTAAATATTATTGAAATTTTTCCTGAGGTCATTCCTATTTATTTCTACAACAAATCAAAAAAAAAAATATATACTTATTTATATTTTGAATAGCAAAATAAAAAAAGCTTAAACTATTAAATTTATTTCTACGAATTATGGATTCAATAATTTTATATTTTTTTCTTTTTAATTTTTATTAATTGTATTTTAATAAATTTAATATTTACAAGACACAAAAAAAAATATAATTAATTTATATTATTGCAGGATTTATTTCATAAGTTTTAAGTACAAAAAAAAAGGAAGGAAATAAATGAACTTTACCGATGAAACGTAAGCGCATTTCGGGCACATTCAGTACTAGATACCGCATTGCTAAAAATAAACTTATTCCAGCGCAATTGATTTGTTCGTCATTGCGTACTTTCTATCTATTATATAAAAAAGTTTTCTCCGCAAATCGTTTATAAATTTTGTAGGAGATAGAAAAAACTGAATAAATAATATCTTATAATTGAAAAAATAATCGGGCACGGGGGCTGGGTTCGAACTTCAACACACTTGATTTTACTAAATAAAGTCGCTTAGTCGCTTTCGCGTTAAACCATTGACTGAAAATATAAAATGTGTATCAGTTCCTAATAAAATTACATTGTCCTCTACCGACTACACACTTGCGAGGGTGGGGTAGGCATTGGTGAGCGAAGCGAGCAGGGAGCGGAGCGCCCTAGTGGGATGCACACAATACCAGAAAAACGGTAAGAGTGATTGAAAATTTCATAAGAATGGTGATGTCATGTTATGTGCTTAATGCGTAACACGGATTGAGAACCATGGACTTTGAGAATCCATATATAAATAGGCCAACACAAAAATTTACCTGCCTTTTATTCGTATTCTAACAAAAGATATGGCTTAATATATATATATCGATGGAAAGCTATTGTTGAGGAGAAGTTTTTAAACACAAAAGCTATGTTGATATATGGTCGTTGAGCCAGGTTGAACAGGTGAAAGTTTCCCATATATTTATATGGGAATAACAACAAAATATATGGCACACAGAGCTGTTGTGTGGAATGGAAAGAACTGAAATGTTTTAGAAGATTTTTCGTTCAGAATTATATAGAAAACAGCTGTTTATTTTTCTGGATCAAATTCAAGAAAACAATTGAAAAAAGCATTGATGTTTGGATTTCTAAGTGAGAATTAGAATATCATATTGAAATTCACAAGTTTAACTTTTAATTATATTGCAATCGATATTTTAATTTTAATTTTATTTGGTCGAATTTTGACCAATGGGCGGCGGTACTAGTATTAATTAAAAAGTGAAATTTCAATTTTCATTAAATTTTATGTAACGTGAAATTTGGAATAATATTGAAAATATCAAAATATATCATTCAGGCTGTACAGAGAGTGCCAGAACGCGCTCGTTCCAGGGTTATCCAAAAAAAAAACAGGGTGAAAAAGATCAAAATAAATTTTATAAGATTAAAAAAAAATTGTTTTTTATAAAATATCAATAATGTCACTTGATTTATAATAATTGTAATCATGCAAAAAAAAAATATATTTATATACATATGTATATATAAAAAGTCTATATAAAATAATGACTAAATTTTAATAAATTTGCTTTTTTTTTTTTTTTTAGCTTAAGTAACAGGCAAATAATAAAAGGAAATATTTCTCTTAAACAACAATTAAAATTTTCTCTTCTTGTATATAATTAATAATAATGTAATAAATGAAAATATAATATGTTTATATTATAATGCAGAAAATGTTAAACGTTCCATAAGAAACGAACAACATCTTTAGAAATTTATTATGTACTTGGGCGGAACGTTATAACCGTTTGTGGCAGAAGTGGTTCAATTGTATCATCAGATGTACCTCTTCCTTCTCTTGCACCATCTCCATTACCTCCTAATGATGGATCAACACCAATATTTCTTTGATTTTGTTGTTGTTGTTGCTGTTGCTGCTGTTGTTGTAGTTGACCAGAATCTCTTCTATCATGATCATTCAATGAATTTGGACTAACTGGACTCGGACCATTTGGTACTGATTCCTTTTTGTACATTACCAAATCATTTTTGTAACGATCCGAATTTTTTCTTCGTTTTAAATCAATACTTACCGGTGGAAATGTTGGTGATGGTGAATTACTATTTGGTTTACTATGATTTCTTGGTGTATTCGAATTCAAATTTGCTGTATGTGCATTTATACTACGATCATCTTCGTCTAATGAATGCAGAAGCTAGAAAAACAAGCAATAATCAACATTGTAAATAAGGGAAAAAAAAATTAAAAAATTTTACCTTTTCAACTTCATCGTCAAGTGGTTCACTACCAGAATCACCGAGTTTTTGTGATCTTTCTAATAAGGTTGCACGTTTGGCAGCTAAATATAATGTTCGTTTTATTGAAATATATATCACTTCAGTAACAGCACGAACAGAATAGTCCGGAACAAATGTATGCTTTAATAAAGCATCCATATTTAATGATTGTAATGAACCCATAATTTGTTGAGTTTGATTTGGTGATTCTAGACAAATTTACAAAATGTTATCATCAATTAAATAACAAACAATAATAATAATAACTTACCAACACCGACATTTTGTACAAGTGCTTGTACACCAAAATATGTGAATGGACCACTTTCAAATATTAAATTTTCTTTACCGACAGTCACTTCAACACGTCCTTCCAAAATAAGTACAAACGAATCAATCGGTTTACTTTGTTCAAATATAAATATGCTTGGATCATTCTTTTCTTTTCCTTTACATTTAATATGATGTACAATATCTTGATTTAATAAACGTCGTAAGATTGTTTCAGATACCACATCTGGTTTGAATGGATCAACAGCTATATAAAACAAAAAGACCCGAGATTTTAAATGAAGAAAATTCAAAAACCAAAAAAAATAGCAAACTTACTTGTACTTAAATATTGGAAAGTAGCTAATGTTAATTGTGGTGATATTCTTATATTTTGATTTTCACGACGTTCTGCAAATATTGTAAAATCTTGTTTTTTAATTTTTTGCCGTCGTACCTTTCTACGATTATCGGTGAACACATCAGTTTCATCCATAATTTCAGCTTGTATCAATTCTTCAATAACATCTTCTAATGTTACTAAACCAATTGTTTCATAAAATGGATCACGATCACCTTCATTATTTACACGATGTACAAATGCCATATGTCCTTTATGACCTTCTTTAAATTGCTTAAACATAATATCTAATGTAACATCTTCAAAAACGAAATGACATGGATTTTGATAGAATTCACATAATGTCTTTAATGGTGTATTATCATCTGGATCGACAAATGCTAAATCTTTTATATATAATAATGTTACAATATTTGTACGATCACCATCATAAACGGGTATTCTTGAAAATCCGGATTTCATTATTTCCGATACTGTTTCAAAATCAAGTAATGCATCTAATGATAACATAAATGCATCTTCAATATGTGTCATAACATCACCGACAGTCTTTTTACGTAATTCTAATGCACCAGAAATTATATTCACTTCATCTTTATCGAGATCATTAATTCCAGTTGTAACCTATTTAAAGAATCATCAATAAGGAATTTTTTAGAATAGAATAATTGAGTAACATAATATAAATTTCATGGAATTAAGAAGCTTTTTCTTTATACATAAATTGTATTCTTTTAAGTAATTATTCCAAGAAAAATGGGAGAAATGTTATCAAATTCATGATTTTATAATAATTACAGAAATTAAATTTAACTAAAACTTCCGGGATTATAATTCCAGCCAGAATAAAATTAAAAGATTTTTCATCAAAAGAAAATGTTTAAATATTTACTTTTTCATTAGTAAAATTTCCTTATTCCGTTTATATTTAGTTAAATATTTTAATACTATTTATAAGATAAAAATTAAATCTTAAAAGAAACATGATTTAAAATGTTTCTTATATTGTATTTATATTTAATCTTAAAAAGAAAACATTTTATTGTACAATAAATATAAATAAAAATAAAAGAAACATGTTTTTTAAATAAAAAATTTAAGAAATTGAAAACTTTTCAATTTTATTATATTAAATAATAATTGACAATAAACTCGTGTGAATGTTATCAAGATTTATGATAACAAATAAATAAATGATGAAAAAATATTCTTACATAAGATATATCATTGAAGCTATTAGCTGCGTTTCTATGGGAAAAATAAGCACGGATATCATACATTTTATACGCTCTAATAGTAGAGGCAGACATAGGGTATTCATACCTTAGTATCGATACTACAGTATAGCCTTGTACCATGGTATAAAAAGGGGTTGGCACACATCAAATATAGTATTTGTCTGACATTTGAAATTCTGCCATTTCAGGGAGAATATGGGAATTTCTTTTCGCTCCTCTTAAATCCGCTATATGATTCCTATAAACATCTATAAATTTTGAGGTTTCATCCACCGATACAATTTTGCGTTTTTTCTTTACTTTTTCCACTTTTTTAAAATAAAATTTTCAAAAAAAAAAGTGTAAACATGTGTCAATTGCTCAGCTTTCCTACAAAATTCCATTCGCTATTTTCCGCTTCAATAAAAAGGCGCGACAATCACTAAAGAATAGATTACAGTGGCCGAAAAAATTAAGTAAAAAAGGGAATACCACGTACTTTTTCGAATTTAAATACCAGATTTATGCTACGTAGTTGAAATGGTATTCGGCTTGTATTCGACGACACACATATGGTATACCACATGGTATCCTTAAACTATGGTATGAATACCCTATGTGTGCCTCTAGTATTAATTAAGGAATACTTGTATATAGCATTCGTGTTTAATTTAACGACGTTATTTAGTACCTATGTATCTACCAGATTGTAGATGGCACATATCAAAACTTTTGTTTTTTAAAAGGCGTCTATTTTGATTTTATACCTGTGATCTATTGAGACTTCTATCGGGCGCTATTTCACTTTTTCAAAAAAAAGATTTTTTAAAATCAATATTCGTATAACATTTAATTTCGGATGGAGGTACTAGTGATATTATTTGACAGAACAAAATAAATCAAAGTTTAGATTTGCGCCATCTACCATCTGGTAGATAGTACTTCTACTACTACTTCTACTATCCATCACTAATTTAGCACCCAATATTATCCGGCTCTAAAATGTCTGATAAGCGCGGATACCATTCCCCAAAACACAGACAATATCAATTTAAAAACAGTACTAGTTTTTTTTCAATTCACTCCTTTATTGGTGTATTTTATTGGGAATTCTATCGGGCGCTAATTTACTTTCTCAAAAGAACGATTTTTTTTAATCAATGTTCTTATAACATTTAATTTCGGATGTTGGTACTACTGATATTATTTGACAGCAGTTGAATTTAAACAAATAAAAAATTTTTTTTTTGTAAACGACAAATAATACGTTCTTCTATATCCCGATTCCATTTTAAACTCACATTCAATTTAATAAAATTTTTAAAAAAAATCTGTTATATTTTTTGTGTAAATAAATTTGACATTTATTTTGTTTTTATTAAAAAACATGCAAGGCCGCCAATTTATAAAAAAAAACAAAGTTTTGATTTGCGTCATCTACCATCTGGCAGATGTCGCTTAGTACATATTTTCTATCGATCGCTAATTAAGAACATATAGATGTATGGTAAGCACCGATAGAATTCCCAATAAAATACAGCATATATTTGGCTTGGGCCACCCTGTAGTAATAATAATATTTATGAAATTCAAAAAAAGGAATTTGTTGCTACGACAATTTCAACTGTTTCATAAATGTTATCATCAAGAATAAAAAATGTTTTAGTTATCTTTTTTTTCTTCATTTCATGTCTCAAGTATTTCGTTTAAATTTTACACAATATAAAAAAAATAAGAAAATATTACTGATAAAAAATTATTCGAGTATTTTATAATAGTAAAAATTTAAAAATACGCAAATCAATAATAACTTACCCGAACAAGCTCCTTCAATCTTTCACGATTATAAACATTTCCAATTTCTTCACCCAAAATTTTATCTAAAAATTTAGATACTGGCCATGATAATGGAGCTGTAATTACCATTATAGCTTTTGTTACAAATATTGTTTTAGCACCAACAGCTAAACCATGTCTAGAACAAATTGCCTAAAAATAAAAAGATTTTTTTATATTTAAATTTTATTCTCTCATAAGTTTTATGTGTTAACAAAGCCGTGATGATAATTGGTAAATTCTTACCTGTGGTGTGATTTCACCAAATATAACAATTGCTAATGTTGAACAAATAACAGCTACTAAACCAGATGTTAAACCATCCAATAATATAGTAAATGTTGAATTGACAAGAACATTTCCTAACAGAATACTACATAGTAGATAATTGCCATGATCTCGAACTGGTTGAATAACTTTAGCATATGCTCTTTCTTTTTCTGTTCCAGTATTTCGAAGAATCTTTAATTAAGAAATGAAAATACATAAAATTATAAATTAATTAATAATTTTTATTAAATATTTGTGTAAATTTTTTTTTGATAACTATTTTGAAAAAACCAAAAAAAAACTAGTTACACCCTGTATATATGACGCCCATAATTGTCGATTTGAGTGTTTTATTATCTTCATGTATTCGAGTAGATTTTTTTTTTTTTTAATAGAATAACTTTTAAATTTGGAAAGAAACTTTTTTTCTTATTAAATCCAGTTTTAACAAGAATTTAAGAAAATTCACCCGAATCAAATTAATTCATGCAATTGTATAAAAATCAAATTTTAAATTGAATAATTTAATTTAAATTAAATTTTAATTTTAATTTTATGAAATATTTCACAATTTTATTTGATATAAAAGAAAGAGTACCCCCCCTGTTTTCTAGTCCTCGAGTTTAGAACCAAATTATGTTCCAAATAATTAATTATGATGAAACGATAATTACAGAAAAGTTTTACCTTAAAACCACAGCGAATAAATAGAAAAATCTTTATATATACATTTTTGGCATTATTGCAGAGCTGCTAAGAAATCATTAATGTCATTAAGTCATTAAGTCACTCTATACTGTATTACTGTATGCTTTTCGGTTAAGCATGATGTTCAAAGTGGTTGCTCTCCATTTACAAAGTATGACAAACAATATTCGATTTTTGTAGTACCAATATTCATGTTGAAAAGTATCTAAAGCATGGGTGGCCATCGCGAGGCCCGCAAGCCTCATGCGGCCCGCCGGTAGCAAGCGGTTGACACCACGATCTCACCTACTGGGAAACGAGGATGTGGTCAAAGCTGTAGCACGCTTACTTGTTTATTTTAATTAACAAAAAAAAAATTAAGTGCGTGGCCCGACAGGAACTATTATTTCTGAAATTTGGCCCGCCTGCTGAAATGATTGGCCACCCATGATCTAAAGGTTTTTCCGAGTTGCTGGTATCTAGGAATTTCTAGAGCTATCCAAGAAATCATGACATTTCTAGTTAACTGATATAAAATCAGAAAATTATTTAACACAAAAATATTAGGGCCAAACAAATATCAAAATATAAAAAAATCCAATCAATGAAGCAAGATCGTTTTTTATATTTACATATATTCTGTATATTAGAATCCGTCATTTTGAGTTTTGACAATACATTCGTAATCACCGACCACCCGAATAAAATTTAGATATCTTTCTGATAGTGCCATTATACCTTTGAAATGGATGGTGACCAATTTGACCGTCTGTATTTCTTAAACTAATCATATACTCAACGAACAATTTCTCTGTGATTATCGCTTCATCATAACGAATCATTTGAGAAATAATTTGGTTCTAAATTCGAGGATCTGTAAATGGACATTTTATATATGTACTAGCTTTTTCTGTCACTTTTTCAAGTAAGTTCGAAAATAGTCTTTAAAAAATCCTACAAAATTTAAGAATAAGCACTGAATTTTTTTTTAAGCTCAGTATTTTTTACACTTCGCTGTAAATCGAGGTGCACAACACTATCACATCAATCTACCTACACCCTCGATTAACAACGAAGAATAAATATGAGAAAAATAAAAAATAATATAATTTACCTTAAGTTCAGTACGATCGATCGACATCAAACCTAAATTTAAACCCGAAAATAATGCAGAAAATGATAAACAAACTAAGATAATAAGAATTGAAACCCATAATGGAAGTAGCGGATCATGACTACTTATCATAACCCAGGTATTCATTCCTTGATGTTCAAATTGTTTGCTATGTTTTTCCTAGAAAAGTAATATATATATATATTAATTATTATATTAAAATTTTAATAAATTCATATAAAATAAAAAAAATTTCCGTACCAATGGGTTTTTATTTTTGGCACATAAATAATAACTTTGTCCACCAGGTGGTAATTGTACTTGAAAAAGTGCTGTTTTATCTGAATTTGAACCAGGTATAATGGGAAATGATTCAGTTTGTACGATACACTCATCATTTTCTGATTCTTTTGCTTTATTTGTAAATGCTATAACAGTATTATTGGTAATACCGTAACCAAAAATACGTAAAACAACATCACTATTACTCATTACACTTGGTACACCATCATCACCATATGAAGGTTCTTTTGATGCCTGTTCAATTCGCATCCCACTAATATGTACTCCTCCCAAATCATCATATGATGTTTGGAGACTTCTTAAGTTCCTATGTAAACTGCAAAGAAAAAGAAAAAAAAGACATTTTTAATTTTAAATTATTCATTATTTCATTAATATACTATATTAAAAATAGTCTATTGTGGACAGAACAAAAAATAGAGGAAATTTCCTGAGTACCTGAGCTTTGTCAAGACAGGACTAGTACTAGGGCTGGGCTTACAACCCAAAAACCACCGCGGACAAGACTAATAACGACACTTATAAACGAATTGAACCAACAGGAACACTTTTATAGTATTTTCAGTTTGCTTACAATATAAATTCTGATTCAATTTATCGAATCGACAAAAAGTCTTTGTCGAGATAATAGAAATTTGGTACATATTTCATAACATCGAAACGAGAAACCAAATATGGGCCCTGGATTGACTTGAATTCTTGACTCGAGTTGAGTCGATCCGATCATAAATATTTTTTCAATTAATACTTACAGTTACCGACAACAATTTACCAATTTTAAGCAAGTCATTGAAAAAGAGCTAGCTAGCCAAGAACAACGACCAGGATATGAAAAAAAGGTGATTTTTCAACATGAAAAACGATGAATTTTAATTCCCATAACCAATAAAATAGGTGAAAAGTAGTATTATAGTTCTTAACTAAACTAAAAGATGACAAGAAACAATATAACATAATACAAATTAATTCAAATAAATTACTAGTAAGAGAAATATGTTTACGACAATTCTTCTGACATTAATCAACATCAAAATTGACACAGCTTCTTTAATAATTATTTTTATTGACATCAAACTTGTTACTTCAATAAAATTATTTAGTAAAAATAAACTATATTTAATTAGACAACAATCAATGTTATCGTTTATAGAATACTAAAAATAAGACAAAGTTTTTCCCGACTAGTCACAGATCCATCGTTAAGACCGTTGACTGGAAGAAAATTAGATTTACTGTCGAGCAAAGTTTTAAATATTGCCAGTTATGCTGGCACTGGGATTTCTAGTTTCTTTTATTACTAATTTAAACAAAATTGTTGACAACCAATAATCAATAAAAATTCATATTTCGATTTTGGATTTATATTTGTGATATGAATTTTTAATAAATAAAAACCGATCGATCCATATAAAATCTTTACTTCGCTGTGCCTAAAAGTTGAATTAATTGTTAAACAATAATAACTAATTTTAAATTGGCGCCGAAACAATTTTAATTAATATAATCAATAAGAATGAAATATGAAAAAAACTTTTTTTTTTTCGAATTGGAATTAAATCGATTTAAAGATACTAAAATCATTTTAACTTTGTAGGATGTTACACTAAGTTTAGGCCTTTTCGAAGGACACAAAATAAAAACTAAGCATTATTGTGTCCTTCGAAAAGACCTAAACTTAGTTTATAGATAACAAAATTATCCTTCAAATTTAGTATCTAAAAAAGTTATATCGATTTATGCATGTCCATCTGATTGTTATTCTGTCCGATTTCTGCTATAGGGCATCGAAAAAACGGCTATAGGACGATTTTCAGTTACTATATGTTTTTCTTCAATTATGTCTTCATTAATTTAATTAATTTACCAAAATTTGTATTAACAAACAATATCGAGAAGTCTTAAATGAAATAGCATTTAATCAATTTCATCAATCATATAAATTTATTGGATTCACATTTTATCACATACAATACAGTGGCAGCCAAATTTGTTTAACTGTTTTATGGATGGAAAAAGTTTCTACTTATAGATTTTGATTTTGAAGCTCGATAAGTATATAGAAGACCGACAATTCAAATTATCATCGCTAAAATACTTGGAAATATTCAGAATTATGCATCATAATAGTAGAGGCAGACATAGGGTATTCATACGTTAGTATCGATACTACAGTATAGCCTTGTACCATGGTATAAAAAGGGGTTGGCACACATTAAACATAGTATTTGTCTGACATTTGAAATTCTGCCATTTCAGGGAGAATATGGGAATTTCTTTTCGCTCCTCTTAAATCCGCTATATGATTCCTACAAACATCTATAAATTTTGAGGTTTCATCCACCGATACAATTTTGCGTTTTTTCTTTACTTTTTCCACTTTTTTAAAATAAAATTTTCAAAAAAAAAAGTGTAAACATGTGTCAATTGCTCAGCTTTCCTACAAAATTCCATTCGCTATTTTCCGCTTCAATAAAAAGGCGCGACAATCACTAAAGAATAGATTACAGTGGCCGAAAAAATTAAGTAAAAAAGGGAATACCACGTACTTTTTCGAATTTAAATACCAGATTTATGCTACGTAGTTGAAATGGTATTCGGCTAGTATTCGACGACACACATATGGTATACGATATGGTATCCTTAAACTATGGTATGAACACCCTATGTGTGCCTCTAGTATAAAACTGAGTACGATGGAAACGAACCTACTTCACGAATGCTGGCTGCGTGGAGTTAATGCTAATGCCAAAGAGTTCAATTTTGGATTGAGAAAAGTATATTTAAAAAAAATCCTATGTTGAAGGATTTTGATCTCGGATTCTTTCAAGCCAAATGATCTAAAATCCTTGACTATAAAAAACGCTGTTTTATCTTAAACTTTTCCGAAAATACGCCGATGACCTACAATACTATATAACAAGAGATGAACTCTCTTTGGTTATTCGGAACTTGTTTAACTACTTGTAGTCCAAAATTATTACATAAGAAAGTTTGAATATAAAATTCGTGTTGTTTTGAATTCAGTTTTGACCGTCACTGTATATATGAATAAATACAATTATATAACATATAAAACGTACACAGTAGTAGGTACCAAATTTTTTTTTTTTTGACCATGACGACGTTAAATGACTTCTAATCAATATTATCAAGATAGACATAACACCATCGTAGCGGATCCATTCCATACAAAAGAACAATTTGTGTGACATTACTTAACTATATTTTTACCCTATGGTAGGTACTTCCAGAGGGTTTATTAAATTTTGTCACTATATTTGTAACACATCGAAATAATCATCGTAGAAAGATTGCAAGAGTATGGTCGGGTAGAGATTCAAAAGTTAATTTCTGCATGTCCGTCCGGCAGTCCGTCCGTATACAAGTTAACTCAAAAACGTGTTATCCGATTTTGATGGGGCAAATAGGACTGTTCATAGTTTTTTCAATGTATTTTAAAAACTAATATACCGATTTCAATAAAATTGACGACAGATATTTCTGCTATTAGGCTCCAACCTATCTCTGAATTAGAGTGAATTTGAAAAAGACGAAACAAAGTTATGGAGGACAAACCTTGAAATATTAGTAGTTTTGGTTCTTCTTTCGCAGAGGTTGTTCATTGAACTATAGATTTGTTAATTATGAATCCCATGTCTACCATATAGGCCAAGGGTGCCCAACCTTTTTGTTTCCCTGGGCCGCATTGGAAGAAGACATGGTGTTTTGGGCCACCACAAGTATATTACTATGTATAAATCCATATCATAAAATGAATGTGATACCTGACATTAAAGTTGAGAAACTAAACAGTCAATATCTTGTACGATTGACAAGCTTGCAATTCTTAAGCTATTCTCAAGGTGTTCATTCAACATGTTGGTTCTAATTTTACACTTAGTATGTTTCATTCTTCACTTAAGCCACCAGGTGACAACAGAATTAGTGTAGCTGAGCGAGCAACGCAAACAGAAAGAGCTTTTTGTTCTGGTCTTGTTTCTTTTGTTAGTCACTTGGCAGCAAACACACAAATCATTCCTCAGAGAAATAGACATGCTTCAGTAACTTTGAATATTTTCGGGCCGCATTGATACTTGCCTTGGGCCGCGGGTTGGACAGCCTTGATATAGGCCATAGGGCATTAAAAATTCGGCTATAGACCGATTTTCAGTTATTATATGTTTTCATATTATTAAATCATCACAGCACCGTCGTTCTGTTGAGGCAAGTACATACATAATATGACGATATTGTATGACCGCATTTTGTTAGATATATTTATATATATTTCTTTTTGTTCTATATGAGAAAATTCCATAAATTTTGTTGTTCCAATGTTCATATGATATTCACCCCAAAATATGTGGGCAGAAGAGTAGAAATTTCATTCAAATTGAAATGCGTCTTTTTATTCGTACTTCTTTTATTTATTTATTTTTTTCTTTTCTGGTATTATTAAAATAAACCGCGTTTAATTCATACAAATTGAGCAATTGAGTATTTGATTTCTTCTCTTTCAAATATTATTACAAACTATTCGATTAAATTTTGATATTGGTTAAAAAATTGTATAAGTTGCACAAATTTGAATTAAATAAAAAAAAAATTTATATAATTTAATATTAAGAATGATAAAAAAAAAAGAGTTTTGTTTATTTTAACAATAGAAAAAAAAACAAAAATAAATTTCTGATTTAAATAAGTTCCACCGGAAAATATTCAATACAAATATTTACTTTCTTATCTTAAAGAAAACTATTAAAGAATGAGAAAAGTGATGAATGGATCATTTTACCCACGCTTTAATATCCATCCTATCTAAATTAAACAATTTTCTTTGAAATACGTATTGGGTATTGGAATTAAAAGTCATCGTTTTTTATTCATTTGAAACCATTCTCATTGTATGTTCCACGTTTGCCAACAATATGAACATTTAATGTTTTTCACAATTCTTCAATATTTCCGATTCTTCATCTTGAAATTTTTTTTGGCTATTCTGGGATGTTCTTTGTCATCCACGCGAAAATCACTACTTTCAAAGAGTTGAAACAACTCTCTGCATATTGGTTAAGATAAAGCATGCTTACCATAAGCTTTCATAAGGAAACGATGACTTTCAGCAGCACTTTTTTTTTGGACTGTAGTGCAAAAAAGTAATGCTTTCCATAATTTCCATTTTGTTGACATAAAAGTTGACATTTTCAATCCGAACAAAAATATCTTAAACAATATCAAATTAGTTTTAATGATAACTTACTTTATACCAAATTTGAATATATTTGAATAAGCCACATGAGCGTAAAATAACACATTTCCGATTTAACACTTTCGGTGAAAATCTAATCAGTCTCTAAACAAAATTTGAATAAAATTTTTTCCATTATTTAGGTCTAAGAAACTAAAAATTGATATTTACACTTCAACCAAATGTGCTAAACTAAATACTACCGCTTGTATGTACTTCAAATTAAATATGTTAACTTATATGCAAAAAGTACCTATTAGAAAACAACGACTTTTAATTCCCATACCGAATATTTCTCCTATATAAATAAAAAAAATTGTAACGTTATCGTATTTTTTAATTAGTTTTGATAATGCAAGCCTCATTATAAATAAAAACTTTGTAATCAATTAGTTTTGTTGTTTTAATTATTTTAAGTAATATTTTCCGACTTATTTATTAAATATAAAGAAAACCTAGTTATTTAAAAAGAAAAGAAAAAGATAAGAAAAAGTATTTAATATAAATTTGAACTATTAAGGGGTGAGGCCGACCTTGGTCTAGCAAAAAATAATTTCTTTTTCGTATTCCCGAAATTAGCCCAGTTATATTGTAGTATCTTAAGTGCCGTTCCCTATTGCTAAGCACGTTTTCTCGAAACTATATTTTGAAATACAGTTTAACTAAAAGGTAGAACAGGGTAGAACCATCGAATCGTTCAAAACAGGCCTGGGTCTGTAAACAAATTTCCTTACTAGAAACTACCTATTTTGAAGTAAACAAAAAAAGGCAACTAATTTTTCTTATGTGTATTAGAAACGTTATTCTTAAATAACAAAAAGGAAATTTTATCGATGGCCTTTCAAAAACGAATTTTCAAATTTAAAAATAATTTTAAAAAATCAAAAAAAAAAAATGTTTGAAATAATAATTTATTAATTTCTTAAATGAAAATAAAAAAATTAAAATTTGTAATAAGTTTTAGTTTCTTTTTTTTAAAATACACAAAAAATAATTCAATTTAAAAAAATTTCAAAAATCTTTTTTTTTGGAAATAAGCCAAATGTATTTAAAAAAAAATTTTAATTTTATTTTCCAATTTATTTTTAAAGAATAACGAATAACGAAAAAACAAAATTTTCCAGATGAAAATTTTCCTGAAAAACAAAAATTGAAATCATTTAAAATTAATTTTCTTTTTAATTATATTCTCTGTAAGTACGTCTTTAGGAGGATGGAGTCTGGAGGAGAAAATATAATGCCGAAGTGTACCAACTATACGGTGACGTGGACCTAGTTCGGAAAATAAAACTCAAAAGGCTACAATAGCTGGGCAACGTGGAGCGAATGAACAACAATGCTCCAGCTAAAATGATCTTTGAATCCAAACCTGAAGGAACACGTCGCACAGGGAGACCAAGCCTCCGTCGGAGAGATGAGCCCTTAGCAAACTTAAAAAGACTGCGGATCCCCAACTGGAGAGAATCTGCCCGGGATCGGACCGGACAGTTTGGAAGAAAATACTACATCAGGCCCAGGACCTTCATGGTCTGTAGCGCCATCGAAGAAGAAGAAGAAGAAGAAGTACGTCTAAAATTCGAAACAAAATTTAAGGAAAACCCCGTTTAACCAAAATGTGTCTTTAGGACCAAACATAGTCCGGTATACTGAATTTTCGTGATAATAGAAATACATGAAAAAATAAAAACCAGAAATTTCCAACCCTTTTTTTGGATATAGATTTATATATTGCCAATAATAGGATTTATCTCAAAAGTATAAAATTGTTAATTTTCCGGATAAAACAGGTTAGAATGTGAAAAACCTAATAAATGAAAAAAAAAACGCATTACGCACGATAACTCTTTCACGTGTTTTGAACAAAAAATCTACAAAATTTTCCAATCTAATCTTTTGGAGATAGTTCAATTTAATTTTTAAACAAACGTAATTCTTAAGTGAAAAAACTCGTGTCTAAAATTAAATTCTAGATAGACGTGAAAAAACCCGTAAAACTTACGCAAATCGAAATTTATTTAGTTGGAACTGAATAAATGCAGTTTTTCGGGTGTTCTAATAAAACTGGGTAAGGAATTTCACAACAGATTATAAATCATTTGACAGATAAATTGGCAGAACTATGAAGGACTTCAATACCTTAAAGAAATTCGTGGAACAAAATTTAACACAAATGTTTTAAAAATGTTTAGAAATGAACTTGTACTTGCAAAATCGATTACAATATGAAATTCCGATAAAAAGTTGTTAAAATAATTTTAATTTATAAAAAATTACTTGAAAAAAGTCGGGGATTAGAACTCCAGACCTATGTTTGCCAGGTAACAAGCTTTGCAGACTAAGCACTCGTTGGTTTAGCTAGCAGAGCACTTATTGCACTTGCTTACCACACAACTCCATTGGACTTATTTTAAGACATAATTTCAGTCGGACTGAAAAAAAGTCTAATGGAGACTCGAAAATTTGGACTTTTTTGTCAGTCCGATTGAAATTATGTCTTGAAATAAGTCCAATGGAGTCGTGGGGTTAGTCTTTTTATTTTTGCTTAGTAATTTTAATTGAAACATAAAAGGATAATTACTTACATTAAAACGCCTACAACTTCTACCTACTAAAAATATATAAAGTCTGGTTTTTAAGACTTGTTCACGACGTGGACTACATAAAATAAAATACTTTTCTACGTGGAATTGTCATCCCATTCAAAATCTTCATAAAATTCTTGACAAGTTGTCGTAGTTCATTTCAATTTCTTCTAATTATGAATTTGCCCTTTGTTAAATAGCTTTTTGGAAATTAAAAGAAATGAAATTTTGCAATTACATAATAAAAAATTTTCTACAATATGGAATGATGTATTTGTAGCAGGAGGTTTCGGGCCAACGTATTCGACCCCTTTTTGGCATAAATTATGGAAAATGAAATGTTATATCGATTTATTTTAACACACCTTTTAATAACATGATTCAGCATAAAAAAAAAATTATGCAAAAGGATAATTTACAATGTTCATAATTCAAAACGTGAACTTTACCCATTTTAGTACATGCAAAAAGGCATTAAAATGTTTAAAATAGGCATTTGAACGTTTGTTTCTTTTAGATACGATTTTTTTTTGTCAAGATCTATTTGAAAACAGGCTGAATCAAAACTGAATCAGACAATCCAAATTAATAACACCTAAAGGTGCATTCAGAGACTATTTAGTTTGTGATTACACATTGGCCCAAAATAGGGATTTTTTCCTTTAAAATCCCTATTTTGGGCCTATTATAAGAGCCAAAGACATTTTTTAAAATTCCATTTGTTCTTAATTTAATTACGTACAATAAAATATAAAAATATTATTAGATATAAAATTTATTTGCACAAAAATATTATTTCTATTACTTTACATTTGCGACAATAATTATGTGGCCTAGAAAAATAAAAATTCGAATTTCTGATTTCTCTTATCAATTTCACTGATAAAAAAAATTGGAATTATGTGTCCATTAGGAAAATAAATATTTGCGATAATAAAAAATTGAAAAAAAAAACACTAGACATCTTTTTGCCTGACACACCACTCAAATTGAAGCTCTTACACCAACGCTATTAATTCTAAATTAAGACAATTCGATCAACATTGTGCGCACACAATAATTTAGTCTAATTAAAAAAAAATCAAGTTAAAAAAATTAATTGTTTTCTGCAGTAATTGCAGTTTTATCCGAGAATTGTAAAATATGCTTCGTTGTCACAAAATTTTTACAAAATCAGAATATCAGTAATTTTGTACGAATTTTAATAAAATGCAAGTAATTATAAATTAAGGTAGGTCGAGCTTTACAACTACATAAATTTTCTATAAATATAAACGACATGACGTCACATCCCGCACAATTTACGTCCAAATATATTCTTTAGCCTTGGTAGGAATAAAAAAGAAAATGTTCCACCATTGAGCAAAACTTACGTCAGTCGTAGCTAAATCTGGCGCAAGACCATTGGAGTAGTAAGCTTGGGATAATAATTTTGTACCCCGACGTTCAGTATAGTCTAACAAACTCGCCCAAGCCAAAATTATCAATTTGGACGAACTTGAAGTTTGCTACCTTTTATCTTTGTTCAATATTTAATTATGCCTGCAATTTTAGATGCAAATGATTTAGTACATATATATTTTTGTTTACATTAAACATATGTATCGGGGTTCCTCTGATGATATTGTACAATTGTCACTTTCGATGTGGTCTTAGTTACTAGAGATCCTTCTGTACGAGGACTAATGATGTCATACAGTGGTACCTAAGTATACCTCAATTAGCGGTCTAGCAAATAAATGTAATGTACCACAAGTGGATGGTACGAGTCCTGCGATAAAATGATTTGAGTTGGTTTTATTTTGGGTATTTAAACTCAGATTGAAACTTCAATATGCGATCAATTTTTTTCTAAAAAAATTTTCATTTGTTATTAATGTAACTTTGAAAAAGGCTTGGCTAGAATATTATAACTGGGCAGAGTTCATTTCGGCCATACCTCAATCAAGATTAGTGCACAACGGCTTAAATAATGATTGACAAATATAATGGGCTGAAACAAATGGGAAAATGAGGGATCACCAAAGTTTCTTAGTCAATAACTGGACAAACATTAGCCCCTTTATTAACCTCGGCGTTTCCTACCAGGGAAAAAATTTGCGAAAGACCAACAAATTCTATCCAGATTATATGATATCATATGTGAGCATATTTCAGAAGCAAAACTTCTAAATCCAGTTAAATTCGCTTCCAATTTAGTTAAATTCTAGATTTAAAAATCGCTTGAATCTGGATAAAATATCCTAGTATGTCGAAACTTTAAGGATGATTATAAAATAATTTTGTCATTCTATTATTTCCAATGCCACGAATACCACAATTATTAAATGTTGTACGAATTGTATGGAAATTCCTAACTCCTTTACAGATAGTTGTCGTGGGTGGTTGAAGATATTCAGAAAGTTTGCATACGAATATGAATAAAAATATGATTTTGCAAAAAAAAATTTTGCGGTTATGTTGAATATCTTTTATAAAATTTATTTCATGAATAAATTGTTTATCGTTTTTAATTCAAAGAAAAATTTTAAGTTAAAAATAATTTCAACAAAAAACTTAAAGTGTGCCAAATCAACGCAATCGGCTCGAAATTATCGTCATTGTCGTCTAGTCTCTCTGTAGAAAATAGAAGAAAAAAAAAATGTTTTCTTTCAACCCAGCAGGAAGTTGTTGTTACTACGCCCTAGGTTTATAAAAACGATTATTGGCCTGTGTCAATAATAACGTCATTACAAGGCGAAATAAAGACAAATAATTCAAATTAAAAATGGATATTTTCATTAATTCGTCATCGCTTCTCCTTTGATGAAATCATATTTTAAAAATTTTAATGCATCAAAAATTCATCTCTTCCCATTTCCTACTGGGAAATCGAAAACGTGAAAATATACTACAAGAAATGTGCTTTTTCTATATTCTTGAATTATTGATTTTTTTCTACAAAAAAATTTTCTTGTATTTAAAATTAGGCGTTTTTTTTTTGCGGGAGTAAAAAAAAAGACCTGACGTCATTAAAAAATCTGATCTAAAAATATGGCACACAAGAAATTTTCATTTCATTCATTATGAAGTAACCAAAAGTCAGTAATTTTGCCAGAAAATACTTGTTTTGATTTCA
This sequence comes from Xylophagus ater, assembly GCA_963422695.1. Classification (NCBI taxonomy): domain Eukaryota; kingdom Metazoa; phylum Arthropoda; class Insecta; order Diptera; family Xylophagidae; genus Xylophagus; species Xylophagus ater. The sequence goes on from OY730484.1 coordinate 2,734,151, forward strand.
TTCTTAACATAACTAATTGTAATTTTATTTAAAAACAAAAAAAATAAATTATTTACGTCATGAAACGTTTATTATCTGGAATTGGAATTGACTCAGTTTTGTAACAAATAAGGCATAAAACTTGAATTAATGATTCATCAGATTCATATATGCTCAACTCACACGCATTTTCTTTTAAAAAAAAAGATATTGGGTTGTGTAATATCAAATGCTAGTCGATGAACGGAAAATTTGTTGTAATTCTTTTCAAATAAAATCCCATAGTATCTATACACTTTGGCTATTTCAGCGGTAGTTCATTTATTCCTCTGCTGTATGAAGCCTTGCTCTCACGGGAATCAACGAAGTCCTGGAAAGTACTTTTAACAGACTTTTCGGAATTCAATTATTCTCCTACGAAGAAGTTGTCCGAATTCCGAAAGAAGTCGTAGTCAGTAGGTGCGAGGACTGGTGAATATGATGGTGAATATGAGAGTTTCCAAGTCCAACTACTGTAGCCTTCCTACGGTCATTCGTGCGATGTATAATCGAACGTTCTTATCCAAGAGGATCGAAGTTGATCGATTAACCAATCTTGGCTGTTTAACCGCAAGATTTCGCATCATTTCGTTCCAGTTGCATCACGATTGTCGTACAGAGTCAAATTTTCATTACACGTGTAACAATTCTATTCAAAAATGATTCAGTTTTATTGCAAGAAGCGAAAATTATTAAAATTATGAGAAAAAATTAACATCAATTAAAAATGGCTAACGAAAATAAATACCAACAAACTATGTAGAACTTTTTGCAAGAATAATTACAAATAAAATTTAATTATTAATAAGTTTCCGGTGATGGTGTTAATAAACTTAAGACAAAAAAAAAAGTTTCCACGCAAATTATATTCAATTTTAGAATTAATATCGTAACTAATTATGCCTGGAGACATCATATTTTTAGTTTATTTACCGAACTAGAATAGAAAGGAGTTGAATTAAGTAAAGAAAGGATAAACAATATTTTACGTAATCAACAGAAATTTATTTATAACTTCATTTTATGATATCACTAGAAAAATTATGTCAGCTAAAAGAAACGTTGGAATTTGAGCAAAAAAAAAGATAAAAAAACAGACACTGTCCACCAACTCGAATTTAACTTTGAATAGAATAATATACGAGTAGTTCCAAAATACTATTTTTCTTATATTTAGTAGAAAAAACCCCAAGAAGGTCTCATTTAATAATGATTTTCTACAAAGTGGTTAAAGTTAGGTGGAAAATTTGTATGTATTGCACCGAACTTTAAATAGCATCCCATGAGAGTTCCTTGTAAGCGAATTATATATATATCAGCAGGTCTTACCAAGAACTTTTCCGGGTCTGAAATCTCGAAAAATTTGTAAATATTATATTATTCTAATGGGCGATACAAGCATTGGAAAGAAAGGACTGTAACCTCGTCGGTGTACTCATAAACGCGTTGTTTAAATTCTTTACATACGTTGATTACATAAATAGGCAATACTATGTTAAATTACAGTAAAATCGGTCCAAGGATAGTAGAGAAAGAAGAAGTCTTTTTTTTATGTAATTCCACCCTAATTCAGCGAGACCACTGGCTTAAAGTGTCCTCTGAAACACGGATGGGGAGACAGAATCATACTTTAGTATGACTTCCCGTCAAAATCTTTATTTCAAAATATGAAAAAACATAATGAGTATTTACTTATCTTTTTAAATTGAGATATGTGTACTGCTATATGGATTTACACTTAATTCAAGGATACACCTTGATTTGCAACGAAAATTGAATATCCTTTTAATTTATGCCAGAAAAACTGACTTAAACTAGATTTAAAATAAAAACTCTTTCAATGTTGTTCAATGAGATCACCTCTTGATAAATTAGAAAACGTTTTTCTTTTCCCCCGAATTTCGATGATAATATCTTAGAAGTTTTAATTAAAATATTTATATTCAATTACACATTTCACATGACATACATATTTCCATAAGTTCAAGAAAGTTCAACGAAATAGTTTCTTTTTCTTGTTTTTGTTTTCTTCTGTGCATAAATTCTTGAGCCAAGAAGAAAAATGTTATCCAAACAAATCAATTTATCTTGTTTGAAGAATAAAAAGTTGAATTATAGACACTACTATAATTCATATAACATAAAAATTAGTCTTGTTTTTGAAAGTGTTTACTACACACTAAGTACACCAAGAAAAACCTTGTGAACTTTAAAAATATTAATGTTAGGAAATTCTTAATGTCTTTTAATAATAAAAGTTAAGAATTTCCATTTTTAGATTTTCTTGTGAAATCTTTTGGACTAAAGCCAATTGATGAAGAATATGGTATATATCCGGTCAAGAGTAGAATAATCTACTTGTTTGCTAGTTGTTCTAAGAAAGAAAATCTTATCTCCATTTTTATAGTATTAAGAAAATTTTGAACTTTTAGCTTTTATATGGAAATGAATTTATGATTTATTAAAAATTAAACTACAAATATGAAAAGTGTTTTTTTTAGGGTGTGGGAAGATGAAAAACTTTCTTTCGCACCAACTAATATCATTATCGGAAAAATTGATTTTTCGCGCTTATGATTTGTTTAGGATTTACATGTAAGGCAAAGAAAAGTAGAGAAAAAGTGAAGAACCGAGACCTGGATTCGAACCAGGGTCTCATCAGTCTCATGAGGCGAGGTCGAGGTCTTAACCAACTAGACCATTCTACACTGTATCTACCAGTCTGTTCATTTGCCCTTTCCTCTACTAACAACAATATTATTCAAATCATTACAACTGTTTTTGTCAAACCTCTCAATTGTTTTATCAAATTCTGTTGTATCCTATTTTTAACTCTCACATACACAAATTATCGATCGAACTTTTGTATCCGATTTTTAATAGATTTAACGTTTCTGATAGTTATTTTCAACAATATTGTGCTACGTGCAATAAAATACGCGAAAACATTGATTTATTCCATTCAAAGTAATTGTAAATTTCGGGAAATGGTTATGTTTATTGAACACCTAGATCCATTTGTTTTGCAATAAAATATATGCGATAGAAAAACAATTAAGTAAATAATTTAACTACATATTTACTTTAATTAGAACAACAAAAGTAATTACCCCGAAGAGAATAACCGTTAATGAGCAGTATAACAGTTTGAATGTTGATAAGAGTAGACGTTCTTGGTGATCTCCTCCGCATTGAGACATCATGTTTTCCGATTTGTCATTCAAAATTAAAGTGAAAAATATTGAATTATTCTAAAACCATTTGCATTTTTATTTAAAAAAAAACGACAGCCTAAAGTCCATGTTGGGAAACTTTTCATTTTATATATTCGTACTTAATTTGATTTTTTTTTTTATTTGATCAATTAAAAATAGTATATGAGTAATTTAGGTAGATATAAATAAAAAGAACAAGAACTGAAGCCTACACCACAATAGATCGATATTGATATCAGGTTCGAAATGGGCGAAATGTAAACACTATATCGTGGGTACAATAAAAACGTTTATAATTGAAATAGGAGAGAAAAAAAAATCTGATTTCACAAACAGTGAAAATGAAATGGATTTCATTTTTAATTAAGTTAATATCAAAAAATAGCATCTCCACGAGTATCTATCCAAGGACAGAATCCTTTTATTTTAATTAAAAAAAAATATTACATTAATAAAATCAAATCAAATCAGCTTAGACACTATTCTAAAATTAGGTTTTAAATTGAAATTTTCAACATTTTTATTCCAATAAAAAATATGATCCTGACTAAAAAGAAAACACATTGTTTTATTGGAAAATATAAATTCTAAATCAATAATTGCAAAGAATTATTTCTAAAAGAAGAAAAGTGACTGACTGGTCTCAAAAATCTTTACATAATTTTTTTTAATTATATTTATTTATATACCACAAAAACGACCTTTTTCCAAGTCATTGAATAAGACATAAAAAGTTTCCACATTTATTAAGACTCATTAAGAACACAAAGAATTAAACAAAACAACAATTAAAATCAAAGAAACTAAAAATATAATAAAAATATTAGAAATAATTTATTCATGAATTAAAATTAAATCTTAAAGATTCTTTTTCTTTTTTATATTAAAAATTTAATATTAATTATCCTTATTCAATTAAATAACGTCATGGTTGTGGTGATAGAAAACTAAAATCCCATATCTCCATTAGTTAAGACCGTTTCGCTGGAAGAGAATTTGGAATCATACCCAATGCCGCCAGATTCATAAAGCAAATATAAATTCAAAAGTGAAAAATCACAGACTGTGAAAACGAACAGATACAAATCACTGTTCTTTTTAAAGAACAATTGCAATCAGTTCCTGTTCTTTGAAAATCACAGTTTGAATCATATCTACACAAACTAGGTGTTAATGCTGCAACAAAATTATCTATATCAGTGTTTTTGAAATCCAGTAAATTACGCAGTCGTTGTGGGGAATTTACCAGGGAAAATTGTTCTCGTATTAAAATTGGTATTATTTCTGGAATCATGATCTCCACGCTTTAGAAGATTCTTACTCGTTTCCAATCATTTTTATTCAATGTCTGTCTATCCGTCCGTCTGTCGTATGCAAAATTGTGACGTATTATTCAAGTGATTTGAACGAAAAATGGTAGGAGCGGTTTTTTCCATGAGAACAATTCAGAAGTTTGGTTCGATCGGACTAAAACATCGGGTACCTGCCGAACAAAAGTTCGATTTTTTGCGTGCTTTTAATAACAGGGTAATGTAACATTATTTATGGACCGAGTTAAATGAAATTTGGATACTTTGTCAATGAAAGAACAACTGTCTCTGAAAATCAATTGAATCCGATTACAATTTTGAGTGGCTGCAAAACAAAATTCGAATTTTTTGTATGAAATGAAACGAGTTCCAAAGTTTCCTTCAATAGTATTTTCATAAATTGTAGTTTGAATAATTGAAAAACGTGTTATCCGGTTTTAGTGAAATTTGGTGAGTTCATTGGTTGTACATAGGCGAAGATCTCTATTGTTTCTCGTTAGGCTCTAAGGTAGAATACGGTCCTGGAGAAGGAAATCGTTTTTGGCTAAGGTACATTTTTAAGCAATTATCAAGATTCAAATGATGAGGACCCATTACTAAAATTATTAGAATGAACGAAAAGCATAAAACAGACGGATGGATTGCATTGAACACCACTTCGGTGTGCTGGAAACCCCGAATTTTTTAGTGTTGCTCGTTGATTTTATTCTTTTAAAAATATACACTCAATAAAATATATAAGAAAGTAAAGAAAATAAATATAAGTTCTTCGTATTTGGTTTGAGAATTTTTTTCAATTCGAAGTATACAAATTTGGGTTCGTATTACTCATAAGTTTATTTTTTCAATTATTATTGAAAAAACAAAATGCTGTTTTTGGAAGAATTTCTCGTGAAATTTTTTTTTTTATTCATTTAGCATACATTGGCAAACGTTGTGACATTTTGTAAATCATTGAAATTAAATAAAATTTATTTCACAAAAGACCAACAGATCTACGAATAGAAGCCTAATTTTCGGTTGATTCTTTTAACAAGTGACTTAAATAGATAAGACTTTCCATAAGTCTTCTCAGATACGTGATTTTTGAAGGACTTAAAAAAAAAAACTTTCAGCTTTCAGAAGTGTAAATAATGAGAAAATTTTCCTTGTTTATATTGGTGACTAAACGAACTTAAGCAATAGATCCCTTTTTATCAAGAAACATCGCTTTTTTATAAATCGAGTGAAAACAGCTCAGGAATCGTGTAATTCGACCAAATCGAATGTGTTGTTCACATTTAAAAATAAAATGAAAAAGTTTCTGATATACAAAAAGGGGCAAACATATTTTTAAGTCTTATTCCCCATTAATAAAGATATGCTGCAAAACTAGTTTCTTCTGGATTAGGAATATGTACCAACATTTCTTCTATAATAAATTTTGCAGTCTTAATATAAAAATAGAGCGTATTTTTATCGCCAAAAAATAAATGAAAAAAAGTTTTAAACCGATAAAAACTGGATTTCATAAATCTGGAAAGAGTTCAAATAAATTGATTTTATTACTAAATTGTGTAATTTAATTTTACTAGTTCCTAACAGAGATCAACAACAAATGATTGATAAATATAATTAAGCCAATTTAAACATTGTAAATATTTTGAAACAATTACGAATTGAAAAAATTAGAAAAACACCTTCTTCACAACAAGTAACAGGTGATTCATCGTAGGAGGTTTAGGAAAATATTTTAAAATAAAACACATAAAACTGAATTTGATGGTGAAAACTTTCTTAAGAATCGAAAGAAGAATCGATTACTATTAATTTTTTGAAGATTATGTCATTCAAATATTGGCCGCAGCTACGCTTCAGGTGGTCCATTCTATAGATCCAATTTTGAATGACTTGTTCGAGCATTACGACAGGAATCTGGCTAAAGGCATCAATCGTAACTGGCTTATCCACGTAGACTTAAGACTTCACGTAACCCCAAAGAAAATAACCCAGAGGTGTACTATCACACGATCTAACCGGCCAATTCACCGCTCCAAAACGTGAAATCAGCTTCTCAACGAAATAATTTATGAAATTGTCCATTGTTTCGCTGTATGGCTGTATGGCTAGTATCGCCGTCTTGTTGAAACCAGATATGACCGACATTACGGGCTTGAATTTCAAGTAGCAAATACTCCATTATCATAGCATGATAGCGGGTACCATTGCCAGTTACGTTACGGCCATCCTCATTTTTGAACAAATATGGACCGATGATTCCGCCAACCCATAAACCACACTAAACCGTGTATTTCTTTAAATTTAACGGTAGCTCTTGACACTTTTCAGATTGTCCATCGCTAAACAAAATGTTGGCGATAAAATAGCGGATCATCATTAAGCTACAGCACCACAATTTGGAGACGTTGTGCCGGTGTAAGTCTTTTCGTATTGAAAAAATGTACCTAACGATGAATCACCCGTTATATGTACATAATTATTTTAGGTGGAGAAGAGCAATGCTATTTTTAGATATTATGAGGTTTGGGAATAGTATCCAAATTATGGCCTTGTTTATCCTTCAATACAGCAAAACACATCTGTATTTTCAAATGAATTCATACAAAAATACATTTTGGAATAGAAAATTTCTATTTTTTCAGTTTTAAATTCTTCTTTCTTGATGAATTAAAAAAAAGCAAATCTTTTCTAGCTGAAAACCGCGTGCACAGATAACAGCAATTTGGAACAAAATTCCTCCTAATTTTTTCTTACTGGTTTGAAGTGGATTCTACTAAATAATATTTTGATTTAATTTCTATATTTCAGTTTCAATTTATCATTAATGATATTTTTAGATTTATAGAAAAATTAGACCCCGAAAAAAAAAGAAACTTAACATACTTTGTTTTGTTAAGCAAATTTTTATGTTCTTTATTTTTGGAACTTTCAAAATACTAAAGTATTAAATATCGAATTGATCGAGAATCATACTTTTTTTTATTTAATCATATTCAATTTCTTTTAATAATAAAAAGTTTTATTATTAAAAATTATTTGTAGAATAATTAAATACTGTTTTTGCATTTATTTTTGAACAAAATAATGCCTTGTATATCATATTTCTAAAAGAATGTATCTGAAAATTAATATTTCAACTGAATTTTTATATCTCATGATGTTCTACAGAGCTGCACAACCTGTGTGCCGAGTTGCAAAAGAAGAAAAAGCACAGAGTTTATGGTAAGCTCGTGAATATGATTAAAATATGTTAATTCAACAGAAACAATTACATATTTTGTATATACGTGTTTATTTTCACTGACGTTTGAAACAGAAAAAATTTTACAAAGCTATATTAGTTTCCCCCCAAGAGATCAGTCAATTATGGAAGGAATGAACTCAATAACAAAAATACAAAATCGAAATTAAACGATAAATTAAATGGGTTCAAAAAGAAACTCGATCGTTGACAAACGAAGTTACGCCAAGAATTATTAGAGATGTACCAAACAACCAACCTAGCCACAATCGCAAATAAGCAGAGCATTTTGGATTTCGCTCAGCAACATTTCAAATTGCTACAACAGAAAATTTGATTAATATTTTTACACAACTAATACAGTGGAGTACGATGAGATTCGAAACCCTTTCACAATTCAAAATTATACAAAACGAATTTCCCATTAAGTTCAAGAGGAATTTCACAAATTGAGAAATGAGCACTGAAATTAGAGTTCACAGAAGTTCCATTTGATATTTTTTGGATCTCAGTCAAAAAAGAATATCGTCGAATTTCCAAAGAAACTTTTGCAGTTCTACTATACAGTTTTCAAAGTTATTTAAAAAATAATACGGTCATGATTGATACTACACATTGCTACTTTGAGATCTTTAGGTGTACTGTACATGAGAAAATGTTACGGAGCCCTGATGTAGTATACTAATAGAATATATTTTCGGATTTAATTGCAAAAGTTGTTTAGGAATTTTATTTAAATTTATTTAATACATTATGGACTTCAATAAAATCAACTGATAGTGCAGAAAAGAATAGTTATAGAGTAAAAAGTATATAAAGTTTTGTCAGTTTATTATTTTGTTTTGTTTTTCAGTGTTTATTTATTTTTGTGGGAACTAATGAATTAAATTCCAAAGCCATATCAATTCAATTTGAACTGATATGATTTTATGAAAAAGATGGAGAAAAATTGTCAACAACAATTTTACTGAAAAAACATGGAATTTCGTTAATCAAATTAATGATTTGACTTACAGAAAGAATTTTATATTCATAAAAGGTACTTTTCTCGATTTTTTTTTAAATAATAGGTGAGCAACATACTTAAACGCCTAACAATCTCTTTTTTTCTTGCAGTTCATATGGCACCCACTTTCATTCCTTTTGAAGCTTTCCCATGGGATTTTCAACACCTGGAAATCGTTATCCGACTAACGTTTAATGCTATTGCGAGTTTTTCTTGTGTTTGACATGAATCTTCGTCCAATAACTCCTGCAATTCTTCGTCTTTAAAATCCTTTGACGGTTTTCCATGCTCTTTATCGATCACATCAAAATTGCCATTTTTGAATCGTCTAAACCAAAATTCAGAAATTGAAATTTATAGGGAATGTTGGCCATGTACTCCAACTGCACTTTCGCTCAAGTTAATCCAAAAAAGTAGAACTTTCTGCGAATACTGCTTCTTTTGGCACGTAACCTGCCATTTTCGATCGAACAAAAAACCATGTTGTTTGCACTTGAATGTCAAATGACTTACTGATTATTTTAGCTTATCGAAAGCTCTTTCAAACAAATGCCATGATTTTTGAATAGCGGCATCTCTTAAAAATGGTTCAACTCATATGACATCACCTAATATTTATATACATTCTTATAATGTTATTCAAACCGCGTTGATAACAGAAAAGAAGAAATGAACAGAAAATATATTCAATAAGCGAAACATGTATTCAAGAACTTTGCAAAGTAGTATTTTTTGCAGCATAAAAGGTTTAAGATTTTTTTTTTTCTTTAAATGAATAACCAGTTTTAGATATCAAACATTTGTTTTGTGTTTCATAAGTTCCAGCAAAAGTGCATTAAAATATAGAATTTGTTAAAAAGAAAGAAATCTTTCAATACATTATAAAGATTTTTGATCTTGACATTGAATTTGGTTGCCTAAGTTGTTCTAGTTTAATAAAAAAAAAAAAAAACTGAGAACAAACAAATTAAAAAAAAACATATAATACCTGAAAATCAGGGTATAGGCAATTTTTTTATGCGCTATGGTAGACAAGGGATTCGTAGTTAACTAATTAACTCTGAGAAAGATGAACGAAAATTACTAATATTTCAAGGTTTTTTTCTCCATAATTTTGTTTGGTCTTCTTCACATCTGATGTAATTCACAGGTAGGGCTGGAGCCTAATGGCGTAAATATGTATCTTTCACAAATTTTATTTATATCGGTATATTTGATTTTAAAATACATACATCGGAAACACTTTATGAACAATCTTATTTTCCCCTACGACTATTTCTTTCTCCACTATCCTTAGACCGATTTGACTGAAATTTAACATAATATCAACTATTTATATACGTAACCCATGTAAATAATTTAAACGAAATTGCTGTACAAATTTTCAAATTAAATCCGAAAAACCATTAAAAAAAACTACAAAACTTTCTAGTCACCCTGGTTTTTTCTTTATAACTTTGCTCTCACTGCGCTAATTTTTCTAAAATGCAATACCAAACCAAGTTAAGGACGAACTAACTCACATTGTAAATTTCATCAAAATCGGATAACACATTTTTTAATTAATTTTTTATACGGACAGACGAACGGACATGCAGAAATTGATATATTATTTGATTCTCTACAAAACAACCATACCCTTGAAAATGATGATTATTTCAATGTGTTACAAATGTAGTGTTTAAATTTAATATAACCGCTGGTAGTACCGACTATAGGACATACAAATTATCAGAGAAATATGTATGGCTTTTTGAATGAAAAGAAAGTCACAAGCAATGTCACGATCGTCATACTCTAATCAAACTAATTATAATAAGTCATCCTACTACATTCTCAACTACTACGGGTATTAAAACAGTCACGAAATCAGGAATTCTCGAGATCTGAGAAGTTAAATATGTAATTAAAAGACTCACCTTACTATGATAATGTTTGATTAGTTATATATTATTAAGCTTAGTCTTTATTTAATAAGTTTAAAGATAGTTATTTTCCAAATTTTACTTTCTCAGTCAGAAAACAAAAAAACTGATAATTTGTTACTGTTTTTTTTATTTTTAAATGGTTGAATAACATGGAAAAGAATTTTTGTGTTTGTGAAAATACCCGCGAAGGTTGAACATAATTTATGCCGGTAAAAGTCATATAAATAACTATTAGTCACGTAGATAATTCTTATAATTCAAAACATTTTGATTTAACCAGAGAGCCGAAGCGAAACTGAACCGAAAACCGAAATAATCAGAAATTGTTATTTGAAAAATCAATAACCATAGCCGGAAATTCGCTTTTATTTCGTACTTCAAAATAATTTAATAAAAGAGAATTTTTCCTATATTAAGATTAAGATTAAGATTAAGTTTTAGGGTGTTCTTATACTGCGACCTTTAGGATCTATTGTAGCCCCTCCTCTCCAATGCAGTAGCTAGGTTAACTTCCCATTCTAAAGCACTTTCTTCAGGCCTATTTTTCTAAGAAATTTTAGTATCCGGAGTGGGTTAAGGGATTTCATCTAACTTAGGGAGAAGCAGTATGCCCCAGATGTTTCCTTCTGTTGTTTCCTATATAAATTTCTGATCAAATCTTATTTATGCAATGGAATTTAACTCGTTATTATTTGTTTACAAATGTTTACAAATACTAATAACGAGTTAAATTGTTTGCTGACCCATGAATGATGCCATCACGAAATATAGATTGAGAACTTGGTTTATTTTCTCTGTGATTTTTTTTATGAATTATGTTATACAGGGTGGGCCAAAATTCACCATGGGGGTTTAAAAATTTATAAGGTGCAATTGGTGCAAGAATTAAAACCCGCAGATTATCGACAACGTCTAAATTTTGGTGAAAAATGGTGATTTTGGCCCACCCAGTATAATACGTGTCAAACCTTTTCCGATTTCGTTGTCGTAGAGGATCAAAAAAAGACACAATTTTTGAAAGGATATGAAAGATAAAGTTAATTTAAAAAGCCAAGTGAAGTAAGTTGATCAAATTAAATAAAAAGGAATTAACCGAAAAAACTGGAAGAGCGAAACTGTAAACACCAAAACGAAATCGCGTTCGGTCCGACTCTCTGGATTTTACACGTTTTGTTTTTATTTCAACGTAAATTACTTAGTTGATATTTTTTTTCGGAAAATCTTGTTAAATCAAAAATTTTCCTTGAAAAAACCATGTCGTAAATGACGCGCTATGCAAATTCTATAAACCGCGTATTTTTATTTAATACCGGTTTCTCGTTGGGTACGCAAATATTTTTGTGCCCAAATAAATAATGGAAATTGGATATTGTGTTATCTTCAAAATAAATCAATAATAAATAAAATCAGCAAAAAAATACTAACCTTTCAATCAATTCAATTGATTTGGTTCCATGATTTTGTTCTTGACTATGATTTTCATTATTTTTATTTGTAAAGTCCGAATGATTAACACCCGGCATTAATACAGCCGCATCACAATTTGAAAAGCCATTATTAAATTGTATTAATACAAAAAATGTAAAGAATTTTATACAACTTCTTAAATACTTATGAAAACAAACGGAATTTGTAGTTTTTAAATTAAAAGAATTTTTTTGACAGCAACGACTAGTCCGAATTGATTTTTTATTGTATCCCATGTCAAAATTAAAACAAAAGTATTTTTCTTTTTTCTTTTTTTATATGGCTTTTAATTTTCCTAGAATATAAACTAAATATTTATTTTGGTGTAAAAAAAAAAACAAGGGCAAAAAAAAGTTAATTAAAATATAAAATTTTCTTTTTAAATAATTTCACTTCACTAAAAAAAAATTTTCTTCACTTCACCAACCCAAATTTTTCTTTAAAAAAAAATATATATTTATTTTTTTTTAATTTAATCTTAATTTTAATTTTATACAAATTTTAAATAAAAAAAAAAATATAATTTTGTTTGTCACACTCGAAATTTAATTAAACTTTTTTATTTTCCTAATTAATTTTTTTATTCACAAAAATAATTTAAAAAAACTAAAAACAAAAACAAATTTTTTAATGAATTTCTTATTTCTTATTTTGCTTTTAAACTAAAAATAATAACCAATTTTTCTTCGTATTTTTGATTAGATAATTATTTAATCAATTAATTTTATAACGAATTTAATAACTTTAAATTTTATATAAATATAAACTTTTAATTTCTTTTGCACTCTTCTTCCCCAAAAAAAAAAATAATAAAAGGAAATCTTCAAACGTCAATTTATACCTTACTTTAGAAAACGCGCATTTTTAACTGAATCAAATTTCGAAATTCTAATAAAGATAATTTAATTTTTCTCTTTAAAAATGATAAACTTTCTTCAATAAAATTCCTTTATAATTAAAAGAGAAATTTTTTGTTATTGAAACATGAAAAAGAGATAAGAATTTTTTATGTATCAGATATAAAGAGAATTTCATTTTTCTCTTCAAAAAATTAATTCTCAAAAGTTTTTTGAATCTAAAAAAAAAAAAATTACCTTTTTCGAAATTAAAATTTCCTTTCGAATTGGAAAAAATTGGTATTTATTTTTTTGATTATTTACTTCTGTGAAAATGAATGTCCGTTTTTTTTTGAAATAATAAAAATCAAAGTCATCCATAAATATATCTCTATATAAAATAATATACAAATAATTTACTTAATTTAGCGAGTTGAAGATCGAGAATTTAAAACAAATTTTTAGTATTTTTAAATTTGAGAAAAATGCTCTCAAATATATTAAATCGCCATCAATTTGGTCAAACTTTTCAGTTTATATCAAATTTAGATGATGAAAAAGAAAATTTGAATATCAACAATCAATCGGGAAATATTAATAAAACTGTCGTCGTTAAAGATTATCTACAAACAATAATAAAATGGAAAATGATTCACATAAAATCCGTTTGAATATTTTAGCAGATGAACGTTTATTCCGTCAGAAAGACATAAAAAACGAATGGAATGCTTAGAAATCAATATTCAAGCATTGAAAAATAATAATAATAAATTCATTTAAAAGAAATAATAAATATTTTTTTCATTCCATTGAAATAACATTTCTCATTTGACGAATCGCTGTTACTAATCTCGGTTCACATCCGGTACTTAAGGATAAGTAATTTTCTGGTGGAGCTCGTAATAGTGTAGCAATTTGTTGTAATTGATTACTCAACATTAAACCGAGTTCTTCTAAAACACTTCCCATATATTCTAGATAAACGGAAAAATAAGATATCAATTATTTTTTCTTCTAGATTTTTGCAATATTTCTTGATATTTACCAATATCAGTTGATATTTGTTTAGCTGATATTGTATTTAAAGATTGTATTTGTAAGATTTGACTTTGATACATTGCACAGCATTCATCGCAAACCATTGATAAAAGTACATCAGCACTTGGTGTATTTCGTGTATATTTTTTATCACAATTTTCTAAAGCCAATTTTAAACTTGCTGATGGTGATAGTAGAAGTGGTTCCAAATGTTGCGGAAGAGTTAGTAAATATTGTCCAATCTTTTAAAAACAAAAAAAACAAAATTATATATAAAAAAAAAAAACACCTTCAATCTTCGAATTTACTTGAGTTATAAATTCTTGTGGTGCAAAACTATAATCTGGTAAATCAGCTCCAGAAGCATGTAACATTTCTGGTGGTTCGATATTTTCTAGATGTTTTTCAATTGGTGCAAAAACACCAGCCAATGTTGTATCATGAGTTTCAATACAAATTGGACGAATTATTTCAAATATTGTTGAAAATATTCCATTTGGTGCATCCGCTTCAGAAACTAATCCTCTTTGTTGTTGATCTTTGATTTTCGTTGCAAATTTTCGTAATTCATTGAGATCACGTTTTTCATTGATTCTATAACCAAAATAATCATTTGGAAGATTTTGTAATTTTTCGTATGTTATAAGAATTTTCTCCGATAGATTTTTTTCATTTTCAATCAATTCCAATTGAAATTCACCCAAATTTTGTAATAACGACATACAACTTTGTAGTAAACTCCAATTTTGTTCGAAATTACTACTCGCACTTAATTGTTGTTGAGCTTTTTTATATTTTTCAATAAATGTTTTTAAAATTGACTAAAACAAAAAACAAATAACAGATATAATATTTTGTAATGGAAAATAAAACGGTTTAAAAAGATTTACATTTAAAACAATTGTTAATGCAGGCAATGCACAATTTTGTGTTATTTTTTCACATCTTTGAATGGCTTCATCAATCCATTCAAATATCTTCTTATTTCCATTACCCAAATGACGAATTGTATCATTTGCTGTTGCTTGTGTTAGATTTAAATTAACCAAATTCATTGCTAAATTATTCTGTTCGATTGCTGGATATTGTGTTATAAATGTTGAAAAATAATCGAATATAGATTTTGATAAAATTTCCATATCTTCAATAGATGGTTTATCTGAAAGAAAGAAATTAATGAAAAGTAATATAGAACAAGGAAGCAAACACACGCTGGTGTAATATAAAGGGGCAGCCAAAAAGTTTATGGCCTCGACTGGAACAGAAATAAATGCACATATGCTAATTGGAATATTAACGGGTCACTGTCTTCTAAGGAAACCCGCTAAAAGACTAGGATTGGTACAAAGCTATGTCTGCCACTACAGACATAGACATAAGTGCTGCTGAACACATCACACACATCTTGTGAAAATGCTCAGCCCTTTCTCGAACTCGCAACAATATTCTGGGCAGCTGTTTCTTAGAAAACTTGAAATTGTTTCATTTGTTCGACTTTGTGGGAAACTTTCAAAGAATAATAGGATACCCATCTTGCCAGGTAAGTCTTAAGTCTTGTAGGGATCACAATGAGCCCATAAGACCACTAGTGTTGTACACAAGCATCCCTATTCTACCTAACCCAACCTAATTTAGAATAATGTATATTACGTACCACCAATTTGAAATTGTTTCTTTAAAATATTTCCAAAATGTACATTTGATGTAGAAAAATCTAATAAAACATCTAGTTTATCATTTGATCTTTTTAATGCAGCTAAAATTGATGCTTCTCGTGATGGTTGTAAACCAGATAATAATTCTACCAGAACTAAAAGTGCCTGATTTGAATCTTTCGCTCCAAACACTTGTGTACACCATTTACACTAGGAAAATTACAAAATTTAATATAAAGAAAATATTTTAAAATTCAATTTAATTACTTGTTTTTGATAATTTCCAGATAAAAATTCATAAAAATCATTTAAAAAACGATTTGAATTTTCCGATAAATCAATAATTTCACTCCAATGTTGTTGTAGATTAGTTTTTTGTACAGTTCTATAGTATTGTCTTAGCTGTGGTAATCGATCCATATTTTTAAATATACCAACATATTTTTTAGCTTGTTCTAAATGAAAAATATTTCTTAGAAAATATATTTTCTTAATATGTAGAAATTATTTTACCTGCATCACCAATTGAAAAACATTGTACAACAGCTGGACTTGCTAAAGCTTCTAAACGATTTTTAAAACCTTCAACTTGATTTTCACGATCACTCTGACCGGGTAGACCTTCTTGGGCAGCCAATGATCTTTGTAATATTATTAATTTTTCACATACTTTCATTAAATCATTACGTTCGAACAAATCTTCTAATTCCGATATTAGTTTACCCCAACCATCCGATTCTTGTAGACCTTGTTTAGCAATTTCTAATTTCGTTTTTAAACCATCCAAACGTTCTAAATTCGTCATACAATCACCAGTTTCGGATTGAACCTGTGATATTTCTGTTTGGATTTCGGACATTTTTGCACGTAATAAAGAGGCTTCAGACTGTAAATTTTGAGCGTCTTTCATGATTCTCGGAAGTCCACCTAAAACATGTTGGCTAGTTTCTTCTAAAGCGGAATTCATTTGTTGTGTATATAATTGAACTTTCGATAAAAGAGATGCAACAAAAACCTAATAGAATTTATTAGAAAGTTAAATTTTGAATTCAATGATTTTTAATTTACTTCTTTATCGTCTTCTTGATTGCAATTTCGAAATGCGGTATTTATCCATGTCACCGTATCAAAATTATCATCAAAAAATGCTTCAGTATCCTAAATAAAGATTTTTGTTTTATTTTAAATAAGAATTTCAAAAATTATTTCTTTTTTTTACCATTTTTTCTTTTTTACGTCAACAAAATTCTTATTGGAAATGTCAAAATAAAAGTGACAGTTATTTGTAATTAATTTAAATTAATTTTTTTAAAAAGAATTTTAACTATATTTTAATATTTATTATTTTTATTTATTAATTATATTAATAATAATTAATAACAAATAATTATTATAATTGCTTATTTTTATATTTTATAAAAATTACGCTTTTACCTTATTTAGGTATGAACTTTATCTCTTAAAAGAAGAAGAAGATCTACTGTCAAATTTAAAAAGAAGATCTACTGTCAAATTTTACACGTGCAAAAAATCGGTGAAAATGGTTAAAAGAATTCGAGATTATGTAAAATATACTTTATCGGAATTAGAAAAATATGTCGCAACAGAAGGATCATGTATATCTAAAGTGAATGCACCAATTCATATACAACTTCCACCGCATGGTTTAACAAATTTCCGTGAATCTTTGCTACAAATAATTGCTCAACGAAAAATTGGATTTTTCGATGCAAAACTTGAAGGAATTATTCTGGATGTGAAAAATATTAAAGTCCTTGGTGATTTAGGAAAACTACGATTCGATGATCCGGCAATACATCTAAATCTTGTAGCTGATTGTTATATTTTCAAAGCACAAATTGGCGCTGTTATTAAGGGAACCGTAAAACATATTTCGCCTCGACAAATTGGTGTTATTATTTATCGTGTTTTTAGCGTAACAATACGTCTAAAAGAATCAATCGATGAAGATGATATTGAATTAAATTCTGAAATTGAATTTCGTATAAAAAATTTCGATTTACAAAATGTAATGCCATTTATAGAAGGCGAACTTGTAATACAGGCACAATCAAATGATAATTTCCGTATACCAGAACAACCTAATAATCCAGTTAGACGAAATATTGTGTTTGCTGAATCAAGTAGTGAGGATAGTGATTCAAGTGATTCTAGCGTCGAAAAGGTAAATTGCTACTTAAATATATCAAAAAAAAAAAAACATTTTTTAAATTATTATTTTATAGAAACCTTCAATAAAAACTGAAATTGAAATTGAAAATGATATTATAATACAAACAACAGTCAATGGAGTAAAAAAAGATAAAGATTCAGATATGGATATTGAAGAAAGTGTTATTGTACAGGAATTTACAAATTTGAAAAGAATTGAACCTGAACCGAATACCCAAAAACAACAAACAAATCGTAAACGACTTTCTAGTGATTCCAGTCTTTTTAGTATAGCCAGTACTGTAAATGAACGTCCAGATTTTGATAAAGTTAAATCTTTGCCTGTTGAGAAAATTTCGGGTAAAAGAAAACGTTCATCATCTTCAGAAATAGAAAACTCACAATCCTCGAGTAAAACAGTTTCATCAAAACGACAAAAGAAAACAGATTATGTTCAGAGAAGTATTAATGATATAATTATGAAATTAGAAGCTGAAAGTGCTGATGAAACATTGAATAGTACGCCGTCAAATGGTAAAAAATCAAAAAGTGAAAAAAAGACGAAACAGAATGAATCTATTAATGATATTATAGGTAAATTGAAAAATAACAATTTCACTTCAAGTACACCAATTCAAACAAACGAAGAGACACCAACTAAAGAAAAAACAAAAAAATCAAAACGTAAAACGCATGAAAATATCGAATTAAATAATTCGATAGAACATATTTTAAATAAATTGAAAACTGAAAAAGAAAATGATGATTCTAGTAAAATTGTCGAAGATAGTTCTTCAATTGAAACTAATTCAAAAGGAAATACACAAAAATCAAAAACAAAATTAAATAATAAATTATTAGAAATTACATCAAAACTAATTCATGATCGTGAAAATTCTATAACTGATAATAATCATCAAGAAATAACGAAAATAACTGAATCTATAACAGCTGAAGTTACTACAAAATCTAAAAAAACAAAAAAATCAAATCTATTTAATGATTCTATTTCAAATATTCTAAATGGAATCAGTTCTAATGAAATTATTTTAACAAATATTAAATCTGAAAAAGATATATTAAGTCAACCGGATTCAGAAACGACGTCACAAAAGAAAATTAAAAAATCTAAATCCAATTTGAATGATAGTATGTCACAAATATTATCAAAATTAAGTTTTGCCAAGGATTTAATTGATCCGGTAAAGGATAGAACTCGAAAAAGTTCAATCACCGAAGAATCTATTAAAATAGAACAGCCGGAAACTCCCAAGAAAAAGAAAAAAATAAGAAATGAATAATTAAGTAAATAAAATGAATGTTTTTCAATTAAAATAAAAAAAAAATCAAATTTTTTTGTTTGAAAAAATTACTTTCTTTTTAATTTTCTGGTGCCCATAATTTAAAGGTTCTATCAAATGAAGTTGTCGCTATATATTGGGAATTTGATGAAATATCTACACTTGTTATTTTCCCATCGTGTCCATGCAGTGTTTTCAAAGGTTGCCATGTTTTATTTGACCAAATCTAAAAGAAGATAAATATTTTACTTCTTTCCTTTTTTGCACATTTTAAATATAATTACCTTTGTTGTACAATCATAACTTCCAGTTACTAAGAAATTTCCACCATCCTTTTGATATTTAACATCTGCTACTAAATTTGTATGAGCTGGAATTGTATAAACTGATTGACGTCGTCTTAAATCCCATATTTTACATGAATTATCTTGACTAGCAGTTACGATATGATAACCGTTCGGTGAAAAATCAACACCAAAAACTGAACCAAGATGTCCTTCTAAAAACATTATACAACGTCCTGTTCGTAAATCCCAAACTCTGCCGAAAGCATCTAGACCGCTAAAATTAAATATATATATATTATAAGAATTAAAAATTACCATTGAATTAAATTTACCCAGTTACTATAACACTTCCATCAATTTGAAATGCTAAACAATGTACGGCTTTAGCATGTCCTTCCTGATGAAGAACTTCTTGTTTCTGTTCTAAATCCCATAAACGCCAAGATGAATCATAACAAGCGGTCGATAAAAATCGTCCAGATGGATGGAATGATAATTTCGAAACTCGATGTGGTATATGTCCGGTTATATCAGCAATTGGTTCTTCACTACCAAATGCCCATAATTTCACGGAACCATCATGACCGCCAGAAGCCATTGAAACTTCATTTTTTGAATCTTGTTTAACACCTGGTCGAAATGAAACACCACCAACATAACTGGTATGACCACGTAGAGTTTGTAATAATGTACAATCTGGTATCGACCAAAGTTTACATAAACCAGACCAACTTGATGTCATCAATAATGTAGAATCATCATTAAATGAACAATTACTTAATGGCCGTGTATCACCAACTTGACTGCATTCTGGTGTTAAAGATTGAATTCTTTTTTGTAATTCAACCATTCGACCAGCTTTCGTTGAACTTGGAAGTTCTAGAAGTTTTCGTGCTTCATCTAAACGTAATTTAGCACGTGGTAGAGAATAATCAGCAATCCAAAAACGTGCTACACGTAATGATTCCGGACCTTCGTGATACCATGTGGTCTCTTGTTCTTTTTGTAATTGTTTTCTTTCTTCTTCTTCATTTTGTTTTTGTTTAATTGCATTTTCACCTAAATTAGCTAATAGCTCTTTAAGACGTCGTCGCCTTTCTGCTGGACCTTCACCGAACAAACAAATCGGTTCATTCAATTGTCGTAGATTTCTTTTCACTTCTGAATCATCAGTACTCACATTAATTTGACGAGCTCTACGTTTTCTTTCGAATTCCTCCAGTAATGCTTGTTTATCTTTTGTTCTAAAATGAAAAAAAAAAAAAAAAATTAATAAAAGCCTCCCGAAATTCATTCTTTTGAACGGTTTGTACTTACACTTCATTTTCCAAATCAAAATATTCATTAGAAACTTGAATATTACTAACTAAATTATTTGTAGATATTGTTGGATGTGAAACTGGTGGTGCAGGAGGTATTATTATTGGTGCCGGTGGCCTTTTAGGTTGTTCCGGTTCATAATCCTCTTCTTCCGAGTCAATATTTTCTAATGCCTGCTGTCGTTGCCGTTCAACTTCTTCCAATGAACCATAATGAATTGTTCTTGGCTTTTTCACATATGAAATTTCTTCGTCGTCTGACATTATATTTTATTTAAAAAAACAAAAATATTTTTTTTAAAGTTTAGCATTTGTTTATATTTTTACAAAACAAAACGTTTTAATTCTAACCTAAAATTCTTAAACGTCAGAATAACATTACGTCACTTTTACCGCTAGATGTCTCTAGTTTAGAAATAGATTATGGCAACCCATTTTTTACATATTCAACATGTGTAATTTTCATTCATAATTCATAGTCGATTTTCCGAGTGATGTATAAATTAAGTAATTTTTGTTTATTAGTAAATGTCTTAATCTAAATTAATTTATTCTTTAAAAAAACATACCATAGGTTAATGAGTGATCAATTAGGCTATTAAAATTCAGGTAAATCGTACTTTTTACTTTTCAATTACAAAATAAAATGTTTACATACATTTTTTTTATTTTAGAAAAATTTCTAAATTATGACGAACAAAAGAAAAATGGGTTTAATGATTCTTGGATCAATTTTAACTCTTCATCTTAGTTTTATGTTTATAAAACCTTTGGTCGCACCGGAAAATAAACGAGAACAACCACAAACATTAATTGAAACCCTGAAGAAGTGAAATTAAAAATCATTAGTACAACAAATTTTTATGTGATTTAAAAAAATACTTTTATTTATTATTGTTAAAAATGTATTTAAAAAAACGTCTCCAACTCCTATCCTCTTAGTCATATCACTTGTTGAACGAGAGGTGACTACGAATAGCAATGTTGGAATAAACTATCTTAAAATACAATCTATATTTTACTTACTTTTTTCACTTATAAATCGTTGCCGAGTAAAAACGATGCTCCTTCTGAATACTTCCGACCATCACTAACTTGCTAACGTGTTTCATCCTTTCCCTCCTTTTTAGTGCTGTTGGATAATACGTTCTCATCATTCAAATCTTGATGTAAGATTGCATAAAAATTGTTTAAAAATTTACTTCAGCCAAAAGCCATTTATTTCTGCAGATCCTAAGTTCTAATCAAATGATTATCAATGTGGAAAAAACTATTATCAATAGTCGTTGAAATTGCTTCAAAAATATGGCCGCAATTTTGGGTACAATAGACAGACAGATATTGAAAAAATGTTTGCAAATGAATCGTGGCGTAGCTACATATTCAGC
The DNA here is from genome assembly GCA_963422695.1 of Xylophagus ater. Lineage (NCBI taxonomy): Eukaryota > Metazoa > Arthropoda > Insecta > Diptera > Xylophagidae > Xylophagus > Xylophagus ater. The sequence continues at coordinate 2,756,332 of OY730484.1, forward strand.
GCTCTGGAGCAAGTAAAATCGACACGCCTCATTGTTTCTCAGGAGAGTTCTGGCGAATATTGTTTTCTATCTAATCTTCTGATTAATTTTAGCTTTGAGAAACCTCGTTCCGCTATCGCTGTCGTCACCGGTAAAGTTAAAAAAATCAGGCATGCTGTAATAATGTCAGAAAAGTTACTTGAGGCTGCAGTGTGAATTAAAAGTACTTCAATAACCTGGCGTATACAAGCAATTTCTTTTAATTAATTATAAAAACAAGTATATCGAAGCGGTTGAGGTCCAAAATTGGGTGAAATATCCGATTGTAAGAATTCTGATCCTTCCAGAATACTTTTATCATGTTATACGAGATATCCAGGTGATCAAAATTTAAAAAGTGTACATAATTGTTGAATAGTTACAAAAGTTTTCACAAATTTTTAATTCATCCTTTCTAATTTTGCGCCCTCATGATTCATGCGCCTGGATCAGAATTCGCCCCACGGTAGCCTTTGCAAACGATTTAGTATCTTCTGAAAACTGAAGGATTTCATTTTTTTGGGATTATGATTCCAGTAACTTATATATTTACTTTGTATAGAAGTAAAATGGTAAGAAACTGTATCTCGACTAGAATTTCAATAAAAACACATTCCAATTCCATTTCTATTGATGTTTTTCTTTCTAAATTCATATATATTTTTATTTTTTTAAATAATTTGTTAGTATTTATACAATTTATAAGAAAATTAAGTAAACTTCTTTTGTTTATAATAATTAAAAATTGAATTAAACAATTAAGATTTTTCAAATATTTCTTTTTCTTTTTTTGATTAATTATTAAATGAAATGAATTTTTGAAATAACTACGATAAAAATAAACATTATTGCAATAATAATAATAATAATAATTAATTATGAATTTTCCGAAATCATTTAATCGGTATTTAATATAAGATTTTATTATTAAATTATTTTCTTTGAATATTTCTTTTTCCATTTTATTAATATTCTTATTATTATTATTTATTTCAATAAAATTGATTAAAAAATATTTCATATTTTTTTTTTAATATTCAATTGTTTTTTTTTCTATTTCTTTTTTTCTTCTTCTTTTTTTTATTACATTTATTATTAATAATTAATTTATTGAATATAGTTTTGTTGTTTTTTGAATTTGTTAATAGAATTGACATTGATTTTATAATATTTTTAGTAGTTTTTATAATTAAAAGTTTAGAGAATTTTAATTAGAATTAATATAAGAGAAATACAAAGAAAAAAAAAACAATACGATAAAAACAAAATGGCTTCCTTTTCTTCCGGGATGATTCTTCTCTTTTCGCCTATAAATATATAGTTTTTCGCCGTCTTTTTTTTTTTATTGTTATTTAATTATTATTAACAAGAACAAAGAAAATAAAAAATTAAAAAATATGTTTTTAAGAATTGAGAAAAATAAATTCTAAACAATTTACGAGAATTTCAATTAATTGGAAAAAGAAATTTTTAAATTCAGAAAAATCATACGTTAAATAATATTTTAATTAATTTAATAGATTTCTATTAAATTTAATTCAATTATTGTTTGTTAAAAATAAAAGACTATAAAGCATAATTATTTTGTTAAATATATTTTTTTTGGGTTTTTTTTTTTAGATTCTTTTTTTTGTATTTATTTTAAATATTTAATTTTTTGTTATTCTATATATATATATATTTATTTGTTCTTCTTCTTCTTCTTCACACATATATATATATATATATATTTCTCGTGTTAATTTTTCTTGTTTTGTCTTAAATTATTAAACATTTAACATATTCAGAGGCACTTTTGTAATCTAATAATTCATCACGCAATTGCATCATAGTTTGAATTGCTGAACGATGTTTTTTAGTTTTACTGCAACGATAACGTGCACCACTTATCATTTTATCAATTGCATAATGTAACCATAAAATATTTGTGTATGGTTCATAACGTTCCCAATCGTTACTAGAAAAAGAAACAAAAAAAAATTAATTAATTTGTGAAACTTCTACTTCTAATCTATATAATATTTGTGGAATTTTGTCTGTATGTATGTACCGAGTAGGCTCCTAAACGACTGCATCGATTTTGATGAAACGTGTCTCAAACGATTCTTAGTTACAGGGTGCTTATTATGGGCTACTTTATTTTTTGATGGGGGGGTTGCAAAAGGGGAAAAATATGAATACTTATGAAACTTTGAATGTACATTCGGAATAGACCAACTTAAAAATGTGATATGCCTCCACTCGATGGGGGTAAAATAAAAATGGCTTTTTGATGTTGTAAGGGAGAAAGATATGAAAACTTGCATAACTGGTCCAATAATAGTCGAATTTTCAATAAACTTGGAATGTATATTCGAGATAGGCTGTCTTAAAATTTAAATCAAGACTCCACGGTATGGCAGGGTGTTTTGAGCCAATCTAATTTTCCCTCACTCCTAATCTCTAATCTCTCTGCTTTCCTTGATGATTAAAATTCATTTTCAGCCCGAACAACGTCGGGTATTCTGCTAGTAATAACTACAATTCTATTCATTTAAGACTAACAGACTTACATGCTTATTCTGGCATTGTGACAGTTTTGTAGTCAGAAATATTTATGACATTAATATTCTGACTGAAATTATGACTACTACGAAAATTCGTATTCTGGCGAACGGGTCATAATATGTCCAAAATATGAATTTATACCACTTTAAAACTGGTATAATTTGAGCGAGCTTTCGTGGTTATTTGAGAAATAGTCTCGAAAATGCTTGTATGGGTTTGAAATTTTTCTATCGGTGTAAAATTATTTGTGTGTTGAAAAGAATGGTGGAAATAATTCCATATTTATCAATTGAATCACTCAGAGAACCCATATAAAATTCCGTTGTGATGTAAAATATTGTCGGTCAGAACTTATGATGTTTTTTTATGACAGTTGTTAGTTATGAGCGCGCCAGAATACCAAATAGTATTAAAAAAAAAGTTATGACAATGACGTCATTTTATGTCAGTCAGAACTTGTTATGACTGCGTTCAGAATAAGGGGGTTATTCTGGTATTGTGGTTAGGACATGGTTTGATTAATTGATTAATCAAAATTTGTTCAATATTTTGATTATTCAACTGAATAAATTGTTTCATTTAAGAGAAACGAAAAAAAATAAATTTGGAGAGAAAAATCCTATGAGAGTATGAATAAATTTTGAATAATTTCTAAATTAACCCTTTGCGATCGTATGTCTATTCTCAGCCACCAACGCTTTTTTTACCGTTCCAGTTGTATGTCTGCTATCAGCCACCACAGCAAAGAAGCATTCTGATATTATATTATATTAAGTCGACAAGCTTCGGAGATGATACGTAGAATTCGAAATAATATTTTATAAATTGTGTTTAAGTGTAATTAGGCATTTTCACTTCAGCATGACACCCATGTATAAACTAAGATCGAGCCACAAAGGGTTCAAGTTGCAAGATCGAGTCACAACTCATACTGCAAGGGACTCTTTTAAAGAATACCACAACGTTTTTTTTCCAAATACATATATGCACAGAAAAAAAACCAATTTCAAACATAGAAAAAGGTAATATTTCTTTTTGATTTATTCATGCGCGGTTGATATGATAAATGGATCGGGTACCATCATAAAAATTAATACAATTTTTTTTTCCATTTCAACCAACAACACAAATAAATCTCAAATTCTATTATTGTATATAATATTTTGCAATTAATTTAATTAAAAAAAAAACCCAATAAACTTACTCAAGACGTTTCTTCATAAGACGATATATATCAAATTGATAATCACCAGTGGCAGAAAACAATTCATTGTCATTTGATAAATCATTATATAAACAACATCCATCAAATACCATACGCGATAATGTATAATCGATAATTGTTACTTTAACACCATGAGTTGGAATTTTTATTTCTTCACCATTCAATTTGAATATGATTTCTTTCTCTTCGGTTGGTGCTAATAAAATATTGCCCCAATGTAAATCACGATGTTCAAATTTGAATTTGTTTTCAGCAATCGCCAATGTTAATGCAGTCTGAGGAAATGTAAAAGTATTTAAATATATTTTAAAGAAAAAAAATAATAAATTTTTTATAATTTACAAAAAAAAAAGCAAATTAAAAAATATTAATTAAAAAATTCCAAAAAAAAAAAATAAAATCGATGAAAAATAATATAGTTAATCAATAGATGAGTGAAAATCTAGTCATGGAAAAATATTTATAAAATCATGCACCAGAATTTTCACCGCACCTACTGAAAAACCTTTAAAAAAAAAACCTCAAAAAAAAGGAAAAACAAGAACACAAGCTTCACATCTATAAAATAAAAAAATTAATAAATTAAATAATTATAAATTAATAAAACTGAAATAAAAAATTAATAAACAATAATAAAAAAACAAAAACAATTTTGCACAATGGATGAGTGTAAATCTAGTCATAATTTAAATTATTAGAATTAGAAGGTATATGCACTAGAATTCCACCCACCCATTGGACAAAACGATGAACGAATAATGGAAGAAAAAGCATATCACAACAATCAATCAATCAAAATTTCTGAAGACGTTTTCTTTGGTGGACGTCAATTTCCATTTTGGGTTACACCACACCACATCACACAAATTTGCTTGTTTTAATTAAATTTATAATAATATCTTTCTTTTTTTTCACCTGTAAAAATGCTGAATAAGATTGTAATGCATTTTGAAAATTGAAAGCTTCTAAATCTTGACCACCATTTGCTAATTCTAAAACGATATATAATTGATCATCGGGAAATATTTCTGGATGATCATTTTCTGTTCCACTATTGTCACGATATAATTCCCATAAATCAATTAAATTTTCTGGATAACGTCCTTGGACACAACGAACCTTTAAGAAATAAACAAAAAAACATATTAGCATCAACTGTATTTATAGAAACTGTATAAAAAAAAAAAAAAAAAGTTCTGAGCTTTGAATTTGATGTTTAAAAACAATTTATTTTCCTACTAATTTCGCAGATATTATAGCTCTGAAATTGATGTTTGAATGACCAGGTTTCAGTCGTTTATAGCCATTTCTAGGGTGATACATAACAGTTTAACGAGACAAGAGTGCAATAAGTAACTTTTACGCTATGTACTATTTATATAAATGGCGAGTCCAAACCAGAAATGGAATCATGTAATTCGACTGAACCCAAATCGTAATGAAAAAGCATTTCCTTCCTCCCACCATTCCTATGCTTTTTCGATGCGAATTGATTCAAATCGAGTTACACGATTACTTCAGATTAGATTGACTGAACTTACTACAATTTCAACTTCTCGATCTAAATATATCTTTTATACCCTTTGAATGAAAAACAGAACTTTATTATACAGGTTAACGGGAACGGAATGAAACGTGAGAGGCCACCTCCATGCAGGTCAAGGAGTGATGTAATTTTACTTCACGGTTTATGGCCGTCGCATACTGTTTTGAATGTAAACTGCTTATGAGCAACTTGAGCTATGAACTTCTTTCACCTGCGTGTTATTCTCCTTCTTTAGATTACCATTTGTTCCAATCAATACCGAGTCAATTAGTAAGAAACTGATCCGATTTTCCAAAGTTTAAAAGTTGGGACGATTATTTTATCAAGATTTTAATATTACGTCTGATCGTCAGAAACTGAATTTCAAAATCCAATTAAATTAGATGTGAATCCTAGATTTATAAATCGTGTGTCCATGACAGACTAACATTTAAATCCAGATTCATGTATCAGAATCCGGATAAAAGAATATCCCAGTCTGTCATCAAAAATGGCTCGATGATTAGTTTGCTTCAAATTACGGACAAGTTTGTATCACAAAATGAAATCTGCAAGTTACCCGACAACTGGTAGAAAGTCGTAGGATAATAATGGTAAATGATTCAAAGTTTAGAATTGTCTTAATTCATTTTTAAATAAAACTTGGAATTTTATTATGAAAAAAAAAGCCCAGAATTTTCTTTATACACCTAATATATGAGCCCAAGAAGTTTATTTTGAAAGTGGTCTAAAGTTCATTTTTTTGATTTCGAGTTATGAAGCAGTTTTTAATTATACAACTAGACTTACCACACGACTCCATTGGACATAATTCCGTTTGAAAAAAAGTCTAATGGAAACTCGAAAATTTGGACTTTTTTGTCAGTCCGACTGAAATTATGTCTTGAAATAAATCCAATGGAGTCGTGTGGTTAGCAGACACTTTCAAAATAAACAACTCTATCAAAAATAGAAACTTTTTTTTTTTTTTGTGTTACCTTTTTAACTTCAACAAAACTTGATGTCATAAAATCTTTATCATTTCGTAAACTACTCAATTCCATAGCAATAATAATTTCGGATAGAATTTCATCGAATTTCTTTTGTTGTTCGCCATTTATTTCAATTGAACCTTCGATCGGTATAATTTTCAATACGATCGCTTCACCATTTTTATTTTTATTTAAAAATACTTCACCATAAACACCTTCACCAATTTTATGACAATAATGTAAATTATCTTCAGAATATTCAATTGAAAAATCTAAAGGTTCAGATTGTTCGCAACGTCTTAAAACGATATTGCGAGAACTTAAATTTGTTCTTAATAAATTTGTTGTTTCATATGATGCGATAAGATTTGAATGTAAGAATTCATTAAATAATATTGTTTCTGAATTTTGATGACGAACAATAGTATTGATGATATTACCATCAACAATTGGTTTTGTTGTTGTTTTGGATGTTGGTGATACTCCTCCAACTCCAACAATAATCTCTTCTGTTCCACAACAGCCAACAAGAATTGATTCTCGTGTTTCTTGTTGATGATTATTGATTTCATAAATTCTTGGACAATCTTCTTTGATAATAACACTTGTTCGACGACGTCTTGGAATTGACGGTTGTTGTTGTTGTTGTTGTTGTAATGATTGTTGTCGATACAACAATGTTGATGGTACAGAAAATTGTTGTTTATACGTAAAACGTCTTTCATTCGAAGAACTGTTTCGATTGCCTTCATTAAAAGTATCCTCTTCTTCTGATCTTTGTCTTTCTTGTTGATAATTACAAATAGTATTATCAACGACAACAAATGATTCTCGATTTTCTTCTGTTCCTGTTGTTGTTGTTGTTGTACCTCGTTTATTTGGTGATTTTGAAATTGTTTCATGCAACAAATTTCGTCCAATATCTGAATTGCTGGCAAGTACCGAAAGCGTTGAAAGATTAGGCGATTCGTCATCGGTTAGCTCCAACAACAAAACTAAAATAAGAAGAAAAAAAACATTAATTTTTAAGAAAAGTATACATATATCAAAATCAGTAAAATAAAAAAGCCGGTAAAAAAAACAGCTTCTCCATGTTTGTGTTATCTTATTTAGTTTCATTAATTCCTTCTCTTCGGTCATAGATTTTTATCATTTCACGTCATCATAAAAAATATCTAATAACTAATCTTTTCATTTAAATAAATTATTATCGAATTGTGGAACCGGTTTTTTTGATAAAAACTAAAAAACAAAACAAAATTTTAAAAATGAAATGTGATTTTCCTTTTAAAAACTGTATTAAAAAAGAAAAATGCTTGGAAAATCTATTAGGTAGGTTGGTAGGTAGAGTAGGGGTACTACGTACAACACCAGGCACCTTATAGGACAATTGTGATTCCTACGAGACCAAGAGTTACCCTATTGGGAGACCTACATGCTTATTCTGGCATTGTGACAGTTTTGCGGTCAGAAATATTTATGACAATAATATTCTGACTGAAATTATGACTGCTACGAAAATTCGTATTCTGGCGAACGGGTCATAATATGTCCAAAATATGAATTTATACCACTTTAAAACTGGTATAATTTGAGCGAGCTTTCGTGGTTATTTGAGAAATAGTCTCGAAAATGCTTGTATGGGTTTGAAATTTTTCTATCGGTGTAAAATTATTTGTGTGTTGAAAAGAATGGTGGAAATAATTCCATATTTATCAATTGAATCACTCAGAGAACCCATATAAAATTCCGTTGTGATGTAAAATATTGTCGGTCAGAACTTATGATATTTTTTTATGACAGTTGTTAGTTATGAGCGCGCCAGAATACCAAATAGTATTAAAAAAAAAGTTATGACAATGACGTCATTTTATGCCAGTCAGAACTTGTTATGACTGCGTTCAGAATAAGGGGGCTATTGTTCTTCAAATTCTATTAACAGTCCTCTCCTTTTTATGTATGACATGATCAAATCTAGCATCCGACTTTGGAATGATAAACTAAATTGGACGTGTGTATAGAAAACTTAACTTGGTGTACAAAATATTTACACTACACATCGCATTTTTCAATTGTTTTCCAAGATATTGTATTGCAGCGATTGCCTAGACTAGATTTTAAGAGTCTAGTTTGTCATTCCAAAGACTCTGATGGTAGATTTAATCATGTGTATGGGCTTTGAGAAATCAAGTCGACCACATAAGGGGGTTAAAAACATTAGGAAAATTTATAAAAAGAACAATTATACTATTTCTTTTGGATGGTTGAACGCACTCCAAAAACGCTTCGTCAATCATTTTCTTTTTCTCTTTGTCAAAAAAAAACCCCTTTTTAATTTTCACAACAAAAAAAAAGAAAGAAAGAAAACCGTGAGAACATTTTTTTTTTGGGTTATATAAATTATTTTATTTGGTCAAAAACGAGCGGGCGGAAGAGAATATAAAGTGGTAATAATTTCTTAAATTAAAAAAAATAAAAATAAAACAAAAAATAATGATTCTTCTTTTCTCCCTGAAAATGGAAGCAGCCGCCCTCTTTTTTGTTTCTACTACTGTTGGTTAAATATTCATTTTCGGAAAAGCAAAAAAAAAAAAAAAATAAACAAAAAAACTTCATGAAGCGCAACATTTTTAACGCGTAATTGTTTTTATTCATTTTTTTTCTTCCAGTGAAATGGAAAGGAAAATATTTCATATGAAACAAGGAACAAAAATTACACCTGTTTTCCATTCGACTTCCGTGTAAAAATATTTTTATGCAATAAAATAGATTTTATGATATGCAAAAAGAAATGTATGGAAATAAAAAGGTGTGGGGAAAGGAAATAAATGGGGTACAACAAAATTTTACGAAAAAAAAAGAAACATGTAACTCTTTATTTCCGTGTGAACAAAAAAATATTGAATTTATAAATACCCGGGCATAGAGAAGAACTCGAGACTATTATAGTTTACATCAAGGCTGTCCAACCCGCGGGACGCATGCGGCCCAAGGCAAGTATCAATGCGGTCCGAAAATATTCAAAGTTACTGAAGCATGTCCATTTTTCTGAGGAATGATTTATGTGTTTGCTGCCAAGTGACACACAACAGAAATAGGACCAGAACAGAAAGCTCTTTTGTTATGTAGTAAATTCTCTTTCTGTTTGCGTTGCTCGCTCAGATACATTGTTCTGTTGTTTGTCACATGGTGGCTTAAGTGAAGAATGAAACATACTAAGTGTTAAATTAGAACCAACATGTTAGATGAACACCTTGAGAACTGCCTGAAAATTGTAACCACGTCAATCGAACTAGATATTGACGGTTTAGAGTTTCTCAACTTCAATGCCAGGTATCACATTCATTTTATGATATGGATTTATACATAGTAATATGCTTGTGGCCCAAAACACCATGTCTTCTGCCAAATGCGGCCCAGGGAAACAAAAACGTTAGATACCCTTGGTTTATATTGAACCCGAGGAGAGCGATATAAATTTTCATCAAGAAATTAGAAATTGCCTAATTTAAGACACGTTTGAAAATTAGAGACAGGCGTTCAGAGATCAAGGAAATTATATTATTTGATTACCTATTTTAGGACCCATTTGAAAAACTCTTCCTAGAGAGAATGTATTAAGCCGAAAACAACTAATTATAGACGAACTTAAGACCCTCGAAAAAATTCTACATCCGAGTAAAGCTTTTGTGATAAAAAAAAAAAAATAGCCATCCTGGCTAAGGAACATGATTAATTATAAGAGGACTATTGCGAATGCAAACATGTAGACATAACTGTATGGTAAGATTCCAAATAAATCCTATGTAAATATGAGTCATATAGATAAGATGCCTACATGCTAGTCTCATGTTAAGGGAATGAAAACTTAACATAAAAGAAAAGGTCCAAGTTAAAAATGACTCATGTAGATAATACGCCTACATGACGATAGATATAGTTGAACAAGGAATAATCATGCAGATAAAATGTCTGCATGATAAAAGAAAAAGAAAAAAGGATGAACGAAAAAGGATGATGATTTAAGCGGCAAGTCGACAGAAAACCACGAGCAATACAAGAACCATCAAATAAAGTTCAGTTAAAAGTTAATATAGTATTTTATTTTAAAGTATACTCCTTAGTAATAACTATTTTTTTTCCTCCATACATATATTTTAATTAGCACCACCCTGACAGACTGTACGTCATTGTACTCAGTCGAGCAGTTTTCGTGTGATGCGGGAAAAACATTTTTTTTGTAAATGCAATATTTTAATAGCAAACCTGACAGTCCGAAACTTAAATTTAGATTTTATTTATAATATAGTAGAAAAGCATTTCCCCAAATTATGTTCCGTGAAAAATTGTTAAAATAAAAATTTAAAAATAAAGAAATATTCTCAATTTTGATCAATGGTCTTTTGCCATTTCCCTGCCAGGGTCAATATCCCGTCAAATCATTTTTACAATGTGTGTGTGTGGGTCCAACTACACTTTTGCGATTCACCAATTTAGAAGAAACACTTCTATTTGATGCTGAACAATCTCTCGTGTGTCGTTAAAAACAGGAATTAGATTCTGTTTATCATGAACAACGACATTGACTTTTTGCTCCACCCAACATTATTATATAATATAGGATTTGTGAAGTGTTTCCCAGTCGTGAGAATTTTGAAAAACGCTGCTGTAATTTCTACTACTATCTGATTATTGATTTTTACATCAAATCGTACATTTATATAAACTAATGTTTAGATATTTGGATCAAATTGGTTAACAAGTTTTTTTTTCAATTAAATTCGAAAAACGAAATTAAAAAAAAACAACATTTTCTTGGAAATTATGTCAACTGATAAAAATCAATGCGTCTGCGTCAAAAGCTTTATAAAAGAAAAATGTGCGTCATTCGATATCAATGCCAACAACGAAAAAACCCTATGGTAGGTGCTACCAAAGGGGTAATATTAGTTTCGTCACTAAAGGTCTGTTTTATTTGCCACTTGCACTGGGGTAGAGCAAATTTTTACATTGAAAACAAAAACAACAAAAGTGTAATTCCTACACTACTTTCAGACCAGGGGTAACTCTCACATCGAAATTAGTTCAGTTTTCTACCATAAAAGGTGTATTAGCTAAAAGTTTCTCATTCCATTTCAAAATGGTCGATAAAGCAACGCTGAATTAAAGCTTTATCCTACTCCTGCTCGTTTTATTTGCCACTTACCCTGCTCCGATGTAGGGTATGGCAAATAAAACAGACCTTAAGTGTGTAACGCATAGAAATAATCATCGGAGAAGGATTTCAAGACGATAGATGTCGAAAGATTCAAGAGTTATATCGATTTATGCATGTCCGTCTGTTCGTGTACAAGTTAACATCTAAATACGTTATTCTATTTCAATGAAATTCAAAATGTAAGTTTGTTATTCCTTAACTCGATTTGGTAGTCCATTTCAGATAAATCGGCCGAAGGAAACCGAAGTTATAGAGCAAAATCTATGATGACCAGAAAGTTTTGTCGTTTTTTTTAAAATGATTTTTTGCCTTTAAATGGAAAGTTTGTACACCAATTTTATTGAAATTATTTCCGTACGTTGACTACCATAAATAGACGATAAAATTGGTCTAAGGATAATGGGGAAAGAAATAGTCATAGGGGAAAATAAGGGTTATTTTCATAAAGTTTTTTTTTGATGTATTTAAAAAAAAAAAAAAAACTAATATACCGATTTGAATAAAATTTCCAGAATAGTTGTATGCTATTCGAGCCTTGGCTACCTGCGAGTTAGAGCAAATTTGAGAAAAAAATCTCATTGGCTAATTTTCTGTCGCATTTCTATTATAGTGCGAATCAAAAAATTGGCTATAGACCGATTTTCAATTACTATATATAAAAATGCATTTTCTTTTTCTTTTGAAAATATGAGAAAAACTTTGTTTCCACGATGGTGTTGGGGACCACCACACATTGGAAAATAGTTTTTCATAATTTCAAACATTTTGACTCTAATTTTTCAGGGCGGATAGGAAAAAAAAAAAAAAATGTTCAATAAGGTCAAAATTGCATCACATTTTTGCCTTGAATTTTTTGTAAATTCTTGAAAATAATCGAAAAAAAAACTCGCTGTTAAAATATGTGCGCGCATTTTTATATTGAAAATAATATTGTCAAATTGATAACCTTGAAAAAAACGAGCCTATAAAAAACAAGATGGATTTTTAACAGGATATAAAAATGCATTTTAAAATTTCGCGTCGTTTGTTTAACTTTAAATATTTGAATTATTAGAAAAATAAACAAAAAAATTTGATAAGAAATGTAATATTTTTCAAAAAAATATGTTTCAAATTTCATTTTTCAATTATTAATAAAAATTGCGTTGCGTGTTGTTGTTTTTTTCTTTCTCTCAAGGAAAATAATGACGATAATAAGATTAGGCGGGGGAGGGGGGTAAAAAGGAAATATATTAGAAGAAAAAAATCAATAACTAATAAATAAATAAATTGTTAAAACACACAAAGAAAAGTATTTTCTTTTCAACGCAAAATGATTGTAAAAAAATTTATTATACAAATTAAATCACGACATTTTTCTTATCATTTCCTATAAAAACAATACACAAACGGATATAAAAAAAAATAATACAATTTGTTGTTTTTACTATAAAAATTTAAAGATTAATTTTAATCTAAAAAGGCAATGAATTCATTTTCTTTTTTTCTTTTTTTAATCTACAAATACACAAAAAAAAAGTCATCAGAATCACATATTTTAATTTATTTTTATGCCCTATGGTAGGTTAACTACATAAATAGACGATACCATGTTAAATTTCAATCAAATGGGTCCAACGATAAAAGAGAAAGAATTAATCCTAGGAGAACATAACCCTCTTTACAACGTTTTTTTGATCTAATTTAAAAAGTAATTCACCGATTTGAACAAAATTTACAAATTGGACTTATGCTAGCAGGGTCTAGGTTATCTGCAAATTGGAGGAAATTTTGATAAGAAGGAACAAAGTTATAAAGAAAAAACCTTGAAATAATGCTAGTTTTGACAGTTTTTCTGCTTATTTCTACCATAGGGCATCAAAAAATCGGATATAGGCCGATTTTAAGTTACTATATGTTTTTTTTTAAGCTCAGATAGGACTTCTAATAGCCATACTGACAGCTCTTTTTTATATTTATGTTCAGTCGACAGAAAACTGGGAAAATAATCATGAATAGGTGAGTGCACTATATTTCTAGGAAAGCTACCACGATTTTCTTAATAAAAGAAAAATGGGAACTTTCTTTAAAAATACAAAATACCCATAATTATTGTAAGAGGTAAATTACAAAAGAAAACAAAACACACAAATAATCATACTTCGGAACTGAAACAGTTCGGGGAATATGTTTCCATGTTCTAGAATCTAGCCCATTTTAAATTTTGTAGACTGTTCCCATGGGTATTTTAGGTGATAATTCCTCAGAAACGGAATCAGTTCGAATCAAGAACTTGAACCATGATTATCAAAGAGATTTTCAACAGCGACTATTTGTTGTGTATTTACACGGTGAAAGATTAAACCGATTTGATGGAAATAAGTATATTCATCAATCGGCCTATTGACGAAATAATTTAAACAAAATTGCTTCATAACTTTACAAATTAAATCCGAAAACGACAAAACTTTCTGGTCGTCCTGGTTTTTGCTTTATAACTTTGCTCCCCCCTGGCCCGATTTTGTTGAAATACAATATCAAACCAATTTAAGAAAGAATCAACTCACATTGTAAATTTTATCAAAATCGGATAACACGTTTTTTAGTTATCTTGTATACGGACGAGCATGCAGAAATCGAATTACTTTTGGTTCTCCTGCGATGATTATTTGGTTGTGTAGTAACCCTCTCCTCTGGTAGTACCTACCATAGGGCATAATAAATTCTTTCAAAATAGAATTATTGTTCATAAACTCGAGTATTATTTAAAATATGTTTTGTTCATTTCGGGTTCCGTTTTAAAACAGGTTAGACTGTACATATTTTTTCGTAATAAAATTTTATGAAGAAATCATAAAGAAAACCCGAATTTTTTAATGACAATAATTTCGTTGGTCTTAATTAAATAAAATTTCATTGTTAGAAAAAAAAAAAGGTTTGAAAATAATGTCGTAATTTCAAAGAAAGAAACAAAATTATTATTTTTTTTGTTGTTTACGTCACAAATCAATTAATTTACTTAGATCACACAACTCTTTATTTATTTTCTGAATAAAAAAAGAAAATTCACAATAATTTGTTTGATTTTATAATTTTTGAATACAAACACACAAATCTTTGAATTAAGATTTTCCTTCATAGAAAATCTTTTTAGGTTCGGTCATAAATTCATAAATAATATAATTTACCGCCAATTTATATATTATTTCGTATTCAAAATGTAATTCTTATAATTTCCCGTTTTCCAGTAAAAAATTATGATAAATCTCATAGAATAAAAAAAAAAACACGTAATTCAACAACAAATATAAATTATTTCCAGTAGAAATGAATTTTTGATCGGTCATACACGACGACAAAAAGTATTATTCTTGATTTTCACTGTGTTCTCCCTTTTATCCTGCAATTGTTCTCCCCCATACAATTATTCCTTTTCAAATGAAGTTTGAATGCTTGTTGATAATATACCCTTTTCAAAATATATATGCCAAGGCCAAGGTGGAATCGATTTCGGGGAAAAAAGTACCCCAAACACTAGAATATTATGAGTATTCTCTTGTTGTGTCGTTGTATAATTCGACTATGATAGAAATTGGACTCGTATATTTCGCAAATTCACACAAATTCAGTGATTAAAATCTAAGAGAAAAGCAATGAAGTTTTTTTTTTCTGAATTACTTCCTCAAATTTCCTCGAATTAAAATGAGCCGTAAAGCCCATAGACATGATCAAATCTAGCATCCGTCTTTGGAATGACAAACTAAATTTAGACGCTAGATTTGACCGTGTGTATAGAAAACTTAACAGAAGACTTTACGAAAGTGCTAGCATGTTAGGATTACGAAAAAAACCAATTGGGTACAAGTATTGTATCAGTCAATACGGATTATGTGTATGCAAAAATGCCATCAAATCCGTCTTTTACCAACAAATTCATTGAAATTTTAATAAGAATTAGTCATTGGAATTTCATTAGCATAAATGGGTTCTTAAACTACATCGAAAAAACATTATGGATTGTTTTTTTTTCTATAATCACTTCTTCACTTCTTCTCCCTAAATCGATTTTACTGAAATTTAACATAGTATCGTCTATTTACGTAGGCAATATACAATTATATATATATTTAAAAATTTAATTATTGCATAAATTTTTGCAATTTAGTGTTTACAACGAAAAAAAAGCTTTGTGGTCGTCCTGATTTGCTTAATAACTTCGCTTCACCTGGGTCGATTTTGTTGAAATACAATAAGAAATCCAGTTATGGAATAACCAACTCACATTGCAGATTTCAATCAAATCATATAACGGGTTTTTGAGTTACCTTGTGTACACGGACGAACATACGTAAATCGATATATATAGCCTTGAAATCCTTTTCTGATGATTATTTCTATGCGTTACAAATGTAGTGACAAAACTTGTATATACCCTTTTTCTATGGTGAGAGATCTGCCATACAAATCCCGGATTATACAACGATACAACACATTTTACAAGGTTAAAAGAATTCCCATAAAATATACTCTTCTTCTGGGATTTGTTTGCTTAATTTTAAATTTTAGGACAAAACAAATGATGAGGAAGGACACAGAGACATTTCTTCCAACGCATTCTTTTCCATCGGAATTATTTATTCGATGGGAAACACACATCTAGGATGGATAACGGAACTATATGTAGACTTTAGACATCGTTTTACTTTATTTTGCATGACTAATTTTGACATTTTCCTTATTCTTAAACTTAAATCACATTTAAAAAACAAAAAAAAAATGTTTACCTTTTTCTTCAACAAGATGCATACACAAGGAAATATTCAACTTTGACACTCGCTCAATAAAATGAGGAAATAAGTAAGTTTTTATTTGTGATTTCTACTTTTTTTTTTTAATGAGTCTTTATTTTTAATGAGCTTTTTTCGGATGAGTCAGCGGCAAACGTTTAAACTTGAAATCTTTCTTTTCTTCTCTCAGTTAAAAATGGTTTTTAATTATATATATAAATATATATATTTTACACCTTTTTCAGAATTTCACAATTCAGAAAAATAAATTAAGAATAAAAAGAAAAACTAGAACAAACAAAAAAAACAATATTATTGACACAGTTTTTCACTTCCGAATTTTTTTTTTTTATTGGTACGAAAAAATCCGCGTCCTTTTTATTTTAATTTTTTTTTTCTTATTTTGATTTTATATTTATTAATTAAAATAAAGAAAACAATTTATTGAAAAACAAAGGAAAAAAAAATTAAAACAAAAAATTATGAATTTAGTGCGCTTCTACAAACAAAACAAATACGCGTAAGAGAAAAAAAAAATGCACAACACAAAGGGAAAACTTTCACCGTCGCGTTAAATTACCCAACCACAAAAAAAAACAACAATCTCTTATTAATTTTTCTTTCTTTCTTTTTATTTTCGATATTAAGAAACCAATTATTTTGTAATTAAAATTTAATTTCAAAATGAAAAAAAAAAAATGTTCACAATCAAATTTTAATTAAAAAAGAATTGTTTTTTTTTTTCTTCTTCTCGATACTCGAAATAGTGAGACTTTCTTTGTACACGTCACGTCATATACAATGCACACACATAAACACAAACGTACACACAACGAAAAATCCAACAACAAATTCCTTAAAATGAAAAGAGAAAAAAAAACAACGTCGCACTTTATACAATTTTTTTTTTTCGCTTTTCTGCACAATGGCGAGAATCGAGAAAAATAAGAAAGAAAAAAAATAAAAAACTATTATTTCCGGAGTTATAAAAACTAATTGAAATAGAAATACACACCAAAAATGTTTAATTAAATATTGTTTTTTTTTTTTTATTATAATCGATTCGTTATTATGTGGAAAATTATGAACTTAAAAAAAAGCTCCAAGCCACACACAAGAAAATAAAACTTTTAAAATTCGATTTTTGTTTTTAGTTAACACAATTTCTGAACAACGTTCAATCGCCACACAACTACTGAAAACCACCGCGCGATGTACTTTTCTATTTAGGTAGTTGTATATTTTTACTGCTTGTTGCCTTGCTGTTTCACGAAAATTTTTATCTCTCAAAAATCATGAGATAGATAGAGAAAATTATAAAGGTGTGAAAGAGAGAAATTGTTTTGTTTCTCGTTTTTTGTAAAATTATTTTTAAAGATAAAAAGAGACGAAATAATAAAAAAAAATTTTCTTTAATAATATAGAAAGAGACGAAACAATAAATAAATTTTCTTTAATAATACAAAAGAAAGAGAAAAAAAAAATTACAGACAAATTTATATATATTTCTTTTTTTTTTCTATTATAGTTTTTCTCTTTCTTGTGTTAATTATTATTTTTTTTTTTTTTGAAAGAAAATGAAGGGGTCAAGTTTTGTTGTTGTTAATTTTTGATGTATTTATTTTGCAGATTTTCAAATTAAGAATTTTCTTTTGAAAATTACTAAAAAAATTTCGAAGATTTTCTTCATTTGGAAATGAATAAACAAAATAAAATGGAGCTTTTTTAAAAATTTTGTAGATATTAAAATTATTTCCACAATTTTACTTTTGTTTTATTTTATAGTTTCTTTTGCCTTTCATATTTTACGAGAAGAAAGAAAAAAAGAAGCCTGACAATGACCTCAAAATAAAAGACTTCTTAAAAACAAAACCAAAGAAAGCTAGTTGTAATGCAAAATCAAGATGCAAACTTCTATATTCATATATCGATCAAGTATTATTTTTATTCAACGAGCACACAATTGGTGTGTTAAAATTCTGTTCTGCTCTGGAGCAACTAGCGGAAAAAAAACACGACAAATGTTATACAGATAGATGCCCGTATAACACGGTATTTCTATAAAACGGTTTCGCTTTAACACCGCTCGAGAACTGAAAAAAAACCTCATACAAACATGGCATCCCAGACCACGGTTTCAATCTAAAACGATTTCAGAATTAGAGAGATCCAAGTACAACGCTTAAAGAAGTTACTACGCCTCTAGGAAGGAATAGTTTTGACGATATGATTGTCGCATGCATCCAAGAATTAGGTGGTTGGAAGAAGAAACAGAATAGAAATGATTTCTGGAACATATCAAGATAATTCAGGAGACGATAGGGATAGAAGAAATTAAACATTTTACTCTAAAAATCGTAAAAAAATGCCTAGACTTAGCCGAACATAAGTTTGGTCGCCTTTTATCATAAAGTTCATATCAACAGATTGGAGTCGGTTCAACGTAGATTCATACGCTTTGCATTAAGGGACCTTCCTTGGAATGACCTCGTCTTGTTAACCCCTTTCCAAAATGAATAAAAGTTGATTTTGATATGCATTCCTTGGAAAATCGACGTCGTATTACTGATATTGTTTTCATCTACCAATTAGTCAATGGCGCTATTGATGTTTCTTCCACGCTTCTTGAGCTCTGTGGAACTTATCAAAACAATATACCACAGAACAGACTAATACTACGTAATGGTAGAGGCAAACATAGGGTATTCATACCTTAATATCGATGCTACAGTATAGCCTTGTAACATGGTATAAAAAGGGGTTGGCACACAACAAACATAGTATTTGTCTGACATTTGAAATTCTGCCATTTCAGCGAGAATATGGGAATTTCTTTTCGCTCCTCTTAAATCCTCTGTATGATTCCTACAAAGATCTATAAATTTTGAGGTTTCATCCACCGATAAAATTTTGTGTTTTTTCTTTACTTTTTCCACTTTTTTAAAATAAAATTTTCAAAAAAAAAGTGTAAACGTGTGTCAATTGCTCAGCTTTCCTACAAAATTCCATTCGCTATTTTCCACTTCAATAAAAAGGCGCGACAATCACTAAAGAATAGATTACAGTGGCCGAAAAAATTAAGTAAAAAAGGGAATACCATGTACTTTTTCGAATTTAAATACCAGATTTATGCTACATAGTTGAAATGGTATTCAGCTAGTATTCGACGACACACATATGGTATACCACATGGTATCCTTACACTATGGTATGAATACCCTATGTGTGCCTCTAGTATAAGCGATCGTAGTATTTCATCTTCACAAAGATTACGATTTTCTTTATTTATCAGTGATGGTAAATTAAATTTAATACTTTGTATAGAAGTTAAAAATAAACAAAAAAAAAATAATAAGATTTATTTCTGTTCTCTGCTTTATGATATTTACGAAACAAGCAAAAATAAAATAACGGCAAAAATATTAAGAAAAAAAAAAAAAAAAAACAACATGAATCTGCAACAAGAAAAAAGAAAGAAAAAAAAAAAAAAACGGTAATTCCGCTATTTTTCCAGGTGAGAGAAGAAGAAATTTTTGGTTTATTTGCTTTAATTTTGCAGGTTCAGACCAAAAAAAGCGCGGGAATTATATTCAAATATGCTGATTTTCTCTAGTTTCTTTTTTTTTCGTTGCAAAAATCGTTTAATGACTTCAAAAAAAAAAAAGAATTAATTCAATATTCGATTTTGTTCTAAATTAAAAAAAAAAAAATTTCTTTTTAATTTTGTTTTGAAGAAGAAAAAAATCTTGCTGTATAAGAAAAAAAAAAAAAAAAAAAACAGGTGTCCCGCTTGAAAATCCTAGGAATCCATTATTTTCAGGTGCATTATCAGAAAAACTTCATGAACCCTGAAAGATACAAAATAATATGTGTTGTTTGTTTGGAAGAGAAGAAGAGCATAGTTTCCTTTTAACAAAGAAGAACGTCTCGGGGGAAAACAAAACAAAAAAAAAATTGTTTTTATAATCATAAAAAAAAATAAAACGAAAATGGCTTCTCTCACCTGAATTGTTTTTTTTTTTTTTATATATACAGGTACGTACACAACATCAAGCTCTACAAAACAAAAGATTAGAGCTCCAATGCAATCCCATACATACAAGGTAGGCCAAGAAGAAACTGATCGAGAAAAAAATATAACAAAGTCAAGAAATGAAGAAAATGGAAAACATAATTTTTTTTTTGTGGTGCACAAAGAAACAAGATTTACAAGAATTGAAAAATAATGGTTAGAAAATGAGGAAGGGAGTAAAGAGTGGCTTTGCCTCGATACACACAAAACGACAGGTAAATTAAAGGTATAAAAAAAAACAACAAAGAAATTGTACCCACAGGAAGAAATGAGAGAAGAAAACCGACGCGATCTTGTGGAATTATTTCTCTTTTCTTCCTGCATCTTATATTTTTCGTTTTTGGTCAAAGAAATCCCAAGTCATCATCAAATCTTGTATTATTATACCCTATGGTAGATATACTACCATGCATGGATCGTCCGATCATCCATTTATTATTAATCAAAATATTTAGCATATTAGCTATGACTTCCATCTTTCAGGCAGGACACGGACTCCGTCCTGAAAGAATTGTTCGTCCTTCGAGGCAATCATTCAGTCATCGAGTCATTTTTAGACTTCTTCAAGATTGAGCATGTGTGTATCAGGTCATGTTGCATTGACCGGAATAAATGGTATTCGGAGGGAGCAATGTCTGTTGAATACAGCGGGTGGGGTAGCATTTCCCAGCGAAGTGCTTAAAACAAGGGTGTCCAACCTTTTTGTTTTCCTGGGCCGCATTGGAAGAAGATATGGTGTTTTATGTATAAATTCATATCATAAAATGAATGTGATACTTGGCATTGAAGTTGAGAAACTAAACTGTCAATATCTGGTTCGATTGACGTGGTTGCAATTCTCAGGCAATTCTAAAGGTGTCCATCCAACATGTTGGTTCTAAATTTACACTAATTATGTTTCATTCTTCACTTAAGCCACCATGTGACAAACAACAGAACAGTGTAGCTGAGCGAGCAACGCAAACAGAAAGAGAATTTACTACATAACGAAAGAGTTTTTTGTTCTGGTCCTGGTTCTGTTGTTTGTCACTTGGCAGCTTTAGCACGAGAGCGCAAACACACAAATCATTCCTCAGAAAAATGGACATGCTTCAGTAACTTTGAATATTTTCGGGCCGCATTAATAATTGCTTTGGGCCGCATGGGTTGGACAGCCTTGGCTTAAAACGTTTCTTAAACCGATTTAGCAACATGTTGCCTAGCGTTATCATGTTACAAAATCATTATCGCTTGCCTACGAAGCTAGTTTTTTCTTCAATTTGATCAGTTATTGTCTTTAACGACCAGAAGTGACTGTTTCACCGGTTTTCGTTTCATGGTAGAGCACAACCTTCTGGTACCACAAAATACCTTCTTTTCATGGAACAAAGTTATGCTAAAAAAAAACCTTGCCTCTTTTTTATTATCTATATGTACTATAGCGCATCAAAAGATCGGTTCTATTCCGATTTTAAGTTCCTACTTGTATATGGTTTTTTTTTTTTAAATAATATTATTTAGGGCCCCTTTTTTTTTCTTTCAAGAAAATCAGTTCATTTGTAATGGCAACAAAATCTTCTTCATGTCCGAAATTTCGAATCATTAGTTTTTGTTTGGGTTTGGGCTGTATGTTTTGAGACCTGGCAAGATTTCATGATGATGACGAGCTCAAAATGGACTTTTAGAAAAAAAAAATAGAAAATCATGACGTAAAAAATTCTCATTGGAATGAAATTAAAAAAAAAAAATAGATTCAAAGATTTCGTGAGGTTCCCAACAAAAAAAAAAAAAAACGTTTTTTTCTTCAATACAAAAATTATAACAACAACAAAAAAAAAAGATGGAAGAGTTTTCTTCAATTTCGAAATTAAATTTTTATTTAATTTTTTTTTTTTTTAACTTCTCGACATAATAATAAGAAGAAAGAAAGAAATAAGAAAAAAATGAATTAAAGTATAGAAAATTGATCTAAGAAATGTAATTTTTCATTCTTTATCTTGTTTTGAAGAATAATTGAGGAGCTCCCATCAAGGTTCACTTATTCAAGTGATTTTTTTTTTCAACTTATTTGAAATGGTGATGGCTTTTTTTCTTTGGTTTTTTTTTTTTTGGTTATAAAGAGTTTTGGGAGATTCTTTCCCGTGTAATTTTTTCTTTTTTTTAGTTTAATTATTGTTCAACGAATAAAGGAAAAAAACTTAAATTCAAAGTAGAGAAATTCGAGAAGAGAAAATATATGGGCTTAAATTTTCAATGGTCAAGAGATTTGGACAAAAAACAAAAAATAAGAAAAAGAATTATATATAATTTTGATTACGTTGATGGGAAATGAATTCATTTTTGTGATTTCTGCAAACAAAGAAAAATATTTCATTTCGAAAAATGATGGAAAAAAAGACATTAAACATGAAGATTCACAGTTTTCGTATCGAAAATATGTACTGTAAAATTCAGGAAGAAATCCAAGAAAACAATACAGAAATTCTTTAGGAAAGTTCTTCAAATACCATGTTGGTGTATTATAATAGTAAAGGACCTCCACTCCCGCGCCTAGACAATTTCTATGTCCCGCTAATTAAAGATTTGGTAAGTCCCAGGAACAGTAACAAAAATTGTCTTAAAACAAATTCCAAAAGGGTAACCGATCAATTCACAGAAAAACAATTCACAGAAAACAATTCACAGAAAAACAATTCACAGAAAACAATTCACAGAAAAACAATTCACAGAAAACAATTCACAGAAAAAGAATTCACAGAAAAAATCGAAAAAAAACTGTGTTTGCTGATTGACGAGTTTGAATTTTTTCGCGACAAGGAATATAAAGAAAAATGTTATTGGTTGTGCAATAATTATTATAGGACGGAGAAATGCAAAGTTAGAATTCATACCAATAAAAGAACTGTAGAAATTATAGAAACTATTGGTGATCATAACCATGCTGCTAATGCAAATAATGTTGAGGTAAAAAGAAGTGTTGAAGATTTAAAGGAATTAATTCACAGAAAAGTAGTTTACGGAAAAAAATGTCTTGAAAGACTTGTTGAATTGTTTTTCTGTGAATATTTTTTCTGTGAACTGACCTAGAATCTTCCAAACGTATTTGAACTGTATCAGAAAAGAATTTCCCATTTCGCTCTCCCTCCCCCCTTTTTTTAGACCATCGACATCAACTCCAACGCACCGACATATTTTAATAGGACTAGCTCTGTGTTCCCGACGTTTGCCTAAGTTTTAAGCATAAACTGTAAAGTCAGGCTCCAGCGATCAGAAATTCTTTAGAATTCTGACTTCCGACTGTTTAAAACCTTATCCTATATACATTATTTAATTTGATCTTCCAGTTTCTAAGCAATAATACAGTCCTTCAACTTTTCATATAAATTCGACGTCCGAAAATCATTTATTTTAATAAATTGCCTCAAAATCACTCAACCAAATTTTTTTCTATACAATTTTTCAAGTTTAATTTTTTCATAATTTACAGAGTGTTCCAATGAAATTAGTAATCTTTAACTTAACTCAGACACATCCATTGGATATGCCCATAATTCGTAATGGATGTAATGAGGACGAAGACTTTTATTGTGAACGAAATGGAAGACTTATGTTTTTAATATCAGGTTCTTAATGAACAGACTGTGGATGAAGAGATGGTGTTTAGTGCTATCTAAACTCATCTGACCCATTTGATTTTGACTTGTCAGATTTCCTGAAAGATAAAGTGAGTCGGTCTTTAAAAAGAGTTTAGCTGATCAAAAAAAATAAACAACAAAAAAGACAATAATGGATAATTAAATTCAAGATGTCTAAACCATATACGCAGTGCCTGTGAAACATTACTCCGTATAAGGAGGAAACATTTCTGGGCCATACTGCTTTTCCCTAAATAAGATATAATCTCTTCATCCATTCCGGATACTAAAATTACTAATAGGAAATAGATCTAGAGAAGGTGATCTAGAATGTGAACATTTTCCATATTTATCAATTCAGAGAACACCTAAAATTTCGTTGTGATGCAAACTATTTTCCCCGTTAGAATTTGTGATATATTTTTATGGCAGTTGTAAGTTATGAACACGTCAGAATACGCCTGTTAATCTAATCTTACACAGGGTCTACATTAGCCAATATTTCTGGTATACCAATTCGCTTACCAGAAATAAAATACTACCAGTTTTTTTTTCCGTGGGCCAATACTGGTATGCCAATTCAGTATCTGACATGCCGTTGAATCGAGAACAAAAAATTAAAATAGCCAAAATATTTGCTTTAAAGTGTCGAATTCAATTCTGTGGCAATATCTTCCCATGCCCTTTTTTTAAAATCAATCCTTCTACATTCTTCTCCTTTTTCTCGAAACATATTTATCAATTTGATAATTTCACTCCGCAAAAATTTAGTTTCCGCCATTTTTATTAAATACAATTGTCAAAAATTGGTATACCAGCACTGTCTACGAAAATGGTATACCAGAATTGTTATACCAGAAAAATTGGTATACCAGAGTGGTCTACACTAGCTTTTTAGCAACCAATTTTGCTGGTATACCAGAAATAGAAGCTAATGTGTAAACCCTGTTTGTTAGTTATAAAATCAAAACTATTCTACAAAAAAAAAAACTCATTGTGGCAAAGTGTCTTTGCTTTTTTGAATTCCTTCACATATTCTTAACATAAAAATGTAATTAAAAATTATTTCTTTTTAAAAGCAAAAAAAAAAAGAGAATAATTTAATTAAAATAAATATTTATTTCATTTTTTCAAGAATTACTGGTCAGTCAGTCAGTGTGCGTGTGTGTGGTCTTTTTCTGGTCGCCATTTTTTCATGTACGTTAACAACAAATTTAATTCCACGAAAGGAAAAAAAAAACCCCAACTAATAATGAATTTTTTGTTTATTTTTAAATGAAAGCAAAAAATAATAATAAATAATAAACAAAACCAAAACAGTTTCTTTTTTCCTCTCAAATTATAAACAAAAGATTATAATTTATTTATTCTATAATTGAAAAAAAAAAGAAAACAAAATTTTTGCAGTACTTACGATTGGATTTCTGTTGATCATTGCTAATTATTTCATCAGTTGTTAAATTCTTACATTTCTCAGGAATTGATTTCGTTAACTAAAAAAAAAAAAAGATAAGAAAAATAAAATACAAAATAAAATTCCGGGAGACGAAAATGGAAGCAAGCAAAAAAAAAACTGATTAGAAAAGCAGGAATACTTTTTTTTATTTACCTTTATTAAATTTTCAGAATTTTTTCGTCGTTGATATTTTGATTTCCTTAAAACCGGACCAATCAATGGTTTTATTAGAGCGGAAATCTGATTAATTGGAGGAGCCCTTCGAATAATGTTAAGATTCGAAATTTCTTGTTGCTGTTGTTGTTGTTCATTTAATTCGTCAAGTCGCATTAAAGTTGTATTATTTAAATTTTTATTGAATTTATTAATTGAATTATCCGAAACGGTTTTATCTATTTCCGAAAAGAAAAGAAAAAAAAAAATAAAATGGAAGAATAAACCAAAAAAAATTTTAAATTAAATTTTTCTGAAATTCAATATTTATTATATTTTATAAATTGAATTGATTATAATTCAGAAAAACGAACCGGACTGAAAATTTGATAAGTTTTAAAGGATTTCCAACAAAACACAATGTGATAAAAAAAAAAAGTAAAACATGGAAACTTTGTTAAAAAGAAAAATAATTTTCTAGATTGTATTTTCTACTTGCAATAAACTTAAATCAAAAAAAAAAAATATAGTAACTGAAAATCGGCCTATAGCCTAGATTAGTGATTTCCAAAGTGGTCTATATCGACCCCCAAGGGTCGACGATGACCTGCATGGATGTCAGCGAATAAAATATTCGGGGTCCATGAATTGTAAATGGGGGTCAACATTAGTGGATCATCGTTATATAGTAAATTCTCTTTCTGTTTGTGTCGCTCGCTCAGCTACACTGTTCTGTTGTTTGTCACATGGTGGCTTAAGTGAAGAATGAAACATACTAAGTGTAAAATGAGAACTAACATGTTGCATGAACACCTTGAGAACTGCCTGAGAATTGCAACCACGTCAATCGAACCAGATATTGACGATTTAGTTTCTCAACTTCAATGCCAGGTATAACATTCATTTTATGATATGGAGTTATACATAGTAATAAACTTGTGGCCCAAAACACCATGTTTTCTTCCAATGCGACCCAGGGAAACAAAAAGGTTGGACACCCTTGATCTACATTCTACATAAATTAAAAAATACCTATGAGCTAAAAGTTTTTAAAACATAAATGATCATAAAACGTGATGAAGAATTATATTAAAATTTTAGTTATTAGGTGTATTTTCTGTTATATGAAACTGTTTCAAGAATTATACACTACTACGGTTTTGTAAGTTGTAGGCATTCGCTTTGTGGTCGCCATACAAAACATCAATATCAGGTAAGCAGGGGGTCTACTCAAAACCGAAAAACATGACAAGTGGTCCACGAGACAAAAAAGTTTGGGAACCTCTGGCCTGGATCGATTTTGCTGAAATACAATACCAAACCAAGTTAAGGAATAAGCAACTCACATTGTAAATTTCATCAAAATCGGATAGCGCGTTTTTGAGTTATATGGTAAATGTATACGGACGGACGGACATGCAATAAATCGAAGTAACTTTTGAAACCTTTCTACGACGATTATTTCGATGTGTTACAAATGGAGTAACAAAACTAATATACCCTCTGGTAGTACCTGCCATAGGGCATAATTACATCGTTTATATGACCGATTTGTTTTACCTTTCCCAGATTGAAAGATTAACTTGCTACAAAGTCCATACTCGCGGTCAAATTTAGTATAAGTCGTTGGAATACCAATTACCAGCTAGACAGACTTTAGGTTAAGATCGTTTGATGATAGTGTTAAAAAGAAAATTAGAATTGAGAAGAGGTTTCCGAAAAGATCATACATGCAAAGATATTAATAAAAAGAAGATGTGGAAAATTCAAAATATTTGACATAAGTAATTTACATTGGATCTTATGACAAAAACTTTAGGCCCGCCGCAAACTTGAGCTAAGCTATGCCGGCGAGCCTCACTGTAGTTACATAGCTAAGCTGGCCTCGCTAACCCCGTTGTACACTTGAACTAAGCTACGTGGCAATATTTTTGGTAAATTCATTCCATCAGTTCTATTTGAGCCGTCAGAGAGATATAATAACATAAATCTTTTCCACTTGACACTTACACATTTATGCCGACAAGATAAAGAAGACATACTATACTTTTGCAAGCATCGATTCTACACTGTATAATACCGAAAGTACGTGTATATATATATTGTCAGCGATTCCAGCGAAGCTCGTTCGCGTAGTTATGGTCTGAACTACGTGAAAGAGCTTAGTTCGTGTCGCTCATGATCAGGCGAAGTAGTTTCAAAGCTTCCCTGAAGTGTGCGACGACCAATGCAAATGCTGAATTTTGTACTTTCAGTGAGAAACTTAGCTTACGTAGTTTAGCTCGCTTAGCTTAAGTGTGCGGCGGGGGTTAAGCTCGTAAAAATTCCTTCCATAAGATCTAATGTAGTTTACTCATGTTAAATGAAAGCTTCTTAGAATTTCACATATCTTTAGTCATTTATATCTTTGGTACATGATCGAAGAAGGGCCTAAAATAAGCTCTAAGACTCTCTAAACGACCTACAACACATCACAAACATTTCTTCGGAAGAAAACCATGTTTTTTAAAATTCATCTTTATGAAAGAATAAAACCATTTTAGAAACTAGAAAATAATAATTGAAATTTTATTTTGCTTACCTGCAATTATTAATGAATTATTTCGACGTAAAATACTTAATGATTTTCTCCATTTTCCTGGTCGAAGAATAATTTTTTGATGATTTTCTTCATCATCGACATCGATTATTTCATTTTCATAAATAATTGTTGATATTAAATTTCTATTCATTATTTTTGAATTTTGATTAATCGTCGACTCAAATGATTTATTTTTAATTAATGAATCTCGTAAAGAATTATTATTATTATTAATTGATTTAGAATTTATTAAAAATTGTTTTGAAGAAGAAATTTGTTTAAATGAATTTTTTAAAACACTATCATTTATTTCGTTTATGAAATTTTTATCAATTTCTAAAGAATTTCTTGAATTTATTAAATCAAGATTTTCTTCGCGATTTTGAATTATACTATTATCGACTAGAACAGGTAATTCTAATGATTCTTGTTCTTCAAGAACTGTTTTTCTATTATTTAAAGATTTAGTTTTTCTTGTATTCGATTGAGTTGTATCAATCAATTGATTTTCATTTAAATTAACATCTTGTAATTCTGTAATTCCAGTTTTAACTTTAGGTTTAGTCCTTCGAGTAACATTATTATTCAATTTCGAATTAAGCTTTTCATTTTCTGATTTTCTAGGACGATTTCTAAGACTGATTCGTTGTTGTATTGTTTTTTCAGGCATTTGAATGATATTTTCTTCATTATTATTATTGATTTTTAACGGTAATTTATAATTTTCTTCTTCAATAGAATTCGAAATTGAAGATTGAACATTTTTTGATAAAATTTCATTTCTTTTACGTTTCGATATACGTTTTGTAATGGAATTTCCATTATCTTTAGAGTTATTACCATTATTTTTACTAGATTTTGAATTTTCATTTCCAATTTGACTAGATTTTCGTGTAGCCAAACTATTACCATTTATTTTTAATAATTTTTTAGATTTTCTTGAAGTAATATTTTTGTTTTCTTCATTTTCTTTAACATTATCCATTTCCTCAGTTGTTAAACTATTTTCTTGGTGCTGATTTAAAGAAAAACTTTTAGATTTTCGTGAATTTTCTAACAGAATTATGCTAGTCTCAAAATTATTCATATTTATCGATTCCGAAACGTTCATTTCCAGTCGTTCTGGACTTGAAAATAGATTTTCTTCTTTACTATCAGTTTTTTCTAAAAATTTACTTTTATGTTCGGACTTTCTTCTAGTATTTACATTTAATGTTTTGTTATGGTTTACAGAGTTATTGTCTTGAAGACTTCTTGACCTATTATTGGTATGAAATGAATAATTTAAAATCCTACATTTTGGAATTCGAATAGCAAGTCTTTTCAATGGAATATTTGGTTTTTTAATTGAATTTCTTATCGTAGAAATAATAGTTTCATCGAAATCTTCAATTACAATATTCGGAATTGAAAATTGCTTATTTTTTAATAAAATTTCATTTCTTTTACGTTTTGATATACGTTTTGTAATGGAATTTCCATTATCTTTAGAGTTATTACTAATATTTTTACTAGATTTTGAATTATCATTTCCAATTTGACTAAATTTTCGTTTAATCAAACTATTATCATTTATTTTTAATAATCTTTTAGATTTTCTTGAAGTAATATTTTGGTTTTCTACATTTTCCTTGAAATTATCCTCCATTTCCTCTGTTGTTAAACAATTTTCTTGTTGATAAGTTTTTATGCTGGAATCATTATTAAAAGAAAAACTTTTAGATTTTCGTGAATCTTCTAAATGAATTATGCTATTCTCTAAATTATATAAATTTATTGGTTTTGAAACGTTAATTTCTAATCGTTCTTGTCTTAAAGAAAGACTTTCTTCTTTACTAATGTTGACTTCTATTGATACAGTATCATTTTCTACTTCAATAGAATTTTCTATATTCGGAATAGAAAATTGTTTATTTTTTGATAAAATTTCATTTCTTTTACGTTTCGATATACGTTTTGTAATGGAATTTCCATTATCTTTAGAGTTATTACCATTATTTTTACTAGATTTTGAATTTTCATTTCCAATTTGACTAGATTTTCGTGTAGCCAAACTATTACCATTTATTTTTAATAATTTTTTAGATTTTCTTGAAGTAATATTTTTGTTTTCTTCATTTTCTTTAACATTATCCATTTCCTCAGTTGTTAAACTATTTTCTTGGTGCTGATTTAAAGAAAAACTTTTAGATTTTCGTGAATTTTCCAACAGAATTATGTTAGTCTCGAAATTACTCACATTTATCGATTCCGAAACGTTCATTTCAAGTCGTTCTGGACATGAAAATCGATTTTCTTCTTTACTATCAGTTTTTTCTAAAAATTTACTTTTATGTTCGGACTTTCTTCTAGTATTTACATTTAATGTTTTGTTATGGTTTACAGAGTTATTGTCTTGAAGATTTCTTGACTTATTATTGTTATGAAATGAATAATTTAACATCCTAAATTTCGGAATTCGAATGGCAAGTCTTTTCAATGAAATATTTGGTTTTTTAATTGAATTTTTTGTCGTAGAAGATTTAGTTTTTAAAGAATTTCTACTAGAATTATAAATGCTATTAATTGATGATAAAATACTATTAAATACGTCCAAACTTTGATCTTGATTATAATTTTTAATAAATAAATCTATACTATTATTATTTTCTTTAGATTCTTTACTATCACATTGAATATTACTGATTTCTAGATTTTCTTGTCTTTCGGTCATTTTAGACGAACTTTTGCTTTCGTTTAATTTTTGAATAAAACTTAAACTATAAGGAATTATTGATTTTGATAAATCTCTAAGATTCATATGTGAATTATTAATAGATTTTTTTCTTTTAGGATTTCTTCTTTTTCTCGTTTTTTTCGGTTTTCTTAAAGAACATTGAATAATTTCATTTTCTGAATTTGTATCAGAAATTTTAGTTTTCTTTTTTCGTTTAGTCGGATTTCTATGAATAATATTTTCAACTGATTTTAATAGATTCACATTTATTCGTTTATCATTTTTATGATTTATTGAATTTTGAATAATTGATACATTATTTTTACTAGAATCAACAGCAATTTCACTTGAATATTCAAAACGTTTTCGTGGACAACCTTTGCTATCATATAAATTGTCAGTTTGATAAAATTTTCGTGGATTTTTTAATATTATTGGTGATAAGCCACATTGTAGTTTTGAATTTGATATACGATCATTTTTTGGTGTCGATATATTCGGT
The DNA here is from genome assembly GCA_963422695.1 of Xylophagus ater. Classification (NCBI taxonomy): domain Eukaryota; kingdom Metazoa; phylum Arthropoda; class Insecta; order Diptera; family Xylophagidae; genus Xylophagus; species Xylophagus ater. Next base: position 2,787,717 of record OY730484.1, read on the forward strand.
TCGGTTATTCTTGTTCTTCTTAATGGCGGTAAAATAAATAATGAACTATTATTAAGTGTTTTCTCAAAATTACTATTATTATAATTAAAAGATGAATGAATACTTTTGTTGATTATATTCTTTTTGTTTAGACATTGTAATTTTGAATTTGATATTTGATTAGTTTTTAATGTTGATATATTCGATTCGGTTAGCCCAGTTCGTTTTATCAATGGTGAATAAAATAATGAATTATCATTTAGTGATTTCTCAATACTACTATTATAATTAAATGATGGACGAATTTTTTTCTTAATTATATTCTTTTCTCTTAATGGTCTGAAAGGAAAATAAAATATATTTTCCATTTTCAAGTGTTTATTTTGCTCTTTTTGAGTGCCAAGTTTATAGTAAATTATTTTGATAAAATACACCAAATTGCAGAAACTATTCTTTTTTGTTCTTTCTTTAGTGAATTTTGTGGGTGAACTTGTTACGACAGTAATGGAAGTCAGTCCTCAGAACTATTCCAAGCTAAACAGATCATGATTCCACTATTTTGGTGCACGTATTTTGGGTGTGAATGAAGAGGGAAATATAATTTCTTATTCACAAAATACATATTTCATTTATTTAAAAAAAAAAAAAAACTAAAGCAATAGAAAAAGAAGTGTTTAATTATTTTATACTTCAATATATATATTACTAGCAACCCGTCCCGGCTTCGCACGGGTGGACATTTACTTTTTTCAACATTTTTGGATAAACGTAGAGTAAATGTATCTTTTTGCAGGATGGGACACCAGCCGTCGCTAATGACACTGAATATCGAATGATTAAAAGCAATAGTCATAAAATCTCAATTAGGGTCTTTGTGCATGAAGTTAGACTACAGAGAATATTAGACGCGACAGACACGAATGTGAGGATTATTGGATACAGATACATTATTTAAGTTTTAGAAAGGATCCCTAATTTTTTCTAGTAATAAATATAGCCTATGTTACTCAGGGATAATGTAGCATTCTAATGGTGAAAGAATTTTTGAAATCGGTCCAGTAGCTTTTGAGTTTATTCATTACAAACATACAAATCTTTCCTCTTTATAATATTAGGTTAGAAGGTTAGATTTGATAGTTATTGTTGGGTCCGGAAATATACAACAGACAAAACATTTTGTGTTAGTATCAGGCTTGGATTGGACTACCGGGAGGCCGGAAAGTTTTTCTGTGGGTCGATAGTAGGTCGTTGAACAGTCAACCGTTGAGAAAAGATTACAATTGAAATAAATTTAAAGCACAAAGTTCACTTTAAAAATACTTAGTGCCAAAAAATCAAATCATAAAAGTGTTAGCAAGTTATTATGTCGGGTTGTCACCAAACGGACAACAAAAGCTTTTCTCAACATAAGACTTGAATTTTTTTTTTGCTTTTTTTCAGAGAAAATGGGCCGGTATTCCTGTTTTCTCGGTGCAATTTGCATAGCCAGTCCAACACTGGTTAGTATCAATAATTAAGTCCATTAAAATAAGAGTTTGGTTTCATTATGATATTTTTGCTAGAATGCCCGCGATTTGGTACATTTACCCTAAGAAAAGATTTTGAAGTTGCAATCATCTGTCTTTTCGTTTAGTATGCCGCGCGATTGTCATCATTTATAAATGCAGTATTAAGATATTCCAGAAATATAAATTAGTTTAATTCTAAGTGATTCTTGACACTCAAATAACAAAATATTTATTTCATATTCAAAATTCTTACGTTTTACTTTCGATCAATTTATCAAATGGATCTTTATACCAATCATCGTAAAGTGAATCATTCGAATCAAATATTTCCACCGATCTTTTATGATTATTTAAACAATTTTTATGTAACTTATTATCAGATTGTTTCTTCTTTTTCTTATTAACACGACCAAAAGTTTTCTTTGGTATTTGAATCATATTTAATTAAAAAAATATACACTCGTAAAAAAAATAAATTGTTATAAAAAAAATTCGATCTTACAATATAAAATTATACAAAAAAAAAAACTAGTAAATATTATAAAATAATTGAAATTGTTTCACTGAGTATATATGTAATTATTTATAAAAAATATTATGAAGAATATATTTTAAAAAAGAAAATTATATTTTTCAAAAGAAAAATAAAAAAAAAAATTGAAAGCGTCTTCTGCCGCCTGTAACACGGTTTTTGTTGTTGCTATTTTTGACGTTTTTATTTGAATTCAACTAACAAAAAAAAATAAATCCATGTCACTGAACCTAAATCAAAAACAGACGGTTTGAAACTTTGCTAAACATAGTTATTTCTTTTTAAAAATATTTAATTAAAAAAAATTCGTTATTTTTAAAATTTTCATTTATTTATAATTATTCTAAATTTTTATTCTTATCACTATAATCTTCACCAATTTTAATTGGTAATCTATCACCCCAATTACTTGATCGAGCACATCTATAAGCAAATCTATAAGAAAGAATATTTTTTTTTAAATCGTATTTTATCATTCATTAAAAATAATTCTTACTTTCCATGTTTAGCGGCTGTAAAAATAATTTCTTGTAGATTTCCAGTTGATGTACATGTTCTACAAACTGTGTGTCTAGCACGAACAAGAGGTGGTCGAATAATTCTTGGCCAATCTTTAGTTTCGTCATTTTCATCTCTGGGACCTTTTTTGAAAACAACATAACTATAATTTGTATTCTTTTTATCCGGATTTCCTCCAATTTGTAAAGGTTCATACATAATTGTAAAATTACATGGAGTTTTATCTTCAGTATTTGATATTCTAGGACATACAGAATCATGTGGACACTAAAATGGAATTTCAAGTTTAAATTTTTACAAAAATTTATCAAAATAAATTAATTTACTGGAGAGAAAACATGTCCGACATCTCCATCTTTTTGATTAAGTATAAAATCTCGTGCTTCCATAAGAAGTTGAAATGCAAATCTTGTTCCTTCTTCAACTAAAATCATATATTTATCACATTTTTTCCATAATTTCAATAAAACATCTCGTCTTTGTTCCGCATTTGGTAATTCAAAAAGTGTATACCCACACAATACAATATCATATTTATTCTGAAATTAAATTATTAAATTCATAATTCCATTTAATAAATTTTTTTTACTTCATTCGCTGGAAGAAATTGACGAAAGAATACATTTTTAATATATTTTCGTTGTTGATTTTCATTTCCTTCTCGTAATATTAAATCTGACAAATCATTCATATCTCGTGATGAATCAACATTAAAATATTCAAATATAGAATCTTTCCAAACATTTGAAACAGCCCACATACCAGTTCCGATACCAGCACCGAAATCAAAATAACTTCTTGGCTTGAAATTTTCATCACGTATTGAAATTTCATTGAAAATTTTCATTAGAACAGCATATTCTTGTGAACCACGTCCAACAGCATATAGGAGTGCTTCAAAATGACCATAATTAATTGGTTTCCATGCAAATATTCGTTGTCTTAATATTTTCTTAACTTTATTTTCTTTTATATCTTTATAACGTTTTTGTTCTTCTTCACTCATATTTTCAATATCAAAACATTCAAATTCTTTATCAACTTGTTGTTGAATTTCTAGAATCTTTTTATTTATATAAGAAATTTCTGCAGGTGGATGTCGAGCATTTAAATAACGACTTAAGGCATTACCTTCATTGATTAATGTTTTTACCGGATAATCACCAATCGATTGTATTATACCTTTAGAAATATAGTCCGGCAATATTACTTTACCAAGTTTACATACGCCCGGATGATGTCGTGGTTTAATTTCTTCAGATTCTAATTTTTTTGTTACATCTTTATTTAATTCAACAGCAATTTTGCAGGTATTTCGAATCTAAAATATGAATTAAATTGAAACTGTTTTTTATATATATGTATTACAGATATATTGGTTACCTGTAATTTTAATGAATGACGATATTTTAAAGATAATAAAATATTTCCGCCTTTCATCATATTTTATTTAGTTATTTTCAAGAAAAAAAGTAAAATATTAAATTTTTGACAGATAAATAAAAAATTTCACGTGCCGCATTTATTTTGTATTGCCTGATGGAAAAAGAGATATTCTAATGAGAAACAGTATGGACAGATTTATGTATAATTAAAAATGATTTTTGAATTATAAATTAAAATTTATGTTGTTTATCTAGGTAAAAATTGTTTTTTAATATAAGTTTAAAATAAAAATTTAGTTTAAAATCAACTTTATTTATCCGTTTCTCACTTAAGGATTTAGAAAAATCTGCTAAGGAGATTTTCTGCAACTAGTTTTAGTTCCTTTACGGCGAAAGAAAATTTCTCTACTCCTGGGATTCGCCACATAAAAATATTATTGTTGGCAACACTGAATAAGAATGAACCGTTCGGCGAAAAGGAAATTTTTGGATTCAACAATTGAGAGATTTAAAACAGATAAATCATTTACATTTTAAGTCGAATCTTTAATAAATCGATAAATAATAATAATAATAATTATAATCAAAGTTAAACTTTTTAAAAACTATTTATTATAAAATTACCGAAATCATTGAAGTAATTAAGGGAAATTTTTTTCCGGTAATTATATTACTTGTGGCAATACATGGAAAATTTTACGACGCGCGTCATTTTTTCGATAAATTTAGATGGCTAAAAATATTTGTGTCAGAAAGAATAAAGTATTCTTGCATTAAACAATATAAATATTAGAAATAAATTTAAAAAAACTTTAAAGTAATTAGTTTGCAATAAGATTTATATATATAAATTCTAAAAGAATTTAGTTTTTAGTGGAAAACGTTTCCACCTTTTTTTTTTGTATTAAAATTTGGGTTGATTTTTATTTTGTGATGTGAAAACTTGTGACAATATAAAAAAAAAAAAAAAAACTATTCCTAGGGAAAAAATACAAATACAAAAAGGTTTTGTGCTAATTTTTAAAGTCATTAAAAAAAAAAAAAAAGTTGAAACAAAAATAAAATCAATAAAAAAGAAAGAGTTAAATCAACTTAATTCGAAGTCCTTGAGTTTAATTAAGAGTAAAGCAAAAAAAAGAAAAGAAAAAAAATAATAAATCACCTAAAAGAACTGGAATATTTTTGCTGATTGTTTTCCATTCATGTTTTTTATATCAAATTGCTCGTGAATCGTGACGTAAAAAAAAAATGAACCATAATCACGTAAGTAATTTTTTTTTATTTGATAAATATGTATTGGTAGGGGGGGGGGGGGACAAACATTTTCTTTTTTCTTTATTAATTTTCATCAAAAATAGTCTTTAAATTTGATTTGAATTCAAAATATTGTCTTTTTTAAAGAAAATGGCGCTGAAAAATGCACCCCAAAAGTATTTTATCAATATTCCAGAAACACCTGCCTTGCCTTAAAGATTGGGAGCTTGAGGCGCTGAATTTTAGAACAAAACTATTACAAACTTTAAAACTGCCAGTGGAATTCTGTAATTGTGAAAGTGATTATCATTTTGCCATTTTCAAAACATTTAAATATAAAATAGTTCTCACCTCAAATTTATCACTTAAAAGTGACAAATTGCCTTACATAAATGTTCATAAATGTCAATCAATTGTCATTTGTTGATAGAATTTTTTTTCTTATTGTTTATATAACTTAATTATTATTTTGGCTCACGATTTAGACTCGAAGTTAATTAAAAAGTTAGTAACGAAGAGAAAAGAACATTTATTTAGTTTTAATTCTGTTCTATTGTTTGTCGACCATTAACTCTTCCCAGAAAAACACATATTCGGCAGAAAAAGGATAGGACAGATAGCCGCCCGCACTTTGAAAGTGCAACATAATTTTGTATTTCAAAGTCGTTAATTATTCAATTTGCTTTCTAAGAAAAATAATTTTTGTATTCATAATCAATTTCATGATAATTTATGTAGTTTTTTTTTTCAAAAGAAAAAAGGAAAAAAAAATGCCGGCAAATGAATTAAATTTGAAAAAAAAACTAGTTCATTATAACCTGATCGATTTGTTTCCATGAAAAAAATAATCAACTTTCACCTTAAATTTTTTAAAAGTGGGTGTTTTTAGTTTATTAGCATTCATTTTATTTGCCGCACCCCAAATAATATTTAAAACGACCTTTCGCATTTTATTTCAATAAAAACCAATTTCATCACGTTAACCTTACTTCAAAAAAAATAAAATAAATAGTTTAATATCTTTAAAAATATATATATATGTATATATACAGATTTCACGTCAATCAGATGATGAAGAAGAGGATCTTGAATCTTTACGTTTGGCTGCATTAAAATCAATACATAATAAAAAAGAAACAGAACCAATTGGTACACAAATGCTTGGATTACAATCATATCAAGAAACATCACCATCGAAATGTATGCACATGATCCCATCCAATAGTGGTTATCCGATGCAAACACAAATTCCAATGTCACCTGGATATCCATTTATGAAAACTAATATTGGTCCACGACATAATATGAAACCACATCCGTATTATCCCCCATCAATGCCGCCACATAATATGCCACCAATTCGGCCATCATTAAATCAATTGGATAATTTTAATGTTCGTCCCAGATTAGATAATATCGATATAAATGAACCATATATACCACAACGTGTACCATCAATTAATCCGAATATCGGAACAGTTATACCGATTCAAAATAATATTGGTGGTATGGGAAATCCAAATCCTCATTGGATATCAGATCCTGTTGGTGTACCAACACCATATATTCCGTATGCTTCACATAAAAGAGAAACAATCGGAATGGGTGTTAATAATGTGCAATTGTCACCTCGCAGTTTAGCATTTGTGACAGACAATAATGATACATTAATGCGACGAAAATCACCGATTTATTCACCCCGGTCACCGTTGTATACACCTCAATCACCGAGTCGTTCATCGTGGTCGCCACCTTATAGACCAACTTCACCTATTTATCGACCAACTTCACCTAGTTATCGAATAATTTCACCTGTTTATCGACCAACTTCACCACCATATAATTTGGAGATGTCATTAATGCGACGTTCACATTCACCTCTACCAATAAAGTTGAAATCAAAATCACGATCTCCGATGAATAATAGAAATCGTGTACATCATTTATCAAATCGACGTTCATTATCACGTTCTCCGCCGCCGTTTAGACAGCGTTCACCAAATTTTCGGCGCCGATCTTTATCAAGATCACCTGAGCCAGCACATACTTCACGTCATTCTTCGACACATCGTCATTTATCACGATCACCTCCAACAAATTCGAGGCGTATGAAATCTAGATCACCATCACCTTCACATTTACGGCATAAGTCTCCAATACGTCGTCATTCATCGCGTTCACCAGTACCTCCGATACGACACGGACGGCCAATGTCAAGATCACCACAACCACAATCATCTGGATTTCTTGGAAATAATAATAATAACAATAATCGAAAACGAAGTTCACAATCAAGATATATAAATAAAAATCGTCATTCACCATCACCACAATTATCGCATTCGAAACGTTCACCTGGTCATTTACAGCATAATCAAAATTCTCGTGTACAAAATCGTGGACGATCTCCATTACCTACAAATCAACCGAATAATTTAAATTCACAACGAAGAAGCCTTTCACCAAGATTGCGATCATCATCAAGATCGCCGGTCAGAAAATATCCGCGACGCTCTCGAGAACATATCGGTGGCGGCAGTGCTGTTAATGGACCATCACGTCGTCGTTCACCATACAATAATAATAATAATAACAATAATAATAGAAGACGTTATGATGGAGGAAATGTAAACGGTTTTCGAAATCGTGGTAGAAAACGTTCAACAAGTCCATTCAATGATCGTCGAAGAAAATCATATTCTAGAACACCAGAAAGAATGCGTCGTGGTGGCGGTGATGGAATTACAGATTATAATCGCGGTGGACGTGGTGTACGTGATTTTAAGAAATTCGATGAAAATTTCCATCGAAATGAAAAATATAATAGCAATAAAATGAATCGAAATGAAACTAATGATAATCGACAATTTAGAAATATGAAGATTGATACTCGATACGATGAGAAGACAAAAGAAAGAGATTTTAAATCGAATGGTAGAACACCAGAAACAGTTGGAACACCGCCATTACCTAAAACTTCAACAGCTCAAGAAGAGACTACATTAATTGAAAAGACTGAAGATAAAAAAATTGATGATAACAATTTGGAAAGGAATGATGATAAAAATGATTTAAGTGATAATAATGAAGACAATAAAGATGATGTGACTGCGGCGGCGGCGCCATCGAATCATGGTAAGAATGGTGAAGACGTTGATGATAATGATGATGATGACGATGATGATGGTATTGATTTATTCCCGTCCGATGAAAGTGAATCAGAAAATGAGGGTCGTTTTAAATCGAGCACAAGTAAAAATGAACGTGATACACAGGCACCAACATTATCATTTACGAAATTATCTGAACCATCATCATCATCGGTGATTGTTAAAGATCTTGAAGAGATCGGAACAACAACATCAGCATCATCAATAATTCGTAATAGTTCTTCATCGAAAAATGATCGTAATAATCGTTCAAGAAATTCATATGATCGAAGACGTAATGATGATCGTTATCGTAAAAATGATAATCGAAATAGTAATCGTAATGATCGACATAAAAGTAATCGTACTGGACGTAACGGAAATATGGGAAATGGAGATCGTGATCGTGATGATGGAAATGATAAAAAATCAGATGATAAAAAGAAAAAAGATAAACCAATGTTTAAGTCGACTTTTCAAGCGGTTGAAAGTGAAGGTAAATGAATTTTCTGTTTTTTACTTTACTTTAATTTACTTTAATCTCGTATTTTTCTTTTTAATAGTTGTAATTAAAACAAATTCAAGAAATAATGACAAAGATATTAATGATAGGAAGATTTTAAAAAGACGTTTAAATAAAGAAACAACAAAAGGTAAATAAAAGAAACTAAAAAATAAAAAACAGAAATATTTTCATATATAAAGTTTTAGAAGATATGGAAATACATGACGACCATGGATCATTGAATGTATCATCACCAGGATCATCACCGAATCGTGGAAATACAATAAATACCAATAGTAATGGAAGTGCTGATAGCAGTGGACTGAATTCAAAGAAACCGATACATTTAAGATTGGGAGCGATGACGAACACATTTAAAACATCAAAGAAATCAACATGGACTAATAATTCGGAGAAGGTATCAATATTATTTGTTTTTCATTCATATTTTTATTTTTAAGTTTAATCGATAAAACTATATATAAAGTATATCCATATATATATTTGCTTTCTCTCTGATCCTTCGTATAGAATATTTTGTTGTGAAATTTTCAATTACAGGAAAAATGTCTTTAAAAAAAAAAAATACATTATTTTTCCACAAAAAAAAAAAGAAAAACCCTCTAAGTTCATTTCCCAATTTTCTTTAACTCTTAATTTTTGTGTTCTCCTAGTTTTTAATTTAATCTTTTTTTTTAAATATTTTTCTTAATAATTTTTATAAAATATTTAAATTAAATTGTATTTTTTGTAAATTATTTAAAAAGAAAAACAAAACTAATTGTTTTTAGAAACAACAAATATTTATAATATATCTTCTTTTTTTTTTATTATTTATTTTAACAATGAAAGTTTAAAAATATTTTTAAGAAAACCAATAAAAGAGGAAGAGTTCGTTCCAAAAGAAATAAATTTCACTTAAAAGAAGAAAAAAAAAACGTTTTTATATTTTTTTTAAAAAATATTTCTTTAATTTTCTTTTTTAGTTTAGTTTAGTAAAAGAAAATGAATAACTTTAATATTAAAAAAAACTTTGAAAAACAAGTTTTATTTACTTCAATTATTTTAAACGAAAAAGCAGTTAAATAAACCTAAAAAAAATGTTTGTTAATTTATTTTTAATGGTACACGCGAAGAACATGATTTTAGGCTACTAGTTTTCGAGAGTGAAAAAGAACAATGTAAGAAAATTCCCAGGAATACATTTTATTAGCTACCTAATAATAGAAACATAAACATAGTCGTTTTACATGAGTGAAAGAATATAAAGATTGCGCATGTCGGCCATTTTAAACTTTTATGACATGACATCACAAGTGATTTCCTTTCAAATAAATAGTTGTGATGTTTCATACTAACAATGTATTTTATTGTCTCGCGTGACGTAGGTGCGCAGAAAAAACCAATTTGAAATATGGAAAAGCACAATCTATATATTCTTTCATACATGATTGTTGCCGACCGGATTCTTGTTAGGTCGTGTAGCAATAAGACGCGAAATTCAAGTTTTAATAGTTTTTTTTATTTACAATAAAATTAAACTTTAAAATATCTAAAAATTGGATACATTACATTTTTCTTTCTTTTAAATATTTATATTAATACCTTTAGTTCGCTGCTCAAATCTTTGGACCAATTTTATTATTTATAATAATAATAATTTCTTTATTTATTGATGATAGCTTCTGATTTTCGAATTTTATAAAAGAATCCAATTTTTCGTGTGCTTCTTTTATTTTGTCAGATTTTTTCACAGCCACTAGATTACTAGGTTTTAAATTTTCAATTTTCTACTACAGTGTCGTTAACAATGATCATAGTCGATTTATTTGTAAAACGTAAAAATTAAAATGTCATTTCCTTTTAGTGATGATGACAAAAATCTGAACTGATTATTTCATAACAGGTATTCGAAAAGAACATTTGGAGTGGTCTATTCTAAAAAAAAAAACGTATTACGAAAAATCACTGTTCTTTTCAAAGAACAATCGCAATCTATTTCTGCATATCTTTTTTTTTTTTTTTGAAAATCAGATTGTATTATGACTATTTCTTTTTAAGAAAGAAGAAAAATAGATTGTGAAAATCAGCGGATTGGAAAGAATTTCCTGTTTGTTGTACATTTTGTTATGTTTCAGAGTAGAGCACCATAACAGATTTGCTGCAATTTTTAATACGGCCAAAGGGAGGTGTAGTACAGAGTTTATGGTAGGCATGTGAATATGATTAAAACAGGTTTTGAGAAGTGTTTAGGTGTGGATCAATCTTGATCTTGACGAGACACCTAAGAAGATATCGGCCTCCTGTGGGTGACACCACAAGTGAAAATATTCAAACATTAATATGTTTTATTTATATTCATGTGTTCATCATTAAATCTGTGTATTTTCTTCTCTTGGAAGCATTGAAAAGCGTCATCATCTCGCGGTACACCTGTTGTGGAGCTGTATGTACTCAAGTTGTTATCCTTTAATGATTGCAGTAACACCTTCTTTAGTGTACACAGCTAGAAATTCGCTAAAACTTCTTGAGCAAATCATGTTCTTTTCCTGTATTCTTTAATTTTTATAAAATTTTTAATGATTCCTAAAAAAACAAATAATTACACTAAATTTTATTTGAATTAAAACAATAAAAATCCCTTCTTTTAGAAAAAGGACTATTCTTCTTCTTTTTTTTTTACAACAAATCCAAAATTTAATATTTTCTGTAAATAATTATTGTAAATAGTTTTTAAGATATTTAACATTTTACAAAATTCAAGAATAACGAACTCTTCAATTTCTTTTCTTGATAACGAAAATTCCCTAATATTTGAATTGTGATCTATAAAATCTGTGATATTTTAAAAGAATTCAATATTTGTTAAAATGTTTATATAGAAATAAATACATAAATAATAATTGTAGTAATATTAAGATGATAACAATAAAATCTAATGAGCCTGAAAACTAAGAAGAACCAACAAAGAAGACTGATTGATGATGAATTTTCGCCTGGACAAGAAATTCTGAAGACTTTGGAAACGACTATTTTGATTGTTGTCATTTAGTTTTTGGTGTCGGATGCATATAGAAGAAGCTGGGATCTTATTAAAACCAAAGATAACATTAGCATTAATCATAAATACTTAAACATAGTTAAATATAAGCGAAGAAATAAAATCAAGAACTTTTCGAAGAATCAGACTATTAAAAAAACTATTTTAAAACTATTTTTTTAACACAAAATTTTTAATAATTTAATATAAATTATGATACAAACAAGAAAAAAACAAAATATATAACTAAATTACTTAAGTAGATTATAAGACAATAAAAAAGTAGATATTAAGAAAGCAAAACAAATCCCTAAAATAAAAAAAAAATTACAACTATAAGTGGAAAAGCATGGAGAACTTGGAAAAACTGATATTTATTTGATCACTAGGTTTAAACACAAAAAAAAACAAAACAAAAAACTAAAGAGGTGATATGGAGATGTCCTGCGACCTAATTCTGTCTTTTCTCGACTTCTGTGTGTTTCTGGGAACATCATTAAAAAAACTAAAAACAAAAAACTAACAAATAAACAACTAAATACTACATCGTGGAACATCTAAAACTCCTATATGAAAAATATCATTCTCAGCGGATGTGAACATACCTCTGGAAGGTGACTAAGATGACATCTAGCATATTAAATATTTGTTTTCATCAAAATCGCTCATCTATCTCAGGAAGCAATTTGTTGTACATAATCAAAATTTCGGAAATTACTGAACTATTTTTCACCTGTAAATCGGGAAACTATTAAAGGCTGCCTATTATCATTATTTTTTGCTAACAAAATCTTTAAAAAAAAAGAAGAATTTTCTGGAAAATTAAACTTACTACAAAATAATCGTGTTATATTTTAGTTCTTAGTTGAATTTTTAATTATCTTTTTTTTTTTCTTTTACTGTAAAAATAATAAAAGTTTATTAAAAACAAAAAGAAAAATAACTAAAAAAAAAAAACTTGTATTATATTAATGTTTCGAAAAAAGTGAAAAAAAAATAAATAAAAAATTTATTAAAAATTTATTAAAAAGGAAATGTTTAAAAATAAAAAAAAAAAAATTGATTAATATAAAAAAGAAAAGAATAAATTCACATTTTAATTGTAATAAAAATTAGTTTCATTTAATTTAAACAGAAAGGGAATGATGTTTGCGGACTCCAAGAAGTTAACTCCACGACTCTATTGGACTTATTTCAAGACATATTTTCAGACGGACTGACAAAAAAGTCAAAATTTTCGAGTCTCCATTAGACTTTTTTTTCAGTCCGACTGAAAATATGTCTTGAAATAAGTCCAATGGAGTCGTGTGATAAGAATTCTTCCATGCTTTTGAAAATTCACATTAACGAGTTACCACATAACCACAGCAAAGATATAAATGAGTAAAGATATTACTATCTGTCACTCGTATTATACGGGGTAAATAGACAGAATTTTCAGTGTTTTGTTTACACCTTTGTTCACCTTTAATTTCACGATAAGGTACCCAGGCGCCAATATGTAGTTATCTATGGCAGCAGCGGATAGAAAATTATTTGAAAATTTACACTCGAAATCTGAAAAACGTCATCACGGCAAAGATATGAAGTTGGGGTACTTTCTTGACAGAGAATTTCGATTTAATTTTAAATTGCAAACAAACCTGGTGAAATTTATATACCAATGCGCACATACCAGAAAAACAGTAAAAGTGATTGAAATTTTCATAAGAGTGAATAATGTCAGCCATGAGCTTTTTTAAAGAAATTTCATTCTCGCTCTTTCTGATACAATTTGCCTTTGAAAACTTGGGTAGCTAAAAAAAAGGGTGTTTGAATTTATGTATATTACGACGGACCTGTTCATATGTATTAATATAGAAATAGACGACTTTTTACCTATATGAAAATATCTGATGCGACTTTTTAGGGCTCACTTTTTTTTGTAAACCATGATGACTTGTAAACTCCGTACTCACTTTTATTCAAATTTATTTGAAAGATAGGCTGTAATAGATGAGATGAATTATTTACATTTCAACAGGAAATGCGTATGGGAATGATAACTTGAGAAACAAGTCACCAATTTCAACAAAATTGGTACACACATATCCTGGATTAAAGGGAAGAACTGATAATATTTTCACCGAAAGTGGTTTAATTCGGGGGTCAAAATATGACTGTGTTCTAACAGCCAGTCTGATTATAATGAAACTATCTGCCACATGAAAATCCACCCACTATTAACTGAATTAGAAAAAGATATGATTTTATTATTTGGACTTTTGAAAATCTTCTTTTAGAATTAGCAACTGTGATTTGGCAGTAATATACGAAGGCCTACTAAGAGGTTTGAGTATAATTACAGCGCGGTGTTCGGTCACGAGCCGTCTCGCTAGACTCTAGAGCTTTAATTTCATGCCAAATGTCAACAAAGTTGATATCTGATTGACTATCGTCAGAAGTAATCGTCATGTTATCCATTTGTACTAAAAATGTTTGACCTATATTTTTTAACTTCACCAGGAATGCAAAGCTAAGGACTAATATTATTTGTTCAAAGACTTTATTAGAAATAATTGAAAATTTTTTTCTTAATGTTGTAAACGTGACCTGAAAATTTAACAAAATACTGCCCAGAATAATGCCGACGTCGAACTGCCTTCAAAATCGGTCCTGTATCCCAGATATTTCTTTCTGTAATTTGAATTTTGTTACGCTGTTTCGTGTAAGAAAACTCAAGTTTTTAAGTGTGTACTGATTTCCTATTAAAAAATGTCCATTTGAAGGCTTTTAATTGATTTTGGGTGATGTTTTTCTTTTTTCAATAAAATTTTTCCTAATTATAATAATCGATACGTGAATACCATATACCATAGTTAGTTGTTATTTTCAATATCCATCATAAAAGCCATGCCTTATTGATACATTTTGTATTATAAAATTTTAACTACAAAATTTCGCTATAAAATTCACATTATAAATTGTATGTCAATTCATTATGATAGAGACAAATTAATCCGATATCCTTGCATTTATGTAAAACATAATGTGTTAAATTTATTGATTACACTATATTTGAAATAATGAAAATTTCCGAAACTATTTTGTTATATATTTATGCACAAAATCCCATTAGTACTCAAATTCATCTGTTAAAATTGTGTGTCGTATTTGATTGAGATGTATGTCCTTAAAATATCCATCAATTCCATTTCTATGTTGAATGTGAGTTAAATAAATGCGATTGGAAATTAATTTCTATGTTAAAAACAGAAATTTGTAAAATGTAATTAATTTTCCTAATATTTGAAAGATTTAATACAATTTCTATTTGAAAAATGACGGTACTTTCAATTTATAATGAAATTTTATTAGAAGGAAGCAAATTTCTAATTATCGTTACAATCTGTTATATACGTTTGAACATTTCTATGTAACATAAATCTAATACTTTGTTAACATTGTTTATATGGAAAACATCTATTAACATATTTCCTATTTTTGATGGATTTATTCCAGCAAAGTTTTTCCAACTCCTTTATAAACATGTTTTCCGTTTGTATCCATATTTCCTCCTTCAAGGAGAAAATATGTATACAGGACAAAATGAATATATACCAAATTGTATAACAGATTTTAAAAGATGCTGAAAATTTTTATACAACATAAATCCAACACTTTTTAAATTTGGTTTATATGGGAAAGGTCTATAAACATATTTCCTTTTCGAAGGACTTATTCGAGCTCCTTTATAAACATATTTCTTGTTTGGTTGCATATTTCCTCCTTCAACAACATGTTAATTGCAATATGTTGTAAAAGGATAAAGTATGCATACAGGAGAAAATGAATGTACACAAAATTGTATATTTTCAATGTTGCTGAACATTTTTATGCAACATAAATCTAACACTATAAATTTTGTTTATATGAGAAAAGTTTAAAAACATATTTCCTTTTTGAAGGACTTATTCCATCTCCTTTATAAACATGTTTCTTGTTTGGATGCATATTTTCTCCTTCAACAACATATTATTTGCAATATGTTGTAAAAGGATAAAGTATGCATACAGGAGAAAATGAATGTATACAAAATTGTATATTTTCAATGTTGCTGAACATTTTTATGCAACATAAATCCAACACTCTTTAAATTTTGTTTATATGGGAAAGGTTTATAAACATATTTCCTTTTTGAAGGACTTATTCTAGCTCCTTTATAAACATGTTCTTGTTTGGTTGCATATTTTCTCCTTCAACAACATGTTAATTGCAATATGTTGTAAAAGGATAAAGTATGCATACAGGAGAAAATGAATGTATACAAAATTGTATATTTTCAATGTTGCTGAACATTTTTATGCAACATAAATCCAACACTCTTTAAATTTTGTTTATATGGGAAAGGTTTATAAACATATTTCCTTTTTGAAGGACTTATTCTAGCTCCTTTATAAACATGTTTCTTGTTTGGTTGCATATTTTCTCCTTCAACAACATGTTAATTGCAATATGTTGTAAAAGGATAAAGTATGTATACAGGAGAAAATGAATATATACTAAATTGTACATTTTCAATGTTGCTGAACAATTTTATGCAACATGAATCTAACACTTTTTAAATTTGTTTTAATGGGAAAGGTCTATAAACATATTTCCTTTTTGAAGGACTTATTCTAGCTCCTTTATAAACATGTTACTTGTTTGGTTGCATATTTTCTCCTTCAACAACATATTATTTGCAACTTGTTATAAAAGGAGAAAGTATGTATACAGGAGAAAATGAATATATACTAAATTGTACATTTTCAATGTTGCTGAACATTTT
The DNA here is from genome assembly GCA_963422695.1 of Xylophagus ater. Taxonomy (NCBI): domain Eukaryota; kingdom Metazoa; phylum Arthropoda; class Insecta; order Diptera; family Xylophagidae; genus Xylophagus; species Xylophagus ater. Next base: position 2,804,398 of record OY730484.1, read on the forward strand.
TATTCAACATAAATCCAAAACTTTTTAAATTTTGTTGATATGGAAAAGACTATAAACATATTTCCTTTTCGAAGGACTTATTCCAGCTCCTTTTTAAACATAGTTCGTGTTTGGATGCATATTTTTTCCTTCAACAACATATTATTTGCAATTTGTTATAAAAGGAGAAAGTATGTATACAGGAGAAAATGAATATATACTAAATTGTACATTTTCAATGTTGCTGAACATTTGCATGCAACATAAATCCAAAACTCTTTAAATTTGTTTTAATGGGAAAGGTCTATAAACATATTTCCTTTTTAAAGGACTTATTCTAGCTCCTTTATAAACATGTTTCTTATTTGGATGTATATTTTCTCCTTCAACAACATGTTAATTGCAATATGTTGTAAAAGGATAAAGTATGTATACAGGAGAAAATGAATATATACTAAATTGTACATTTTCAATGTTGCTGAACATTTTTATTCAACATAAATCTACTACACTGTAAATATTGTTTATACACTGAAACGATTATGTATCTGACTGATATATTATTTCAAACCAATCAATACATCTTTAAATGACTTACGAAAAAATAATTAGCTTTGTTTGTGTAGTTTAAGTAAAATAGTGGCGAAGAAATTCAATTGATTGAAATAAATGGGTTTTGTAGCTTACTGGTTTGGTTGGCTGTTTTTCCAGTGGTTCGGAATTCAAATCACGTTAATTTCATATTTTTTCAGCTGTTCACTTTTTTCTGCCAGAGATAGATTTCTTTCAGTGTACAGGGAAAGTTTATAAACATATTTCTTCCTATTCGAAGGATTTATTCCGGCGACGTTTTTCCTGTATATATATTTATTATTGTATATTTTCTTCTTTTATAACAGCAGAAATTTGTATGCTGAAAGGGAAGAATATATCTATAAAGTTATTCCATATAATCAACATTTATAGATTATTGAATTTATGTTGCATAAAAATGTTCAGGAGGTTTTAAAATCAACCTTTTTATATACATATATTCATTCTCTCCTGTATACATATCTTCTTCTTTTGCAACATATTGCAAATAATATGTTGTTGAAGGAGAAAATATTCATAGAAATGAGGAACATATTTCAAAAGGAGTTGGAAAAACATCGCTGGAATAAATCCTTCGAAAGTAAGTATTTTTATAGACTTTTCCCATAAAAATTTGTGTAACATAGAAATGTTCGATAACTTTTTGATTTATATTGCATTGTATAGAAATGTTTATAAACTTCTTTTACTTTAATAAAATTCCATTATATAAATTGAAACTATGCTCATTTTCAAGTAGAAATTATATTAAATCTTTTAAATAAGAAAAATTTTTTTAACACAAATTTATTTGTATACTCAACGTTTGTCTTGACTCGGGTTAGGGGAGATGGTTACCTTTGATCTCAATTAACTTTTCGAGATTCTCTGTTTCAAATTTACAAGGAAAACGATAATTAAATTAAAAGAAAATACTCAAATATCATATTTTTTTCTTTATTTTAAAATAAAATACTTATAGTTTTGGGTTAAATATTAAATAAAGAATTTTGTTTGTATAAAACTTAAAACTATAAGCAATTCAATTTTAAATGAATGAGGTTTTCGGTTAGTTAAATTTTCGAAAGTTCCAAACAAACTAATAACTAAATATGGTAGTATTTAATAAAATCTGAGTTAATATTATTAACCAAAAACTTTTAGTTTAGTTTTTGTTTTGATATAATTTATAAAACTTCTATAAAATTGAGTTTATCCTTAACTTAAGTAATAAGTGGTAGTAAATTCTTGAAGATTCTTGATCTTGTGCATTCTAGGGACTTTAAAAGCTTCTCATTTTCTAGTTTTTGGATAGTTTCTTGAAGTTATTCTTTAATGAAGGATAGAAAATCATGAATTTCTAATAAACACTTTAATAAAAAATTCAAATTTTAGAATTAAACAAAATATTCATTTGTTATTCATTTCACAATCAAAGCGAAAACTATGCTTTTTTTATAGCATAGCTATATTATATTATGTTGCAAATTTTATTATACGTAATCAATATAAAAGATTGTAATAGTTTTCCTTTAGATTTACAGTGAAGTAAAAACATTGCAGATGCTTTTTTTATAAGCTCTATGTAATTGAATTAGGTTTGCACTTGTTTTCACTTTAATATCTCAGTTCTTGTATGCTTATTCGTTTATTTATATCTAGTTTTTATTTCTCAATATTCCCAGTTGGATATTGTTTTTGTATAATATTCTCCTAATGGATATAATGATGGCTACTTAAATATTTTATGAAGTACATACATTTCTGTTTAACAATTATTAACTATTAGTTCTGTAAACTAAATACAGGATGATTCAAAGAGACATACAATTTATAATTCGAAGTTCGTAAGTTCATATACAGTAGATTCTCTGCGATATAAAGAATTGGTTATATTGGGTTTTTCAATAAGAACTTTTTTTTTAAAATTAATAATTAAACACACATTTTGGATGAAAGTTTTGAATTTCTTTATTGAAATACCATATATTGTACAGACTCTACAATTTATGAATTTAAAACAATATCTGGTAAATGTTCACCACGATTACGTTTGCAGACATTCTGTTGACAAAATTTTCGATTACATTTCTGCATATTTGTGGCTCTATTTCATGAATTCTACTATGTGAAAAAACTGAAAGGCACAACTGTGATTATAAGGAAATGCAACCATATTGAAAAACCCTATATAAGGAATCCTCGATTTAAGGTTCCAAAATTGTATCAGTCATCTTTATTGTAAGGTTTTTTAAGTAATTAATCATTTTAGAAATAAGGACAAAAAGTACTCGTCTTCACTTATCAAAAAAATTTAAAAATTAAAGAAGATTCAAGAAGTTCAGAATAAAAAATAATAATGAAAATCTCAAATGTTGTACTTTCAAAGAATAAAGAATCCATTATATATTAAAGAAACTTTATTTCTGTGGACTGATGAGCTAATATCGTAATATCGTATGTTTATATTTATATCTTATATATGAATCACTCAGCTATTTTGGTCATCAGCCCAACACAATAGTAGATGTGTTTCTTTGTGTGAAAAATAAGGACGATTACCCTAAATTTTATACCCGTTTATTCCTGTGAATCCTGTAATGCAGAGGAAGAGACTATTCAGCTTTTCAAAATCGTAGACTCAAAACTTTCAGCGACTGGTTTGTGAAATCAAATGCCATCAATGAGATCGACGGATATCCAGCTTCATTGTAATCTCGGGGAGGCTGACAAATCCCACAATTTATGGAATCAATCCGCGAATTCAATTCGTGGTCGGGAGGTCTAATAGGCATTACTCCCATTAAAATCAATCAGCATCAAGGATCTGAAATTTGTTGCAAGAAAATATGTGATACGAAACAATAATGTAAGAAAAATTCCTTATAATTATATGATTTTTGCTATAGCACTGAGGAAGCACAGATTTGCCAGTTTTCTAAACCATTTTTGCTTCACCCTATTTCTCTAATTACAGATATAAATTTTTAATAAAATAAAGTGAATTAAATTGTTCAATAAAAATAATCTACAAATGCATATAATTCTAAACATTAACACATTTTTGAAAAGTCAGTTAGTTAGTTCTCTCATAAAATAATCGTCAGTTAAAAAACGTACGTTCTTTAGATCTAATATTAAATATTCTAAAAAGTTAAACAATTAATATATTAAAATGAATATTTTTAAAAGGATTAAAAAAGAAATTGATTTAAGAATAAATCCACAAAGTTTATATCAATCAACATATATATTTGTATTTATGATGAACTTATCTGGATTATATCCATATCGAATAATAAGTACAGAGCACAGTGAATTTCGTTTATCAAAATTTGGTTTATCAATAACAATAATACATTTATTGATTTATATTATTGCTAATATACAATTTATTTATGTTGATTACATAACATACGCTGAACCGTTTATAAGAAATAATAATATTACAATTTATATTCAAATGATTTTAAAACTATTAACTGTTATAATATCATTAACAATATTTTTTATAATATTTTTTTTTATTAAATTAAATCAGAAATTATATTTAAAAATAATGAAAATATTAAAATTATTCGAAGATATTAATGTTGATGTAAAATCTGTATATCGTCGTTTATTTTATTTATCATTATTTGAAACAATATGTTTATTAATATCAATTTTAATATCTTTTGGACATTTTACATTTTTTTATATTGAAACCAATAATAAATTACCAACATTTACATATATTGTTATTGTTATATTATCGGATTGTTATAAATGTTTATTTATACAACAATTTGTAACATATTTATTATTATTATATTTATTAACGAATTTATTAAATTCAACATTAAAAAAATATTTACCAGAAAATTAATTAATATAATTAATTTGTTGAAGGATGTGTAAAAATGTTTAAAAGAAAAAACTAAAACAATTTAAAAGAAATTGAAAAGTTAAAGTTAAAACGGTCATAATATGATGTGACTGTCATAACTTCTTTTTTTAAAAGACTAATTCATATTCTCACGCGCTCATAACTCACAATTGTCATAAAAATATATCACAAGTTCTGACCGCAAATATTTTCCATCACAACGAAATTTTAAGTGTTTTCTGAGTGATTTAATTGATAAATATATAAAAATTTCCACCATTGTTTTAAACACACAAGTAATTTTACACCTATATAAAAATTTTACACCTATTCAAACATTTTCAAAAGTATTTCTTAAATGGCTATGAGAACTCGCTCGAATTATAACAGTTTAAACTTTTTTATATGTTCATATTTTAGACAAAATTTTGACTCGTTCGCGGGAATACTAATTTTTGCAGCAGTCAGAATATTATTGTCATAAACATTTATGACCGCTAAAGTGTCACAATGCCAAAATAAGCGGGTTAATCAAAATCATAGGTAAAACTTTTTGACTAGTTTTTAGTTTGACATTATTAAAGGATAAAAATATGTGACAAGAATACTAGCTTAATACCATTTCAAGTACGTAACATAAATGTGGTTTTGACATTCGAAAATGTATACATGGCTTATTTTTTTTACTTGTAGAAATTAGTGCGAATCTAGCTAATTGCCGTACTGGATTTCTACTTTATTTAATAGATTTCTTGACAACGACGTTATGAAACTAGCTGCAATAACTCAGCTTAAAATACAGTCGCTATAACCAGAAACTATTGATTATGAATAATTTTCCAGATACTTACTAGAAAATGCTTTTTAACTAGCTTAAATGAGTTAAAATAATTTTAATAAATCATATTTTTTATACATTATTAAATACTAGCTGACCCGACAGACGTTGTCCTGTCCAAATTTCAATAAATTTGTTTGTGATCGTTTTATGGATTTGTAAAAAGCTATTGAAAATGTGTAAACAAAGTAAAAAAGAGATATTTCTGTTACAAAAATCCCATTGAAGAAAAGCACTTTCAGTTTTTCCCGAATTTTCTAATTTTCCGGGTAAATTTTCTCATTTTTCTTTACCTTATGATGCACTTACCAACGAATAGCATTTATTTTTATTTATACAGATAGTACAAGAAAAACAACTTTTTAAAAAAAATTCCACATAAAATGCATAGTTTTAGGCGTAAATAAAACTTTGATTCTTAATTATTTTTGTTAAATTGTTCGTCATTAAAAATTAGAATCTTTTTTAAAAGATATTCAATAATCGTATTTTAAAGTGTTTTTTGAAATTTTCAATAAAAATCTAAAAAATATTTCTATTTAAAATAAAAATCAATAAAATAAGATTTGTGAATAAATTCAAAAGCAAAATTAATAGCAAAAAAAGTGAAATTCGCAACAACAAAAAATAGAAATATAATAAAGTTTTGAAATGAAAATATTTTTTTTTTGTAAAAAAATAAATCAAGAAGTAAAATTTTTCGAAATGAAAAATTTATATGGAAAAACTTCGTAATATATGAGAAGAATTTTTTTTTTTTTTTTTTATTTTTTTTTAATTAATTAATTATCCCATTCTTTGGTCGAATGATTGATTTAATTGAAAGATAAATTTTCAATACAGAATCACAAAAAAAAGTATACCTTTCCAAAGAGGGACTCTTTTCAATCACATTTATAAAAAAAAATATATATAAAAGGACGTTGTATGGAATTGGTGGATTTTAAAGCATATATATATATTTTGTTGATGAATTTCAGTTTTATATCGGGAGAAATAAATTTATTGCGGAATTAAATATAAGGTAGAATAGACCATGAAAAAAATAAAATAATAAAAGATAGAAAAGTGATGGCTTTATTAATTAACATGAATTCAATCATGATTAAGTTCCGCTGTCTACTCCGTAAGTTCTGTATAATACTCGTACAAAAACAAATAAAATCAATCATTTCAAAAGGATATATATTTCAATAAAAGAATTTCAAATTAATTTTTTATATTAGCGGAAAAAAATGCCTTATATAAATCAGTTTCAAATAGGATGGGAAATAAATGTTGTTCAAAAATTTAATTGGTTGTTTTTATTGAAAATCCTTTTTATTTATATATCATTATGATAGATTCTATAAATAGGTAAAAGGATGTATTAGTTTTGTTAGTAATCATCAGAGAATGATGTCAAGATACTATTTATTGCAAGGCTGTCTAACCGCGGCCCGCGGGCAAGTATCAATACGGCCCAAAAATATTCAAAGTAACTGAAGCATGTCATTTTTCTGAGGAATGATTTGTGTGTTTGCTGCCAAGTGACAAACAACAGAAACAGGACTAGAACAGAAAGCTCTTTCGTTATGTAGTAAATGCTCTTTCTGTTTGTGTTGCTTACTCAGCTACACTGTTCTGTTGTTTGTCACCTGGTGACTTAAGTGAAGAATGAAACATACTAAGTGTAAAATTAGAACTAACATGTTGGATAAACACCTTGAGAACTGCCTGAGAATTGCAACCACGTCAATCGAACCAGATATTGACGGTTTAGTTTCTCAACTTCAAAGCCAGGTATCACATTCATTTTATGATATAGATTTATACATAGTAATATACTTGTGGCCCAAAACACCATGTCTTCTTCCAATGCGGGCCAGGGAAACCAAAAGATTGGACTCCCTTAATTTATTGCATGTCTTTTCTGTTCACGATAACTGAAAAACACATTGTCTGGTAATAAAGAAAATTTAAAATATACTTTTATTAATTTCAATGGAAATTAAGAACAGTGTTAAAAATTTATAAATTAAATTTCTTGATTTTTTTTTTGTTCTTTAAATGTTGAAAAGAAAACGATTAGACATTTCAAGAATGGCGGAAACATTTTCTAAAACTTGATGTTTTTAAATATAATATAGTAGTAGCTATTATTTAGAATCTTGAATATTTAACCGAAATAATTTTGTTGAAAGTTTTCCTTCTTCGTTTTTTCTTGCAAATGTTAAACTTGAATTTTCATACGACAAAAATCAAGACTTCTTCCTTTTTTTTTTCGTCTTCCATGAAAACTTTCTGCTATGGATAACATATGATAAAAGTTTTTCTTTTAAAAAAGTATTATCAACGAAAAAAAGATACTCTTTTTTTGGTGATGCAATTCAGCATACATCCTAAACACAAGGTGGTATATAAGATTTAACTATATATATATAAAAAAAAAAACAAACATTTATATTCCGATTTAAGATATAAATTTCTTCTTTAAAACAAAAACTCTTTAAAATTACATTTGATCTACTATCCGTATGAATACTTTATATATGTGAACTTTTTTTTTCGGTCATACAAACTTCTTATAGATGTTTTTACATACTTTTCTAGAAGGCAGTTTGACTTTTTTTTTTTGCCTTTTTAACCGAAAAGTTTGTCACCAAGAAAAGTTATACAATATTTCTATAGTACCAAGCCCGTATAAGTTCGTATATAGAATGATGCCAATCACAAAAACGAAAGATTATCTCTTGCTATGCTAATGTATTTAAGAAAAAAGAAAAGTTTTATACCTTTTTAAAGTTGCATTTAAGAAAATTCTTCTTCATAGTTCTTCTTTTTAAGTATGTCGAACTATAAAAGCTCAGAAAAGATCCTGAATATAATGTTCTTCCATACATCTATAACCATGTTTAGTTTTCTTAGAAACTTCAATAAAATTTTATTTTATTAATTTTAAACGATCAAATCTTTAGTTTTTTTGTTTTGTCGTATATTTTTTTGAAAGGACCAAACTTAACCGCAATACTTTAAGTATATAAAGATTTAAATCGTATAAAGAGTAAAGAACATTAAATTATTTTCTTTTTCTCTGTTCATACAAAAACATATATAAAAATGCAATAAAGAAGGACTTAAAATGCGATTCTGTACGGAACCAAAATAAAAATATAAAAAGGAATTCCTACAAAAAAAATCTTTAAAATTGAATGAAAACGACTTGTTGTCGTCTTTTAAACTTGAGCAACCATTTCTGGAATAAGAATAAGAACAAGTGTACTCCAGGTAAATAAAATATACACAGATACAGTTAAACCTACTAATTGGACCATACATGATCATAAATTATTCATCTATCTAAATCCTTTTATTGTATCTTTTAAAAAAGATGCATAATTTAATGTTTTTGCATATGAAATGAATCCCATTGAAATGCATCTGAATGGAGCACAACACAAAAAACATATAGCCACTTGATGTCGTATGACAGAAATGGGAAGGTTTTTTCTTCATAACTTTGTTTTTTCTTTTTCAAATTTGCTTTAAGTCCCAGGTAGTCTAGGTCCTAATAGTGTTCATCTATTCTGAAGATATTATTCAAAGAAAACTTTATGAACATGCCTATTTTCTCCTACGACTATTTCTTTCCTCATTATGGGGTGCTGTGCATCTCTGTGCATGTACTCCCGCTTAGGACGAGTCTGATAAAATTTGCTTGTTCTATTTTGGAATGGATTTTGATCAAGAGTCAGTTCATTTTAAATATCTATAATATCTAAAAAATATAAAACAAGAAAATAAATTAAATTTGGTTAGATTTTATAAGACTATATATAAATATTTCAAATAAATTTTGATAACATTTTTGCTTGTCCAAATATTTAAAATTTATGTAGAAAAACAATTCCCAAAATAGTAAAACCTGACATAGGAAAATGAAAATTGAAAATGTACATAGAGAAAATTCTTAGATTCATCAAAATAGTTTTATATACATACATATATGTCTACTCTAAATCTTCTATAGACTTTTTGCTAAATGGAAAAATATTTTCAAGATATCTTAACTAAAACTTTAAATTCTAAATTGAAGCATTAAGGAAAGTTCTTGCTATTTTGGTGTTCATAGTTTCCTTTCTTTAAGATTTGTTTGAGATGAATGATGAGATGAAAATGCTGTTAAAAGGATTTTTTGAAAGAAATAAAGTAAACTAAACAAGACGTTTCACATGAAAATAATGAAAGTTATGAATATTTAGTTTTGAGTGAAATTTAATCATGCTAAAAATGAAGGAATTTTTATTTTAATAACGAAATAATAAACAAAAAATTTTCAATAATAAATGAATATATTAGATGCACAACGATTCAGATTCAGAGAAAAATTGGAAAGAAACATTTCATTAGCAAATTCTCCAAGTAACCTGCTATTTTGCATCATGATATTATTTGGACTACAAATACCGCAATCAATAAGTTTTATAAATTAATTTTATTTGATATAAGTTAATTTTTGACACCTTATGAAATAAGCCTTTCGAAAATAACAGAATTAGATGAATCTTGAGAATTGTAGTCCTTCTCTATTTCCGCGAAAACTATCTGAAGAAATGTACGAATGGCCTGCAACTGTTCAGGCCTTTTTTTTTTATAACCAGTACAAACATTATGGAGTTCTTTTTTGGCTATACGGTCCTTTCCTTGGGTCATCATCTCAAGTACTTTCAGTGGTAATACAACTGTTTTATAAATATGTTAGAATAGACTTTATGTAGTTTTCATATTTGCAAGGATTAGAATTGTTTTGAATTAAATATTCAAATTTAAGATAACCCTCTAAAAGTTTGGAGTTCTTTTGAAGTTTTAAGAATTTTGAAAAGTGGAAATCAAAATGGGTAGACTCGTTTTGCATCTAATATACACATATAAAGTATAATATCAAAGGATCTAGATTTGGTAGGGTATATTTAGCATTTGATATCGGTAGAATAGTTAGTTTTATTCGCTTTTGTTTCTGTATTATATTGTAGCCTCTTAATTGGCAGCAACAAAAAGAATAGGGTTTTCATTAACGTTATATTTCAATAGTACTAGGTGCTTATAGCAGGTTTTGGGTAAATTTTTACGCTTTTAGGGCGACATACTGTTGTCGCGAGAGTACATTAAAAAATAAGTCAAAATCATATATTTTATTTTGAAATAGATGATTGACCGACCGTTCGTTTCCAAGGCCTGACCTTATTGTCTCTTCTAAGTATGTACGATTAGGTGGTTGCCAATCTGATTTTAGACACAGTCATTTTTAATATGAAACACCCTATATATCCTGTATAACATGCAAAATATGTATTATAATAAATTCAGCAAATGTTTGCATAAGTTTTTGATATGCTATTGCAGCCAAACTCTATATTCGTGTTCTATTATACTATATATGGTATAAGATTTTCAGTATTGTGTTAAAATGAAGAATTTCTGCACATTTCTGATGTAAATGTTAATAAAATGAAAATTGTATAAATTTTCTAATTGCACAAGTGTTAAAAATATCTTTATATCACCTAATTTTAATTGTACTTATAAAAATAAAGAAAGTAAAGAAAGGTGTTTTAGAAATTCCTAAGACAAAATGTTGTACAAAACTTCTGTCTCAAAATTTGGTTTACTTTAAAAATCGTATATATAGGGTGTGTATTTTTTTAGTGTAATGAACTTTAAATTCAGAAAAATATAACAAAAAGTTAACTTTTAATCAAAAATGACATTAATATTTAAAAATTACTTTGGGCATATGGCCACCATGACAATGTCGGCCGCATGGGACGAAAAACACGAGCAATGTTGGCCAATTGTTGCTGGTTTATCAGCCCAAACCAGTGACTACACGTAAACCCATAGAAAATGTTCGATAGATGTCAGATCACATTACCTTAGAGGCCAATTTACAGGGATATTTCTCAAAATCATATTATCGCTAAATCGTGATTTCAATAAATAGATGGTTTCTGTCGCTGTATGGCACGTACTATTTGAACCACATGTCAGTAGGATCAATATCAACCATATTTTTGAACAAATATTCATTAATCATGATCCGGTAACACTTTGCTTGACAGGCTGCAGTCTAAGTCGTAAATTAAAACGCCAGCTTTTCATTTGATCCATAACTACAAAAATAGGTATTAATATTTCGCCTTCAATGATATCTCTTAAAATAAAACAACCAATTTTCCTTTTTTATACATCATTATAATTTGTTGTTTCATTATAAATATTAGAATTGATTAGAAATGGAAATGAATCAATTTTAAATAAAGGATTCATTTGTGTTTCAACAGTACAATTAAAAACATTCGAGAATTTATTAGAATTCATAATAATTGAATTTATCCGGAAATAATTTGGTAAATATTGATTTTCCATTAAATCTTTTATTATTATGAAAATATCCTCTTCATCTTTTGTTTGTTGACAAAATTCCTGAACAAAAGATAAATGAAATAATTGTGATATCGTAAAATTTATCCAAGGCAATGGACGATCGCTTAATGGTTTATAATTGTTATACGAATCGAATGTTAAACGTAAAGCAGCATCATCTGAAAATCTTTCATTTTCTGTTCGAAATATATCCTGTAAAAAAAAATAAAGAAAAGTCAATAAAAAATAGATGCATTTTTTATAGGAAAATTAAAAAAGGGATGCAATTTTCCAGGAGTATCCTTTATAAAAACAAGATTTCCATGGAAAATTAGCCTTCTTACATTATCTAACTGACTCTTCATTATGTTATGTCAATTCTTAGTTGGCAGCGATAATGTAGAAGGCTATTAGGTGTATATGTTTTTGGGAAAAAAGGCACTCTGTTACCATAAATTTGATAGTCGCTTATTTAGGCATGGTTTTTTTTTATCGATGTTTAGTTTTATCAGAGTTATTTAATGTTATATTGAAAATACAGATGGCATAAATCGAAACATTCACTTGTTTTATTGCAGTATTTGAAATTAACAGAAAATTTGTTTGATTTTTGAATCTTACCATATTTCGGAGAATTCCTTTGCTATTCTTTTAACTTTTTAATTTTAAATTTATTTGGCTAAAGGAACACATCATATAGGCATCTTTGAAAATATAATTTGTTTTAATTTCACCATTGAGTTATATTAGTGGAGACGAAATTCTACACAAATTGCGTATACCTGTTTGAAGCATTTTTTTGATACTATGTATTTCCACTACTTGACCGTATTTTTTGTATTCCATTTTGCAACTTCAATTTACCATATTTGTTTTATGAATTTCACTATTTGTTTAAAAGCAACAATTTTTAATTCTGTTCAAACATAACTGGACTTAAGTGTTTGTTCCAATCCCAAAAACACACACATGAAATGCTATTCTCCTAGAGGGCTAGTATATACTGTGGACATCGGCCAAATCTATATAAGGAATCCTACAATGTCGGAGGCTATTTTTGGGATTATGTTACTTGTAACCGACGCACTTTTTAAGAGAGTTTAAAAAACTTACCTTTTTATTCAATTTCAATTCAAAAATATTCTCGAAATTTATTATATTTGGATTTACAAGATTTTGAAGGAAATTTTCATAAATTTCATTATCAATAATTGTTGGTGAAAATAGTTTTAAATATTTTGGTTCGAAAAATTTCATTAAAGCTTTTGCAATATGAAAACCTAATTTTCCATAGATTTCATAATATTGTAAAAATTTCTGTTTTTTCGTTATAAATTTTGATATTAAACCCGGCGGCATTATTATTGTATTATTGTTTGTAAAAGGTTTTGTATCGAATGGATTATATATATAAGTCCAAATATTTCCAGGATTATTATAAATTTTATTATAAATTAAATTACGTTGATTTCGTTTCAGTTCAATGAAATTTTCAACAAAATTTCCAGTTAAATTTATCTAAAAAATAATTGAAATGTAATATTTTATTAATTCTAAAAAAAAATGTTTGTATGTTTTTCGCTTACTAACCTTTTCATTTCGATATTCAAGAATTTTCTCATTAAAATATAAATTATTAATATCAGAAATAAAATGAATTTGTTCCAATTTTGAAATTAGAATTGATTTTTCCTGTTCTGTAATCCAGCTAACATTTAATAAAGAACTTTTAAAAGTTTCTTTAATTTTTCTAAAAAAAAGAAAAATTTTTTTTAAATTAAATATATTTAAAAAAAAAGGATATAGTAACTGAAAATTGGTCTATAGCCGTTTTTTTTATTGCCCTATGGCAGAAATGGGCCTAAAAAACAGTCAAAACTAACAATATTTCAGGGTTTTTTCTTCATAATTTTGTTTCCTCTTTTCAAAATTTTCTCTAATTCGCACGTAACCTAGACCCTAATAGCATATACCTATTCTGCAAATTCTATTCAAATTGGTATATTAGTTTTTAGGGTACATCAAAAAAACTTTCTGAACAGGCTTATTTCCTCCTAAGATTATTTCTTTCTCCAGTATCATTGGACTGATTTTAATAAAATTAAATATAGTATCATATATTTATGTAATTAATCCATGTAAATAATTTAAACAAAATTGCTTCACAACTTTTGCAATTTAAACGAATAATCAAAAAACATAATTTTCTTCATCTGAACGTCTATTGTATTTTCTGTGCGCCTGAATATAGGCAATTTATAATTTCTTCATGAAAATTTATAAACTTCTCAAAGCTTCATTGTCTGAAGCGCAGGTTTCATTTTAATGTTATTTAACATAAGTATATTACAATAGACTTTGGGTTCAATTACAATTCTTGTATTTTCGGTCTAGAAACTATGGCTGAGAAATAAATCGATCTCCACGATCTTTAAGCTGTTAATAAAATGGTAATTTTAATCAATATATCATACCTAAATAAATCCGTTGATAAATCATCAATTAGATTAATGTCTTTTTGTTTCATTTTGGTCACAAGAATTTTTGTTGCAACATCTTCCATCAATTTACTTCCTAATTTCAAACAATTTAATTTTTCATCACATTTCTTTTCCAAAGTAGATATTTCCATATAAAGATCATGTGCTATTATACCCAAAAGAGTCATTTTAATATCACTAAAAATTAGAATAATTAAAATACAAAAATTCGAATTAATCTTAAACAAAATAATCGTACTTAAATGATTTAATATCGAAATATTGAAAGATTTTATCTAAATCTTTTTGAAATTTGATACGAATAGTTCTTGTTTTTTCAGTTTTTAATAAATTTTTTAATAATCTTTTCCAAATTATCTAAAATTAAATTAATTTGTTTTAATTTGTTTAGAAACTTTCCTGTTTTTATTAAAATCATACTTGAGGATATTTCGTTTGTAATTCATCTAAGTTCATGAAAATTTCATTTTGTTCTTCCAGATCTTTGGTGTCGTTATTAATTCTTAAAAGATCATCTACAAAAATAGATTTTATATTTTATTATAAATTATAAGAAGTAGTAATTAAATCCTTACCCAGAAATATATTAACCCATCGAATATTTTCTAAGGTTTCATTTAATTTTTCGTTTTCAAAAATTTTCAAATTTATTAACGACTTTTTTACTGTATCGAAATAGTTTGTTTGATTTTTTAAACATTTCAAAAGTTCGTTATAAATGATATCGATTTGATTCTAAAATTAAGGAAATGTTATATGAATTAATATTTTAATTTATGTTGGACCTAAGAGGCTACATCTAACCCAAGCAGCACATTTGACCTGTATAAGACTTAGCGACTTATTAATTTTCCCTTTCGGACTCGATTTGAGCCGTATGATTATTATTATTGACCCTTTTTATCATAGTTCATTGAAAATTGGGGTATATTGTAATAGCGTTAGGTATACAATTGGTTTGAAGTTTCAAAATGGTTTCAGGACTTAGTTCAGTTAGAACTCTATAACTTCCTCAATTCTACAGATATTGAAGTGAAATTTGGAGGCCTTATTCTTGAAACTTATAGAGCTTATAGAAACTGTAAAAATATAAAAATTACTTTTATTTAGATGTAACCTCTTAAATTTGAAGCATAGTCTTCGGACGCTCGAAATTGCTTTCGTATTTAGAACTTTTAGGAAGTGCAAACATATAAAAATTTATTTCATTTTGGTTCTTGGTTGATGTAACCCTTTAGATTCAAATCTACGATATTACTATGTCATTAAAAATTACCTCCTGTTTCAAAAGATATTTAAGATTGTTGATGCATTCCTTTTCGGGAAGATTATAATTTTCCATTCCAATAAAATTAGATTTTTGTTGAGGAATTGTTAATGTCGGAATGAATGTCCTTTTTGATTGTGAAAATAAAAATTTAAATAACTAAAATCGAAATTTTAAATCAAAGCAAAATGAATACCCATTCGATGTGATTTCAACAATTAAATCAAAAATTGGTAGAACTCTATAATTTGATGAATAAGGATTGATCATTAAGATTTCTCCTAAAAGAGCGGTTAAAGCTTCTGTTTTATTAACTTCATTATTATCCAATTGAAATTCAAAAATGTTTTTGAGAATTTTATGTACTTTGAAAAACGAAAAAGAAAATGCAATAATTTAATATTATTTAAATGTTATTAGAATGGAACTTACACGTTGAATGTCCTTCAATTGGAGAGTAATTAAGGCAACTATCGTATAGTGATTTGAATTTCAAAATTATTTCATCATTTATGTTGAAATCTTTAAATATTTAATAATTTAATAAATGCAATCGTTCATTGAATAAGTATGAGTAATCATAAAGTAATCAAAGCATGGGAATAAAAAAATTGACCAATCAAAGCAAAGTAACAACAATTCTATTGATTTAAGCATGTGGAAACTATGTTATTAATAAATATATGAATTATATCATATAGTAATGCCAGTTTATATACATTACACATGTATCGAATTCGAAAAAAAATTACCACAGTAGGGAGAGGAAGTTGGGATACTTTATATATACTCATACTTCACTTAAAACAAATGTATCTTACCTTTAATTTTCTCTAAAATAACTTCATCATAATTTAAACTACCAATTCTATTAATTTCTTGGCTATGACATGAAAAACTATAAAAATCTTGGCATGGATTAAAATTATGATCAATTAATGAAATCATTTTGCTGGCAGATTTTTTACAACTCAGAGATTCGCATAATCTCTCTGGAATTGGACAGTTCAAATTTTCTTTGATAATTCGAGTTTCTTTTATGATTTGATGAGATTGCTGATTTTTTTGTAATCCATTTTTATAATGAAATTGTTCCCGATAATACGGATTTGTAGAATTGTTAACCTCTTCAAAATCTTGTTCATCAATGGTTTGGTTCGGTTCAATAACCGCGTGCATAATTTTGTTATAATGTATTTCAGTTTGATTTGGGCCTGAATAGAAAATTCTTGATTCTGTTTCATTTGTTATCGATAAAGAATTTGAAGTAGTTATATCGTTATTTAATGATCGTACTTTTTCTTTATTAGTTGTAATATTATAATTAGTTATATAACGATAATATTTTAATAATCGATTATAAACGCTTGAAGCTGATTCTGTGACGTAATCTGTAGTTTCTTCATAATCCGTGCTATTAATTCGTGTAGAATTAAGAAATTTGTTATCAATAATAAAATAATCAGTAAATTTTGGTGGTTTCTTTGAACTAATTTCGATTTTTTTTGTGGTTTCTTCACCTGATGTAATATTTTCTTGAGAAGCTGTTTCATATTCTTCTTCATAGTTAGAACTTTCTTCTTTATAGTCAGACGTTTCGTCTACTTCATAGTAAGAATTTATCTCTGTTTCATAATTGCCTGAAATCGTTTCTGTTGAAGTCGAAATCAAATTTCTATCGGTTGCATTGACTTGGATTTCAATTGACCTTAAAGTTGTCTCATCTTGATTATTTTCATATTCATTGTCCATTTCTTCATCAGATTCTGAAGATTCCTTTTCTGCTGAAGTTGGAGTCGACCTAATTGTAGAGGTAACGTATTTTATCGGTTTCGTAAACACTTTTGATGGATGTTTTTCAGTTGTTTTATAATGCCCATAGTCATAGTCATAGTCCTCTGAATCGTAAAGTTTTTCTGTTGAACTGGAAGTTGAAATCGGTTTTGGTGTCCGTGTCGGTTTTGATGGCCGTTGTGATACTTTATATTCAATCCAAGATTTTCTAGGTTCATCATTATTCTTCAGATTCTAAAAATATAAAAATAATTTGAATTTAATATAATAAATGTTTGAAATTTGGAATACTTTGTTTCCGCTTTTTTGAACTGGACTTAGATCTTCAGGATCCGTGTCTTTATATATTAAAGAAGTTACAAGAACTATTAATAATGAAATTGAGGTCACTATCAACAACATACAAAGACACATTTTATAAGAATTATCGACATTTCTTCGTGAAGTCTTTTGAACATTTTTACCACCTTTTGTAAGCATTTTTAAGAAAACAATATTATTCTTTGTCACGATTAATTCAAACTAAATCATTTTTGAAAATAAATATTTATCGAAAATACATTTTATCAGTAATTTTAATCTTTAAATAAGAAACACAAGTTTCCCTAAAACCACAATTGTAAATTTCATTCATTTAAATATTTTTATTTTAACTTAAAAAATTAGTTTTTTCTTAATTATTATTTGTCGTGATTATTCTGTGATGTTTTTTTTTTTGTGTTTTGTTTCAATTATTAACATTATTTTTAATTAATTTCAACAATAAAAAACCATTCCAGATTTTTATTAAATATTTTGATATAAAAATAATAAACTACTTGATTGTTTTTATTATAATTTATAAACCATAAAGTACTAAATATATAATTCAAGTAAAAATATGATTTTTAATTAATATTTTTATTTTAAAACATTTTGTTATAATTTTTTTATTCTATCATCATTTTATAACGGTAATTTTAAAAATAACCGTTTTTAAATTAAGTGGTTTGATTGAATTGATTTCTTTCCACCGCTTCAGATGCCAATTTGACATTTATCTATCTGCTGAAATTCTGTTTTTGCTATAGCCGCGAATTTTATGGGAATTTTATTTTAATAAAAAGTTTTTCGGAAGTATTTTGGGGCCCGCAATAGAAATGGAGGTAAAATATTAATAATATTAAAGTTGATATTATAAATTTTTGAAAGTAGACATTTTGATTAATTGACAAAGTTGAAAATCTATAGATTAGTTTATTGAAAAAAGGGATTTGTCCTCAAATCCTGCTGACACGTCAGAAGCGGTTCATTTTTTTCTTATTTATTTTTGATGATTCTTTTTCTTTCCAAACATAATAAATATTAATTATATATATATATATTTTTTAATTAACAGAAATTATTGCTGGCTTGCGCCTTACTAAATTTTGCCAGCGGTTTCTATGTTCCCGGAGTGGCACCAGTAGAATTTTCAAAAGGTCAGAAGATCGATGTAAAAGCTGTTAAAATGACTAGTACACGAACTCAATTACCATTTGAATATTATTCGATACAATTTTGTTTACCGAAAAATGGTACATTAATTTATAAAACTGAAAATCTTGGTGAAGTTTTACGTGGTGATCGAATTGTTAACACACCGTATGAAGTTCGTATGGCGGAAAATGTCAATTGTAAACTTTTGTGTAATAAACGTGATCAACCGTTAAATTGGGATCGTATAGAATCATCAAAAGTATCTGAACGTATTGAACATGAATATTTTGTTCATTTGTAAGTTAACTGAAACATTTCATAAAAGTTTCTTTAAAAAAATTTGATCTTGTTTTCTTTTTAGATTGGTTGATAATCTTCCAGTTGCTACAAGAATAGTTAATCCTGATACTGTAGAAGTACATTTTGAGCATGGCTATAGACTTGGTCAGATCGATACGAACAATGTTTATATAAATAATCATTTAAAATTCATTTTGTCTTATCACATGCACACAAAGTAAAAATCATTTAATTCTATTTTATATTTGATTTTAGAATAAAAATTTGTTTTTCAGAGATAAATATCGAGTCGTTGGTTTCGAAGTAGAAACTTTATCAGTTAATTATAAAGAAATTAAATTCGAAGGTGATACATGCAATTTTCCAGATAATCCACGGCCACAACAGGTAAATGCCTGGTAGACAAATTTTACTATTTCATATTATAAAATCTATGAATTTCTTTTCTAGGTTAATTCCAATTCGAATACTCAACTTTATTTTACGTATTCCGTAGAATGGAAAGAATCCGAAGTTAGTTGGGCATCTCGTTGGGATATTTATCTTGGAATGAATAATGTTCAAATCCATTGGTTTAGTATAATCAATTCATTAGTTGTTGTATTTTTTTTGTCAGGTAAATAAGAAAACTTTTTATTAATCGTATTCTATATTCATATATTTATTCAAAAAAAGGTATTTTAACAATGATTATGATTCGAACTCTTCGTCGTGATATTGCTAAATACAATACAGATGAAGGTTTTGAAGAAACTCTTGAAGAAACCGGATGGAAATTAGTACATGGTGATGTATTTCGACCACCAAAAAATCCAAGACTTTTTTCAGCAATTATTGGAAGTGGTATACAAATCTTTCTTATGTCATTAATAACAATATGTAAGTGCTTATCGGTTTTCGTCCTGTAATAAATCATTTCTAATTTCTTATTTCTATTTGTAAATAGTTTTCGCAATGCTTGGAATGTTATCACCATCATCTCGTGGTGCTTTAATGACTTCTGGAATATTTATGTATGTTTTTATGGGATTAATTGCTGGTTATTTTTCAGCTCGTTTATATAAAACAATGAAAGGTCGAGAATGGAAAAAAGCGGCATTCTTAACAGCAACATTATATCCTGGTGTTGTTTTTTGGTATATTAAAATAAATAAGTTGGTGAAAAGATTTCTTTGAAAAAATTCCAAAATTTTTTCATTTTAGTACTGGATTCTTTTTAAATTTCTTTATTTGGGATCGACATTCGAGTGGTGCTGTACCGTTTAGTACCATGATATCATTATTATGTCTTTGGTTTGGTATATCGCTTCCATTAGTTTATTTGGGATATTATTTTGGTTATCGGAAACAACCTTATCAACATCCAGTACGAACGAATATGATACCAAGACAAGTTCCAACACAACAGTGGTATATGAATCTTGTTCTAAGGTGATTTTTTATGCTTTGTAAAATTATAATTAGGTTTTATTAAAAATAATTTCATATACCATATTTAGTACACTTATGGCTGGTATTTTACCATTTGGAGCGGTTTTTATTGAATTATTTTTCGTATTTACTGCAATTTGGCAAAATCAATTTTATTATTTATTTGGATTTTTATTTTTGGTATTTTGTATTTTGGTTGTAAGTTGCGGACAAATCTCAATAGTCATGACATATTTTACACTTTGCGGAGAGGTTTGTTTGTTTTGTGATTTAAATTGTGATTTTTTTTTTTAATATTAAATTCATTATTACAGGATTATCGATGGTGGTGGCGAAGTTTCATAGTTTCGGGTGGTTCAGCTGTTTATGTCCTATTTTATAGTATATTTTATTTCTTTACAAAACTCGAAATAACGGAATTCATTCCCACATTATTATATTTGGGATATACAGGTTAGTATTATCACAAATACAATATTTAATGCAGGAAAAAGAATGACAGATTCATGGTTTTCGGTTTTCAAATTATATTAAAAATAGTCCGTCGTGAATCCGTCGCGTTCTGTGTAATTGAAAACGTAAACATTTATAATTTTAATGCGTCGTGAATCCATAGTGGATCCGTCCTTCTGATTGAACCCTAACAGATATTCATTATTAATGATGTTCGAGCGAAAAAATTCTCGAATTTTATAAATATTTCCTTTGAGCTAGCGTCTAGCTTCTCTTTCATTTATATTGTGCACTAAATTTCAATTTCAATAATATAAATACGTGAAAAAACGCACACTAAACAAATGATTCAAGTGGCTCAAGTGGAATTCAAGTCGATCCAGATTTATATGCGCGATTTTTGGATTGAACTCGATTTCAAGTAGATCATGTAAAGGAAGTGTATATCTCTATAGGGAAACCAATCTACCATGTAAATCGTGAGCTAAGTGTATTTACACATGAATGAAAGAATTTAGATTACGCTTTCCCATATTTGAAATTGGTTTCTTCTGATCAACTACGTCACACGAGACATGAAATACATTTTTAATATGAAGCGTGATGCCATAAAATCATGAAAATAAAAATTCAAAATAGTCGACATGCGTAATTTTTATATTCTTTCATGCATGTCCTGCTCTGGCTCGCCCGTTTGGTCTGGACATGCCTTTAGAGAAATTAATTTTGTAGTTTCTTTAAAGAAAAAAGTTTTTAGGTTGCTTCGTTGTTTGTAGTTTTATTTTTATTTCTTTCAATTTAATATCAATATCAATAAAAAAAAAAATATCTTTTAATTTTTCAGGCCTAATGGTTCTAACATTTTGGCTTTTAACTGGAACAATCGGTTTCTTTGCTGCTTACAGTTTTATAAGGAAAATTTATGGAGCCGTTAAAATTGATTAAAAATTAGAAGAAAAAAAATTAGATATTGTAAGTTTCCTTTTTTTTTTAAGATTTATTTTTTATATGGAAAAAAAGAACAAATTTTTATTTTCGAAATTTTTTTTATAAATTAAGTTTTATTTTTTTTTTTTTGCGGGGAAACAAAGATTCCCGAATTATCCGCTATTTATGGGATTAAAATGAATTAAAAAAAAAGTCATATTGTAACATAATTAAAAACACGAAAGATCAAATAACTTATTTAAAATAGGTTTAATTTCGCTTAGTCTTTTTCTTTTCTTTTCGAAAGATTATAAATTATTTTTAAAATTAACACAAAAAATGACCTCGTGAAGATTAAATGAAAGAAAAAAAAAAACCAACAAACAAACAAAAGTTTATATTAAATTGTTCTTATTTCATTTTTATTTATTTATTTACATTTTTAATAATTTTCAAATTCATCTTTTCGAGGGCATTTCAATTTTGTATGACCTTCTTGTCGACATAAACCGCATTTTCGTTTTTTACTTGACTCTTGTTGTCTTGAATTATTATTATTATTGTTTCCGTTTCCTGTTGGGCGATAATTTGTAGATGTCGATGGTTGATCTAAAAAAAAAAATTAACAATTTGCTATAATTCCAAAACAAAACAAAAAATGCATGAAATTACTTTGATTATTAGAATTTGGTGGAATATTTTCGGTTTCCCATTGAAAAAATCCACACGATTGAGCTTGATTTGAACAAACATAAAATGTTCGTCCTTTATTCGGTCCATCACGTTTCACAATTAATCTAAAATGGTTAAGTTTTTTTTGTTTTTTTTTATAAATGATTTTTAGTTTTAAATTTATATAAAAAGGGTATTCCTTTACCCGTTGTAAATTGTGTGCTGTATCGTTGTATGATTCTGGTATTTCGCCAAAGATAATTAAACAACTACAAGTGATATTATGAACAAGAAATTTGACACGTAAATTTACTTTAAAATAACGAATAATTACTGTCCTGATGTAATTTTCAAAAATCCTTCTTTAGTAAGTCGTCTACATTAAAAAAAAACAGTAAGGGTATTCAGTGTCTTTCGTAAAACTCTCGTATTCATCGTAAACTTCGTATTTCCCATACAAATATGTACAAAATTCGTCGTTTACGATGAATACGGGAGTTTTATGCAAGACAATGAATTTCCTTAGTGTATTTTCCAAATTTCACGTTCCTAGATCAAACGGTTTGAGCTGGGCGTCTATTATGGCGTTTACATGATCTACTTGAAGTCGACTTTCAATCCAAAAATCGTCAATGTAAATCCAGATCGACTGCAATCCGACTTGAGTCGATCGGATCACAAAAACTTTTCTGATCAACTTCTAATCGACTTAAAATCTTAAAATCGAGTATAAAAGAGACGATTTCAAGTCAATATTTCAATCTGGTAAAGCTAAAGAAAAACCGGGTTAAGTTTAAAGACGATCTCAAGTCAATTTTGAAGTCGCCATGTAAACGCTATAATATATGAGTCCGTCAATCAATCAGTCTTTTATATTTATACAACAATACACCACGATTTCCAACGGTAAGGGAATACTCCTACAAACTTTTCACATACGATTTAGCAGATTCCTGACAATTACATTTGACTAAAGCATTTGAGCTACTACGTACAGATGATGATGTTGTTCCGGGTCCATTTCTAGACGTTGTATTTCTTGAAGGATTATTTTCATTACTTGTATTACTTCCTTTAATCAAAATGAAAGAAGATTTTGTTAATAAAAAATTTTCATATGAATAATTAGATCATAATTTTACCAGAATAACTATTTGATGGATTGCCGTCAGCCCATTGAAAGAAACCACAAGAAGAATTCGGACATGAATAGAAACGTCTACCTTTATTGGGACCATCTCTTTTAACTAGCAAATTTCTTGCTACTTCATTACAAACGCTACATCTTACAATTTCATCATTTTGTGAATTCGAATTATTTTGAGTTGAATTATTCGATGATGAATTTCCGTTTGATGGTGCTGGCGGTGGTCCGCTTCGTTGTACATAATTATTATTTGGCCTTTGATTTCGTATTGATTCATTTCGATTTATATTATTCGATTGTATTGCGTAATTATTTGTTTCTATTTCTGTAGATATTAATAAATCATCCATTGAATCATCATCAAATAAATCATTTAGACTATTATTTGTATTAGAATTTCCAATTTGATTAGCAGGAATTGAATTAATTTGATTCCTAGTTGAATTATTACTTTCATTTCTATTACTATTCATATTAGAATTTCTATTTTGTACAACAGGATTATTTCTAACTGAATTATTTTGAATATTATTCATTTGATTATTTGATTCTTGATTAATTCTATTAATTGTATTTCTAATAGCTGGTCTAGTTACTGTACTATTAGAATCTCCTACAATACGACCAATTCGTCGTACAGAATCTGCATTTATTCCGAATATATTATGAAAATTTGTATCGCATGATAAACATGTCGTATAAATATTACTATCGGAACCTAAAAGTGCTAAATAATTTACGGTTTTAAATTTAATATCAACTTTTCGATAATCTGGACCACATCTTTCACAATTGTTATTTGTTACTTTAATTTCTTTAACACAATCTGGTAACCAAACAGCATTTTTACAATCTGGGAAACTAGCACAACTAATAAAATATGAACTATTATCTTTCTTTTGTCGTAGAATCATTTTAAAATTACATTTCGGACATTTCATAATTTCTTCAATAGTATTTTGTGGATTTTCTTCAGGTGCTGATTCTTGTGGTGTTTCATTTAATCTGTAAAAATATTTCTGGGGGATTAGAATAATTATTCAAATCGTATCAAAACTTATCAAAAACCTTCTAGCTAATTTCTCATCAAGTGAAGTAGCTTTTTGTGTAATAGTTCGATAAGCTTCTTTATATTTTTGTATTTGTTCTCTTAACACATCACTTGGATTTCGTTCTCCGCTACAGATTTTTTTTAAATCAATTTCAAATTCAGCTCTTAATTGTGGCTGTGCCAATGGTAATTCCATAGCATCATATCCTTCATATAAACCCATTCCAATTGTACCAGGTACAAGAAAACCTCGATCAACTTCTCCAATATAACCTATTTATATGGAAATTATAAATTTTATAATAAAATTAGAATTTTGTTTGTTTTAAAAACCTCTTTCTTTAATTGTATGAATATGTTCTGCATGTGTTGCATCGGTTCCAATTCCATGTTTTTCCATTAATGCTATTAAATCAGCTTCAGTTAATAATGGAGGTGCTGTAGTTGCACCTTCTTCCATTAATATTTCAGTCGGTTCAAATGTTGTTCCTAAATATAATAATACCAGATTTTGTTAAAAAATCTTCCCGGTAAGCATTCTGAAAAATTACACTTACCTGCTTCATAATTATGTATTTGTTTTCCATTCCATTTTTCATAAGGATAAACATCTAAATAATTTCGTTCGAAAATCACAAGACCAGTTGCATGGAATTTTTCACCTGCCACTGTTATATTCACAACAGTTTCAGATCCTGTAGCATCTTTGCTAACACAAGCAAGAAAATGTCGAACAATTAATTCATAAACACGTTGTTCATTGCCCGTTAACCCTTTAGATTATATTTTTTATATAATATATAAATATCAGAATTCTAAACACAAATTTTAAATACCTGGTGCTGCTTTTATAGGATGAATCGGTGGATGGGCTTGATCAGATTTCTTACCATTTCTAGGATTCGGACCCCATTCTAAGACTCTTGATGCAAAACCACCCCAATCATTGTGTGATGTATGAAGTTCAACTAATGATCTAATTTAAATATACAAGTGAAGACAGTTTTGGTATTGTATAAATAAAAAAACTCACCTCAAATCGACATCTGGTGAAAAACTATTAGTTTCTGTTCTTGGATAACTTATAAAACCTTGAGTATATAATTTTTCCGCAATACTCATAGTTTGTTTAGCATTGATTTTCAATTTTCGAGAACCTAACTTTTCCAATTCAACAGTATCCATTGGATTTGGACGCCATTTATTTTTCGGTTTTGTAGTTACTGTAATTACATTTGCGATCGGTTCGGATAGACAAAGCATAAAATAATCTTCACAGGCTTCTTTATCGAATAAACGATTTCTTTCCCAATGAAATTCAACGGTCAACTCTTCAATAGTATGTGTTACTATCGATAAAAAGAATTTAATCTTTTATATTCATTTGTTAAATTTGCTCATAGAAAATCCATTAATACCTTTAATTTTCCAAAATGGCTCCGAAACAAAATCTTCAGCTTCTTTATAACGTTGTGCAACAAAACCTAAAGTCGGAAACTGACAACTTCCATATGAAATCAATTTATCAGCAATTTGACTGGGAAATATTCTTTGAAGACGAAGTGTTTGAAATCTTGTAAATGCAGCTCCAATACGTAAATCTAATTCTTGTCGTACATCAACTGCTTCACTTTGTCGTCGATCAGCTTGTGTTAAATTTGCTAAAGCTCTTCGTACCGATGCACCAGTAATCTCGGAGAATTTTGTACGATATACATTTATGTTCGGTTTAATTGCTCTACAAACTTCCAATATTTCAAATGCAATATTTTCACCTTCACGATCACAATCCGTCCATAATATTAAACCTTGACATGATCGTATTTCACGTTCAAGAGTTTTTTTAATTTTATCACCATTTTCTATACAACTTTTACGTACAGGAGCTTCAAATAATTGTTGTGGTTCACAATTACGCCAACCACGATATGATGGTAGAAATTCATAATTTAATAAATGTCCCGAAACTGATGTCATCACCATTTTACATTTTTGTCCTTTAACATCCGTTTCAAATTCATAGATTTTATTATAAACTGATAGACCTTCTCTCTAGAAGTTTTTGTTTGGAAATTAGAAGTTATACTTTTTCAAATTTATATTTTTTAATTTACCCGGCGAGCGCTTCCATTTGATAAAAATCCAGCTATCGTTTTAGCTGCATCATTTTTTTCAGCAACATTAAGATATTTCATTTCGATTGTAGAATTTGTAGAAAATTTTCGATAAACATTCTTTAGAATATACTTAATTATCAACATATCATTCCTGTTCTGTATTTCTTACATTTTTAAGTAAAAACTTGAATGTTTGACAGTTCGAAGAAAAATAACCTGAAGTTTGTTGTGATTTGTAATTGAAGTATGAAATTGTACTAGATTTTGTAAAACAGCATGTTTCTTTCAAATTCAAACACAATTCCTTCATGGTTTATTCCTTTTATTATGTAATTGGGGCAATTGGAGGTCCTGTTTTAAAAAAGGGCTTCTTGGGCAAGTGGGAAGTACATTAAAAATATCATAATAAATCTCTATGAAAATACTTTTTATTTGTTCTTTAAAATTTCTATTTTGTTTGTTTTTTTTTTTTGATATATAATATATATTTTTTGTTTTTTATAAATTAAATTATTACAACGATATTTATCTAATTTCATATTTTTTTTATTTAATATTTAAAATTGATTTTATTTTATTCGTCATTACTTTTTTGTTTTGTTTAATATGAATTAATCACAGCCATTTTATTTATTATTTTTCTTCTTTTTTTTTTTTATTTTATTAATTTAATTCTTATTAATGACTTCCTAAAAATTACTGAACAAAAAAGAAAATACTTAAAATAAAAAAAAAAAAACCTATATTAAATAAAAAATAAAAAATTTTCAAGTCTTAGAGAAATTTATCATTTCATTTTTTTTAAATGTTTTTTTTTTTTTCATACATTTGTGTTCGCAAATATTTTAAGGCCGCATTCGTCAAATTTCTTCAATTATTAAAAAACAAAAATCTTATTAAATTTAATGAAATTGTATCTAAACAATAATTCTATTCTATTAAACTATTTTCCTTTCTTTTTCTTTTGCCTTTAAAAACATTAAATATATTGAAACTACGAAGCAAAATTAAAAGAACTCGAAAGCAATATTTAATAATTTCTTCATTTTTATTTTTCTATTTGTTTAAAAAAAAAAAAAAAAATTAGTTCTATTATTTTTGTTCTTAACGGTTTTTTCTTTAAAGCACTTCAATTCGATTCGAAAAATGAACCCAAAATCTCATTTAAAAACTAGCTAATATAATCCTTAATCAGGTAATTGTTGTTACAACCTGATTCTTAGACCCAAAATCGGCGGTTCTGTAATAAGAAATAAAAAAAAATTTAATTTAATTGTATAGAAAATTCTTTTAGAACGTGTGCGAATAGTAACTAAATTGGCTAAAGTGACGGTTATGAATGAGTAGACTTAACTTTCAAGTGTGCGTTAAAATAAAAAATATTTTTAAAAATAGTACACATTAAACAAATACTTATAAATATATTGATTTTAAGATTTATGTTAATAACAGTTCAAAGCGAGTCTAAAATGAAAAATTAATAAAAATCTTTCTTGGTCCATTTCATCAGTTCATACTTGCTGAGGCAAAAAGTCAAAAACTTGGCATTTACCACGCACATAACGTTAGATTTATCTTTTCCTTTATCAGTTCGGTGGAAACTGATTTTAAACAAGTCTACAGATCTCAACGAACGAAAGTTAGAATTTAGCGGCACTTTGTTTAAAATATTGAGAGCATCAATGGCCCTATTAAAATATGTTATGAAGAAAGATTACATCCTCTCGCCGCTTCCCCAGAGAATAGAAAACTTACCACACGACTCCATTGGACTTATTTCAAGACATAATTTCAGTCGGACTAAAAAAAAGTCTAATTAAGGCTTGAAAATTTGGACTTTTTTGTCAGTCCGACTGAAATTATGTCTTGAAATAAGTCCAATGGAGTCGTGGGGTTACAATTTTAGCCTATCTTTGTAAGGCGGCAACAATGAAGTATCATTTCCACGGTAGGTTCTGACAAGAAAAACGTGAAATGTAAGTTGGACGGATTCCAGACTATTGATATGAACTTTGGTGACCACATCTGACTGGCATACAATATTATTGAATATTCTTCTTTTCATTAAATAATTTGCCAGACATATATTCTTCATAACCAATTAAATAGTTTGGCAGCACAGCAAAGATTTGTCAAATATATGGCATCTATGAGTAAGTTATAAGGGATAAGCCTTAATTACTATTTGCACACGTTATTTAATAAAGAATATTTCTTGGATTTTTGTTTGGATTTACTCGTGTCTCTAAAATAAAACTAAAAATCTGCTTAATCGAAGAAATAATAATTATAATAATAATAAACATAAATAAAGCGTACAACAAGGAACGAAAAAACAAAATGAAAAAATTAAAATAATTTAAAGAAATTAAAATAAAAAAATTTAATAAATTTTGAAATATGTATGCGCATTTTTTTTTTCTTGTTTACTTAGTTGTTCGCTTTACCTATAAATTGATGAAGCAGACGTTGATCTCGACCATGTCACTAATAAATCCTCACCTGTTCGACGGGCTCTTTTATTTTGTAACAAAATACTTGTAGCATCATCTGGACATAAAGTTGTTAGTAAAACTCGAAAAACAAGTCTTTAAAAAATAAAACATTATATAAGTAAACAACTTTAAATCATTTTCGATATTCAATTTTTACCTTGGTAAAATACAAATAACAGCTGTTACTAAAATAATTAACCAATGAACTGGTGATGACATACATTTAAATATCACCCAATAACTTGATGTTAAACCAAAACATGTAACACATAATGAATTGTAGATAATTGCAAATACATAGAATGATACTAAACTGGTGATTATCGAGAGAACATGTAAAATTGTCTAAAAAAAAAAAAGAGAAAAACAATTAAAATAATAAAAACCAATATAAGAAATTATGTTTACCCATGATTTTATTTCAATAGCTCCATGTAATAACATTGTTATTAAACATGATGTTGTTATTGTTGTACCAAATTCCCAAATTCCAACATCCGAATCCCAATATGCTGCTTCAGCAATGAAAAATATAACAAGACTTTGAAATAGAGCATCTAACATGACTAACCAAAATGTATGCGGTCGATATGCGATTCCCAAACGACCCTAAAACAACAAACAAACAAACAAAAATTTCATAAGATTTCCATATTTTAAGATTCTTTTTAAAAATATTTATATTTACTCTTTTATATAGAAATGGATTTGATAGTAGTAAATCTTCTGGAATACTTTTATCATAAACTCCAATAGCAAGCGGAGGTAATGATGTAAAAAATAAATTATATAACATTAAAAACATTTGATCGATCATAACTGCACCAGAAAATCCACAATATAATTGATACCAAAATATTAAATATACAAATGTCTAAAAAAAAGAGAAATAAAAAGAAAGAATTAAATATAAAACATATATTAACATGAAATCAGCCTATATCCGAATTTTTCATGCCCTATGGTAGAAATGGGACTCGTAGTTAACAAATCTATAGTTCAATGAATTAACTCTCAGAAAAAAACACCAAAACTATTAATATTTCAAAGTTATTTCTCCAAATTTCGTTTCGTCTTTTTCAAATTCGCTCAAATTCACAGGTAGGCTGAGGCGGGCCTAATAACATAAACATCTCTTGCAAATTTTATTGAAATCGGTACATAAGTTGTTAAAATACATCGGAAAATCTTTATGAACAGGGCTTATTTAATTTAGTT
The DNA here is from genome assembly GCA_963422695.1 of Xylophagus ater. Lineage (NCBI taxonomy): Eukaryota > Metazoa > Arthropoda > Insecta > Diptera > Xylophagidae > Xylophagus > Xylophagus ater. The sequence goes on from OY730484.1 coordinate 2,834,889, forward strand.
ATTTTCCCCTACGACTACTTCTTCCTCCACTATCCTTGAACCGATTTTAATGAATTTAAATATAGTATCATCTATTTATGTAGTTAACCCATGTAAATAATTTAAACAAAATTGCTCCACGAATTTTGAAATTAAATCCGAAAAACCATAAGCAAAAAAACGACAAAACTTTCTGGTCATTCTGGTTTTTACTTAATAGCTTCGTTCCCCCTTGGGTGATTTTGCTGAAATGCAATACCAAACCAAGTTAAGGAAGAACCAGCTCACATTGTAAATTTCATCAAAATCGGATGACACATTTTTGAGTTATCTTATATGCGGACGAACGGACGAACACGCAGAAATAAGAATATAACTTTTCATTCTGGTAGTATCTATCACAGGGCATAAAAATTGTGTGAAATTAAATTTTATTAAATTTCTTACCGCATTTTTATAAAAGAAATATAAAATCATTCTTGCTAAACGATCATAACACCAATAACCGTGTGATAATAGTAATCTTTCTAATAATCTAAAACGTGCTAATGTAAAATCAGCTGCCATAACAGCTTGCATTCCTTCTTGTCCAGAAATTCCAACACCAACATCAGCCATCTATATAAATATATAAAAATTATGTTGAAATAAATTAACTTTTGTTTATTAGATAATCATAATACTTGAATCATTGAAACATCATTGGCACCATCACCTATCGCTAGAGTACTTATATGTAATTCTTCCTTAACTACTTTAACTAGATATGCTTTTTGAAGTGGTGTTGATCTACAGCAAAGTACTGATTCACAATGTTTTGTAAGTCTTAAAAATGGCTTGGTTAAATTAGATCTATAAAAGAAAAACGAGGACAAGTTATAATTGAAAAGGTTTAAAAAGGAAATTGTTTTTTCTTCTTTTACCTTAAATCTAAAATAAATGTTAATGTTTTTCCATCAACAACTAATGCACGTGATTTTCCACGACTATTTCCATAATTATAACTAAAATCACCATTATGTTTTTCAATTTCGGATAAATAAAACATTATTGATGATTCGGCTGCATCACGAGATCTCGCAGTAAGTCTAGAGAAACGACACACAAAATATGATATATTAATAATTTATTATTTCTAAAAACAAAAGGATTTTGTACCTTAAAAGTTCCATTTGTGAATTAAATAATTTCGCTGAATAAGCTACATTAATGGCAGTTTCTGGTTTATCACCAGTAAGAACCCATATCGAAATTCCTAATAAGAAATAATTGATTAAATTATTTATACATAATATATCATAGAAATTCTACAAAAAAAAAATAATATTTTACCTGCTGCTAATAAAGATGCAATAGTTTCAGGTACACCTTCTTGAAGACGATCTTCAATACCGGTCGCACCTAATAATATTAATTTACATTCTAATTTCGCAAATGATTCTCGTAAACGTTTTTCACGATTTTCTAATGACATTTCAATTTCTTGATGTTTAGCCCACCATTCTGTATATTCGGCTGAATTTAGGATACGTTTAGCCATGACTAGAATACGTAATCCTTGACGTGCATATAAATCAAGTTGTTGTTGTGTTTTTTCACGAAAATGTCCTTCTGGTGAATCTGGTGAACATGGTATTAAAGCTGGCATTATTGAACTATCTGCACCTTTTGTATATAATATAATCTCTTGTGATCCAGTTTTTCGGACAACAATTGACATACATTTTCGACTTGAATCGAATGGTAATATTTTTAACACTTCATATTCAACGATACCATCTTTTGGAACATTAACAAGAATATGATTTGGACTACGATTTATTAAACAGCAATCATAACTATAGGCGGCATTAACAAGTGCAAGTTCATCGGGACTTTCGGCTTCATATATTGGTCGACCATCGTTTAATGGAAAGTCTTTTTGATTTGGTCTAGAAATAATTAAAATATTAATTAATTAAATTAATGAAATTTAGTAATCCCAAATTATTTTAACTTACTTAAAATTATTGATCATTCGTTTTCCTTGACTTTTTGTTGATAAAAATGAAGTTAACGTATTCAATTTTGTATTGATTATTGTTTTTGCACGTCCTGTTGGTGAAACATTATTCGATTTAGTTTTCATTGGTGGACTTTCTGAAACTGGTGTCGATTCAGCTGAACTACTAATTGGTGATAATGATGGAATGTGTTGATTTTGTTTTGATAATGATAAAGATAGATTCGGTGGTGGTGATGGTGTTACTGAACGTGATTCAGTTAAACGTGTATAACGATCAATACCTCCGATTACTGCTGTCGCTGGTCCACCATTAAGTATTACAATTGGTGGTTGTAGTGGCGGTTGTAATCCTGCAGATGTTGATGACGTTGATGATGATGAAGATGTTGATGCTATTCTTTGTGTTTGATTTAATTCAGTTAATTGATTAATCGGTGTTGTTTCATCATTCGTTTGTGGTTCGATAACACCGCTTGCATTCATTAAATCACGATGTGGTGTTGCACTTACAACAACTGTATTACATACAGCTAAAACAATAAAAAACTCCTGTATACGTTGTGCATTTTGTGAGAAATATTGTCCGCTCATTAATAATTGATTCATATCATCGGATAATTTTGAATTAATTATTAATGGTGGCATAGGTGAACCAGGCTTAGAATATTCACTTTCAAATTCAGATGGTGGATGATTATAATCATTGCCATTTATTGCACAACGACGAAATATCATTTTATTTTCTGTTAAAGTTCCAGTTTTATCTGAGAATATATGTTGTATCTAAAAGAGAAATAAAAATATGATTTAAAATGTTGTATTAGGTCTGTGAATAAGTTTTTACGATTTTACATTATATGACGTAAGTCATACTATATGTAATACGTGTGAACCGGCATTACATGTATTTGAAAGGTTTTATAACAAGCTTCAAAATGTACTATATAACATTTGGTGAAAGTGTAAAGAACATTATTTTTTATTCCATTAAAAATGGAAGGTTCCGCGTCAAATAAACAGCATTTGTGGTAAGCTTTAATTTACTGCTTTAAAGACAACAAAGAAAATACTTTTTTTGCATTGAATTGTTACTGGAGTTGAAAAATGAATCTATTTCGAAAATTCTAAACTCACAAAAGCAAAAGTAAAGCCTTCTCAACCAGTCTCATCATCACCAAAATAAAACATTCATTCAGATAAGGTTATGCTCTGCATTTGGTGGAACCAGAAGGGTATGGTCTTCCATGAAGTTTTGGAAAGGGGTGAAACGGTCGCTACTGATCGTTATAGATAACAACTGATCAAATTGAATCGCGCTTTGAAGCAAAAGCAACCTCATAAACACGGTAAAGTGATTTCGCAGCATGATAAAGCTAGGCCACATGTTAGTAAACCGATCCAGAAAACGTTAGAAGCGCTTGGCTGGGAAATGCTACCTTACTAGCTATATTCACCAGACATTGCTTCCTCCGATTACCATATGTTTCGATCGACGCAACGCGGCTTTGCTGATACACGCATGCTTAATCTTTAAGAACTTCGAAAATGCTTCGATGACTGGATCGCCTCGAAGGACGAACAATTCTAGCGGAGCAAAATCCGTAAATTGCGGAAAGAGATGGGTGAAGGTTGTAGCTTCAGATGGAGGATATTGTAAAGTTGTTAAGTAAACAATATGCAAAACTAATTCACACACTTAATATTTAGATTAAAATGTAATAATATTAAAAGGTTACAAACTTTCGTGATATTATTTGAATATATGAAAGTTTGTTATTGTTTTTTTCTTTTTGAACATCATCATCACGTATTTAAATATTTTTATTAATTTAATTAAGTACGTGACAAAAAGACAAAATAATTAGGCTTCTTTTTATTTTCTTTGGTTTTTTTTTTTTTTGTCTTACCTGTCCTAATTCTTCGGTTATATTCATTGCTCTACATTCAGTCTTTTTATTTGTCTGATGATCAAATAAATCAACATTATTATGAATATGATAAACTTGTAATATTTTACATAATTCAATAGTTACATATAGTGATAAAGGAATCATTACCTAGATTGAAAAAAAAGTGAATAACATATTATTAATACAAAAAATAAATCTTCAATTTAAATTCTATATTTACTTGTAATATAATAATAAATGTCCAAAATGTTAGTAAACCTTCATAATTTGGATCAATTTCGAATGGCAAATAAGGAACAGTTAAACCTTCAAATGATGTAAGCCACATTTTACAACCAACTGCACCGATTACACATAAAATTAACAATATTATCACACACCTTTAAAGATACTACATATTATTCATTGTTTCATTAAGATATTGAAAAATCTTATTTACCATATCACATCTATGTTCATTTGTTGCTCTAATTGTGAGCGCTTATATCTAGGTCCACTATTATTTAACATTGATTTTGTTTCATGACCAGCATATATAACTAATCCTTCAATAAAATCAGTATTCTAGAATTTTTAATTAAAATATATATAAAAATTTTATCATAAATTATTATTATTAATATTATTACTTTTAGGCGACTTTCTCTTAATAATAAACTTTCAGTTGAAATTGGTACACGTTCACCAGACGGATGTATTAATGCTCCATGAAATCGATAGATTTTTGTTGTCGGTGCATCAGCTTCAACACGACTTATAAATTTGCTTGGTGTAAAAAGTTGTTGTTTTTCAGCAAAATCTCGTACAACCTTTTAAAAATAGAAAATTTTGTAATAACAATTTTTATTTGTGTATTTTTGTATATATCCAAAAATATTTACTTCACGTCTTTTTAGATTTGTTTCACCATCTAAATCGCATGTATCAATATAACAAGCACCATGAGGATCGCTTGTTCTTAATAATAATATATCGGCTGGAACTGTTTCATTATTTGATAAATGAATTAAATCACCAACTCGTACATCTTGCCATGATACTTTTTTATAACGTTCTGATTCTCTGCAAAATAAAAATAATAATAATAATTAATGGATTTAGTTAATATAGAAAATAAGGTTCTTTAATTAATTTAGAAATTAAGCAAAAATTGAATTGAAATGAATAAGAAAGACCTTTAAAAAGCTTCAAAGATATTCAAATATTTCTTTTCAAATCTGTACAAAAAAATTTCTAATCAATTGATTACAAAACTTAGTATGAGAATTATTGGGTATTGGAATTAAGCGATTCGTTTTTCTTGCAACGCTTGCTTTAAATTGATTAATTGTTGTCGATAGCAATCATTGTTTCAGCAGCTTATAGTACACCACGTATGTGCACAGCTGACCATGGCGTTGTTCGTTTTTCAGATCAAAACCATTATCTTTGAATCGTTTTTAAACCAATCTATATATATAAGTACTTTCAGATATAGAATGTTCATCGTAAGTTTCCACGAGTAAGTGATAACCCTAGAGATGACTGAAATTGTGATTTCTAAAGAACAGGAACAGACGATACTGTTCTTTAAAAGGAACAATATTTTGCACAGTATGTGTTTTATTTTTCAATGGAACTAACTTGGCCTTTGAATTTCAGTTTGCTCTATGATAATGAAACACTATAGGTCTGTTTTATTTGCCATACTCTACACCGGAGCAGGGTAAATGGCAAATAAAACTAGCAGGAGTAGGATAAAGCTTTAATTCAGCGCTGCTTTACCGACCATATTGAAATGGAATGAGAAACTTTTAGCTAATACACTTTTTATGGTAGAAAACTGAGCTAATTTCGATGTGAGAGTTACCCCTGGTCTGATAAGTAGTGTAGGATTTACACTTTTGTTGTTTTTCTTTTCAATGTAAAAATTTGCTCTACCCCAGAGCAAGTGGCAAATAAAACAGACCTTATAGGTCCAAACAGAATGACGGATCTAAAATTTTAAATGTATACGTTTTCAATTAGACTACGATATAGTTTCTACTTCAATCAGATTTGATAAACGTTTGTTAATAGTACTTCAAATTAAATGTGTTGCTGTTGATGACTTTTAATTCCCATAACAAATAAATACAATCTTGATAATTTCATTTAATAATGAAATAAAACCATTATTTTTTTTATTTATGAGACAGGTATTTATTTCATTCCATTTTTTTTAAATAACTTTCAATTTATTAGCATTTAATTATATATCCGTTAATGAGCAATAAGTCATGTTTAAACTATTTCTATTAGTATTAATGATTACGAAAAAAAGGTATCTCAACAACATGAACTTATAATAATTTGATTATTTCATGTATTCTGTATTATATTTAGTTGATATGATCTCCTTGTTACGATGCCATTTATCCGATCCTCACCTAATTACTAGATCAGTTTAAATATATTGTATAATATAATATATATACAAAATAATTACATAAAAATTTTCTCAGATAAGATATAAGTACATATTAACTTAGATTTCATAATCACCTGTCGCCATTATTTGACATTCTTTGTAAAACAGAAGAAATTTCGAAGAAATTCGCGAGTATGACCATAGTAAGAAATTCATTGATAAATCAATAAAAACAAGACTCTCATAAATGCGTCAATAGGACACAAATGCGAATGGTATAAGTCTCCACTCTTAGCTGGAGAAGCACCTTACGCGCATAAGAATTGTTAAGAGGACGATAAAACACTGGTATATTTATTGGTGTTACGTGTACAAGAGTCTAACGAGAATAAGAACACACACTTAGGAGACGACCTGTTGAATTTTACCATTTCACAAGATCTTCTTCTACAAGATAAATTTAACATAAGGAACAAACCAGCGGAGCTAATGGTTGTCATAAGGATCTAGTATAGTATACTAATTACCTTGTATACTAAGTATGCAATAAAATCAACTAATTTTGATTTAAATTACATAACGCCTTCGGGACAGACAGTTAAACAGACATTCTGATTTAAGAAACAGATTTAAGCGGCCTCAAAGAGTAAAAACCATTTTTTTCGCCTACCCTCAAACAAGTTCTAATTACTTTTTTATTGGAAGAAAATTATCGACTAGAAATTAATTCATGAGTCAAGGTTTTGCAGCAATTTTCTTTTTAGTTTTAAATTATTTAATTTTAATTGTTTTGTGGAAATTTTTTTAAAAATTCATATGAAAAATGTTTGAACTTGATTTGTATGAGAATTCCTTATTTTACGAGGTCACTTAGTAGAATATATCGATACCACTTAACAATATCTTAATTATTAATATTTCCTTTTAACTAATATGTTATTAAATAAGTGATACAAAAAAGTACACGTCATATACTTTGTTACGTTTTGTGGTGACATAATTATATCAAATGAAATGAATACTATTAAAATGTAATAGTCAAGCATTTATCTATATTTTATCTTTTATTTGAGATTTAAATACTTGCAAAGTTGTATTATTTAATTGAAGTGATAAATTAGGAACAAAATATATCGCCTCCAATGATCCCAGATTAATTGAGGCCGATAGTACACGTGACTTAATGACTTACATGATTTTGTTGTTTGCGTATTTTTAATTTCTATACAAAGTATATAAGTTACTGGAATCTCCACGTTTTATAAGATTCTAAATCGTTTGCAATCATTTTTATCCAATGTCTGTCTGTCGGTCTGTCTGTTGTGTACAAGATTGCGGCCGTTTTTTTTGAAGCAATTTCCATGAAAATTGGTAAGAGCGATTTTTTCCTCATGAGAACCATTCTATCAGAAGTTGGGCTTGATCGGACTAAAACTTCGGGTAGCCGCCAAACAAAAGTTCGGTTTTTTGTGTTTTTATATTACAGGGTATTGTAACGTGATTTATGGACCGATTTCAATGGAATTTGGCATGAGACACTTTTTCAATGAAAAAATCAAAAATCAATTGAATCCGATTACAACTTCAGGTAGCTACCGAACAAAATTCGAATTTTTTGTATGAAATTTGGAGCATAACTTTGGGTGCTCTGACAAAAGTTCGAAGTTTTTGTACAAAATAAATCATAAATTGTTGTATGAAATAATTTGATCGATATGTATAGAAGTTCCCATAGTGGTTTGCGCACTATAGCTTGTTTTTTTTTTAAAGCCGCAAACCAAATATGAATTTTTACTAAAAAAAATTAATTTTTTATTTAAAATTTTTTTATTATTTCTTAAATGTTCGAACATAAATAAGAAAAATTTTAGTATTAAAAAAAATTGAAATCAATTTAATTCATGACCTCAGCATTTTTAAATTAAAGCTACATAATCGAAATCAATTAAAAATAAAATTTAAGAATTAAATTTATATACAGTATTCTCTCGATAAATGGAACCATATAATATAAAACTAGTAATAAATTTCGTCATAGGACGAATAAAAAATTCGGAATATAAAAAGAAAGATTAAGAAAATCACAGCAAAACAGATGCTCTTCTTTTTAATAATATGAAAGAATTATAAAATTAACTGGTACCTCGGAGCTTAGACCAAGAAAACTGAGAAATTCTAGCATTCGTCCATAAATTTGCATCACGAAATTACAAATTGCATACTTTCAGGGGCACAGTAAAATTGTTTTGGTAGACACTGCAAATCAAATTTTTGTATTATGTTCATAGCTAAAATACTATAAATTATGTTTTTCTGTATCGAAATTTCATAAAAAATATAACTAAGGAGTGCCTTCTTATGTTTGTCCGTGTTTTGTCAAATAAAATGGATCAATGATTCAAAGTATTAAACAAAGGAACAGGATACAAACGTATAATTGTAGAAAAAAGCTGAAATGAACAATTCAGCAGGGAGGATCGTAAATTTCTGCTATAAAGGGACTGTAAACAAAGATTTAGACATAAAACAGTGCTTGTAGAAAAGATTATTACCATTCATAAGAACACACAAGGAAAATGATATATTTTTTGGACAGATTTCACTGTTCAACGTTAAAATTTTATGAGGCTAACAAAATCATCTTTAATGAAAAAATATAAATCCAATTATTGTTCCATAACTTCTGCCCATTAAAAGATATTGGATTTTAGAAAGAAATATGAAGGATAGGTAGCAAAATGACTATTAAAATTTTCACAATTATGAACAAAGTTAAAAAAATCATTTTCATTTCAATGGCTACGTTAAAAAGCAAAATTATCACACTTGGGCTTCTGAAAATCCAAGAGTAATCGTTGAACAATTATTACATTCATCTCGTGTCACTGTTCGGTGTGCTACTTGTATATGGGCTGGTGGCATTATTGTGCCGTAATTCGTAAGGTAGAGCCACAGAACTATGCAGAAATGTGATCGAAAATTTTCGCAAAAGAATAGATATCTGCAAACGTAGTCACGGTGGGGATTTAGAAGATATTGTTTTTCATTCATAAATTGTAGAATCTATACAACATATTTCAATAAAGAAATTCAGAATTTTCATCCAAAATTTGTGTTTAATTCAAAATTTGAAAAAAAAGATTCTTTTCTACTTTTTTTTAAGGAAGAAATCTTTCAACGTTTTTAATTTGTCCTGAATTTATCATTTCTTCAATTTTGTTTCCGACATGGAAACAAATGAAAGTTGAATAACTATATGTAGAACAATATCATAAGAATGATGAAGAACCAACTTGAATAACATCTTTAAACCGTTCCATAATAATGAAATTAAGAAAAGGAAGTAAATATGTACAGGTTTAAAAAAAAACTATTATCAATAAAATTGCAGTAAAATTAAATTGAAAATACAAAAAAAGCCTGCAACTAGTCTTACTAAGTGTCATCCACCTTTCATAGTCCGACATTATCTTGCAATTTTATCCATTTTGTATTTTATTTTTACTTTCTTATATTTTATTAAAGTAAGCATAAAGTGATTTTGATGAACTTTGATATATAGATGTATTTTTAAGGAAACGATAATCTGATAGGAAATGGTAAATCGGATATGGGATGATTTTCAACTAAAATTGTGTATAGAATTTTTATTTGATTCTCACATCATATCTTTTTATCTTCCCCGACTAAAACGCATGGTTTAAGATAAAGTATTACATTCGTGGGTAAACAGGTGAAAAATCCATTTCATCAAAAATAATTAGCTTCATGTCCATCCGTTATTTAATTCTCAAATAAAATCTAAACGGCTGGCCCGATTCGAATGAAATTTTCAATTCAAACTGCTTGGCCAATGCCGACCAAAATCATATACTTTATGTCCTTGATCCTAATATTACTTTTGCATCGATACTAATGTATAGCGTGTAGCATAGTATAGAAAAGCATTTTTTTTTTAATTGCTTACTTCAAGCGTTAGAATTATATAAGCGTTTCTTTAAATTGATTTTGCTAAGGCAGAAATCGAAACTACAAGCATTTATATTAACTGCACGTAGCATTCGGGAAATTGGTTCGTTTTTCCCGTAATCCGTTCTGTGGTACATAACTTTAAATAAGTCAACTGATCTTGTGGAACGTACATTTATATTGAGCGGCATCCTTTTTAATAGTATAGGAGTATCAATAGCGCCATTGAAAATTTGATGGACAAAAACAATATCAGCCACCTGACGACGCTTTTCTAAGGATTGCAGGTCAATCAGTTTTAACCTATCAAAGTACGGGGGTAGTTGGAAAGGGTCATTCCAAGGAAGATCTTTTAATGCAAAACATATGAATCTACGTTGTACAGACTCCAATCTATTAATTAGACTTTTATGATAGGGAGACCATACTTGACTGGCATATTCCAAAATAGGTCTAACCAAGATAATGAAGAGTGCTTTAGTTATATGAGGGTCCGAGAACTCCTTAGACCATCTTTTAATAAAGCCTAATGTAGAGTTAGCTCTATGAACGAGTGAGTTAATATGTAGCTTGAAGTTAAGTTCACTGTCACAAATCACTGCATTGGCATACATTAAACCTAATATCAAAGTTTCATCCACCGCTAAAATTTTTTGTTTCTTTTTGGAATTTCTGGAATCAGAATGAAGAATATGTACATACCATATATCAAAGTGGCTGGAAAAATTAAGTAAAACCATATTTATGCTGAATAGTTTAAATGGTGTTAAGCTAGTATTCGGTAACACATGCGGTATACTGATATTCTTAATCCACGGCATGAATACTCTATGTGTGCCTCTAATATAATTTGGACCTAATTAGTTTTCAGGCTACATTCGAGGCTACAACACTATCCAAAAACAACTTTTATCTAAATATAATCAATATTTGACTAGTTGCGTAACCGAAAGTTCTACGTCAATTATGATGAAATTTGCAGTTTATTGGCGCTAATACAAACTAAGATCTGATAAAATTTTGAACAAAATCTCCTTATAACAATACTAATTCAAATACTTCTGGTAAACACATTTTTGTATGCAAAATCTGTGATCAGATTTTAACGAAATTTAAAAAGTTTAGACTTTAGAGATTCGTATTTATCTTTTGGCATTTTAGTCACAATTTCACTATAAAGTGAGTTGTTTGCAATAAAAAAGAAGAACATTTTCCTTTGACAAAAAAAATTTGATGACAACATTTTAAAAGCTAAATATTTTAATATCTATAATATTAAATATTTATAAAATACTAACATTTTCTGTTAGTAATATTAATGAAGGTCAAAATAAAATACGGAAATCAATATAAGAAGAATTTTTTTTTTTAGATTGATTTGACTATTAAATATGAGAAAGAACTAAAACACATTGTCTAAAGTGGTTTAATATAAAATTTATTGCCTCCACAAATAATTATTGACAATTCGATATATTAGTGATTTATATACAGGGAAACGTTCTAATTGGGACATTGTTTTGTAAATCAAACTGTATAATCGAAGAACTTGTCTAAAAGCTCCATGAAAAATGTTTAAGGTCTCAAACATGTTGCCACACACGGGTTAATAATAAAGTTCTAGGACTTCTCTAATATTTCTGCATATAGAGCCATTATCTCTTGGTGGGACGTGCCATTTTTAACTTTAGAATTTTTTTTGAAAACCCTATAAATTTTAGCGTTATCGGTTGTTATTTCTCAATTTTATGACGCTTTATAAGTCAAAAAGTATATGGTAATAAATGTTTATTAAAGTCCAAGACTTTTAAGTGACTTTTGGAAGGCAGAGAAACGCTATCATCACAGACCAAAAAAACATGAAAAGTTCTGTAAAAAATCAAGATAATGTACATTATTTTCTTCGAACTGGTTAAACAGTTACTTTTGATTTTTATTTGGAAGTTTTACGATATTTAATGGCTAGAATTCGTCGAGTTTGTCCAGAATATTGTAAATAGTAATAGTAATAACCTTACTTGAATACCATATCACCATGTGAAAGGCTGTTTTCTCGATAATATAGAGAGACTATTCGAAATCCACGTGGTTTGGAGACAATACCACAAAATAAACTTGAACACGCATTCGAATCAGTATTAAATCGTTGTAAAAAATGCATTGAATCAGAAGGAAATTACTTATTTTTATAGCAACAGTCACGGAACTTGATAATCACACCATGTACATTAGTTGTATGGATTTGATACAACAAAAAAAAAGATTCTTTAGAAATATATTTTCACAAGTACTCCTTATCTTATCAAATCTTATTTCCCGGGGACCAAAGATTCTGATACAATTCATAGGTTTTACTGTATACGGAAAAGTACAATATATATCCAAAGAAAATGTACTCAAATTATATATTCGAATAGGGCTTAAAGTACACATATGACATTATTATTATGGAAAAGTAATTTCAAAGAAAATAAAATGCATTTACAAGACTTTTTATCGTATTTTTTTTTATGTAGTATTAAAAAAAAAGAAAAAGAAAACAACAACTGAAATATGGGAAAAACCATTGATATGATCATATATAAATAATGGCAACATATGAGCATATAGTGTACATTATTATGTCTATAAGTATTTACTTATCATTAAAGGTTTTTTCTAGAAAAAAAAAAAGTAATAACAAACAAACTTTAACTTTATAATATTATATGGAAAAGCTCTTTGCAATTACTATAGTATATAGAAAAATATCATATAATAGTGTATTTATTAACAAGTATGTTTACGTTTGATATGAAGTTAGATAACAACTAAAAAATAATGATAGGAAAAGCAAAAACGATCAATATTCTTGTAATATGATAAAAAGAACTATCCAGAACTTGAAGAAAAACAAAATCCTTCCGCTTTAACTAAACTATTTGATTTTCTTTCTTCCTCTATAGTACATCTATTATTAGGTGGGTGAATTAGTTTTTACGATTTTTGTGGTAAAAAATACATGTTTATTTAACAACTATACAATACTTTGATTTCTTTCAAAGTATCCTCCATCTGTACAGCTACAACCTTTACTCATCATTCAGGTAATTTAAGAATTCCGCGCTGCTAGAATTGTTCGTCCTTCGAGGCAATCTAGTCACTGAGCCATCTTCTCACTTCTTCGAGATTGAGCATGTGTATATTAGCAAGACCATGTTACATCAACCAAAACAAATGGTAATCGTAGGAAGAAATGTCTGATGAATGGGATAGTATTTCCCAGCCAAGCGCTTCCAACATTTTCTGGACCGGTTTAACAACATGTGGCCTAGCGTTTTCATGCTGCAAAATGACTTTATCGTAACTACGGGCCCATTCTGGACGCTTTTCCTTCAAATCGGGATTCAATTCGATCAGTTGTTGTCTATAACGATCACTCATTCACTTATTTGCAAAAGTTCATAGTAAACCACACTCTTCTGGTCCCACCGAATGCAGAGTATAACCTTATCGGAATGAATATTTCGTTTTGGCGCTGATGGGACTGTTTGAGCAGGCTTTATTTTTGCTTTTCTGAGTTTAACATTTTCGAAATAGATCCATTTTTCATCTCCAGTAATAATTGAATGCAAAAAACCCTTTCTTTGTTATCTTTGAAACAGTAAAGTAAAGCTTCCCGCAAATGCTGTTTATTTGGCACGGCACCTTCCAGTTTTAATCGATTGAAAAGCAATGTTCTTTACACTTTAACCAAATGACATATAGTACATTTTGAAGCTTGTCATAAAATCTTTCAAATACATGTAATACCGGTTCACAGGTATTACATATGGTGTGGCTTACGTCATCTTATGTAAAATCGTAAAAACTTATTCACAGACCTAATATAGATATATATGAATGACTATATATGATATTTAGATATATCAAAACTCACTCAATTAACGATCAATTGCGTGATATAAAATTTTATTATTGTTGTTGTTTTTATATACCTTTATAATTTTCATTATCAAAACTAATGGCATTTTGAAAAACAAGAGTAACTTTATTTAATGAATATTTTAACAATTGTTGGTCTTTTGATTCGATTATTATTTAAGTTTCTACGACTATCATAAGTAAGGAGTAGGAAAACTTTTTTTCAGGTAATGTCAAGTTTGAAATTGATCGAAATCCTTGTTGCTGTATTGAGGATTTTTAGAAGGAATACAGGAGTGGAATTGGGTAACTCGATTGAGCTTAATACTAAAGACATATTAGCAGCGATAATCTCGATTATCTCACGATTCTCAGTTAAAATTCGATAACGGACCAGATTTTCTCAATTATTGAAGATATTTAACGTAGAATTTTGATCTCAGTTATTGAATAATTGAGAACCTTTCGTTCTCTGAGCATGAAAAGCTTTAAAGCTTTCGCTTTTAAATCTGGTAAAACCGCTCATATTTATAGATATAAACCGGGAAAAAGCGCAAATAAGAAGAAGACACATTATAAAATCACAGATTTGAATTTGGCGGTTCTAATTTTTTGTATTTTGAAGGAAATGATTCTTTTTTTTTCAAATATAATATTTTTAAATTTTTTCTTTTATATTTTAGATGTTTGCCTATTCATAAATAATTTTTTTTTACTTCCAAAATTTCCTAACCAAAAAAAGATTTTGTAGAAAGCTTTGAGAAATGTCAAAGAATAATTGAGAATGAATTTTAATCCAGAAAAACAGAATGTGTCGCATGATCTGGATTAAAAATAATCGAGTGCGTTAAATCGTGTAGTATGTCTAGGGCATTACCATTTGGTTCAAATGGAGTTACACGATTTTACTCAAGCATAACTGAAACACAATTATCTCGAACTGATACTTGAAAGCTCATTAAACGATCTAAGATTTACTGCAATGAATTAGTTACAATAAAGTTCGGTGAATTTTGCTATAAAAATGAAGAAAAAAAAACAATATTTTTCAGATTTCACTTTTCCTTTATTCGAGTGACTCTCCTCTTTTGATTCAATGCACTTTTTAAAACGATTTTTTACTGATTCGAATGAGTATTCGAGCTGATTTTTTGGTATTCCCTCCAAAGCACGAGCTTTTTGAATCGTCTCAATATTATCAAAAAAAAGTCTCCCTTCAAATTGATTTTAATTTTTTTTTTTAGAATAGTAATCACATAGTTCTAAATCAGGTGAGTGCGGTCAAAGTTTCAATACACAGACTTGATTTCGTGTTCAAAATTTAACAATCAACGAATTGTGAATATCGTGTAACAAATCCCAGGTGTCTAATCCGATTTTGATATACAATTATCACGATAAACTGTTTGCATAATTTTCTACGCGTATGTCGCTGTTGTGCTAAGTTGTGTGTTAAATTCAATAACAAAGCTCTTTAGAGTTCTATGATTTTATTTCAACTGATAAATAAAATGTCATAAAATTGATAAATGTTAACCGATAACGTTAAAATTTTATTTAAAATGAGACTTCCAAGAGATGCATAAGATATTATAGAACTCGTTATCAACAGAGCTGAGTGCATCCTTCTTTTATAGTTATGAGAAAGATTTCTAGTTATGAAATACAACCGGTACCAGTATATTATAATATTGTGGTTTTTGCAATGATAAGATTATTTAGAAATTTGAGATATAATTTACGAACAAAAATAAAATAAAACCGAAATACCATAAATTCATATGTTTCCTGCACAAACTACTTCCAATGGAAAAATAGTGACTGAATCAATGAAATTCAGTATATCATATTCCCCATTTGATATCGCGCATTACAAAACTGTCATCATGAAGTTTTGTATACAATCGCGAATCCAAAAAAAACTGCCATAGTAGTTCATAACTGATAAACTTGTTGTTATTGAATCCGGGAAAATATCCCAGAATACTTCAAGCTTCATATTCAAACTTTTACTTAGTTCGATGTGGATCTTTTTGTTCTTTTTGAAATGCTTGGAATGGAATTCTGTAAGGTAATTCGTCATCATTAAAATGCTGATGAAGGAAGAAGACTATACCCAGAAACATTTATGGCTCGTAAATCGAATTTTGTGTTCTCATGGTCTTTAATTTTCTCATGGATTTGATCAAAATTAATCTATATAAAATGCCATAAAACATCAGAAAATAAAAATCCGTTCATGTAAAGGTATTTAATGGAAATCGTAATTTAATAATTAAATCGATTACAATTTTGTTATATTGTGATTTAGGCTTGTGTGTTGTTTTTCTTCTTCTTCTTTTTTTTTTCTTCAATTGATTGTAAATACTAATATATTGATAGGCAATTATTATTGCCCTTTTTTTTTTTGAAGAATTTCAATTTGAAATTTAAGTATAATTACAAGAACAATTTCATGTATAATTATTTTTTTTAAGTACACAAAAACACGCTTAACTTAATTATTGTTTGTCTTATTTTTAAATTTATTTTTATGTCCTGCGGTAAGTACTACTATAATCATCGTAGAAAGGTTTCAAGGATATACGCGTTATTCGATTTTCATGAAATTTACAATGTAAGTTTGTTATTCCTTAACTTGATTTGGTATTGCATTTCAGAGAAATCACCCCAAGGGGAACAAAGTTATAAAGAAAAAACCAAAGTGACCAGAAACTTTTTGTGGTTTTTTTAAATAGTTTTTCAGAGTTAATTTGAAAATTTTTATAACAATTTTGTTTCAATTATTTACATGGGTTAAGTACATAAATAGACGATATTATGTTAAATTTCAGTAAAATCGGTCCAAGGATAGTGGAGAAAGAAATAGTCGTAGGGAAAGTATAGTAAGCCAGTTCACAAAGTTTTTCCGAAAATTTGCAATATACATATATTTATGCTATCAGGCCCTAGTCTACCTATGAATTAGACTATAGGCCGATTTTCAGTTACTATATGCTTTTAATATCAATTTTCTTATCGCAGAATACTTGTATAATGAAGGGTTTTCATTGCTGCTGTTGTCATTTAGATATTGAACATAAATCCATAAGGTCATATGATTATTATTTGTTTTTTTTTTTTGTATTGACCGAGACCGTAACCTTAACCCTTTCCAATTCCACTAGAATTCATTCATATACCTATCTATAAATGAGAAATGATTTTAATGCATTTTTTTATATCATGGATTGAAAAGAAAAAAAAATTGATTACTTGATGGGGAAGATGGAGTGATGATGGGTGGCCTGGCTTATTGTTAAATTATAATGTTGTGTCGGTCAATAATTATATGTTTGAGAAACCTTATCCACTATACTTTTTGTTGAAAATTGTCTATAGAGAAACATATACGTTATGGAGAGAAGAACCCTTTTTATTGTGGACGACAGTAGTTTCTATTGGTATGGTGAAGATTTGGATCGGTGAATTTTGATTAGGTTTCATGTAGTACTTTCCATTCGTGACTATGTCTTTTCTTTTTTTGTTGTTAGAAAAACATAATAAATAATATTTGGATATGTAAACGTGACATAGTTTGCGTTAGTATACGGAATTACTGGGGAATGCATTAAAACTCCATCACATAGTGTCCATCATAAATGAATGGAAATTGTTACATGTTGATAATTATTAATATGATTGATTTTTTTTTTTAGTTCTGAAACTTGTTGGATTGATTTTACTTTACAGGTTTCTTGTGTTCGATTTTCATATTTATATGTATATACATATATTAGGATGGTCCCTTAAAGTCAACATTGTTTTGTTTTCAGTCTTACCCTTACTCAAGTTTGTTCTTCTCTATAAACAAAATTTACGTGTTAAATTTGGATAGAATAGCTTAACGATTAGAGATCGTGCGAAATGATTATATTTTCATAATTCAGTACGTTAAATATTATTTGTTTTTCAAACTAACAACTTATAAAGTCTCGTCCAAATTAAGCGAGCAAACAAGAACAATCATTGATGTTTCCATTAACCACGGATCATCAGTGAGCTTGCAACATTAGCGGAGAATGAGTTTCATTCTTGCTTCGAACCAAAGTATGAGTAATTACAAAGCATCCCAAGTTCCTATTTCTGCCGTGACGACGTTTTTTAGATTTCGACTGTAAATTTTCAAACAATTTTGAAGAATTTGAAAAAGCATATTACTCGGAAGCGAAATTTGAAGTCTATTATCTCGTATCTATGCTCCTGTAAAATATAGGTACTTGTCAGAACTTAACGGGAATTCATTCTTTTTGTCACCCATATAATAGAGAACCACCCTAATATATATATTATTTAAAAACAAGTCACAATAGTAGGAGATTATTCGTTAAAATAATAATATCTGTTTAAATTTTCCAGAAAATATTGTTATTTCATGACCAACAGGTTTCGTGTGGGTATTCGAATAATTTTTAATAATTTATAAGTTCTCATATGGTAAATGAATTTTTAATTAAACTACCTTTGTACAATGTTTTTTTAGGTCATAATTTTTGTTGTTCTTCTTAGCTTTTGCAAACAAAACAGAATATATTAATATTTTATCAGTTATTCTCTTCATGTCACACCAAAATACAAAATTGAACCTTTTGTTATTCTCCAGAAAAGTTTAATGATTTCATATAAATTTTATAAGTTTGTCGCAGCACTTAATTGCTTAATTATTTATCAATTCGTTTCAGACACCTGATTTTGGAGGGATCTTGATAATTAGTAAGTAGATTAGGTAGTTTTAGGAATTTTAAAGTAGGCAAATTACAACTTCCAATTCAAATTGAATTATCATTTAATACATGCAGAAAATCATCATAAAATTTTTGGCCATCGTGCAGTCATCTTGCCTCTAAAAAGTTTAAAAATTCTAATCCTTTTTCTTCTTCTGCTTCCCTTTTTTGCTCATGATTTTTTTTGCCTAAGGAAGATATACAATGACACATTTTTTGGTCTAACAAACTGACCCATAATCCGTCCAGCTTTTATAAAAACCTAACAAGTTTGTCAAAGTTCCCTAGCTTTGTCGAATTCTGCAATCACAGGTTTGACTCATGATCGGACTGATCACCTGTTAATTAGTTTAAATTTCTGATTTCAGTTTCATGCCCGTGTTTATCAGAGCAAGTCAAGTAGTTGTTGGTCTCGTTGGGTTAGTGTGTAACTACCAAAAATTAAATAAAGGAAATAATGGATCGCAAGATTCAAGTGCAGAGCTCTCAAGCACCCACCCACATCAAATGAGTGCGACATAATTTTGTTTCATAGATTAAAATGCATTTGGAGAGGATTTTTGCCGCGCATCAAAGTCAAGTATTACAGTAAACATACATTAATTGTATTAAAATGCTTTTCTTTAGAAGTTTTTGTAGAAGGTCCAGGTGCTTTTATAATAGATTAATAACGAAAGAAATGATTGATTGAATATTATACACATGAATCTATTTTTTGTTAGGAAACTTTTCTTTTTTGGTTGCCTTTTAATAATAACAATTTTGATATTATTCGGCCACACCTTCGTCAGTCGTCAGTTTACTTAATACAAGGTAATTTTGATGGTGATGATGATGATGATGACAAACTATACACCGCGGAATTATATATATATATGATTTCAAGTTCAAAAATTTCAACTTAAAAATTTATATTAGTTTTTTTTTAAAACACGTTTCTGGGTAATTTTTATTGAGTGAATCACACTATTCGCTCTCTCCTAATAATTTATTATGTATTTTAATCGACTTAAGATTTATTTTTAAATTCATTCATTTGGGATAATTCTGAAGCATTAGAAAATAATGTACATCCAAAATTTCCTGATATTTTATTTGTTCATTGGTCTCTTCAAATTGCTTCTGAAAATTTTAAATTTTAAATCCCGATTCCCGATTATTAAATCACAATAACAAAAAAAAGAGCAACTTTATAGTGTTTTTAAAAATAAACAATTCTTACATCATCATCAGACGAGTTGATAGGTTCTTTTTTTAACACAGTTGGACACACTTCTGATGATATTATGTATCAAAAACTAAAACATAAAATGAATATCATCTTCGAGATCTTTAGTAAGAATAAATGCAGAAAGAATTAAGGTGTTCCATTCGAATCGTTTTGAGGTTTCTATAACAAGTTACTGAAGCATCGTATATTAACAGCAATCAGAATTGATTATAAGATCAGAAATCTTTCTAATTTTTTATTTTGAAGATGACCAGAACTTGTTATCATCGTTTAAAAATGCCGATATTTCGAAATGGAAAAACCACATTTAGTAAAATATTACGTAATTAATAAATTTACATAGAACTTAATAAATACAGTCAATAAAACTTTTTCTGAAAGCAATCATTTTAGTATATAAATTAAGGAACAGACTTGGGAAAAACTGCAATTTCAAATGAGTTGCTTGGAAATTAAAATGAGAGATCGAGATCTCGAAAGCAAAAACTACAAATAAAAAGATGGAATGACGCGAAAAGGTAATTCCGAGATGGGGTAGGATCTTGAAATAGTAAACCTTTGACGAGGAACGTATAAACCCACAAGATTATAATTTATAATAATAACCTACTCTCAAGTTCTTCGGACGTTACGAGCTTAGTATGAAGCCTCTAGTATATAATAAATAGAAATACGAATTGTTAGCTAATCCAAATATCAATTAAATCGTTGACCACTTTCTAAATTTAAAGTAAATTGATAATAAAAGTTTTAGATGTCAATTATATATATCTATATACAAATATTAAATTACCTAGTAAGACATCCTGTTCTAGGACTAATCGTATCTCATTAACAAGGGAAACAAGCATTGTTTCTATTGAAAAATTATAATTTGCCTATTTTCAGGCGCTTGAAAAATGTGACAGACATACCAGACATTTTATTTACTATAATTAATATTTAATTTCATTAATTTTTTAAAATCGTTGACAAGAAAAATTTTTTTTAATCATAATTTCTTACTATCTTTTTTATCTTTTCTTTTTCTGTTTTCAATTAATTAAAACTTTTAATTAAATAAAAACATTTTCTTATTGATAATATAAAAACAGGAAATCTGGGAGAGAAATAAATAAAAAAAAACTTAGCATTAAATTAAAAACTGCGTGTGGTTTTTTTCATGTTTTTTTTTTAATTACACCAACCTTGATGTGGTATTTTATTTTTTTTTAAATTCTTAAACATCATTAACAAAAATTTCAATATCATTTTCACTAATTACAATAATTCGTACATTAAAAATGCTTTCGTGTTTACCCTCCCAAATGTATGAAGTAAGCTTTTTCAGAAGTAAAAATGATCAAAGCTACAAAAAGGAGATATTTTGTATACTGTTTTTTTTTTTACTAATGTTGCAGCAAGAAAACACCTTCACTATTTATGTGATATTAATTAATTCATAGTAGTTAAATGTTTAGTTTTTTTTCTGATATATACTTAATGGTTCGCAACGTGACATAGGCATATAAATATTCAGAATAGATTTGATTCGATTCCGATCTTGGTAATTGAAATCGAAGGTTTATCTACATGTTTACAATTAAAATGGCAAAATAGAATATAGTAACATTTCGTATTTTAAAACAGATAAACAATTATGATTAATTTTAGTATTGCATGTTAGCGAAGATTCAGAGTGACTGCACCATGTTGATAAAAAAAAATTTAGGACTGAACTTTTCTAATATGGATTCGCAATTATACAATTTACCAGAAATTCAAGATGTTTAATTGTAACTAATTAATCTCGTAGGGTCGGAGTACACCACTATAACACAAAAATCAGATTTCAAATAAAAATTTGTTATGTATATCAATGGAGAATGAATGATCCAACAATATATTCCTTTCATATCGTTAGTTGTCCATGTCTATACTTTTTGTACAAACATTTTACAATATCTCCTCCTTCAAGAAATCTAATTTTTAATGTAAATGTTTAGATCTTAATGATATGAATAAAATAGACGGCGACAATCGATTGTCATATACGACAATGTATGTTTCATTTTATACGAGGTCTCCCGGAATTTTTCTGACTATGCTATACCAAGAACTTCTTCATATATCATCAGGCCAAAATATAGTCGATATTGACGTTTTTAATCCTATTGTGATTAAAAAAAGAAATTAGTATTAAACGAGAAACATGTTTTTAATGTAATTTCCCATATGTTGTCTATATGTTGATTTGGTCTGATGAGATATTAAGAAGGCATTAGCTATACTCTCAAAGTCTCTGGTACTATGCTATACGAGGATGACTGCTGACGTTAAAAACTTAAGAGTCACAAATGAGCCTTCAAGAATCCAACTAGAATTTTTGGTGGCTGACACGTTTGCGTACACTAATGGTGATATGTGAATAAGTAGCTGGGATGTAACGGATAGTCATTAGGATTAGGTCCATTTAAAAAAAAAAAAGTCGGAAGGAATTTATTTTGGCTTTTAAAATCATTATACAAAATATTCAAAAAGCCATAAAATGAAGAACTGTCTGACACAGAAAAGACTAACGGATGTGCGTACATCCTTTTTGTTATTAATCTATTACAATACACTAAAATTGAGAAAACCCTTCACATTGGTTTCTTGAACGGCTCCAATATAGTCTTCTACTTACGGAAAATTTTCAAAGTGTGATAGGTGCATCGAAAATGTGATTATTTGTTAACACTCATATCATACAACTATCACTTTTTTTTCTTATGGAGATTAGGAAATATCTTCCAAAAGGTTTCCATTGCCATTTTCATAAAAATCATTTTGAAATTTATATGTAATTTAAAAAACTACTTTTTTTTTTCCTTCCTTTTAGTTCAAATTACTTAAATAAATATGAAAAAAAGAAAAAATATTAATAAAGATTTTAAAGTTTATTTATAATAAATATTAACATTATTACTTTTTAAAAACAAACATTTAAAAAAAATTTGTTAAGAACTAAAAATAGGGTGACTCTTATGTTAAGATTTTATTGAATGCTATTTGAGAAAGTGTTTACTTAATTTTGCCTTTCTAAAAACAACACAAGCCACAGACAGCACTCCTTATAATGACCAATATCAATCTTTACTCTTATGACTAATTCTTTTAACTATTTATGAACTTTTTAATTTTTGCACATATTAGCACCTTTAATAACGGTTGGTAATGTCTCCGGTTTCTATGTTTGTTTAGAAAAGTGAAACTAAATATGAAAAAAAAGGAATTAAGAATTTAATTAAGTGAAATCGGTGTTTTTAATTTTTTATGTTTTTCATGTTTTTTATTCAAAATTTTATATATGAATTTTTTTTTTTGGTTTTTGGCCCACATAAGTTTTTTTTTTGTTTTTCACAGAAAAAAAATGAAATAAAAATGGAATCAAACCAGTATGTTTAATCCAAACCAGTTTGACATATAATGTGGAAAGATTTGAACTCAATGAATGTCAAAAAAAAGAAGGCCAATACAAATTTTTTTTTTTATTTAGAGTACTTTTTATATTAAAAGTAAAATTAGTTCGCCTAGTTTGCTTCGTTTTAAAGATTTGCATTAATCTTATTAATTATTTACAAGGACTTTTAAATTAGGTGTCAAATAAACACCTTAAAATATTATCTATAAACAAATTGAACTTGAAATTTGAATTCAGTCAAACCCAAAACTCGATAAGATAGGTACTAGTCTAAATTTACTGATATTAAAGATTTTATTTCTGAAACTTTTATGTCGCATCACAAGGAAAACCAAAAATTATTCTTCTACTAAAAATCATGATTTCGGATTCTTTAAATTTCTATTCCATAATCTTTGAGATAAACTTCTTCTTCAGTGTGTCCAGTTCAAGTCCTAAACATAAATCTCTTTCATACATGCTGTCTTTCCGACTCCTCTCTGTATGATATGTTATCTCGTTTGAGGTGTACCAATAGTTACATATGTTGGTTTAAGATAAACTAAGTTACGTTTAATGTAGTGAAAAATTTGAGGTGAAAACTTCTGGCCTTTCAAATAATATGTTTAAGCAATTTTCCGAACCCGTCGCTTTGGAAAATGACCAAAGTAAATAATCATAGTTATCTTCCAGAATTCTATTATTGGTCACCTCAGATAATATCAATGTGACATACATAAAAACTGATTTTATAGAAAGCGACAAAAACTAATTACCTAATTAGAAATATATATAATAAATTTGAACTGAAATATACGAGTTAAGTTTTATGTGTATGCAAATAATTATAGTATTTGTACGGTTTAAAAAGTATTTAATTAATATAATCAGGTAAATGAAAAACACTTAAAACGTAAAACTTCTTGGCTTCATCGATTTCATATTTAGTTAAGTTTCCTGTCAACATATATTTAAGAGAATATTTAATTTAATTTAATTTAATTAAATAAAAACAAGATAATGTGTAAAAGTATTAAAAAACGTCAACTTTTTGTTCTAAGGCTTCAGAAGAATAACACGCATATTTTCGTTTTTAAATAGTCACTTTTTAAAATTGTTATCTGAATCGATTTAAAATTACAATATAAAAAATATCTTAGTGTCTATTTGTCGCCATCATCAAAATAATTTTAATATACGCCTAAAAATATGCAACTTTTTAATTCTCTGATGAAAATGAAGTTTTGGGAAATTTAACATTAACATTATTAACATCTTCAATTATTTAAAAAACAAAAAAAAAAGTCCAGTACAGTCCATCATGAGAATATGTTTAATAAGTTGGTGTTCTATTAATTAGGCCTAATTACAGACAATCTTAAAGAAAACATTGTTTTTAAAATAGCTGTTAAAATCATTTAAATATGAAATATTTTTCTTATTTTTTATTTCTATTCAGAACTTCCCAAAAATTAATAATTTCTATAATCTGTGGGAAGTGCTGTTTTTCTTATTCATCAAAATAAAAATTTCATTTCTTTTAAAAATTCAAAAATTAACATAATTCAATTTTTTTTGTACTAAAAAAATAAGCGCGCGTTCCCGGTTTTTCTTTAAGTAATGATACTTTTCTCTTACGGTTTCTTATCATCATAATTATGACATCAAAAATAATACAAAAGTTATAATTATAAAAAAAAAAGCATCTTTAAAAAAAATAAAACTAAAATATGACATAGTCTACGCGAGATAATAAACCATTTATCTAATTTTGGAGGTTTTTGAACAAGTTTTTCCCAAAAAAAAAAAGAACATACAAAACTATCATCACATAATAATAATAATGGAAATAAAAAAAAATAGAATTAATTTCAGAAAATTGTGTTTACCGTAAAAGAAAACAAAATAAAATAAAATAAAATCGCACCAATCAATGTAACGGTATTCGCTCGCGATAATTGTGTCACGATATAAAAATTTCTTTTCTTTTCGGCAATCTATATTCGCGTCTCTATGGAACTGTCTCTATGGAACTGGAACATAACATATATTAACTATTAGTAACAAAAAAAGAAGAAACAAGAAATACCTAAGCAAACAGAGAGTGGAAGACATCACCACATCTTCTGCCTACTAATCGGAAATTACTCCAAAAACAAAAAAAAAAGAAATGTGCTATTACAAAATTGTTTTTTCTTTCCAGTTACATATTTGGTTTTAGTGTGGTTTATTTGTCTGGCTAATCTAAAATGGTTGTTTTTATATAACAGGGTGATTTAAAGACAATACCCGCATAACTTTACCAAATGATTAAGGGGGTTCTCATTTGAAACACTAAGTATTATTTGTCCTTACCCCAAATACCGAAAACCGAATAAGAAATGATTCTCTAATTACACGATTTAGTGACTCCAATAATTGCTCATATGGTGGGATATTAGTCACGAAATGAGTTATATATCTTCAAACTCATTCTAATCCTCTGGTTTAAGTCAATTTATGATACAAATATTGGACATTCTCTCTATATCAAGGATGTCCAACCTTTTTGTTTCCCTGGGCCGCATGGTGTTTTGGGCCACAAGTATATTACTATATATAAATCCATATCATATAATGAATGTGATACCTGGCATTGAAGTTGAGAAACTAAACCGTCAATATCTGGTTCGATTGACGTGGTTGCATTTCTCTGGCAGTTCTAAAGGTGTTCATTCAACATGTTGGTTCTAATTTAACACTTAGTATGTTTCATTCTTCACTTAAGCCACCAGGTGGCAAACAACAAAACAGTGTAGCTGAGCGAGTAACGCAAACAGAAAGAGAATTTACTATATAATGAAAGAGTTTTCTGTTCTGGTCCTGCTTCTGTTGTTTGTCACTTGGCAGCAAACACACAAATCATTCCTCAGAAAAATGAACATGCTTCAGTAACTTTGAATATTTTCGGGCCGCATTGATACTTGTCTTGGGACGCATGCGACTAGCGGGCCGCTGGTTGGACAGCCTTGCTCTATATGATCAGTATTACTTGTCGACTATAAAAATTCTTAATATGAATTCCCTTTTGATTTGCGTACTTGGATAAATGGGAACATTTTCCAAAAAAAAAAAACGCCTGAAACAGGTGGATAATGCGTTTTTTTTGAGTCCCGATACTCGCGAAATGTATAAACGAAAATTTGATAAAATATTTTAAGTTGACACATTTTAAATTTAATAAGTTTCATCTAGTTTTAAATTTTATTTTATCCATTTGATTAAGTGCCGGGAGCAAGCACTGAAATTTTTCCAGTTATAAGTGTATTTGCTTTCTTAAATGTGATAGATTTTAATTTTGGTTACTTTTACCTTAAATATTTAATTACAGCTTGACAATAAGCCAGCAGTTTTGTTATAGTCTTTCATAAATAGTTATGTAAAAAATTTCAAAATTGCAAAAAGTCTCAATAAATGAAATGAATTGTTCCGTAAGTAGGCTTTTTTTGTTTACAGGTTTCTTTTGAACTCAAATTTACAGCATTAAAAAAGTACTGCAGAAGCAGAAACAAATAGTATAATTTAGTAATGGCATGTCAGGAATATACGATGGATCTATCAAAAGTTCCAACTCAAGCTGTTTCAGTTGTGACGTGTAGGCACTCTTGTCCAGTGGTCCAGTGGTATCATATGATGGAATACAATACTTTTACGATTTACAAATTCTGAACTCTTCTGTTTGATGGTTTTCATTGGTAAATTTCGATATGTTAAGATTCTTGTCCATAAAATCCGACTGAATCCGATCAATGGAGACTCAACCAAATGTTCATATAAAAGAATACATTTTAGCCACATAAAGTGTAATTGAATTTTTAAATCATCTGGTACCGTCTGAATCACCCTATATATATATATAGTATAGTATAGTATTTAGTTTAGTTTATTTTCTAAAATGGGTCTAATAACCGTCAATATTTCCAAAAATTATTTATTTTTTGGGGAAATGATGAGATCATCCATGCGTTCATAATTAATGCAATACCATGACAAATCCGTTAATATTTATTAACAACAGGTAACTAACCTGGAGATTGACTTAATTAGTTTATTGAAATTGAAAGTAAAATTGTATTTAATAAAAATATATTTTTTTAATACGTGACGTCATCATCTTGAAAATTATTTAATATTATTAAAATTTCTTAATAAATATAATTAAAAAACGAATGATAACATTTTAGAGTTAAGGTCAATTAGGTTTAATCAACGACTAAAAAGTATATAAACGTAAATATTAAGAGAACCAGAGATCGATGAAATTATATTGTTTCTGATAATGAAATGTTTTTTGGAAGACATTTCCGAATAGCGTAATTATGATAACGTTTTGATTAAGAATTACTGATGAACTTGTCAACTTGTATATTTTTTTATGTTTCGTATTATTTTGACCTTTCCATATACAGTAAACTCTCTATCTCTTGAAATTATTTAATTTTGTTACTAAATTTAAATTCATATTAATTTGTGATTAGAAAATGTTAAGCGGTAAAAATGAAGAGTTATGAGTTACTAGGGGTATTAACTCTTCGTTGCAAATTGAGATGTATTCAGTGTATTCGAAAGCTAAAAAACAGGAGTGGAATCATGTAACTCGGTTTGCATAAAATCATATCGAATTCTGGGTCCTACAGGTATGATCCAAACCTCATTCGACGAGGAATTTATAATTAAATAAAGAATGCTCCGAAAGAAACGCAAGATTTGAATTTTCTGGAATAATCTTTTTGACCACAGTAGGCGCTCGAAACTTGACAAACCGTCAATAGTAATGTCGTTCCGTCATGCAGAGTTCCATGATTATTAATAGCAACAATAGCAGTGGACAGATGTCAAGATTTTAGTACTGTCAACTTAATGAAACGAAAATAGCGCTATTATGGAGACGCCCGATAGATTCATTCGAAACACCAGGAAGAAGGATTTCATTCTCTTCGGTCGCTTCACCCTAATAAGTTTCGTTCTTGTGCAGTTACAATAATCAAGATTCCACCAAATTTTTTAAAATATTTCCTAAGGCGTTATAGAAACTATAAAACAACGTCACAGAATTTTTTTTTGTTTTTTATATTTTTGTTTCAATAAAAACTTTTCCAAAACTCATGATAAAATGTATTTATTAAAATATCATATCTGGAATTAATTAATTATCTAGAAATGCTAGTTAGGAGAAGGTTAAGAACTTTATATGCTATTATTTTCTTAAAAAAGAAACGTCTTGATTCTTTTTAGATGTAAAAAGAATTAATACTATTTCAAAGAACAAACAAAATACAAAACAAATCAACATAAAAATCAAGTTTGCAAAAATTCCAAAACTAGATAGCCTTGGTTTGGGACAAGCAAGTTTTCTTTGTATTTTAATTTCTATTTATAATTAATCTCCATATGGACATTACTTGGATCTTAAAAGCTCGTGTTTTATACGCAACGCAGTGTTACTAACGTTATTTGGTTTTGTTATGGAATTTTTTTTACCTCTCTCTATATGTCACTGTCACCCTCGTGTCTTTTAAAATATTGTAATTAAAAAGCACTATTTTATGAATATTAAAAAAAAAAAAATTAAATGTTTATTGGAGTTTTTCCCGGAACGCTTTAAATTTTATGTCTTAAGTCAATCATTTGTGGGAACACAAAAGCACTCAATTTTAAAATAACATTTTTAAATTTCATAAAAATCAAAGTCGGATAGTAAGAAATTAGAACTCCTTCTAATGGGAAATTTGTATTGAAAAGACTACTAATCTTCCTAATTAGTTATATACTATAACACAAGGGTGTCCAACCTTTTTGTTTCCCTGGGCCGCAATGGAAGAAGACATGGTGTTTTGGGCCACAAGTATATTACTATGTATAAATCCATATCATAAAATAAATATGATACTTGACATTCAAATTGAGAAACTAAATCGTCGATATCTGGTTCGATTGACGTGGTTGCAATTCTCAGGCAATTCTCAAGGTGTTCATCCAACATGTTGGTTCTAATTTTACACTTAGTATGTTTCATTCTTCACTTAAGCCACCAGGTGGCAAACAACAGAACAGTGTAGCTGAGCGAGTAACGCAAACAGAAAGAAAATTTACTACATAACGAAAGATCTTTCTGTTCTGGTCCTGGTTTTGTTATTTGTTACTTGGCAGCTTTAGCACGAGAGCACAAACATACAAATCATTCCTCAGAAAAATGGACACGCTTAATTTTAAATATTTTTGGACCGCATTGATATCTGCTTTGGGCCGCATGCTGCCCGCGGGCCGCGAGTTGGACAGCCTTGCTATAACATATTATTTAGCATGTTTTAATTTCATCAGATTAATCAATTCAAATTCAGAAAACAGCAATTATATTTCAGAAAATATGAAATGAAATTCATTTATAGGGATAGGGGAATTCCCTGATTGTAACAATTTCACAATTTTAACAAATAACGACGTTTTACTGTTTACACTTGTTACATTAAAAGCTTCTAGGAAAATATATTTTCTGGCAGGCTAAATTCAGATCGCGTAAATTGATGTCGCGTATAAAAATACCGCGTAAATAGTGTTATAATTTACCTCGTCAAAAAAAAGGTTCTCGTAAAAAAGTTCCATGTAAATTAACCTTAAACGATCTCCATTGTAAATAGAGGGTGGCGAAAAATGAACATTGTGATTTGAATTATTTATAATTTTGTAAAACAGGCTTGGGAAATTTGAAATGGAACAATACCCAATCGAACAACGAACCAAAATCATTGAACTTGAAAAATTTGTTAAAGCCAGCTGTGGAAAACCATCCAACCCTTTGGTTCCAAAAAGGGCGAGCCACAGTGTCATACTACAAGGAACTCAATGACTTTTTCAAGGAATACCACAACGTTCTGTATATTCGGAAATCTAATTAATACATCTTCCGATCTAATATTTATAATATTGTAAATTTATTTTAATTTAATTATAATATTCAATGTTTTTATGTAATAAAATTATATATTTAAAACGCAATCTATGTTTTTAAAATATTAAAATTTATCTAATTATAATGATTTTAAAAGCATGCAATAGACGGGTTTTTTTTTTATCGTGTCCATATATTTTAAATATCTGTAAATATGACTTTTATGGGAAATATTTATTTTTATAGTACATATTTCTTAAAGAAAGAAAATGATATAAGGAATAACATTTTTATTATTACGAAATTACGGTTTTTGGAAAGCAAACTTCTTTTGGGCATCTTTTAAATTTGGTTTGGTTTAAATTTAAAAATAAAAATTTGAACAGAAAAAAAAATGATTTCTGCTTTAGACAAAATTTTACGTAAATTTTAGAAATATGGAATAACAAAGTCTTTTCTGCAAATGAAAAGGTCGTAATAAGTTTTTTTGTAAATGGCAAAGTCGTAGAAAAAAAAAAATTTCTTAGAATCAGCCAAAAAAACCGGCTTCAAAAAAACAAAATACAGCATAAATAAGCATAAAATTTGAAACGAAGTTACGATGCTAAGAATCCCGACTAAACAATAATAATAATTAATATTATTTGAATTTGATAAATATACAATATTAGCAGTTCTTTTGAAATTCATATCTTGGTTGTGTTTTTAAGAAACTTGAATTCCCAAACAAAACAAATCATTAAAGAAATATGAAAAATTTATGGACATTTATTGTGCAGCTCTGACAGTAAAAAACAGTATAATAACTGAAAATCGGCCTATAACGGTTTACAAGATAACTCAAAAACGTGTTATCCGATTTTGATGAAAT
Source organism: Xylophagus ater (assembly GCA_963422695.1). Classification (NCBI taxonomy): domain Eukaryota; kingdom Metazoa; phylum Arthropoda; class Insecta; order Diptera; family Xylophagidae; genus Xylophagus; species Xylophagus ater. The sequence goes on from OY730484.1 coordinate 2,866,258, forward strand.
TTACAATGTGAATTGGTTATTCCTTAACTGGATTTGGTATAGTATTTCAACAAAATCGAGTGTGAGCGAAGTTATAAAGCAAAAACCAGGGCAACCAAAAAGTTTTATCGTTTTTTTTAATGATTTTTTGGATTCAATTGAAAAGTTCGTACAATACACCAATTTTATTGAAATTATTTCCATACGTTGACTACATAAATAGATAATAAAATTGATCCAAAGATAATGGGGAAAGAAATAGTCATAGAAGAAAATAAGCCTGTTCATAAAGTTTTTTTTGGATGTATGTACTTTAAAAACTAATATGCCGATTTAAATAAAATTCTCAGAATAAATGTATGCTATTAGGGCCTAGGTTATATGCGAATTAGAACAAATTTGACAAATACGAAACAAAGTTATGCAGAAAAAACCTTGAAATTTTATTAGTTTTAGCTGTTTTTCTGTCCCATTTCTGCCATCGGGCATCAACAAATCGGCTATAGGCCGATTTTCAGTTACTAATAGGTCTGTTTTATTTGCCATACCCTACCCTGGAGCAGGGTAAGTGGCAAATAAAACGAGCAGGAGTAAGAGAAAGCTTTAATTTGAATGTTTGTAGCGCTGCTTAGCAACCATATTGTAATGAAATGAGAAGCTTTTAGCTAATACACTTTTTATGGTAGTAAACTGAGCTAATTTCGATGTGAGAGTTACCCCTGGTCTGAAAAGTAGTGTAGGATTTGCACTTTTGTTGTTTTTGTTTTCAATATAAAAATTTGCTCTACCCCAGAGCATGTGGCAAATAAAACAGACCTATTATGTTTTTAAAAAGCATTTCAAAGTTAATAGGACCCTCTTAATACAAATTTAGTATAATTTTTTTTTTTAATGTGCAAATAAAATTACATAAAATTTAAATAATGGACATTGTTTTTTTTTTAATTAAAAACAAAATAAAATAATATTAATATAAAAATTAACCTTGTTTTTAAGAAAAACGAAAAAATATGCAAATATAAATATCACACGCGACATTGAAACACTTTAAAGAAAACAATTAAAAAAAAAAAAAAAAATCAAACTTTAGAAAAAAAAAAAGTCTTTTCCAATTATTTATTTATAATAATTGATTTAAGAAAATTTACCCAACTCCTCTTTCTTTTAAAGAAATCTGTTAGTATAGAAATTCTAAATGCTTTTCTGTTGTTGTTTTTAATATGTACTTATAACGTAATCATTATTTTTAGGAATTTGCTTTTTAAGCATTTTCATGGATGATTTCCACATACTGCCATGTTTCTCTTGTAAAATAAGCAGCTTTAAAAAAAAAAACTTTTAATCGCGATTGTATAATTAAAACTTAAATTCGTGGGAATATACAAAAAAAAAAAACGAAACGAAATAAAGGGAATTGATTTAATTACTTAGTTTTAAGGCGAGATAAAATACATAAAAATTATAAAACAATTGTTTTGGACTATTGTTATCAAAACTTTAAATACTAACTAGTTAAAATCTTGTGAAAAGTTTCTTATGTGACCATCAAAAAAAAAAAAAATAATAAAAATTATACAACATTAGAGGAAATTAGGGAAAATTGGATTAAACACCTCACATTTCCTTTAATTCTAATTTTAAGAAAACTATCAAATATTTTCTAATTAACAAAGTACTTAAGTCAATAAGAACTGGGTGATAATACTAAAGACCTAAAAACGGTATATATTAGGTAATACTAGAGGCACACATAGGGTATTCATACCATAGTTTAAGGATACCATGTCGTATACCATATATGTGTCGTCGAATACTAGCCGAATACCATTTCAACTACGTAGCATAAATCTGGTATTTAAATTCGAAAAAGTACGTGGTATTCCCTTTTTTACTTAAATTTTTCGGCCACTGTAATCTATTCTTTAGTGATTTGTCGCGCTTTTTTATTGAAGCGGAAAATAGCGAATGTAATTTTGTAGGTAAGCTGAGCAATTGACACATGTTTATACTTTTTTTTGAAAATTTTATTTAAAAAAAATGGAAAAAGTAAAGAAAAAACGCAAAATTTTATCGGTGGATGAAATCTCAAATTTTATAGATATTTGGAGGAATCATATAGAGAATTTAAGAGGAGCGAAAAGTAATTCCCATATTCTCGCTGAAATGGCAGAATTTCAAATGTCAGACAAATACTATGTTTGATGTGTGCCAACCCCTTTTTATACCATGGTACAAGGCTATACTGTAGTATCGATACTAAGGTATGAATACTCTATGTCTGCATCTACTATAAAGCGAAAAGAAATGTCATTTCTTTTTGTTGTGTTACTTTAAAAGCTGGTACATACAATCCAACAAAACCTACGTTTTAGGTAAACCATGCGCTACACACATGCTGTCAGTTAACACTGCTGCTATTTAGTTAACACATCGCCATTGATAAGATATCGTAATTTTGTTTTTTTGGCTCATAGTAAAAAAAATACAAAGACCAGAAGAGACAAATTTGCAGTATTTTATGCTGTTTTTATTTGATAAAGGATTGAGATCAAAAGAAGCTGCCTAAATCATTTGCGAGCCTATTCAAATGATTCTTCACTGTTGGCCATGTTGACAACCGAAGTCTTGTGACAATTTCTTGATTGTTTTAGGCAAATCGAACTCTTACCAATGAGTGTCATTATAGATTTCCAAGAAATCTCCCTGATTTTGGTTTGTCTTATCACCATTTTTGAAATTTCCAAACATTCTCTATAGTACTTTTGAGAATTCAAGATACCTTCATAAATATCGAAGAAAAAGAATCTTTTATTTTTCGGAGAAAACCATTTCAATGTGATATAAAATCAACATCCTGTACATCACAATTAATACAGGATGCAGTTTCATGTTACAAACATATTTTTGGCGATGAAATCGTCCATAATTGTTTTTTTGTTATAACGAAATTGATTGGTAAATGTTGTTTGGAGGAAATTTAATAGATCAACGTCTATCCTTGTACTATAATAACTTGTAAGGATAGACTCGATATTGTTTACTTCAATACTAACTTATTCACAGAATACACGGACTTACAGTCAAGTTACGAGACTTCTCCAATATCTTTACAACTCGAGCGGTCACTTCTTGATGTCATTTTAAACGTTAAACATTTCTGGAAGAAACGCTATCACGACAAATGGACTAAATCACAAATCATTTGATTGTTAAATTTTTGGCACCAAATTAATTCTACGTGTTGAAACATTGACCGTATATTCATCTGATTTAGAACCATATGAATTCTCAGTATTCCCAAAAATTAAAATGAACTCTTGGACTACAGCTTGTGTCCACGTTTGGTTTTCATATGTTTCCTTTTGCAAACTATTAAATTAGTCTGAGGAATATGTATTTTCTAGTAGTTTTAGTGCGTTTTAAGATGACAAAAAATTCTTTATTAGTAAAATGATTTTTGTCTATTTTCTTATATATTTTAAAAGCAAGTCAAAGTTACTCCAATCTCCTCTAAACTGGATAAAGAATTCAAATGTAACATACTTTCAAATAATATGACCTTATACGCACTTATTTAGTTACAAGCCGTATAATGTCACGTAAAGTTTAAACCAAAAAAAAATCTTTTATTCATTATAGTTATAGATAAGAGGAGCTTTTTCTTGTCAGCTCAAACTTAAGTCGTCTTTCAATGCTACAAAAATGCTTGCCCCCCACTAAAAAGTCATTATTTTTTCAATGAAAATTGAAAATATTGATTTTATTTTTATTATCGACAATTAAAAACAATAAATATTTTATAGGTCAATTGTTACACGACTTTTACTTAAAGTTATAAAGTTAATATTAAATAGACCTGAAAGAAAATAATATATTATTTTGTTCAAGTTCAAAGTAAATCAAGTTAATAACTAATCATTCAAAGAATTATTGAACGTTACGCGACAAATAAACATTTTATGTTTTGTTAGAAAATTGTATTACATTTGGATTATATTTAAAAGAATCCATATTTATGACATATGGTCGCCACCAACATATGTGCGCTCTTTTGGGTTATTTTCAAAACAACTCACATTTAAAAAAAAAATGCAAAAGGTTATTTGAAAGAAAAACTCGTGGATATCGAATTTAAAGCAAATACATATGTGAGTTGATTCAATTCGACAAATATGTTTATTTTTTATGCTATAGCATATACATGAAAACGGCACGTGGAAACAGGTAAAACCGGTCAAAAACATTATGTCAGGATTCCAACTAAAAAAAAAAAACTTTTAGTTTCCATTGAAATAAGACGATTTTTGGGATTTTTTTTTCTTTCGAGTTCTGACAAAATTTTTTGATCTTACATCAAAATACTGACTCTAGGAGGTTTTTAGTGATCATACTTGCGATAGAATTTAAGTACTTTTTATATAGGTATAAAAAAACACTATTAGAAAAACATTTGTTTAGTAAATAATATAAGTAAATAATTCATGGATAAGGTTAAAAATCAACAACCTACTCTTGTCATCGTTTAAAAATAAAATTTCAAGGTTTTCATTCACTAACTAGTTTCAAAATTAAGTACATACTTTGGATAGATTTATTCTTTCTTATTGATTTCAAATAATAAACTTATATTGGACTGTATTGAAACTTCATGCTGATTCTTATTCACAACCTTTCGCTATCTTTCACATAACTTAAAGATTCCATCATGCCAACATTTCTCAGGTTTCTTAGCAGTGGTTTTCATTGTCGTCCAAATAGTTCAAGTTCTTGCAGTTATACGACAGTTTTGTAAATATCTGAATAAATGAAGGTGCTATATTATATATTTTTCCCTCTTCGATAATAGTAAAAGCGTCAAATGTCTAAAATGCACTTTGTTTTCTTCCACCTTCAAAAGGGTGCAAAAATGACTGAGATCAATTTATCTTGAAAATGCATTTAAATACACCCAATCCTCTTAAAACACAGTAGATAGGTTCCTACGAAGAGAGAAAACGAGAACAAGGGTTGTTCCCGCAATCTTTCTTATCGTATTCTATGAAACTGTGTTGTAGGAGAGTTGGGAGTATCTCCTTTCAAAATATGTATACAAATCATATATTTTATTATATTATAATATTACTGGCGATCGGCAAGAAATTTCTGGACAATTCAATATTAAAAGCCATTTTCTTAGATGTAGAAACAAAAAAATATTTAATCATTCATAAGTTTTATTATTCCTTCCCATTAGTTTCAAATCTATTCAAATAATAAAAAGCAAAATTCGCTTTGAATAAAAGATACGATATCCGGTTCAATACATCAAGAACACACCCTTGAATCATTATTTCTTTTTTTAAATGAGGAAAAAAGCCTTCTCTTTAACCGAAACTCATATACTTAAATATTAAGTCGATAACCTCATTGAGACACAAAAATTGGATTGTTTTTTATATATTATGGGCCTTTTTTTCTACAGAATCCAGTTCTTAGATAATCAAGAGCCCAATTCATAAGAAAGAACTCCCAGTATACATTTTTGATGTGTGAAAGTAAGAAAATTTTAAACAATAAAACATATGAAAATCAACGTTTTGACATTAATTTTATCACCTTTTCAAGTCTTACCAATGTCAGTGAGTGTCAAGATTTAGCATATCTACATTGGAAGAACTATAAATCTAAAAACTATCCAAATCGAAAAATAGAGCGTTTTGACATTGATAAACCGCGGTTTATTATTTAAGAAAATATTTTTTTACTAGGAAATTGCCAGAATATTTTTATGACCTTATGAAAAATATCTTTTCAAAATAAAAATAAATAATCAAAAACTTACCCATAATAAACACGACATGTTGTATTATTAATCCTTTTATCTGATGCACGTCGTCTTCGATCTTCAAATAGATCCTTAATAGCTGTTACACCCAGCACAAATAAAACTGGTATCATAGCAATTTCTTTACCGAATGCATTTATTGCCGGAAACCAATTTAATAAAACAATAAATATAAAATATAAATTCGCAACACGATGAAATTGTTCTAATAAGTTTTTCGGTATAAATGATAATAATGTATATTTTGTTGTACGAATTTTATTAGCAATATAACGTCCATTTGGATGTTCACTTTTTGGTGTTTTTGGTGGCACTGTATGATTTGGCACAATTAAACGATAACCGCGTTCTTCAAATTTATCACGACGACAAAATACAAAACGTTTCCACCATGGTGGTATTTCGGTACGTCGTAATGTATATATTGATTCGGATCTAGATGCTTGACGTGAATGACCACGACCCGATGATGATACAGATGGACCAAATTCACGATGATGATGATGATGATGAGGATTTTCAATTGGATCTTTATGACCAGGCGGTAATATAAAATCAGTTTTTGAACCGACACGACTATGTCCAGAACGTGGTGGCACTGGTTGTGATGGATTTATAAATTGATTATTATTTATTTGACCTTGTGAGAATGCACGTTGATGTCCTTTAATTGCTGATTTTAATGGACGTCCACTAGAAGCAACTAAAGAACCACCACCATGACTTATTGAACGTGCATGACCACGTGATATTGGAACATTTATTCCAGTACCACCATCGATAATATTAGTAACATCATTGAATACATTATTACGATTAATACCGGTACTACCGCGTCCGTTTCCAGCTATTACGGCAACACCGGGAAACACGTAAGTCCTTTCCGGTTCGGATAATATTGTTAACTGACCAGGTGGTGTAGAAACGACTGTCGGTGATGATGATGTCGTTGCTGATACAACATCTTGCTGTTGATGATGAAACAAATGATGATATGGGGTTTGTGATAATTTTAAACTTCCGGTTTGTATAGATGCTTGTGTAGCTGGTGTTAATTTTGATTTTGTTAGAAGCGGTGGTGATGATGATTGTTGGGTTACAGTAAACTTCTTCCGCAGTTCTTCCGAATTTGACATTGTGGCGAGACACCATTTAGCTAATAAATTTTCTTATCAAATTAATCATTCACACAAAATTATTTTTTCTTTTACAAAATAATTGAAAAATTGATTTTAATTTAAATTTTTGTTGTTTTTCTTTTTTTAATATTATGACACTTTTGACACTATTTAAATTTTAGGTTTTTATTACACAAAAATAAAAAAATTTATGAATTTAAATAAGAGACAAAAATAATATTAAACTAACACGCGGTGTCAGTCAAAGCTCATTGATTAAAAAAACCACGAATTGCGCTAATTATTTTCATTATTACAAAAGAAAATTTTAATTTCGTTTTTTTTTTTTTTTAATATTTATCAAGGTATTTTTGTTGCATATTTTCCATATCAGTTTTCCTGAAATTAAAAACAAAACAAAAAATTAAAATAAAGAATTTATTAAAATTATGAAATTAATGAATTTTATGATACAATTTTTAATAATATAAGAAAAGTGTATATATTGTCTGGTTTTTTTTCGCAAAGACAAATTACAAGTGGAAGTATTTTTAATCGCGATTATCAATTAATTAATCGTGAAATCAAAATGCCATGAAATTTCCGTGTAATCAACAATCATCAGGTAATTATGTGAAGAACAGTTGTAATAATAATTTTCTTTTTCTCAGTTTTTTCTTTTTAGATTTGATTTAATACAATGTATATAATAAACAGGGTGTCATAGAAATTTCAGTATATTGAATAAATTTCAATTGACTTAAAGCAGTTTAAATAAAATTGCCAATATTTCACACCAGCGCTCACCTAGAACATTACCATTTTTCATAATTAAAAAAATATATCTGTATATACTATTTATCACATGGAAAATGAATGAATTAAACAGTAACCTTTATCACATTCCTTTAGAAATACTTATAAAACTGGAAAATGAAAAATTCTTGGCGAAGTCTGGAGCCTAAAGATAATAATGACATTGTTAGCAACCGTAAGTTTAAATAAATCTTAAGTATGTATATTGGAACTAGTTTTTTTTCAATCAAATTAATATGAGAAAACGCTCTTAAAACTTTTCAATTGGATCTACTTGAAAAAAGAATAGTTTTTAAAATAGGAAAAACGCATTTTCCCATTCGTATTGAACGTTATAATTAAGAGTAATTGAAACTTTTGAGGAACATCCTTTAAAAAAATACCTCTACATTCTTTTATACAGAATTAACTAAATAATTCATTACCAGATCAGTTTTGAATTTCTGAACTACCAAAGAACTAAGTAATAACAGAGTCCTACACTTGGATTCTCATTTGATCACATTTGCAGTCTGCAAACTATGCCATTTCATTAATTGTATTTGCAAAAATACATGTATTTACAGTCGTTAGTACAAACACTAATGACGATTTATGATTTGACAATTTAGTTGAAATTCATAAATTCCATTCAAAATCTAATTTGAAATTCCCACTTAATCCGGTTCGAAGGACCAATGTTCAAACATTTGACAATATTTACGAATATGAGTTAAATAAATTATTAACTGTGAATATATCATAAAATATATGTGCTTGTAATGTTTAATTAAATATAGAACAATGAATCAATAAATTCAATTATTGATTCTTTTTTCAAATGTTATTACACGTACGTGGAACTATCAAATAGGGAAAATTTTCAATTAAATCTCTTGAATTATGTTCTGAGGTACTGTTATCGAGATTTTGTGAGAAGATTTCAATATAAATATCAATTTTTTATGGTGGTGAGCCATGACTCACTCCCACCGGTGAGCTAGCTAGTGCAACTCAGCTAGGTGTTGAAGCCTTTCAGTAGCTCACATACACTGCACCATCTCATATCTTCATCTTTGCTATAAGTTCCATGTTATTAGTAGTAAATTATAGTAAGAGTATCAGTAATCCTTTCGAAACACCCTGTTTATTGTAATGAACAATATTCGATATTGATCTCATAATGTAAAATTAGATTTGATTTTTTTTTTCTTCTTAAAATTTTTGTTTACATGTTTTTTTAAGATTTCAAAATTGATTATGTTTTTCGCGGTTATTTTTCGATCTCAAAGAAAAATGTAACTTTTTTTATAAAAAAAAAGAGTAAAAAATTTAATTTACCTAAAACGTTATTTGTTTAAGACTTATTTTCGCGTTTAATAAAAGAAATCTTTAAAAATAAAAATTTATTGAAAACTGAATCGCATTTTGATTTATTTTACGAAAAAAAAAAGTTAAAACTGGATCAAATTTTGATTGAAAATTTAAAAAAAAGAAGAAAAAACAAATTTTAAGCAATGTTTGTTCTAAATCCACCAAAAACAACGTTAATAATTAATTGATCGTGAATTTCATGAAGAAACCAGAAACTCCATAAAAATTAATATTCATAAGTTTTTAAAGTACTTTTCCGCTGGAGGAAAATAATATTCGTGCTCCAAAAAAACACCAACAAGAAAAATTGTTATGAATGAAATAAAAGTCGTTGGCTCTTCTAAATTTGGACACAAGTGTGTTGAGATCAAAAATAGAGAAAATCCAATTTTCTTCAAGTCATAACATTCTAATTATACCTTTGACCTGATTCCAGAAACCCTGCTTGATGAAAAACTGCAAAATCTTTAATAAGATTTACGATATTTATGCCCTATGGTAGGTACTACACCACAGGGTATATTAGTTTTGTCACTACATTTGTACCGCATAGAAATAATCATCGTAGAAGGATTTTAAGACTATAGATGTGTAGAGAATCAAAAATTATATCGATTTATGCATGTCCGTCCGTCCGTTCATGTATAAGAGATAACTCAAAAACGCAATTTCGTTTAAATTATTCGCATACGCTGATTTCATAAATAGGCGATAATAGGTCTGTTTTATTTGCCACATCCTACCCCGGAGCAGGGTAAGTGGCAAATAAAACGAGCAGGAGTAGGAGAAAGCTTTAATTCAAATATAGCGCTGCTTACCAACCATATGGTAATTAAATAAGAAAATTTTAGCTAATACACTTTTTATGGTAGAAAACTGAACTAATTCGGGTGCAATAGTTTACACCTGCTCTGAAAGTAGTGTAGGATTTGCTCTTTTGTTGTGTTTGTTTTCAATGTAAAAATTTGCTTTACCCCAGAGCAAGTGGCAAATAAAACAGACCTAATATGATAAATTTCACTAAAATCGGTTAAAGAATAATGAATGAAATGGATGAATGCCCAATTTCTACCATAGGACATTAAAAAATCGACTATAGCTTGATTTTTAGTTACTATATATTCTAATTTCCTTTTGGAAAGCAAAAAATAAGAAACTTTCTAGAAAACTCTTGTCGTAAATTTCTTCTTTCTTCTTTCACACACAAAAATCTGGCGTTCTTGATTCATAGAATCATTTCCTTTTTACTTTCTTTTTAAGGAAATACTTGGGTGTTTCTTTTTTAACCCTTTTACAGAAGTTAGTCTTTCCTTATTTGATTATACATTTTTAGCCCGTTTTAGAGTTTGTGACTCAAACAAACAAACAAAAGACGTGAAGAACTACTTTTTCTGGTTTATATACTTTCTTTTAACTGTTTCCAAAAAAAAAAAAAATTTTTTAATAATTTACGCAAAAGTGTGGTTTTTGAATGAATAAAATCATTTCTCAAGAAATGAATTAATTAGCAAAACGCTATTTTATTCCTCATTAGTGCTTTGTTTTTTTTATGTATGAAAATTACTTTTGAGGACAACAATTTGATCAGTTTTCAGAAGTGGGAATACGCAATTAAAATGAAAAGTTTTTCTTCATTTTATTCAATTAAAATCGATTAGTATAATATCGATGTCTTTTTTTTTTTGGTGAGGTGAATCAATTGATTTCTTTATTATTATTTGGATTTTGGTTGTTGTTATTTTATTAGTCTTTCAAATTTCTTCGGAAACATAAATTACGGGTAAAAAAAAAATATTGTTTCTTTTTTTGTGTAATTGTATTTTGATTTAATGAGCTTAAAATGATTTAGTAGTGTGTTCCCGGACTATAATTATTTATAAAGCGCGCGAGGGGAATTTTTATTCAATTGGTTTTTGTTTTTTTTTTGTATGGAAATTTTCTCTTGTTGGTCATTCACACCAAAAAATCACTACGCATGTAAATATTTGTGATGGAACATTTTTTCTGTTGTCCTAGTTTACTATGTCAAGGCAATGTTCAGTTAAATTTCATTTTGTAAGAAAGAAAAAAGATACTCTTTTTTTTTATATACTCGTATAAAAAATCGCGAAATCACCAAAATTGAGAAAAAAAACATGATAACCCTTTCTTGGCACACTACTGGGACGACGGTTATTTGTGTATTGAAACTTCTTTGAAATTACATTCCTGTAGGAAATTTTCGAAATAATGCTGAACGAACTTTGTAATGCATTACTAATCTGTATAGCGAACTAGTTATCTGGGAATATAAAAGGTAATCCCAGAAAAATAAACATACAAAAATGGACATGGTCATATTTTGTCTTCAAAGGCGATATTCAGTTGAGTTTCACTTAGTTATAGAAAATATGTATATACTCTTTTCTTTTTTATATATGTCGCAAATATTTTGCTGACTACACTCCTCTACAAGGAGCTAGTCATTACTGACTTGGCAGATACTAGTTCACAAACTTTAGACTTCACTTTGACTCCTTGGTTCATAAAGCCAATTGGACTCTGGTTTATATTAAGTGATTGTCCAAGCAGTTTTCTGAACCGTATGTTACTAAAACCCTTTATATTGCTTTTGTGAGACTTATAATAGAGTATACCAGTCAAGCATGGTCACCGCATCACAGAGTTCATATCAACAGGCTGGAATCCTTCCAAAGTACATTTTTACGTTTTACTTTACGGAACTTATCATGGAATTTCCTTCATTGTTGCCACCTTACAGTGATAGGCTTAAATTGATTAGTTTTGGATTGTCTGCGAAAGCAGCGACAAGTGGCAGATGAGAATTTGAAAAAAAAACATGGTAAACCCTTCAATAACACAAATTTACTTCATTTACATGACGACTTCAAAATTAACTTGAGATCGACTTGAAATTCAATCTGGGTTTTTTTTAGTATTACCAGCGCCGCTGTTAGCACGTAACTTGTTTTACACTTTTGATTCGACCAAACAATAAGTCGTTTCAACTTTAGCTTGGATTTTTATATGACTGAAACAAGTTATACGTGCTGCCATTTTTATGAAAAGTCGAAACACACGGACTGAAACAAGTTACGTACTACAATTCTAGATTGAAATATTTATGCAAAATTCAAGACGATCAGAAAATTGTTTGTAATCGGATTGACTCAAACCGACCTGGGTTCATATACACTATTTTTGAATTGAAGTCGACTTCAAGTAGATAATTTAAGTAATTGGAACGATACTATTCAAAATTTTTTGAAATTTTTGAAGAAGATCTGATAGTAAATTTAGTTTTAAAGAACATTTTAAATACTTTTACAAAGACAATTAGTTGCAGCAGGGTCTATCAAGATTTGTAATTTGGACTGTAAAAACCGAAATTCTTAGAAAAACAGATGTTTCCATTGTTTACGGAAATTATTAGTCACGCTTTCCTAATAATAATATCATATATATTAAAACATGAGTTTACAAATAATATAATTCATAAATACTGATAATTAGTTATTACCGTAAAAAAAAAAAATAAAAAATTTTTGTTTTCAAATAATAAAAACAAATTTTTAATAGTAATAATATTGTAGATAAATACCCAGTACAGTACGTACAATGACTTGAAAAACAGTTAAAACAACAATTAAACAATTATTTAGTAGAATATGTTTGAACAGTAAAATTTGAATGATAAATAAAATAAAAAGATTAAAACATAATGAAACTTATAATTCGGATAATAGCCAATGTTCTTTTTTGATATCCTATGGTAGAAATCTGGTTTGTTTTTAAAAACATATAAAAATCGGCTTATAACCGATTTTCTGATGACCTATAGCAGATATGGGACAGAAAAACAGTCAAATCTAACAATATTTTACAAGGTTTTTTCTTCATAACTTTGTTTCCTATTTTTCAAAATTTTCTCGAATTCATAAATAACCTAGACCCTAATACCATAAATCTATTTTGCAAATTTTATTCAAATTGGTATATTAGTTTTTAAAGTACATCAAAAAAAAACTTTATGAACAGGCTTATTTTCTCCTAGGATTATTTCTTTCTCCACTATCCTTGGACCGATTTTACTGAAATTTAATATGGTATCTTCTGTTTATATAGGTTAACTCATGTAAATAATTTCAACAAAATTGCTTTACAAATTTTCAAATTTAATTCGAAAATCCATAAACAAAAAAACGACAAAATTTCCTGGTCATCCTGATTTTTAGTTAATAACATTGCTCTCCCTCAATCGATTTTGTTGAAATGCAATACCAAATCCAGCTAAGGAATAACCAATTCACATTGTAAATTTCATCAAAATCGAATAACACGTTTTTCGAGTTATCTTGTACACGGATGGACGAACAGATATGCAGAAATCGATATACCTTTTGATACTTTTGAAACCCTTCTCCGATGATTATTTTTGTGATTGGCTCGATTCAAGTCAGATATGAAGTCCAGATTCACATAAACCTTTTTTTGGATTGAAGTCGACTTCATATAAAATAGCTATAATTGCTTTGTAATCATTCTATCTGTTTTTTGCAAATAACTTCGTTCCTCTGGTACATGATTTTAATGAAATATAAATACCAAATCGAGATATTGTATGACCAATCTATAATTTTATTTAAATCCGCCAACGCGTTTCTTAGTTATAAAGCAGAAATTGAAACAAGTTTTGTTGATCTAGATTCTAGAACCTTGAAATCGTTTCTTCAATTAATATTTCTAAGCGTAACAAAACTAGTATAACCTAAAAGTACCAGCTTCACATGAACAACTAAAACATCTTAGCTTAAACTGTGACACTATTATGTTAATTTAGGAAGTTCCTTTCAACATAGGTACATCACAGCTTAAGTCAGGACATACGTTTTGTTTGAGTATCATAGAACTAATATATTGTTATCCAACCATAGGGATATAAAAATGTTTGCTAAAAAGAACATTCGATGTGAGAGAATGGTGTTGGATTTACATTATATCAAAACAGAAAACGGAAATAAAAGTTTTTATCATTTAAAACAGAAAAATTTGCTAGTTTTTTATGTTTATTTGTTGTTTTATAATATCGAAAATGTATATTAAAAGTTATTACAAATGAAAATCGTTAATTTTAGTAGTAAATATGCATTTCTTTATCCATTGGTGCATTTTAATGTATATCAAAATAGAAAAAAACTAGAAGAAGGTGCTCTAAAACTAACGACTCGACATGAATTTTCTTTATATTTGTTCCGCCATCAATAAGAAATCTATTGCATTATTTCTTCGAAAATATGTATTAGTAAATATTTCGCTAGTGTAAAATTTAAATGAAAATTACTAATATTTATTATTCTCGTCATTTTCTCTGTTCCATAAATGTTTTTTCTTTTTGTGTATAAAATGAAATTATATGACCATTGCCCTAAATAATTATGAATTCACATCAGGTCCGGTGGTCGGTTGGTAGAAGAAAACGATGTCTTTTTTTTTATAGAATTGTAAAGTTTATGCTAAATGTTTCTTTATGAAGAATTTTCTAATTCAACGTTCATGACCCTTTATGAAATGAAAACACGATGAAATTTATCTTGTAATTATGAAAAATGTAATTCTTTTCCATTGAAAGTTATTTGATATTTCATTTTCCACAGTTCAATACTCGAATCCTGTTTGAGACAGGATAAGAAAATTGAATTTATGCAGGTCTGATTTTGTTATTGGGAAGAATTGAACCCCATTTTTCAATATGGAAACAAACATTATCAAATCTTCTAATTCGATCCAGTTTTTTTTTTATGTTTTTAAATCAATTTATAGATTCAACCTGGAACATGGAAACAAAATGGTTTTTCCTATTTTGATAACAAACAGCTTTGCAATTCTACAAAACAAACATCTTTAATTAGAAAAGTATGTAATTTTGTTGTTGTATGAATCATGTTCACTTCCTCACTCGGCCCACCACTACCAATTAATCAATCAATTGATAAGAAAATAATTTTATCTATAATCTTTTTTTTTTCAAAATCAAATTTCTTTTGAATTTATCAATTTTTTTCTGGGATTTATTTTTAAAAATTTCGATTTTTTACTTTCTTATACTTTAATTAGAGTATTGTAATGAAAAACAAAAAAATTTTAATGTTGTGGGAATCCGGGGACAATAAATTACCTTAGTTTAAATGTTTCATATTGGGTTTCGCCCGTGTTTTGAACCATTTAATGGAATTGTTAGACCGGAAATCGGAAGTGGTAAATTTCTGTTTAAAATAGGGTAAATTTACTGTTTTTAATTACATGCATTTTTGGTATACCCAAAGATCACCCAGATGTGTTGAGTGTTTGTTATTGTAGGTAAAACTACAGAAGAATACATGAAAAAATAGTATGTAGAATGTGTACGGTTATTAACACAGAAGAAGAATCAGTTGAATACACAGTGGCTGGAAATCTTTCTTATTAGCCTATAGCAGGATTCTTCCAGGTATATGTCTTAAGGGTTCCGTGAAAAAATTGAATTCCAATAAGGAAAACCATAGTTTGACTTATATTCCTAAGAAATTCATCATGTATACTAGATATGTGCGAATACTAACTAACAGTTTACAAAAATAAGATATTGGAATCATGCATATGCATATTGTATGCACGATCATCGATTTAGTTTAAGTTTAATTAAGTTTAATTTATCAACGACGCATCAAAAGATACATATTCCTTTATAAACGAGCATTAGTTTTTTTAGATCTGATCGAGTGGTAATTGTAAGCTGGTGTAGAAGTATACATTTCCGTTTTTTAGTTTTTACAAATGTAAGAGGGAATATGACCCAATAACTGGATGCAGGATTGGGTTCAAACGGGAAAATTAGGAACAAGAACGTGATTCCAGCTCATCCGAAGTTTTAACCGTTCTAAAACTTCAACCAACATCGGACTAATAATCTTTGATCTTCTTGGAGAAGAAAGTAAATCCAGAATAACAAGTCGCAAGTTGAATTTTCGTTTTACAAGGAATATGGGTGAGAAAAATTAGCCAATTTGGTGTTTGGTTCTGTGAGCGAGCAAATAGTGCATAACAACAGTTTAAATCCTGTAAAGTTAAAGCGTCATTTCAAAACTAAACATTATACTTTATTAAATTTTGAGCATATGAATTCCGCCGTTGATAATATTATCCAGGAAAAGGATTCCGCGAGATGCCAAGAGTTTGAATACAAGAAAATTAGAGTTTTTTATTTATTTTTTTAATTTAAATTAATTCAAAAATAATATAAATATTATTACGAAGTAATAAATTTATAACTCTAATTTTTGTTTGTTCTTAATTTAAAAAGAAAAAATAAACAAAATTTCTGTTTAAATACAAATTTTGTATAGAATTTCTTTGTGAAAATATTTTTCTAGCAGTTTTTCTATCAAATCCTTCCCCTTTTTTTCGGATCAAAACAAAAATTCTTTTGACACATTAGTTTTGTTGTTTTTTTTTCTTCGAACGGAATTTTCTTTAATTTTTGACAATTGATTGCAATTTTTATTGTTCTTTTTTTTTTTTCTTATTAAAGAATCCTCATTTGTTGTGTGTACCTGAAAAAAAAGGGAAATGTGGCAGCAAAGCAACCACCAAAAGAAAAAAAGCCAATAAAGTGAAATAATTTCTTCATTTTGAATTCTTCTTTTTCGCTGGAATTTATCCGATTTATTGATGGAAATGTAAAATGCAATGTAAATGAAGGAGAAACAAAAAAAAAGACATACTTCACTCACAATTGTATATTTTTCCTTAATTCTTGTTGTTGTACAATTTAGATATTTCTTAAATTAAAAGTCAGTCATTTTTTTTTTTTAAAAAATGTTTATCAAAAGAAAAATTCGAGTTTTTAAAATAACATAAGAGATAAAAAGCACACCCGATTTTTTTGGTACTGTAATCTTTCTTTTTTTTTTTTCTTTCTTTCTTTCTCTTGTACTGCACAACACTTCTTGTTTTTATTTTTCACAAAGTTTTCAGATAAATATTTTTTCTTTTTATCACAAAAAACCGACAAAATATGAATAAGAATTTTATATTTTATTTATTAAAAATTAAGAATTTTGAAAAAAAAAATAAATCGTTTTCTCACTTTTATTTTTTTTTTTTGTTTTTTTGGTATTTCAAAAAAAATGAAAACGTAGGCAAAAACGGTGCAATCAAACACAACACCGTTGAAAAAGAATATTATTTTAAAAACTGAGATTTCATAAAACCAAAAAAAAACCTCATTCAATGTCGAACTCACAAACACAACTAATCTTCTATTTTTTTGTTTCTTGGAACTTTTTCTTCTTGCTTTCCTGTTGTTTCTTTTTTTTTACCTTTTCTTGGCTATATAAAAAAAAAAACTGATTTTGCAAAACTGGTTTGTGTCTCCAATTTAAGAGATAGTACTATATTGGTCTTATACGAATTGCATATAGATCTGTCTCGTTTTTTCAAAACATGTTTATGGGTTTTTTTTTGTTTTATTTTTAGTAATTTAAATTAAACAATTTTTATTAATAATAAATTATTAAATATATAAAATATTTGAATTTTTTGTTTCTATAATAAATAATTTACTGTGTAAATTGTATAAAGTGAAAAAAAATTAATTTTTATTTGAAAACTGGATCCGAAATTATGACTATTTCATGCACAGATTATTCATAATGTTTCTTAATTACTGCTTCTTTTTAGAAATAGAAATAGTTAATTTATTATAAAATTATGATGAGAATTAAATATTTTTTTAGTAGTATCTAATTATGTTTATTGCATGAAGAGTTTTTCAAAAAATTGTAATATTTTTTTCGATATTTATCTTTTTTCTTATCATTTTTTGTCGCTGAAGCTTCATTTTTTGTACAAAGTACTGGGTGGTGAGTATGAAGAAAATCAGTGTTGTCATTTCTTTTTTCAGAAATTTTGGTATATTTTCCCACAGAATAGTTGTAGGTTTAAAAGTTGTGTGTAAAGCTTAATATATCTAAAGTTAAATAAACAAAATAGTAAAAAAAATTATAAATCAATTAATTACGAAAAAAAGTTTTGATAGTAAAACATATTTTCTTTGGAAAATAAAAGTTTTATCAGAAAAGTAAAATTGTGGTGGATTTAATGTCATCGTGGTAGATTAACAAAATTTAGCAAAATCGGTAGGGGTGTGACAACACTATTCCAGTCAGACGACATTTTTAATTCGTAAAGTTCTGTGCGAAGGGAGTCGATATTAAAGTTTTTTTTTTTTTTTTCAAAAGAAAAAAAAAAGTTCTTGGTGTAAAATTTTCTAATTAGAAATTCTAAAAGTGAATTAATTTTCATTCAAAAATGGATGAGGAATACGATGCAATTGTACTTGGTACTGGCCTTAAAGAATGCATTTTAAGTGGAATGCTTTCAGTATCCGGCAAAAAAGTACTCCACATCGACCGAAATAAGTACTATGGCGGAGATTCGGCATCGATTACACCCCTCGAAGAAGTATTCACTCGTTTTGGAATTGATTGTCCGGCCGATAAATTTGGTCGTGGCCGTGACTGGAATGTGGATTTAATTCCGAAATTCTTGATGGCAAATGGACAACTAGTGAAACTATTAATTCATACGGGCGTTACCCGATATTTGGAGTTCAAGTCGATCGAGGGTAGTTATGTCTATAAGGGTGGAAAAATTGCAAAGGTGCCTGTCGATCAAAAAGAAGCTCTCGCTTCTGATCTTATGGGTAAGTTTTTTTTTTTTTTTTTTTTCTTAATTCCATACAATTTCCATACTTTTCCTTTATTCAGATTTTTTTTCGGATTTTTTTTTTTTTTTTTATCCAGTTATCTGTCAAAAGTGACACGTCCGTTGTTTTGCGCAATCTTCAAATCTTTGCGCTTGTATTTTCTAATTGGATAAAAAAAAAGAATGAAGAATAAAATTTGAAATTAGAATTTTTTTTCATATTCGAAAAATTTGGATTATTTTTCCAAAAACCATTTTAATATTTTCATTCAAAAATTTATTTGCATAGCACACTTTTTTTTTTGTCTTCACTTTTCAATCCATTAATTTTCGGCAAAGTGCGAGAGCTTGTCGATTTTGGTGGTACAAAAATGACTCATGCCATTTATATCCAATTTCTCTTCATGGTCCCAATTGGGTTGTCGAAAAGAAGAAAAAAAAAAATGAACAGAAGAAAAAAAACGCAACAAAAGAAAAAGATTGAAATTGCTACGTCAAATTATTTTACACAATAATTGGAGCAAAGAAAAAAAAATATGTTAAATTCGAAATGGTTTCTTAACTATTATTGAATGTAATTGTAAAATTTATTACAATCGAACATTTTCTAGGTGAAAGTCTTTTGGAGTTGTGTTCTCTCACAAGAAAAGGAAAAAAAAGAAACGATCCAGACTTTTTATTCAAACACATTTTTGTCCTTCATTTTTAGTTGAAATCTTTACAAGTTCAATAATTTTGTAGATTTTGTTTTATTTCCTTTATAATAAAAATGACGACTATCTAAAAACGAAGCATATTTCTTGAAGTCAAGCTTGATTAAATTATTGGGCAACTGTTTTTTTTTTTTACGTAACATTTTTTTTTATGCCCTATGGTAGATAATACCATAACTGGAAATGTCTGATTTTAATGAAATTCATTCGGTTATACTATAATTCGATTTGATAATGCATTTTAATAAAATCCGGTTAAGGATGTCGAAATTGTAACGGAAAAACAAGGATGATCACAAAATGTTGTCATTCTGTCGGATTTAATAAGAAAAGTTGTCAAGCAATTTCGTTCAAATTAATTATATACGTTGCTTAAATAAATATACGATATTGTGTTAAATTTCAGTAAAATCAATTCAAGGATAGTAGAGAAAGAAATAGTTATACGGAAAAACAAGGCAGTCTTTAAGCTTTTGCAATATTTTTTTGTTTGTTTAGGTTTCCAGATGTACATTAAAAACTGATACATCAATTTGAAGAATAATTGTGTACTTTTAGGGCCCAGGGTATGTGTAAATTAAAATAATATCGAACAAGGGGGAGGAAACCAATTTATACAGAAAAAACACTGAAATATTTTTAGTTTTGGTTGTCTTTTTTTTTCTTAGGGTATCAAAGAATCCATTTAACTTTTTATATATTTTTACTTAAGTTTATGATTTTAATGCAAAAAATAATTATTAAATTTCTTTTTTCTTCTTATTTTAAATACTTATCTTAAAGGTATGTTTGAGAAAAGACGCTTCAGAAATTTCTTGATATACGTTCAAGATTTCAAAGAAGATGATCCAAAAACATGGAAAGATTTTGATCCAACAAAATCAAATATGCAAGCATTATATGATAAATTTGGTTTGGATAAGAACACCCAAGATTTTACTGGTCATGCATTGGCATTATTTCGAGATGATGAATATTTAAATGAGCCGGCTGTTAATACAATACGTCGTATTAAATTATATTCTGATTCGTTGGCACGTTATGGTAAATCACCATATTTATATCCAATGTATGGTTTGGGAGAATTACCACAAGGTTTTGCACGATTATCAGCTATCTATGGTGGTACATATATGTTAGATAAACCGATCGATGAAATTGTATTCGGTGAAGGTGGCAAAGTAGTTGGTGTTAAATCTGGTGATGAAATGGCGAAATGTAAACAGGTTTATTGTGATCCAAGTTATGCACCAGATAAAGTAATTGCTTTATTATTTTTTTTGTAGAGAATTTATTTAAAAGAAAAACTAATTATAAAAAATTTCCAAAAATTTAGGTACGCATAAAAGGACAAGTGATTCGTTGTATTTGCCTTTTGGATCATCCAATTGCAAACACTAAAGATGCACTTTCAACTCAAATTATTATTCCACAAAAACAAGTTGGACGTAAATCCGATATTTATGTATCAATAGTAAGTTACACTCATCAGGTGGCTGCTAAAGGTTGGTTCGTTGGAATGGTATCAACTACTGTTGAAACTGATAATCCAGAAAATGAAATTAAACCAGGATTAGATTTATTAGGACCAATAGCACAGAAATTTGTATGCGTATCGGATTATTATGAAGCAACTGATAAAGGTTTAGAAACACAAATTTTCATATCCGAATCATATGATGCTACGACACATTTTGAAACGACCTGTTTAGATGTATTGGATATATTTAAACGTGGTACTGGTGAAGAATTTGATTTCTCAAAAATTAAACATGAATTGGGTGATGAAGAACAGTAATCCTTTTTGTTATTGTTTGAAAAAAAAGAAAAAACAAACAAAAAGAAAACTACTTTTTTGTTTTGTTATTTCAAAAATGGATTTATAATAATTTTTCCTTTTCTTCGTTTTTTTTTTCTTTGATCAATTCTTAAGCCGAAATTATAATTGGAAGAGCCTCAAGCATAAGACAAAAGCAAGCCTGAACAAATGTTAACTTATGTGTGTCAAATCTGTTCAAACGAAATTGTCAATTGAATTGTTAAAATTTCCGTACGAAATATATTAATTTAATTCGTTTACATGATCTACTTGAAGTCGACTTCAATCCAAATCAATCGTGAATATAAATCTTTGGTTTCTCGATTCGATTGATCGAATGCGGGGCCTTAAAAGTTCAACAACTTTCTGTGTTTATTACTTTAGCTACTTTAAAAGAATGTTCGTTGTGAATTTCCCACAAAGGATTTTTATACATTTTAGCTTTTCTACTTGATCCATCGGGAATTCAAGGGTAATACATTTCTTTAAGTTCAGTTATGCTTGGCTCTTCCCATTATAATTGAGTCTTTATACTTTTATAATTAAGATTTTTAATTGTTTTCCTTTTCTTTTTGCTACGAATTAAAGATTGGAAGAGGTTATTTAAGCCAATATTATAAATATTATTATTCTATCATTTTTTTTTTGTTTTATTAATTATAATTTTTAAATTTTCTTGTCGAAATTATATAAAATATAAAAAAAAAAAATTCCAATTATACAATTTATATATATATATATTAAAAATATAATAAAAACAATAAAGAATAATTAAAAACAAAATACATCCGAATAAAAACTATTGCTTTGAGTTTTTTATATTTAAAAGAAAATTTTTTGAATGACAAAAAAAAGAAAAACCAAATCAATAAAAATTTTAAATAAATGATTATTAAAATAAAATGAAATTAAAAAATAAAATGAACATTTTGAGGTAAAATATATAATATTTCCTGTTCTTTGGCATTTTCTATATATTTTCTTTTTTTTTTTATTTTAAAATTTAGTAAAAATACAAGAAAAAACACAATAAAATAGAAAAATTAAATATTTTTATTTAAGAATTGGGACGAGTTTTTTTTTTATACCAATTCAAAAATAAATAAGATAAATTAAAGAATTATTATAAATATATCATGAATGAAAGAATATAAAGATTGCGCATGTCAGCCATTTTGAATTTTTGAATGTTCATACTTTTTTATGGCATCGACGTGTGATTTCCTTTTATATAAACTGAAAAAAACCGATATGAAATATGGGAAAGCGTAATCTCGTTTTATTCATGTATAAATACACTTAGCCCACGATTTACATGGTAGAAAATGTTGGTGTAAATCGAAATCGTGCAATTTGAATCCAGAAAGATGAGAAAAACATGTTCTGTGAAACTGAAATAGTACTGTGTAAATGGAAAATTTTCCACTTCTCTTCAAAAATATTAAAGCGAAATCGTGAAAATCAAGGTCTAAGTGTATATATTTAAAAGAGCCAAAATGTTAAATGCATTTAAATGAACAAATAGTAATAATTAATTCACGTGCATTATATAATAAGCCTGCTGCCTGATTGTCGAATTTTGCATAGGTCAAAACCATAGTTTGTCGAACTTTTTCATTTCGGCAATTATAACTACAAACATACTAATAATGAATATCAATTATGGTGACATTAGTTTGAAGTTGTAATATGTTTAAATATAGTTTTGGACACATGTAAAATTTAACGCCTTGTTAAAAACGTCAACGGCAATCAGGTTCCTTATTCTCACAGGAACTCGTCATTTAATCAACTGAAGTGACTTCTGAAGAAAGTTAATCAATTTTTGTGTTGAAATAAACTTAATTCGCCAAGTGACGTAACTCAGAATAAAACGAAATTGTATTTTATACATTCCAGTTAATGCTGCCGACACTCCTGGGGGAGTTTTAAACTCTGTTTTGAATGGATAAAAAAAGATAAAATAAGTTGAAAATGGTTTCACCTTTTTGTTCATTAAAACCCTTTTCTGGAAATGAAAGAACTTCTCTCATTTCCTCTTTAGGATAAAAGATTTGACTGCATTTCTTTAATATTGTACTATTTTTTAAGATGGGCTTTTAATTGTTTATTTTATTCCTTTTCTTTCTTTTCATTCATTTTATTAAATACATAATTGCTGTGGTTAAAAATTAAAAAAAATAAAAATTGAATCAAACATGGTTTGTGTTCTTTTTTATGCTTTTAAAATCGTATTCAATTAATAAAAAGAAAAAACATGTAGTTTGAAAAATAATAAAAATAATGCTTAAAAAGTAGCAACATCGAATTATTTTATTTAGAAAAAAAAACAAACAAAACAATAAATAGTTATTTATTATAAAAATATTTAAAAAAAAAAAAAATCACTCAATTTATTATACAAATTTAATATGCACAACTTATTTCCCCCAAGTCCTGTAATTTTGTTGCTTAAGTCTCTGTGTTAAGTCCAAAATCGTTGATTTCAGTAATTAAAGATTTGTTAAATTGTTCAAAATTGAATGTTTAAATAACTCAGTAGAAAATCAGCAGTGGGATTCTGTAGAACGACAAGCGATTGCCGATTAGAAAGTGATAAATTTGAGATAGGCTCTATCACTTTTAATTAACACTTCAGAAACATGTTTAAAGCAAGGCATCACATATTATCAATCATAATTAAATAATGTTTAGGTGATTTTCTAAGCCTAAGGTTTACTTTAAAGACGTCGCTTTTGAAAATGACCAAAAAGATAATCACTGTCACCTTATATATAGAATTCCAACTGTAGGTCTATTTTGAGAGTCATGTCACTTGTTGAATTAACTGAAATGCTAATGAATTTATTTCATGCTTAATTCACTTATCTCAACAAATTGGTGGTGACTCTTTTAGAATAGATATGAATGTGAATGGATTTCACGTCCTTAATACTCGCAACACTAATGTGATGTCTGAAAAATCTAGTCTCTAGAATTATAGATATCTAACATTTTACTGTGCCCGTATTTGGTTTATCAACTCGATTGATCGGATCGACAAAAAGCCTTTAAAATCTTTGTCGATATAATAGAAATCGAGATCGAGTCGAGAAACCAAATACGGGGTCCCTGAATTTGGACTTGAAACACTTTTACGCAACAAAAAACAAAGGTTCTCGTTTTTTTTAAAATTATAAAAGTATAGTAGAATCTCATGACTATTGGTTTTTAGATCCTAAATGGCCGGATAAATGAAATGCCGAATTTATATTAGAAAATTAATGAGAATTAATGAAAACGAATTTATAAATAAAATCCGGTCAACTGTAAAAAAACGAATGTTTGTAGCCATTTTTTATTTTTTTTTTTTGGCTTGGTTTCATTTATTTCCAAATATTTTTATGATTAATTTTTAAAAAAAAGAAAAATAATACATATTAAATAATATTCAAGGAAAAAAAAGTATATTTATCAATCTTTATTGAAAGAAAAAAAAAATTAAAAATATTATTAAATTAAAAAAAATACTTACGCTAAAAACAGACACACACACACTAAATTTTAAATTAAATTAAATTAAAAACAAAAATTAACAAAAGAAATATGAGTTTAAAATATTTAGATACAAGTAAAATGGTAAAAAAAAAAATAAAATAAAAATAAACATAAAATTTAAGGCTGTTGTTTTATATGTGAAAAAAAAAGAAACAAAAAGTAATTTAAAAAGAAATAAAATAAAATACATTTAATTAAAATTAATTTGAAAAGAAAAATAGCAGAAAAACACTGCTTTTTGTAAAAATAAAAACAGGCATGGAATCGCTTATTTCGATTGAGACTAAATCGCATCGAAAAAGCATTGCAATTCCTATGCTTTTTCGATAGGATTTGGGTCAAATCGAGTTACACGATTCCACTCCAGAATGAAAAATAACAGAAAAATGATCGTTCAGAACGAATTCAAATATTCAGGAGTGTCAGCACGTATGTTGATTGGTTCATTTGTTATATTTTGAGATTTTGAAAAGTCAATTGAAATTGTTACAGTTATTAAAATTACAATTTTTAATATCTTTGCTTACTAAAATTTTTTTTGTGGATGCGAAACTTTTTAGCTACAGTCGCAAGTTTCTTTAAATATGCTAGAAAAGTTCCAATGAAGTTGCAAATGAAACATTGTTTAAATATTGCATTTAGTTTTATCTGATTTTTCAACATTTTCATTAAATTCTTTCTAAAAAATAGATATTTAATTTCTAAAAAGGCAAACTAGATTCTTAAACGTCGTACTAAATTCTAGCCACGCAACTATTCTCCTTTTTTACTGTCAATTTGAAAGTTTTGATAGAAATTTATTTTAGATGAGAAGCCGCATTTTAAAATCCAGCATTACTGTTTAATTGAATCGAAAATGTGAAACAATTTACGTACTACTAACACTCCTGTTGGCTATGTAGGTACACGTTCAAAGCATAGCTGCTTATTCATTTAACTTGCGTAGCTTATTGAACCGTGCCAGGCCGGATCTGAGAGTCACGTCACTTATCGAATGAAGTGATTCGCTAACGAAATGAACTAAATGTGTTAAACTGTTACTGTGTCATTCCACAAGTGACGGTGACTCACAATATGCCGGGTTGTTATTCGGATGATATTTTCAATTTTCATGGCTTTGTAAACAATTAGAATATACATTTTTTCTTTTCTTTAGAAAATATGTTTTTTTTTTTAATTAAATAAAATTAAAAATAATGTAATTTCTTTGTTCGTCACACAATTTGTATCTAATTTATCAAATAAGTAAAAAAAAAAAAATAATGTTTAAAAAAAAGGACTTTCAAATTCGGTATTAATTGATTGTGTGGTTTAATGTCACTAATTAATTAAAATTTGTTTTTTTACCCAATTTCCAAAAGGAAGAAAAAAAAAAAAGAAAATTTCTTACTCTAGAAAATAGAAATTGGCTACAGGAAGAGGGGAAGGAAAATAATAGTATCATCTGAATTTTTGATACTGTCGTTTTTATTATATTATTTATTACCAATAAAGTTTTCCGGCCATTTTGTATTGTCAGCCATGATGATTCCACTTTGATTTACTCGACACTGATGACGTATATGGTTAGAAACCCCAATTTGAAACTTTACTCCACACTGTTGACGTATATGGTTAGAAAACCCCAATTTGAAACATAGTGAAAGCGTAATTTTGCTCACTTTCATTCATGACACTGAGCTAAGTACATATCCGTTCTCTACATCTTCTGAAGTCAAAAAATGGGTCATTTTCATAATAACGCCCGGCAACTTTGTTCCGCCATGATGATATTGCGAAGTTCTTATGCAATCTCCAACTATTGTATGCATTGATGTAGATCCCTTGTAATTGTTAACGAGGAAAGTGTTCATAACTTTTCTCTGAGTTCCATTGTAACCATCAGAAAAGGCTGGAATTTTTTGCATTGCTGTATTGTGGTAATATAGCAGTATAGCATGCTAAGCAAATTCAGGAATTGAAATTGTTTTCTTTCTTTCTAAATATAAATCGTGGTGCATTGATTTTTCTTTAATTTTCTTATTGAAATCGGTTTTAAATTCTTCTCTTTGTGTTCGAAGAGATGCTTTGTTTCTTGAGAATAGCAGGTCGAATTCTGATGCTTATCTTCTTCCTTGTATTCAAATGACATAATTTTTTGTCAAAATTCATGAAATCATGTGTGAAAATATCCTTGGAAATACCACTTAATCCTTTCTGATAAGATATACTATAACATTCGTTGGTATGAGCTATTTTCCAATTTTCATATTGTACCGACGAATACAAATTTCGGCTCGTATTATCCAACTTTACCGTAACTGCTGGAAGTCGGTATTGATATATGAATCGTGCTCGAGTTTTAAACCGATTGTTTCAATTAATTGGATTAGTTTTTCATTTCCTTTTATTTGAACAACCGTCATGTTCAGGGTTGGGGGACTGGGCCACCGGGACGCTGGAAAGTTTCCCTGTGGGTCGGTCGTATTGACCGATAGTGTGGTCCTGTGAATAATCGACCGTTGAAAAATGATTACAATCGAAATAAATTTGAAAAACAAAGCGCACTTTCGAAACGAAAAGGAGAATACAAATCAAATTTGAAAAGCATAGTTCGCTTTGGAAATATTTAGTGCTAAAAATCAATATGAAAATATGAATTATCGTTTTTTGAATTTTTTTCGGTTTTTGGTATTTTGGTTTTGTTTGATGAATAAAATATAATTTCTTTGTTAAATTATAATTTTTTATTGCATTTTGTTTTAATTTAATTAAAAATTATTAAAATAGAAGGCAATTTACCTAAAAACGATAAATTCGTGTATTTTAATGACATTATTTTAGTTAATTTTCAAATGTAGAACCAATCTCTTACGCTATTTTTTACGCGAGTTTTCAAGGAACGTATCTAGCGCGTGAAAACAAAATTAGGTCTATTTATTATTTTTCAATTTTCAATTATTTACATACTGTTGTAGGTTTCTCTTTCTCATAAAATAAATGTACAAAATTTTTAAAATGTGAATCCTTCCCGGAATTGCAATCAGTAGAAATCAACGCGATATAAAAAAATTCTTAGAAATGTGCAATTTGGTAATGGAATAAAGACTTTTTCTAAAAACTGCCTCAATAAAAATATATCATTAATAATATT